>OX465281.1:55077014-56450014 GCA_949987705.1 Thereva unica | reverse complement strand
AAGTAAGCGACGATCACCATGGCAACAAAGCTCAGGAGGCACCCTTCATAATTATTATTAGTCCGTTCTGTTTTTCATGTCATGGGGTGAAGTTTTAGTGGCCTCGATTCCCAGATCCGGCGGCGGGGAAGTCAGTTGCGGATTTGACACTTTGCGATTCTCAAATCCGCAACCCCGAATTTCTTTTTGACATTTTCCGCGCTGTAAAAGTGTGATCCGCAACAAATTTTCTGCGGATTTGAACGACAAATGCGCCTAAGATAATCCGACATCGTATATTTCATTATCGCGTGAGTCTTCACTCCGAATTTTCGATTTAAACCAATCCGGGACTGCGGATTTGAGAATCGCAAAGTGTCAAATCCGCACTCACTTCCCCGCCGTCGGATCTGGGAATCGAGGCCAGTAGTTACTTGGCTAAACGCCGCCTGTGTGAAATTAGTTGAACTTCATTGGGTCTTGAGTGAGCTTTCGCGTGGGGGAATTTGGTTCAACTTCGCTATGGCGGGATTTTGTCTTGGGTGGGATCTTGTGTGTATTGAATTCTCTGTGCCTTGGGTAGGATCCTTTGGGAAATCAGTTTGAAGAATCTGCAAACAGCCCCAGCCCCAGCTTCGGAATGCGAGGTAATAAGCTGGAAATTGGTATGAACCTTTGTTTTCGTATTCTATATTATGTGTCATGTGTGGCCCCTGTGCTGAAGCTCGAGTCATATCACAGTCGCATGCAGATGTCGATGTCGTCTCGTTTTTTAGTTGGTGTGCTGATAGTCGGGTGGCGTGACAAGTCCTTTGAGTTGAAGAATTTGTCGTTTCAGTAAAATTACGACTGTCAGCACAGGAGTCAGAGAGTGTAGGTGATAACTTTCTGTGTTTCGTGAAGAATAAACATTTTTAGTTTGAAAATAAACATTTAAGGATCTTTTATGCAAAAGTGAACAAATCCATTTTGAATAATTTTACACAAAGTGCATTTTTCTCTGGGGATTTGGTATGTTTTGGTTGAAAATACAATTTTAGAAATATTTTTAATATATGATTGAATTCGATTTACAATCAAATTCTTCTGCAATATTCTAATGATCACCTTTAAGTACCCCCCAATATGCTTATCTCATTTCGAGGCATAAGTAGATTTGTTTACTTTTTCGTGAAAGCTCCTCGTTTTTAGTTTGTATAATAAACATTTTTGAGATTGTTTCGCGAAAATTTTGATAAATTCTAAACAATTTGAGATTAAAATTGTTTAATTCAGCTGAGTAGTTTAGTAGTTCGAAAGATGAAGATAGCAAACGCGAACAATTAAAAAAATTTTACTTTATTATTTCTTCCCCAACTTTTGTGTAATTTGTTATCATGCAATTCTCAGCATATCTCTGCCACATCTGGTTTTCTAAAATTCGCACTTATGTTTGGAATTGGTTTTCTATTTGTAATTTTTATTCTGAAATTATTAAAAACTTAAAATTAAACACACTGTGCCGTGATCACTTGGATGTGGGTAGATTTGAAAGTCAATGATTTGAGAATTCAAAGTCCAGTTTAAAACACCAACCTTTTAATGAACACAAGTTTATTGTTATAAATAACGACGTCAATTATAGAGTTTAATAATTTTAACATTCACTGCCAATTTTCAAGTCATTAAATCAAAACATTTGTAGGGTTTAGTTCACAAAAAGCATTGATAATTTAAGTTAGGTTTTAATTCACTTTTTTACGTTTAATTCACTTATTCACTTAAAGCTAATATTTAGTTCATTTTTGATTGAATTTATTAATTTATTGACCGAGTAATTTAATGTTGAGCAATATTGCCGTTGCTGGAGAACTGTCGATGGTTGTCTAGCTGCCGGAGCTGGATGTTGCCTCTACTTGCAACTATTGGTCCGAATTAGGGCTGAAATTTAGTGTTAATTTCAAATATAAGAAATTTATGATTGATACTGTCTCGGTACGACTAGCTAAGGGAGTTGATGCTGTCTCGGTACGACTAGCTAAGGGAGTTGAAGTCTCAAATGCGTCTTTCAACCTTTGAATAGAGAAGAGAAGGAAGCGCAATAAATTAAAACCAGGGAAGCATTTTGGTAACACTTATGCACAGCATTCTTAAGTATTTGTGTCTAACCCGGATAATGGCGGTGTCATATTTAGTCAAAAACCGGGAGGGATTGCGTTTCTCAACAATCATCCCGATGAGAACACTACACTTGGCTAAATGTTTGGAGCAAACCCTTCGCAAACCTGAACAAATTTCGCTACGCCTCTGTTCAAGTTAGACAATGTATTTTGTTGTTGTGGTCAAAGTTTGTTTACATTAGAAATTGTGGAGAAAAACTGCGCTTGTAATTTATTTTTATTAACATTAAATGTACTCGCACTTCCAAAAAAAAACAACTGAATATGCAACGCTACACTTTATTCTTTAGGTTGGAAGGATAAATTTTACACTTTATATTCATAAATTAACGAAAATTACTTTCCTATGACAGTGAAAGTTCTCACTTCCCTTCTCCCGCGTTTTCCACTCCGTTGCTTGACACCCGTGGAGAGGGAGAATTAGAGAGAAAATTTCGTGAGCTCAAGTGCTTCCCTCGAATCCGTATGCATGTATGCTATGTTCGGTTCCTTATCTTCTCTATTCAAAGCTTTCAACTTGGATTTGGGAATTTTGGGTTAATTCGCCTTGACTAGGATTGCTGTCTCATTACGACTACCTTTAAGGAATTGAAGTTTCGATACAACAAATCAATTTGGGTTGGTTGGGTGAGGTCGGTATTTGGTTCCTTCAGACTCGGTACGTCTTGAAAGATCAAAGTGATCTGAAATTTGCAATCAACTGGCTGCGCTATTTATTTTGTTCCTGACAATGGCAATTTTTTGGACGGCAATGTGGGGGGGGGCATTGGAATTGGAATCGGCTTCATTTTGTGTGTGTGTGTCCCTTCTAGTTTTGTTAAATAGCAGCTGATCTGGAGCGCGTTTAAAAACCTTACTATGGTTAACCATGGTTAACTATGGTAAACTTTTGTCGTTCAAAAACTCCGTGGTTAACTACAACATAACCACGAGCATAACTTTTTGGCGTTCAAAAACTCTCGTGGTTAACCATGGTGTAGTTAAATTTTAACCATGCTCGGGAGCATGGTTAGCGATAGTTAAGAAGAAGAAGAATAAAAACAATTTTTTGGCATTTGTTTTAATGTTAATAATGAACAAATCAAAGTGGGATTTGTGAGATTATTTTAAATAAATAATTATTGGAAATAATTGAGGCAAATAGTCGACACTATTTTATGGAAAAAAAATTTAAAATTTTCTTTACCACGTAGTTAACCACGGTGCGTTCAAAAACCTTCATGGTTAAACATAAACTTTCATGGTTAAGTGAAGTGATGTAGCATAACCACAGCTTACCTCGTGGTTTACTATAGCAAGGTTTTTGAACGCGCTCCTGGATATCTTGTTTTGACATTTGTGAGTATATGGACGCAAATAGGTAAGTTAGATTTTAATGTAATATATTTTTATTTTTTTTTTAGGATGAAGGAAAAATTCTGTATTTTATGCTGGAGGGGCTTTGGAGGAATTTTGTTGTTACCAGAGAAGTATGCTGTGTAGTTTATCTAATCTTTAATTGTTTTGTTTTTATTTTCAGGATTTTCAGTTAGCTGCATCTTTGGAGGTTTTAATTTTTATTTTTATGTTTAGGTGCGTATTGTATAATTTTAATATATGTATTCTTTGTGGTTGTTTAATGTTTATTTTCAGGGTGTCGTCGGAACACACACCAAAATAACTTCTTCTTCTTTAACGGATCTACAACCGGGATTCGTCCTGGCTCTCGCAACTATTCTCTCTCCACCGGTCCCGATTCTGAGCCGATGTCATTCAGTTTGGCATCCCTAAGCTCTGAGCGTCCTGGTCTGCGCCATCCCTCCAGAGAAGGTTGGGTGTCTCTCGCTGTCGCAACTCTTACGGCAGAGAACTTTCCGAGCAAGCTCATCAGGGAGACTATACAAGGAGTACCAACTCCGTGTTGTCAATTTTCGTTTGACTAATAAGAGCGCCACAATCACAAGTACCTCAAAAAACAAGGCCAATTATATTCATCCGGTTGATGCCAAAGTTCGTTAGCTACTAAGATATTTTATGTTTACGCCTAACTTGAAAAATCAGCTTCTAAATTCGTATTTAACCAATTTATGGATTTTCCAATGAATTTTTATTAATTTCCAATGAATTTTTTTGCATTGCTTCATTTTCGGGTAAAATTCATCTAGCTTCATGTGGGGACGTCAGCTTTAGGCGACATCTGTGGCCTAAATTCACTTCTTATGACGGCAAATACGACTTTCAGCACAGAGGCCATAATCTCGTGTCCGCGTCTTGAGATATTAGAGGTCAAAAGTCACAAAAATCAGTTTATTTGGGTTTGTTTAGGAACAGAGGACGTAAAGAGAGGTTTTATTGAAATTTGTTTGTTTGTTAGATGAGTTGTTGTTGATTTGTTTGATAATGAATTAGTCAGACGTCACGATTAATTTTGGCGGCAACAGAATTCGTCAAAAATGTAAAACACGTATTCAAAATCTGCAACAGAAATGATCAGCAGTGATACGGCGGGACCAGAAGTTGTTATTACCAGCAGTAGCTTTGATGATTTTCCTTCTTAATGTGTCAATGAAGGTGATTTTTCTTTCCTGGTGGAAGACTGAAATGCACTCACGACGATGTTATTCACTCGAGGACTATGGACTGTACTGTCTATAAGAAGCCGTCTATAGACCCGGGAGAGTAGTGTAAGGATAGTTGTACCTGAGAAGTGTGATTGCAGCAGGACCATAAAGCCTTCCTTCGATGTTTGTGTGAGAATATTTGGTTCGATCCAAGATTTCCCGACGTACTTTTATGAGTATTTTGTGGACTTGTGCAAAGTGCCAAACATTTTTCATTTCAGTACTCTAGCGGAAAAGCCACCAATTATCCTATTTTGCTTATCTTACCGCCTTATTATATGTGATTTGTGAGATTCTGAAATTCTTGTAGCTGCCACTCTTCTTGGCTGTGCTGGAGAGCTTGTTATTCCAAACAGAGTTAGATGACATGAGACGTTATGCTGCCAGCAATAGGTATGGAGATCAGCCATTGTTGGTCTTAAAAGTATTACAACACTTCAAGTCCTAAAGGGGAGGTTCCTTTGATCGGCGATGAAAAAATCGATTTTTTTTACATATTATCAATCTATAATATGTTAAAAACATGATCCTAAAACCGTTTTGCGTTTTATGCAGTTTTTAGAAAGTTACAGCGCTTCAAAGAGAAGCGTGCAGCTGTCAACGAAGCAGTTTTTCGATTTTTCAACGGGTTTTTCGGAGACTTGATATTTTCAGTGCGCGGGACATTGTATCTCGAGAACCACTGATCGGATTCACTTGAAATTTTAAAGTCATGTGTAAGATTAAATCTGATACATTTTTAATAATAAACAATTTTTAAGCCTGTCTTAAACAACTAAAACACGCCCCTAAACACGACCTTAATTTTCAAGTGGATAACTTTGTCTGTTCTTTTTATCAAAATTTCGTAATTTTTAGGTGAAGGGCCCCTAAATATGTTTACTTATCTAACTTAAAGAAAGTTTATGTTTCAGAGACCCCTACGACCCTTGGGAACGTTCCGCGCAGACGTATATGTATGGCACGCAAGGCCTCACGTAGATTTGGCTGGAGCCGCCATTTTGAATTGAAAGAGGGGGAAAAATAAATTTGGGGACTCTTTTTATCAATAAACATTGTACAAAAAACCGTTTGTTCATATTACATTTCTTTATACCTCAAAAAAATTCATAAAAGTGACGAACTTTTCAGAGTCGATCAGAGGAACCTCCCCTTAATTCAATAAAAAATTCAATTCTGATTTTTTAAAGTTAGGTTTTTATTTTCTGATTAGATTCTTTGATAAATTTTGCAAATGGCTACAGGAAAAATTGTAAAAATTGCGATTTTAACAGAGGCTCTGAAATGAATTTATAGAAAAATAATTAGTTGTCACTTACAACCTTACTTTTAAAATGTTTCAACAAATGCAAAGTAATAAAATAGAAAAGTTCAACAACACTCAGTATTGAAAATCCCATAAATAGTCCAAGAACCCCACCGATATTTCCTACGAGTTCAGTAACTCCATATAACTCTGATCGTATCGATGTCCAAAATTGATCTTCCTTAAAAAATAAAGCGACGGAGGCCTTGAGTAATCTAAAGTTTAAAGAAAATCTATATTTATAACTAAGTAATTGTTAATTGAAATACTCGGAATCTGTTGCATTTTCCGCTAATATTTCCGATTGGGAAACTTCCATATCATATGCTATTTCTGTGCAAGATGGCAAACAGTCACATTCGCCACTAACTATTTCCGCTAAGACCATCTTCCGGTAAGCCTCCTCCTGGCATTGAATGTTGTGTGGTCTACAAACTGGAGTGTCTAAAGAGCCTATATATGGTTTTTTATGGTTAATATGTTAACAGAAAACTTATATGTAGTTAGATATAATTACGAGGCAACTCAAATCCAACGCATTGACAAATATTTAGCGAATAGTTTCCAAGGCATTCCAACTCACAATTACTTTGACTGTAGGATTTGAAGTAGCGTAGATATTTTTCTGAGCTGAAATAGCATTGACGTCTGTAACGATCATAAGTGTTATAATGAGACCAGTTTTTTTTATTAACAATGTTATTTACTTATATGCTGGATAAGATTTCAAATTGGAAGATGTTTTCCTCATATTTGGCTTTATGGCTATTAACGACTCTTGACCAAATGGAATTCGGACGAAATTTTTCAGAGACTGTGGAAGGTCATTTGGCGCATGAAGAATCATCTAGGAATGAAAATGTCGTTAAAATATGAAATATACCAGGAGATCTTCAAAGTTATGAAAAAAGAAAATGCTGTATAGGTTAAAATTGTTATTATAGAGTCGTAGACGTAGTATCAAAATGCATAGGCCTATGTATATGTAACTGTGTTTCAATTTCTTTAAGGTCCAGTTTTGAAAAATTTGTCTATAACCGTATCTCCAATGGGTCTATAACCGTATCTCCAGTTTCACTGTAAATCTTCTACAAATGAATAAAAAGAAAAACTTAACTTTTCTCTTTCAGTAAGGGCCAGCCAAGGAAGTTCGCTAGCCCCGCTTTAGCAAACTCCTTCCCAATAAACCGTAGGCAGGTCGGCGGTATATACCCCAGGATCCCCAAAAGCAGACCCAGAGCTCTACCGTTCTGCCAACAGTTTCTGGGCCAATAAATAAATTGGCAGCTGCAGTAATCATACTCTAGGGGCATAGTCGTACACCAGACCCATCTGGTGAATTGCCGAAACAGTAGCAGTCATAAGATTCTTCAGGATATCAAGGACCCCAAAAGTAGAAAAGGAGGCGCCACAAGGACCTTAATACCAGGATAAGTTAGATTGCATGACGTAGGAGCTTTCAATTTGTGACTCTTTCCTTGGTGAGGTGGGCTTGACGGCTATTGCTCACTTCAATTTGCACTTGATTTGAGTGCAAAGGTGGGGAACCTCGCCTTGCCGTGGTGGTGGGGTTGCGAGTCTCATAGTAGCATTAGGCTATGTCAGCAGTGGTTAGCTGTTAACGAGCAAGCCACCGGTAGGGCCACTCATGCCGAACAGGCTAGTTGCGAAGAGGCCAGCCTAAGCTAGGTACATCCACTTCCCCTTACCTTTTCTCTTTCCTTTTTGCTTTCCCTTCCCATTTCCCTACTTCTAAGCTATGGTGTTTAGCGTGCCGATGGCTGCATAGTCAGCCAGTGGTTAAAGAGTGCTGATCGCAAACGGTGCTCTCGATGCCCAGATAAGGTCGGAGAGTATAAGTGCCTTATCCTGGTAAGAGGCTCCGGCCGAATGGACGCTTTTTCCGCAATACTCGTGGGACCTTTTATTTAAAATCCCAAACCTATAAAAACATAATTGCCTCCAGTCTGGGGGCTCAAAAGGCCAAACCTACTGCTTGCAAAGGCAGCCAGTTGAGTAAAAGGAAAAAGGGAGCTTTGGAATCCAATCAGAAGACAGAAGCAGCCCCTTTAACTGCATCCCTGCCTTCTCCCAGTGTCTTTTAAGAGGCTACATAAACTATAACGCCATCTAGCTCCAAAGGCGCTTTATCATCAAGTGTGAAGTCCCAAGAGGACCGCAGTGCCAAGAGAATCCTTGCTCGATTCGAGGGAGTTGCGAAGAGTAAAATCACCGAGTAGCATCCAGTTCCAAGAAGGTAGGCGACGCGGGTCTTCAGCGAGCATACTTCGCAAACCGGAAACCCATCACCAAAAGTCCCTTGAGGAACCTAATCACCCTGAGGCTAAACGGAGTAGGAACAATATATAGTAGCAATTTACTTCCTTTTACTTTAAAGACCTACAGTAAAGTGCTGGAAGGTCAGATCGTGATCGCCGTCATCGACGAAAGCCTGAAAATGAAGGAAAATTGAGGTCAGGCTCGCGACGATTTTCCTCCCAAATCTTCAGGAGCATCCTGGCACTGCTCTAGTCCATGGAAATGGTACTTTAACATTGCAAAAATGCAGGACAAGATTTTATTTTTGGGATGTGTAGGGTGGGTCAGTGTGAGCTTAAGTTTGAATTTTCGGGACTCTAACCCCCCCCCATTTGGCCGCCATCTTGGAAAACGTGTGCAAATGATTTTTCCACTATATCTCCGAAACGGTACATCTTACAGAAAATTTGCAAGGACACTTTTTGTTTAGAATTAAATTATCTCCATTTGACTAGTATGAAATTTTGTGGTAAAATGAATAATTAAGAAGTTATAAGCCTTAGAACACAAAAATTAGTCACAATATTGTCTTTTAAAGGCTATAACTTTTTTTCCTTCAACTTTAACAAAAAAAATAATAACAAGTTTTTTTTAGAGGGTTTCATTACGAATAATTTTCATTCATACTATTTTTACTTTCGTTCACTACGAAGGGTTTTACAGCGCCCCGAAAGTATGAAAGTGAGACATTTTCTGAATATTTTTATTACGACTTTACGTCCTATTTTCCTTAGATATTAGCAATAACCGGTAGCAAGTAATAATAATGAATGAATGGCTATACGTTATAAGAAATGCCGATGTTTGAGTAATGTAATAAAATTGCTTCGCATTTTTTGGCTGGTTTTTATTGCTGTTATGCTATTTTACAAGGTGTAATATGGTTTAAAATGAGATTCTTTGAATAATAACATGTATTAGTTACTCCATTTTTTAAAATATTTTGTGTTAGGGCTGTATAAAAACGTGCTTCATTTTGTTGTGATAACTATCTAGCAACATACGGGCGTATTCATTTTATGACAAGCGTTTGCAAATTGTATAACTCATTTCCACACCCCCTGCGAGGTAGAGTTTGTTAGTGCGTTTTAAAATGGTGTCCCCAATACGACTAATCCAGAATGCTGCTTTTCTATCTACTCCATTCTTGATCTTTTTGAAAGGCTGTGCAGCGGTTCATGATCAATTACTAGATATTTTTAAATTTGCTGGGGAATTATAGCAGAGTGCAATGGTGTCAAGGCTGAAAGTTCAAAGAGCAAATGAAACAGTTGATCAGGAAATTAAAATCAATCAAGGGAGGTACTAGTATACAAGACACTATTGTCGCTGTTGCTGTTACTATGACAACAAACGCTGATATCCGTACGACTATCAGAATAACTTTTATAACATATAGAGTGTAAACTAACCTCCAAAACTGTGCGGAGTTACTACGCATATCCTTCGTAATTTCTCGTGCAATTAAAGATTTCATTCTTTTTACTTTCAAAGGGTTGTCAGTTATGAAATAGTTATTCATAATACACAACGTATACTTTTATAAACTTTTAAACTACAAACAAACTTCAATGAACACTTGAAAATTATAGTAATCATCTCGCCAAAGTAGTAAAGTATTTTAAAAAATTGGAGTAACTAATACATGTTATTATTCAAAGAATTTCATTTTAATCCATATTATATCTTGTAAAATAGCATAACAGCAATAAAAACCCGCCAAAAAATGCGAAGCAATTTTATTACATTACTCAAACATCGGCATTTCTTATAACGTATAGCCATTCATTCATTATTATTACTTGCTACCAGTTATTGCTAATATCTAAGGAAAATAGGACGTAAAGTCGTAATAAAAATATTCAGAAAATGTCTCACTTTCATACTTTCGGGGCGCTGTAAAACCCTTCGTAGTGAACGAAAGTAAAAATAGTATGAATGAAAATTATTCGTAATGAAACCCTCTAAAAAAAACTTGTTATTATTTTTTTTGTTAAAGTTGAAGGAAAAAAAGTTATAGCCTTTAAAAGACAATATTGTGACTAATTTTTGTGTTCTAAGGCTTATAACTTCTTAATTATTCATTTTACCACAAAATTTCATACTAGTCAAATGGAGATAATTTAATTCTAAACAAAAAGTGTCCTTGCAAATTTTCTGTAAGATGTACCGTTTCGGAGATATAGTGGAAAAATCATTTGCACACGTTTTCCAAGATGGCGGCCAAATGGGGGGGTTAGAGTCCCGAAAACTCAAACTTAAGCTCACACTGACCCCCCCTACACATCCCAAAAATAAAATCTTGTCCTGCATTTTTGCAATGTTAAAGTACCATTTCCATGGACTACTCCTTACTGTCGCGATGGCGGATGGCATCGGGGCCGCGTGAAGCTCATCCCATGTGACGATCAGAAATCTGCCCATCTCTATAAAATAGCAATATCCGGAATTGATTAAACATGGCCAAAAGCCTAGGATTGTCCGGGGACTTGTATGCGGAATCAGAACTCCTAAATACTGGTTGCTGTATCCCAAAAATGAGGAAGGTAAGCCAAGAACCTGCTTAATTGTTGAAAATCACCTTAACGCTTTTATGTGGTCTAAATTTAGCGACCTTGACAATGGGGGATTAGGGAAAACAGTAGGACAGATGAGCTTGCTAGATATGGAACCGAAGTGGAAAGGAAACCCCACTTAACCCGAATGGGAATGCCCTTACCCACCTACAAACTAGTTGTGGGAAAAATCTGCTTAGCTCCAGTTGGGTTGCGATGGACATCAGCAACGGTACGCCGCACTCTTTATGCAATGTGGAACGAAAAGCCTTCAAAATCTCTTGTTCATTTGAACAAAAGGGAGATAAGCCATGTACTAAAGGTGCTGAGCGGTCACTGTCCCTTTGGCCCGTGCGACGAAAGATTAGGACTTCCCTACATCAACTTATGTCGAAATTGTGGTAATGGGGAAGAAGAAGAAACTGTCTCCCATCTTCCCTGCACATGTCCCGCCCTCGGAAGGAAAAAAAGGACCTTGCTTGGCTCACCCTTCCTTGATGGATTGAACGAGCTGCAAATTAGTGGTGTTCTTAACCTCTGTCGCTTTATCAAAAGCTCAAAATTTCTTGAAATGGCTTGAACTTTATCCCAACACTAGAATGGTATCACACTGAGCCCAATGTCGTGCCTAAATCCTCCCTTGTGGTGAAGCGGCCATTTCAACCTAACCTAACCTAGCTTACTTTGACACTCCTAACCTAACTCAGTTTACTTTTCACTGGTTAACCGAAAGAATGCTAATGAAATGCTGTCACTGCGAGATATTGGTTTTCCATTGACGGGAATATTGTGGACGCTTAAGCCTCAATTATACTGAACGCAACGGACCGGATTGAAATGTCAAAAAGAGTTTCATTACAAAGAAATTGTATTGAAGTGGTTATACTGGACGCAACGCAACGGAACGGACCGGATCAACGTTTCAAAACTTTGGAACTTGAAGGAACCGACGGATTGAAGTGTCAAAAGCAACATTAAAAACAGCTGATTTTGTCTTTTATTATTTAGCCCAAAATGTAGTTAGAGTTTGTTGGATTTATAAATAAAGTGGAAGATAATGAAAGTCTTTATAATAAAAAATTGCTGGGATATGAAAATTTTAAGCATAAGTCCAAAATTTGGCAAAAAATTGCTGAAAAAAGTGACATTTCATTACGTTCGATTCCATCAGTATAACTAGCACAGTTCCATTCCGTTAACTCTCCAATCCGTTGCTTTCCGTTGCGTCCAGTATAATTGAGGCTTTATGGTTGGCCCTCTCCGCAAATAAATCGATAGGTCTGATCATAAGATGAAGTATGGGGAAAATGTTGAGGCCACCATATGGCAAGTTACACACAGGGTTCCGGGATCGTCAAACTTCGAGCACGAGACGTATCGTAGGTAGGTAGATGAAGGCGATTGGAGGCCCAATTAGTGCTTGGCGCGCCGTGTTGTTGCCACAACTCGTATACCTTTATTGTGGAGTGGTTGTTTGGTCGGGTGAGACGGGTGCCTAAAGCCATCCTGTCGGATTAAAGAAGCTTAACAGTGATATGATCTCCAGTCCGGAGATCTCTTTTAAGTCGTCCATAAAGTAACTGCCTATAGTGCGCTGCTTGGCTTTACCTAAAGCCAGCCACTTACAAAGGAAGTGACAAAGGGTTTTCGTTCGTTCGTCTCCGCGCAGCTACGACAACAGATGTTGAGCCGCACGAGATGTATTCTGAATATAATGACTAGGTTTCTATTGTGCACGTAGTCCAAAATTTTTCTGGTAGGGAGCGTTCAACCTCAAATTTTGAAAGAAGTAACTGTTGTTACATATTTCTTATAGGTAACTCTAATGTTGTTTATGTACCCAAAATCGTGTTTTGCAGATTTGTTCTATTTTTCATTATATGTACCTTTTTACTATCTCGGACTATGCACACAAAAGTGTGACTTTTTAATTAAAAAACGTTGCAACGCACGCGTGCTTTTGCTAGCCGAAAATATAATTGCTGTTTACTTACCTTAAATCCAGGCACAATCCCACCACAATAAATTTCATTGTCTTCTGCAAATCCTATCAAATCAAGTGACAGTCCTAGCTCGAATCCAGCTGATAGCACTCGCATTGGATACTTTGTGGCACTTTTATTCGCACTATAATATCCTTCTTCCGGATCCCAGTTAACATCTCGCTTAACAATTTCATCCAGCACATAATCGGAATGAGTCCTTAAAAGTATACATTGTAAAAAAATGATTTATTAGTGCAAAAAAGCTTACGTTTCTTCCCGCAGAATATTTTCATGTCCAATCGAATTGAAGGTGTAACAAATGCCGTCGGACGTCAAGCTTTTTGTCCAAATATCGTTGCAATGCACTGGGATACCTTTCCATGTACACGTACTAAATGCACTCTCAAATGCTGGATGAACTCTTTGAAAATTGTCAACTGTAGTATTTTGTAATGTTATATTCGGAAAAGGAAGTATGGCAAAGGTCATTTTGGAACAGTAATTGAAGAACGCTTCCGCGGTTTCCCATCTTTAATGAAATGTTTGTGCATGTTCAACCAAAATAAAAGTTTCATGTTCCACTGTACTTACTCTTGATCGGTAAACGAAGGGAAAGTAGTGTTTAGCATAAGAACATCAAAAAGCTCATCAATGAAACGTGAAAATTTAAATGTGCTAGAATTAATTTGGTTCCCTGGGCAAACAGTAACAGCTGGGAATGGAATTGATGCCACTGGGGTGGATCTCTCGTCGAAGCTGATGATGACAGGGTGGTTCTCCCATTTGTCTAGTACTTGCCATGTTAATTTCGCACATAAAAGCAATGAGATGGAAAGAATTATGACCCAAAACACCCTAACAAAAAAATACTTATAAATTTGTTTTAATTAGAAAATTTAATATTAATTTAACCTTTCTACAATGGATCGATAAAATTCACCAAGATACCGAATGCCGTGCACTGTAGTGGAGTCACAATATTCCGTGACAAAGGCCCTCATTCGGGAATTTTGTGGAGTTGACTCCATAATTTCAGTTTATTTATTGGAAGTCTTTTTAGAACTGACCAGTCTTTGAAAAATTTTTACCTTGTTTTAATTTAAAATGTTTAATTTGAGCTTGATTGAGACTTGCGCACGAGAGAGCTTTATATCACTCGTATCTCAAAAAATGGGGTTTGAATATTGAGTAGAGGCTAATTAATTAAATAGTTAGCTTGGAGTGTATCTCATTAATTTTTTCATAAATAGAAATAATGGCAAAAAATGTGGCCATATCGTGCATTCAAATAATGAAGTTGATATTATTTAATCCATACGATTATTTCATTCAGTTATGTCAGGGACGGATCCAGAAACAATTCTTGGGGGAAGTGTTTACTCAAAATCGGGAGGTGTTGTTATTTGAAATACATAGTTCTGGGTGTACAGTTAAAAATGATAGTAAAAAAATTACACCCTAAGAATAAAATAATTCCAAGAGTAAAAATAAAATGTGGCCTTACAACAGGCGAACACCGGCCGTGTTTGGAACCTAGTTCTAGGACATGTGTCGGGCATCAGAAGGATGTTTGTCGGACTATATGGCCGTATATTTATTGAGAAAAACATCATAAAATATATTATTCATGTCTTCGTATTCGAATTCTTTAAAAAAAATTATCAACGCACTGCAATTAAAGGTTTTTTTTTTTGAGCGGCTTAAAATAACAAAATTTCCCACTAAAATATAAATCTACGTCAAAATTCAAGTGTGCGATGCCTTCACAAGCCGATGACTGACGAACTTGGTTTTTTATGCATCGCTAGCCTTTAAGTGTGATTATCAAATGGTCGATTGTACATAACGAAAAAAATCAAGCTCTCACAAGCCACACTGAAATGTACATTGGTGCAGATTCTTTTATTGGCTCAAATTTATCGTCGTATGCCTGTGTGTACAGTTCAGTACTAGGCCATTATCCTAAAAACCCGCTGGCGCCATGACGGCCAAGAAAGAATAGACGACCACATCAGGCGAAGGAAACGGAATTGGATTGGCCACACCTTGCGAAGCGAAAACGAAAATCTAGCCAAACTGGCTTTTGATTGGAATCCGCAAGGATCCTGTGGAGTCGGAAGGCCTAGAACAAAGTGGAGGAGAACCCTACTAGCAGAGGCTAAAACTAATGGAGAATCTGGTCAGAGCTGAGAGCTGCCGCGCAAAACATAGTCCGCTTGAAGGCATCTGTTTCCGCCCTATGTCCCATGAGGGATTAAAGGAGCATAAAGAAATAAAGATATTCATAATAATAGAGTAAACTCTCAGCTGGGCCAAGAAAAATTCACCAACTCAGGACTAGCAAGCGCTGAGATGACGCTCAACTGAAACATGCAAACATTAATAAAGCAGGAAAAAATAAATAAAAAACACATACAAAACGTGCAGTACAGGAGGAGCAAGAAACATAAACAGTCCCGCGAAATTAAAAAGACCCAGGCAGAGACGGGATGAGATTCAGATTTGACGCCATTAACCTTGGTTGAACGGCCGAAAAGAAACTCTTGATCCACTTCTGTAGAATCAAGTCCATTCCAATAGGCCAAACCTAAATGAAAAGTAACGCAGAAGTGAAGTAGACATTACTTCCACTTACTTCCATTTTGGTCACTCTCATACATTCATATGCAATGGCACCTAACTTCACTTTTCTTCACTTCCCATTTAGGTTTGGCTTAATAGCTTTGAGTTTAGCTAACAGGGCGGTGTGCCAAACTCTATCAAAAGCCTTGGAGATATCTAAAGCAACCAGGCTAGACTAACCAGATCCATGAAGACTTTGGATGAGGTATACTTAAAGAACGCCAGTGTTTTTTTTTGTCCGAAGCCACATTGTCTGTTGTTTATGAGTAGGTTGGATTCTAGATATCCCATAAGCTTTTTGTTAATTATCGTCTCCATGGTTTTGGAGAAAATAGTTCCATAGATTACCCTGTTCCTGAAATGGGCGTTGGTCTCAAGGGGGGAGGGGGGATAACATATCAGTTTCGGATAATGAAGAATTTGAAGTGAACAGAGACGCTAATAAATCGGCCTTGGATTTGCTGTCTGTAAACTGTTAGTGAAATTATTCTTGATGGAACTTACCAAGGAGAAGAAGTTTCTGCTACCAGAGGCTGCTTTAAAGAGTTGCAAGAGTGCTAAAAAACGACGAAATAAAATAGATTTTCAATAATCAAATTTGTATATAAAAAAAGAAATAATGTCTGTAACAACATTAAACCAATCAGAATGAATTTAGAAAGAAGAATCACTTTTGAAGACCCATTCGATCAATCTATACATATACACCAGGCATGTCGATTTAAAATCGATTAAACGAAAAATCGATTTTTTCGAGTGAAATAATCGATTCACAAACCACTCGAATTGGAACCGATTCGCATTGGGCTCTTTTACAACTGAAAACGTTATTTGTAAAGAAGAGCGTGCGAGAGCTTTTTTCCAACCAAATTTTTCAATGGACTTTTCAGACTTAGCCCAATTACTGATAAATATTTTTGTATTATTGGAAAGTCCCTTCCTTTTTGTCGTTGCAGGAAATATTTCAACCGACGATCCAGAAAGATTGGATAAACTAATCTTTCTAAAATCCTTTATCTTAAAATATTATAGTTTTATTTAGTTGTTTGTTTGATAGTAAAAGTACGATTCCGAACACCGATTGTTCGGAATCGTGTCTGAAAGGAAGTGGGTCAAAATTGCCCCAGGCCCGGCGCAAAAGAAAAGTATCTCAGATTATCGGCTATAATGAGTATTGAATTTCTATATATGTAGTTGTTATATCCCGTAACTGTGGCTAAGGTGTTAATAATGCTATTTCGGGGCGAAATGACTAATTAACCCTGTATTTTTGTAACGCCATCACATATTTTCATGAATAAGATCTCAGTGTACGCAGAATACTCCCAACTATCTAAAATTGTAAAACGAGTACCAACTTCCAGAGTTATGAGTCGTCAAAGTCAAAATTTCGTCTTTTTAACAAAAATGTCACATTCAACAACCTTTTTTCCAAAATATTCATAGTCAACTAATGTTTTTTTTTTTTTTTTGTCAGAATAAGTAAGCTTGGAGTGTTTCATATGAATAATGTCCAGAGAATTTTTATGCTACAGCCTTTACTTTCAAAATTATAAACAATTTAAATGCTAAAACTAGCCTTATTTGGGGAAATTGCAAGCAATTTTGACTTTAAAATTGTCACTTGGTTTTTTTCGACATAAGCTTAAGAAAAAGAGTACTAAAAAAGTACGAAATTAGCGCCAATTTTATTATTAAAATTGCTTATAACTTCGAAAGTAAAGACCTTAGCTTAAAACTTATCCGGACATTATTCATAGGAAACACTCCAAGCTCTCTTATTCTGGGAAAAAACACATTAGTTGACTATGAATATTTTGGAGAAAAAGGTGGTTGAAGGTGACATTTTTGTTAAAAAAAACCAAAAATTTGGCTTTGACGACTCATAACTCTGGAAGTTGGTACTGTGGTACCATAGATTTTACACTTTTAGATAGGTGGGAGTATTCTGCGTACACTGATACCTTATTCATGAAAATATGTGATGGCGTTAAAAAAATACAGGGTTAATTAGTCATTTCGCACGAATAAAAAGAAATAGCATTATTAACACCTTAGCCACAGTTACGGGATATAACAACTATACAGAAATTCAATACTCATTATAGCTGATAATCTGAGATACTTTTCTTTGCGCCGGGCCTGGGGTAATTTTGTATTGGCTGTGACCCACCTCCTTTGCATAATATTTTCCACGAGTCGTGACCACGGTTTGACAGGCTAGAGTCGTTTGAGCGCTCAAGTCAACTGCCCCATTTAAATATACATCCATACACTATACATCCAAACATCCATAAACTATACATAACATACATAGAAACAATACATAAACACTGAAAAAATTAACTTACGATTCAATTAATTGAGAATCGATCCTTTAGTGCTCGATTTAAACGAGAATCGATTTTAGTGCGTTCTATTCGAATCGAATCGAAGATCGATTATTTTTGAAAAGCATCGACATGCCTAATATACACCAATACAGAAAAGTTTTTTTAAATGGTCACCAACTACTTTTAAAAGCAAGCGATCTATAATATAACTCAACAATTTTGTTTTATCTTCAGCATGTATTTAACATTTAACAAGGCCAACTAATCTCCATTTCGCACAAATCCCCTGTAGGTAGCAATCTTCCATTTTTCATGGTGACTTACGTTAAAAACAAATAACTGAAAGTTTAATATTTGGTAAAAGTTAAATTTTTTTCGTTTAAATAAAGACAGATTGAGGAACCCTGGGCAGAAACCTAATCCCCAAATAAGCATAGAAATTTGTTCAAAAGGCTTTCAGTCTTCATAAGGTTGTCACTTGATCTACAGCAGGAAAAACCCCAGGAAAACCGACCACAATGAATTTTCTGGGTGCTGCTGAAAACGCGAAAAGCCCCGAGGGAAATGGAGCAATTCAGGAAATGGAATCCAGCCTTGAACCTGACATGTGAGCAAAATTCTAGAAAGATAATTAAGAATAAACGTCCTCTTTTTTCTGCTCTGTTATTTTTATATTTTATACTTCATTTTTTTGTTGTCGTCATATCCAGAAAAAACAAGACAAATTCACCGAAATCTGTCAGCTGCGCCTCCACCTTGGATTTAATTAAACGTGGGACAACTTTTCAGGCAATCCGGGCGTTAGTCTCGGAGTATTCCAATTACACCTCAATCCATGGCATTAAATATTTCGGGGCACGTAATCAGCCCTGGTATGAAAGGTAATCGAAGTTGCTTCCCGTTGTTTTGTGAGCAGGAATGTTCGAAATCTATAATTTGAAAACTTTTCAGATTATTCTGGTTCATTGTGGTGTCACTGTCGATGTATCTATGTGTGGATCTAACTTTGGAAACATATAGTAAATGGCGAGATAATCCAGTAATTGTCAGCTTGGCTGAATCCTCTACACCAGTTTGGGAGGTACCCTTTCCAACCGTGACAGTTTGCCCTCTGGCGAAGTCCAAACGTGATGTATTTGCATTCAATACATTCCTAAGGAAGTTCCAGGCCGCAACAGAAGATGACAGAGAATTTCTTGATGGAAATGAGTGAGTGTTAGAAATTCTGTCCCTAAAACACCTTAATGGGGTTTCCACATTTTTCAGAACGGCGAAATTTGAGTCGATAGCACACATTTGCCTTACAAACTCACCTTTATTAAAAGAGTTAAACTTTACCGAACTTTTCGCTAATGAAGCACTCGTGGAAATTTTGAAAGAAATGTCACCATTGATGGAAGATGTTTTTAGCGACATTAAGTGGAGGAGGAATGCTTTGAATGATTTTAAAGAAATCCAACAAGTCCTAACTGATGACGGACCCTGTTTTAGTTTCAATGCACTCGAAGAAGAAGAGATTTTTCGAAACAGGTAATAAAGTGCGGCATTTTAAATTCACCAGTTAAATTTTCACTGTATGTATATCGAATTCCAGAGAGACTCCTTACAACAACACCAGAGTTAGAGAACAATGGTCGTTGGAAAATGGATACGTGGCTAACTCTGGAATTGATGCATACCCAAGACGAGTATTGGCTGGAGATATCGATGAAAGTCTTCATATTTTATTGAGTTCACGGTTTTCCGATTCGGATCCTGATTGTAGTGGAAAATCAGAAGGGTTTAAGGTAGGTGTTAAAATGCTAAAAATATTATTACGTTTTTACGGCTTAACGGATTTATAAGATTAATTAAGGAATACACTTTTTAAATATTGCGATGATTATGCGCCATCTGTTTGTCGAGAGTATGAATCAACGATTTTCGGTTGTTGTCTGAATTAAGAATTTATGTACTAAACTAACGAGCGATAAGCGAAGACAACTTCAAGCTGCTCGAAACTTAAGGAAATAAAAGAAGGAAATAAAAGAACATACCACAAGGAACCAGAAAACGAAGGTTCCAGAAAGTAGACAAAGGTGGAGCTGCCTATATAAAAGCGCCTGGCAGCCGCTATCGAGTCAGTTTTGATTATAAAGGCGATACAAGTGTTCCAAAGTGAAAAGTGGTGATTTATAGTGAAATAAAAAGCGATAATTAGAATTGAATAGTGCGAAATATTAAATTTGCTAGTGATTATAGTGAACTCTAAGAATTGTGTTTATTTTTAAATTGTGTTTGGTTTGTAATAAATAAATTATTGTGGATAATTAAAAAGTGTATTCCTTAATTAATCCTACGAATCCGTTAAGCCGTAAAAACGTAACAATATTTACAACACAAAAACTTATTTATTAAAACGCAAATGCAATTCTTAAATTTCACTAGCATTCACTTGCAACCCGAGTAAAAATAAAAACGGGCTTATCGCGGCCGAACAGGGGCCGCTTGGCTTTTAAGAGGGATATGACGGCCGTCGAATTTTTAACCCTTTTTAATGGAAGCACATACGGCCTCACGAGGACCAAATTTAACCAAAAGATTTAAATGGCCAAGAACTAAATTGTGCTCGCGGGCATTTCACGGGCAAATTTGAGCCAAAAAAGAATCTGCATTAACATCTTCATTTTCATTATGTACAATTAATACTCCTCTCGATTTATCCTGCAAGATTATCGATGCACAAGGGGAAAGAGATCGCCAGTGGCGTCGGTTTGTTGTATGTGAACGTGAAATGTGTGTTGAATTATATTGTAGTGGGAAATCTTTTAGGCTAGTCGGCGAGGCATTTTTAGGGCCGTAGGCGAGATTAGTATTGCAATCGACTCGTCTTAGGGTGTAGTTTAACACCCTAAGTTTGTCCACAATTTGGATGACCGCATAAATTTTTAATTAAATTATTGTGAATAAAATAGGTAATATTTTAACATTTCTTTCAATATCTCTGTTAACTTTTAGTATACCATAAGCATTGGGGAAGTTCGCTATGAAATTATCTAAAAAATAATCCCTATTAGAAGTCCGTCCCTAGGTGCAAGTGTGATCTTGCAAATAGATTCCAGCTCTCGTTACTTCCACTATTTGTTTACTAGAAAGCAACTACAAGTAGGGGGCTGAAAATCCTTACAGATGGTGTTTATGTAGTCCCGGCAATATACAAAAAATTTTAATAAGATCGGCTCATTACTTTTGGAGGAATAAACGATCTTCTTTTGTTTTTAACATTGCTGCCATTTTTCGTAAGATCGGTTTATAAATGGGAAACCTATTTAGAAAACTTAAGAAACAATGGAAAATTAAATCCCGTTGGAATTTTTGAAAAAATCGCAAAATTCTGGTTGTCTACGTACGTACCTACCTACCTTTTTATACGGGACATCAATAACTAGTTGTTATATTTTTACTTTAGAAAATTCGCTTCTGCATATCTAAAAGGTGCTATTTCTTAAAAATAATGAATATTTCACAATGTAAGAACGTTTTTCACAATGAGTTGTTTCTTGTCTCTTATAAAAAGGTAGTTGCGTAAAAAACCTCATAAAATCGATCAAAATTGCACTTTCAACGCTTTTCAAACCATACTGACTCTAAATGCCGTTGCAATTGCTTTATATCCAAGTATCTTCCTTATCCAAGTTTTAGAGCTTTCCACCATAGAATGGAACATACCGAAAAATTGTTTAATGTACTTCGAGAAAATTCGAAGCTTTGTCCGTTCTTTCACATCCTATTTTAATAGATGGGACCATGTTAGTTTAATATATGTACATATAAATCGTTAGTTAAAATCCTAACTAAGTCGTTACAAATAACGGTTGTTTCAAATTTCTAACAGATAAACGCATAAACCATTACAATATGTTAAACTTTTTGAACCCTGGATACAATAATTTATAAAAAAAACTCAAGGTATATCTAAAACTCAATTAAATTTTAGACTATACAAGCAAGTAATACATATGGCTTTCGACAAAAAAGTCGACTAAGGACCTGTAGCAAATATTACGAAAATTGGAATGCAAGCCTGTACCATTTAGGTGAACAGGTCAGGCTGATGTAAATTAATGAAACGAGCTGGTTGCAGGCGCGGATCCAAAGGGGGGGGGGGGCACGGGGGTCATGACCCCCCTCAAAACAGCCCGCATTTCAAAAAATAGAGCTGAAACAATATTTTGCAAACCGAAAAACAAAAAAACCAAACGAACAAAACCTAGTTTTTGCAAACATAAAAACCTGAAACTAACCAAACGACTGAAATTAACTTACTTTTTTGCACTCAAAAAACGACTGAATCAACAAAATTGACTAATTTTCTTACACAAGACTGACTTTTTATTATTTTTTTTATATTTGGATTGTATCTTATATATTATCATCTGATTACAATCTGTTTTCAAGTTCTAATTAAAAGCATCATTTATAAAAAAAAATCGGCTAGCTTTGTTTATTTGGTTATTTCTGTTATTTTTATTATTTTTTTCTACACTGTGACCCCCTCCGGAAAAAAATTCTAGATCCGCGCCTGGCTGGTTGCCGTTGCTTTTGACAGAGTATTGTATCCAGCTGTATTTTGCAAAATTTTAATTTGGTTCAAAAAAACTGAACTGCTCCTCAATTTGGAAAGAAAGTAGAAAATTACGATTTATGATTTATTTAAATTTTTATGCTCTATACTCTGGGACTTTTTTATTCTCTATACTGTGATTTTTTCGCTTTAATTTTAATCATAAATCGGAGGCCGTGATAAATGAAAAAATATTGACACAGATAACGGCAGAGTTCGCGTTTGCACTACGGAAATACAAATCCCAGTCTGTCGTTTAAAAAAACGAATTAGCCCCAGCCAAGCTTCCCCATAAAGTCAGGTAATTCTTTTCGGACTGGTTTGATTGCGGCAGAAGAAAGACATCCTAAATTAGCACTTATTGGGCAGTAATTCGAGCTGCTGAGAGGTGACATTGACTTTCGTTCCAGGTGTGATAAGAAGTAAGAAACAAGTCAGGGAGAAAAGAGATCTTCATTAGGTACTGTCATGGTATAATTTAGCGTTGTTGTGTAATTATTGTAACTAGTTGGGATCCCCGTTACCGAAATTCGGTCACAAAAACAATAAATATATAAAATTCACGATTTGTTCGAATTTAAATTCAATTTAAATATTTTTATTTCAAAAAAAAATTATACGCAATGGCGAATTTTTAATTACTATGAAACATTTCCATTGTCGCTCCAGAGCATCTAAAATTTCCCAGGATTTTTTTAATCGCATCCATGACGTCTTGCTTGGCTATGTAGTGGAAAATAGCAGCAACATCAGTTACTACAGCATCATTGAAACGACGAATATCAACTTGGTTATTAACTTTTATGATCATAGAAACTTCAGCTGCAATATTCTCAGGTCTTTGACAATATTCATACATGGACCTGAATGAGTGAACAAAAGGATTAAGCCGATCTAACTCCAAACCTATTTCACGCATAATATCAATATTACATTCAATATTCGCATTTCTATTTATTCTATGATTAGCAGCAGTATCTACATCATAGAAATACAATTGTGAATAACATGGAGGTCGGCCATAGCCAAGAATTAAGGCACCAGTTCGGTGATAGAAAATGTTATGGATTTTAAAATGATATATGCCATTTGCAGTGTCATTTGACAAATTACACTCACAGCTAATCATTGCAAATCAGCATTATACGAACGAATATAAAATGACAACTCATAATAAAAGAACCACACGAAAACGAATCAAGTCAAAATTTCTAAAGGTGCAACACCATCAACAAACATTTCATTATGAAATGCATCAACATTCATTTCATTCACACCACTATTCAATTCATTATTTGCAACATTCATTTCATTCACACTACGTAAATTTCTAACGCGACTTCTAGTATTTTCGCGAAGCGATCTAAAATCGACATTCGAGTGTCCCCGTCGTTGTCTTGGCATTTTGAAAAAAAAAACGCGTAAAAAACGTAAGTACTCACCGATAAATTGCACTCAAAATTCGCAGTTAACTGTTTGGAATGACAAAAATACAACTCAGATTCCGAGAACCATACGAAAACGAATAAAAATTACGCAAAATAACATTCAAAACACACTTAAATGAATTAATTAAAATTTCTAAAGGCATTCGCCAAAAAAGCGAACGGCCACCCCTTACACCATACAACTCAAATACTATACGCAAAAGAGTATAAAAAATGCACGCACAAAGTGACCGAGTTTTGTTATGTCAGTTATGCCGCCAAAAATCCACACAAACGCTTGTTTTTCTCTGTTTCTCATTCGCTTCACTGAAACGGCATTTGTGTCAATCGTAGGCTACTCAGCTCTACATTGATGCTCACAAAAAATTCAAATTTTCCAACGGCTTTTTAAAATCCGAAAAATTAAAATCGATATAACTTTTTTATTCGTGAATCGATTTCGTTGAAATTCCTTATTACAAAACTATGCCATAAAAAGAACATTTTCTGAAAATTTAAACGAAATCGGTCCACGAACAAAAAAGCCTTAGCGTGTACAAACTTTTTGTTTGCCTATTAATATATAAGATTAAGTGTTTATAAATTTTGTAACTGACTGAAATTAAATAAAATTAATTCTCCATGCAATATTTTAGGTAATCCTTCATACTCCAGGAGAGTTTCCACAAGTTTCAAAACGATTCTTTCGAGTCCCATACAAGCAGCTTGTTCTAGTTGCAATACAGCCAAACATGATAACAACATCGGAAAAAGTGCGCACCTATGACCCTGATAAGTAATAAAAATTATGTTTTCAAAAGATAATACTATTTAAACACAAATTTCAATTACAGACGGCAATGTTTTTTCAACACAGAGCGATACTTGAAGTACTTTAAGATTTATACTCAAGGAAATTGTGAACATGAGTGTCTTACCAATGCCACACTGGAAGAATGTAATTGCGTTAAGTTTTCTATGCCAAGTATGCTTTGTATACCCTTTGTATGAAAGAAATCCTTGCTTTACAAATCTCACTTGACAGAGGATCCTGAAACACCATACTGCGGATCGGCAAGCATTCAATGCTACATAAAAGTTAAAACAAATATTTTAAAAAATAATGGATTCAAGGAACAGTGTAACTGCCTTCCTGCATGCACATCGATCACTTACGATGCTGAGGTGACGCAATCTGTATTCAACTATCAAAGTGATGGCCAGGATAATGAAACCGGATTTGATCCTGAGTATGAGCTGCCATTATAATTGCATAAGAAATAGAAAATATTAATTTGATTTTGTAGCATAGCAAAATCAACAATGAACGTGTTCTTCGCCAGTAACCAATTTTTACCTTTTAAGAGATCTGAGCTTTACGGGATCGCGGATTTGATTGCGAATATCGGTGGACTTTTTGGATTGTTCATGGGTGTGTCAATTTTGAGTGTCGTGGAAATTATTTATTTTTGTACTATTCGCTTGGGTACTAGTTTGCAGATGCGTAAAGCAAGCAATAAATCAGATCAACACTTAGAATAGTTCCAACTTACTCTTTGGTAACAAGAGACGTTTTAAGCACCCGTTTTAATAGTCATTCATTTATTGCACTAATAAAAAAACACTTTCTGGAGTATGTTTTATTTATTTTCAATCTGTTTTCACCTGTTATTGTAAGAAAAATATAGTAAGAAAAAGCAACACAGGTCTATATTCTATATATATATATATATATATATATACTAGCATAAAACCCGCGTGCCTTGCAACGCCTTTAAAAACTGTTTATTATGTGCAATGTTTTCCTTAAAAAAAAAACCAACAAAAATGTCAGCTGTTATTATCCCTAAAAAGGGTTTATTATAGTGCATTTTTTTAATAAATATGGTAAACACATTGCTGCGAATATCACCTCTGCTCAACAAATCTGCAAGTTTTGAAGCAGAGATTGGCATGTGTATGTCATCAAGAAAAGTGACATTTTAGGGTTTGACGAACGTTCGTTAACTTTGTTCGCCTATTTACGTGGATGTAAGAAATTATGAAGCAATCACAAATGAAATTTAAATGAAGTGAATTTCGAGTCATTCATTTCTACGTGATTATAGGGATGAACTGTCAAAATTGCAGCCCTTCAGCTTCAGAGGTTTGGTTAACCCCATTTCATCCCCTTTGGGGGTGCATTTCGAGTAATCGCCTCTTAGTGGATGTCCACGTCATTATAGGGATGCACTGTCCAAATTTCAACCCTGTAGCTCCAGTAATTTGGTAACCCCATTTCACCCCTTTAGGAGATGAATTTCGAAAAATCGCTTCTTAGTAAATGTCCACTTCATTATAAATATGCACTGTCAAAATTTCAGCCGTTTAGCTCCAGCGGTTTGGCTTAACCCCATGTAACCCCCTCAGGGGATGAATTTCGAAAAATCGTTTCTTAATGGATGTCCACGTCATTAAGGGGATGCACTGTTCAAAATTTCAGCCCTATAGCTAAAGCGGTTTGGGTAAACCCCATTTCACCCTCTTAGGGGATAAATTTCGAAAAATTGCCTTATAGTGGATGTCCACTCCATTAAAGGGATGCACTGTTAAAATTCCAGCCCTATAACTTTAGCGGTTTGGATAAACCCCATTTCACCCCCCTAGGGGATGAATTTTGAAAAATCGCTTCTTAGTGGATGTTCACGCCATTATAGGGATGCACTGTCAAAATTTCAGCCCTATAGTTCCAGCGGTTTGGGTAAACCCCATTTCACCCCCTTAGGGGATAAATTTCGAAAAATCGCCTTATAATGGAGGTCCACGCCATTATAGGAATGCACTGTTAAAATTTCAGCCCTATAGCTCCAGCGGTGTGGGTAAACCCCATTTCACCCCCTTAGGGGATGAATTTCGAAAAATCGCTTCTTAGTGGATGTCCACGCCGTTATAGGGATGCACTGTTAAAATTTCAACCCTATAGCTCCAGCGGTTTGGATAAACCCTATTTCACCCGCTTAAGGGATGAATTTCGAAAAATCGCTTTATAGTGGATGTCCACTCCATTATAGGGATGCACTGTCCAAACTTCAGCCCTATAGCTTTAGCGGTTTGTAAAAACCCTATTTCACACCCTTAGGGGATGAATTTCGAAAAATCGCTCTTTAGTGGATGTCCACGTCATTATAGGGATGCACTGTTAAAATTTCAACCCTATAGCTCCAGCGGTTTGGATAAACCCTATTTCACCCGCTTAAGGGATGAATTTCGAAAAATCGCTTTATAGTGGATGTCCACTCCATTATAGGGATGCACTGTCCAAACTTCAGCCCTATAGCTTTAGCGGTTTGTAAAAACCCTATTTCACACCCTTAGGGGATGAATTTCGAAAAATCGCTCTTTAGTGGATGTAAACGTCATTATAGGGATGCACTGTCCAAATTTCAGCCCTATAGCTTTAGCGTTTTGTAAAAACCCCATTTCACACCCTTAGGGGATGAATTTTGAAAAATCGCTTCTTAGTGGATGTTCACGCCATTATAGGGATGCACTGTCAAAATTTCAGCCCTATAGCTCCAGCGGTTTGGATAAACCCTATTTCACCCGCTTAAGGGATGAATTTCGAAAAATCGCTTTATAGTGGATATCCACGTCATTATATGGATGCACTGTCAAAATTTCAGCCCTATAGCTTTAGCGGTTTGTAAAAACCCCATTTCAAACCCTTAGGGGATGGATTTTGAAAAATCGCTCTTTAGTGGATGTCCACGTCATTATAGGGATGCACTGTTAAAATTTCAACCCTATAGCTCCAGCGGTTTGGATAAACCCTATTTCACCCGCTTAAGGGATGAATTTCGAAAAATCGCTTTATAGTGGATGTCCACTCCATTATAGGGATGCACTGTCCAAATTTCAGCCCTATAGCTTTAGCGGTTTGTAAAAACCCCATTTCACACCTTTAGGGGATGAATTTCGAAAAATCGCTCTTTAGTGGATGTCCACGTCATTATAGGGATGCACTGTTAAAATTTCAACCCTATAGCTCCAGCGGTTTGGATAAACCCTATTTCACCCGCTTAAGGGATGAATTTCGAAAAATCGCTTTATAGTGGATGTCCACTCCATTATAGGGATGCACTGTCCAAATTTCAGCCCTATAGCTTTAACGGTTTGTAAAAACCCTATTTCACACCCTTAGGGGATGAATTTTGAAAAATCGCTCTTTAGTGGATTACTGGATGTAAACGTCATTATAGGGATGCACTGTCAAAATTTCAGCCCTATAGCTTTAGCGGTTTGTAAAAACCCCATTTCACACCCTTAGGGGATGAATTTCGAAAATCGCTCTTTAGTGGATGTCCACGTCATTATAGGGATCTACTGTTAAAATTTCAACCCTATAGCTCCAGCGGTTTGGATAAACCCCATTTCACCCCCTTAAGGGATGAATTTCGAAAAATCGCTTTATAGTGGATGTCCACGCCATTATAGGGATGCACTGTCAAAATTTCAGCCCTATAGCTTCAGCGGTTTGTAAAAACCCCATTTCACACCCTTAGGGGATGAATTTCGAAAAATCGCTCTTTAGTGGATGTCCACGTCATTATAGGGATCCACTGTTAAAATTTCAACCCTATAGCTCCAGCGGTTTGGGTAAACCCCATTTCACCCCCTTAGGGGATGAATTTCGAAAAATCGCTTCTTAGCGGATGTCCACGCCATTATAGGGATGCACTGCCAAAATTTCAGCCCTATAGCTCCAACGGTTTGGATAAACCCCATTTCACCCCCTTAGGGGATGAATTTCGAAAAATCGCTCTTTAGTGGATGTCCACGCCATTATAGGGATGCACTGTCAAAAGTTCAGCCTTATAGCTCCAGCGGTTTGGGTAAACCCCATTTCACCCCCTTAGGGGATGAATTTCGAAAAATCGCTTCTTAGCGGATGTCCACGTCATTATAGGGATGCACTGCCAAAATTTCAGCCCTATAGCTCCAACGGTTTGGATAAACCCCATTTCACCCCCTTAGGGGATGAATTTCGAAAAATCGCTTTATAGTGGATGTCCACTCCATTATAGGGATGCACTGTCCAAATTTCAGCCCTATAGCTCCAGCGGTTTGGATAAACCCCATTTCACCCCCTTAGGGGATGAATTTCGAAAAATCGCTTTTTAGTGGATGTCCACGCCATTATAGGGATGCACTGTCAAAATTTCAGCCCTTTAGCTCCAGCGGTTTAGGTTGTGCGTTGTCTGGCAGTCAGTTACTTTTTATACAATAGAAAAAAAAAGTAAAGATAAAAAATCCCCTTACAACTTATTGAACCCCATTTCACCCCCTAAACCCTTTTTTTCTCCATAAAAAGTAGCCTATGTCCGTCTCCAAGGTCTAAACTATGTCTGTAGCAAATTTCATCAAAATCGGTTTAGTGGTTTAGGCGTGAAAGCGTAACAGACAGACAGACAGACAGACAGACAGACAGACAGACAGACAGAGTTACTTTCGCATTTATAATATTAGTAAGGATATATATATATATATATATATATATATATATATATATATATATACTAGCATAAAACCCGCGTGCCTTGCAACGCCTTTAAAAACTGTTTATTATGTGCAATGTTTTCCTTAAAAAAAACCAACAAAAATGTCAGCTGTTATTATCCCTAAAAAGGGTTTATTATAGTGCATTTTTTTAATAAATATGGTAAACACATTGCTGCGAATATCACCTCTGCTCAACAAATCTGCAAGTTTTGAAGCAGAGATTGGCATGTGTATGTCATCAAGAAAAGTGACATTTTAGGGTTTGACGAACGTTCGTTAACTTTGTTCGCCTATTTACGTGGATGTAAGAAATTATGAAGCAATCACAAATGAAATTTAAATGAAGTGAATTTCGAGTCATTCATTTCTACGTGATTATAGGGATGAACTGTCAAAATTGCAGCCCTTCAGCTTCAGAGGTTTGGGTTAACCCCATTTCATCCCCTTTGGGGGTGCATTTCGAGTAATCGCCTCTTAGTGGATGTCCACGTCATTATAGGGATGCACTGTCCAAATTTCAACCCTGTAGCTCCAGTAATTTGGTAACCCCATTTCACCCCTTTAGGAGATGAATTTCGAAAAATCGCTTCTTAGTAAATGTCCACTTCATTATAAATATGCACTGTCAAAATTTCAGCCGTTTAGCTCCAGCGGTTTGGCTTAACCCCATGTAACCCCCTCAGGGGATGAATTTCGAAAAATCGTTTCTTAATGGATGTCCACGTCATTAAGGGGATGCACTGTTCAAAATTTCAGCCCTATAGCTAAAGCGGTTTGGGTAAACCCCATTTCACCCTCTTAGGGGATAAATTTCGAAAAATTGCCTTATAGTGGATGTCCACTCCATTATAGGGATGCACTGTTAAAATTCCAGCCCTATAACTATATAAACTATATAAAATTAGCTTTTATTTTTTTGCAGCATTTTAGGTCCCTCCAGGACCCCCTTAGGAGCAAATAATGATTTTTCTGTTATTTTTTGCGGATAGTAGGGACTGTTACGAAAATTTTGAGGGGTCTACGAGCCCCCTACGACCATTTTTGGGGCCGCTGGAGCCTCTTTATTGCGTACTAAAAAACACCTGTAAATTGATATACTGAGCCCCCCAGGGGGCTGTAATGAGGTTTTTTGGATTAATTACGAATTATTACAGGTAAATAAGCTAATTGCGTAATTAGGACATGGGTGTAGTGCATATGGGGGAGGTTTTAGGGGGGCAATCTCTTATTTTAAAGAACGCATATTTTAAATTGCGCTATTTTTAAAAATCAAAAAACAATACCGTGGATTTCTTATATGTTAAAATATAAACGTTTCCCTTTAATTTGACGCTAATAACGTCAAGATCGGTGAGGGTGTTTTTGAGAAATTGATGTTTGAAGTTTGTGACTAAATTGTGACTAAATTGTGACTGAATAGCTAATAAAAACAAATAGTTTTGTAATTACATTTTATAATCGTATCAGTCTATCAAAACACATCCCCTAGAAGTAGAAAATATTTTTTCCCTAATGAATTTAAGCCATTTAGTAAATTTAGTTTGAATAAAACCGCGATTTTTGATATAATTTGTTATTAATTAATTTCCAGCGTTAACACGACAATTTCGTTAAAACAACGTTATTTCTGGTAGATTTGGGATTAGAACTAACGAAAAAAAATACGTTTACCGATATAAAAAATAGTCGTGATTTTTTTGTCCGATTTGACGTGGAATTACCCATAGTATATATATATATATATATGAGCCGTTTATTTTGAAAGTGGGGTAAGTCCATTTTTGGAAAAAATGAAGATAACCGTAGTTCTAGATAAAACCAAGTATGATCTTTTTATGTGTAAACATGTTATGGTTAAAAAATTCCGAATCCTAGTAATAAAGGAGATGGAAGTTTTAGCTCTCAACAGTGTTGCAAGTATGTTAATTTGGAAAGTGGGGCAAGTCCATTTTAGATTGAAATTATTTTTAACCATATAGCAAATATTGGTAGTCGCCAATTTACATTATTTCATAAATAATAATAAGAATATCTCAATTTTGTGTTTCGATAATAACGCCAACACCAAGAAATTTTAATAATCGTGGAAACACTGAAAAACTGAACGAGCCAAATTACGCGGCCCAACACTCCTTCGAGCAACACCAATAATTCCAATAAATCGGAAGCACCACACTAACTCAAGGATAACTTCGATGTCGGGAACTGCGAAAATCATAAGACTTTTTGTTGTTTTGTACCCAGCTACATAGACAATAGAATCGTTACATGAAAAAAATGCAGAGCAGTCAGTTTATCGTGTAATAATATTAGACTACTCGTCAAATTTTTTTCTTTGATACCCATACCGAGGGCGTTGTAAAGAAAAGGGTAAACTGCCATTTTGTGTTGGACGAAATTTTGAATTTGGAATGATGCCAAACAGCTAATAGTATTCTAATTTTCATATTCTTGTATTTGATACCCATATACCGAATGCGTTGTAATCCGCCATTTTGTGTTGACCGCCATTTTGAATTTGGAATGCTAATCGTAGTTTACTTGACATATCCTTCCATTTTATACTCATATTGAGTGGATTGAAAAGCAAACAGCAGTCCGCCATTTTCTGTTGACCGCCATTTTGAATTTTCAAATTTTAACCACAGATTCGTAATTTGTGCTCATAAAAACCCTCCAATACCGATTTTAAATTGGGCCTCGGTAGTCTAGAGTAAGGCGCCTGACTACTATCCCCAGAGGTCCCGGGTTCGATTCCCGGCGGTGCCACGGTCCTAGCCTTTCCCAATTTCCCGCCTACATAACTTTCCTTCTTTCTTCTTCCCTCTTTGCATTCCTGATTCCTCCTGTCATAGCCTTCACTAGTTCTCTTCCCCGCTCCACCAAGCGCATGTCATCGGTTGGTTGATGAGATTCAACTCGTTTCAGGAGGCATAACACTCCAGCGAGTTGTTCTCGATGCCCCGGTGTCAGAGTCGCGAAATGGTTGGGAGTAAGTGAAATAAAAATACCGCAGCTAGGTTGTGACAGCTCTTTCCTTCACTTCTCTCTCTATCTTCCGACTAGAGCTGCTGTTCGACATTTCAAAAAAAAAAAAAAATACATGGTCGACAGTACAAAGGGGCCTTCCCTAAGTCTCTAGTGTGTCACATAAAAAAAAAAATGGAATCGGAACACAATTGCAAAATTCGGCCGCCATCTTGATTTTTTACAAATGATCAGATTGCATTGTCACGCTAACTATGCATATGGGAAAATTTGAAGTTGATTGGTTATATTGAAATGGGTCAAAGTCAAGTTGCAAGATTTGTTTACAAACAAACGTACAAACATACATACATATAGGGAAAGCTATATAAAGCTAATACATGCTTATATACACATATACATTCATACATTCACATATATACATACATACATAGACACAGATAAAAAGCGTATAAAAAGGCTAATACAACTGAAATATTATCCACTCAAATTAACGGTTATATCAATCCATTAATTTTGAAAGTGAGGCAAGTCCATTTGGGTATGAAAAAACCTTTATATTCTTGTAGCCAACACTATAAGCACTATTGGATAATAAACTTATATTATCTAAGAACACAGAAAGCAAAAAAGTTGTTTATTAGGTCCTACCAATATTTTTAATTTTATTGAAATGCAAATGCTTAAATATCTCGAAATAACAAAAAGTGGACTTGCCCCACTTTCAAAATAAACGGCTCATATATATATATATATATATATATATATATATATATATATATATATATATATATATATATATATATAATATATATATATATATATCTAATCTAGGGCTGCCATCTGTCCGGCTTTCCCAGATTTGCCCTAGTTTGGAGGGCGTCCGGAAGGGATTTTAAAAAGTATCTCGGTAAAACTCACTTGGTTTTGTGTCAGGGGTGACAAGGGCCGGCGCGTGGTTGTTTTGCGCCCGGTGCAGGGGGCAAATTTGCGCCCCATCAGCTAAACATTTAATAAAAAGATTCTTTCATCTGGGTCGCAAGGACGGAAATACACATGGCACTTCTAATTTGGTAACAATTTATTTGTTTTTATTAAATAAATTCTTGAAACATTTGTTTTTGCAACGTAGAATCTATTGTTTTATTCACCCTGAATGTTAATTCTATTTCTTTCCGACATTTAAAATTTTCCATATTGGTAAAACTTTGCCACCTTTTTTTACTAGTCTTCCCAATAAGTATATGCCGAACAGCAAAGTGAACTTTAGTTTTGAAAAATATTACAAAAAAACAAGAACAAAAGATGGAGTTTTTTTAAATTCAATAAACCAACCAAAATCTATTAACTAATTTACCATTGTTATTTACCATTACTGTAATACCTTGGATCTATCGTAGCAAGGAAATATTTTGAGTATTTACCTAACTTTCTTCAACTACATCAGACTACTTTTTATTAAAAATATCTAAAAACTTACGTAACTCACACCTAAGCACAGAAAAATATTTTAAGTTTCTTAAAAATACAAAAAAAAACAATAGGCAAATTAAATCTAATAACATAGGTACATATAAATATAAATAACTTATTTTAAAAACACATTACTTATTTAATAATTATCATTAATTTTAATTAATTAATCACTTGTATCACTCAAAGTTTGAAATCAAATAAAAATATTTCACTCATATATTCTTCATTTCCTACAGGGGCACAAAATTTAAAATTGCACCATAATAACTCGCATAACATAAAAAAATCGTTAGGATTCTCGCCACAAGATATTTTGCTCTCATTTCGTTCATTTACCTCTTTTACGAAACTTGGAACAAAATTTAAAAGTGCTCCAACAGCGCCCTGCAGTTTGTAATAGCATAATGGCGCGATAAAATATTGGGCGCCACTTATGCGCGGTATTACCCCTTTAGCCATAAGCCCGGAACAGCATGACCAAGGAGCCAATACCATACATAAGAAATGAAACAAAATTCCGGAACTCCTACGCCGACCACACGGAGTTATCTAGCTCGCCGGAGGGGTCGTGGGGTGTGTGGCCGGGCCTTACCACGGTTGGTTCACCACTTACCTGTGACTAGGAAAATTCTTCTTCAATTCCCATCGTCCTTCGGGCCCCGCCTGAGCCGTGTCATTGCCATCAGTTTCCCTGACAGCTCATAGTAGTGAAGACTATCAGCTTCAGGGAAAGGCACTATTTGGGACACCCTGAAAAGAAATGTCACCCGCCCCAACCATTCCACAAAAAAAATCTAATACACGGACATTATATTTATATTATAATCAATTTACATTCCTGTTTATTACAGGTCAACAACGCACAAGAATACAACAATTTAATAAAGATACTCAATATTCATTAACACTGCAATACTAATAGTATCAGATACAACAATAAAAAAATTCTCAACTACACGAAACGGTAATCTATAATTAACTATAATTATACAATTCGGTCGACGAAAGATGTTGAAAAGAAAACGCGTCGTACGGGTACCCTTACGTCGATTATTTTTTTACAAATGATATATTAAATCACGGATTCAATTAAAGAACTATTTACCTGTGTTAAACGTTGAGGAAACAAAACAACTGATTGTAAACAAACAAATGTTAAACGTTGAGGAAACAAAACAACTGAATTTTATATCTTTAAACGTTGACTCGTTTATTAAAAACTCCAAAACTTCTTATGAGCTAGCCAAATTTATAGCACCCAAAAGTGCATAATAAACATTATCTTCGATTTTATTCAATAAAAACAACATACATATTGACACTTATTCAAAGTGATGAGTGGACAAATAATATCATTACAAAAATTTATTGCCGGTCGCCACACATGACGCATTTAAGTTTATTCACCTGATTATGTTCAGGTGAATAAACTGCTGATTAGACTATTATTTAATGTTAATGCACTTACAGGTGAAGTGCATTGATTTAATGCAGCTAAAACAATTTCGTCATGTGTGACTTCCGCTGTGTGCCTTAAGTTAATTAAAGATTTTTTTTATATGTGAGCTGAACATTCTCCCGCCTCCAAATTAATTTGTGGTAGCTCGAAACTAGGCCACGACCTTCGGGGACGTAGCCTGGGTGCTGGTGTTGGCCTTGTGGAGGCTCTTGAGAACTTGACGCCGCCGTGTTGTTTGCACCGTGCAAAAATGATGATTCCGATAATGATGAATACGACGATATATGTGCTGCCGTAGTGGTGTAGGTCATGGATGTTGATAGTTGGAAGGTTACCCAGCGGGAAATGTAATGGCTAGGTAAGCGAGGTGGTAATAAGATGGACCCATTACCTTTGTGATGAAATAATAGGTTACTTTTACATAGGGATGTCCTAGGGCGGTAAGTACTTACTGTAGGCATTACAAACGAGGACATTTCAGAGGTGAAGTGTATTAGGTGAATACATAGATTACCATGTAAGGCATGCAGAATTAATTTCTGGTTACCCTTAGCATTGAAAACAATAATATCCGAAATTACCATTGCATTTCTGCTACATTTGATGAGAATTTTACTAGCAAGATACCTTTTTGACTGCACTTGGTCACGATCCATTCCGAACAAATTTTGAGGACGGAATAAACTCAAGAAGAGAGGCTTCGACAAGACAAAGAATAATAAAACACATCACTATTCCAACGAAAGTATTTCACAAGTCATTACCCAGTCGCTTACCTAGCCATTACAATGTAAAGACCTCCATTTCCCTAAATTTGCAGTAGAATTTTTCGATTACCTTGTAGGCGGTTACACAAATCAGTAATGAATTCTTGGGTTACCTGAGTAACCCCTCCCTAGTTTTCCCGCTGGGTATCTAATACTCGTTGCTGCTGTTTAAGTGCATTTTCTAGTCCTGCTACGTCGGCGCTGTTAGCTTCTTGAACAAGCTGGGGAATCATGGAAATTGCCGAATTGTTATTGAGATTTGTGCTCAACTGGATGTGATTCATTAGAGCCGCATTTTCTGGGATTAATGATGCCTGCATTTTATTTTGTCCTTTATTTGACCTGATATATAGGGTTTGGTGATTGATGATGCATTCACCAAATATAGTAATTATTCCATTTTCTATTAATGAGATTGTATGCAGTGTATGCCCGCAAGTAACTTCAACCTGTAACTCTTCCCTTAATGTAAATAACCATGCATTTGAATTATGTAGCCGTTTCCACTGATTTTCTGCCTGGGTAGTTTTTAATTTGCAAAATGGCGATATTTTATTTTCATTGTTAAGCAGCTCCATTTCGCAGTGGCTTTGATTTGATCTCAATGTAAATAAGGGATGCTTCAGATTGCACATCAGTTTTTCAGGTGACAAAGATTCACAGTTTCTAATATCTTCCTCGCGTATAGGAGTGAATCTGTCTTTTCGATGGTTCACGGCTAGGTAAGTATTTGCTGGATGGATTCACATAGATGTATTTGTCGTTAACAGTGGCAGGTATCGGTATGAGCTCATACAATCTATAGGATTCTGTGTTCAGAAGTGGAATACGGATGTCGAATAAAATATTGTTTTCAGTGATTCTTGTTCTTACGTGCATGGTACTGTATAAGTTTAGTAGGTTCCTTGAACCTCCAGATCCAGGTAGCTGGGCATTGGGTGGTAGATGTTCCCGAATTATTTTTAGTTGATCGCTAAGTTGAGTCGGTGTTAATAATAGCGTGTTGATTTTCCCACGTTTCACGTCCATTACGACTGATAATATTTCCCTTTGAATATTTTGTAGTGTCATTAAGCTTAGTGTTATTAAAAGCGCTGCTGAATTGAATGTTTGGTGAGCCCTGACTTCATATTGTGAATGATTGAGTTGCGTCGTAATTTCTTGGATCTGATTCTCAATCATTATAATTTGATGTTGAACACTATCGTGATTTTTCTTCATTATATTTACTGTGCTCTCGATTATTGAAGTCTGATTTTTCAACAGTTGCCTTTTGAAATTCTCATTGTCCTTGATTTCCTGTATTTGTTGTTCATATTGATCTGCAAATTCCTGGTCAAGGATGCCGAATAGTTTGTTGGCAATGGTTCCCACAAATTCAAAAGGTGCTCTCTTGCTACGGATGTGTGTGTCCTCATTTTGTTGATAGAAGAGTTGATTGATGTTCTCAGCGTCTATTAATTGTTGCTTAAATTGTTGAGAGGTAGCAATACATAAATTTCTTGATAGCCGGTTTTCTTCCTCGCACAGAATGCTTAATCTTCTAATGGATTTTTTAATGCCGTAATATTCCTTCCAGTATGTTGATAGGTTGTGATATACTAGGAGATTCCACTCGCTAAAATATAATTGCACTTCTGCGATGTCGTCAAAGTAAATACCTTCTCTATTCTTAAGTGTGGACACTTTATACGGTGTAACCAGATTCTCAGCCGATATTATAACGATGAAGGTAGTAATGATGAATAAACAGCTCAACAGATTTGGTCGATATGTGCGCTGAGGACATGGTTTCCGTTCTTGCTTGCTTATCTTTGCCTCTTTTGATTGACTTATGTGATGAGCAGCCCTTTTGCGGTTCTTAGGGTTTCGGGCATTTGCTTTCGGTTCTGTTGACGATAGTTCCTCTCCACAGTCTTTCATCTCTTCACCCATGATGTTGGTTAATGTGCCTGGCTCTTCGTCGCTGTTGCTACTGACTACTGGTAGTAGAGATAATTTTACTACCGGTCTCTTTAACATTCCCGTCTTGGTTTGTAATGTTACAACTCTGACCAGTCCATCAGCCCCTGGGTGTGCTGCAACTACTCTTCCAAGAGCCCATCTAGCAGGTGGTAGGTTATCGTCCTTGATTAAGACAAGGTTACCTATTTTCAAATTGTCCTGTTTCTGGTTCCACTTAGGTCGGCATTGTAGCCTCCCAATATATTCCATGGACCATTTTTTCCAGAATTCCTGATACATTCTGTCCAGTCGATCCCATCGCTTTAGTAGATTCGGATTGATTTCTAAATGGTTTCGATCTGGTAGCGACAAAATAGGTGCGCCTGTCAAAAAATGTCCAGGAGTTAATACTTCTAGATTGTCTGGATCTTCCGATAACGGACATAGGGGGCGGGAATTCAGACATGCTTCTATTTGTGTCATTAATGTAGCCATCTCCTCATAAGTTAATCTTGTTTCTCCAATCGCTCTGCGCATATGATGCTTGGTTGATTTCACTCCTGCCTCCCACAATCCTCCGAAGTGTGGGGATGATGGTGGGATGAAGTGCCACTGTGTTCCATCTTCTCTTAAGGCTTCACTGACTTCTGCTCTATAGGAATGTTGTCGGTGAAGATCGCTAATTATTCGACTAGCGCCAACGAAGTTTGTAGCATTGTCACTATATACGTGTGCAACAGGCCCTCTGCGGTTGACTAGCCTTTTAAATGCTGCAATGAATGCCTTAGATGTGAGGTCCGTTACTACTTCAATGTGCATGGCCTTGGTAGTGAGGCATACGAAAATTGCGATATATCCCTTGTGGGTTCGACTACCTCTGCCCGTGGTGGCCAGTAGATCAAAGGGACCGGCATAGTCCACGCCAGTATGCGTAAATGGTCGACTGGGAGTAACTCTAGCTTTCGGCAGCATACCCATTAATTGCTGTGACATCTGCTTTTTGTATCGATGACATTTGATACATTTGTGAATGTGGCCCTTCACTGCCTTTAGTCCATTCAATATCCAATAGCGTTGACGGATTATTTCCAGAGTTAAGGTGTTTCCTCCGTGGAGTGTCTTCTGATGAGCTTCGTCTATGATGAGTGAGGTTATTTCACCCTTGTGAGGAATTATAATGGGATGTTTTTGGGCATAGTCTAAGGTTGACTTGTCTAACCTTCCACCAACACGTATGAGTCCGTTTACGTCCAGAAAGGGGTTTAGTGTAATCAGTCGGCTTGACTTTGATAATTCTTGTCCCTTTTTTAGCTTCTCCAGTTCCTCTTTAAAATGTTCTTTTTGAGTTATTTGGATTATTGGGGGTAATGCGTTTTCAATTTCTTCAACCGTGAGAGGACCAGTAATTCCTTTGTTACTAGTCTTCATGCAATTGGTTATAAATCGTTTACAATATGCTATGATCCGCAGTAGCTTTCTCAATGATGAATAATTTTGCAGCAAGGATTCAATCCTATTTCCGTTGACTTCCAATGTTGCCGTGTTGATTACAGCTTTTCTCTGTTCTAAGTCTGTTTCCTCTATTTCACTTGCTGGATATATAACTTGATCGTTTTTGAGCCACTGTGGACCTTCCCACCACAACGTGTTTGCCTTTAATTTCGAAGGAGATAACCCTCTTGACGCTATGTCAGCTGGGTTTTCAGCTGATCTTATATGACGCCATAATTCCTTACTAGTTGCTGATTGAATCTCTGACACTCGGTTGCCGACAAAGGTTTTCCATTTATGTGGGTCCTGGCAAATCCACGATAGTACAATCTTTGAATCTGTCCAGGCGTAATATGGCACATCTGGAATTTCTAAGCTGTCTATGGTTTCCCGTAATAATTTGGCAAGAAGAGTTGCTCCACACAATTCTAGACGTGGTGGTAGGGATAATTTTGATTTTAGGGGAGCAACCTTTGTTTTAGCCGTTAGCAACGATACTGTTGTTTTTTCTCCACATATCGTTCTGAAGTAAATTGCAGCACTATATGCTTTTTCTGATGCGTCTGAAAATCCGTGCAATTCGTAATGGTGTGCTTCTCGAGAGTATCCAATCCATCGTGGTACGTGGATTTGCATTAAGCAGGGAAGTTCTGCCTGAATTTTTTCCCATTTTAGACTGACTTCTTGAGGTAGTGGTTCGTCCCAATCTAGGCCTTCTGTCCATAGTTCTTGGAACATTAGTTTAATACTTATAGTAATTGGTGCTAGTAGTCCTATTGGGTCGAAGATTTTGGCAGCCTGTGACAATAATTCACGCTTACTTAGGGGTGGTTTATTGTCTTTCGTGTTGACCTTTATTTTGAAGAGGTCAGTAGATGGACTCCAATGCACTCCAAGTGCCTTTATCGATCTTTCTTGGTCAAAGTCGAACTCTGGGGCAACCTCTCTCAGCTGCCATGGTAGCTTCTGTAGCAATTCCCTGCAGTTACTATTCCATTTTCTCAAATTAAATCCCCCTTTTTTGAGCGAGGTGATTAATTGAGAACTTATTTCAATTGCTTCTTCTACGGAGTCTCCTCCTGATACAATATCGTCCACGTAAGTATCTCGCATTATAACTCTTTCTGCTAACGGAAAATCTGTTGATGTATCCTTAGCTAATTGTTGAAGTGTTCGAATTGCCAGGAATGGTGCGCTTGCAGTCCCATAGGTAACAGTCGTTAAATTGAATTCCTTGATGGGTTCGTCTGGAGAATTTCGCCACAGAGCACGCTGATAATTTTGATCTCTGACGTCAACCTTTATTTGACGGTACATTTTTTCAATGTCTGAGGTAAATACTACTTTATGTTTTCTCCATCTGATTAAAATTGAGACTAACGTTTGTTGTATCTGTGGGCCAGTTAATAGAATCTCGTTTAAGCTTTCGTGATTTTGACGTTTGGCGGTACCATCAAATACGACTCTTAGTTTCGTCGTTGTGCTGTCCTCCTTCATTACTGCATGATGAGGTAAGTAATAGGCTGTATCTATGTGATCAGTTACTGGAATCATGTGTCCGAGCTGCAGGTATTCTTTCATAAACTCCTTATACATGATTTCGAATGATTTGTTTGTTTTAAACTTTTTTTCCATTTGGAGTAATCGTGCTAAAGCGAGTTCCTTGGATCCTCCCAAATTGGAATCTTCAGGGTTCTTTTTGAATGGAAGCCTTACAATGTACTGACCGTTAGCTGCTCTTTTATATGTTGTTCTATAGTGAGTCTCGCATATTATGTCCTCAGTTGTTAGAACTGCATTAGTGGTTAGTTCTTCTAATTCCCAGAATCTGCGTATTTCTTCGTTTAGGCCAACTTCACTGATATAACATTTTAGGTTTGTGTTTGATGACTCTTGCTCAACTTCGCCTGATAGAATCCACCCCAATTCTGTTTCCTGTGCTATGGGAGATCCCGGTGGTCCGCGTAATACATTCCCCAGTAAGATTCTTCCAAATACTTCTGCTCCGATTATAATATCGATTTTACCAGGGACATCATATTTAGGGTCTGCTAGGGTAAGGTTCTTGGTATGTGTCCACGTTGTTTTTGGAAAGATCCTTTCAGATGGCAGCAATCTTGTAAGATTTTTTAACACTAGTGCCGTAGTTGTTGTCGAATACTCTGATGTAAATCTAGGTTTAATCGTCAGCTTGATGCATGCCTTGATGGTTTCTAACGTTGATCCGCCTACGCCAGTTACTCTTGCGGAGATGCGCCTCCTTGCTAATTGTAAGCGCTGAACGGCATTTTCTGTTATGAAGCTTGCTTGAGCCCCTTGATCAACAAGAGCTCGAAGCACTACCAATTTTCCATTTTTTCCAACTGCTGTTACTTCTGCTGTAGCCAGTAGAACGGGGTGATGAACTAGGCTCTCTGCTACGTGCGACGATACTTCTGATGATCTCGGGTCCAATGATTGCCCATTTATCCTGCCTTGAGGGTTTACATGGTCAAGTTGTAGTAATGTATGATGTTTTTTACTACACAATTTACAAGTTCTCCAGCTTTTACACTTGTTTACTGCATGGCCCTTTACCAGGCAATTAGCGCATAGTTTAGCTTTTCGAATTGCCGCATTTCTTTGGAGGGTATTAAGGTTAGCAAATTTATCGCACGAGTAAATTTTATGGTCTGCTTGACAATAGGTGCAGCTTAGTTTGCCTACTGCACCGTGATGCACCTTCACCTCATTCTTTTTTTCTGACTGTTTGGCTGTGAGGTTAGGTTTCATAGGTTCAATCGACTCCAACCCTTGGAATCGGTTTTCGAGGAACTCTAGAAATTGTTTCAGATTCTGCAGCTCCCTAGGATTTTTCAATGATTGCTCGTAGATTCTTCGTGTTTCTTTATCAAGTTTCTGGACCAACAGATGTATTAGCAATGGATCCCAGGTTTTAATGTCAATGTCCAGATTTTTAATTGCTTCTAGGCATTCTAGTGTTGTGTCATGGAGCCCCTTTAGATTAATGGCTGACTCCTTGGAAAGCTCTGGTTGATTACAGAGCGTTCGCAGTTGTGCTGATACCAGGGTTCTTTTATTGTTGTATCTTCGGTCTAGGATTTCCCATGCTGTGTCGTAGTTCTCATTTGTTATACTCAAATGTTGAATTAGCTCTCCAGGTTCGGCTTTTACGTTTGCCTTTAAATAAAACAATTTTTCAGCCTTTGTAATTCGCCCGTTCTTGTGAATTAGTTCCATGAATAGGCTTCTGAATGATGGCCATTTGAGGTAATCACCACTAAAATTTGGGATATCAATACGAGGTAGCTTAACTGCTGAATTGTTATCCATTACACAGGCCTGCAAAAAACGGTTTTTTTTCTTTTCAATTTAATAGTCGTATTTTAAGTATTTTTTCGCGCTGAATCCGAATCCGTTGGCCAAATTGCCCTATCACGTCAGGATTTCGAGCAATCCTAACCTAAAAGTGCCAAAAAGCGTGTTTTTTGCACTTTTGCGCGTTAAATATCTCAAAACTATGGAATGATAGGGCAAATCTGACAACGGGATCGTTTTCAGCATGCCAAAATCTATAGAAAAGCATGTCGGAAGCGTGAAATTTGACAACACTTTTTTTGTAATACTGAAAAGAAAAACTTCTTGGCGCGAAATCGACGATTTTTATTAAGACATGTTATCATCGTTGCACCTCGTTTTTCGGGGGCTCGTTTTTTAAGTATTTTTTCGCGCTGAATCCGAATCCGTTGGCCAAATTGCCCTATCACGTCAGGATTTTGAGCAATCCTAACCTAAAAGTGCCAAAAAGCGTGTTTTTTGCACTTTTGCGCGTTAAATATCTCAAAACTATGGAATGATAGGGCAAATCTGACAACGGGATCGTTTTCAGCATGCCAAAATCTATAGAAAAGCATGTCGGAAGCGTGAAATTTGACAACACTTTTTTTGTAATACTGAAAAGAAAAACTTCTTGGCGCGAAATCGACGATTTTTATTAAGACATGTTATCATCGTTGCACCTCGTTTTTCGGGGGCTCGTTTTTTAAGTATTTTTTCGCGCTGAATCCGAATCCGTTGGCCAAATTGCCCTATCACGTCAGGATTTTGAGCAATCCTAACCTAAAAGTGCCAAAAAGCGTGTTCGCTTTTTGGCACTTTTAGGTTAGGATTGCTCAAAATCCTGACGTGATAGGGCAATTTGGCCAACGGATTCGGATTCAGCGCGAAAAAATACTTAAAAAACAAGCCCCCGAAAAACGAGGTGCAACGATGATAACATGTCTTAATAAAAATCGTCGATTTCGCGCCAAGAAGTTTTTCTTTTCAGTATTACAAAAAAAGTGTTGTCAAATTTCACGCTTCCGACATGCTTTTCTATAGATTTTGGCATGCTGAAAACGATCCCGTTGTCAGATTTGCCCTATCATTCCATAGTTTTGAGATATTTAACGCGCAAAAGTGCAAAAACACGCTTTTTGGCACTTTTAGGTTAGGATTGCTCAAAATCCTGACGTGATAGGGCAATTTGGCCAACGGATTCGGATTCAGCGCGAAAAAATACTTAAAATACGACTATTAAATTGTCAAGAAAAAAACCTTGCAGGCCTGTGTTATTATCGCTGTACTACTTGTCTGTGGTTGTCCTGAAACTGGCTGTGCGGTTGACAGTGACACCTCTTCCATCTTTTCTTGGAGGTTGATGATGGTGGTCTGATACACGTCCTCTGTTGTAGCAAACATATCTTTCTCAAAATAGTCATCCTTAAATTTCCCTGAGCTTATTATTTCTGCATGGTTATGAAGTATCATTTCCCAGTAATCATTTAGGAGTTTTATTTTTTGTTTATAGTGAATAGATGATTGTGGTAGTCCGAGTCCCTCTTGAATAGTTTGTATGTTGCGATTCAGTGTTTCAATTATCCCTGTTTGCTTTTTTATTAGGCGTAATTGAACTGCAATTTCATCCGAGTTCTTTTTTCTATCGATTGCTTCTCGAATGATTGTTTCTGCTTGATCTCTTGTTTGCTCGTATAGAGCTTCGATTTGACCATAGTAGCTCTCAGTGAAGTACTTATGGTCGGGGTGCTGATCTTTCATAGCTTCTATTTGGGAGTTGAGCAGTTCGATTTGTTCCCAGGTATGGTTTATTGTTTGTAATCGCGCCTCGCCATATTCCTTTGTTTTCCTTGCTGAAGAATCCTTGCGTAATTGCGTTGCCACCTTCTGGATTGTTTTTACTAGAAGACTTTGCTGCTTCACCAGTGGATCCATGTTGATGATTTTCTGTCACTGAATAAATTTGGAATTAGGTGAGGAGGATAATTTGTTGAAGACCGCACAACTTCAACGTTTTATGTCGCGGTTTGGATAGGTTAATTTAATGGTAATTTGGTGATATTTCAGAGCCTCTGGACACTGTGTTCTAGAGGTTGGTTTATAGGGATAAAATTATTATTTTTTTTTTTTTATATTTTCAGAGCCTCAAGACACCTTGTTCTAGAGGTTGATTTAATTTATTTAAAACTTCGCTCGAAGGACCAAATGTTAAACGTTGAGGAAACAAAACAACTGATTGTAAACAAACAAATGTTAAACGTTGAGGAAACAAAACAACTGAATTTTATATCTTTAAACGTTGACTCGTTTATTAAAAACTCCAAAACTTCTTATGAGCTAGCCAAATTTATAGCACCCAAAAGTGCATATATAAACATTATCTTCGATTTTATTCAATAAAAACAACATACATATTGACACTTATTCAAAGTGATGAGTGGACAAATAATATCATTACAAAAATTTATTGCCGGTCGCCACACATGACGCATTTAAGTTTATTCACCTGATTATGTTCAGGTGAATAAACTGCTGATTAGACTATTATTTAATGTTAATGCACTTACAGGTGAAGTGCATTGATTTAATGCAGCTAAAACAATTTCGTCATGTGTGACTTCCGCTGTGTGCCTTAAGTTAATTAAAGATTTTTTTTATATATGAGCTGAACAACCTGTAAACAACAAGAATAAAAATATATCCAAAAAAGAGAAAATAAATGTATATAGCAATATAAATAATATGAACTATGAACAAATCCAAAGACTATGAGGTAATTAATTGATGAAAGTTAATCATTTAAATTCTTAAATTTAAGCATACATATTTGTTATTTGTGTTGGGGTGTGTGCATTAGGTTATTTTTCTCCCATATCAATAAGGTTGTACTCGGTCAAGTATTCCTGGTATAATCGTTTGTCCGTCACCACCTCTCGTGAAAAAAATTTTCTTCCAAGTTGATCTGCGAAAAATTCCTTCTAGCCTCTAGAATGTGACAGACTGACGCGTTTGTCCAATTTTATTATTTCGCCAACTCCGGACGAATTTTTCCTTGTTTTGGCGTTAGATTTTTATCTAAAACTTGGTGCAGTGCACCCAAAAAAACTACGAACTAATCTAATGTCACCTGATAAAGACTTTCTGCACTGGCCTTTCTGCTTCCTCCGAGTTAGATTGTTGGAACTGCGACCCACGTAACTTCTGGTCAGCACTTAGATTACTTGTGCTCTTCCATCCCACGGGATTTCTTTCGTGTCCAATACACACGAAAACTTCGATTAACGCTGATTCCACAACTCCAAGTAAAATTCAAATATAATTCAAATTCGCCTATTATAAGTCCTTGCGATGATTTTCTGGGGTTGTACGATGACTAGCTCTTGACGTTTGTCAGGGGCTTCCCACTGCTGCACACCATCAAAAACAGCCTCCGATAGCAATCACCAAACTAAGCTCTGTTTTTTCCGGGCTTCTTGTTTATTTACGGCTACACTTCGAGGTTCTGATACCTAGTTAAGGAGGAATATTCTTTACTTGATTCCTCGACTCCGACTATGAACACCGATTTTTTCAAAAAAAACTCGCCGATCAAACTTCTTTCCTAATCCATATTTTTTTCCAGACTGACTTTTCCAAATTTTTCTCTTTCAGTCCTCTGTTTTTCTCCCCCCGCCTACTGTTTTGTTCCGAACAACTTCTGAATTTCGTTCCCGACAGTGATTTTGAGTCCAGTAGTTATTTAGGGATTTTCGAGCAAAACTGACCGTTACAAGTTTATATCTATCACAGTAAACAACAATACGCAACACAGAGGCATCGGAACCATTTTTTTCTTTGTGTGAGTGCATTTTGCAAAAATTTCAAAAAGTGCTCCAGCGTCGTGAAAATGAAATTATTTTGTGTTTCGTCTCGCTCATTCTACTGCTCAATTCTGTATTTACTTCTCATGTTAAAATTTGACAGCCACAGTTGAATGAGAGATTTTCTCTCACTTGGTGGATTTTTCTTCTGAAATTTTTACTTTTGCCTCTCTTGTTTCACTTTTTGAGCAGAAATTATATGAAAATCTCGAAGCAAAAACTCGTGTAACTTCCTGAACGAGGGGAGTAAATTTTCGCCGCTTTTTATCGCGTGAGATAGTACTGAGACAGAATTTGTGTAACTTCTTGAAAATTTGTGTAAGTTCATGTAATTTCATTTTTTCTAATTATTTATTTTTTTTTAAATCTTCTGAACTAGCGCTCTCGTTCAATGGCGCCCGGTGCGAGTGCTCCATTCGCACCTATGAAAGCGCCGCCCCTGGGGTGACCCGATCAATTGAATGATACTCAATAAATTAAAACAAATTTGCCGTCGTCTGGTCCCAAGCCCAGGATGTGAAAGGAGGAGGGTGGTCGACCTGCCGAGTTGACCAGAATCGGGAAACCGAAGAAAATAGGCAAGAAACCGTATGGATACACGAACTAACTATTCACGGAATAATGGTAGTGCATCCGGGGCAGCCTATGCGTCAGCACTGGGGACCAGAGATGCTGGTCAGAAGTGGGTGACTGGCCGAAAGCCCAAATTACTCGCACCAAAAATGGAATTTAAATTTGCCGCATGGAATGTACGAACAGGACATCACGTCGATCAAAACGAAATCGTAGCAATGGAATTGTTGAAATGCAAAATGTCAGTTGTTGCGCCAGCGGACTGTTCCGGTGGTGAGAGACGATAGGCCCGCGTCGGCTTTATGGTCGATTGACTTCCTGCCAGCAGCGTTATCGCATTCCAACCGATATCCGAGAGTTTGGCGGCTATCTTGGCTCAAAGACGTACGTGCAATGTGTGGGCCCGATTGTGGATCGGACCATTATCTTGTTAGAGCGAAATTACAGATGCGATTACAAAGAGCGAAGAAAACGGAGCCACCACCAACCAACAAAAACTGAGCGTGCCTTCGGGACCCGGCCAGCGGTCGAGAGTTTCAAATGGCATTAACCAGCAAACTCGCGTCGCTCGCAATACCGGACGATATCGATGCAGAAGAAAGGCAATTGTCGGAGTCTATTGTGGAGTGTGCAATGGAGTTGTGTCCACCCATCTGTAAACGGACGCAGCCATGGATCTCTGACAGCTGTCTGGAGCTCGTCAATTAGCGGAAGCGAATAAAAAACGTGAACTATGAGCAATACCGAAGATTGAACAAAGAAGTTCGACAGAAAATGAAATCGGAACGAGAAGCGTACCAAAAATTACCCACAAAGATACGACACTCTCAAAATTTCCCATAAGCTCCCTTGCGAGTGAATATATCAATCGGCAAGGTGCAAGCGAGATAAAATTCAATTTAAAAACAAAACAAAAATCGAAGAAAGAAAGGGTAAATAAAGAAATGTTATTTCACGAAGTGCGAAAGAGACGCACTGATTTCTCTTCTCCGCAATTTTTCGTGCCGTCTGGACTTTTATTTTGCTTGTGTGAATTCATGTACCATTTTCGTGTACTTCCTGCTCTGCATGTGTTTGTGTAGTTTGCCGTTGCTCCGCCCTCTCGCCATTCCGGAGCGCGTATATGAATAGAGAAGTTGATCATAGATTTTTACTTTCCTTTTTCTTCGCACAGAAAGGATTACATTGTCGTATCTTTCTGAGTAATTTTTGAGCGTACTGTGGGGCCGACATGGAAGAAGCGGCGTCGAAGCACGAGTAGCGGACGCTGTACTAGACAATCCGACACTTAGGGGGCAAAACAACATCAACAAAGGACAACAAAAAAATAATCGGATGGAACCTTCGTGACTTCTCCCCATGAGCGCCTACAGCGGTGAAGAGAATTCTTCAACCTGCTGTACAACCATTCAGATCCGCCACAAGGTCCAGCACTCGAACCGCCGATTACCGAATAGCCGACGAATCAGTTTCTCGATACCGAACCGACAATTATCGAGGTGAAGGCAGCAATAAAATCGCTGAAAAGTGATTGGAAAAGCTCCGGGAATAGCCAAGTAACCGCCGAGATGATCGAAGCCGGAGGTGATGTCTTATCACACGACTTCATGCTCTCATAACACACATATTGCATTCGGTTCGCGTCGCGTCGGTGTGGAAGAACAACGGTCGCTGTCCCAATTTTGAAGAAAGGCGACAGTCGGGAATGCAAGAATTATCGCGGTGTTAGCCTCCTTTCGTTCGTCGGCAAAGTATTTACCAAAATCATTCAATCGAGGATACAGAAACATCGAGAGAAAACGAGCCAAAAGGAACAAGCGGGATTTAGACCACAACCAGGATGTATTAATCAAATATTCGCACTCCGTCAGCTAATGGAAGAAAGAATTCGCAGCAGCAAACAAACTGCCGTCGTTCTCATCGATTTGAAATCCGCTTTCTATTGCATCGATTGTAACAGCTTGTGAAGAGCTTTGGAAACCCAACACGTGCCATTGAAAATCATCCCACTTCTTCAAACGTCGTACGATGCCTCAATCAACAGCGCTCGTATTCGAAGCGACTTATCCGAGGAGTTGTCGAATCAAACGGATGTCCGACCGGGAGACGTCGCTTCGCCACGTCTCTTCAACTTTGTGATCGCCGCGATTATGCGCGAAGCATTCGATGGAAGACTCGGAGTTCGATGCGATGCCAAGAACTTCTTTACCGAGTTAATGTTCGTCGCGGATCCCCCAGTCATACGGGTCAAAAATCAATGCGGAAAGGACTAAAGTGCCCACAACGAACGAATCGAGGGCCAGTGCTATACAAGTCGCGAAAGAGTGCATATGAGTATTTTAAATCTTTAAAAAAGGTGATATCTGATGAATGGTAATTCGTACGAGAAAATTTACAAATGATCTGCAAATTTTTGTGAACATTGGCATTCGAAAATTCAGCCGGCTGCGCAGAATTGGCAGTATCGCAGCAACGGCTGCAGGATATATGTATGGCTGCAGCCGTTTTGATTTTTTGAATGATATGCTGCCATTTCTGCGCAGTTGGCTGAATCTTCGAATGCAGCCATAATTTTATAATAATTATGATATTTTGACGCTAAAACCCCCTAGAAAGTGAGCTTTCCGGGGTACAAACTCAGTAGACTTTTTAACCCCATATTGAATTCTTAAAGGAAGCTTTCTCCAAATTTTCGGCCTGTACCCAATTATTTCCTCTATTTCTACTATTTTACCTGTACTATAATGTAAACAATGATAGTAACCATTGCACACAGGGCTCCCGACAACACTTTTTATTTCTTTTATATGTTGTATTCACCAGAGACTAAAAGCTCTATCTCAGTCAAAAGCCATGCACCGTCAACTAAGCAGAGTTTGAATTATTTCGTTTTTTGAAAATGTTCATTGTCATTCTGTGAATAATTTCACAACGAAATTTGTTCCACAAATTTAATTATGCAAAGTAGTTGATAAAAACAGTTTTGATAGAACTATGTCACGTACACCTGGGAAAATACACGTTTTCAAAAGGTCATATCAAATTTAATTGTAAAAGAAAAGTCTTTAAGCCATGTCACTGTAGATCTCTACAACAGAACACAGGAAGTGTTTATCCGAATCATAAGTCTAGCTGAAAGTGTAAATATTTGTGAAAATATAAATTATGGGTGACGAAAATATCATTGGTCCACTTTCAATAGAACCAGTAATAGGAAATCATAACCAGAGCAGTGAAAGGTAAAATTAGAATATTGCTTTCGATTTCCGGTTTTAGTGTATAACTATCTTATGCACTTTAAGCAAATCCTCTACAACGAAAGCAAGTGTCACCAAATTAGTTTCGGACAGATCGAGTATAATCGACAGTGAAGCAGCATCTGAAGTTGATGTCAAGCAAAAAATTAAGTATGGGAACAAACATCAAGCAGCTTATGGAATTTTCACGGAATACTGCACTTACAGCACTATACACGGCCTGAAGTATTTGGGGGAATCAAAACGTCCATTTTTTGAAAGGTTTTTAAACACCAAAACCCAAAAATAAACTAATCCTCTAAAATATACTTTCCAGAATATTATGGACATTAATGTTTCTATCTTCAATTTTTGTTTGTTTTTCTTTCACCAACAAGGTGTGGCATAAGTGGAATTCAAAACCGGTGATTGTAAGTTTTGCAGAAACATCAACTCCAGTATGGCAAATTCCATTTCCAAGCGTTACAATTTGCTCAGAAACAAAAGTTAAGAAAACTATTTTTGATTTTGAGAAATCTTTCGGAAAACCATACACGAATAGAACGTTAGTAATAACTGTGAAACTCCTACTACTAAGTCCATTACCAATTTAATAAATTTAGGTTACGTTATATGGATCTAATGGTGCAGCTCTGTGAACAGGACCTTATAAAAAAAAGTAATTTAAATTTCCCTAATAAGACCGAAATACGCACCAATACTGCTAAAAGACTTCAGGAAATGGTCGCACCTTTTGACGAAACATTCAGGAATTGCAGATGGAGAGGTGAACAAGAATCTTGCGAAACACTTTTTACTCCAATACTCACCGAAGAAGGAGTCTGTTACACATACAATTCTTTAGATACTGCCGAAGTATATCGTGAAAAGACGTAGGTTTCTTGTAACCAATATTAAAACATAGTAATTTATAGTTTGTTAGATGCAGCCATGATAATATGTTTACAAAGAATTCTGGAAAAGGACTTGACTGGACCATTGAGAATGGATTTAATTTGAATGCCCGAAGTAATACTACGCCGAGCAGAGTTTTGGCAGCTGGTGCATCATGGGGCTTACTTTTCCAACTTCAGAGTTTTAAGCCTGATTATGATCAGCTTTGTCGTGGTCCAACCCATGGATTTAAGGTAGGATGTTCGTACTGCTAAAATTTTGTTTCTGTTTTTAAATTGAATAGATCTAGACTACCGTATGTTTTTGCATTTACAGTTACCCTAGAACGAATTGATTTATAATTGGATGGTGGATGCTTCACCCTAGATTCGATATAAAAATATTACATGTAAAATACAACCAAAACTAAGGGGTTATAGACACCTAGCCGGTCGGATATTAGCACCTGTTAACCATATTAACTCAAGTTAGCGCAGAGTGTATCCATTGCCACTCGGAAAATTATTCTGTTTATTCACTTTCCACATGATCGCGTTCACGAAAAAGACTTTACATGATATAAGGCAGTTTGCTTAGAATGTATTTAGACCCAGCCTGTAATATTCAGGTAGTGAATTAGATCTTTTATTTCGAGCTTCCAAACCTCTAATAAGGCATGTAAGAATAGATTAACAAATGCACGGTGTAAGAAGTTCATGTTTTGTCTACAATGTTTGCTCCTAGTCTGACATTCTCGTTACGCTCTATGATCCTGTGATCCAGTACACCCAGTGAAGAGTAATCGTGTGCCTCCAAGAGATAACCTTTTAAAAGATTTCGATCAGCTTGGAAGTTACATATACAGTGTCAAAAGTTAGTATACACCGAACATTTCCTATTTCTGAAGTGAGCACAACTAATAACGGAAATATTTTGAAGCAAAAGTAAATCTTCCTCAAAAAGGAGAGAGCTGTCTCTGGGCGTTTTTCAGATAGGTAGTTTTAAATTTTGTTGTTGGGGGAAAAGTGTAGCTTAATGATTTAGAATAAAAAAGTAACGAAACAATGGTCTATGTATTACCATTATTAATAGGGTATATTTTTACTGTCATGGATGCTTTGATTGATGTGTTCAGTCAAACACACGAGAAGGTGACCAGTAAACCTGGTCTAAAGCCGAACTGCTTGTTGTGAATAATTTGGTTAGATTCTGTATATTTCATCAACCTTCTATTGATTATTGTCTCCATAATTTTGGAGAAAATAGAAGTTATTGCTATTAGGCGGTAGTTTAAAGGGTCGTAGCTTCACTTTGTTTTTGGGAATGGTCTGAACATGAGTTAGTTTCCAAGAGTTGGGATTAACTCCGGAGAAATATGACAGGGCAAAAACTGTGCGCAGAGGTATAGCTAAGGGTAAGGCGCATTTCTTGAGTAACATAGGGGGAATATTATCAGGGCTGGTGGATTTATTGACGTCAGGCTCTTTCAGACATTTATACTCCTCTCATATACTGAAGAAAATTCCGTCCATTTAATGGGCGTTGTGCTCGAGGACTGGTTGTGACGCATCAGTTTCGGAAAAAAGAAGAAATTGAGGCGAATAGAGGTACCAAACAATTGGCTTTACTTCTCAATTTGTCGTCAAATGATGTTTTGAACTTCCTGATGATGGAATTACAGGAGTTTCTCGATTTGATTTACTCACGCCGAAGAGACTCATTTGGGGGACGTCTGTACGCTCTATAGGTGGCTTCCTTAGTTGTTTTTCGATTCCCCGATATCAGAGTCATGGAATGTGAGAACACTGATGGCTGAGGGACGGCTGTATGAAGTCCTCAACGAGATGAATCGATATAAAATCAAGATCATGGGTCTTAGCGAGACCAGATGGCCCGATGCGGGGGAACATATCTGCCCAAATGGTGAGTCCTTTTTATATTCTGGGAGTAACGACACTGAAAGCCGTAGGAGTGGCGTTGGTTTAATACGCACCAAAGAAGCCAGGTCCAGCCTCATTAGCTGGTCACCAGTTTCTGAGAGGATTATTACCGTGTGCCTGCGTACCGGACTAAGAAGTACTACGGTAGTCCAATGCTATGCTCCAACTGAAGACGCTGAAGATGACATCAGAGACGAGTTCTATTTGCGGCTGAATGAGGTTTTTCGCTCTATTCCAAGGGGAGACATCATTGTATTAATGGGTGACTTAAACGCAAAGATCGGCCGTGACAACACCGGCCTTGAACAAACAATTGGAAACGAAGGCCTAAGCCAAGTTACCAATAACAATGGTGTGCTTTTCGTTGACTTTTGTAGTTGCCACCAACTCATGGTAGGTGGAACTTACTTTTGTCACAAGAAGATACACAAAGAGACCTGGGCATCGCCCGATGGTAGAACGAGAAATCAGATAGATCATGTGGCCGTCAGCCGCAGATGGAGAACTATCCTTAAGGATGTCAGGAGTTTCAGGGGAGCAGACACTGGAAGCGACCACCATTTGGTAGTAGCAACTATTTGCCTTAAAATCGCCGCAATCAGAGACGTACAACGCGATGCTATAAACCGTAGACGGTTCAACGTAAATCTTCTGCGGGAGAGCATTAAAAAGCGGGAATTTGCTGGAAACCTACAACAAATATTAAACCAGCACAACGCACAGTGGCGAGATATTTGATATTTCTTCCAAATTACTCTAGAGGTCGTAATTTTTAAGTTATTGACAAAATTTATTTTTTTAAATGTTCATCTTGAATTTACCTATCGATCCCTCTAGCCGGATTTTGAAATTTCATTTTCTTTTTTTTTTTAAATTTTTAACAAAAAGTCTAATTTTTTCAAAAAAATACTAGTTTTTCTATTCAATTTATTCCAGCGGGCCGAAAATTTGAGTTTCCCCTTTTCTTTTTCTTGTTTGAGGTATTAGGTCCAAAGGTACTGCGGCCATTAAGTTGGCCTATTGTACTACAACCCCTACACCTCATATTTGTAGGCCAGACCGCCTGAACAAGTTCAGCAGTCGGCCTAGTGGTTTGTCGCTTAAGGCGCGTTCTTACGATTCAAGTTTACCTGAACGATTATAGTTGATCAACAAAAGTTGAATATGAATTGAGGCAGTTTTCGTTCACACCTGTCAAACGTTATCGTTCAAGTCTGCCATTTCATTTCAAGTTGTCATAAAAATGGTGAAAGCAGTTGTGCGCGAAATTGCTGTTGTTTTACTAAACGAACTAAAAAGAGTACTGCTTCAAATGAAAGTTCGTATGAAACGACGTTTTTGGGTGAAGGAATGGATATTGAGAAGAAATCGATTGGGAGCATCAGAAACCTTGCTGAAGGAACTGGCATTAAAGGATAAAGAAGGATATAGGAATCATTTAAGAATGTCTCAAGAAAAATTTGACGATCTGCTATTGAAAGTTCAGAATCGGTTGAAAAAACAGGACACAGTTATGCGACAAGCAATTTCACCAAAATTAAAACTGCAAGTAACTCTGCGATACTTAGCAACAGGAGATTCATTTTCAACGCTGGCTTCTGTATATCGAGTACCTAAAAACACAATTTCAAATTTTTTGCTGGAAGTATGTACGGCAATATACGATGTTTTAGAAGATTTTATTAAAGTAAGTAAAGTAAACAAAAAAGTAAAGAACAATACAAGTGAATTAGGAGCAAAAGTATTACATTTTAGATCATGTTAATTAGCAAAAGTAATACATGTCTCGTTCATTGTAAAAATGGTAGAACTCCATATCTTAAAATATTACAGGGTCACATTTTGCCATATCCTTCGTTATAAAAGTAAAGCAACTCCAGAAGTGCACTGTAATTGCACTTATAATGCACTTCTAGAGTTGCTTTACTTTTAAAATCTGTCTCAAGACGCAAAACTTTCTATTTCCCTTTCGCTTGCTGTATTCTAGTTACTCCTTTTGCATTTTAATCGGGAAAAATGAAGCCTTTTTAATGTACAACACACAAAATTAATCATATAAAAATAATTGTTTTGCCATACGATAAAAAAATACTAACCTCACTTGTCAAAACACAATTCTTGAAAGGGAATGGCGGACTTGAACGACGAAAGTTTGACTGAGTCAAACTTTTGTTGATCAACTAAATAGTCGATCAGCTTTAGGTTCTCACTACAGATTTTATTCAAGTTTTGTCGGGCAACTATAATCGTTCAACTAAACTTGAATCGTGAGAACGTGCCTTTAGACTTGAGTGTTCGAGCAGGGACTTCTCGAACAGAGAGACCCTGCTCCTTGCTATTGCAGGGCACTCACAGAGAACATGGAGGGCAGAGTCATTCTCTTCACTACTCATGTTTTTTTTAAATGTTAGTCTTTTAGTTAGCTATTCATCTGTCTAGATCAATTTTTGATATAGTTTTTGAAAACTGTAAAAATTACTGTCAAATATCAAATCATTCAGTTTGAAATTTTTTGGTAGAGGTTTACATATCACCCTGTATTTTTGTAACCCTATGAGAGATTTCCTTGAATAAGGCCTCAATCTACGCAGAATACTCCCGCCTATGTGAAACGGTAAAAGCTAAGGCTTCAACCCACCAACTTTCAGAGTTATGTGTCGTCAAAGTCAAAATTTTGTTTTTTTATTCACTAAAATATCAACTTCAACCACCTTTTTCTCCAAAAAAAAAAAGTAGCTAATTGATATTTTTTTATTACAAAATTGGAAAGCTTGGACAATTTCCTATGAATAATGTTCAACAACTTTTATGCTACGGCCTATAGTTTTGAAGCTATAAGCAATTTTAATGCTAAAAATGGCCTTATTTGGTACTTTTAGACATAACCTCAGGTTGTAAGTAACTGAAAGGGTACCAAGATTACTTCTTCGCCGCCCGGAATGGTTCATTTACACAGGAAACCAGCAACAATGCACAGCCAATAAGAATCACCACCCGGGCCCCATCCAAGACGGAAATAGTAACCGCAATTCATGCGATGGCCAATGGTAAAGCAGCTGGAAAAGATGGCATCCCGCCAGAATTGTTGAAAGCCGATTCAAGCCTCATAGCAGATGCGCTTCAGCTAATCCTGGAAATAGCATGGAACACCTGTACCTTTCCGGAGGATTGGACGGAAGGTATCATAGTTAAAATACCCAAAAAGGGGGACCTAACAATATGCGATAACTGGAGAAGCATCTGTTTACTATCTACATTGGGCAAAATTTTGTCCCATATATTACTATCTAGGACAAGTGAGGCAGTAGACCGAACGCTTAGGAAGCAGCAGGCCGGATTCAGGAAGGGCCGCTCATGTATTGATCATATCAAGACCGTACGAATAATAGTGGAGCAGTCTACTGAATTCCGATCCCCCCTTTACCTTGCTTTCGTAGATTATGAGAAAGCGTTCGACTCGGTCGATAGGAGCTTTATATGGCAGGTACTACGGCGACGTACACTGCCTGATAAAATAATAGAATTGATAAAAGCCCTATATAACAATTCCAAATGCAGAGTTCTCCATAATGGAAAATCCGACAGCTTCGGGGTGAGCTCAGGAGTACGACAAGGATGACTACTCTCTCCTTTACTACTTCTTATAGTAATAAATGACATCCTTGTCGGCGCTCTCTAGATAGTAGAACAGGCGGAATACAATGGGGTTTGTTAGACCGCCTTAAGGATCCCGACTACGCAGATGATATCTGTTTGTTGGCCCACAGACACCAGGACCTCAAAAACATGATTAACACTTTAACAAAGTAGTCCAGCAGGCTTAAGGCTAAATTCAACTAAAACTAAAGAAATGCGGATAAATGCAAACACCATTGAACTTACTGCACTGAATAACCGTGATATGGAACTGGTCGATAAATTCTGCTACCTTGGTAGTATTATTACCGACAATGGCGGTGCAGAAGAAGATGTCAGTTCCAGAATAAATAAAGCACGAAACGCATATGCATGCGTGTTCCGCATATGGAGATCAACGGAGATTTCAACTAACACCAAATTGCGGCTGTTCAACTCCAACGTTAAGGCAGTACTTTTGTACGGTTGCGAAACATGGAAAGTTACCCAATTCACCAATTCATCAATTTACAAGATGCCTACAAGTCTTCATCAACAGATGCCTGCGTCGTATACTAAAAATCCGCTGGCAGGATAGAATTTCAAACGAAGAACTATGGCGTCGTGCCTGCCAAGCAAGGATAGACGATCAAATTAGACGAAGGAAATGGAATTGGGTTGGCCACACCTTGCGACGCGAAAATGAGAATCTAGCCAAACAGGCCCTCGACTGGAATCCGCAAGTATCCCGTCGAGTCGGAAGACCTAGAACAACGTGGAGGAGAACCCTACTAGCAGAAGCCGAAACAACTGGGAGATCCTGGTCGGAGCAGAGAGCTGTCGCGCAAAACAGAGTCCGCTGGAGGGCAACTGTTTCCGCCCTATGTCCCATGAGGGATTAAAGGAGCGCAATGATGAATGATGATATCAGAGTCAGTGTAGTAATGGTTGCAAGAAGGTGGAATAAAAAAACGCGGTTTAGTTGTGAAAGTTCCATCCTTCACTTCTCTGTCTCTCTCTTCACTATCTTCCAACTAGAGCTGCGGTTCGACATTGCAATCCATACGAGAAAAAAATTATGAATTTTATGATTTATATTATATGCTGCAATCACCACTTATATAAAGAATGTAACTAAAGATCGAATTGTGTTGTAGATCCATAGAAGAATATGTTTCTTAATTAGAAGAGAGATTTCGGGTAACCATAGACTAGCTTGTTGTACAAGATATCACATAGCCTGTACGGGAGGCCTTTGATAGTCGGACCAAGAACTCCCACATCTTACTAATATTATAAACGTGAATGTTTGTATGTATGTTTGTTACTCTTTCACGCACAAACTACTGAATGGATTTTAATGAAACTTTACAATAATATAGCTCATATATCAGAATAACATATAGGCTATAATTTATAAAAAAAATTCAACATGGCCGCCGAAAACTCAAAATGGCCACGCAAATTGTGTCCGATTTCAATGAAAGTTGGTAAATAGAGGTTTTTAAAGTCGCTAATAACGAATTTGTGGTCAAAACTTATAAATTCAAAATGGCCGTGCCAATATGGCCGACGAATTTGCCAATTGTGTTCCGATTCCAATGAAAATCGAAATCTGGCGGATTTTAAGGTTGCAAATAACGAATTTATGATCAAAACTTATAACTTCAAAATGGCGGACGAATTTTTCCAATTGTATTCCGATTCCAATGAAAGTGAATATCTAGGGGTTTCTAAGGTTGCAAATAACGAATTTATGATCAAAACTTACAAATTCAAAATGGCCGCGCCAATATGGCCGACGAATTTTTCCAATTGTATTCCGATTGCAATGAAAATCGGTATCTGGGGGCTTTTAGGGCAAACAACGAATTTATGATCAAAGCTTATAAATTCAAAATTGCGGGTCCAATATGACGCACGAATTTTCCCAAGCCACATTCTGAAATGTAGTAAATTTCTAAAATTCCCTCTAACCAGTATAGAAACAGTAAAAACGGTAGAAAGAGTCGAAGTTTGCAAATTTGTGCGCCCCTACATTGTCATCACGAGGTTAAACGATGTCATCTATCGCTTCCAAAAAGTTCGATCGGAAAAAACGGGACCTGGAGGAAGCTGTGTTCGGGACGAATACTGAGTAAGAAGGGAGCAGTGTAACGGCTAACCGAAAAGAGAAAGTTAAAATTCCAATTCACCGAGAAGTTACATGTTTAGATGCATCTACTTGAATACATAACGCTGTTCTAATTGAATCACCGATAAGATTGGGAAGAGGGAATTTTTTTCCAGATTTATTGTTTTTTTTTCCTACCGCGTACAACGCATACATAATTTTTTTTTATTTAAAAGCCTTGCAACGCACACAGGTTTTTTGCTATAGGCTATCTTACTAATATTATAAACGCGAATGTTTGTATGGATGTTTGACTCTTTCAAGCAAAAACTACTGAATAGATTTTAATGAAACTTTACAATAATATAGCTCATACTACAGAATAACATATAGGCTATCTCGAAACCTTCGGGTAGCTGTAGTGTACTGATATAGAAAAATCCGAAACTTTTGTATGGGAGGTACTCTTCAAATTTCTGCTAAAGAAGTCAGATCCATTTTGTTTTGGTTTTTTTTTCGAAAAAATACGATTTCCAAAGTTTCAGATCGATCGGAGTTTATTTACGGATAGTTGCCGTACAGTTTTGTTGAAAAAATCAGATTTATCGCGAAGGACGCGGTTCTCTGAACTTGGATTGAAGTAACTTCGGCTGCATGTGCCTGATTTTAGCAATGTATGGCTTAAATGAAAGGTCTCGAAACCAAAAAGACGACAAATTCAATAATCAGATGTTCGTCGCTTTTTCTTTTTGAGCTATGGTACCTGGAAATTTGCATAGATTTCAAGGTGCTTGATTTTTCAACATACAATAATTTTGCATGGGACATATTTTTTTTCATATTTCTTACGGAAAAATTACTCTTTATCATGCCGTTAAATGTTTGAAAAGTTCGCCCAATGTTGCCAAACGTTGCTTATTGAACGTATTAACTGTCTCCATTCATAGTGTGAAGTGTGACATCATCGGGAATTGCATCAACGCTACTTGATGGTGGATGTTTAGTGTATTGAGCACCCAAGTTCCTATTGAATTTGAACCTACATGTAACATCCGTAACATGAGAAACACCTACATGTAACATCCGTAAAAACTCCCGTATTGCCACATCCGTGCAAAATTATTATTTTGGAGCGAATGCACCATGGCCTATAAAAAATAGGTCGAAGCGCATGACAGGGCTTTTCAAGATTTCCGAGGAAAACCTAATCCATGGTAGGCGCTCTGACACTACTTGCTCAACTTTGCCTGGTATACTTCGATCAAAGCCTGCAAATGAGCTGAACGGATGCATGCTTGAAAGCATCACATCTATGGAACAGTATTGAAAAAACCAACTTTTGGTCGTTTCAAATAGCGAAATTTCAATCGATAGCATCGATATTATTCGGAATCAAAAATACGAAAATGGCTCCTACTGTATATTAAAATTCTTATCACCTCAACTGCAAAATAAACGGAAGCTATAGCGCGTACCAAAAGAATTGGAAATATAAACACACGCGGCGAACTGACAATTTCACACCCATTAAAATTTCGTGTATGGATAAAGTTCAAGCGGACGTGCATTGTAATTTCTTCTTCGAAATTCATTTACGGGCAAAAACACTCCCTCATAGCATCTGACCACGACAAGAGTGGCAGTGAGACCGCTGAATTGTGATTAGGGATATAAATAAGCAAGTGATTTGGGTTTTTAAACGAACGGAGTTACACTTTTCTTTACGAATGTACTTGCATCCCGGGATTTGAGACTCTCAGTGCCCATCGATTTTGAGATTCTCAATTGTTTTGGCGCACGCCATACTATTGGCTTATTTGTGCAGCGAGGCGCACCGGGTTCCAGCTAGTAAGGACTATATCGAAGAAGAATGAGAATAAATTCATCGTGGAAAGTTTTACCACACACTGATGATGGTTTCCAACACTATTTACAAAAAAATTGCTAATTTTTGAAGGCCTTATTACCTATTTGAATCATATAAATAATCACAAATCAATTCTACCACATTAGAAAAATTTAACTATGGAATAAAATCCACTTGTAACTCGGAAAATCCAAAAATCCGTGTAAACTATAAAACTCTTCAATAATTGTGAATGTAAGGTAACCATGTAACATATCCTGACCATCCCAAAGGATCGTGGCGTTGATTCATAGTTCTACGTTATTACAATTTAACCAATTTCCTTAGTAATTTAGATTGCTGCACATGCTCCGTCTGGTTACTACCAGTGGTTATGTAGGATCCTTATTATAACCAATCTCACTTACATAACACCGCGAAAAGTAATTGCAGAAGTATTATTTATGCTGCTGTTCGATGATTGCTTTCACACTTTTAAAGCATGCCTACGCGTTCAACTTTTCGCAATTAAGAAGTTCATTCTCTTTCGCTCGCATGTAGAGTTAGAAAGAAATTCGTTGTTTTTTGAAAATTGAAGGCAACTAAAAATTGGGCGAACATTTTCGTTCCAGTGCTGGTTTTTCCTTTAACTTTTTAAAAATGTGGCTGAGGGTGTAAGTATTAGTATACGAAGAAGTGATAGCTATCGGAGTTTTTTTTTCTGATTCATCTAATTAATGTTTCAAATGGAATGAATCCATTTATTCTTTCTTATCGGTTAACCTCAAGTAATATTGTATAAAACAGAAAGAATTCCGTTTTTTTTAATTTTTCCTCCATTCCTCGATCCGACGTGTAAGTATGTTTTTGGTCCTGCCTACGCATAACTTTATAACCCAACAACTTTTTTGCTGTTTTTTGCTTGTTTGAAAGGGCAGTTTCCCATGGTGGTCCCGTGCAATTTTTCCGTAATTCTGATAAAGGAGTTCGAAGTTATGCATTAAAAACTGTTAAAATTAGTTCAACCTGAACCTTCCATAAGCACCGAACAAATTACTTCATTGTCGTAAAACTGGTAAAAGACTTTTGGAGGAGTGGGTAGAGCGTCGGATCCTCGATCCAGCGGAGTATAGTGTTACAGGTTCAAGCCCTGGTCGGGGCGGCTCGTTTTTTTTTCTTTTTTTCTACTTTCTGAAATAATTTATTAACATATTAGTCAACCGCCGCCGTAATACTTGCCATGGCGCAGAGGACTTATGGCGTACTTCTCTTCTGTGGGCTCTGTGAAGTTGCGAGTTCGATTCTTTGACCCGCGGTGCCTTTGTTTCAATATATTGTCACAATAATTTTGTTTTTAATTTCCTTCGGGGAATTTTGTTTCATATTGAACAAGTATTTGACTTGAATACGTCTCTAAATTTACTTCCAGAACAAAAAACTGATGATAAATTTTGCAATTGGGCTCTCCGACCCCGACATGGGTATCAACTGAAAGGGTGTGACAAGTCGACATATCGGTATCAAATGAAAGGGTGTGACAAGACAATACACTTTGCTATGTGGCGTCATTTAAAATCCAAAATGGCAGCCAACACATAATGGGGGATTACCTTTATCTTTACAACGCCTTCGCATAGCTCGCCTGCTATGCATACCAGTACAGCGAGTCTCTACCGCTGTATCGTCCCCAAACGTGTACTTATAGCCGAGTGAAGTACACTACACGCACTATTTTGAAGACAAATTTCACCGTTTTATTGGTTTTTAGTATTGTTTCTTTTCTGATAAAATTTGCTTCCTTTCTGGTCCTTTCACAGTATTGTTGCTTCTCTACTCCAGTGACCCAATTTTTGAGGAAAAGCATACTGAAAAACAATAACTTTTGTTATTCCCCGCACTTGGAATTTCCGTATTCACGTCATTTGTCCGTATCCGCTATACATATACCATTTTTTAAATTACTCCGAAGATACGGAAATACATTAGTTCCATAACTATTTAGCTACTGTCTCAATTCTTATCGACGGTGGTGTGTCATATTACTCGCAAAGGTAGGTTCATACTCAACGAACTAGCTGTGCAAACTGTGAAAATGATGAGTGGAAATTACTCATTAGTTATTGCGCATTATATTTATACTTGGTAGGTGGTCGCTTTGCTATGTGGCGTCATTTAAAATCCAAAATGGCAGCCAACACATAATGGGGGATTACCTTTATCTTTACAACGCCTTCGCATAGCTCGCCTGCTATGCATACCAGTACAGCGAGTCTCTATCGCTGTATCGTCCCCAAACGTGTACTTATAGCCGAGTGAAGTACACTACACGCACTATTTTGAAGGCAAATTTCACCGTTTTATTGGTTTTTAGTATTGTTTCTTTTCTGATAAAATTTGCTTCCTTTCTGGTCCTTTCACAGTATTGTTGCTTCTCTACTCCAGTGACCCAATTTTTGAGGAAAAGCATACTGAAAAACAATAACTTTTGTTATTCCCCGCACTTGGAATTTCCGTATTCACGTCATTTGTCCGTATCCGCTATACATATACCATTTTTTAAATTACTCCGAAGATACGGAAATACATTAGTTCCATAACTATTTAGCTACTGTCTCAATTCTTATCGACGGTGGTGTGTCATATTACTCGCAAAGGTAGGTTCATACTCAACGAACTAGCTGTGCAAACTGTGAAAATGATGAGTGGAAATTACTCATTAGTTATTGCGCATTATATTTATACTTGGTAGGTGGTCGGACATCATCGTTAACCCATGCGCATGCTGAGGGACATATGTTGTACAAGCCCAATATTTTGGCTGGCGAAGCCAACCCATTGAGTTAACACGGAACGATATCTTTGCGTCAATTCACTTGCGCAAGCCAATTTGCACAACTAAATTGTTCCGTGTGGACCAATCTTAAAAAATACTTTTATTAAATTGCCAACGAAAAAAATGAATGGACTAAAAAGTACGAAATAAAATAAAGTTTTTGAAACCGACTTCAAGAAAAAAAAAACAATCCCGTGATACACAAAAAAAAAGAGTGTGCTTAAGACCACACTTTAGAAGTAAAACTTTTGTGCCCAACGCTTAGTAATATGCAATAGATATAGTGGAAAGTCTGTCGGATCTATAGTACGCTTGAGAAAATTCAGGCCAACGACAGATGCAGGAAGAATAGTGACGAATCTACTGACGGTCTTGATACAAATACTATTTGAAAATATCAATATTTATGAATTCCTATTTACATTAAAACCTAAAAGTAACCGAGTAAAAATAATTTTTATTGGCTAATTTTCTTAAAAGCATACACGCGGTGCACCTAGTACTGTAACGGTCAGTTTTGCCTAAATATCTACTTGACTAAAAACTACGGTGTAGAAGAAAATCGAGTAGTTGGTTGGGAACAAAAAGGTAGGCGGAGAAAAAAAAATAGAGTTGGGAATTTGGACGTATGGATAATTGAACGGAAAAAAAGTTTCTGTTTTCGAAAAAAATACAAAATTGGAAAAATTTTTTAAAATATTTATGCCTGTATGGTCATTTTTTATCAATGATACGAAACGGGAGGAATAGTCAAGGACAGGAAAGGTCTCGATTGTTCGGTTAATGAAAATCTGGAGAAGAAAATTGTGCGTCTGGTCCAAATACTGCATTCATTCATCAATGCATTAGAAGCGTGTTGAATACTTTTAGTTCCATCGTGACATCATATATAAACAAAAAACCAAGGGAAGAAAGAACATTTTATTCGAAAAGGCTCTCAGTCAATTCAAATTGCTGTTGTTTGCTGAGGTCCAGAGATGAAGACAAGCTGGTGAATCCATAAAGAAGAATAAGTTGGCACCTGGTTGTAAGTTCCTGCAGGATATCTGGAAATCCTTAACCGCACAAAAAGAGCAGGGATAATATGGTATTTTTATATTCATTGTTATTTATGATGGGAAAAGGAATATGGCCGTCTTGGCAGCGAAGTGTTCTCCTACGCTTGTGAATTTCATGTGGTTGATTCATTATGTTAAAAGGAATTGACAAGCTTACAGATTATACAGGTTAATCGGCAAAGTATTGAAGAAATCTGTTACCAAACCATCTTTTGAAGTCGTAAATAAAATACAAGAAATCGGGCAAATTGTCTTGCCTTTCTGGATTCGAACATTTTTTTTTGTTTGTTCCTTGTTCCTAAACCAGTCACATTGCAGTGTGGTGATTGAGCGCGAAGGTTTTTGATGGAGTGCATTAACAGCTGGGAAACGTCATAAGTTAGTCATGAAATCCCAGACAATGTTTTTCTAAGTTAAACGAAGAACAACATAACAATATCTAAAAGAAAAGAAAAACAAAACAAATAAGAGAATACAGATTTTTAAATATATACTTTGTTATTATATTCACTATATTTAATTTTATCTTATTTACATTTCCTTGTGGACTTTCCCAATTATAACTATCCTTTTTTATTCATTATATTTAACACTAACACAACTAAACACTAAATTACAACGAAATATACGACACACACACACAAAAATATACCAACTACAATTTTGTTCATGATTTTACATATCAATAACTCATAATTTTACATGTAGTTAGTATTAAGGTTTATCCTATTTAAAAATATTTATGACAGTATTTTGCTCCTTGTTAGATCAATTTTGTTTCATTCTTGTGTTGGTTAATCCTTGTGTTGGTTCCGATAATTTGTTCTTCCGTTAGTTTATACGGTCATTTGTAATACCATTTGTACAAAACGAGGAGTATTGGCCATTACTGCGCGTTTTCGTGTTAACTTGAGCTTCATGCATATGTACCTAAAATAATGTAACATTAATTTCGTTGAATTTGATCATTTAATTTTAATAGTGGACAAGGAATTATAATTATTGTCGTGGTTGATGGTTATTCTTTGTAATTGTTGTTTTGATGATTAAATGGTTATAAATAATAGAATGTCCAGGCGTTAAAATTTTTCTTGTGGAATGGTTGAGGGGGGGGGTCATTCCTTTTCAGGGTTTGACGCGGCTTAGGCGATGACCGGAGAATGATGGACGGAAGTCAAAGTTGCACAGACACAGGTAAGTGGTGAACCAACCGCGGTAAGCCCCGGCCACACACCCCACGACCCCTCCGGCGAGCTAGATAACTCCGTGTGGCCGGCGTAGGAGTTCCGGATTTTCTTTTCATTTCTTATGTATGGTATTGGCTCCTTGGTCATGCTTTTCCGAGCTTGTGGCTAAGGGGGTAATACCTCGCATAAGTGGCGCCCACTATTTTTATCGCGCCATTATGCTGTTACAGTACGTATAGCATATAAGTGCGCATGCCACACGGGTGTGCACGCTTCCGGCACAGGCATGGATACTACCGCCACAGACACGAAAATCTAAACATTCGCCTCATGGAAGTAAGCTGGTGACATATGTAAGCGTACATGCATTGCATTCAGAGGTTCATAAAATTGCATGGTTTTTTCCGTCCCGGCTTTCACACACAGCCCGAAAATTTAAGTAACGAGTGCATGCAAGGTGCATGTGTTTGTTGTGGATAGTTGTGTGTGCTATTTCGACATTACAGAAAAAGTTAAAAGTGGTCCGACCTTTGCGTGGCATGCATTCCATTCATGGAACATTCCGTCATGTCGCATTTGAATACACACACTTCTATATTATTTATCAACGAATTGAACGCATGTACGCTTGGATATGTCACCAGCTGTATGCATGCTCCGCTCCCGCTACATTCATGATCATTAATAATTGCATCCGCATCGGCATAGACTATTCCAAACCCAAGTATTGTTTTACCAAGCAGTCCGCCAACCACATCCAATGAAGCTTTACCTACGCGAACGAGAGCCAGTCTACTTGAGTATGGTATTGGCACCCTTTATGGCCACCTAGCCAATTACCTGATTTCTTCGTCCCATACAATCTTTTAGGGAGCCAATTAATGTTAAAGGGAGCATAAAGAAATGCAAAAACCAATCAACCTTTTTTCAAATTCTTCTTTCTAGGCGTAGTTGAAAATAATTGAATTTAGCTGATTAAACCGACTTTGAAGCATAAAGTTGAAAAAACATTTTTTTTTCAAACCTTTATATTTTCAGACGATGTAGGGTTAGTTTCAGCCCTTTACTATTATCCCTTATCATAAAATTTGCTTTGTTATATAAACTACATATAAACTACTTTTGAATATAAATATTGCAAAAAATGTATTTTATTGGATTGCTTCTGATTATAATTAAAATTATCGCGAAAATCCTTAAAAAAGGGAGTTTTTAAGCATATTTAAAGGTTATATGCATATTTTAAGACTGTGGGACCCCGATTTTCGTAATCAGCGACCCAAAAACATATCAGAAACGATTTTCACAAAAGTGTAATGTTTTGATAAACGATTCGTCGATTTGTTTAACTTGCACAAAATTGTAATTTAAAAAGCGGAAAGGTTCAGCACATCTCACCAAAGGGGAAGTGGGTGCCAATTTAAAACAAGAGCACCTCACACATTTAATTCACCATTCCCTTTTGGTATTCTAAGCACCCAAACCACTAGGCATACGGTTTTAACAGCTTCGGTTTTATCAATTGAAGGGTGCAAAAAGTATTTTATATTGGAGACAATAACAAAATAAACGTAAGAAAGATTTATTGTTCATTTCTTCTTTCATTTTTTCATATTTGTTTACATCGTTTGGCATTTTAAGAAAGTCTCAAGTGTTTATACCGTAGCTTCCCGGCAGTGCCACGGGTTTGGCCACGCCAAAAAGCAGATCAACTTGTTCAGGCTGCGCCGAAAATTCTTGTCGTATATGCCGCTTCCAACAGGTCAGTCAACTCCAAAGTGTCCGCGGCATGTAACGGTCAGTTTTGCCTAATTATCTACTTGACTAAAAATTACTGTGGAGAAGAAAATCGAGTAGTTGGTTGGGAACAAAAAGGTAGGCGGGGAGAATGGAAAAAAAACAGAAAATGGGGGTTCGAATTTTGACGTAGGAATTTTTGGTCCGGAAAAAGTTTTCGGAAAATTGAAATTTAACTAAGAAATAAAAAATCAGTTTGAACACGTACGACTGGCTGGGAGACGAAAAATAAATTTGGAAGTGAAAGGACAGTTCGAGTAAGAGTTCCTGTTTCTGGAGAACAAGAAAAGTTTTGTTGTGAGATAGATTGGGGATCGCCGGAAGTTTTTCTGCAGTCCATTTAATAAATACTCACGGGGATTTGATGCAGATGTAATACGTGGGGCTGTTATTACATAAAAGAAAGTAGGAACAGATTTTGTTTGAAGAAGCAAAATACAAGAAGGGAAGAAGACCAGGCATATATAACGCTTTTTTTGTTGGGAAGGAGCCACTATTCGCAGGAACACGAACGGCAACCTCAGTGGCGATAAGAAAGGTCAGGTATTTTACAACCCAAAATTCTCATACCCTTTTAGGCAGTTCGTGGTGGAGAAAAACCAATGATCTCCAGTGAAGTGTGCATACAAAGTGCCGTGGCACATCTGGTCAACACATAGGCACTAGGCGTGTGTGTACGAGTATGAGGATTGCGGCCTCTGGAAGTGGTGGTTGCTTAACTTTTTAACTTTGTGGCAAAGAAGGGCAGTCTATTCGAAGGAAATTGTCCCAAAAGCTGTCACGGTCGTTGAAGTTACCTAAATATAATTTTGCAAAAAGCCTGCAGCAGGGCTGTGGAAGAAATCGTTTTGACGTACTGCTGTGCATTTGTAGACAAAGGCGAGAAAATTAAGTCGCAGTTCTGCTACAAGAGAAAAAAAAACACACAAAAACTACACACAATAAAATAACACATTTTTCAGTTATTAAATTTAAATTTATTGCTAAAATAACAATTTTAATAGTAGTAGTATTAACGTTATAATCTTATCTATAATTATTTGTGAATTTGTTTTGCTCCTTGTCGGAACTAGTTTATTCTTTGTTGTTTTCTGTTCTCCATGTAAGAGAACCTGTTGTTTGTGATAACGGTTGTAAAAAAACGACGAGTACTGGCGCCAATACGACGTGTTTTTCCTTTTCTTCAGTTCTTCTTACAGATATACTCATGATAATTTAATTGTATATTAATTCTTTTTAATTTGAGCGTTGGAATTCGAGATCTGACAAGGATCCGCGATTGTTGTCTTGAAATAGTGACGTGTCAGTTATCCATTGTATTGTTTGGTTGTGTTAACTGTTTTCCTGCAATAAACAGGCATATTAAAGGATTGTAACGAAAATGTCTGTGTATTAGATTTTTTCTTTGTGGAATGGTTGGGGCGGATTTATTCTCTTTTTCAGGGTTTGACGCGGCTCAGGCGATGACCGGAGAATGATGGACGGAAGTCAAAGTTGCACAGACACAGGTAAGTGGTGAACCAATCGCGGTAAGCCCCGGCCACACACCCCACGACCCCTCCGGCGAGCTAGACAACTCCGTGTGGCCGGCGTAGGAGTTCCGGATTTTCTTTTTATTTCTTATGTATGGTGTTGGCTCCTTGGCCATGCTCTTCCGGGCTTGTGGCTAAGGGGGTAACACCTCGCATAAGTGGCGCCCATTATTTTATCGCGCCATTATGCTGTTATATAAATGGCGCCCAACGGGGCTTTTAAAGCCCGTTAATATTCCTACACGGACCTTGAAGTTTAAATTTTTCTGGTGTTTAGTACCACTTGTGCCTTCACGGATAACGTTTGATTTTTTTTTTGTTTATGGTTCACCACATTTACCAAGCGCTCGCTAAGCGTGGGCTAAGGTAGTACCGCGAGGCCTTAGCCTTTGTCTGTTTTTTCGAATTTTTTTGCAGCATCATTGTCCAAATTCTATGTGAATTTTTATTTGTCTTCGCTTTTAGGCCTGTCTGTTCACTTACGCGGTAACTTCTTCTTTTTGGAGTAGCTTCGAGCCATGCTGACCTGCACGGCTTGCTAACAAGCGGTGGTCGCTTGGCTATGCGTGCAGGTGTAGTAGGGGTTCATCCCTGTCCTGCTTCTAGGGTCGGCGACTCTGGTATCAGGCGTGATACCGCCTGCCACTGCGTCGGTCCGTGAACAGGATCTTCCTTTAATTTTCCTGGTGGACGTTGAAGTTGGTACAAGGGCTTAACCGTCTCTGGTATCAGGCGTGTTACCGCCTGCCACTGCGCCCCTTGTTCCTTCTGATGGTCCATCCAGCTTTTTAAATTCTATTTTTTTGTTTATGTCCTGAGTTTTTTTTTCGTCTGTTCCTCCCAACTGATTGATTTTCCGAAAGGTAGCTCAGTTGTGGTTGAACAGCGGATTCCCCAAATTTTTTTATTTTTGAAGAAGTTTCCTTTCCTTTCGTGGCGATGCGATTTTGAATTTTTGTTTCCGTCCTTCTTTCGGTGCGGACCTGAAGCGGTGTCGGCGACCTTGATGGCACTTGGTGATGACTATGCTTCATAGTTTTCACCAACTGCCATCGAGGACATCGACCATGCGGGAGCCCTGAGGGGAAGTGTTATCCGTCTCAACCATTCCTCGCTTATACTGAATTAACGCACATAATCAACTCACCTACACTACCATATATAGGTACTAATACACTTTTGCTGTTTTATCGCTATTCACTAATCAGCGTGGGCTGTGTTTTCTTTGAGGTACACTCACATAATATCAATATTTATTTGATTTGTTAGTAGGCACTTGTTGTTATACTAATTGCTGGTGATTTGATTGGCTGTTCTATTTGAATTTATTTTCACACAAATTTTTTTTCCTTTCCTTCTTCGAACCTTCTGTGCGTGTTGGGTAGAAGAACGTATATCGTTGGTTGCTACTATTGTAGATATTTATTGGCATAAACTGTTTGTGAGTACAACCGCGAGTTCGTGTTCGGGATTACTCTTGTTGTGGGCAATAATTTTTCATATCCTTCGTTATCTAATTTTTGTGTACTTCCTTGTTGCTCGAGTTCGAGTATAGTCTTATTGGGTTGTGATTATATCGTGGAGTTAAATTATGGAACTCAGAAGTGGAAGGACTGCAGGTACCACTTCGGGTGGAGGCAATCTCCCTAACGGAACCGAAGCCGGCCAGGGGGACTCACCAACCTTCCCCAATCCTACTCCTTCGCTGGAGGAGCAAGTTGCCCAGTTGAGGCAGGTTTTAGATACCCTGCTAATGCAGCAGCGACCTGCTGAAGTCCCTATGAACCCTGGGGTACCCAGGGATCAGCAGTCCACCCCGGAGGCGTCCCCACCTGCTGTCGGCAGGTTAGATTTTTTGCCAGGGACCCAACATCGCAAGTCTCCAGTTGCGTTCTGGAATTTAAAATTCTCCGGCGAGGACAAGTTGTTGTCGGCGGAGGAATTTCTGTTCAGGGTGGAGCTGAGGGCTCGCGATGATGGGGTCGAACTATCGGAAGTCTGCCGACATTTCTCCTCGATGTTGTCGGGACGAGCTACCGATTGGTACTGGTCCCAGTTTCGAAGACAATTCGTAGATCCTGATTGGGCGACTATTAAACTTCAATTTATAAGTTATTTCCGAACGCGAGAATGCGATGAGGAACTGATCCTCCATATGATGGATACCAAACAACACACGCTTTCGTTTGATGACTTTTCTGCTCAACTGCTGTCGATGCATAATCGAATGAATAAGCCGATGTCGGAACACGGTTTGATGGGAATCGTGATTCGTAACTTAAACTACACGTTAGGTTCGGCGATAATAGGACAGAATTTCGCCAGCATGCAACAGTTGCGTGAGACTTGCGTTCGAGTCGAACGCTGGCAGAAACTTAAGCGCGTAGAGCGTAGGCCTGATCGGCAGCTACACGAGGTTGAATATCCATCTACCTATCCGCCTGAACATTTACACCCGGACTTACCAGCACCCGAAGTTGACGAAATGACGGCGCCGCGTCAGAACCAGACGAATTCACGACCTTTACGTTGTTGGAATTTGTCAGCAACCGGGTCATCCATTTATGGACTGCCCGTCTGAAACTCGTGGCCTGTTTTGCTACAAGTGTGGCAAGCCAGGAGTCGTCACACCAGTGTGCCCCACCTGTCAGGGAAACCGGAGCCGGGGTGTGAGACAGTACGGGAGTCCGCGCCCGAGCTAAGCTCGCCCGTTGTCCCTGTTTATACTTTAACTACCCCTGATGTGACTACCATCAGCGACTTTACGTCAACTGATGCTCTTCCTGTTTTTCCCTCTGAGGAGGTTAAACTTTCGTTCCTTTCCCGTTGGAAGAGATATATCTCCGCTCGCTCGCGCATATTTTCGGAGCCACCTTTCGTGGACTCCCTAACTTCCAAGCGCACCCCTCCCCAAATTAGAGTACGAGCAAAGGAGAAGCGACAATGTTTGCAGAAAATTGTTTCTGCCTTCATCTCGGATTCGTCAGATCCTCGGCTGTTTACGAAGGTCCTCGTAGCTAACGAGGAAGTGGTTGGGTTGTTGGACAGTGGTGCCACTGTTAGCTGTTTGGGAAGAGATGCCGAAGCGTTTCTAGCTAATCATCCCGAAGTGACAGTCTACACTTTGCGCTCTGTAGTGCATACTGCTGACGGGGCTCCGCAGAGACTTTGCGGTTATATTCGAGTTCCGATATCCTTTGGAGGAAGGACCCGTGATATAACCATCTATGTGGTGCCCAGTCTCAGCCAGAGACTGTACCTAGGGATGGATTTTTGGAATCTTTTCGGCCTCGCTCCCCAAATAGTCGGCGAGATAAACGCTCCATCCGTGTCTGCAAAAATGCACGACTTAACGTCTACGCAATGCGAACGGTTGGAACGCGTCAAGGCCAGATTTCCCTCTTTTGATGTCTTCGGACTGGGAAAGACTAACCTGGAGGAATACGTCATAGACACTGGTGACTCAGTTCCTATCAAACAGAGGCATTATCCCGTCTCACCCGCTGTACAACAGCTGATGTATGGTGAGTTCTACAGGATGTTGTCGCTGGGGGTGATTGAGCCATCAAATAGTCCCTGGAATTCTCCAGTGGTGTTGGTTCGTAAACCAGGTAAGGTCCGCCTGTGCCTTGACTCTCGCAAGGTCAATAGTGTCACTGTCAAGGACGCCTACCCTCTTCCACACATTGATGGTCTTCTTGGTCGTCTTCAAGACACCAAGTTCATCACGAGCTTAGACCTCAAAGACGCTTTCTGGCAAATCCCTTTAGAGAAGAAGTCGCGAGAGCGGACAGCTTTCACTGTCCCTGGTCGTCCACTGTACCAGTTCACAGTTATGCCTTTCGGCTTATGTAACGCCCCCCAGCGCATGTGTCGCTTGATGGATAAAGCCATCCCGGGCCATTTACGTGAAAACGTTTTTGTCTATCTGGACGACCTGCTCATAGTTTCACCTGACTTTGATTCCCACCTAAAGCTTTTGGACGAAGTGGCCAGCTGTCTCCGTCGTGCGGGGTTAACCATCAATTTAGCTAAAAGCAAATTTTGCGTGACTGAAGTGAAGTATCTCGGCTTCATAATCGGTGATGGGACTCTGAAAACCGATCCTAATAAGGTGACGGCCATCATGGACTTCCCAACTCCGAAGTCTCATAAGCAGACCCGGAGGTTTTTGGGAATGACCGGATGGTATCAGCGTTTTATACCCAATTATGCTACCGTGGCTTCTCCAATCACGGATTGTTTGAAGTCTAAATCTTTTAGTTGGACTGATGAGGCCCAGCAGGCGTTCGAGACCTTGAAAAAGCTGATGACGGAAGCTCCTCTTTTAGTCACTCCAGATTTTTCTAAGCCTTTCTATATTCAGTGCGATGCCAGCAGGACTGGTGTAGGTAGTGTGCTTTTTCAAAAGGACATGGATGGAGGAGAACATCCGATTGCTTATATGTCCAAGAAGTTGAACGGAGCACAACGGAACTACACCATTACTGAGCTCGAATGCTACGCAGCCGTGCTGAGTATAAAAAAGTTTAGAGCGTATGTTGAGGGACAGACTTTCACGGTCATTACTGACCATGCAAGTCTAAAATGGCTCATGGGCCAGAAGGAGCTTAACGGCCGTTTAGCCCGGTGGAGTCTTAAGCTTCAGGGGTTCGACTTTACAATCGAACACCGTAAAGGCACCCACAATGTGGTTCCCGATGCCTTGTCACGCATGGATTGCGTTGACGAATTGTCCTTGTGTTTCGACGTGGACTTAAATGCCCCGTCTTTCAAGTCCCCTGAATATCTTCGTCTGGGTGATAGCCTCAGGCAAGCCTCACCGCAGCTACCAGACCTGCGAGTTGAAGATGGGTACGTTTTCAAGCGTACATCACCACGTACTGGAAACCCGATTGCTGACGATCTGACATGGAAGTTGTGGATTCCAATGGAATTGACCGCGTCTCTCGTGGAGTCTTCTCATTCGCCTCCCCAAGCGTCGCATGGTGGAGTAGGGAAAACCCTAGCCCGATTGCGATGTAAGTACTTTTGGCCAGGTATGGCAAAACAAGTTCGGGAGTTCATCGGTAAGTGTGATGTCTGCAAATCCACCAAAGCCCCCAGCTCAGTACTTCGACCACCTATGGGAAACCCCATGGATGCGTCGAGGCCGTTCCAATTTTTATACGTCGATTTCTTAGGTCCTTATCCCAGGTCGAAGAAAGGCCACACGGCAGTATTTGTTGTATTGGATGCATTCACCAAGTTTGTCTTCCTGCACCCCGTGTCCGCTGAGACCACGGCGGTGGCCGTCAAGTTTCTCGAGCAAACTATCTTCCATACCTTTGGAGTCCCTGAAACGGTCTTCTCCGACAATGGTCGGCAATTCACCTCCAAAGAGTTTGCTAAATTGTTGACCGACTATGGAGTGCACCATGTGCGCACCGCTGTATATTCGCCTCACCCTAACGCTTCCGAGCGGGTGAATAGATCCATCCTAACCGCCATTAGGGCGTACTTAAAGGAGGATCATCGTGAGTGGGATAGACATCTGTCGTCCATTGAATGTGCTCTTCGTAGTACCCACCACGAGGCGATCGGCATGTCCCCGTATCAGGCCCTGTTTGGTAGCCATATGATCCTGCACGGATCAGCATATCCAGTCCTGAAGAAACTGAACGTTTTACAGGAGGGTGACATAGCTTTTCTACCATTGACGGACAAAATGCAGATGCTTCGTGAGCGGATTGCTGTTAATTTAGCCGCCGCACACATCAGACATAAAACCCAATACAACTTGCGGTGTCGTGTGGGCAGTTTTCGTCCCGGAGATGAGGTCTACCGGAGAACTTTCTGGGTGAGTAACCGAGCGGGTCGTTTTAGTGCCAAATTGGCACCCCGGTTTCTGAAAGCTCGGATACGTAAAAAAATTGGAACCAGCTTGTACGAGCTGGAGGATTTGGGAGGTAAGAGCATAGGGGTATATCACGCCAAAGACCTACGTCGTTGATTTCCTCAAGGTTCCATCTTCATTTTTTTATTTTCGGTCAGTCTGGAGAAGGTCTCTCGGCGAACTGGGTGTCTGTCGTTTCACCGGGATGATTCGAAGGCAATATGGCATTGCTGGAGGTTGTGCCGATGAATCGAAAGCACCCTGGGTTTGGGTGAGAATGGTTGGAGACGTATAGATATCAGTAGGGGGACAATGTGGTATTGTCTTCCGCCTGATATTTGTACCTTCAGATATTCCTCCGGGAGGTTTTTCAGGCTGATCATCCCGAAAATACGGTTGTGACCGTACGCCCAACTTTTCCTTTTTCACTCCGTATGGAGACGACTCTGTGGAGAACCTGAACAGCCCGGCTAGCTCAGTCAGAGCAGAACATGAGACTCCTATTCTCAGGTCGTGAGTCGAGTCCCACATTGGCGCCAAACATAGTAGACCTACGGCATAAACACCGTCCGTTTTTTTCGGCTCCTCACTGCCTCGCGAGTCGGCCTCGTGGACCCGAGGGTATGTAACGGTCAGTTTTGCCTAAATATCTACTTGACTAAAAATTACTGTGGAGAAGAAAATCGAGTAGTTGGTTGGGAACAAAAAGGTAGGCGGGGAGAATGGAAAAAAAACAGAAAATGGGGGTTCGAATTTTGACGTAGGAATTTTTGGTCCGGAAAAAGTTTTCGGAAAATTGAAATTTAACTAAGAAATAAAAAATCAGTTTGAACACGTACGACTGGCTGGGAGACGAAAAATAAATTTGGAAGTGAAAGGACAGTTCGAGTAAGAGTTCCTGTTTCTGGAGAACAAGAAAAGTTTTGTTGTGAGATAGATTGGGGATCGCCGGAAGTTTTTCTGCAGTCCATTTAATAAATACTCACGGGGATTTGATGCAGATGTAATACGTGGGGCTGTTATTACATAAAAGAAAGTAGGAACAGATTTTGTTTGAAGAAGCAAAATACAAGAAGGGAAGAAGACCAGGCATATATAACGCTTTTTTTGTTGGGAAGGAGCCACTATTCGCAGGAACACGAACGGCAACCTCAGTGGCGATAAGAAAGGTCAGGCATTTTACAACCCAAAATTCTCATACCCTTTTAGGCAGTTCGTGGTGGAGAAAAACCAATGATCTCCAGTGAAGTGTGCATACAAAGTGCCGTGGCACATCTGGTCAACACATAGGCACTAGGCGTGTGTGTACGAGTATGATGATTGCGGCCTCTGGAAGTGGTGGTTGCTTAACTTTTTAACTTTGTGGCAAAGAAGGGCAGTCTATTCGAAGGAAATTGTCCCAAAAGCTGTCACGGTCGTTGAAGTTACCTAAATATAATTTTGCAAAAAGCCTGCAGCAGGGCTGTGGAAGAAATCGTTTTGACGTACTGCTGTGCATTTGTAGACAAAGGCGAGAAAATTAAGTCGCAGTTCTGCTACAAGAGAAAAAAAAACACACAAAAACTACACACAATAAAATAACACATTTTTCAGTTATTAAATTTAAATTTATTGCTAAAATAACAATTTTAATAGTAGTAGTATTAACGTTATAATCTTATCTATAATTATTTGTGAATTTGTTTTGCTCCTTGTCGGAACTAGTTTATTCTTTGTTGTTTTCTGTTCTCCATGTAAGAGAACCTGTTGTTTGTGATAACGGTTGTAAAAAAACGACGAGTACTGGCGCCAATACGACGTGTTTTTCCTTTTCTTCAGTTCTTCTTACAGATATACTCATGATAATTTAATTGTATATTAATTCTTTTTAATTTGAGCGTTGGAATTCGAGATCTGACAAGGATCCGCGATTGTTGTCTTGAAATAGTGACGTGTCAGTTATCCATTGTATTGTTTGGTTGTGTTAACTGTTTTCCTGCAATAAACAGGCATATTAAAGGATTGTAACGAAAATGTCTGTGTATTAGATTTTTTCTTTGTGGAATGGTTGGGGCGGATTTATTCTCTTTTTCAGGGTTTGACGCGGCTCAGGCGATGACCGGAGAATGATGGACGGAAGTCAAAGTTGCACAGACACAGGTAAGTGGTGAACCAATCGCGGTAAGCCCCGGCCACACACCCCACGACCCCTCCGGCGAGCTAGACAACTCCGTGTGGCCGGCGTAGGAGTTCCGGATTTTCTTTTTATTTCTTATGTATGGTGTTGGCTCCTTGGCCATGCTCTTCCGGGCTTGTGGCTAAGGGGGTAACACCTCGCATAAGTGGCGCCCATTATTTTATCGCGCCATTATGCTGTTACAGGCATAAGCCCGGCCAGTGACCAAACCACAAGAAAAATCTCAAATAATTCACCTCTACATAATGGCGAATTTGTATTCCTATAATGAGATAAAGCAAAGTCTGCGCGACAACGTAGCTAACATGCCAGAAAATTTATGCATTAAGGCAGAGTGTATTTTAACTGTTGCACACACAGCCCCGAGTTTCTTCGTCTCTTGTACCCCGTCCCTCCCATTTCCCATCGTTATACGAAAGTTCTGACGTTTTTTCATGTGTGAGAGCGTTACGCGAATGAAATTGATTCACTCTCATGTAAATTTTTTTAAGCAAACGTCCCTGTTAGGAGTCAGATTTCGGGGAAACCTAAATGATTAAAAGGATAACGGTTTATTTATATCTTTTTTATAATAATTATAATATATGTATATAGTTATCGTTGATGTTGATTTATGCTCTTGATTTTCGATATTCTCCAGATCTGGTTTTCTGACAAATGTCTTGATTCTTGATAAAATTATTTTCCGACTGAGAACAAAAAACCTTGTGGGTAAATTGATCACTGAAAAAATGTAGTGATAGTAAACTATCCCAAAGTAGTGAACGACAACAAGGTTGTTCCCAAACAAAAGAATGACACTAAAAGTGTCCCGCTAAAGAGAGTGACACTGTAAGTGTCCCTTAAAGAGAGTGACACTAAAAGTGTCCCTTAAAGAGAGTGACACTGAAAGTGTCCCGCTAAAAGAGAGTGACACTGAAAGTGTCCCGCTAAAGAGAGTGACACTGAAAGTGTCCCGCTAAATAACAACAAAGGAAAGAATCCTCATTTACCTGGTGTTGCCGATGTTTGATTTTAAACAGTCCCTAAAGAAGTTTTACTTCAAAAAGGATGAAATAATTGTTTGTAATTATTAACAACATTAATCCACTCAGAATGGATTTAGAATGAAGAATCACTTTTGAAGACGGTGCCAGGTAGTAGTTGACTTTCTTTGCACTAAATGTTGCTTCGAAAATTATTTTCATGTCTTTGTTAGGCTTATGCACTTAATACATCATCCCGAAAACAGGTGTTAGCACGGTCTTCAAAAGGGATTCTTCTTTCTAAATCCATTCTGATTGGATTAATGTTATTAAGAATTACAAACAATTATTTCATCTTTTTTTGTGTATCACGGGATTGTTTTTTTCCTGAAGTCGGTTTTAAAAACCTTATTTTTTTGTAGTTTCATCAGTTTCAGAATTTTGGAGAATAACTCTACAACACGCAACGGCGACTGCGATCACGATTTCATCTTCAGACTTGGTTTAACTCATTTTTAATTTGAAAGAAAAAGTCGAACGGGTAGGCACCAGTTTCGTTCAAGTCAATAATTCGTATAGTTCGAATATCGAAAAATTGAATGAAAAAGTTGACCGTGTAGAGTCGGTATTAGGAAATCTCAAAATGGATATGATTCCAATGGTCCATTTGGAGTGTCAGTTGGCACCTGATGATAAACAAATTGCATAGTTTTGCGTCAAACAAATTTTAATATAATTGAAATTCACCAAAGATGATCTCATGCTAATAACGAATATGGAATTATAATACATTTTTAGGTAGTACTGCATACACCTGGAGAGATACCGCTGGTGTCAAAGCATTTTCTGCGATTGCCTTTCGAATCCGAAAGCATAATTTCTATCAAACCCAAGATTATAACCACATCAAAGGGACTCAAGCCGTACAAACCTCTCATGTAAGTTTATTACGAGGACCACAAACATAAATAAATTGTGCTTACTTACTATATTTTAGGAGGCAATGCTTCTTTCAAAAGGAGAGATACTTACGGTTCTTTAAGATATACACCCAAAGTAACTGCGAGTTTGAATGTTTAACTAATTTTACATTGAGCAAGTGCGGATGCGTTAAGTTTTCGATGCCCAGTAATTTGACATAGAATTAATTTGCTATAGATTTGTTAATACATTTTTTTCCTTAGGAAACAAAAGTACGCCTGTATGTAGTGGCTACCACGTCCAATGCATGGATGACGCAGAAAACGAAATGACTTTATCTGAATTTATGCAAGGATCAAAAGTATCCGAACTCAACTACAGAGCAGAATCCATATGCAATTGCCTTCCTTCATGCACTTCAATAATTTACAACTCAGAAGTCTCTAAGGCGAAATTTGATTACAAACGCACTTTGGATCCATTTGAGGATGATGAAAATATTGATTGGGATCCAGGGTGATGGACACTTCAACTTCAATTAACAAATTTCCGTGTATAAATATTCTCTGTTTTTGTCATTACAGAATGCAAATGGCTCGTGTTTCCATATATTTTAAAGGTTGCCAATTTTTGGCTGCCGAGCGCTCCGAAATGTATGGAACGACCGACTTCATTGCCAACTGTGGGGGATTACTAGGACTATTCATGGGGGTATCTATTGTTAGCGTTATTGAGCTACTATACTTTTGCACTGTTCGTTTGATAACCAACTTGAGAATGCGGAAGAAGAAGAGAAGCGAAATTAAAGTTTTATCATCTTTTGCACCAGAAATTATAGTTGATGATCCATGTGGACTGCGCGATCAGGCGATTTAGATACGAATTAAATATTATTGTTTGTCGTACATGAAATATTGCAGTTATGTAAACTCCATTAACAAACTTTGCGAAGCATATTGGTACCAATAAACCTTTTTTTAAACCTCAGGAGTATTTTTATTCCGTCTTTAAAGTATCTTTAACCATTGTCATATGAGGCGCTAGCCTTGTCTTGATAGTCTCTTCCGGCTTGTCTTCTCTTGGAAAATTTGAAAGGGATCGGTTTCCCTAGAATCAAACATCTCTAGCAGCACCGTAAATTGGCGTATCCGAAATGATGGAGATGCTTATACTCAACATGCCATATTATTGATGGTCTGTGACCAAGATTTTCTGAGTCACAATGTCACATGAGACAATGCCAACTCCAAATGAAAGGTGACGAGACTTAAAAACATGCTCTTTCGGAGCGTCGTGCGCTGATCTGGCTTAGAAGAACTGCAGTCCGGTTTTCGGTTGGAAAGGAGGGCCTACATTATACCAAGCGATTCATTAATTAATTGTGCATAAGTGATAAAAGAAGACTGGAGAAAAGGCATCCTATGCCCATAAAAAGGAGATATCAAAACGTGCACTTATTATCTCGGTATAACGTTGTTGAGTACCGCGTATAAGATCTCCCCTATCCCACTTAACAGGATGGCCCTATACGCCAACAACTGATCAGATTTTCACCTTGAGGCAGGCTATGGAAAAATGTCTAGAGTTTCAAAACTCAATTCAACACCTTTTCATAGACTTTAAAGCCGTCTATGAGAGCATAGCCAAAGTAGAGCTCTACAAAGCCATGAGAGAATTCAGCATCCCAACAAACTTACAAGACTATGTGGGTTGACCATGACCAATGTGACAAACCAAGTAAAGGTATCCGGAATGCTGTTCAGACCAATCAACATCTGTAATGGACTCCAACAACGAAACGGTCTGACCTGCCTCGGACGTGACATGAAGGGGCACAATCCTCCCAATTACTGGCTTAGGCAGACGACATTGACATCATTGGAAGAACAACAACAGCTGTACAAGAAGCTTTCACTTAGTCATTGCACATTAACGAAAGCAAAACAAAGTAGGTAAATGGTGGCCTCGTCTACAAAAACACCTAACATTGGTCCCAGAATCAAGGTAGAGGAGCCCTAGTTTGAAGTGGTAAAATCATAACCCATAGTAGCAGCCGACAATAGCATGAAACCAGAAATACGCGCACGACTGCTTAGCATATAAGAGCAGAAAACATCAAACGTAGAGAGTCATGCCACATTAATAAGAGGACAATTTCCCTAGTTAACAAAGTAAAAATACTCCAATTTTTGTTAGTATTTATAAGCATGCGATTAACCGGCTCGAAATTCCATAATTGATTTCAGAGGAATAAATGTGCAAGAGAGGCTCATCTCTCTGGTTGTAGTTATTCACTCTAAATAACGTGCGGCTTTTTAAGAAACTTGAGTCCACTTTGCCATTCATCAGCCGATGAACGAATATAGCGTCAGCGACCTCACGGCGCTTATGGAGAGAGCTTTAGTTGAGCAATTTAACTCTGTTTTCATAAAGCGAGGCGAAAGAGCAAGTGGGTCATCCCACGGGAGGTGGCTGAGTGAAAATCGGACGAACTCCCTTTGAACCGGTTCGATTCTGCCAACATGGGACGAGTAGTAAGGAGACCATACCTGGGAGGAAAATTCAAGCAAAGGCTGGTTGTTGTTGTTGAGGTCCTTGGATCTTATTTTTATAAATTCCAGGACTGAATTGCCCTTGGCTGAGATATATTTAAGGTAGGCGGAGAAACCCACATTTACTTTCTAACTTAACCTCTTGATCGATTACAGAGTTAGCGCGGGAGAATTCGTTGTCGAGAAAAGTAAAGTCATAAGTTATAACACCATGTTTCCTACAAAAAGTCATGATCTCACATTTACTAATTTTAAGCACCGGTTGTTGTTGGAACACCAAGAACGGAAGGTGTTAGGTCTTTTTCAATACAGGTATTGTGGTATTGATTTTTCACGAATACCGGTATTAATAAAAAGAAATACAATAATAGAAAAAGCTATACGTATGTGTGCGCTATCGGGCGCACCAGTATTGCAGAGAGAAATTTTGCATGAAGATCCGTGGGGGTCTTCCATAAAACACCTCGAAGCCCGATTTTTGAAATTCAACAAGACCGCCGAAAAATGACCGAAATTCAAAATGGCCACCCAAATATGAATTTAAAAATTGTGTTCCGATTTCAATTAAAGTTTGTATCTAGAGGTTTTTAAGATCGCTAATAACGAATTTATGATCAGAACTTATAAATTCAAAATGGCAAATTTTCCAATTTTATTCCGATTCCAATGAAAGTGAATATCTAGGGGTATCGAAAATCAATTTTACAGGTTTGTTCTCTTTTTCGTTATATATTTTTCCTACCGCGGACTGTGCAAACAATCTTTTTTTATTTAAAGTTTTTCGCTAGCATAAAATAAAATATTCTACGCTACGCAAAAATGAAATATGCTTATTTGCTATGCTATAGTTACTCACTCACCTACTATAATCATTTTTATGAAATATTCAAAATTTAACGAAATATTTTTTTTTGGCAAAATTGATGTGAAATATTTTTTCATAGAAAATTAGTTCAAATTTTTTTAGAAATTATACAAATTATTTGAATAAAAAAATTTTTTTCGATACCGTCAATACCGATATCGATCGGGATGAATATGGATACTACTCCTTATGTGGCGATACGGTTTAATGTCATCAGCGTTAATAAGCATTTTACAGTGCTTTAGCAGGGTAACAATGTCGTCAATTGATAAAATAAAAAGGAGAGGAACAAGATGACTGGCTTGCGGGACACCAGAGGACGCTTCGATGTTCTTCGATTTGACTCCGCGGAATAGAACCTGGTAGGTTCTATCGGCTAAGTACGACTGGAAGCAATCCACAAGGGCATGCGGAAAGCCTAATTTCTTTAGTTTAAGAACTATAATAGAGTTAGAAAGCTTGTCGAAAGCCTTACTGAAGTCTGTATAAACACAGTAGTTTGGCAGCCAGTGACAAAGCCTCGAACTATGTGTGAAGAGAACTCCAGTAAATTAGTAGTAGTGGAAGGAGCTGCAAGGAATCCATGTTGGTTTGTTGCGATAAGACTCTTGCAGATAGGGGCGATAGCAGAATAAATAATAGATTCGAAGAGTGTTGGTACAGATGATAACTTCGCAGTTGGTCTATAATTAGATATTTCGTTCCAACAACCTGTTTTATGGACAGATATTACAAAAGGTTGGGAAGCGCCCTTTATTAACGATTTTTGAAATAAACATAGCAGAGGAGACCGAAGGGCCCTTGGCAGGATTTTAGGACAGCAGGAGAGACTCCATCAGGGCCGGACGAAAAGTCTTGTGGAAGTTCATTGATATGTTTCAACAAATCTTCCGTGGTTATATACAGAGATAAGTTTGAGCCGTTTGAATTGCCTTGATATGTCGAAAATTTTCTTCATCTGGTTGGAAGACAGGGAACGAGAAATATTTAAGGAAGAATGGTGCAAACTCATTACAAATCTGGGATGAATTAGAACTAAGAGAGTTCTCGTATTGCAAGGTGTAAATACTCGAAGGACCGCGCCGTTGGCGGGCCTGAGGGCCGGCTGGCCGGGGTTGAGTGTACTACGGACTACGCTCACGAAGGTCGACTCAAATTTGACGTTTCCTAGTCCACACCTCTCTTCCCCATCTTGTGCTCGCCTTCGGGCGACCGCCCTCGCCGCCTGAGAGAAGTATTTCTCAGAGCTAGCCCTAATTCGAGCGAAAAGGAGAAGGTAAAATTAACACAGTGCGCGTCGTGCGTCTTCTGTGCGGGCTGGCCTAGGGTCCATAGGAAATATACAAGATGTATAGGTGGATAGGTCTTGGATAGACGAACAAAAAATCGTTTGGGTGTTTAAGTTGGCCTTATTTGGTGCTTATTTGGTATTTTTCGACAAAGCACAGACGGAAAAGTACTAAACATGGACGAAATATACCCAATTTCAACATTAAAATTGCTTATAACTTCAAAAGTGAAGGCCGTATCGTAAAATTTATCGGGCATTATTCATAGGAAATTGTCCAAGCTTTCCAATTGTGCAAAAATAATATAGATTAACTACGTATTTTTTAGAGAAAAAGGCCGTTAAAGTTGAAATTATAGTTGGTTGAAACCTTGACTATTTCGCGTAGATTGCTGTCGTATTCATGAAAATATCTAATAGGATTTCAAAAATAGAATTTTTAAACCTCTACGAAAAAAAAAATCAAAACGCCCTAACGGCTAAACTATTACGAATCCCCCCCCCCCCTCCCGCAAACATTACGATCTTTTGTTCGTCTATCTAAGACCTATCCACAGCCAGGCGATTCGAAATTTTCAGTAATACACCCCGTATAAAATTTGGGCCGGTCACTACCGAAATGTTCGGGCCGCTAAGAGGGGCCAATCCGTCCCTGGTCCTAGGATCACCATACACTTTACCTTCCATGTTCCTGAGGTACACCTAATAGAGAGGGAGAGGGCATAAAATTGGTCATAGCAATTGAGAAATCCATAGAAACTCGCAGTGTCGTTTCTCTTCCGGTAGGTTTTCCAGAGTTTATTCTTCAGTTTTTGGTACGTCTCAACTCATTGTTGTACTAGGGTGGGGATGATCTGGATGAAGTTAACGGCTCAACATAGGTACACTGGATGCAATAGGTACCCAGGACGGAGCAAAACCTTGCTACATCGACATCGACATCCAACTCATTAGATGAGAGCAAAAATTTAAATCGACCGAAGTGAGTTTAGATGAGGATTTTTCAAGTTTGGCTTTTTTAAAGTTAAAGGTAAAGGATAACTCCTCCGAGATTAGCTTATTGTTAAAAGCAGAACAATAGCTCAGTAGTAGAGGAGGGTGCTAATTATTGACAGGCTACAAGACAATTGAGCTAGACTCAACTTTCATGTTCATTCATTAAGGCTGTTTTCAGGAAGGTAGTCGGAAAAGAATACAAGATTTAACCGCTTTCCTAAAATATTATTCACACCGCTCATTTGGCAAAAACCGCCTGAAAATAACGAATTCAGAAAGCTAGATTCCTTAGAATTAAGGTTGTTTTCAGGAAGCTAGTTATCGTCATCATCGCAAGTTACCCATTTAACATTAGGTAAGTTAAAATCGCAATCCATCATATCTAGGATAAGATTCGTGCAAGAGATTAGAATATCATAGAGGTTTTGAACTCTATCGTCAAGAGTTCTGAATATATCTGGTGGGATGTAACAGCAAATCAGAAATAAGTTGTTATGGACAAGACTTTAAGAGCGAGGATCGCAATGTCCAAAGAGTTAGAAAACTTAGGAAGCGTATGCAAGTAGTACACCACCTCCACGAGCCTCCGAGTCAATATATCTATCCCTCCGCAAAACTTGGGCGGAGATATCGAAAAGTTAGGCATTAAGAATCCCACTGGGTAACCATGTTTCTGTAAAAACGGTTATATCGAAATCGCTGGCCGAAGTCGACAGAAAAACATCTTGGTTTTTGAATCTGATTCCCCTCACGTTTTGGTAATAGAGGAACTACTACCTATGAAGTTAATGTTTAAAAAATTTGGCTGTCAAAAAATAGATTTTAATCATTGTGCTGTTGATATTGGGCAATGTTGACTAATGAGTTTCGTCCACTGACATAAGGGGTTTTTAATTAATGTATAATTAATATTTATGTCATGATTATGCGCAACAACGGAAACAACTACATCAAAACGAGTTTTCCTAAATATTTCCAACTTTGTAGTTCAAAGAACGTGAAACATTGCATGCTACAAAGGTCGGGGCATATCCACAAATTAATTCAATTTATATATATTTTTTGTTATATTAAAGATATGTAAATATTCTCTTATTGCGTCCATTGCTGATGAACATCTCAGGAAAAAGCTTTCCAGTTAATCGTAATAAATATTTTTTTTTTTTTTTTTTTCATTTAATTCCATTAACTACAAAATGCATAAAGCAGCTACCATGAAAGGTGTGAATGAATTGCGAAACCGCGTGAACATGATGTCAAATGGCTCCCGGGAAACTACGATTACCTATTCCCAATGGATCCATATATCATGATGGTTAGTAAATTTATTCCCTTCATTTAGTCCTAACATGTAGGGTAACTGTTGATGGTTTTGATACCTACAAAAATTCATCAGACGTTCTCTAGAAGTCAACAGGACAACAGGATAATACTATAGACAGTAAAATAGTTATAGTGCACAAATTACTAGTAAAAATTAATCCAAGATGGATTCACTCGCGGCAACATTAATGAAAGCGCCAGAAAATAGTGATGTTAAGCCGGATCAAAATGCTGCTCCAAAGCTTACTGCTTGGTAAAAAATTTATTGTGTTTTGTGAATTGATTGTGTTTTTTATTTTATTATTTATTATATATAAATTTTTATCCCTTATCCTTTTTCCAGGAAACGTGCGGCTGTGTATACCAAAACGATGAACGCCTTTATGGACAATGTGTCCATGGCAGCCAGCGAAGCCCCATCTGATTTTGATACCAGAAAGAAGATAAAGTACGGAACTGCCTATCAGGCAGCTTGGGGTATATTTTCCGAATATTGCAATAACAGCACAATCCACGGGATTAAGTATTTAGGAGAACAGAAACGGCCATGTTTAGAGCGGTAAATGCTGATTATTATTCCACAAGAATTGAGATGAAAAACGTTATTTTTTTCTGGTTGCGATATTAAAATTTGCAGATTATTTTGGATCTTTGTGTTTCTGCTATCAATTTACGCTTGTGCCAGCTTAACAATGAACATTTGGGATAAATGGGACAATAATCCGGTTATTGTGAGCTTCGCAGAAAAATCGACTCCTGTTTGGCAGATACCATTTCCTAGTGTGACTGTATGCCCAGAAACGAAGGCGATGAAGAAGGTTTTCAACTTCACAAGACTTTATTGGGATATCCTTTTTGAAAACAATTACACTGAAACTGAGTACTACAAAATCCTGTTTTTATGCCTTTTCCTTGATGCTTAGAATCCAATCTCATTACAGATTAGAGTACATGGATACAATGTCCCAAGTTTGCGATGTTCATCTTACAATCGACGCAGGATTTCCTTTCACCAATGAAACTGCCAACGCGACGGCTTTCGTCGAGAGGCTTAGGGAAATGATAACGCCGTTCAACGAGACCTACAGATTCTGTAAGTGGAGGAACGAACTGGGTACGTGCGAGGCCCTCTTTAGCCCAGTCCTGACCGAGGAGGGGATCTGCTACAGCTACAATTCCTTGGATGCTACAGAAGTGTACAGGGACGAAGCGTATGTTTGCACACGAAAAAAAATTATACGCGATGAGCACTTACTAGTAAAATTTCAGGATACACGATGACTACATGTTCAAAATTAACTATCAAAGGAAGCCTGATTGGAACCTAGAGGACGGGTTTGACCCGGACGCCGGAACGGTAACCTTTCCAGAGCGTGTCCTGGCTGCCGGTGCCCGAGCAGGGCTGTTTCTGCTGTTGCAGGGCTTTCAGCCGGACTATGATCAACTATGTCGGGGTCCTGTACAAGGATTCAAGGTAATTAATACTCATGGGAATTTTAATAGAATGTTGATAGGTACCGCAACACCGCGCCTTCAATTAAGGTGCTTTGAAATTACCTCAGCACTTTTGGGAATTGTACATAGGTACTCTGTGGATTTTATATCGATAATTGACAGGGGGTGCCAGAAAGGTGTGTTAATTTAGTAATTAATTTAACTGCAGGTATTTTTTCGTTCCTTCTGGAAATTTGTGGAAACTTAACTTCCGAAATTTAATTAATTTTCGTTCATTTACTTTGGATGTATGAACATGCCATCGTTGTTATGTTCATTGCCTGTGAATATTTTAGTATATGGTAGTAATTATCGTTAGATAATTGGGTTTTTTTTTGTTGGTGTGATTTTTGTTAAAGTTTTGCTTAAGGTTTACTTATTTATTTATTAGCCAAACAAGACAAACCCACACTAAAATACAGATCCGTATAGTGTAAAATAATTGAATTAACAGAAATAAGCTTGGTATAATTATAATTTTATAACTTCTCCAAAACTACTAACTTAGGCTTATATTTTCAAGAACAGTGGTATTTATTTTGTTAGTAGGGATCTAAGATTTTGGTGAAGAGATGAAGCAAGACCTATTACTATTCAAGCCCATGCAGCATCTGTTGACGGTCTCGTTCCTAGCATACTCGTGCAATGTGGGTGTATTACCTAAGTAATTTCGTGTGTCGTATGTCCAACTTCATCATTAAATTTGATCTTATTCGACAGAAACAGGACTTTTTTAGTTAGAACGTCAAGGGTAACGAAGGATATAAGCAATTTTCTCCTTCCTGATAACAGAATGGTATCAAGCACTTTGAGCCTGTCCTAGTACAGTAGGTATACTTCGCAGGGCAATTCAATCCTGTGCACATTGAAAATAAGTTTTTTGTCTAGTATACCTACTTATTATGTATATTAGACTGCTACAACTTGACACTTAAATTAAAATAACACCCAGATCTAGGTATGATATGATCACCAGGGCCTGTTGCATGAAACTACAAGTCTACAAGTGCCTGTAAAATAATACTTTTAATACAAGGTCGACAAATTTTGTTTGCACGAATGATTTTTTTACACTTGTAGAATTATTGAAATTTCCCAAAATGTGTGGAATATATTTTACAAGTGTAGTGGGCTCCATGGAAAAGGCCGTTTTTTTGGGGTGCTAACTTTTTTTAGTGCAATAATTAGTAAATTAAATTGCATTGTTCGAGTACATTTGACAATAAAACATCAAGTTTGTGTGGTCACAGTGGGTTATGAATGCCACCATCTTCAAAAAGAGGGAGAGTTTGTTTACATTAAATAACTCGTTCGCATGCAATGATAGCTGAAAATGCTCAATGGCAAAGATGTGTTGTTATCTGCAAAAATAGCGCTCAACGAATTCTGTTAGTTAATTTGGCTCAAAGAGTTTTTGGGTTAATGCCCATTAACTAACTTAAAGTGCTAGTAATTACCTTTAATACGAGCCCCTGGTGGTCTTTCTCGTTGAAGCTGGAAATACATAATTGCATTGCAATGCATGAATGCGTTGACAGATCAAGTTTACACTGAATATTTTAATGACAGAAGACTATTAAGGCGACACAACCTTCAATGCATCGCTATGTTTAAGTTGTTTAACTTTTAACTTTTACGCATACAACGCATTCAATACTCTGTCAAATTAGCTTGTTTTTTTTCTTCAAAAATATTATTAGCCCGGATTAACTCAATAATAAATGGATTTTGATGAGGGACTCAACACGATGAATTCAAATTTCAAAATGCATTTAAGTGCCAACACGCAACGCATTAATGTGTCAAATCCACATAATGTAACATCGCCATTATGTACTTCCAGCTTTATATAGTTTGCGAACAATTTAACGCCAAGGTTCGCACTGCACGTGCCTGAAATAACTGATAACATCATTTTTTTTTTGATTATTTCGTAAACATATAAAAATGTAGGAAACAGCAGAAATACGGACAATAAAAATATCTTTCAAAGGATCTATTGATCGAAACGCTATGGCGTTTTATGTCGGCAACATAGCGGCTCTAAAGTCAACTTCGAGGCTTACGAATTTTTAGCTGAGAATCGTCATTTTCGATAGGCAGCTTTTCCCAACCCACTGCGACCAACAAGCTTGCTTTTTTACTAAAATTAAAATCATCTCTTTATAAGTAAATAAGGCTTGTAAAGGTAACGAAAAAAAACAGTGTTCTTTGCAAGATCAAGCAGAATAAAGAAATTTTGTTAGATGCTTTTAGTAACGAGCTTACTAAAAGTGCTAAAAACGAAAAATGCAAAGAAGTGTTTCAGGTAGCGCCCAGAAATGCTAAGGCGTTGTGCACCCGTTCTGAACCAGTGTGGTGATATTAACAATTTCTGTCTTACAGAAAGTGATTGGCTCTATTAGTCACGGAGTTTAATTTGCTATGTAAACTATGTTCAAGTGTTTCGACCTCTTTTATGGTGATCGGAACTTTTCTTTAAAGTTATCACTAACAATTACCCATTTTATATTCACGAATGTGTCCCCACTCGTCTTCATTTTCATCCCTATCATCCAAAAAAAAAAAATTCAACTTAATTTGAAATCTTCAGCTGCAATAAAACACCTTTTCAACTTAAACCCCACACTCATTAACTGACTTGTACAAATTTTACACATCTCAGTTTGTTTATAAAATTTGTTTATAGAATTCTACAACTCTAGCTGTAACCTAATGCTAATTTTTTTTACCGGAACGCGTACCGGAACGTGAACGGGAATCTATTTGAGTAAGAAAACAGCTGTTTGATTTTTGTTTGAATGACAAAAATTAATTGCACATTTGGAGGCAGTTACAATTTTGTTTTTTCAGGTCAGACTTTTCGGTTTTTACTACTTTGCAAAAGTAAGTAAAACCGTTTGTTTTGTGCGAATTTTGATTTCGTTTTGATTTACAAAAAACATTTCCGCAATATGTTTATTTTTCAGATTGGGAAATGTTTAATTTTCGTAAAGATTCAGGGGCCAGTTCGTGTATGTCGAAAACGAAAAAAATTTTTCGTCTCGGGTTCGCGTAAGTCGAAAAAATTGAAAATTTTCGACTGAAGCCGACGAAAGGCACTCGAAAGCTCTTGGGTTATCGAGTTTTTGCATTAGCACACGAACAATTTTCTTTCGACCTATGCGAACGCTAAAATTTTTGTCGACAAAATTTTTCGACTTCAATTTCTTTTCGTTCGGTTATCGTCGTTCGCCATACACGAACCCGCCCCAGATGAAAATTATTGCGTTTTGCAAGATTTCAAGATGTAAAATAGTAACAAATTTAAAAATATGAAGTGGAAATTATACTTTATGGTTATTAATGGATATTCTCAATTAATAGTGCAGCTCTCTCAGCAATAGGAAAGCTCTTTCATCAGGAAAGTGCACACTTTTTTATTTGAAATGGAACATCTTTCCTTTTATTTGTCTATGATAATACATATAAACATTCGTCAAAAATTAGAAAAAAAAATCAGCAATTCTTTTTATTTTTTTTTTTCAATACGTCAGCCAATTCTCGTTATCAGAAATCATCTTTAGTTCCGGAACGCGTTCCTGTCCAAAAAGGAAGTACCGGAACGACGTTCCGGAGCGTTCCGGCTAGACAACACCACTGGCTGTAACTGAACCTACACCTACACTTGTAGAGTCGTATAACAGAAACTAGGGAAATCGAAATTACCCACTTGCAAAATTCACTCTCTACACTTGTAAGTTGAGGGACAGACTTGTAGTTTTGTGCAACATGATTTTTCTACATTTGTAAAAATCGCCACGTCCAATGTTGCTTGATCTACGCAATCAAATGAGAACCGTTCTACTAAGTATGCTATTGGCACCCTTTATTTTTTTTATACTCCTCTACTCCCTCATGGGACATAGGGTGGAAACATTTACCCTCCAGCGTACTCCATTTTGCGCGACAGCTTTTAGCTCTCACCAGGAACTCCCAGTTGTTGCGGCTTCTGCTAGTAGAGTTCTCCTCCACGTAGTTCTAGGTCTTAGCCCTTAACGTTAACGGCTTCTTTGGCTAGAATTTCGTTTTCACGCCGCAAGGTGTGGCCAACCCAATTCCATTTTCTTCGCCTGATTTGGTCGTCTATCCTTTCTTGGCCGGCACGGCGGCGCCACAGTTCTTCATTTGAATTTCTATCTTGCCAGCGGATTTTGAGGATACGGCGACGTAGGATATTTGCCATGTTTCGCAACCATACAAAAGAACTGCCTTAACGTTGGACAGCCACAATTTGGTATTTGTTGAGATCTCCGGCGATCTCCATATGCGTAACAGGCATGCATATGCGCTTTGCCCTTTATTTATTTTGTAACTGAAGTCTTCTTTTGCTCCGCCATTTTCGGTAATAGTACTACCGAGGTAGCGGGATTTATCTACCAGTTCCACGTCACGCTTTATGGCCACCAAGATATTTGGCCATTTGGCCTATACAAATTTTTAAAGACATACAGGCGATTTCGTGCATGGCTGTGGTGGGAGCCTACTCGACTGTGGAGCAACCTACCACAGTCAGTATTCCCGAACTCATTCAACATCCTAGAGCTCAAACGTAGGATTCACCGCCTCTCCACCAAAACTCACTCGACTCCCCCTAATCTCTTCAATCGTTCTCATCCTTCGAGAGCTAAGCTTACTACTACACATTCCAGCATGACGTTTACGATATTTTATTATATTTTCGAAACAAAAGTCAGCCTCTATCGTTTTTAGCGAGGAACTTTAGGGGCCCCAGGCTTTTGATCGCCACCTCCGACTGCAAGATGGAGACACCATTTTGGGATCTATAGCCTTGATACACGCACATCAGCGAATAGTATATCCTCAAGTCTGCTTAAGATCACCAGAGGAATGCAAACGCAGTTAGTGAAAATATGAGAAGGTAACGATATCCATAAGATCATCCACTCCTCAAGCTACTTTAGACCGACGTCATAAGTATTGTTGGAAAAAACGCAAACAGCTTATTCGGGGTGCTAGACTATTGAAGACATCACCGATGACCAGCAACACCTAGCACTACTAATAAAAAACTAAACTTCCATAACGGACTGCACGTTCAACATAATGCGCAAAATGTATGAGCATACCAATGAGCAATTCACGTGTCTAACCGCCTACAACAGGTGTCAACGAAACTCAACAAGGTGAATCAGGAATTGTACAAAGAGAAGGTTTCAGCCATGTTTGCCTCTCAAGCTCTACAATTAGCATTAGCCGAGTAGGAGCCAAATGTGTCCTATTTCAGATAAAACTACCACTCGTATTGTTCACAAAGTTCGAACTGTTCAGGATAATCCCCGTTCCAGTATTAGTCAACGACGATTTTTAATAGTAAACCACCAGTAATAGCAGGCATAGGACGACCAACAAAGGGGGTGGATGGATGACATGCTGGAAGATATACGAAAACTCCTTAAAATAAGCTGGAGAAAACTAGCGAGACTTGGAGGCGACTGGAAGGCACCATTTAAGACAAATATTTATACAAAGCAAGCCCAATTAGGTTTAAAACAATATCTTATCATCTCTTATATCTAAATTTTATTTTAGAAATTTTGAGAATAAAACATTAAAATTTTTGCAGGTACTCCTACATACGCCAGGTGAGGTTCCTCAAGTCTCAAAGCACTATCTCCGAATTCCTTTCGCATCTGAAATTATTATTTCCATAAAACCAAATATAATTACAACATCGGATGGGCTAAAACATTACAAGCCAAGCAGGTGAGTTCTCCGACCACAAATTTGTACTAAACTTGGTACTAATACTCTTAATATTGAAGACGTCAATGCTTCTTCCAAACGGAAAGATATTTGCGGTTTTTCAAAGTTTACACGCAAAACAATTGTGAGCTGGAATGCCTTGCCAACTTCACCTTGAACAAGTGCGGCTGCGTTAAGTTTTCTATGCCTAGTATTCTTATCAAATATTAATTTTAATGTATGCTCTTAAAAGAAAATGTTTCCAGGAAATATACATACACCTGTGTGCGGTGCATATCACATAAAATGCATGGACGAAGCCGAAGATGAGTTACTGCTCGAAGAGTTTCAGCAAGGCTTAAGGACATCCGCGCTCAACTATCGAGGGCAAACAGAGTGTAATTGCCTGCCAGCCTGCACTTCAGTAGTTTACAATTCCGAAATTTCTCAGGCCGATTTTGATTACAAACGAACCTTTGATGCCTTTGGCGAAGGTGATTACTTTGAAAAGAATCCTGGGTAATATTAGTTTTATTAAATATATTTAATTGTAACTAAACAATTTTGCTATTTTGTTGCAGAGCACAAATGGCACGACTCTCTATATACTTCAAGGAAAATCAGTTTCTAACATCAAAACGATCTGAGCTGTATGGCACCACCGACTTCTTAGCCAACTGCGGCGGATTACTTGGATTGTTTATGGGTGTCTCCACACTTAGTCTTGTAGAATTGCTGTACTTTTGCACGGTAAGGTTGATTACAAATCTTAAAATGCGCCACAGGAAGAGAAAAGAGTTGATGCTTGCTGCTGCAATGGCACCAGAGATTATTGTAGATGAGCCGGGTGTTAAGGGAAAGGAAGCGTAATTTATTTATAATATAAAATTAAAAATAATTTGAGGAAATTTTGAATAATCTAAATAATATTACTTATATTAATTTTGTATTTTATGTTTTAAGTGAAATCTTAGATCAAAATTGTGTTGTAGCCGGCTTTTACAACAAAACAAGAAATTAATAAATATTAATCTGCTTTTTTAGAACTAGTTTGTTTTTAGTAATTAAAAGAATAATACCGATTAGGATAACATTGCTTGGGGTAAACGCTGTTCTATTGTACGAATGAAACAATTTTATTAACTTGCAAATATCAAAATCCGTTTTCCTCGGGACTCCTTTTAGGTCTAGTCGGTTGGCAGAGCAGTGGACAATTTGGAAAAATAAACGTGTCAATCAATTATAGAAATATAATATGATTAATGCTAGCTCACAAATACCCGAACTCTAGATACGTGACGCTCTTCAGTTTCACTTAACCTTCGCACAATATACGGGCACGCTCATCGTTAACCCTTTTCCTCGCATAACTCGCATCTTTAGTTGGACAAAGATGAAACTATGGAGCTGTGCAAGTCCAAGGCCAAGAGCAAGTCTTTAGCAAGAGTCTCGCAACATTTTCACAGGCACTATTCCCGTAAAAATGAATGACACTGAATACAAAATAGAGGGTAAAGAAATTACTAATAATTTTAATTAAAAATCAAATAATTAATATCATACGTACTATTATTTAAACAATTTTATCATATATTGGCGTACAATTGTTTAAATAACAGTACGTATGATATTAATTAATTGATTTTTAATTAAAATTATTAGTAATTTTTTTACCAGCAGACAAGTTAACAATTTAAACGAGAAATTTGAAATATATTTAAATTAAGATAAAATTGCAAGACACCTGAGTTCCGTTAAAATATTAGGAATACAAGTACTACTTCGACTTCTTCAGGCTCCACACTATTATTAAAATTATTATTTTTAACATTCATATTAAATGAAGTAATCTATAATAAACAATTACATTAATATTGAAAAAATAAAAATTAAGTACAATAATTATATAATACATATATTTTCTAACTTTTCTGTTGGGATATGTAAGTCTTACAAACGATCTTGCAAGAACAAGACCAAAACTGAGCTATGCTCACATAAACAAGACCAAGCCCAAGACAAGAGTTCACTCCGAGAAGGAAACGTCAACTTGCCGGAAACAGAAGCCAAAATGTGATGGAATCCGGGAGGATACCCTTTCGAATATGCCTCGATCTGATTCTTAATAACCAGGACTGTTTCTTTAGAGCTCGCTTAAATTGGAGATACATTCCAACTACCTGGCAGAGAGTCGGTGTTCTGGGACGAGCCCCCTATGAAAAAACTGGACACGGGGAAAACATACAAGATCACTTTTGCATTTCGTCGGAGGTAGGACGATCCTTGGAAATATTTATCTATAGTCTATTGATTATGTTATATAGAAAGGAACTAATACCAGCGACACACTTGTGGTATAGTAATTACAATATGAGCAATATTGCAATATACTTCAGGTGTGTCTCTATATACTGAGAAAAAATCTCGGTAAACACTCAGTATACTTAACATTGAAACTCAATATCCCAATTGAGAAAAACTTCGTGGTATAGCTCAGTATACCCTAGATTTAAACCGAAGAATAGTCTGGGAATAACCCAAAATGATAATTTCGAACAGAATTTTAATTCTTCAATTTTGGCAGCACTACCTATCAAAGATTTTTATGTCAGTTGAAGGAGTTGGTGGTTTATTTTTTTGACAGATAAATGACAACCAAAACAACTCAGTCTACTGATGCAAGTGTGTCTTCAAATTTTTATATTGCAATATGGCAATATCCCGATCTCAATTGCTATACCACAAGTCTGTCTCCGGTATAAGACGTTCACGGAGTTTTATTGCAGGAATCGGTCAATGGGTCATTTAAGAAGAAAAACCGCGGAGTGCTATTAATTTAGTGCACCCTTTTTAGTCTTTGCAATAAATCTCGCAAACGAAGCAAAATTTCGATACATTTTATATAAAATTTAGAGAATTAAATTTCCAATGGTATAGGTATTGCTTTATAAAAAAAGTAGACAAATTTCCTTTAAAATGCTGAGTAGAAAATTTTTTTGGTGAAAAACTGACCAAAATATGGTCACTGGAACATAGCTTATTTTTATTGTTACCTCATTAGTCCGGGGAAATTAGCATTTTAAAGAAACAAAACTCCAAAACGGCTGAAAACACTGGTCTACAAAATTTAAACTTTTTTTTTGTCACGCGAAAACCTATATAAAATTTTGAATGTACTATGATAACCAAACAATAATATATCAATGAAAAAAAATTGACACCTCAGGTTTCTTTGTGACATCAAAACATTATATTTTCATGAAAAGTACAAAAATCCTACACTTATTGCTTAATGTACAATATACAGTTACGATTTTCGTGAGTGTCTGGCTTCTGGTAAGGGATCTACCAGTTTCCAACAGTAATCTGCTAGCATTCCTGGACCCCATTTCCCTTGATAACGTTTCTCTATTAAGGAAATGTCCTGATGAAATCTCTCGCCTTGTTCATCACTCACGGCACCTAAGTTTTCGGGAAAGAAATCTAGAGTCCAGCATATGTATTTTCAAGGACATGTTGCACCCCAGAGCTTTGTATGAGATGATAAGGTCATTAATTCAAGGGAATTTTTCTTTCAGGTATGAAAAACCACTACCATCTTTTTGCATAGCTTTTACAAACTTTTTTATGAGGCCGAGTTTGGTGAAAGTATGTCTGCAGGGTTTACTAAAGGTTCATTTTTAACATTCTTATGCCCTGGAGTAAGTGATTCACGTTTGGGCCCAAGCTTTCTTTGTGTAGTGACTTTTCCTGTCTCTACTGTCCCATTCACAAATAAAACAGCAATATTTTGTGTATCCAAGCTGTAGTCCAAGCAAAAGAGCAATGACTTTAAAATCCCCAAAAATTTTCACTGTATTTAATTTTTTCGAGAAGGAATTTCATATTCTCATAAGTCTCTTTCATTTTAGAACCATGAGCTGCAGACACTGAACGAAGTGTATTTCCGTTATATAACACAACTGCTTTCACACTTGTTTTTGAGGAGTCAATAAACAACCGCCAGTGACTTGGATCATACTTCAAATTTAATAGATTCATTACTGCGGGAATGTTATTGCAATACACTAAATCATCTGTTTTGGAAAAGTACGGTTTCAATTCATCATCACGATGACGAAAATAAGTAATTTTCGTATCGGGAGAAAGTAAATTCCAGTCGTTTAATCTAGACTAGTGATGAAACGATTTCGATTACGATTAATCGTAATCGACGATTATCAGTATTTAACGATTAATCGTAATCGTCGATTATCATTGCGATTATTTGTCGATTATCTATAAAACGTATTTTGAAATAAATTTTGTTTAAATTCTCGTTAACAACCTTTATAAATGCGTCTTATAGATTATACCTTTACATGATGTATCCGAACGCATTAGGAACTCTCCTTCGACAGCTTAGGGAGCTCCCAGTCCCGTTCGCATAGTTGGCAAACAAGTTTGGATGGTTTTTTACATTTTCTGCTCAGAGCACATTAGTACTGGCAAATTTAAACAGTGAAGCTTCTGTTGCTCAGCTCTCCATCAGTAAAACAGTATCTGGGGTATCTGCAAGGATATAGTTGATGACACAGAAATGAATGAGCCTCTTTTTTTTTAAATGTCAAAAACAACGCGACTATTTGTGCTTTTTATATGTAGGTAATCCACCCACAGAAGAAGTAGACTCGTGTATAAAATCATCCAACATACTGCAAGATGCCGACATTGTTCAGTTTTGGGAAATAGGGACACAATACCCAGGGGTGGTAGTGGTAGCACGTAAGTTGTTTCAAACGACCTCCTCATGCAAAAATATTTGTAAAACTTGAATTTTTGTATGAAGAGGTCGATTGAAACAATTTACGTGCTACCATGCTTGTTTTTGAAAAATCGCAAAAATATTTGTGTTTAAAGCTTTCCAGTGTCGCATCTAAGAGGTTGCTTTCGATTGCCGGCTTGATTCAAAGTGTTGTGTTTGCAATATTTAAATTTTGAATACTAAATTTTGTAATATTGTTACATATTTCCTTAACTTTGAAATATGTTTTATTTAAAATATACAAAATGTTGCAATAATCGTAATCGTAATCGTAATCGTCGATTATTGTGGCTGATAATCGTAATCGTTATCGTAATCGCTAAGTGATAATCGTTTCATCACTAATCTAGACCCCAAAAGCTCAGCCTGTTTTTCAGACAAATTTAAATCACGTACTAAATCATTTAGATCACTTGGTGTCAATAAGTGTGGTTCTTTTGAAGTAGACGGCCCATAACTTGAATCGCTCTCTTCAGATACCTTATCGTGTTGACTAAGAAGAGATTCCTCAGTAGCACCAGATTTCTGACTTTCTCGTCGACGTGGAGGCTTTGGCACTGGCAATTCGGCACTATGTGGGATTGGTCAGATGGCCGATGACAAGTCTGGGTACTTGACAGTGTGTCTAGACTTTGTTGTAATGCCTTTTGTTTGAGTTAAACAGAAATAACAGTTTTTTATGTGATCTTTAGGCTCCCTCCAAATCATTGGTTTAGCAAATGTCTAGATTCTCCTTTAGACCAACCTAATAGGAGTCTCACACACGTAGCACAACATATACATATGTGGAACCCAGGATTTATGTATCTTGATGGCGCACTGGAAAACCAAAATAGTCTACTTTTCAATTAATTCAATAAAATTCCGGCGCTGAGGTACAAAAGTTAATTCTCCACATACAAAACAAAAACGGCCCGGGTGATTTGAGCACTTTCGTGGCATATTTACAATGTAATACGCGTCAATAGAAAATGTAAGTTAGTCGATCACGATAGTTATGCACTTGCCTAAATTAAGTTACTCATATTCAAACAAAAACAAGTAAATGGATCAGAAATGAATAAATTACTGTCACGAAAAAATTGGATGTGACTGGAACCAAATAATTTTTTTTTTTAATGTGGGTACACCAAAACAAACAAATATCATTACAAAGTTCGTGTGACAAAACCAGTGTTGACCAGTGAAATTGAACCACAGCTTCCTTGTGAATTCTAAGAAATCAATTTCGAAATCACAAAACATAGTTCCACTACATCCAATTGGATATATTCGAAAACATTAGTTGCAAGCTCGAAAGCTTCTCCACATGCTTCATATGTCTGTACACTTTAGATTTTTTTAGTCGGGGCAAGTTCTAGACCATTTATTACTGTCTATTAATTGCTGGCCAGAAGTATTTCGTTTTATAGCGCAAACACAAGAGTGCGACAAGTTGCGTTCGGAATTGAACGCTAGTATGCGTAAAGAGGTCGGTATGGAAGGACGCGAAATGCCTGTACTAGTTTCACCAGAAATCTGATAAGTCCTGAATGGTGTTGGCGTGAATACTAGTTTCACTTGAGAGCCTTTGCAGGAGTGCTCTTGTATTCTTTGTCACCTTTTTGAGCATGAGGCAATGAAAGTAAATCAGACCCAGATGTGTGGCTTTTTATTAAATGCAGAGTATTTTTGTTACGCGGGTGACAGCTTTTTACACAAAATGCTGAAAGTTATCATCACTGACGGTTGAACTGTTCTAATACACCTCTGATTTCATCCTCGAATAGATGGCTTAGAAATGAAACTGCTGTTACCTAAGATTTTACTTTGAGGTATGCTTCTTCAAAATTCTTTTATTCTTCAAATTTACTACAGTCTAGGAGCTCGTTTACTAACGAACAATATGTCTGTCGAGCAGCCCTTCATAATCAGTATTCCCGAACTCATTTCAGAATTAAAGCAGGTGTTAAATTGTAATGGTGTTTCGTTCGGGTCGTTCTCTAACCTCCTTTTTTAAGGGAGGGTTGCCGGGGGCTCTCGAGTTGTCCAGGGTCGTGTGAGAACAAACACCTTCTTACAAAAAAACATTTCTTTATTCAATTAATTAAATATGGTTCTTATATACTAACAATTTAGGTATCTTAACGGCTTACGATATCTGGATACATGTTTACATAGTGCGGGCAAGTCTATCTACATAGCTAACTACAGGTTATATCTAGGTGTAAGATTTTACTACATAGTATATTGCTGAGTAATTTTCTACTCGCTAACTACGGGTCACATCTAGGTATAAGTTTTTACTAGTGTATTGCTGGGTAATTATCTACTCACTACTATAAGCTACATGTTCGAAAGCTGGGTTCGGTGGAACTACTGGTGTACCCTACTGGGGTCTATATGTGTAAAGCGGAATTCGGTATATAGTCGGTCGGTGTATCGGCCAAATGTTTACATAGTGTGGGAAAGTATGTCTACATAGCTAACTACGGGTTATATCTAGGTGTAAGATTTTACTAGTATATTGCTGAGCAGTTATCTACTCGCTAACTACGAGTTACACCTAGGTATAAGAGTTTTACTAGTATATTGCTAAGCAGTCATCTACTCACTACTATAAACGTACCTAATGTGTGTAGGGTGTGTAGGCCTGACCGTGCCGGATCGTACACCTCGACACGGTCTAGGAATCGCTACTTCGGCACATTGTCGGATCGTACACCTCGACAAGGCCTCGGAAACATTCCTCGGGTAGTGTGTTTGTGTGTATGTCTGACCGTGCCGGATCGTACACCTCGACACGGTCTAGGAATCGCTACCTCGGCACATTGTCGGATAGTACACCTCGACAAGGCCTCGGAAACATTCCTCGGGTAGTGTGTATTGTGCGTAGTGTGTGTGTGTTATGTGTAGGGTGTGTATGTCTGACCGTGCCGGATCGTACACCTCGACACGGTCTAGGAATCGCTACCTCGGCACATTGTCGGGTCGTACACCTCGACAAGGTCTAGGAAACATTCCTCGGGTAGGGTGTGACCGTGCCGGATCGTACACCTCGACACGGTCTAGGACCGGAGAGGGTGACCTCACCGGAACGAGTCTGGTTAGAGACTGAATTTTGGCATGGTGAAGCGGTTTATTTTATACCGAAGGGAACTGTCAAAGGATAATCGCCCAGCCTGCTGGGTGAATATTTTATTTTCCTAAATCTTGCTTAAGGGAATTTCCCCGCCTACTGAGTAAATATATTTTTTTTATGTTCGTGGAGTGAAATTCTTTGTAACGAAACATGGTTCGTTACAAAATTTATAAACGAAAGCAAAACCGTTTAAAATATTACTGCAATATCCTCTAACTACTTCTGCCCTTCTCGTCAAATCAAAGACAGTTGCTACAGCGTATCGGCCGAGAACGGATTACCGATAATTTTAATCGAGCCTTATCGCATAAAAAACGCAGCTAACGATAATAAATATAACGATTAATAATAATTCGTCTTTTATTTCTTTAAAAGTTTATTATTAGTTTCACTCTAATTTCTCCCGTGGGGCTTTTTCGACAGCAGGGATCATCACTTCCTTCTCATGCACTTCCTAACCTTCACTAGCCCAAGCTTTCATTCACCTGTCATTTAAACTATATATTGAACCGTGACGTAGTAATTAAACAGACTCGTGGGTTAGGAGGATGACTCCTCAGTTTTGATTTTCTGTTAGCAAAGTCTCCTGCAAAGTAATATTTTTTTTAAAATTAGATAAATTTGGAATCTTTAAAAGAGGGCTGTTAAAACAAATAATTTTATTTTAATGGTCGAAATAATAAACGTATTTCACACTTCTGCAATCATTTATTTTGAAGTACGCTACGTTGTACTCGATTCCATTTGAGTCTATAACAAACATAGCTTATATTCCTCCAATAAATAGGTTTCATCTGCATATTTTTACATTTAACTTAATTACACCACAATAGATAAAGAAAAGTTATTATAAATTTAAATGAGAATCAGTATTAAGAAAATCTCAGACAAATCTAGTTTTAAATTTTCATTCTAGTGTCAATGTTGCTCCGGGAATTAAACCATCTCCAAAGATTCTTGCAGCAAAAGCAGAATTTCGTGTCCTCCGTCTCATTTTGATATTTGAAGTAAGACGAACTGTGCAAAAGTAGATTAGCTCCACTAAGCTTAGCGTTGATACTCCCATGAAAAGGCCAAATAATCCGCCGCAATTTGCCAGGAAAGTTGTTGTTCCGTACAGTTCGGAACGCTTCACAGATGTAAAAAGGCGTTCTTTAAATGTAATTTTGATTCGACTCATTAAAAGCCTGAAAATAAAATAACATTCCTGTAAAGGATTCCACAATAAAATTTACTTCTTACTCAGGATTTTCATCTAAATAGTCATCTCTGTATGCTATCAGGAAATTTTTAATGTCAAAATGTGCCCTAGAGATTTCGAAATCGTAGTCTAGGGATGTACAAGATGGTAGGCAATGACATTCCGTTTTCCAATATTTGTTCGTCCTTGAAGATCCGAGAGCTTCATTGAACTCCTTAAGGAGCATTCCGTTTTCAGCGTTAGTAATACAGCTTATGTCAGACAGTCCACAAACACGAACGTCGTCGGGCTCTAGTCACAACATTGAAAATTACAAATTGAAAATAATAAAGAAGGAAGCATTACTTGGCATTGTGTACTTAACACACCCGCATTTGCTTATAGTGTAGTTGATAAGGCACTCGAAATTGCAATTATTTTGGTTGTAAATTTTGAAAAATCTTAAATACCGTTCATCACTAAAATAACACTGTCTCCTGAAATAAAAATATGTAAATCAATGTATGTAGGTATTACTGAAGGCTTGTTTAATACAACCTTTCTGGCTCATATTTCCTTAACGTTTCTGAAGTGGTTATATAGTTAGGCTTTAGTGTAATTTGTATAGCTTCTGTAAATGGCACCCTTATAAATGGTTTTGGAGCTTGTGGAACATCATCAGGAGATTGCAAGTAGATCTGTGTAAATTGTTTCATTTTAAAAAAAATATAGTATAGTTTGGCTGATAATGTTACACGAAATCCTGGAACCGAGCCTCGACATAAATATTCTAAATCATATTGGAAGCCTTTTGTGACTATGAAAAATGATCCAGATTCTCCTGCAGCATAGACACGTTGAGGATGTACATCAGTTTTAAGTGGATCCGTATAACCATTTTCTAGAGTCCAATCAGGATTTTCTTCATTATCTAAAGGACTATTAATGACATAAAAATATTTTTATTATGTTGGAGTAATATTTTTTGAAATTATAATAACGTTTTGACGAGTTGGATCATAATCACTTCAATCATGAAAAAACATAATGGACGATAATTTTATGGATCGTGTCAAGTGCAGTCCATGATAAGTCCCAACCTGTTCAAATGAACTGTGCCCAACTACGTGACTTTTTTTTTTAAATTAGCTTTAACCTTTTTCTCGTACAACTATCTTCCGGTTGTGGCCTGTGTTTTTCACAGTAAAAGCTGTTCAACTTCAAAACACTAGAGGTTAACCCACTTTGGAGTCACATTCGGTCACATCCCCTTTACAAAACCAAAGCAACTCCAGAGGTGCACTATAATTAATGCACTTATAGTGCACTTGTGGAGTCGCTCCACCCGCACAGCGAAAGATATGACAAAATGCGACCACCAGATGCGATAGCCTTTCATTGAACGACACAAATGTTGCTCGTTCCGTAATAATTCTTCTTCCCCACCTTACTTGGTGATCCCGATAATATTAGCCTATCCTCCCTCATAGGATAGTTATCAGCGGCCACCGCTAGGAGGTTATGGTTGCACTTTGATCAGTCCGAAATAGTTGCGGTACGTGCATATTATACTACATGTTATTCCCCTACTTCGCTGATGACTGACCACTACTTACAACATAAATCTAAATATAATGGATTATTTTAGGAAGGAGAAACTGAATTCAAAATAAAGAGCTACGAACACCCCCCAGCAACGGTGCGTTTTTTTTTCGAATGTTTCCAAACAAGTATGAATGTGCGAATTCGACGAATTGTTTCAAGTCCCCGATCTTACCGGTCTCCGAAAATATTCTGAAAGCAAAAAGTTAAAATCCCCATATCCCCGTGTTTTAAAATTAGAAGATGGAGCCAAACACATAGGGCTGCAAATAAATGCAGACAAAATAAAATTCTAATTCAGTCAAGGGTGGAAAGAAGAAGAAGAAACCACAACATCACAAGGAGGGGAACATAACCTCTAACGGGTAAACCAATTGAACTACCTGGGGTCCACAGTCAGCCAAGTCAACGATGAAACGATAGATTTAAAAAGAAGAATAAACGACGCAAACAGAACATACATACTTCTCATTACTGCCAGTAATACAATCCAGAACCATACACAGAAAAACAAAAATAAGAATCTAAAAAACCATCACAGTACAGTAGCTATGTATGGATGTGAAGGCCTAATCAATGAGGACCATGAAAGGATTATACGCTACAATCACGAATTGTACGATATATACAAAGTGTGTAAACTTGCGACACATGCCAAGCTACTGCGATTACGTTGGGTTGGCCATGTCCAAAGAATGGATGACTCAAGGATACCAAAAAAAGCCCTGCACCTACTACCAGATGGCAAAAGACCAGTTGGCAAACCACGGTGAAGGTAGGAAGACAATGGTAAGGCCGATGCAGCAAAACTGCTAAATACAAGAAACTGGAAGCATGCTGCGGAGCAGAGATACATTTGGAGGAAGAAGCTGATGGAGGCCAAGGCTCAAATTGGACTGTAAAGCCATCGAATAAGTGTAGACCCTGAAACGTGGCTATTTTTAATGGCAAATCTTATGACAAACTCGATGGCCATAAAATCTTCTATGAATTTGGCCATTATTTGTCGTTTGTTCAAACATCTATGGCGGATAGTTTAAAGTTTAGTTTGATTGGGTACTTTTAGTATAGTTCGCGTTTTTATAATTCTGTTAAAATGTTTGAATCGGTAACATTTGTGAAGATATGCCATTTTTTCAAATTCTGCCGTGCATTGCCCACGCCAGTGGCGGTTCCTCTTTGGAAGCAAAGGAAGCACTGCTTCTCTTGACCAAACAGGCAACTTCATAAAATTTAATTGAAATATATCAAGATGTATCAGAAGAAAAATCTCAATATATTTCCTCCTCTGGAAACACTAAGGATACAATGCACAGATTTTTGTATACAAAATGTACAATTAAAAATTTATTACGCTACTGTATACAAAGAGTAAAGCCTTGGCCACGATACGAGCGACGAATGGTGAGCGGCAGAGTGGCAAACACTAAAGTGCATCTCGCCGCTCTTATTGTGCCCGAGGCTTTACACAACATGGGGAAGCGGTAATATCTCCAGCTTCTTTGCCACAGAAAATCAACGTGAAAACTCCAACACATTCAATTTGATTGAACCCACACTCACGCAAAGGTTTGCATTGATACATTGATACAGTACCCTCAGAAGCTGAGCTAAACGCAGCTTCTTCGGAACCGAACAGTGGGATCAAGTCGAAGAGACAGAAAATTTCCATGTTCTCTTTGTTTTCTTGGTTTCGTTTTCTGGTAATGTTCTCGTTTCAAGTAAGAACTAAATTTACTCTTGCAAATATGCTTCGAAATTTGTTGGAGACTCTTAAAATATGAATTTTCGTTTATTGTATATTAACTGAAGAAAAAAGAGATCGAAGATAAGTGGAGTTTCTCTTTATTTATTGGTTATTTATTCTATTGGGGTGGCAGGAGGCGTTTATTGAAAATATGCTGATACTTTGTAGCTTCCATTATATTTTTTATGATTCTCTTTAAAGTTGATTTAAAGGGATAGAGAATGTTTTTATGAATTGCATTTCAGAGCTCAGGTTGCCTGAAGCCTTTTTTTGCTGCAGCAAGATTGTAATGATGATTAGCGAAACGTACTAAAGAAAATAGGGGCCTATGTAGGGTTTTATTATTACTATCTTTTTTAGATTTTGAGCCAAAATTATGCATTTGCATGAAAATTTAAATGAGCTCAAAGTAGTAGTTGCAGTCTTTCAATAGCTTTTTTAGACGCTTTAATTATCAACAGAATCTGAAAAAAGGCGCAAAATGCCCTCTAGCGGCGAAATTATTTCGAAAAACTGCAAAACCACGATTTTCGATTCGTATAGCATTCGATATAACTAGAAACTGGTAATAATTTGTTATGTTTTGCTTATATGATTCCACTATTTATGTTATTTTTCAGTTTTTTTAGTTAAGCCCTTCGATACTTTAATTTTTATCGTTCGCCTTGCGCATTGCTTCCCTTATCCTGAACATTACGAGCCGCCACAGGCCCACCCCCATAAGATTTGGCAGTTCAAGTCTTGGTGATGGCGAAAAATGTGGAATGTGTCGACGCAGTGGGGAGCGTTGTATTTCTTGGTAGCCAAGTGTTTTATCAGGTTGCACCAGATATACCAAGTAAAAGATTAACAAGAAAATATCACAACTAACAAATAACAATTTATTAACTATTATATTTCACAGTAGTAGTATTACATATCTCGTGGTGTGTTTTCACAGAACTAAAGTGTTCATGCTTTTAGTGCTGCCAATTGGGAGAGAAAAAATTTATTTAAAAGGTCAAAAATCAGTATTTTGAAAATATTTTTTAAACCCTAAAAGTTGTCTATAAAAAAAATTACAAATTTTCCCGTACGAATTGCCATTAATGAGATATCGCCGTTTTGAATATCGCCACTTTTTTCATAACCCCCTCTAATGGGTATCAAATGAAAGGGTATGATAGCTGCATGGCCTACTTATTGTTTGACAGCTGCGCAATGGATAACTGCTTTTAATTCCGTAAATGTGAAATTGTCATTAAATTGAATCTGTCATTCGCAAATATATGCCTCACAAGCTACAAAAGTTGCATTTTTCAAGAATGTAACAACGATTTTTAAAAAAAATTTGGTATCAATATACGAATATATATGAGGAGTGGGTGAACAAAACGGCACATGTCCATGGTTGGCCGTTTTCATTGTTTTGACGGAATCGTGTTCATTACACTAAACTGCAACTAATTTCAATCTCAGACACTTCAAAAATCACTTTCATGTAATATTTTTTTGTTAGCAAAGTAACGGTTTCCCTGCAGAAAGGCACATGTCCTACGAATATTCATATTTTTTAACCATTCGTTAATGGGGGATTTTCAAAAGGGCACGTATTTCATACAAAAAAGTTTTTAATCAACAATGGAAGTTCATTGCACCTCACCTGGGGCTCTAATTACATCGATTTGTATGTGCATCATAAAATGCACTAAAATTTACCTCACTTTTGCCTCCCACGGCCCCAAAACAAGCCGTAGGGGGCACTTGACCCCTTAAAATTTGCGTAACAGCCCCTAATATTAGGAAAAAATACCAGAAAAAGGTAAATGTTGAATATAAGGGTACCCACCTCCGATTTTGATGAAATTTTTACACAAAGTACAGTTATTTATGTACATTCCAACGGTAAAAAAAAAAATGTCGCTCAAGTCCCGTTATCCTGCAATTCCACTTTAAAGTACCGTTTTTTCAATAATTGAACAGGTGATAACTCCTGTATTATTTCACCAATTTCAATGAAATTTGCACACGATGTATATTTTAATGCGGACAATTTTTTGGTAAAAAAAAATTGGGCTCGTGTACCGTTACCTTTTTATTTAACTTAAAAGTACTAAGTACTTTAGAATAAAAAAAGGTACATCAAAAAATCATTTTTTCCTACTTACAGACATTGCAGTGCTTTAAAAAAAAATATTTAAAAGTATTTTTTTAAGGAGGTGACTATTTAGACCGTGAGGCAGGCAGGCAGGCAGGCAGGCGTTAAGGAGGTGACTATTTAGACCGTGAGGCAGGCAGGCAGGCAGGCAGGCGCGCGCGCCTGCCTGCCTGCCTGCCTCACGGTCTAAATAGTCACCTCCTTAACGCCTGCCTGCCTCACGGTCTAAATAGTCACCTCCTTAACGCCTGCCTGCCTGCCTGCCTCACAGTCTAAATAGTCACCTCCTTAAAAAAATACTTTTAAATATTTTTTTTAAAGCACTGCAATGTCTGTAAGTAGGAAAAAATGATTTTTTGATGTACCTTTTTTTATTCTAAAGTACTTAGTACTTTTAAGTTAAATAAAAAGGTAACGGTACACGAGCCCAATTTTTTTTTTACCAAAAAATTGTCCGCATTAAAATATACATCGTGTGCAAATTTCATTGAAATTGGTGAAATAATACAGGAGTTATCACCTGTTCAATTATTGAAAAAACGGTACTTTAAAGTGGAATTGCAGGATAACGGGACTTGAGCGACATTTTTTTTTTTTACCGTTGGAATGTACATAAATAACTGTACTTTGTGTAAAAATTTCATCAAAATCGGAGGTGGGTACCCTTATATTCAACATTTACCCAGAAAAATCCCCCCTTGCTTCTAAGGGGGCCAGGGAGCTCCCAAAAAGCTAAAAACAAAAACAACATGTCCAGTTGGGTTCCTGCAAAAGGGCACATGTCCATTTTTGTTTTCTCTTGAAGTATTAAACATATTTAAAAAATTTTTTTCCGTCTGAATGAGTTCAAATAGTAGCACAACCTACCATAATCATAAATAGTTAATGTGATCAGTTCAAAGGCAGAAACAGTTTTTTGCGATTTCTGAACAATTTGCAAAACTGGACATGTGCCGTTTTGTTCGCCCACTCCTCATATACATTGAATATTTTTCAGTAATCAAAAAAGCAATGTGCGATTTACAAAAAGTGGTTTTAAAGAATCTAATGTCTCGTAATTCCACAAAACTAATAATTGATTCTTTCGTTAGAGGCTATTAATCGTTACATTTTGAAGATTTACATTAATGTTACTTGTACGCGTTCTTTGAGACACTTCATCTGTGTGAAACTCATATCTCGAAAAATACCAAATCAATAGATGGCGTTTTTGGCTACTTTTGGGTTATGAGTGCATCGAGGTGGGTCCCAGCTAGTTTACAATAAAATACTCATATGCCCTCAGAGATAGTCCTAATAAGGCGTCTCGCCTCTTTAATCGGTTAACATAACTGAATGAATCACTTTTTTGGGCAGCCCTAACACAAATTATTTTAAAAAATTGGAGTAACTAATACATGTTATTATTCAAAGAATTTCATTTTAAAGAATATCGCATTTTGTAAAACATATCATAACGGCAATAAAAACCGGCAATAAATAGCGAAACAATTATATTACATTACTCAAAACATCGGCATTTCTTATAACGTAAAGTCATTCTTTCATTACTATTACTTACTACCTGTTGTATAGAATTTCTAGGGAGAGGACAAGGTAAAATCGTAAAAAAATTATTCAGTAAATCTGTCACAGATGAATGAAATGAAATGAATGGAATTAAAAAAAGTAATAATGAAAATTATTCCTTATGAAACCCTCTAAAAAAACTTCTTATTTTTTTTTTTTTGTTAAAATTGAAGGAAAAAAATTATAGCCTTTAAAAGAAAATGTTGTAACTAATTTTTGTGTTCTAAGGCTTATAACTTCTTAAATATTCAATTCACGGCCAAATTGTTTAATTCTAAACAAAAAGTCTCCTTGAAAATTTTCTGTAAGATGTGCTGTTACGGAGATATAGTGTATAACCATTTGCACGCCTTGTCCAAGATGGCCTCCAAATGGGGGAGTTGCAGTCCCGAAAACTCAAATTTAAGCTTACACTGACCCCCCTACACATCTCAAAAATAAAACCCTGTCCTGCATTTTTGCAATGTTAAAGTACCATTTCCATGGACTAACATGTAGGTTCTAAGAATGAGAAAAATTCCAATATTCTTCGTTTTTTAGTGTTTCGCGATTTACAATGTTTTTTTTTGTAAGTTATTTTATCCTTAGCGAGTCAAGTTTTTTACTATAATTTTTACTGTACACCGAATACTATTTTAGATAGTATCATCTCCAGATTTTGAGTGAATCTTAATTCCTCGCTTAAGGCCCCCACACACGGTCAAATTGGATGTACATCGAAGTGCGGATGTACAACCAAAACTATCGATTGTGGGCCGGTCGGCCGATCAAAATACATTGAGCTTATTGGTTTGATGAAAATCTGGATGTACATTCAATTTGACCGTGTGTGGGAGCCTTTAGTGTGTGGCGGATTCGCCGTGGCTAAGGGAAATAGTTTCCCCATCACTTTTAGCATGTTCATAGCACTAGTTCTATATTGAAGGGGAAGTTTATTAACCGTCGGAATCGAGGAAGCTTTTTATTAAAATATTTTAAATAGCCGATTAATATAAAAAATAGAACTTACTCCGAGGTATTCCTTAGTAAATATTCAGTCTTCATTCCATTAAATTGATAGCACAGTCCGTCATCAGTGAAAATTGGCGTAAGGACATCCTCACACCAGTTTATAAGTCGATTGAACTTACAAAATGGTGAAGAACTGTTCATATCTGGTCCCAACTCTTGGATGGTTTCTAAAACATGTCCGGATGTGTTCAAGCTAGTTATATTCAAGTTGGCCACAATATCCGCATCACAAATGTGTAAAAATGCTTCCAAATACCCTAACCTAGGGAAAATGAATATTTAAAAGTACCAAAAAACAAATCCTTCAAATAAAGTACTCTGTTTCATTTAAGTTTTCGAGTGCTTCTCTATCAGCTTTTAGCTCGAAGTAAATTCTAGAAAAATTGAATACTTTTGCATGAGCCTTTGTTTCTGGACATAGAATGATTGAAGGAAATGGAATGTCCCCCAAAGGTATGTATCTTTCGCCGAAACTTACTATAACTGGTGTGTCGTGCCACTTCTTCCAAATGTTCATCGTTAAATATGCACACACATAAATTGATATTAAGAAAACTGATACCCAAAACGCTCTGCGGAGGACATTTTTAGTTTTGTGATTCGATATTAAAGATTTCAAACCTTTCAAGAAAGGGTCGTTTTCTTTGGCCAAGATAACGAACGCCATGCACAGTGCTGTTCTTGCAGTACTCCATAAAAATTCCATAGGCCGCATCGGAGTTATTTCCATATTGAATCCTTTTTCTTGCAATAAATTCACTTGGTACACTGCTTAAGGCATCCGAGGGACATAGTGACAAATCACCTGTTGAAGTTAGATGTGGCTCCAAATGCACTTCACTACTTAGAAATCTTAACGCACTCTTCATTTATTTCGAAATTTTTAATTTTTTTCCTAGACACGACAATGGATGTTGAACATCTATAAAGAACTTTCTGAATGGGGTTTAAGCAGCGATGTTTTATACGAGGTTGTAAGCGCGCAACAATAAAATTGTTCACCTGGGAATTAAAAATTAAACACGATGAGGGCCAAGATAACCCAACAAATACTAACAAGAGAACAATACCCGACGCTGCAATTTGCTTTCATGTGTTTTTATAATAGTTTTAATCCCAAAATAGAAATGATGCAGTTGTGACGTTTATAATTGGAAGAGCATGAGTCAATTTTGATCTGATATCTAACCACATCGTACGTTTAACATCGTAAAACTGGTCCTTGACCTTTGATGCGTGTTTAACAAAAGCTTAAATACATCAGGACCTTGAAAAAGGATATTTGTTTTTAATTGGTTCATGAATGAACTCGGCGACGAGGGTGTTAACTTTTCGACGAATTCTACTTAAGAGTAAATATGTGCACATTTAACTTTTGGGGATAAATATAAAATTGAATTTGTTATTTTTGGAAACGGGTAAATGGATAATTTTTGATCATGAAATAAATGAGCATTTCGTTACGTTAATAAGGCATTGTCGAAAGAAACATATACAGTATCTGAAATATAATAGCAGTTTTTTTGAATCATTTTAAGGCTTTATAGCTTTATACCACAATTGCGGCCATAATAATGAAAATGGTCTTAGTCAAAAATTAAAAAAAAGAGTTTTTCAGTTTTTCACACCACATTATTTTAAACTAAATTAATTCAATATAATTTTCACTTTATTGTCAAAAATGAACCAGTAGATATTGGTTGTAATTTCAATATTAAATAGAATTGCTTTAGTGTTAATTATGAAAGTGGTCAAGTCAAAAATTTAAAAAATAGGTCAATCAGTTTTTACCTCAACTGCAAAGTAAACGGAAGCTATAGTGCGCATCAAAAGAATTGGAGATATAAACACAGGCGGAGAAATGATAATTTCGCACACATAAAAATTTTGTGTATGGATAAAATTCAAGCGGACGTGCATTGCAATTTCCTCTTCAAAATTCGTTTACCGTCAAAAACACTTTGTCATACCATCTGAGCACGACAAGAGTGGCAGTGATACCGCTGAATTGTGATTGGGGATATAAATGAGCAAGTGATTTGGGTTTTTAAACGAACGGAAACACACTTTTCTTTACGAATGTATTTTCGTGGTGAGATTGGAGACTCTCGCTGCCCATCGATTTTAAAATTCCCAATTGTTCTGACGCACGCCATACTATTGGCTTATGGGTGCAGCGAGGCGCACCGAGTTCCAGCTTGTAATACACTAAAAATTGACTTTTACAAAAAAAAATTTAAAATATTCAAAAAAAAAATGGCGGAAAAATGCAATAATTCAGTTTGTTCAGCTTTTGATTTTTTGATGTTATGTGTGCAGATAAAAATTTCATATTTCATAAAAATTTCATGACGAACAACTTCTATTTTTTCGGACCTACACATACCGAGATTTACGCATCTATATTTAGAAAGAAAGACCTTAAAGGACAATTTTTAACAAAACGGTACTATGGCGGTTGCTAGAGGGAGAAAATGTCCATTTCGTATAGTATTCGATGAAACTAACATGTTCCAAAAAAAATTTTGAGACTGGTAAAAATTCCCTTTTCCCGGTCCGAAAATCGAAATCGAAGTATTCAACGTATTTTCATTTTTGAAGGTCCCAATAATTTTAAGCAAAATTTTGAGAAGAAGTGTGTGTGTGTGTGCGTACTATGTAAGGGATCATTTTTTCCTGCACGATATCGCGCGAACCGAAAAAGATAACGACTTCGTTGAGGTGCAGTTCTTAAAGTTTTAACGAAGATATGATCTGAAAAGATTTTCATAAAATTCGGTCGAACTGTTTTTTTTTTCTTTCAATGACGTTCGTGACGAGGACGGCCTGGCCTGCCTCGGGCGTGAAATCATGGCGCACAAACCTCCCAATTACTACATTATGCAGACGACATTGACATCATTGGAAGAAGAACAACAGCTGTACAAGAAGCTTTCACTCAGATTGAGCGGGCGGCAGGAAATCTGGGAATGCACATTAACGAAAGCAAAACAAAGTACATGGCTTCGTCTACCAGAACACCTAACATTGGTTCTACAAACAAGGTAGAGGAACACGAGTTTGAAGTGGTAAAATCACTTACCTTAAGGGACCCGGAGACGATCAATAATATTGTCAATACGGCTCTCAATTATATTGACGAGGCGCATTGAAAGAGCATATTGACTGTTTACCAGAGGTTTAAACGTATTGTCAATTTATTAAAGCATATTGATAGAAATTTTGATTGAAGCGCATTGACGCGAGGCATATTGATGCACACATTGACGTTTACAAGGTTTATTGGTCAATATTTCGTTAGTATTTCAACTAATTCCAAAAATAAACAGGTGAAAATCGCAACTTCCTCGCAACAGATTTTCAAAACACCACTGCGAAGTCGCCGTATTGATAGTTAGATTGACGAGACTTTTGCAGGGGCATCGGTAGTCTAGAGGTAAGGCGCCTGACTGCTATCCCTAGAGGTCCCTGGTTCGAATCCCGGCGGTGCCACGGTCCTTCGCCTTTCCCACCTAACTTTCCTTCTTTCTTCTTCCCTCTTTACATTCCTCATTCCCCTGTCATAGCCTTCCCTAGTCCTTCCCCGCTCCACCAAGCGCATGTCATCGGTTGGTTGATGAGATTCAACTCGTTTCAGGAGGCATAACACTCCAGCGAGTTGTTCTTCTCGACGCCCCGATGTCAGAGTCGCGAAATGGTTGTGATTAGGTGGAATAAAATATCGCGGCTAGGTTGTGACAGTTACTTCCTTCTCTTCTCTCTATCTTCCGGCTAGAGCTGCTGTCCGACATTCACTCTATACGAAAAAATAGATTGTCGACAATACAAAGGGACTTTCCCTAAGTCTCTAGTCTGCCACATAAAAAAAAAATATTGACAGGAGCTTCAATATTATTATCAATACGTATTGACAATATTATTGATCGTCTCCTGGGCCCTTTACTTTGGTCAATCGTAGCAGCCGACAATAGCATGGAACTAGAAATACGCGCACCACTGCTAAAGACCAACAAAGCCTACTGTAGTGTGTCAAGGCTCTTTGAATCCGAGAATTTAAACTTTGACCATATAAGACGATGGTCTTACGGGTACTCACATATGCATTTGAAAAGCAGAGCGAGGAAGACCCAATCTTAGATGGAAGGACGACGTAGACCAGGACGCTCAGAGCATAGGAATGCCAAACTGGATGACATCGGGACCGGTGAAGAGAACAATTGGGAGAGGCCAGGACCGGATCCCGGTTGTAGAGCCATTAAAGAAGAAGAAGAAGAAAAATAAAAGGCGTTCATGATGTATTATATAATTTTTGAAGAGAAGGGTAAGATAAGCATAATTACCCAATTTCATATAAATGGGTACTGACCGAAAGAATTCGGAGGTAATACACTATTTTTACTGCTATCCAGTGGACAAAAATCTGAGCTTTTAAAAGTGTTTTATTTCAAAAAACTTAAAGTGTTTTATTGTGACGTCACCGATTTTATCAACATTGTAGTCACTTTTAAAGCAATTAATTGTGTTTAGAAAATGTCTACAGTGTTAATCAAATAGATGACGTCAAAATAAAACGATCTAAGCGTTTTGAAATAACACACTTTCAAAAGCCAAGATTTGCAGTGTACAAGGAATTTGTTCAGATATATAAACAACGTAAATATGGCAGTCAGTATTTCCGAAAACCTACAATAACCAAGAATTTAAACACTCGACAACTTCAACATATTCCCTACTCTCCATAACTTCAAAACTATTGTTTTTTAAGTAATCTATTAGACATTGCACCATGGCGTGACCAATGACACTGGAGTTTAAAAATGTCACAAAAACTAATAGTAACAATATTTATACAGGACCTCCACAATCATATAACAGTCATCTTTAATAGGTAGTTTACAAACGAAGCAAGCTTACTCCACGTGGTAGTTGATAAAGTCAATTAACATCTCAATTTTACCCATGGCACTCCTATTCGGAATACTATTTTTTTAATACCTCTAAAAAACTGAGAATGTTACCCACAGCAATATTATCCATTTCCCACGCAGTTTTAAACAAAACACAAAAATTAGCGTCGTAGCATTTAAGAAAAAACCGAAAGTGAAAGTATGAATTTAATCCTCATATAAAATTAGTTGGAGGTTTTAGAATTCCCAATTAAGCGACTACGGGATACTACAAATACGCGCAGGGAATAAACTAAATTTTCCAAGAAAATCAATAAATTTGCATAAACTTACTTTAAATGATCCCGTAGCAAGGACTCGCTTTTCAACCCATTAAATTGGAAGCACAATCCGTCATCGGTGAAAATTGGGGTAAGGATATTTTCACACCAATATATTTGCCTCCGAAATTTACACCAAGGCATAGAACTGTTCATGTCCGGTGCCATCTCTTCAAGGATCCCTTTAATTTCATTCGAGGTATTTAACTTGCTAATAACATGCACAGCTGACGTAATTTCAGGATCGCATAAATGTAAAAAAGCTTCAAAATACATCAACCTGTTAAAAGGACATTTTGTTAAAAAACATAAAAAGGAATCGGTAAAGTACTTACTCCGACCGATTTAAGTTTTTGATCCTCTTTTCATCCACTTTAAGTTCTGAATAAACTTTAGAAAAATTAAACAGTTTTACATGAACTTTCGTTTCCGGACAAATTACAATCGAAGGAAAAGGGATGCCAGCCAACGATGACGATTTCTCTTCAAAAGTTATAATAACAGGACTTTCGCTCCATTTGCTCCAAATGTTTGTGATTAAATAACCGCAAAGGACGATTGAAATTATAAAAAAACAAATCCAAAATATCCTGAAGATGAAAATTTAAATTTCATAAACCATTTCAAGTGAAACAGGAAACCTTTCAAGGAAGGGTCGCCTCCGCTCGCCCAAGTAACGTATTCCGTGGATCGTGCTATTGTTGCAGTATTCCATAAAAAGTCCTCGAGCCGCAGCTGAACTATTTCCATATTGAATCCTTTTCCTTGCAATCAAATCAATTGGAACACCACTCAGGGTATCCGATGAAGTCGTGGATAAGTCGACTGTCGAGCCTCGGTAGGATGATTGCATTTCTCAAACTTAAAATTGCGAAACACTATTTTTGTTGACTTAATTTTCTACGATTGACTTTAGTAGACTGCGGTGTTTGGGCGGACTCGGTCGATTCGATTTTAGTGACACATTTCGGTGTGCTGCAATCGTGCAACAATGAATAATTGTTCCCTAAGGAAATGCAACGAAAATAAGGTTAAAGATTGCGTGACGTGTAAGTACTGAATTCGGTAACGTTTATAATTTTCTACTTACTCTCTTTGTTGTAAAGTATTTCGAGCAATGGAAATAATTTTCTTTAAAGTTTTTCCCTAATGGGATAGATAGCGATATCGTGTTTAGCTCGAAAACCGTACTTTACAGAATTAGCGCTTTTAAAGTTCATTTAGAACTTATTACATTTAAATAACCAAATAAGTTCATCCCCGTTTCCCTTTGGATGACAGAAATTTATTCCAAAACAGAAACTAGTTGGGATGTGGGTTTGACCCCTTCGGTCCACACGATTAACTTCCCCGTATGATGAACGAAGATGGAATAAACTGACTTCTTACAAAATAGTTATACGTTTAGCACTAGTGGAAAATTGGCTAGTATCAGAACTGATGACAAAGCAATCCTGAGAGAAGCTAGTTGAAATAACTATAATAGTGGTAAATCAACAAGATTTTTCTAGAGAATTTGTTTTTCCTGAACGTTAGCAAATAAACATTTCCTCCGTATTTCGTTCGCTGCACTAAAGTGGGTGTTCAAATTCGTATTGAGCGTGTTGAAGCGCCATTGACAAACTGAGAAGCGAATGACTTCATTTGGAAATTCCAAAGCTTTCCAGAGATATTAGCAAAATTTTAACTGTTAAGTACTTGTCAGCCTTGACCAAAAAGAACCAATTTTGCGGTAACTACTGGAAATTCCGGGATGAACCGCAATTTTCTGAAACTGTATCACGCGTAGAAAACAATTCCCCGTCAAAAAGGGCTGATCCAAGGTTTGAAAAATTCGCGCTGTTTGTAAAGGGTAACGAAATTTTTGCACGATTTTGAAAGGTTGTCGGATTTTGACAAGTGATGTTTCGTTGAAAGGTGATCGCTGTGCAGAACCCAAAAAAGATCACCTCGTTTAGAACGGGTCTCTTTCCATCGAGTTTATGAGATATTAGCAAAACTTGTTAATTTAAGGTCTTTCTAACAATTAGCCGAAGTTTTTCTATTTAAACAAAAAAGGCCCGACCGAATACTATGCAATTTTTTTCAGAGCATTTCTTCGTTAATATTCTTTTTTCGGCACCTCAATGAAGTCGATATATGTAGTTTTTAGTTTGCGTGGTATCGTGCAGGTACAAAAATCATAAACGTCGTTTAAACAAAAAAACGGTTCGACCGAATTTTATGAAAATCTTTTCAGATCATATTTTGGTTAATACTCTTCGAACGGCACGTCAACTAGGCGATATCTTTTATAGTTCTAAAAAATCTTTTCAAACTATATTGTCGCTAATACGCTTCGAACGGCACCTCAAGTCTTTCGTGGTTCGGGCGATATCGTGCAGGTACAAAAATCACTTACGCCGCTTAAACAAAAAAACGGGTCGACCGAATTTTATGAAAATCTTTTCAGATCATATTTCGGTTAATACGCTTCGAACGACACCTCAACGAAGTCGATATCTTTTTTGGTTCGCGCAATATCGTGCAAGAAAACATGACCACTTACGTACGCACACACACACATACTTCCTCCCAATTTTTGGCTTAAAATGCTCTTGGGATCTTGAAAGATGAAAATACGTCGAAAATTTCGATTTCGATTTTCGGACCGATTACAATAGCTTCCTATACTGGGAAGTTAAAAATCACTTACGTCGCTTAAACAAAAAAACGGCTAGACCGAATCTCATGAAAATCTTTTCAGATCATATTTCGGTTAATACGCTTCGAACGACACCTCAATGAAGTCAATATCATTTTTGGTTTGTGTTCTATAGAGCATGTACAAAAATCACTTACGTCCTTTAAACATAGATACCGCTCGATCGAGTTTTATGAAAATCTTTTCAAACTATACTTTCGGTAATACGCTACGATCGGTACCTCAAAGAAGTCTGTATCATGGTTGGTTCGTGCTATATCGTGCAGGTACAAAAATCACTTACGTCGCTTAAACAAAAAAACGGCTGGACCGAATTTTATGAAAATCTTTTCAGATCATATTTTCCTGCTCTGAAAAAGTCAGCTATTACGCGGCTGTGTAAAAAAATTTTATGATCAGACTGGACGAAGTATTGATTAGAGTTTGCAAAGTTTGATTGTTTATAAGTATTCTTCTCGAATACAACTCCCTCGTTTGGGGCTGCGCGTCGTTAACCACCTTGGCATGGTTAAAAAGGTGCAAAAAAGGGCACTTAAATTAATTGAAGACGACACCGCCTGCTCCACCATCGACCCCTTGAGCCACCACCCACTATTATAGCGACTGTTCCTCCGCAATAAACGCTCTCCTGCCTCCACGGCAATCTTATAACCGCAACACCAGATTAGCCCACTCGTCTCATTCCCTTTACCTACAACTCCCCTTTTCACGCACTCAACAAGATATGAATTCATTTGTAAATAGAACAACTCGACTGTGGAATAATCTCTCGCAGTCAGTATTTCCGAGCTCCCACAATATCCAAGAGTTCAAATGCAGGGTTCATCGCCACCTTCTTCAACACCTCTTCGAACCCCCATAACCCTTAACCTATTCCCCTACCCCCCCCCCCCCCTGTACTAAGCTTGCTGCTAGACATTGCACCATAACGTTACAAACGACATGACGGACTGGTAGTACAAAGGGTGATTCCTGAGTTTAGCACTGCCAAATAAAAAAAAAAAGCTTGTACGTGCGTCAACTTTTTTATATTTGATCAAAGATCTTTCGTTTGAAGTCTATCAAATGAATGTAGGATGTGAAACACTATTTGTTCATAATACCATTGACCAATTATTAAATAAGTATGAAGATGGGAGTCATAACACTCCGACGAAGCTGTCCCCGCTAAGGCTGACTGTATTGCCTCAGGCGGCTCCTTAAAAAAATGATTCAACAACCACGAGTTCACACGCGAGCAGCTATACCTTCTCGCCATACATCCACCAGACTACTCTTAACATATCATATCCTTTTTTTATCTTCACATCTAGCTTACTTGATGCACATTGTACCATGACTTGAAAAGCATGACGAACCAGCAGTACAAAGGTTGGTTCCTGAATTTGACCATGCTACATAAAAAAAATGAAGCATCACAACTGTGCTGTTCCCAGGGGCGGATGGGCCATAAGACGAACCGGGAAATTTCCCGGTGGGCTGATCTGTTCAGAGGCCCGCAGGGCCGGTGGCTGAAAGTACGTCTAAGTCAAGGGTGGGCAATCCTTTTATAACATGGGCCAAAATAAACTTTACCTTGTTCCGCGGTCGTAATAGTTAATTGGCATCTTACTATGACTTGTAATTTTTTAATCTGCATTTGAAGTGACAGATATTTAATGTGGTAAATACACTATCCATCACTCGGTCCTAAACTCGAAAAGGTTTCTGTATAGTTTTTTTTCCTTTTTCTATGTTGGTTGATCAGGCTCAGGAATCACCCTTTGTACCACTAGTCCGTCATGTCATTTAAGTCATGGTGCAATGTCTAGTAGTAAGCTTGACCTGAAGGATAAAAGAGAAAGTACATGTTAAGAGTCTAGAGGATGCGTGAGTAGATGTTGACGAACCTTGCGTTTGAGCTCTGAGATGTTATATGAGTTCGGAAAGAGCTAAACCTGGATAGTTAACGTCTACTGATATGCCTGGACCTTTTGCTGAGTCCATTCACTAAAAAGTAAGTAAGTTGTTTTCGATATGATTTTCCAGTTCAAAAGAAGTCTGAAGTTAAAGATATGTTATAACAGATAATGGTACAAGACAGCACTCTCGGCCATCCAATAAAGGAGTTATTAAGTGATAATGGTGGATTGCTCGACGACTAAATCAAAAAAATTCTGGAGCTTTCTTTCAACGGTGCGTGATTCTGCTGATTATTACGCACGGCCGACGTCCACGTGTGTATCGGCTTGTGTGCGTCTTGAGATTCGAAGCCATGACAAAATGGCCAAGTGAAAGGAAACGTATCGTTGCAGCTGCGGCCTTAGTGGTATTATTTAGAATTAAGAAATTAAGGAAGAAATTAAAAATAAGCTCGTTCGTTCACTCTATTGTTCATGCTCGTCTGTTTTTATACGGACGATCGCGCCGCCCTACACCCCGCTACAGATATACCTGCGCTTACACAAAAGGCACTCGTCCCATGGTGCTCCGTCCTCGTCTGTTTCTAATATCACGCGCCGTGGAAGTCAGCTTGAGAATTAAATTGACTACGAAGAGGTTTAGAGCGACATACTCGCGTGAGCAAAACGAGTTCACGAAGGAGGAAGACCGACAATAGTGGAAATGGCAAGGACTTTTAAGATTCCAAAAGAGAACCAATTTTTTCGTCAGTTTCAGGAGAAATGAGTGAATAAAATGTCAAATGGCACTTCGAAATCCTGAGATTCAGAAAGGCGCAATGGATGCCAGTTCAATATTAGTACTAAATTATGAACATATGTACGTGCTGCTATGTGCGTTTAATTTTCAATTTAAACTAGACAATTTACTTAAATCAATTAAAATTTAGTTATCATTTCTTCAAAGTTCTCGCGGGCAGGATAAAAACGTTCGCGGGCCGGAGAGAAACTTTCGGCAGGCCGGGGCGGGGGTTGCCCACCGTTGGTCTCAGTGATCTACCAACCTATCTTCATAAACATTTACTTACCGAAATTAAAGAATCGTTTCTTAACAAATTTTTGAAGGATTTTTGTACATTTTTTTCTGTATTTACTCTATTATTTGCCTATATAGCTAAGCAGCAAAAAATGGAGTTTTTATATAACTCCTTCCGACTGCACATAAATAAATCTCAAACTTTTATGTTTTGTTTATTTTGTGGTGTAGATGTTTTCAATCTCCGTGACATTTGGCGCATGCTGGAGTACAAAGCTCTTAAAAATGCTAAAAATCTTGACAAAAGCTTCATTTAGCTCCTCCTATCAAATCACTTATTTTCATTTAATCAGCCACGGCTGCTTATTGCTAGATCGAGGTGTATTTTTCTGGCGCTTTAATGATTTATTTAAAAAAAATTTCAAATTCTGAGTCAAAAACGTCGTAACACCCTGTAAATGTATACTTTAGCCATATCCGGAAATTAAAAAAATAAATGGTTAAAAAAAATTTTTAAAAAAAATTCTTTTAATTAACTAAAAAATGTACTGAAAAGTAAAAATTAAAAAATATTTTAAAGAAAGCGTGAAATTTCAATTTTAATGAAAAAGTTAATTAAAAGAATGGCGCATTTTTCATCAAAAAATTTTGTTAGAATTTGAAATTAACAAAGCAAAAAATTGAGGGTTATTGTAAATCTCACGCGATTTACAGTTATATTTTCAATTTTTGATGAAAAATGCGCCATTCTTTTAATTAACTTTTTCATTAAAATTGAAATTTCACGCTTTCTTTAAAATATTTTTTATTTTTTACTTTTCAGTACATTTTTTAGTTAATTAAACAAATTTTTTTTAAAAAATTTTTTTAACCATTTATTTTATTTTCTACTTTTTAGTTTATTATATGTATTCCGCCATTTTATGATGGCAATTCTATTAGATTTAAAATTACGTCACACAGTTTACTGTATTCATTTGATACCCATGTCGTGGGCTCGGTGGAACATAATTGCAAAAACGGCCGCCATCTCGAAACCGTCTTCTTGATTTTTTTACAAAAAGGTCAGATTGCATTTAGTAGATACTTATACACGATGAGTTGAACTCAAGTTGAACCCAAGTCTAACTACATGTAAACGGGAGTCGAGTTGGGTTAAGGTTGACTGAACTCGACTCAGCTCTGCTACCTGGGTTTAGTTGAAATTATGCATACGGACATGAGTTCAGTATTGGAGTAGTTGAATTTAGTTGACAGCAGCATCTCTGTGTTTGTTTGTGATTTTTTGTAACGTGTATTGCTTCTTTATTATCAACTCACCCTTAACTCAACTATTCATCTCATCATTCATACACATTAACCACCCGAACTACGAGTGTGTGCAAAATTGGAAGTTGATCGGTTATATTTTTTACTTTTTAGTCTATTATAAGCTTTCCGCAATTTAGTGTTGGCCGCCATTTTGAATTTGGAGTGACGCCACATAGCTTATTGTGTTCTACCTGTCATATCCTTTCATTTGATACCCATGTCAGAGGGCCGCGGAGCACAATTTCAAAAATCGGGCGCCATTTTGGAACCGCCATCTTGATATTTTTACAAAATGGCCAGATTGCATTGTCATCCAAACTAAACGTGTATGCAAAATTTCAGCTCTATCCGAAACCGGGAAGTGGGTCAAATTTAACTTCCAAGATTTGACGACAAACAGTGTAAGTGTTGGCCGCCATTTTGAATTTGGAATGACGCCACATAGCTTATTGTGTTCTACCTGTCATATCCTTTCATTTGATACCCATGTCAGAGGGCCGCGGAGCACAATTTCAAAAATCGGGCGCCATTTTGGAACCGCCATCTTGATATTTTTACAAAATGGCCAGATTGCATTGTCATCCAAACTAAACGTGTATGCAAAATTTCAGCTCTATCCGAAACCGGAAGTGGGTCAAATTTAACTTCCAAGATTTGACGACAAACAGTGTAAGTGTTGGCCGCCATTTTGAATTTGGAATGACGCCACATAGCTTATTGTGTTCTACCTGTCATATCCTTTCATTTGATACCCATGTCAGAGGGCCGCGGAGCACAATTTCAAAAATCGGGCGCCATTTTGGAACCGCCATCTTGATATTTTTACAAAATGGCCAGATTGCATTGTCATCCAAACTAAACGTGTATGCAAAATTTCAGCTCTATCCGAAACCGGAAGTGGGTCAAATTTAACTTCCAAGATTTGACGACAAACAGTGTAAGTGTTGGCCGCCATTTGAATTTGGAATGACGCCACGTAGCTTATTGTGTTCTACCTGTCATATCCTTTCATTTGATACCCATGTCAGAGGGCCGCGGAGCACAATTTCAAAAATCGGGCGCCATTTTGGAACCGCCATCTTGATATTTTTACAAAATGGCCAGATTGCATTGTCATCCAAACTAAACGTGTATGCAAAATTTCAGCTCTATCCGAAACCGGGAAGTGGGTCAAATTTAACTTCCAAGAACGACAAACAGTGTAAGTTAAATAAATAAGCGCCATTTTGGAACCGCCATCTGGATATTTTTACAAAATGGCCAGATTGCATTGTCATCCAAACTAAACGTGTATGCAAAATTTCAGCTCTATCCGAAACCGGGAAGTGGGTCAAATTAACTTCCAAGATTTGACGACAAACAGTGTAAGTTAAATAAAAGAATTTAAAAAAGGGCCGACAAATATTATTTCCCGGGCCGCTAAGATGTTGCCCATCCGCCCCTGACTGTTCCCACTTGTTTTTGCAAGCTAGCACTAATACATCCTGATCTTACCACTATCATATATCCAGTGATAACACAATTGCCATTTTGCCAAGAACGACGGTACTCGAACTTGCCTTTATTGTACAATTTATGCATAATAGCGTAGGCAATCTACCTAAAGAAATGTCCTTAAAAAGTTAAGAATAAAAATATCTCGCACGGGGCGCCAAACTAGCTAAAGCCGGCCCTGCACATGGGTCATGGTCAACCTACATAGTCTTGTCAGTTTGTTGGGGATGCCAAATTCTCTCATCGGGTTGTAGAGTTCTACTCTGGCTATGCTATCATAGGCGGCTTTAAAGTTTCTGAAGAGGTGTTGAATAGAGTTTTGAAACTCTCGACATTTTTCCATAGCCTGCCTCACGATAAAAATCTGATAAGTTGTTGATTTGCCATACTGGTAATGGCTTGCTATGTGTGTGGCGTATGAGGCCATACTGTTTTGTAAGATAGCGGAGAATATTTTATACACGGTACTCAACAACGTTATACCGCGATAATCAGTGCACGCTGCGATGTGATATCTCCTTTTTTATGTACCTTGCAGAGGATTTTTTCTCCAGTCTTCTGGCATCACTTTCTGGTCCCATACTTGCACAATTAATTCATGAATCGCTTGGTGTATTGTAGGCCCTCCATATTTAACCATCTCCGCTGGGATGCCGTCTGCACCCGAGGCCTTGTTGTTTTTGAGCCGGCTGATGGCTCTGCTATACACTCTCTTATTCTAAGTTTGGCGGCGGCAACGTACCATTCATTATCATCAGATGTTGGTGAAGCCTCCGAATCCTCAGTTAGCTCGCCATTTAGCAATTTATGAAAGTGCTCTTACCATCGCTCCTAGATGCCTTTAGGATTAATAATCAGATTCCCTTCCCTATCGTTGCAGTATGTGCAACGTGGTGTGAATTGCGTCATACTGCGGACTCTTCGGTAGAACTCCTGCGCCTTGTGTGGTCGTTGCTCTCTGTACTGTTCTAGTTCACAGACGAGATTTTTTTTATCAGGCTTCCTTTTTCGTCTGTGAATTCTCTTTTCTTCTTTTCTGAGCTCTTTATAGCTCTCTTCGCGTGCCCGTGTTCTCTGAGACTGGTGCATTGCTCGTTAGGCACCATTCTTACTTTCAGTAGCCAGCTTGTTTCTCGCCATTTCTTTGAGTAGTGCAGCAGTGTTGATTCGAGCCTGATCAGCGGATACAAAGCTTTACTTTTAGGCGTTGTAATCCGCTCTTGGAACACCATATCAACAAGATAGTGATCCGAGTCGAAGATGACACCTCGGTAAGTTCGAACCGTCATCAGATCCGAAAGGTGGCGGCGGTCTATCAACACATGGTTTATTTGGTTGCGAGTGTCTCTATCAGGAGATACCCAGATGGCTTTATGGATATCTTTACGCTCAAATGTGGTACTTGCAACGACCAAGTTCTTACTTTACAAATAAACACTGCGCACATTGGAATAAGACATGCGCTTATATATTTTCAAAGAGTATAGCAGGGTAAGCATAGGACAGATGCCCCTCGGGAAAGTTAGGTTGATATTTTTACCTTAACATCACACTAGTAAGGGGAACTATTCCCGAAATTATCGTACCTCTGTGAGCGCTGATTTTTGAAATAAATTAATTAATCGAATTTTTGAAAAAAATATTTTTCTCTCTTATAACGTAACGGATTTTTATGATTTTTTGGGATATGCTAGATACACCAAAGAACTGTTAAACAAAATATTATTAAGTATTCTCAGTGATTAGAATGTCTCGAAATCCCGAATTTTAAATTTACAAAAATGGAAAATGTCACGTATATCAACAGACACTATCACCATATTTTTTTTATAAATAACCCTTACTATACTCTACAATATATACTTTTTTCAAATTTTTCGCAAGGGTAGAACAGTGTTAAAAAAAATATAATTACTACTCATATACATATAAATATTAGAAAGATAAAGTTTTATTAATAGCAATAATGTTAATATAATACATATAATACAGCAATTATAAGATTAATTAATATCAATTAATCATAATCACTGTTTTCTTCAATGGTTACTGTAATATTGTCTTTGGCAAATAATTGGCTGAGTTCCTCGGCTGGACGAGGTAAACGAGATTGATACCGTCCGAATGATAAATAATAAATGATTGCGGCCAAGTGGGAACAGCATCCTACTGTACGACGTCCATTAGGACATTCGCAAAAATGCCCGGTGATCCCATCGCATCTCTTTTGGCATTTTTCATAACTAAAAATAATTACTTCACTAATTAAATCCACCTCAAATATTACTACTTTAAATACAATATCAAACTAGTGTAATACTGCTTCTTTTTACCTGAATATTTTTAGAGGAACAATATTTACTGAAATGTATCTATATATATACAACAATAAATAATAAATAATAAAATAAAATGATTTCGTAGAAGTAAGTACAAAAAAAGAAAAACACTTATAAAATTCGAGATAAAAATGAATTTGAGATTAAAGTAATAAACGCGGTTCAACTTGTAGTGTATTAAGAGTAAACATAAGTTGCGAATTTCAAAATCTGTTTTATTCTGTTCTAATCGGTTTTGGAACAGTATTTAATTCTCATCGGACACGACCGAAACACGAATGAAAATGCAATCCTAAATGACTTCCAGAAAAAAACTTTTACTACGCATTTAATTACTTTTTTGCTGTATTAATCTGGCCTTAGCTTCATTCCATTTATGGTACCATTTACCATTTAGTGCCCTTAACCAATAAGAAATTCTACCAACTACGCAATATACTATATTTTATTCTACGTCATGCGTCATGTACTATTTGTTTCCTATCAATGCATCGGTAATTGTTCTTTAGCTATACGTAACATTTATCAACTACGCAATATAGTGTATTATTTTACGCAATATAGTGTATATTTTATTGTTCCTGCAAAGTCTACAAGGCATGCGTGTCAATTATTTACTCAGTTATTGCTGTAGATGTTACCATAGATCAAAGCATTAAAAGTGACTTACGACCGATAATGGTTAATACAATTTTGCTCTAGATAATTGGTAAGGGCAGTATCCAGAACGCAGTTAGGGTAGGTGTGAACAGTGGGCATTGAAGCCTTGGCGCATAGAGACAATTAATTGAGGAGTGTTCAAAGCCTTGACTCAAGATATAGCCAACATAAAAATCGAAAGATATATTTTAGGGGTATTCAAAATACCTTTTTAATTTTTGGGTCACTTGGGTGGAAATACTATTAAATGCAGAAAATGAGTTAGTATTTGTAATAATTAACGCTCACGTCAATTTCACATCATAATTATAGCAACTCATAATTCGCGGTATAAGAACCAGATGAACGTATCTACAAAAAAATCAAAAAAAAATTTTTTTTTCATAAAACGGTTCACAATAATATTGTCATATATTGTGAACCGTTTTATGAAAAAAAAACTTTTTTTGATTTTTTTGTAGATACGTTCATCTGGTTCTTATACCGCGAATTATTATAATACATATACTATATAAGAGTAGTAATTATATTTTTTTTAACACTGTTCTACCCTTGCGAAAAATTTGAAAAAAATATATATTGTAGAGTATAGTAAGGTTTATTTATAAAAAAAAATATGGTGATAGTGTCTGTTGATATACGTGACATTTTCCATTTTTGTAAATTTAAAATTCGGGATTTTGAGACATTCTAATCACTGAGAATACTTAATAATATTTTGTTTAACAGTTCTTTGGTGTATCTAGCATATCCCAAAAAATCATAAAAATCCGTTACGTTATAAGAGAGAAAAATATTTTTTTCAAAAATTCGATTAATTAATTTATTTCAAGAATCAGCGCTCACAGAGGTACGATAATTTCGGGAATAGTACCCCTTACTAGTGTGATGTTAAGGTAAAAATATCAACCTAACTTTCCCGAGGGGCATCTGTCCTATGCTTACCCTGCTATACTCTTTTGCTTTGACATCTATTGTCATTCTTACTGCGCATGGAAAATGTGACTTTTGAGATCCCTCATCTCTTCTGGTACGGACTAGTAGAAGACATATTCTCATTTCCTAATAGGTTAAAGGAAGTCTGGGCGTTGCATGAGGAGGATGCAGTGAACCTCACTTTTCAATTGATTTTTTAAGCGCCCTAGCTGTGCCAGAGATTCAACCGTCGGGGTTAGAGGGGACAAGCTCGTCGAGGTGCTATGCCTCCCGAAGCGAGTGAATCACACTGAACAGTCGACATAAGCTTGAACCAAAGATAGCGTGCCGTACCGTAGCCGTACGTGCCCTAACGATCGAATGTATGCAAGTTTGTGAAGTACATTTAGTTCGGTGGCATATGAACGAATACTCATGTTTGTACGTTAGGGGACGTACAGTTACTGTACGGCACGTCATATTTGATCAGGCTAAAGGCTGTAACGCCGCCAGTGCTAGACTACCAGCGGGAGACAGCTTCGTCGGAGTGTTAAGCTTGAAAGTGTCCTAATGAAGGAATATATACAAGTTCATTGAGTTAATTTAAGTCGGTGATAACGTACGAACGTGAGTGTTCATATCGTTGGGGGAATGCAATAGTCCCGAAACTTAAATTTTGCTATTTTAACATTGTACGAAATTGCAAAAATATAACAACGTTTATTTTTTCGTGAAAAATTCAATTTAAATCCCGTAGATTCCCGTAAAAATTTAGATACGTGACTTTGGTGGTAGATAATATGACTTTTTTCAAATTTTTGCACAATGCTCAAAATAGCGAAAATTTCAGTTTCGTAACTATTGCATTTACCCGACAATATGAACACTTATGTTCGTACGCTAGAGTAAATATTAAGATCTGTAATAAATCGGTCTATTTTTACTTTTAAATTGCTTCCTATTAATGCAACTAATGCCGTCGATATAAAATTTATCGACACTCTTTACCACAATGATCTACACCAAATTATTGGGCAACCAAATTCTTGTGGTAAATGGCTAGACCTGATCTTAACCAATTCATACGAGGAGGTAAATACTCTACTCGTTTCCGATGAGGAAAACCTATTCACTAACTCCATCCACCACTCCGTATGGATCCTCGAGTTTAATTCATCAATCCCCAAGCATCCTACATCACATCATGCTGATAGGTTCTAACTATCTAACTGACTCGCACACTGACACTTCCCTTATAAATGGTCTATCCCTTTCTGTTGGCGAGATTAACGCGGTCTGAATAATCTTGATATCAAAAAAGGTAATGGTCCCGACAATCTCCCTCCTATTTTGCTGCAGTACTGCTCACAACACATCGCATTTCCTCTTTATCTCATCTTCAACAAATCTTAATTTTTAGGAAAGTTTCCCAAGCTATAGAAGAAATCCTACCCAACGCCAATCTATAAATCCGGTGACAAGAACTTGGCAGACAACTAGGGGCATTTCTATTTTATCATTAATTCCTAAACTTTTTGAAAAACTTGTTTATGACAGGATTGCTCCTCTTATCGATCCATACCTAAACGAACAACAACATGGTTTTCGGAAAGGATGTTCAGCAACTTCTAACCTTATGGTCCTTATCTCCGTATCTTATGGAGAGCAGCCATCAATTGGATGCTGTGTACACTGATTTCTGCAAGGGCTTCGATCCAGTGAACCACGCCATCCTAATTACAAAATTATTAAAGTTTGGAATATCAGGTTCTGCCCTGGAATGGTTAAAATCATATCTAAACGGAAGAACACAGATTACCAAATTCCAAGGATCTCTATCTAATGAGATCGAAGTAACCCGTGGCGTTCCTCAGGGTAGTCATCTTGGTCCCCTTTTCTTCAATATTGTCATCTCCGATCTATCCGAAAAATTAGCAAATATTCCCCACATCTCTTTTACGCGGATGATCTCAAAATTTATAGTGACATTAAGACCCAAACTGATGTTTCCTTCTTGCAGACAAAGCGCAATGCCCTACAAGACTGGTGCACCACGAACGAACTGCAACCTAACACCAGCAAATGTCATGCAATTACCTTCTCCTGTGGAAAAAACACACAGAACCAGAACTATTATCTCAATGGCATACTGTTGAATCAGGTAGGGGGCTGTCCATAAATTACGTAATCAAGTTTTTCTTGATTTAAGACCCCCCTCCCCCCAGTGTAAGCACAGTAATATTAAGGAACCCCCCCCCCCCCTAAATAGTAATCATAATCACTTTGAAATTAGACATTTATTTTTATATTAAAATCTGATAATTCACAACCGTTGCGATCAAACCTTCTCCTTGACTATGAGACGAGTAAAATTGACTACATTATTTGTCGATAATTCAGAATCCTACTTTTGCGATTTCAATTTCTGCAGTGCCAACGTAAGGAGATAAAAATATAAAAATGCATGTTTGAAAAAAATTTAATTTCAATTGATTACGTAATTTATAACGTTTACACCCCTTCCCACCTACCGTAATAAAAGGTAAGAAATCAGCATACCCCCCCTCCCCATTAGATGATTACGTAATTTATGGACAGCCCCTAGACACAAAACTCAATTTCAACCTGCACTACGATTATATTACTGCCAGGCCAACAAACTTCTTGGTTTCATAAAGAGAGCCAAAGAGTTCGATAATGTATTGGTCAGAAAAACACCCTTCTGTTCTCTAGTCCGCCCTATCCTGGAATATGCGTGTCCTATCTGGGATCCCATATTCCAAGTAAGCAGCAGAAGGATCGAATACGTTCAAAAAGATTTCTCGTTTTCACCCTGAGACATCTACACAACCCCCATGACTATCAAACACTGCCGGAGCTACTCGGACAGGCTCAAAGTGCTTGATCTCAGGAGAAAATTGCTCATATCTTCCGTTGCCTTTGACGTCCTAAATGGAAAGCTTAAAGTGCAGTTTCCGTCGGACAGGATCAAATATGATGTAGTCCGACACACACGACACACTAAATTACGCCGCAAACTCTTCCTTACCCGATGCTGACATGCAATCACCAGCCATCGAGTGTTCCACCCACTCAATGGACGAAGTTTTCTTCACAACACGTGAAGTGTAAAGGTGTCTCAAAGAGCTTTACTCCAATAAATCCACTGGACCCTACAATATTCCCCCAATGGTTCTTAAAAAATGTGCCTCACCTTTGGCTAAACCTCTGCGCAAACTTTTCGCCCTATCCTACTTCTCCGGAGTCTATCCCGACTCCTGGAAATTGGCCCATGTTCAGCCCATACCAAAAAAGGTGACACTAGTGACCCCGCTAACTACCGACAATAATAAACAAGAGGCACCACAAAATATTAAATGACGCACAGTACGGCTTTAGACCAAATAGATCTACTGGCGACCTCCTTGTTTGCCTAACTGAACACCTCAACCAAAGTATACACCGATTTGGTGAATCTGGCCTGGTTGCTTTAGATATCTCCAAGGCTTTTGACAGAGTGTGGGACCCCGCTCTGTTAACTAAACTCCAGGCTATTGGTATTGACTTCGTTCTAAGGAACTGGAATAAGAGCTTCCTTTACGGCCGTTCAATCAGGGTAGTATTGGACGGCGTCGAATCCAATCCCCACACCATCTCCGCAGGTGTTCCCCACGGCTCAATTCTATCACCAGCCCTCTTCCTAATTTTTATAAATGACCTGCTCTCAATCCCTTCCAACCTACTCCACTGCTTTGCTGACGACAGTACACTACGGTACTCCTATGGCTTCGATACTGTAGGACAAGCACGCGCCAGACCTTGTCTGCATTATCGCAATCTCATGTCCATTTCAATCAACAGGGACATCGAACTAATTCTTGAATGGGGCCGCAAGAACCGTGTCGAATTCAATGCATCAAAAACGAAGTACTGTCTCATCTCCAATAAAACGTGCACCGACCCCCCTTCTATTTCAGTGGACAATAAAAACCTAACGGCAGGATCGTCTTTAAACATCCTAGGCATAACACTATCCGATCTGCGGTGGAATAACCACACATTCCAAATCGCTAAACAAGCATCGCATTGCCTGGGATTCCTTAAAAGATGCAAATTCCTCCTTCAGCCGTCGGCCAGGGCGACAATCTACATGTCCTATATTCGTCCCCGCCTCGAATACAACTCGTATATTTGGGCTGGGGCCCCGTGAACCACCTTAGCCTGGCTGGACAAGGTGCAAAGTCGCGCTCTCAAACTTATTGGCGATAGCGCCATTTGCTCCTCAATTGACTCATTAAGCCACCGTAGGAATGTAGCGGCCCTTGCAAAATTTTCCCGATTTTACCACAACGATTGCTCTACTGAAATAAGTAACCTCATGCCTCCACGGCAACTTTTCTCCCGCAACACTAGTCTTGCCCGCTCGGCTCCCCCTAATAGTCTACAGCCTTTATCTTCGCGTACACTCCGATTTAGAAATTCGTTTATAACAAGAACAACGCGACTGTGTAACAACTTACCTCAGTCAATATTCCCGAACTCATACAACACCCAAGCGCAAGGTTCACCACCATCTCCTCCAACACCCACCCGACTCCCCCTAATCTATTCTATCTTTCTCTCTATCCTTCGAGCTAAGCTTACTACTAGACATTGCACCATGACGTGTACGACATGACGGACTAGTAGTACAAAGGATGACACCTAAGCTTAGACTATGATATAAAAAAGGGAATATTCACACCGTACCGATTACGCAAGGAACGACCCCGTCAACAGATGCTGTAAGGTTTTTAATAGTCATTGCTCCTGCTTTTCCTCTTCACTCAACAAGGCATACTATAAGAAAATACTCAGATCCCTACTAACATAACCCCTCTCTGACAATAGTAGTTTTTTAGTAGCTGTCAGTAGTTACAGTAATATATTGTATTATAAAAAACTGTTACACTATGTTTTGTAATTTAAGTATATGTATACCTAGTTTAAGTGTGCATTGTTTGGCGAATAAATAAATAAATAAATGAAAACAAAACCTACCGAAAATACACTGCAGTGCTATGAGAATATTACCAAAATTAAATATTTTTATTTTTATGTAATATCATTATTCTAATTTTAATGTAAAAAATCGGGCTGACATTGTGAAATTTACAATTTTATTTTCGGTGCAAGTTTTGGCTCGGGGATTAGCTCTTCTGAGAGAAACATTCTAGCAAACTCTGAGTGCCGTGCCTTCTGCCTCATTTTAATATTTGATGTTAATCTTACCGTACAGAAGTAGATCAACTCGACTACACTTAAAAAAGAAACACCTATAAAAAGAGCAAGCAGTCCACCACAATTTGCCAAAAAGTCCGGTGTTCCGTACATTTCAGAACGTAGTACCGCTGTAAAGAGTCTTTCTTTAAACATAATCGACACCCGACTCATAAGAAACCTGAAAAACAAAAACAAAGTTAATATATTTAAAAAAAAGGAATTTTGTGGACTTCGGATTCTCCTTCAAATAGTCGTCCATGAATGCCTCCAACAACTTAGAAGCATTGAAATGAGCCCTGGTGATCTCGAAATCGTAGTCTATAGAAGTGCAGGCGGGAAGGCAGTTACATTGGGTGCTCCAGTACTGGTTGTTTGAGTCCTTTAAGGCGGTAAGCGCTTCTTTGAACTCCCTAAGCATCATTCCATCTTCAGCGTGAGTGTAGCAGTTAATGTCGGAAATGGCACAGATGCGAACTCCTTCAGGTTCTGAAAAATAAATCAAGCAAGCAAATTCCGAATGTTTTTGGAAATACCACGAATTACTTGGCATCGTGTACTTAACGCATCCGCATTTACTGATTGTGTAATTAATAAGACATTCAAAATTGCAATTAGTCTGCGTGTAAATCTTGAAAAATTTTAAATGCCGCTCATCACTGAAAAAACATTGTCTTCTAAAAGTAAATTTCAATTACTACTGCAATCAATACGAGATGCGAATTATTACCTTTCGGGAGTATATTTTCGCAGATTATCAGATGTGGTTATATAGTTTGGTTTGAGTGTGATAACTACTTCTTCCATGAATGGTACTTTAATATACCTTTTGGGTGCTTGTGGAACATCATCAGGTGATTGAAGGTAGATCTTAGTAAATATGTAATATATTGTTTCAAGGGACTTTAAAATATCATTAATAATATTACACGAAATCCTGGAACAGATCCACGGCACAAATATTCTAAGTCATATTCGAAAGCTTTTGGGGTAAAGAAAAATCCTCCTGGGCTTCCTGAAGCATATACTCGACGTGGATAAACGTCAGATTTAAGTGGATTTTTGTAACCGGTCTCAAGACTCCATTCAGGCTCTGGCATCTCTATGCTGTCGTTAGAGCTATAAATACATCAAAAAAAATTTTTTAAATTAAATTCATTCAGGTAGCTTGTTTGGTAAGTCTCTATTTTAATAAACATAAAATTTGAAGCCGTGCTGTTGATTTCCAGATTCGCATTCTAAATTTTTAAGCCTCCTGTCCAATAGAGACTTTCGGACTTATTTCAGCTTTCCAAGATGTCATCTCTAGAACCGTTCTTCACAACTGACTACATTTTCGCCAGTGGGGAGCTAAGCAAGAAGTTCTAATTCATTATTCCAATAACACGAGAATAATATTTTCTATTTCGTAGGAGTTCTTTTTTGACAATCAATTGAAAAATCACTCTTCCCTTGAAACTATACTACCATCAAAGCTATAACATCAAAAACAGGAACCCAGGGAAAAAACAGGAACCCAAAAACGGGAAAGCAGGAAAAATTCTCTACCGTAAGCCATATAAATGAAATCTTGAGCTATTTCTATTTTTTTTTTTTTTTTTTCGTATAGACTGAATGTCGAACAGCAGCTCTAGCCGGAAGATAGAGAGAAGAGAAGGAAGTAACTGTCACAACCTAGCCGCGATATTTTATTCCACCTACTCACAACCATTTCGCGACTCTGACATCGGGGCGTCGAGAACAATTCGCTGGAGTGTTACGCCTCCTGAAACGAATTGAATCTTATCAACCAACCGATGGCATGCGCTTGGTGGAGCGGGGGAGGACTAGGGAAGGCTATGACAGGGGAATCAGGAATGTAAAGAGGGAAGAAGTTGTTGTTTTTCATTTCGTCTCGTTTTCGATGCGCCATTCAACAGATTGTTGGCTTGTTTGCTTGCTATTCTGGCATCTGACTAGTTCGCGCACACTAGTGATGAGCAAAAATGGTCTTGTTCCTCCAGTCTTGTCTTATTCTTGCACACTTAGCAAGACCAAGAACAAGAACAAGACTTGGTAATGGTTGCAAGAACAAGAACAAGACAAACTGAACAAGAACAAGACAAGAACAAGACGAGATTAGTCTTGTCTTGTTCTTGCGTTTGCTCATCACTAATGGTAGGCACTACAGCAAGTCCTCGTTGTCTGATTAAATAATTGATAGAGCCGTATACAATAATTCCAAATGTATGTATAGTCCTTCACAATGAAAAGTTATCCCACAGCTTTGAAGTGAATTTAGGAGTATGACAAGGATGCCTTCTTTCGACTTTACTATTTTTTATAGTAATAAACGACAAACTTGTGGATGCTCTTCTAGAGAGTAGAACAGACGTCATACAATGGGGTTTGCTGGACCGCCTTAAAGACCTCGACTAGGCGGATGATAACTGTTTGCTGCCCCACAGATATCAGGACATCAAAAACATGTTAAACAATTTGGCAACAGAAAGTAGTCCACTAGGTGTAAGGCTAAATTCGACGAAAACCAAAGAAATGCGGATAAATTCAAACACGCTAGTACGCACAGCGCTGAATTACCGTGATATGGAACTGGTAGATAAATTCTGTTACCTTGGTTGCATCTTTACCGAAAATTGCGGAGCAGAGGAAAACTTCAGTTCCAGAATAAATAAAGCACAAAGCGCATATGCACGTTAAAGCAGTTCTTTTGTACGGTTGCGAAATATGGGAAACCATCCAGTGGATCACAAGGCGCCTTCAAGTTTTCATCAACAGATGATTACGTCGTATCCTAAAAATTCGCTGGCAAGGTAGAACTTCAAATGGAGAACTATGGTGCCGTGCCGGCCAAGAAAGGATAGACTATCAAATCACGCAAAGGAAACGGAATTGCGAAAACGAGAATCCCAAGGGGCCCTTGACTGGCATCCGCAGGACCTAAACCAACATGGACGAGAGCCCTTCTAGCAGAGGCCGCAACAGCTGATAGATCAAGGTTAGCCCTGAGAGTTGTCGCGCAAAACAGAGTCTGCTGGAGGGCAGCTGTTTCCGACCTGTGTTTCATTAAAGGAGCTTAAGAAGAAAAAGAAACAGACCGACAAGAAAGCGAGCTAATAAAAACCTTTTAAAATAATGGTCTGGCAAGTCATTAGCACCAGATTTGACCAGCCAGAACATAATTTTTTTTTTACTAGATAAGTAGTACCTACATTTTAAGAGTTATTCCAAGCTCTTAGTCGATAGGTCACGTTACAGTCCCAAAAATTTCAGTAAACTCACATGCCACACTTGGCACCACTCCTGCCCAGGCAGACCAAGATTTTTGCTATGGTATGAGATGATAAGATACTTTGTTGCAGCCAGCTCTTGGAATATTTTTCACTCTGGTTCGGAACAAACATTTTTCCTCATGCGTCATTCCTAATGTTGTCTGAATAACACAAGTCGTTAACTGCTCTTTGTGGACCTTATAAGACAATCCACATGGGGCTTGCCTCATACTTGCCTTATCTGCAGATCTTCGCCGAAAAATGAAGCAGTTAGTCAAAATAATAATTATCCATAAATTTTTTACGTTAAAACAGACTAAAATATTGCTCAGATTTTAAAAGGATTAGTGCAAAATTTTAAAAATGATGTCTTCATAACAATTTAAAAAAAAGTGATATTTTCTTGCTTCTTGCTATAAAACTCAATAAAAATCTAAAAATTTATGATAACGGAATTAAATTTAACAAGACAAGAAAGATGCTTTACTTACTTTAAGCTTGGGAAACAATACTATTTTTTCAATGAGTTAATTTAAAAAAATTAAAAACTCACTTGGAAGTATCCCGCAAAAAATATTCACTTTCCAACCCATTAAATTGATAGCACATTCCATCATCTGCAAGAACTGGCACTAAAACGTTTTCGCACCATTTGACAGCTCCATTGAATTTGCACCAAGGTGTTGAATCGTTTAAATTTGGTGCCAACTCCTGCAGAGTGTCTTCAATATGCTTGGAAGTATTTAAATCGTTAATATTCAATAGAGACGCAATGTCAGCATCACAAACGTGAAGGTAAGCTTCCAAATATGCCAGCCTAATGGATGTAAAATTTTATTAAAAGCGTGTAAGATTATTGTTTTTCAATGAACTTACTCGGATTCATTTAAGTTATTTATCGCCTCTTTATCTCCTCTGAGTTCATGGTACATTTTAGAAAAATTAAACATCCTAGCATGAGCTTTAGTTTCTGGACAAAGTACAATTGCAGGAAACGGAATGTCTGCTAAGGAAACCAGCCGCTTTGCAAAACTTAGCATAACCGGATTTTCATGCCACTTATTCCATACACGAAAAATTAGGTAACTGCACGTAGCAATCGAGGCTATAAAGAACCCGATCCAAAATACCCTTAAGGAAAAATTTAAATGCCATTAGTAACAGGTCAATGCACCTCTCTTAATATACCTTTCAAGATAGGGGCGTTTCCTTTCACCCAAGTAACGTAATCCATGGACACTGCTGTTTTTGCAGTAATCCATAAAAATCCCAATAGCTGCTTCGAAATAATTCCCATATTGAATCCTTCTCCTGGCAATCATGTCACTTGCTGCACTACTCAAATTGACCGAAGAAGAAATTGCAAAGTCACTCCTTGAGAAAACACGTGATAGCATCTCGCAATTTTATTTATAGGCTTCTTTTTCCGCGATGAACTTTAGTATACTAAATGAAGTCCTCAAAACAAGGAAGATTTTGTCGGTTTGTACAAAACTGCGTGACTGTATAAACTTTGCACCTTGGGGACTTTCAATAAAACATAAATGGGATGTACAATGACTTATGCGTAATGAGAGAACGTTGTAATTCTGTGTAGTAATTGTGTTCTGTTCTACGTATTTGTGAAATTAAAATAAATGGAAGTATGCATATGTTGGATGAAGGTTAAGTTTTCATGTTTTAAAATAAATTATAATAAACTTCTGCAAACCCGTATTAAGTCATTTGTGTTTGCCTGTATTGCCTGTATTGATATACAGGTTGCGCGATGTATATAACCATGACTCTTTTGTTTAAAAAAAACAAAAACAAAACAAAAGCTATTGCACTCGTACTCGTATTATTATGTGCGATTACACAAAAAATGTAAATTCCGACAGTGAAAATTATATTTTATTTTGTGCAAATGCAAAGTATTCGAACATTTGTGCAAGGTAGCCCTAAAAAGGCATCCCGTCGGCTTCACCGATTAATAATAAGTTCCCAAAAAACCAAAAGATCTCCCTTTTCGGGAACTTTAGTCCTCTAGTCTTACACACCTGAGCCCAATTTCTCAGTTCACAATACACATCAGACATGTGTCTGGGAATCAAAACGTTGTCGCAGATTATTTTTCATTAGCGGCCGACAACGTGGGCAGGAGCACCTTCGTTTTGCCACATCTGGCGAAAGCACAAGAAAGTGATAAAAAACTACAACTCCAATAGCACCCCAGCCGTAGATCAAGGATAAAACTATTACTCACACAAAATCCTTTCACAACTCATGAAGTTTGGTGTGAGATTACTACGGGTACATTACCGCCATATATACCCTCATTATTAAGAAAATTAGCTTTCAATGCTGAACCTAGCTTGTCGCATCCTGGCATACGTGCCACAATGCGAGCTATGACTAAGAAATATTTTTGGGCATCGATCAATAAAGACTGCAACAACTGGTTTAGATCGTGTATAGGTTGCTAAAAATCTAAAGTTTTAAGAAACAGTGAATATCCACATGAAACTTTAATCCACCAAATAACAGATTTGAACAAATCTATTTGGATATTGTGGGACCATTGCCCCATCTCGAGGATATGTCCTAACAGTCGTAGACCGATTTACGAGATGCCCAGAAGGGCCCAATTAGGGATATCTCAGCTTCTACGGTGGCCAGACTTTTTTCAACGAATATGTCCCACTACCGTACTACCGCCTATCATCCGCAAGCAAATCGGATGATGGAGCGATTCCATAGGAATCTGAAAGCAGCCTTAATGGCAAGGGATAACACTACTAATTGGAGTCTATTTGTCTATTTGTATTATTAGGTATTCGCTCGGCAACTAAAACCGATTTGCAATGTTCACCAGCAGAGCTTTTCTATGGACAAAATCTGAGGCTCCCTAATTCCATTTCCATCCCAAGGGATGAGAACCCGATAGAGCACACAGAATTTCTTACTCGGTTTCGTACACACATGAAGGGCCTGTCAGCAACACAGCCCCGACAACTCATTAAAAGAAGCACTCATGTGTTCCAGCACCCCTTGGCTGAATATTCTACCTACAGTGGTCTTGGGACTGAGAACTAACTGCAAAGAAAACATACAAATTTCGGCAGATGAACTCCTCTATAGAACGCCACTTCGTATTCCCGGAGAGGTTTTTTTCAACTAACACTCTATATCACATCTTCAGATATTCTTGGAGAAATTTAGAGAACATATACAAGAATTATTGCGGTATTAGCCTCCTTTCGATCGTCGGTAAAGTATTTATGAAAATCATACAATCGGGAGAGAACAAGCGGGATTTAGACCACATCGAGGATGAATTGATCAAATATTGGCACTCCATCAGCTATTGGAAGAAAGAATTCGTTGCGGCAAACGAGCTATCGTCGTTTTACATCGATTCCAAATCCGCTTTCCATTGCTTTGATTAGAACAGCTTGTGGAAACACACTTGTGGAACACGCGCCAATGAGAATAATAAAACTTCTCCAAGTATCGTACGATGGCTCAACCAGCAGCGTTCGTATTCAAAGCGACTTCACTTATCCGAGAACTTCCCGATTCAAACGGGTGTTCGACAGGGAGACGTCGCACAGTGTGACGAAAGGTAAACGGAAATAAACCATTTTTCACGAATATCAATTAAATGTCCTGAACTTCTTTCACATATACCCAATGTACAAAAGTAAAGTGATAATTCCTGGAATATCCCTTCTAGTACCGAAAAATTCCAACTGAAAGTTGTAGTTAAGGTCGCATGCAAATTCTATTTCAATCAGTTAGAAATTTTTATGCGAAGTTTCAACAAGTTCTGCAAAAAAACCAAGTGAAAGTAGATTTTTTATCATAATGAATCCAACAGTTTATGGCATTTATAGTATTATTTCATTAAAATTATTTAAAAAAGACTGACATTATAACAATTTTGGTGAACATTAAAAAAATCATATAAAATTATCACTTTTAATTCAATCACATCAGTTCCTTGAAGCTTTTAAAAAAATGGTAAAATACGGTACAAATGTGGTCTTCTACACATTTTAGTACAACTAATGTATTTTATAATAACATATAGTGGTGCCTGCGCAAACCCGTGCAAATTACTTTTTTTTAATATTTTTCAGAATGCGTCGTTAAAATCAGCGGCAAAGATTTCATGGAGGCGCGACGAAATTCATCGAAAAATGAAGCTGTGCAATATTTGTTCACCAAAATTGTTACCCGAATACCTGAAGGATTTGTTCTGGAGGATCAATTGGACGTCCAGGACATTGTACGATTTGAATTTTGAATTTAAATAAGAAATTCATCGGGTGTAGCAAACGTTGGGATCGTTTCGAAGAAAAAAAAAAGACGGGAAGTGCCATGGCTTCTCGATGGCACAGTAGACATGAATATGTCTTATCCCTGGGGTCTATTTGTTTCTTGTTCTTATTGGAAATCACTTTCTTGTTCTTATTGGAAAGAACCCCTGGAGGGGGTCGAAAGGAATGCACACAACAATATATATCTGGCTCGCTTCAATACATACCCTTCAACCACCTTATCCTTTTCCACAATGTAACAGAATACAAACACACGAAACGAAATCGTTCAAAATAAAAAAATTGTGCTTTTGCAAAAATTCTAAACGCGCCGCGGCCGCACCACACTCAATCCGCAAACTGCGTAGTAAGAAAATTCCCTGACATCGATTCTGATTCCGCCCCGCTTCGAAAACACAAAAATATCGCGCGACGGACGACTCAAGCACACCTTTTCTAATGGGGCCCATCCACAGGCCAACTAGTTGTCCTAAGCCTAACTGAGTTGTGTTGTCACTGAATCGCATCGTGTGTGGGGCAGTTGGCAAACTGATTTGACAGTTGGGGTTTTAAGTTGGGATAAATCAAAATCTTTTAATTTTATGAGGGCGGGGTTTAGAGTTTGGGCAACTAGAGTCGCACTGTGTGTATTGCAGTTTGGCAAACTACTTGGATGAATTAAGTCTGAATTCGAAGAATATATTTTTTTGCAAGTTTATTTTGCATTATTTTTAATTTAAATTATGAAAGTTCACATATTATTAAATTATTTTCATAATTTATACTTTTAGAATTTAATTTATATTTTGAAAAATATAAATATTCATATTAATAATTAAAAACAATTATAATTAATCTAAAAAATCATCTTTCTCCAATTTTTATTATTATAAAACTTAGTCGCGGGTTTTCTACAATTTCATTTAACTTTCAAATTGCCTATAAAATATCGAATTGACAGTTGAAATATCAACTCAGTAGAAGCGTTTGTGGCAAAACAACAACTTTTTACACAACTCAGTTTGGACAACTAGTTGGATGGGCCCCATAAGCTCTTTAAAAAATCTCACACAAAGTAAAAAATCCTGGACACTACAGCATAGCTTCTTGTTAATGTATGTGCTCGAAACAGTCATTTTGGCAAAACGACAAATATTCATGTCAAAAGAAATGTCTCGAAAATTTTCTAACCTTAAGAAAGCTTTCGATAATATTTTCACCTAAAAATATGCAGAATTAAATATAAATTTAACTTGCTTCTAAAATTTATCCTAAAAGTATGCTAAACAGTAATGAGTCATGGTAACGATTTTCGTCTCCGCACATTCTTTCAAATAGACCCCAGGGATAAGACATATTCATGTCAAAATTCGGATTATTTGGCTAAAGGTTTTCAGTTTCACTTTAAAACGCGATGAGGAGGAGATGGAGGATGAAGTGTTCGAAGATCAAGACAAACAGCCGGGTTCGTCGAAGCGTGGTCGTCCTCCAAGTGGTGAATTTAGTTAACTCAGTGATCGACAGAAAAGGAACCGTCTCCAAACATTTAAAAAATTTGGATCGGAAGAATTGTTATCGGCGTCAAGAAAATCATTGCATGAGGAAGGTGAACTTATTGGTGTAGATGTGTTAGATAAGTTGGAAAACTCACCAACTAAGGGCAACACCATGAGTTGGACATAATATGATTATGACCATGGCTGGATCAGAAAGTCATTAACCATATTACCGGTAAAAAAGGTTACGCTAATTGCTACGTTTGCGGAGCTAAGCCAGGTCAAATGAATTCTATTGTAATTGATGGCCCGAGACAAGTACCTGCAAAAGAAGATACGGATAAGATAAGACCGATACGGAAAATCGACACTTCATGCCTGGATTAACTCATTCCAGTGCCTACTTCATATTAGTTACAAAGTCGAGTGACAGGTGTACAAGGATAATAAAGCTGTGATCGATGATAGGAAAATGCTTCCATTCAGGAAGCGCTTTTTAGGGAAATGGCGTTGAATGTGGATCAAAATTTAGCAGGATTCGGTAATCACAATGACGGTAATACGGCGAGAAAGTTCTTCTTGGAATGAGAGAAAAGTGCAAGAATTACTGGAATTAATGCTGTACTAATTAAAAATTCCGGACGATTTTGTTGGCACAGGAAACTCGTACAAAAAATGTTCGGCGATTTCGACTGGAGGACACTCGGAAAACAGGTCGTATAGCTACGAATGAAGATTTGATTAAGCGATTGTTCCTCTTAAACCCATACATCAAGTTTTTAGGCGGGACAAAGGCAAAGAAGAAAATTCCGAAAGATGAAGACGTGTTAAATATCTTTGGATGAAGATGATACAGATTCTGAGTACGAAGACGATGAAGTTGATGTTGATTTTAACCAAAAATGATGGTAATTATTCTAATATAATAAAATTTCTATACAGAAATATGAAATTAATTTTTTACATTATATTTGAGTACAAAATTTTTTCTTCCACAAATCGGATTTGCAGTTTTCAATTGTTATATACTCCCGTACAAACTTGGTACATATAATTAATTATATTTCATTAAAGTTAATATAATCGACAAATTCTAATGATTGTATATGCAAGTCCGTCCATTAAGCTGTCTATAAATTAGAATATCCTTTTTTGGCCCTGAATCCTTTTTCGTCCTTTTGCGCAAAATACATGAAAATTATTTTTAGTAAGCAAGCATTATGGTTCTAGCATTCAATATGCAATCCCATATATTTTTCCGTTTTTTCCCATAGCCTCGTCACACTGTGCGTCGCCTCGCCTCTTCTCTTCAATGCCGTGCTCGACACGATTATGCGTGAAGCATTCGATGAACGATTCGGAGTTCGAAACGACGACAACAACTTCGTAACCGATTTAATGTTTGCCGACGATAGCGCCGTCTTCGCCCACACGGATGCCAAAGCAACGGATATCTTATGCAACATTTCCCACATCGCCCAGTCATACGGGTTAAAAATGCAGAAAAGTCAATGCAGAAGAGACCAAAGCGCTCACAACGGCCAGTGTTCACCTCGATGGAACCCAAATCGAACAGGTTCCGAGGTTCAAATATTTGGGATCATTGGTTGAGGAAACGAAAGTGGCATCGACGGCCGACGTTCACGCCGCATCGGCCAGGCAACAGCAACATTCGCCTCGCACAAATATTTCCATCAAAACAAAAGTACGCCTTTATCGAACGTTGATCCTTCCTATTCTTCTCTATGGACCAGACACTGATCGAAGAAGAAAGTCAAAAACGTTGACTACGGAGGAATTGTTTGCCAATGGATGATAAGTGCTTGCCACGTAAACTTCTCTGGAGGGACCGTCCCGCAGACTGGAAAATCCAGCGATCGGCACCGAAGAAAACCTGGCTAAAGAATATCGAGGGTGATCTTAAGAATCAACGATTATCAGTTACCGAGGCTCGAGACGCCGCCAAAAACCGGCAAGAGTGGAAATGAATCGTGAATAGAATTCGAGACACGGCACCGACAGCAGGGATCCGTTGGGACGACCCCTCGGACCGCCAGCTAACGGATCAAAGAAGAAGAAGAAGAATCAGAACATAAACAAACCAGACCACTATAGTGAGAAAACACATAAACACAAAATCTCACAAAAGCAGCGACTGCATTTGACAACTGCTTTGTGGGGAAAATTTTCCAGAAGAGGCGCTGTGCGCAGTAAAAATAGCGTATATTACCTTAATACCACCTAAATTTAGCAAATCTCATACTACGTATGAATTAGATTGTCAACCTGGTACTTTGCTCAGCCGTGTTAAAATTAATACTCGAAAAAGTTGCCTCGTACTATTTTGTGAGTTTAAGTTTTATTAATAAAACACTTAAGTAATCATGACTTTTGTTTATTTTATTTATTGCATAAACTACATATTAAGATTCCAAACGTCGCTCTTCCTTAACCTTTAGTTCTGGCATTAACCCCTCAGTAAATAGTTCAGCAAACCGTGATTTTCGTTTTTTCTTACGCATTTTAATATTTGTTGTAAGTCGTACTGTGCAAAAGTAGATTAGTTCAACTAGACTTAGTGTTGAAACTCCCATAAAAAGACCAAATAAGCCCCCACAATTCGCTAGAAAGTCCGTGGTTCCATACAATTCGGTGCGTCTCACTGCAGTAAAAAGTCTTTCTTTAAACATGATTGAAACACGACTCATAAGAAAACTGAAAGTAAAAATTATAAAAATAAAATTAATAAATTTAAAATTGTAATATTACTCAGGATTCTCCTTCAGGTAATCATCCATGTAGGCTTCAAGCAACCTAGCGGCGTTGAAATGTGCCCTAGAAATTTCGAAGTCATATTCCAGGGAGGTGCAGGCTGGAAGGCAGTTGCACTCTGTATTCCAATATTTACTTTTTGTCTCTTTCAAAACTGTTAAGGCTTCCTTGAACTCCCTAAGGAGCATTCCGTCTTCCGCGTGAGTATAGCAGCCTATATCAGAAATACCACAAACACGAACGCCTGCTGGTTCTAAAAATAATTTTAATTAAATTCAAAATTTCTTCGATAATATTAAGAGTTACTCGGCATTGTGTACTTCACGCATCCACATTTACTGATCGTATAGTTTATGAGGCATTCGTATTTGCAATTATTTTGTGTATAAACTTTAAAATATTTTAAATGCCGCTCATCGCTGAAATAGCATTGTCTCCTTGAAGGATTTGAAATTATTTTTTCTTCTTTAAAACACAAAAACGATACAAAAAACCCCTACCTATCAGGTGAGTACTTCCTTAAAGTTTCTGAAGTCGTTATGTAGTTTGGTTTGAGTGTAATAACAACTTCTTCCATAAATGGCACCTTAATATACCTTTTGGGTGCTTGTGGAACCTCATCTGGTGATTGCAAATAGACCTAAATAAATTTCAAATTTTGCTTTGAGTGAAAATTCAAATTCATAATTAATAATATTACACGAAATCCTGGCACAGAGCCTCGACACAAATATTCCAAGTCATATTGAAATGCTTTTGGAGTGAAGAAAAGTCCTCCGGGAGTTCCGGATGCAAACACACGTTTTGGATATACATCTGCTTTTAGAGGATCCTTGTAGCCGGACTCGAGACTCCATTCCGGGGGCTCTTGAACTTCGGCGGAGCTATTAAATTGAAAAATTAATTTGATAATTGCGTTTAGCTCTACGGAAAGAATAAAATTAGTAACTGTGTCGTTGTTATGATGGAAGATGATTATACCCTTGACACACTATACTTTCATTATGATGATAACATTCATGATTATGGTAAACGAAATGAGGAGGCGATACAATACATTTTACTTTCATTTGCATTAGACATGTGCAGTGAGGTATCCCAGTAGGAAATATCACCGCTTTAAATAGAAGCGAGGTCCAAACGTTTTTTTGGTGCACAGTTGTAACCAAAAACAAAGCGTGCAGACTTTGCAAGCCTGCTCGCAGCAATAGTATTTTCTTCGTTAAGGCAATGTGTCGCTAGTTTTGGTTTTACTTTTTCTGCTTGAGATGGAGCTGTCGAATCTTTAGTTTAAGGCTCTATATCAAACCGAAACTGTGCTTACAATTCAGCTTAATTAAAACGCATCTAATGTTAAAATAAAATGAATCTTCTTACCAAGAGGAAGCGCTACTTGCTTTAAAAAAGGCGCTTTAAAAAACCATTCGGAGCCCTTGTTTTCTTCCTGGGATTATATTATGTATGTTTTTTGCTTTATTAACTTCCCAGTATATGGAAGTTATTGTAATCGGTCTGCAAATCGAAATCGAAATTTTCAACGTATTTTCATTTTTAAGGTCCCAAGAGCATTTGATGCACAAATTTGCGAAGAAGTATGTGTATGTGTACGTAGGTGGTCATTTTTTCCTGCACGATAACGCGCGAACCAAAAAAGATAATGAGGTGTTGTTCGAAGCGTATTAACCGAAATATGATATGAAAAGATTTTTATAACATTTGGTCGGGCCGTTTTTTGGTTTAAACGAAATCAGTGATTTTAGTACCTTCAGAATATTGGCCGAACCACAACATATATCGACTTACTTGAGGTGTCGTTCGAGGCGTATTAACGAAAATAAAATTTGAAAAGATTTTTATAATATTTGGTCGAGCCGTTTTTAGGTTTAAACGATATAAGTGATTTTTGTACCTGCACGATATCGCGCGAACCATAAAAGATATCGTTTTAGTTGAGGTGTCGTTCGAAGAATATTAACCAAAATAAGATATGAAAAGATTTTCATTAAATTCGGTCCAACCATTTTTTTTCGTGATTTTTGTACCTGCAGGATACCGCGTGAACCAAAAACTATATCGATTTCTTTGAAGTGACGAAAGAAGAATATTAACGAAAAAATGCCCTGAAAAAAATTTCATTACATTCGTTCGGGCCTTTTTTGTTTAAATGGAAAAACTTTGGATAAGTGTCAGAAAGGCTTTAAATTGATAAATTTTGCTAATATCTAAAAAAAACTCGATGGAATAGGACCTGTTCTAAACGAAGTGATCTTTTTTTGTATTCTGCACAGAGATAGCCTTCCAGCAAAACATCAGTTGTCAAAATTCGACAACCTTTCAAAATCGTGCAAAAATTTCGTTACCCTTTACAAACATCACGAATTTTTCAAAGCTTGAATCAGCATTTTTTGATGTTGAATAGTTTTCTATGCGTGATACAGTTTCAGGAAATTGCGGTTCACCCCGGGATTTCCACTATTTACCGAAATTTTTTCTTGTTGGTCAAGTATGACTAGTAGTATCTCCGGAAAGCATTGGAGTTTCCAAATGAAGTCGTTCTGTTCCCAGTTTATCAGTGGCGCTTCAACACGCCCAATACGAATTCGAACACCCGCTTTAAGGCCTGAACATGTAACCGAAACGAAACGAAACCGAACCGAAACGTAAAAAATAAATTGTATGAAAATGTATGAACCCAATTATGTAGCGAACGAAACCGAAACGGAGCGGAGGATATAAATTCATTTCATTTCGGCTTTCGTTTCAGCTATTCAGCACTGGAAAGTACTGATCAGCTGATTGTCAGGTTTCAAAAGTCAAATTTTCCTTTTGTTCTTTGGGCCGTAAATAAACATCCGTAAAAATTTTAACTGGGGACAAAGTTGAAAAATTAATTTTTGCTTTCGGCAGTTACCCGGAATTATAGGACAAAAGTAATAAAAAATATAGGGATGCGTGAAAAAAAGAGATTATTTGGAAACGAATTTCTTCTGAAGAGCTTGAATGCACATATTATTTTATAATATTTATTTAGGTATATTATATATAATATATGTATTTATTTCAGCTAATAGCTGTTCAACTGTAAATATATTATTTAAATTCAAAACTTTTTAATTAAAACTTGTTCCTTCACCCAACATGAAAATAAATTGTCTGGAAATGTCAAAAACCGATTCGGTCCGATTGCTATATAATCGCTAGCATATTGGAATTCGTTTCGGTTCCGTTTCGTTTTCGTTTCGCTTTCGGCTACATATTCAGGCCTTTAGTCTAGCGATCGACGTACGAAGGAAATGTTTGTTTGCTAAAGTTCGAGAAAAAGAAATTCTCTAGAAAAATCTTATAGATTTACCACTATTATAGTTATTTGAACTACCTTTTCTCAAGATTACCTTGTCACCAGTTCTGATACTAGTCAATTTCCCACTATTAACGTATTTCTATTTTGTAAGAAGGCAGTTACTGCGTTGACGTTCATCATAGTGGGAAGCTGATCGTGTGGACCGAAGGGGTCAAATCCACAACCGAACTAGTTTTTAAGTTGTTTCAATTTGCAATACTTTAAATTTTTTAGAGCAGTAAAGAAAACGTCCCTACAAGTGGTTCCATAATTAACGTCCAATCAAGTTAGTTTATTTAAAAATCTTATTTTCCAGATTTCCAATAGATGGCATTTAACAGTACAGTCCAATTGAAGGTAAAATATCTTCCTTTTAGACTTTCATTATGATGGGTTTTTTTTACTTAATTACTTTGATTATGATGGTGCATTATTTTAACGTATTTGGATAAACAAAAAATAAAGAGTATAGATATACATATTAAAAAGTATCTTTTTTGATATGTCGCCGTTTTCCTTCCTCTCCTACTGACCTATTGTTCTGCTCTTTAAAATAAGCTAATCCTGGAGGAGTCGACCTTCACCTTTAACTTTAAAAAGCCAACCCCGAAGGTATCTCATCCGAGCTCACTTCGGTCGATTTCAATTTGTTGCTCTCATCTAATGAGTTGGATGTTGATTGTTGATGTAGAAAGATTTTACTCCGTCCTGTATGAAACCTTCACATCCTGTGTACCTATTGAGCCGTTAAAGTCGTCCAGATCACCCCCACCGTGCTACAACAATGAGTTGAGACATTCCAAAAACCTGAATAATACACTCTGGAAAACCTTCCTGAAGAGGAAAGACACTGCGAGTTTCTATGCATTTCCCAATTGCTATCACCTATTTCATGTCCTCTCCGAAGTCTTAGCTATAAGGAGTACCTCAGGAACATGGAAGGTAAAGTGTATGGTGATCCCAGAGCATTCTTTCAATTTATCAACAATAAGAAAAAAGTTGATAATTACTCTTACACCATGCAATACGAGAACTCTTTTAGTTCTAAATCATTCGAGATTTGTGACAAGTTTGCATCGTTCTTCCTCAAATCTTTTACGTCCCCTGCCTTTTAACAAGGTGAAGACAATCGACATATCAATGCGATTGAAACGGCTCAAAACTTATCCCTGTCTATAACCACGGAAGAAATATCGAAACATATCAATGAACTTCCATAAGATTTTTCATCCGACCCTAATGGAGTTCCTTCTGCTGTTCTAAAATCCCGTGCAAAGGCCATTCTGTCTCTTCTGCTATGCTTATTTCAAAAATCACGAAATATAGGGCGCTTCTCAACTTTATGCAAAAACTAAACCTGTCCAAAATAAGGTTCTAAGAACGAAATATCTAATTATAGACCAATTGCGAAGTTATCGTCTATACCAAAACGTTTCGAATCTATTATTTATTCTTCTCAACACACCAACATGGATTTCTCGCATTTCGTTCCACTACTACTAATTTACTGGAGTTCTCTTCGCACTTACTAAACTGACTGTATTTACACAGACTTCTGTAAGGCTTTAGACAGGCTCTCTCACTCTATTATGGTTCTTAAACTAAAGAAATTGGGCTTTCCGCATGCCCTTGTGGTATGGTTCCAGTCGTACCTGGCCGACAGAACCTACCAGGTTCTATTCGGCGGAGTTAAATCTAAAAACATCGAAGCGTCAACTGGTCTCCCTCAAGGCAGTCATCTTGGCCCTGAGATCATGACTCTTTCTAGGAAACGTGGTGTTATAACTTATGACTATACTTTTCTTAACAAGGTCTCCCGCGTTCACTCTGTAATCGATCTAAGGGTTAAGTTAGAAAGTAAGTTGGATTTCTCCACCCACTTCAATTATATCTCTTCCAATGAATGGCAAGGTGGACTCTAGTTTCTTAAGAAGCCTCAAGTCATTTAGAGTGAATACCTACAACCTGAACGGTGAACCTCTCTTGCACATTTATTCCTCTAATACCAATTATGGCATGTTCGAACCGTTTAATGGCATGCTTATAAATTCTAACAAAAATATGAGTGTCTTTAGCTTGCTAACTAGTGAAGTTGTCCTTAAAATATCTGTTTGATATTTTGTGCTCTTGTATTTTGTTTAATATTTTATGCCTGCATGGCTTAGCTGAGCCACTAAGCAGTGGTAAATGTTTCTCAGCCTCAACTCTATTATTCATGTGGATTGGATCTGAAAATTTATATTCGATTTCAAATCAATGCAGCTTCAGCTTTCATTGTGAAGCGACCCTAATACTCGACGCTTCTGCCTAACGGGTGATAATTTCAAATCATTATTCCGATTTGAATTCGATAACGTGCAATGGTTAAGCAATCATTTCTTTTCCGTCATGGTGGTGCAATACCAAAAGTTGAAAGAATGAATATATTCCTAAGATATGTAGGAGACCCCGGATTTCAAGTTGGAGTCGGGGAGGATATTGGCGTTTATAGAACGGGAAGTATGTTGTGCTATTGGTGCGAATGGATTAATTTTCTAACCACCTTTGAAGAAATGAGAGAAGCAAAAGAAGAGTGGCAATTTAAATATAACTTTCCGCAATGAGTGCTTTAGATTGCACTCTAGATTGCGAAACTCTGCAATATCCAGTATTCTGAATGAAAATTCTGCAGGAGCCATTTTGCTAGGAGATGAGTGTTACAGCCTAACACCATGGATTATGACACTTTTTAAAAATGCAACAACCAATGCTGAACAAAAGTACAACAAATTACATATTCGTGAAAGAGTTATCATTGAACGGGACAATTTAAAAGTAGATTTCCAATAATGAGTTCAAGAGTGCGTTTGTCCACCGAAAGAGTTCCTAAGACAGTTATGGCTTATTTCGTGTTGCACAATGTAGCAAAATTTGTTTGTTGTTAATACACACACTGAATTTTTATTCACTCCACCCATTGTTTCTCAAGGAATCGAATACTTTCGAACGAGTAAAAAGTACTCATTGAGTTTCGATTCAGTATCCCTAGGTAAAATAGGGAACTGCAGGAGACGTCAATTGTCTGATGAGTTGGTCCATTATGTTAGGCGCCTCAGAGAGCGACAATGGTAATTTCGGAATACCTGCTTTATTACAATTTTTCCGCCAATGGTCTGGAACGAATTATCACCAATAAAGTCTGACAACCAATGTTAAGTGGAAGATGGGAAATCACTTGTCAGTTATGGTTGATTCAAAGCATGAACTTCAGGTTAGAAAACCTCATAACATCCAATTTCCGTAATTTTTAGTCTTTCTTAAAAATAAACTAAAACAAACTAAATCAAATCAATCAGTAATGCTGGATAAATTAATTCTAAAAATGAACTATATATTGCACCACACTTATTGCGTTCTTCGGTTATTTCTTGTGTTACTGCTCTCGTATGGCTTAATGGCACAACACACAGTTGATGGCAACGAATTGAGTTATAGTTTAACTTTTTTAACGCTTTGTAATATCCTTATACGTATAATAAATGTTTTAACATATCTAAAATATGTCACTTAGTTTTAAAAATTTAAAACTTACTTGGAGGGATTCCATAAGAAGTGTTCACTTTCCAAACCATTAAACTGGTAGCACACCCCATCATCGGCAAGTACTGGCACAAACAGGTTTTCGCACCAATCAATAGCTCGATTAAATTTGCAGAACGGCGTTGAACTATTGATGATTGGAGCCAATTCCAGAAGCGTGTCTTCAATATTCCTTGAAGTATTCAATTCCTTGATATCCAGAATCGAAGCGATTTCTGCATCGCATACGTGAAGGTACGCTTCCAAGTAAGCCAATCTGTTCAACATAAAATCCAATTACGAAAAATACAAGCACTAGATAACTTCAATTACTCGGATTCATTCAAGCTATTGATAGCCTCTTTATCTGCCTTTAGATCATAGTACACTTTAGAAAAATTAAACACTCTTGCATGAGCTTTTGTTTCTGGACATAGGACGATTGCAGGAAATGGGATGTCGGCGACTGGTGCTGTCCTTTCTGCAAAGCTTACAATAACGGGTGTGTCGTGCCACTTGAGCCAAACATTCGCTGTCAAATGAGCACACACGTATATGGAAACGAGGAAAACAAGTATCCAAAAAACCCTAAAATAAAAAAATTAAATCCTATTTGATTTTGTTAGATTTAGCACCTTTCGAAAAATGGTCGCTTCCTTTCGCCCAAGTAACGAATCCCATGCACAGTACTGTTTCTGCAGTACTCCATAAAAATGCCAATACAAGCATCTGACGGATTTCCATATTGAATCCGCTTCCTTGTAATCACCTCGGTCGGAACATCGCTAAGTGCATCCGAAGGAGCAAAAGATAGCTCACCTACGGACTTTTTGTGAAACAACATTGCACACTTTCAGAACTTTGCGGACTATTGTTAGCCTTGGTGGATTTTAGTGGACTGAAGGATATTAGTGAGCCGTGAGTGAGCTGCAAAACTTAATGCCAGAGCTTTCTGTTGGTGAAAGTAACAATTGTCGCCGTAGGGAATTTGGATATAATGCAGTAGGCATCCGGGACAAGTCTTGCATGAGAGTGACGAGGCACTTTGAACTTACGGGGTCCTGTATAAAGTCCCAGTGCGTGATATGAAGTAAATTTTTTTAGAAAAGTGAAATGGCAGAATTATTTACTGCAGGTTATTAACTTAATTAATGGAGGGCAGAGCTCTAAAGTTTTGGGAAAACAAAGGAACCAAACGAATTAAAACAAAACGCAGCTCAAAGCTTTAAAGTTGTGCAGCAATTAATGACTTATATAAATAATAGAGTGAACGCGGTACTAGACTCAATTTCTCAATGACATAAGGATTAAAACATCTGGTGAACATGAATTTCTATAGATTTTTAAATATTAGGTTGTTTCATCACCTGATTCCGTTTTAGTAGGTTAGAGCGTTATACCACTTAGCGTTATAGCACTTTTTTAAACAAACTGTAGCAAGTAGAATCGAAAACACCAAGGCGAAAGCCCGGTCTGGTAATACGCCGTTAAACTAAGGCTAAGGTCTTCCCGTGGCTGCGAGCGGTTCAAGAGTATTGTAGGTGAGGCAATTTGTAAAAGTCATATAAATAACTTTAAATAAGGCCTAGTAAGTATATGTTTATTTTCTAAGGAAGGAAATGCATGGATAATTAGTTTGCAAGGAATAAAGGGGGGTGGGGGTGGCTGGGAATGAAACAATCAAAATCTGGAGATAATGTTATCTGAAATAGTATCGACTGTACAGTTAAAAAAGATAGCAAAAGCCTATACTCCCTAAGAATAAAATAATTCCCCGAGTAAAAATAAAAGATGGCCTTACAACGGGCGAACTCCTGCCGTGTTTGAAACATAGTCCTAGGATATGTGCTGGGCATCAGAAGGATGTTTGTCGGAGTGTACGGCCATATATTTATTGAGAAAAACATCATGAAATGTGGCGCTCATGTCTTCATATTCGAATATTACAAAATTTTTATCAAGGCACTGCAATTGATGGTTTTTTATTTTTGATCGGTTTTTTATCTTGAACCGGTTAAAATAATCAACAGAAAAATCAAGTGTGCGATGTCTTTACAAACCAACGTCTGGCGAACCTGATTTTCTTAGGCATCGATAGCCTTTAAGTATGATAATCGAAAGGCAGATTGTACTTAACGGAAAAGATCAAGTTCCCACAAACCGCACTGAACAATACATTGGTGAAGAGCCGACATTCCAAATTCATAATGGCCGCCGACGCAAAATGGCGGAAGACATACAAAAGACTGAAAAGTAGAAAATACTACCGATCAACATCAAATCTTGCATATAAGCATAGTTCACGAAACAATGCAATCTGGCCATTTTGTAAACTAGTTGGAATGTGGATTTGACTCTTTCGGTCCATACGATCAACTTCCCAGTATGATGAACGTAGACGGAATAAACTATCTTCTTACAAAATAGTAATACGTTTAGCACGAGTGGGAAATTGACTAGTATTAGAACTGGTGACAAAGTAATCTTGAGAGAAGGTAGTCCAAATAACTATAATAGTGGTAAATCTATAAGATTTTTCTATAGAATTTGTTTTCCTGCACTTTAGCAAACAAACATTTACTTTGTACTTCGTTTGCTACACTAAAGCGGGTGTTCGAATTCGTATTGAGCGTGGTGAAGCGCCGCTGATAAACTGGGAAGCGAATGACTTCATTTGGAAATTCTAAAGCTTTCAAAAAAGTGCTGATCTAAGGTTTGAAAAATTCGTAATGCTGGTAAAAGGTAATGTAATGCGCGTTTTTTATAGGTTGTCGGATTTTGACAAGCGATGTTTTGTTGGAAAGCTATCGCTGCGAAGAATCCAAAAAAGATCATTTCGTTTAGAATGGATCTCATTCCATCAAGTTTATTAGATATTACTAAAACTTATAAATTTAAGGTTTTTCTGACACTTAGCTGAAGTTTTTCCATTTAAACAAAAAGGCCCGACCGAATGTTATGAAATTTTTTCAGAGCATTTTTTCGTTAATATAATTCTCCCGGCACCTAAAAAGATGTCAATACAGTTTTTGGTTCTCGCGGTATCGTGCAGGTACAAAAATTACGAACAACATTTAAACAAAAAAACGTTTCCACCGAATTTTATGAAAATCTTTTCAGATCATATTTTGGTTCATATTCCTCGAACGGCACCTCAAATCTTTTATGGTATCGTGCAGGTACAAAAACAGGTCTTTTAAACCAAAAAACGGCTCGACCAAATTTTATAAAAATGCAGTGCAGAAAAAAATGACCACATACGTACGCACACACGCACACACATACTTCCTCTTAAATTTGTGCTTAAAATGCTATTAGGACCTTGAAAAATGAAAACAGGTTGTAAATTTTGATTTCGATTTTCAGACCGAACTTCCCTCTATACTGGGAAGTTAAAAAAATCAAGATGGCGGTTAGTACACTCAATATATCAAGAGGGAGAATTAGCGACATGGGTATCAAATGAAAGGGTATCATAGACAAAATACAATACCCAGTATAGTATACCTAATATGGGCATCAAATGAAAGGGTTTGATAAGTAGAACACCATAAGCAATATAGTATACTTCATATGTCGTTAGGTCCATCGGCCATCTCAAAAGGGTGGATTACCGTTTTCTCCACAACCCACTGGATATGAGAGTACATTATCTTCTAAATGGAGTCACTCAAGTTACTGTTAATACGCATACATGATTAGTTTAACTTAGGTTGAACCCAAGTCCAACTACATGAAGACGCGAGTGGAGTTGAATTCACTATTCTCAAGCGGCTTAAACCAAATGAGTGATGAGAATAATATTTTAGGTTGCATCTTGTATTCTTCTATGACTCAGACAACATGATTGTTGAGCCTAGTTCAATAGTCTTGCCGTCTGTCGATAATTATCACCCACCTCTTCTACTGAGTTATTGTTCTGCCTTTAACAATAAACTAATCCATTAAGGGTTCACATTTACTTTTAACTTTAAAAAGACCAATATTGAAGAACTGTCATCCAAGCTCACTTCGATCGATTTCAATGGGTTGCTTTACTCTAATAAGTTGGATGAAGATGTTGCAAGGTTTTATTCCATTCTGTACGAAACCTCTGCTTCTATTGAGCCTCTAAAGCTGTCCAGATCATCCCCACCCTGGTAAAACTATGAGTTGGGACATGCTAAAAACCAGAGGAATAAACTCTAGAAAACTTTCAAGAAACAAAAAAAAATTGTTGTCTGTAAAGAGGGTTTACGGACGATAGTTTAACGTGACAACGTCATGAGAAAACATTGATGAAATGATTGCATACTTTTCACTTCACTGTGTATACAGTCGACGAAACAGTTCACGTGTAAGTTGTGTGCTGCCGCTGTCTTTCTTCTCGTCGGACCCATGGGCCAATCGAGTGGAAGAGAGATAGATGCTGGTGCAAGCCGAACGCTCAACACATTACACTTGAAACACTCCCATTCATTTCCTACTTTTCTTGGAAGAAGTTAAATATCAGACATGTATAAAAGTTGTAAATGAATTTGTTACTACACATTGTTACTTGTAAATAATCTGTTCATTAAAGTAATAAACATATTTGAATTCATTAGTGCAAATAAAAGCTAATTTATCAATCAAAATGAATATTTCATTTCACTCCTTTTTGTATCCATACAAAATAATGATAATTTAATATAAATGATTCAATTTTATTCATAAAAGTATGCAATCATTTCATTAATATTTTCTCGAGCGTAACGGGACATAACGGGACAATGAGTCATCATTTTTCGTTTATGCAGCCGGAGTTCATCGTTTTAATAGTCGTTGTCACGTCAAAATAGAAAAATCAGCAAGTAAGGATATAGAAAATTAAAATAATTCAATATTTTTTGGATTTTACTTTTTACAAAATTGTGGTGAACTGGTTTGTTACGCATACCATATTGCCAGCGCCATTTTAAATTTTCTAATTTTGACAACCGATTCATTAACTCCCACTTTGGTTTGTTTTTAAATTTTTGACGTGACAACGTCTATTAAATCGGTTTAAGATAGGTCGCGCGTGTGAAAATGTCCCGCACAATGTCCCGCACACGAAAAAAAAATCATATCTCCGCCCCCATACATGTTAGGGGGTTGGTTAATGGCTCAAAATTTTCGTTAATTTATCCTCTACACGGGAAAAATACATTCATTCACCTTATTGACGTGACAACGTCTCTTAAATCGGTTTAAAATAGGACGAGCGTGTGAAAATGTCCCGCACACAAAAAAAAAATTTGCTTCGAAATATATAATTTATTAATTGAGAAAATAATACAAAACGTAATAACAGACGTTGTCACGTTCAAATTAATAGACGTTGTCACGTTAAAATACGGACGTGATACTTCACATCCAAGACCATTAATTTTTTTTCACAAATTCCTTATTTGTGACCATAAAACCCTAAGCATTTTCAATGGGTTCAAAACGAATTACCAAAATTCCACCGCCATTTTGAATTTTCAAATATTTACCACAGAATCGTCATTTTGGTCCCTAAAAACCACCCGATACCGATTATCAATGGATTCAGAACATAGTTGCAAAATTCATTCGCCATATTGGCGCCGCCATTTTGATTTTTCAAAATTTGGCTACAGAATCGTAATTTTTGTGCCTAAAAACCCCCCGATGCCGATTTTCAATAGAAATCGGAACCCAAAAATTCGTTCACCATCTTGATTTTTTTTACAAAATTGTCAGATATCATTATCACGGGAACTCAATGTACATATGTGCAAAGTTTCATAAGAATCGGTTAAGTAGAAGCCGTTGAAAACGCTGTCGCAAGATTTGAACTAAAGAAACAAAGAAGCAAATATACGAGGTCAAGCTAAATAAAGCCACATATTCACTCACTAGTGAGTAATTGTAATAACCCGTTGCTAACTTTAAGGAGAAAAAAAAATCATTAAAAAGAATTTAGGTATAATTTGCATGCATCGTCTTAAAACTTTATTCCTTATCTACTGACATACACAAATTCGCATATACCAATGCCAACGATTTTTGTTTTCGACTCCTCCGTTTTAAATTCGTCCTTATTCGAACTGTGCAAAAATACACCAACTCAAGAATACTAAGCGAAGAAATTCCCATGAAGAGTCCAAGTAGCCCACCGCAATTCGCCAGAAACTCTGTTGTTCCATATAGCTCAGATCTCTTAACACCAGTGAAATATTTGTTTTTAAAAACAATCAAAACCCGAGACACCATAGCTCTGCAAAAGGAATAAAATGTTGATGCTAAAAGTTAATTTGTCAGCAGCATACCCTGGGTGCTCGTCCAAAAATGTAGAATGATAAGAATGCATGAAATTCTTGAAATCGTAATCCGCCACTGATATTTCAAAATCATACTGAAGGGATGTGCAAGCAGGGAGGCAGGCGCATTTCGTGTTCATATACTGATCCTTGTGAAAATTTACCGAAGAAAATTCATGTGCAGTGAGGATTAGATCACCTTCAGCTTGAGTGTAGCAGCTAATGTCAGACAATCCGCATACTGGTACTCCGTCTGGTTCTGAAAGAAAAGCAATTTAACGCAGGGCCTTTTCACAATGCACTTTCTTTTACTTGGCATGGAAAACTTGACGCAGCCACACTTGCTTATGGTGTGGTTGATGAGACATTCAAAATTGCAATTAGTTTGAGTATAAAACTTGAAGAAGCGCAGTTGTCGTTCACTTGTGAAGTAACACTGTCGCCTGCACGAGAAAACAGTACATCCGTTCAGTTTAGGGATAAAAATATATTGATTATATACAACCGTTCAGGTGAGTATTTCTGCAGGTGCTTCGCGGTTCTAATATAATTTGGAGTTAGCTTTATAAGAACATCTTCTTTGAAAGGGACCTGAACGTAGGGCCTTGGTGCTTGTGGAACATCATCGGGTGATTGCAAATATATCTGAAAGGTTAGATTATTTTTGGTATTTACAATTTGTTTTGTGTGAAGTGTTCTGTTATTTACTCTAAATCCTGGTGCAGATTGTCGGCATATAAAATCAATGTCATAATCGTATCCAAATGCTAGGAAGCTGAAACCTCCCCTTTTTCCAGGTGCCAAAGCTCGTTCTGGATAGTATTCGTCACTTAAGGAATCCTTGTAGCCTTCCTCTAAATTCCATTCTAGCACAAACGTGTCGTTTTCCGCATATTCTTTCTGAGATCTTTAAAAATAATATTAGTTGATAAACTTTATAAAATAATGAATTTTTTTATCCAAAATATTTTAACTGATTCTAAGAGAAATGTCAAATTTTAGGCATCGAAGACATTCGAGACTCAGCAAAAATCGACAAAGCTTTAGTAAAGGGCTTAACGAGTGATCTAGGAGCAATTAAAAGAACCGATGGCTCTTTCACACAGTCTAAAGGAGAAATCTTGATAATATCGCTTCAAACACACTTCCTAAGGCACAATTACATATTTATTTAAATGGGAACGCAATTTCTGCTGGGCAGCTTATTTTCTAAGCGATTAGATCGTTTAATCCATACAAGTGCCCTGTAGCAGACAGAGTAGGAGAAGTAGAAGATCTATTCCATTCTGCTAAAGGAAAACTGCAGCCTAGTCATTCCCTTATTATGCACAATTATCAGTGCTTCCTTCGCACATGGTTATCTGTCTGGAAGAACTTCAACATAACATTTTGTACAGGCGGGAAAGTCCACTTAGACAGCACTGCACAACCTGGTGCTCAGGCTGGAATGCGCAGTACTACACAAAGGAATTGCGCTGGCAGACTTAATTCGACTCTATGTCGAGACCTCGCAAACTAATGGTCTTTCAAGTTGCGGGGTCTCTGAAAGGCCCTATAGCAAAAAGATCTCCACAGAGAGTTCTTTCTCCTAATCTGTGGTGCCTTGTTGTTTATGAGCTCCTAGAGTTACTCAACGGCCGAAACTTTTTCGTCCAAGGTTATGCAGATGATGTCAGATGACGGTCATGGTAATAACAAGTGAAATGGAAGGAACCATGTGTCAAGGAGACTGTAGTAGGCACTAGATCTGGTCAGCTGCTGCGCGAGCGTCGGCCTAAATGTCAATTCCGACGAAACCATCATAGTTTCGTTTACCGGAAAACATACATACATACCGGGACTTTCGGTCCCTAACATCGCAGGTAAATCAATATCCTTTTCACAACAAGCCAAATATTTACAAGTAATGATTGATGCCAAACTCAACTGGAACCAGCACAAGGACACTAAACGACTTTTAAAGATCCCTGCGGGCTTGCCGCAAAGCTGTGGGTCCACAATCGATATACATGTACACCACCATCATTAGGCCCATGATAATTTACGGCAAACACAGGCAACAGTAAGATGCTGTACCAAGTTACTAAAGAGCTCACGGGAAAGCACTCTACTAGCATGCCGTTAAGAGTGCGGATGGAAGGCTGCTGTGCAGCGACGAGGAGCAGCTCCAAAGATGGAGAGATTACTTCTTCGCCGTCCTGAATTGTTCATTTACACAGGAAACCAGCTACAATGCACAGCCAATAAGAATCACCACCCGGGCCCCATCCAAGACGGAAATAGTAACCGCAATTCATGCAATGGCCAATGGTAAAGCAGCTGGAAAAGATGGCATCCCGCCAGAATTGCTGAAAGCCGATTCAAGCCTCATAGCAGATGCGCTTCAGCCAATCCTGGAAAAAGCATGGAACACCTGTACCTTTCCGGAGGATTGGACGGAAGGTATCATAGTCAAAATACCAAAAAAGGGGGACCTAACAATATGCGACAACTGGAGAGGCATCTGTTTACTATCTACAGTGGGCAAAATTTTGTCCCATATATTACTATCTAGGATAAGTGAGGCATTAGACCGAACGCTTAGGAGGCAGCAGGCCGGATTCAGGAAGGGCCGCTCATGTATTGATCATATCAACACCTTACGAATAATAGTGGAGCAGTCTACTGAATTCCGATCCCCCCTTTACCTTGCTTTCGTAGATTATGAGAAAGCGTTCGACTCGGTCAATAGGAGCTTTATATGGCAGGCACTACGGCGACGTGGACTGCCTGATAAAATAATAGAATTGATAAAAGCCTTATATAACAATTCCAAATGCAGAATTCTCCATAATGGAAAATTATCCGACAGCTTCGAGGTGAGCTCAGGAGTACGACAAGGATGCCTACTCTCACCTTTACTATTTCTTATAGTAATAAATGACATCCTTGTCGGCGCTCTAGATAGTAGAACAGGCGGCACACAATGGGGTTTGTTAGACCGCCTTAAGGATCCCGACTACGCAGATGATATCTGTTTGCTGGCCCACAGACACCAGGACCTCAAAAACATGATTAACAATTTGGCAAGAGAAAGTAGTCCAGCAGGCTTAAGGCTAAATCCAACTAAAACTAAAGAAATGCGGATAAATGCAAACACCATTGAACGAACTGCGCTGAATAAGCGTGACGTGGAACTGGTCGGTAAATTCTGCTACCTCGGTAGTATTATTACCGAAAATGGCGGTGCAGAAGAAGATGTCAGTTCCAGAATAAATAAACCACGAAGCGCATATGCATGCCTATCCCGCATATGGAGATCAACGGAGATCTCGACTAACACCAAATTGCGGCTGTTCAACTCCAACGTTAAGGCAGTACTTTTGTATGGTTGCGAAACATGGAAAGTCACACAATTCATCACAAGGCGCCTACAAGTCTTCATCAACAGATGCCTGCGTCGTATCCTAAAAATCCGCTGGCAGGATAGAATTTCAAACGAAGAACTATGGCGCCGTGCCGGCCAAGAAAGGATAGACGACCAAATCAGACGAAGGAAATGGAATTGGGTTGGCCACACATTGCGACGCGATAACGAAAATCGAGCCAAACAGGCCCTCGAATGGAATCCGCAAGGATCCCGTCAAGTCGGAAGACCTAGAACAACGTGGAGGAGAACCCTACTAGCAGAAGCCGCAGCAACTGGGAGATCCTGGTCGGAGCTGAGCGCTGTCGCGCAAAACAGAGTCCGCTGGAGGGCAACTGTTTCCGCCCTATGTCCCATGAGGGATTAAAGGAGCGCAATGAATGATAGTTTGGTGGCACAGAATGGCGCTTAAAAGTTTCATAAGTATTAGACAGGGAGCCGGTAACACTAAAAGTCCCGTCCCGTCATACGGAATTGAAAAATTTTTTGGTAATCGAAAGTTCGAAGCTAGACGAGCAAGAAAAGCTTTGTAAGCATGGATTTAATAAGCCGGAAAGGTCGGACATACCTCTTTGAAAGTTGTGATAAGGGATAAAAATTTACCGTTACTTGTAGCAAGTCGGTTTTTTTTTATTTTACTCGTTTTGATGTTAACTTTGAAAATGTATTGGTACGCCGGCTCGAAAACTGCCGGAAGTATCCGGCATACCAGATTTTATTTCTTATCAGTTGATTGTAAAAGTCGCTGTATGTGACGAAAGTCGCTGTATGTGACTAAAAGAAACATCACAGTGAACTTCGAATGTCACTTTGACCTTCCTTTCGCAAGTTACAGGAAAATGTGTTTTATTTTCTTCGCCAAGACTATGAAGACTCACCCGACGAGTAATGATACCGCCAAAATCCCCTATAACACGGGAGCTAATATATTATAAGAGACCTTTTAAGCTATATAATAAAAAAAAAACTTTTTGGTTGTCAATTCTATTTTCACGTCTGACCTAATATCTAGTTTGCCCCGTTGTGGCTGTCCTGATACCCACGGCCATAGCAGAGCAGTTGTCTGGCTCTCGCAAGGAATATCTACATATTGTGTATTTAGAAACCACTTCTATCAAGGTTTGCCATGATCCATCTGACTGTCTAGCTGGATCCTAGTGACTTCTTCAACCACATTGCCTGCAACTAAACTAATTTCTTAAATTTTTGTTCACGAGTACAGTTACAAAGCCGTGCCTGCATACATGTGGTTATACGAATGATAACTTGCCTATGTATTCCACGGTTCTCTTGAAATTGTTGCATTTTCACGATTTTCAATTAAGTCGACATCGATCTGCAATACAGTATATCCTCTTTAATCCGAACCTGCGCTAATCCAAACCTCTAGTAGTACGAATAGCGCGAATTTGCAGTCATAATCCGAACAATGCCTCGTTAATCCGAACAGCAAAGTAAATGTGGGAATCCCTTGGTTCAATGTTTTTTATGCATCGCAACTAAAATGGGGAATCCCCAGATTTTAAATTGTCTAAAATTTGCTCTGTAAATTGTTTCTTGTTCATTAGACCGGTGATCGCTATTGAGTTCAATTCTCATTGCAATTTAGAGAAGCGGTGGCTACTAAAAGGAAACATATTACTTTGTCTATAAAAAACAAGATTGACATTTAGTGGAGTCAGATGAGCATCAAATTTTAGTGAAAAGGGAATTGTCTCGAGAGTAAAAATTTTTTTTGGAACATGTTAGTTACATCGAATACTATACGAAATGGACATTTTCTACCTCTAGCAACCGCCGCTACGTAAGTTATCGGCCATTATGTCAAAAATGTACCATTTTGGTCATTCTTTCTAAACATAGATGTGTATATCTCGGCATGTGTAGGTTCGAAAAAATCGAAAAAAATAGAGGCTGTTTGGTATGATATTGGCTACCATCGGTTACAATATGAAATCCTTATCTGCACACATAACCTCAAAAAAAATCAAAAACTGAAGAAACTGCAGAATTTTGGTTTTTTGGTGAAAACTTCGAATATCTTAGTGAAATTTGATGAAATTTTCAAAAGTTATACTTTATAATGTGAACAATAACTGGTTAAAATTTCAAGTCAAAATATCTAACACAAGGCTCAAAAATCGACTTCAAATTTGAAAATTGATTGGCCTATCAGTTTTGTGCATAGCTTCGTATGAGGTTCTTGCTTTTTTTAAAATGTAGCTTCTTTTATGTACTTTTGATGGTGAAAAAGGAAAAATTTTAAACTTGAAGAAAAGTGAAAAAAATCGAATCGACAATCGACAATTTTTGCATTTTTTCGTCAATTTTTTTAGAAAAAATACACAGTTTTTGATAAAAGTCAATTTTTCGATCATCATATGTCAAAAATGAACTAATAATACAATAGAAATTGAACTTTGCCAACAAAAGGTCAAATTTTTCTAAAAAAATTGACGAAAAAATGCAAAAATTGTCGATTGTCGATTCGATTTTTTTCACTTTTCTTCAAGTTTAAAATTTTTCCTTTTTCACCATCAAAAGTGCATAAAAGAAGCTACATTTTAAAAATAGTAAGAACCTCATACGAAGCGATGCACAAAACTGATAGGCCAATCAATTTTCAAATTTGAAGTCAATTTTTGAGCCTTGTGTTAGATATTTTGACTTGAAATTTTAACCAGTTATTGTTCACATTATAAAGTATAACTTTTGAAAATTTCATCAAATTTCACTAAAAATATTCGAAGTTTTCACCAAAAAACCAAAATTCTGCAGTTTCTTCAGTTTTTGATTTTTTTTGAGGTTATGTGTGCAGATAAGGATTTCATATTGTAACCGATGGTAGCCAATATCATACCAAACAGCCTCTATTTTTTTCGATTTTTTCGAACCTACACATGCCGAGATATACACATCTATGTTTAGAAAGAACGACCAAAGTGGTAAATTTTTGACATAATGGCCGATAACTTACGTAGCGGCGGTTGCTAGAGGTAGAAAATGTCCATTTCGTATAGTATTCGATGTAACTAACATGTTCCAAAAAAAAAATTTTACTCTCGAGACAATTCCTTATGTTTTGCTCATCTGACTCCACTAATTATTAAAAGTTTAGAGGCTGTACTGAAGTCGAACTGTAGGACCGGTTTATCGAAAAAATTCAACATGAGAAAATCAACAATTTGCGACATCAGAAAGAACAAGACGAGGATTCTTTGCTATAGCACTACAGTCTATTCTCTGATAAATAAGCGCAAAACGTTGAGAGAAAGTGCATATCTGGATGTTGATAAAATAGTTTATACTTGGTTTCTACAGGAAAGATCTAGAGGTAAAAATACTATTGACTATTTACATATCGATACCTTCATACTAATACCACGTACGAGAAAAAATCAAATTTTTAGAAGAATCAAAAAACTGCTTTTTATGTCGTCTGAAGTACTCAATACGAGATGTTAGTTTAAATAGAATAACAGTGTGAATATTGTTTTCTCTTTTATGGTGTGGCAAGTTCTACGTAGAAAATTGCAAGATACATAATAATCGCTCAAAATCAACATTTTCCTAAAATTCCTCATACGTGGTATTAGAATGAGGGAATCGATATGTATGTATGATATTTTAACACAACATTTAATGTTACTAGGTGTGCCAATATCAGGGGAAATTTTGCGTGAAAAAGCACAATTCTTGTATGCCCAGACTCTCAATGAGTTCTGAGTGGCGCGAGAAATTATCAAGTGATGAGGCAGCTGTTGAGCCATTTAAAAACGCACTTCGAAATAAAATCACGGAAATGCAGTTGTGTCCTGATCAAATCTATAATACAGACGAAAACGGACTTTTCTGGGAATTACTTCCTAAAAAACACTTGCTCACCAAGCTGAAACATCAGCTTCAGGTAGAAAAATGAGCAAGGAATGAATTACATTTATGACGTGCTGTAATGTTTCTGGGACACATAAATTGACACTGCTTGTTTTGGGTAAATCTCAAAAGCCACGGGTTCTTGGAAATGCACCGTTGCCGGGGTGATACTAAGGGCAGAAAAAGGATTGGATTACAAAAGGAAGTTCGTAACAAAATGCAAGAGCGGAATTTAGCGGCCAAAGCATTTTTAATTTTAGACAACGCTCCAGGATACCTTTCATACCTACCCATTGTCACAGTGCAGGGATAAAATGGAATTAGAGTATAGAGCAACAAATAAAGGAAATTACTGCGCAAGTAAACGAAATTTCTGGAGTTATATCAAGACGGATAAAGCACAACAAGGCAGTTAAAAGTTTCGAAACGTGTTTGCAGTGGGCTGACGAAAATGATGAATCGGAACACCACATTCTAATCCTATCCGAAATGAAGAAATGAACTCAAAAGGCAGAAGAAGCACACATTAAACAGATCAAAATCACTGAATTTTTTACAGCTTCTTAGAATATGTATTTACTTTTTCTTTGTACTTTCGTACTTTTTCTTACCTCGACCCTTTCGGTCTACACGATCAACTTCCCAGTATGATGAACGTAGACGGAATAAACTGTCTTACAAAATAGTAATACGTTTAGCACTAGAGGGAAATTGACTAGTATCAGAACTGGTGACAAAGTAATCCTGAGAGAAGCTATTTCAAATAACCATAATAGTGGTTATTCTAAAAGATTGTTCTAGAGAATTTGTTTTTCCCGAACGTTAGCAAACGTACATTTCCTTCGTACGTCAATCGCTACACTAAAGCGGGTGTTCGAATTCGTATTGAGCGTGTTGAAGCGCCGCACAATGGGCAAAAACAGTCAAAAGAGCGCGCATCACATATTTTCCGATTAATTTTTGTAATGTATGAGTTTAAAAATATTTTTTTATACTCGTACGTAAATTTAGTTTTGAGTAACTAGTAAAAAACACTATAGATTTAGTTATAAAAAAAGGAATATTGTGTATAAATAATATAGACAAAATTATTTACAACAGTTGTATTTAATGAATCGTATTTTCGACAATATTGTACCCATTATAAACAGTGTATCTAAGCAGTTGACCACTCACAATACTTTTGATAACTATCAAGAATACAAGCGCACCAAATCGTAAAACACTTTCCGCGAAAAACGTAAACATAATATAAACTCAGACGCACAGTAAAACGAAATGGATTATATCTATAGACGATAAGTAAAGTTGTAGTGGGACTGTTTCAATTTAAATAAAATGAAAAAGAATAATTATTGAGATGAGGACCAAAATTCGGACCCGTAATAAGTCTTGTGCCTCGGTTACGCTCGTAATTTTCACACATAATGAATCACTTTATTATCGCGAATGTTTAAACGTATTTTTTTCAAAAAGTAGCAGAAAGAAGCACTTGGAATGAACGGGATTTGTATCTGGTAACATAAAACTTTAAATTTTTACAACACATACCTCAGCCATCTGCAGCCAAAATTAGTTCTGTCATTTGAAAAATTATAAATTTTGGTAATTTGTAGTAAGAATCCAGCTTTTTACCACCCTAGTATATTTCTCATTAAAATGTATATATTTTAATTTTAAAGAGGAAAATTTTCTTAATATATGTAACAAAATAATACAAAAAATTATCTGCCTTAATCACGAATATTGGATTGACTATTGAAAGAAAGTTCGTACGTGGTATTAAAAAGCTGTATGTAACAACCATTGTTTGTAATAATTTTCTTATAAACTCTTGTTATTTATTGAGTTTACATACATTTTTTTCCAACATATTTTGTTGTTCCTTTTTATTTAACATATCTAGAAGAAATATTAAACATTATAACACTAAAAAAAATTTTTTTTTTGATTTTGCGTGCTTTTTCACATGTTTTTGCCCATTGTGCGCCGCTGATAAACTGGGAAGAGAATTTGGAACGTCCAAAGTTTTCCGGAAATAGTACTTGTCAGACTTGACCAAAGAGAACCAATTTTTCGGTAACTACTGGAAATCCCGGGATGAACTGCAATTTCCTGAAACTGTATCACGCCTAGAAAACAATTCCCAGTCAAAAAGTGCTGATCCAAGGTTTGTAAAATTCGTGATGTTTGTAAAGGGTAACGCAATTTTTGACCGATTTTTAGTGATGTTTTTTGGAAAGCTATCGCTGTTAAGAATACAAAAATATCACTTCGTTTAGAACGGATCTCATTCCATCGAGTTTAATAGATATTAGCAAAATTTATCATTTAAGGTCTTTCTGACACTTATCTGAAGTTTATCCATTTAAACAAAAAAAGGCCCGGCTGAATGTTATGAAATTTTTTTCAGGACATTTTTTCGTTAATATTCATCTTTCGGCACCTCAAAGTACAAACATAACGAACGTCGTTTAAACAAAAAAACGACTCGACCGAATTTTATGAAAATTTTTTCAGATCATATTTTGGTTAATACTCTTCAAACGGCACCTCAACTAAGTCGATATATTTTATGGTTCGCGCGATATCGTGCAGGTTCAAAAATCACTGATGTCGTTTAAACCAAAAAACGGCTAGACAAAATTTTATAAAAAGCTTTTCGAAACATATTTTTGCGTTTATACGCTCCGAATGACACCTCAACGAAGTCGTTACCTTTTTTGGTTCGCTCGATATCGTACAGGAAAAAATTAGTATCTGTCAGTGCCCTCACCGCAATTCCGCGCGATTCTGTCAGAGCCTTAAGCCAAGTTACCTATAATACTGGTATTCTTTTTCGTTTTTATAGTTTCCACCAACTCAAGGTATGTGGAACCTGCTTTTGACACAGGAAGATACACAAAGAGACCTGGGTATTGCCCGATGGTAGAACGAGAAATTAGATAGATCACGTGGCCGCTAGCCGCAGTTGGAGAACTATTCTGAAGGATGTCAGGAGATTTAGGCTAGCAGGCACTGGGAACTTAGACTATGGGAAGCTAATAAAGAATTGTTTTAATGTTGAAATTCGTTGATAAGTAGGACAATCGATATGTTTTGTCTTTTGCTCGATATCCCGAACATTTCGATAGTCCGGATCGACCCTTACAATTATTCATCATCATCAGGAGCTCCACAGCCTATTGTTGGCCTTGGCTTTCTTCAGCATTCGCCTCCATGATTCTCGATTTCGGTCCGACTTTTAGAGTTTCTTATAGGTAACTGTCTCAAGTCATCTTCGACGTCATCTATGTATCTTTTCTTAGGACGACCTGGTCTCCGTTTTCCTGGCGGTACTATCTTTGTCGGGTTCTGCTTCCCACCTCGTTGGAAACTACCAATCCATCGTAGTCTGTTTATTCTAATCTAGTCTTGTTCTTGTTCAGTCTGTCTTTTTCTTGTTCTTGCAAGCACAACTAAGGCTTGTTCTTGTTCCTGGTCTTGCTAAATATGCAAGAGCAAGACAAGACTGCAAGAACAAGACCATTTTTGCTTATCACTACTGATCACTTTAACAATGTTTGGAATCTTACTGACTTCATAAATCTCTGAGTTGTATCATCTCCTCCAAACTCCATCAACTTGCATTCCTTTGTAGATCGAACGAAGGATTTTCCTTTCGAATCTTCCTACCAATGCTTCGTCTGCGTTTTTCAATTTCCACACTTCCGAACCACATAGTAGGACAGGCCTTATTAGTGTTGTGTAAAGTGCCAATCTTGTCTTCCTTGAAATATTTCTGGACGTCAGGGGCTTGCGTAGACCAAAGTAACATTTATTAGCCAGTACTATTCGTCATCTGATTTCGGTCGATGTATCATTTCGTTTTGTTATAATCGTGTCTAGATATACGAATTCATCCACTGCTTCGATATTGTAAGTGTTAATCGATGCATCTCTTACTGCTGGATTACGAGAGTGCGTCACCTTGCCTTAATCCTCTATTTGTTCTGAGGTGTGGAGATAATTCACCATCAATTCTGACTGTACACGTTGCATCTTTCATCGAGATTTTTATCAGTTCGGCAAGGTGTTTTGGTTTTCCGATCTGCTCCAGAGCATCAAAAATCTCATTACTCACACTATTGTAAGCATCTTTGTAGTTGATGAATAACATGTGGATGTTTATGCTTATGTTGATGAATAACATGTGGATGTTTATGTCTTTTCTAAGGATTTTTTGAGTACAAATAGCTGGTCTATTGTGGATCTTCCAGAACGAAAACCGCACTGATACTCTCCTAGTATTCTTTCCACGTATGGTTGTACTCTGTTATAGAATACTCGTGAAAAAACTTTGGATGTTGTATTCAATAGCATTATTCCTCTATAGTTGCTGCAAGATAAAGGGTCTCCTTTTTTCTGTAAGGGACACACTATGCCCTCGTTCCACCCATCAGGCTTTTTTTCCGTCCTCAGATTTCCACTATTACTTCATGCAGTTTTTGGATAGTTTCCTCTCCGCCTTTCTTAATGTGTTCTGTAGGTATGCTGTCACACCCTTATGCCGTATTATTATTTAATGTTTGCAATGCTTGACGTACTTCTTCTATGGTAGGCGCTGCTGTGCTGTGCAATAATTGATTCGAATTAAAGAGGTTGCACTGCAATTTTAAATATTTCGATTCCCAAGACTCTAAACCACTCTGATTCTCATAGAAATAGTTGTACCGTCACTTTGAAAATGTTATTTGTCACTTCAATTGTAGTAGTACACGGCACGGGAGTTTTCTCACAAACATAAATAAAAAACAGATAAAGATAAAGGTACTTACACCGAATAATTCTTCATTAAGTCAATCTCTCTTAATCCGTTGAATTGATAGCATAAGCCATCATATCCAATTACAGGTTCAACCAGATATTCGCAATGCCACAATTGATTGTTGAACCTACACAGCGGGACTGAATCATTGGTTGAAGGCGCCATTTCTCGAATCGTGTCCGTAATACTTCCCAAAGCCTCAATGGACAAATTCAAGCTTAAAGGCAGTTTTGGATCACAAAGTTGTAAGTACGCAGCAAGGTAAGATACCCTAAAGCAAATAAAGAATTTTATTAAAAAAAACACATTCGAACTTGCCACTTCCACTCATCATCCCTAAAATTGTTTATGGCATCCTTGTTATGCTTGAGATCATAAAACGCTTTTGTGAAATTAAAGATTTTCGCGTAAGATTTCGTTTCTGGGCAAACAAGCACTGCTGGAAACGGAATTTCCCATACTGGAATAATTTTCTCGTCAAAGGTAACTATAACTGGGGTGTCGTGCCACTTGTCCCAGATTTTCTTTGTTTGATGAACACACGTACTAATAGATATTATGAAGACTAAGACCCAAAACATCCTTTAAGTAAATTTAAGCTAAATCTAGAATCCTTTTTACTTCAACAGATTAAAAAGTACCTTTCTACGACCGGTCGATTCCTTTCACCAAAGTAGCGTAGTCCATGAATTGTGGTTTTATTGCAATATTCCTGAAAAATAGCAAAGGCTGCTTGCGCTGCACTTCCGTACAGAATCCTTTTCCTAACAACAACATCGCTAGGAACGTTGCTTGAAGTATTGGAAAACTTATCGGTTAGTATCGAACTCATGTTCAAAGGATGTGCTCCAGATAAAACTGTGTCGACCAAGTTTGGAGCTGCTTTTGCGAAAACACCGAAACTTCGCCAAGTCTAAACCTTGCTGGAGGAAATAAAATGGGTTTCCCCCAGGAGATTAATTTACTTGGCAATAATTAGAGTCGAATTCATGTTGACATAAACTAAGTGGAATGTGATGAGCTTTGGTCTTTTTTTCAGACGAGGAGCTTCCCTAAGTGTTTATTGTTTTAACGTTGATGAGTTTTTTTCCAATTTAGAACGAAGCTATTTAATTATGCAAAACCCTTTAGTCCAGTTTTTTAATGTAGAACATCAGGGCAATATAAAATTTAAATTTTAATAAATTTGTAAATTTTAATAAAAGGAAATTACTGGAGTCGATACTTCAATGAAAGCACACGTGAACGTTTCCATGAATATAACATTAAATATTTAAGTTTGCATAATCTTCTATCTTTATATATATATATATATATATATATATATATATATATATATATATATATATATATATATATATATATATACTAGCTGGGACCCGGTACGCCTCGCTGCACCCATAAGCCAGTAGTAAGCAATAAAAACCATCCGCTGACTTGATATTTTTCGAGATATGAATTTTTACACAGATGAAGTGTCTCAAAGAACATGGGTCTTGCAACGGCGGCCATGAATCGGTATATTGTGTATACTACAATGCTTATTGTATTCTACTTATCATACCCTGTCAGTTGATACCCATGTCGAGGGGGTTGTGAAGAAAGTGGTACCCCGCCCTCTTGAGACGGCCGCCATGGGTCTATCGTATATTGAGTATACCACATTTCTTATTGCGTTTTACTTATCATACCCTTTCATTTGATACCCATGTTGAGGGGGTTGTGAAGAAAGTGGTAATCCGGCCTCTTGAGACGGCCGCCATCGATCTAAAGGTATATTTTGTATACTACATTGCTTATTGTGTTCTACTTATCAAACCTTGTCATTTAATACCCATGTTGAGGTGGTTGGGAAGAAAGTGGTAATCCGGCCTCTTTTTTTTTTTTTTTTTTTTTTATGTGGCAGTGCTAAGCTTAGGAGTCACCCTTTGTACTACTAGTCCGTCATGTCATTTGTCACGTCATGGTGCAATGTCTAGCAGTAAGCTTAGTACGGGGGAGGGGTGGAGGGGGTATAGGTTAAGGATTAAAAGGTACGGGGGGGTATTGAAGAAGGTGGTGATGAACCCTGAGTTTGAACTCTTGGATGTTGTAGGAGTTCGGAAATACTGACTGCGAGAGGTTATTCCACAGTCGAGTTGTTCTATTAACAAACGAATTCATATCTTGTTGAGTGCGTGAAAGGGGTAGTTGCAGGTGAAGGGAATGAGACGAGTGGGCTAATCTGGTGTTGCGGGTATAAGATTGCCGTGGAGGCAGGAGAGCGTTTAACTCGGAGGAACAGTCACTATGATAGTAGCGATAAAATTTTGTCAGTGCTGCTACATTCCTACGGTGGCTCAAGGGGTCGATGGTGGAGCAGGCGGTGTCGTCATCAATTAATTTGAGCGCCCTTTTTTGCACTTTATCTAACCATGCCAAGGTGGTTATTGGGGCGCCGCCCCAAACGAGGGAGTTATATTCGAGAAGAGGCCGAATGTAGGATTTATAGATAACAGCACGGGCCGATGGCTGGAGGAGGAACTTGCACCTCTTAAGAAATCCCAAGCACTGGGATGCTAGTTTGGCGATTTGGAATATGTGGTCATTCCATCGCAAGTCTTTCGCTAATGTCACGCCTAAGATGTGCAAGGATGGGTCGGCCATTAGTTGAACTCCATCCACTCTCAAGGGTGGAGAGGTGTTGAGCTTCTTTTTGGAGATAAGACAGTACTTGGTTTTGGAGGGGTTGAATTTGACACGATTCTTTTTTCCCCACTCTATAATAAGTTCAATGTCGTTATTAATAGAGTTGAACATTAGTTCGCGATCATCAGGACAGGATCTGGCATGAGTCTGTCTTGTATCGAAGCTGTACGAGTAACGTAGAGTACCGTCGTCAGCGAAGCTGAGAAGTGGGTTGGAGGGGATTGAAAGAAGGTCATTTATAAATATGAGAAATAGGGCCGGTGATAAAATTGACCCCTGGGGTACCCCCGCAGAGATCGGGTGGGGTGTGGATTTGACGCCATCCAATACCACTTTGATTGAACGGCCAGAAAGGAAACTCTCAATCCACTTCTGTAGAAGTGAGTCAACTCCAATAGCTTTGAGTTTAGCTAACAGGGCTGAGTGCCAAACTCTATCGAAAGCCTTGGAGATATCCAGAGCAACCAGACTAGACTCACCGGATCCATGCAGGCTACGGCTGAGGTGTTCTGTAAGACAGACTAAAAGATCGCCAGTGGATCTTTTTCGTCGGAAGCCATACTGTCTGTCGTTTATGAGTAGATTGGATTCTAGATATCCCATAAGCTTTTTGTTGATTAACGTCTCCATGATTTTGGAGAGAATAGAAGTAATTGCTATTGGGCGGTAGTTGGAGGGATCGCTGGAATCACCTTTTTTCGGTATGGGCTGAACATGGGCAAGTTTCCAAGAGTCGGGATAAACTCCGGAGAAATATGACAGGGAAAATAATTTGCGCAGAGGTTTAGCCAAAGGTGAGGCGCATTGTTGTAAGACGATAGGGGGTATATTATCGGGTCCAGTGGATTTGTTGGCATCGAGCTCTTTGAGGCACCTGTACACCTCGCGAGTCCTGAAAAAAACCCTGTCCATTAAATGGGCGTTACGCTCGGAAACAGGGGGTAGCACATCAGTTTCGGGTAAAGAAGAATTTGAAGCGAACATAGATGCTAATAAATTGGCCTTGGATTTGCTGTCTGCTATTACCTTCTCATTGTGAATAAAGGAAGGGGTTGAAGTTGTAGTGAAATTCTTCTTGATGGAACTTACCAAGGACCAGAAGTTTTTGCTACCGGAGGTTGCATTTAGGAGTTTACTTCTCAATTTGTTGTCAAATAAGGTTTTGACTTTCTTGATGGCGGTTTTACAAGAATTTCTTTGTTGTATGTACTCTAAACGGAGCGATTCACTCGGGAAGCTCTTGTACGCTCGGAAGGCGGCTTCTTTAGTTTTGATTGCATTCATACACTCCCGATTAAACCATCTGTTGGGCCTAGGCTTCACAGATTTGGTAGAATGGGGAATGAACAAATGCATTCCTGCCTGTATGATCCTGGTGATACGGATAGCGGCAGAGTTGGCGTTTCTATTCCGGAAACACAGATTCCAGTCTGTAGACTGGAAAAAATTAGTAAGCCCCAGCCAATTGGCCTTCCCATAATGCCATACAGTTCTTCGAACTGGTTTGGGAGGGGTGGGAAATTCGAATGGGAAGTTAGCGCTGATTAGGCAGTGGTCTGAATTGCCGAGAGGTGAATCAACTTCGACGGAGTAACGCGCTGGATGAGAAGTTAGAAAAAGATCAAGGAGATATCTTCCTTGATCAGCAACATCAGGCACTCTTGTGGGATGATCCACAATTTGATGCAAGTTATTGATGTCTGCAAAGAGCTCGACGTCCTTGCCAGAAATACTGGTGCCATTTGAGTAAGTCAGCCATTTAACGTTGTGAACATTGAAATCACCCGCAACAATGATTTCACACTCAGGATTGGACGACAAAAATCCCGAGATTTGTTCGGAAATAGTATCAAAAGATAAGGTGGAGGCTTCGTTACTTATGTTTGGGCTTCTGTATAGGAAGCAGAAGAATATGACGTGGCTTTGGAAAATGATTTTAATCCAAAGGTAATTAAAATCTGAAGTTGTGCTTGAATGTATTTTACAATAAGCCACGTCGTCCCTAACATAAATGGCAATACCCCTGTGGGGGGAGAGATTGTGCACTAAAGTGTACCCCGACACCTGGTAATAACCTAAGTCATTATCGGGTGATATTTGGGTTTCACTAAGTGCGAAGATTGGGGGTTTGTAATTAGATAAGTGGCACTCAACAAAAGAGAAATTCGCTTGAAGTCCACGAATGTTACAAAAGTCAATACCAAAACTTGACTTGTAACGGGACTTCGGTTGCGCGGGTTCAATCGCCACGTTCTCGGGAATATTTCCCGGCATTACATTTGCCGCAACCATCAGAGTCAATAAAATTTGTCCTCGTCAAAGTGTTATGCCTTTTGAGACGGGGCAAATTTCATCGACCGACAGATTTTAGCCGCGGCACCTGCAGGACCGAGATGCGAGAGAGGGTAGGGAGCAAGGGTACTTACTTGCGCCGTTCGTCGGTCCGGTCGTGTCTAGTGAAGGGTGATTGATGCCTTCGCGTTAGACTGCGCTCGTGTTTTTATTTTCACTATTGTTGTTGTTTTTTTTTAAGTGTTTTTTGTGCACGTTTTCTTTTAGTTATTTCTTCTGTTATTTGATCCGCACTTTTTTCACACTTTTTGTTTTTTTTTTCGTTATCGGCGCGTTTTACTGGGACCGGAACAGCACACGTCCGTCCACTTTGCTGTCCTAGCCCAAACTTGAGACGGACGCCATGGATCTAACGGTATATTTAGTATACTACATTGCTTGTTGTATTCTACTTATCATACCCTTTCATTTGATACCCATATCGAGGGGGTTGTGAAGAAAGTGGTATCCCTCTCTCTTGAGACGGCCGCCAAGGATCTAACGTATATTGAGTATACCACATTTCTTATATTGTATTCTACTTATCATACCCTTTCATTTGATACCCATGTCGAAGTGGTTGTGAAGAAAGTGGTAATCCGGCCTCTTGAGACGGCCGCCATGGATCTAAAGGTATATTTAGTATACTACATTGCTTATGGTATTCTACTTATCACACCCTTTCATTTGATACCCATGTCGAGGGGGTTGTGAAGAAAGTGGTATCCCGCCCTCTTGAGACGGCCGCCAAGGATCTAACGTATATTGAGTATACCACATTTCATATTGTGTTCTACTTATCATACCCTTTCATTTGATACCCATGTCGAGGTGGTTGTGTAGAAAGTGGTAATCCGGCCTCTTCAGACGGCCACCATGGATCTAGAGGTATATTTTGTATACTACATGGCTTATTATATTCTACTTATCATACCCTTCCATTTGATACCCATGTTGAGGGGGTTATGAAGAAAGTGGTACCTCGCCCTCTTGAGACGGCCCCAATGGATCTAACGTATATTGAGTATACCACATTGCTTATTGTGTTCTACTTATCATACCCTTTCATTTGATACCCATCTCGAGGTGGTTGTGAAGAAAGTGGTAATCCGGCCTCTTCAGACGGCCGCCATGGATCTAACGTATATTGAGTATACCACATTTCTTATTGTGTTCTCCTTATCATACCCTTTCATTTGATACCCATGTTGAGGTGGTTGTGAAGAAAGTGGTAATCCGGCCTCTTGAGACGGCCGCCATGGATATAAAGGTATATTTTGTATACTACATTGCTTATTGTATTCTACTTATCATACCATTTCATTTGATACCCATGTCGAGGTGGTTGTGAAGAAAGTGGTAATCCGGCCTCTTGAGACGGCCGCCATGGATCTAAAGGTATATTTTGTATACTACATTGTTTATTGTATTCTACTTATCATACATTATGGTATGCTATTAAAGTACAAATTGACTTTTAAGTATTATTACGAATCTTTTGTATGGGAATATAGAGGAGTGTTTTTTTTTGTTTTTTCAGGCAATTTTTTAAATTTTTCTCTCCGTAAGAACCATTATCGTACTTCAACGAATATTCGAAAAAAAAAATTAGTCCAATAGGTCCAGCCGTTCTCGAGTTTTGCGCTTAGCAACACATTTAGCGATTCATATTTATATTATATATATAGGTATATATATATATATATATATATATATATATATATATATATATATATATATATATATATATATATATATATATATATATATATATATACAATATATATATATATATATTAGGGTGGGTCAATTTGTTCGCAAAGAATGTAACATGGTCCTTTACAGCGAAAATCTTAAAATTCGTGTTATTTTAAGAATTTTTCGCGAAGAAACTATAACTTCTGAAATAATTGTAGTAGGATAATGATCTTTGGCTTATTGGATCAGGAATTTTCCCAGCTATATATTTTGGTTGAGGTCTACCCCCAGCATTTTTCAAAAATATATTTGGTACTAAATAATTATTTTTTTAATAATACATTCAAACAAACCGCTATAACTTCTAAAATAATTATAGTAGGATATTGTTCTTGATCTTGTTGGATCAGCTTTAGACCAATGTATATATCAGATGTTTACTTGCAATATAGTAGAAATAATTTGATGTTCAGTTGCAAAAAAAAAAAAACCTGGCACTTATCCAAATAACACCCACTTTCTATAACTTTTTCTTCAAAAACTATTGCCTTAAAAAAACTTCATAAAAGAACTAACAACTTTTGTTTGGGTCAATTATTGTATATTCCTGTTCGATTTGGTTGAAAAGTTGATTTAAAATTTGAGAAAACCGCAAAAAATTAAAAATTTCACAGTTTAACATTTCTACCATCTTTTTTAAATCATAAATACAATGGAATGTTAAATAATACCTGCATATAAACTTTTAATATTAAAATTTTGAAAAGGATTTATTGGAAATTGTGTTTGCTGTCAAATCGGGGAATTTTTTCTCTCGACTCCGCAGACGCGGCAAGAAATCCTGGTTTGTTTTTTTCTGTAACATGTTTAGATGCTCTAGTTAGCTCTTGTACATTGCGCCCAGTACTCAGGGACGGCGCTTTCATAGGTGCGAATGGAGCACTCGCACCGGGCGCCATTGAACGAGGGCGCTAGTTCAGAAGATTTAAAAAAAAATAATTAGAAAAAATGAAATTACATGAACTTACACAAATTTTCAAGAAGTTACACAAATTCTGTCTCAGTACTATCTCACGCGATAAAAAGCGGCGAAAATTTACTCCCCTCGTTCAGGAAGTTACACGAGATTTTTGCTTCGAGATTTTCATATAATTTCTGCTCAAAAAGTAAAAATTTCAGAAGAAAAATCCACCAAGTGAGAGAAAATCTCTCATTCAACCGTGGCTCTCAAATTTTAACATGAGAAGTAAATACAGAATTGAGCAGTAGAATGAGCGAGACGAAACGCAAAATAATTTCATTTTCACGACGCTGGAGCACTTTTTGAAATTTTTGTAAAATGCACCATGTCAACTCACACAAAGAAAAAAATTGTTCCGATGCCTCTGTGTTGCGTATTGTTGTTTACTGTGATAGATATAAACTGCAGGGCGCTGTTGGAGCACTTTTAAATTTTGTTCCAAGTTTCGTAAAAGAGGTAAATGAACGAAATGAGAGCAAAATATCTTGTGGCGAGAATCCTAACGATTTTTTTATGTTATGCGAGTTATTATGGTGCAATTTTAAATTTTGTGCCCCTGTAGGAAATGAAGAATATATGAGTGAAATATTTTTATTTGATTTCAAACTTTGAGTGATACAAGTGATTAATTAATTAAAATTAATGATAATTATTAAATAAGTAATGTGTTTTTAAAATGTGTTATTTATATTTATATGTTATTAGAATTAATTTGCCTATTGTTTTATTTTGTATTTTTAAGAAACTTAAAATATTTTCTGTGCTTAGGTGTGAGTTACGTAAGTTTTTAAATAATTTTAATAAAAAGTAGTCTGATGTAGTTGAAGAAAGTTAGGTAAATACTCAAAATATTTCCTTGCTACGATAGATCCAAGGTATTACAGTAATGGTAAATAACAATGGTAAATTAGTTAATAGATTTTGGTTGGTTTATGGAAATTAAAAAAACTCCATCTTTTGTTCTTGTTTTTTTGTAATGTTTTTCAAAACTAAAGGACACTAAAGTTCACTTTGCTGTTCGGCATATACTTATTGGGAAGACTAGTAAAAAAAGGTGGCAAAGTTTTACCAATATGGAAAATTTTAAATGTCGGAAAGAAATAGAATTAACATTCAGAGTGAATAAAACAATAGATTCTACGTTGCAAAAAGAAATGTCTGAGGAAGCTCAGCAGTGGTCAGAGATTTTAAGGCTAGCACAAAAGGGTTTTTGATACATTTACGAAATGTTGTTCCTTTTCAAGAATTTATTTAAAAAAAAGAAATAAATTGTTACCAAATTAGAAGTGCCATGTATATTTCCGTCCTTGCGATCCAGATGAAAGAATCTTTTTATTAAATGTTTAGCTGATGGGGCGCAAATTTGCCCACTGCACCGGGCGCAAAACAACCACGCGCCGGCCCTGCCAGTACTCTGAATGTGGCACGGTATTTGAAAGTTGATTAACATCTCATCGCTCTCATAATAATCTTCGAAATGCTCAAGAGGTATGTCTCTTGTGTATGGTGGCTCGTGCATGATATTGTTGTCATCCAAATCTACCATATTGAAATAATCAGTGCAATCAAAATTTATTTTTGGTTTTTCATACTCTCTTAATGTTGTTCTGTCTAGGTTTTGCCTGATGTGTATTATTTTTTAAATGCCAAACACTTTCTGAGCTTGCGAAATAGCTGTTGTCTGCCATAACACAGCGAATAACCGAAAGCAAATTAGATGGCAGATACTTTGTCCACTGTATGAACTTGAAGAACAAAATACTACCGTGTGCAATAGAATGGTAATATTTTACGCTAAAGTACATGGGGATATACACTTTTATTACATAAATTGCTAATGTTCGCAAATTATTTGATGGTTTACCTGTTGTCACGTATGCACGTAAAATCCGAGCTGCTTTTGTTAACCAACGAGCATCGTGTACAGGTCCTAATTTCGTGTTTGCCAAATCCATCGACACTGATCCATTGGAAATCGCATAAGCCAATTGAAGAAGATTTTTGGCATCTGTTGACAAAGTAGTAAAATCTAGTGTTGATGGTGGCATATTTTCGAGTTCGATTCTCTCAAAATTCTCAGCAACCTATAAGCAAAGAAAGAAAATTTATGGATACGTTATTTCAAATAATTACAACTTAAAAAAATGTATTTTACCTTCATTATATTACTATTATCCAATAAAGCTGACAATTGTCCTGTTCGTGGTCCTGTGGTTGTGCTTCTTTCTAGTGTATCATATAAATGACGAAAAGGTAGTTCATTGAAGTGTAATAAGCATACGCTCCAATGTAGTGGTCTTTGTAAGTGTTGTTCAAATAGTCGTATTATTCCGCCTTTAATTTCTGTGTTGACTGGTTCACCGTCTGAACAAATAGCAACCAAATTATCTAATGGTATGCTATTAGCCTGAAAAAATTCAATTAGTTGGCGCGTTTTCGTTTCCGCTGTTTCTTGTTGCAAAACTATGTGGCCTATGAATCTAGAATCTGGCTCTCGTACAACTACCATATGAGATTCTTTTATTTTCCGCGTATGCAGCTTGTTGTTTATAATTTCACTAACTAACGTTTCATCTTTCGTCGAATAAAACGAAAATGCAAATAACGTTGAACTGTCGCATCGTTTTCTCAAGGCTTCATTTCTACATCGATTTCGGTCTCTTTGAACTTTATTTTTATCTATTAATTACCTGCCAAGACTCATCTGTGGTTTGCATTTCTGTTGCCGCTGCTGCAGTTAATGAAGGCTGTGGCAAAGTTGCAAGAAATCCAGAAATTGTATATTGTCTATCTGTCTGCTGATCCACCATAAACGATTTTATAAATAGTTGTGTATTGCCACAAGTACAATTTGATATTAATAAAATTACACCGGCATTTTGCCACCGAAAACAAATTTGAGCCATAAAGATCGTCTAAAAGTTTACCCGATTTCTTTTGTCGTATTGCTTCTTGATATTGATTAATAAAACGAGCTATGTAGTTTATTAGAAATATGTAGAACTTCTTTGTATAATCGGTATAGGTAGTTTACACCAAATTTCGATAATTTTGTGCGTGACGTAAGGGGTAATGTCTTTGTATGAAATTTGTGGGTTTTCATTGAAGCCCTGTCCGAACAAAAAAAATGGCACCGTAAAATTTCTCCATAGGTTGGTAAACGATCAAAGTTCAATTCCTCAGCTTCGCCAAATAAACCTCGATTAAAAATTGAATAAGATGAAGATGGTCCAGGAATTGATGACGACGATGAAGTCGTCGTATATACTAGTAATAAAAATAGAGCATTACAAAAAATTGATTTTGCAATAATTGCAATCAAAGAAAATAGTACTTACGTTTTATGTGAATACCCTGGAAGTTCAGCTTATATGTATTATTATTTTACTAAAATCATTTTATTCAATAAACACGGTAGCAACGTAAAGTTCGTACTGTTTTCACATTAGAACTGAAACATAAATAGACCCGGAGACGCTATTTATACTTAATCGTTAAATCGCTCAGGGTAATGTAATAACCAATTTGAAGACACAATGATCTTTTTTAAATCGATCGAAATGAGTTTTCAGGCAAGTGGGTTTTTAGTAGTTTTATTGCTCAGTTTTATTCCAGGAACCGCAAAAAATGATTCTATTTTTTCTCACGATCATGTTTCACCGAAAGAACCTAAGTAGGCAATAAAGTAATTAAGGAAAGGTACGTAAAACGAAAGAAAAAAAACTTGAGAATTTTTTAGTCGCCTAAATGAAGGATACGACATTCCGTGTTTTAAGCGGCTTCAAAGGTAAGAATGAGAAATCAAAAATATAAAGTGTTCTTCATCAACAGATGCCTGCGTCGTATCCTAAAAATCCGCTGGCCAGATAGAATTTCAAATGAAGAGCTATGGCGCCGTGCCGGCCAAGAAAGGATAGACGACCAAATCAGGCGAAGGAAATGGAATTGGGTTGGCCACACCTTGCGACGCGATAACGAAAACCTAGCCAAACAGGCCCTTGACTGGAACCCGCAAGGATCCCGTCGAGTTGGAAGACCTAGAACAACGTGGAGGAGGACCCTACTAGCAGAGGCCGCAACAACTGGGAGATCCTGGTCAGAGCTGAGAGCTGTCGCGCAAAACAGAGTCCGCTGGAGGGCAACTGTTTCCGCCCTATGTCCCATGAGGGATTAAAGGGGCACAAAGAAAGAAGAAGAAGATTGAAGGCGGATGTTGTTACATGATCTAATTTGTTCAGAAGAAATACCTAAAGTGTTACCCGTAAATACTTAGTAATGCGCAGGAAATTTTTGAATTTCAAAATATGGTATTAATTTGGTGTTTATATGTAAACAGTTTAATTTTTTCCTGTTTTCTCAAACTTTAAAACAACTTTTCAACCAAATCGAACAGGAATATACAATAATTGACCCAAACAAAAGTTGTTAGTTTTTTTATGGAGTTTTTTTTGGGGCCATAGTTTTTGAAGGAAAAGTCATAGAAAGTGGGTGTTATTTGCATAAGTGCCAGTTTTTATCATTTTTTGCAACTGAACATCAAATTCTTTCTACTATAATGCAACTAAACATCTGATATACACATTGGTGCAAAATCTGCGAAAATTCCTGATGCAACAAGGTCAAGATCAATATCCTACTACAATTCTTTTAGAAGTTATAGCGTTTTGTTTAAAAGTGTTATTAAAAAAATAATCATTTAGTACAAAATATATAAATATATAGCTGGGAAAATTCCTGATCCAATTGTAACGGTCAGTTTTGCACGGAAATCTCTAAATAATTACTTGACTAAAAATCACTGTCGAGAATGAAATTGAGAAGTTGTCCGAAACCAAAAAGGTAGGCGGGGGGAAAAAAACAGAAATAGGAAAGAAAAATTTAGTAGTCAGTCTGGGAAAAAAATTGAAAAAGTCAGATCGAAATGGTTGGGATTTGTCTTGTGGTTGGTGACGGAAATTAAGAGATCGGTAGAATTTTGGAAAAAAAAGTCGAATAAATATACGGACGATTCTGAAATCGGAACTATAATCAAGAACATCGGTTTAAAAACAATTTGGAAAAAAGTCGATACGAAGAATTTTATGGAAAGATGAAGAAAGAACAAACTTATGAATAATTAGAAAAGACCGTACAGAAGAAGAAGTAGGCTGCTCCACATGAAAAGGCTGCTGAAGAAAGAAGCGGAAAATAATCCCCAAAAGACGAGGTACCGAAGAGGACCGCATAAGAGACCAGGTCAAGGTTATAAGGACATGTTTATTTGCGTCTATTGAAAACTGGTATGTAAAAGCCCATTTAAATTTATATATATGTATATATTATTAGTGGCTGAAAAAAGTGAAGATTTGTATAGTAATTGGTGTAAAATACATACTCAATGTCAATGTCAATTGCGGCGAACGATCTGAAGATTATCTAGAATGACACGAAGATGGTGATTAGATATGACGGCACCTTGCTGCTTAGGTGTTTTGGAGAATAAAATTACAACGTCACATCTTTTTGTTATCAAGACTGTAACTTAAAATAGCAACGTTTAATTGAAAAACAATATTTTTTTGGAGTTCATTAATTTTGGATTATTCTGGATTATTGTGAGGATTATACCACCCCTGGGATGAGTCAATAAGGCGAAATTAACCGCATTTTTTGTCCCGAAAAGGCCATCGTGACATTGCCTTCCTACTTATTTATCATCTTCTAAGTTAATATTGTTTTATATATTCCATTATTAACACTTACACGACAAGCTGTTTTTATACATTAGGTTTGCTTCTACACCCAAAAATTAAATATTGAACAAATTAAATATTGTATTGCAATAACTATCTTCACCTAGGTGAAGTCTTTCTTTTCCTAACACTTATACACCAGACACATTAAATATTTAGTCATGCTTTACTTTATTAATATATACTATTTCTAATTGTCGTTAATAATCATTTTGATTTTAAGTATCTATAATTGAGTGTAATATTTGTTGCTCCTTGTTATATCAATTTTTTTTTCATTCTTGTGTTGGATATTCCGTGAGTTGGTTCCGGTAATTTGTTGTTCAACATGGTTTGTACAAAGCGAGGAGTACTGCGCGCTTTATTCATATCGTGAGCTCCATACATATGTACCTAAAAATAAAATAAGTTAACATTGATTGAATTGAATGCGATCATTTGTCGTGGTTGATACGTATCCATTGTATCGTTTGTGTTGATGATTATAGTATTATTAAATGATTATAAATACTAGCATGTCCAGGTGTTAAAGTTTTTTTGTGGAATGGTTGAGGCGGGGGGTCTTTCCTTTTCAGGGTTTGACGAGGCTCAGGCAATGCCCGAAGGTTGATGGAAACGGAAGATTTACTTAGTCACAGGTAAGTGGTGAACCAACCGCGGTAAGGCCCGGCCACACACCCCACGACCCCTCCGGCGAGCTAGATAACTCCGTGTGGCCGGCGTAGGAGTTCCGGAATTTTGTTTCCTTTCTTATGTATGGTATTGGCTCCTTGGTCATGCTTTTCCGGGCTTATGGCTAAGGGGGTAATACCTCGCATAAGTGGCGCCCACTATTTTATCGCGCCATTATGCTGTTACATAAAAGGCGCCCAACGTGTCGATGTTAAAGCCCGTTAATGTCCTACACGGATTTTGAAGTTGATTTTTTTTTGGTTTTTGGTACCACTTTTGCCTTCACGGCCACTTTGAGATTTTTTTTATTTTCTGGGTTCAAGTATGGTTCACCACATTTACCAAGCGCTCGCTGTGGGCTAAGGTAGTACCGCGAGGCCTTAGCCCTTGTCTATTTTTCGAATTTTTTTCAGCATCCTTGTCCAAATTCTATGTGAATTTTTCTTTGTTTTCGCTTTTAGGCCTACCCTTTTTCTTACGCGGTAACTTCTTCTTTTTGGAGTAGCTTCGAACCATGCTGACCTTCACGGCTTGCTAACAAGCGAGTGTTCGCTTGGCTATGCGTGCAGGTGTAGTAGTGGTTCATCCCTGTCCTGTTTCTAGGGTCGGCGACTCTGGTATCAGGCGTGATACCGCCTGCCACTGCGTCGGTCTTTGAACAGGATCTTCGATTAATTTTTCCTGGTGGACGTTGAAGCTGGTACAAGGGCTTAACCGTCTCTGGTATCAGGCGCGTTACCGCCTGCCACTGCGCCCCTTGCCCTCCTGATGGTCCATCCAGCTTTTTAAATTCTACTTTTTTGTTTATGTCCTGCGTCCATTTTTTTCCGTCTGTTCCTCCCAACTGATTGATTTTCCGAAAGGTAGCTCAGTTGTGATTGGACAGAGGTTCTTGTCAAAATTTTTTTATTTTGTTGAAGAAGTTTCCTTTCTTTTTCGTGGCGATGCGACTTTGAATTTTTGTTTCCGTCCTTCTTTCGGGTCTACCTGAAGCTGGGTCGGCGACCTTGAGGACACTTGGCGAGGACTATGCTTCATAGTTTTCACCAACTGACATCGAGGACATCGACACGCGAGAGTCCTGAGGGGAATTGTTATCTGTCTCAACCATTCCTAACTTATGTTTGAATCAAAGCATACAATCACTCATCTACACTAAAATATATATACACTAATACAAACTTATCACTACACACTAATCACTGTTGATTTTTTTTCGGGGGTTACATACAATATTATTAACATCTATTTGATTTGGTTAATTCCACTCTTTGCTTACTGGTTATCGTTTGTTTTTGTGTAGAGTATATCGGGGGGATAATTTGGCTTCAAATTTTACTTTGATTTTTTTTGAATTGTATATTTGTCGTTACACTCCTTGTTATCTCCTCAAAGTTAAGGGTTGGATCTTTAGTATTATTGAAGTGAATTGAGGCATGGAACTTAGAAGTGGAAAGACTGCGGGAACATCTTCTGGTGGATGTAATCTTCGTAATGGAACCGAAGCCGGCCAAGGTGATACACCCACTGTCCCCGACCCTACTCCTTCGCTAGAGGAGCGAGTTTTACAGTTGAGTCAACTAGTAACCACGCTTATAGCTCAGCAGCGACCGGTTGAAATGCCAGTTGTAGCGGTTGCTACTTGTTATTAATTTAGGTTCGTTGCTACTTGTTATTAGTTTATGTTCGTTACTGTAGCAAGTTTATTCAACATTCAGTTCAGTTCCTGTACTAGTAATTTTTGAGTACAGTGTTTTTAATATGTCAAAAATTATATTTTCACTAATACTTAGAAATACACTTTAAGAATACTGAATCAGATATCATATACGTAGACACTGAACACACAAACGATTTTCAAAAAAACATAGACACACAAAAAGTTGTCATGAAAAATAAAATTTTAAAATGTATGAGTATTAGTTAGAAGATAAAAGATTCTACATGTCCGGATTTTAAACCGTTAAAATAATTAACGTATTTGTTGAAATTAATTTAAATATAATTCATTAAAAATAAAAATCTAAATTTACAAAAATATTTTAATATAAGATTTATTAAAATAAAATGGTGTGACGTGGTTTTCAAATAAAATAAAATCTAAAAATCTCAAGACCCCCACATCATTTCTGGTGACCCCGACTAAGAAGAATTGCAGCCTTTCAATGAACTACATATAATTTGTAATTTGAAGAAAGAAGAAACAAGAAAGAAAATTTTAAAAATTATAGAAGAAAATTTAGAAGAAAGAAGTTAATACAAGAAAAATTAAGAAATCTATTCAAGAAAGAAAATTTTAAAAATTTAAAAAAGGAAAGTCAATTTTAATTCAATTAAATATTTTTCTTTTAATTTTATGCAAATATTGTACAAAATAATACTTTTGAACATAAAACTTCCAACACTAACACTCTTCCTAGTAACAAAATATAATTTTTCTCTTGCTTTCGATTCTAAATGAATATTTTTCATTTTTATTAATCGAAATTTTCTTTAAGATTTTTGTTTTTACCTCTTTCAACGCGAACGTTCACGAGTGTCCTTTCGTAAAAGTATCGCGAAGTTTTAAAGTATAAAAAATTGAATTTCTTGTTACGCGAAAGTTAATTCGTTGTGAAAATATGAGTGTACAGGCGAATGGAACTAATTGTGATGACATTATAAATGAGAATTGTGGACATATTAACGCTTCTGCAATTAAGCTACCAACCTTCTGGTCTCCTTGTCCAGAAGCATGGTTTGTCATAGCAGAAAGCCAGTTTACCTCTAAACATATTAGACAAGATGAGACGAAATATGAGCATATTATACAATCTCTACCTTTGGATGTTATAATGAATATGTTAGATGTCATCCAAAATCCACCTCATGAAAATAAGTACGAAACATTGAAGAGAGTCCTCATCCAACGATTCACCGAATCAGAAGAAAGAAAACTAGAACAACTTCTCTGTAATACAGAAATGGGAGATAAACGACCATCTGAATTTTATAGGTCGATGGAGATTCTTGCTGGAACATCTTCTAACTTAGGAAAAGATTTGATTAAGAAACTTTGGATGCGGAAACTACCATCTAATATCAACATTGCATTGATGTCTTCTGGAAATCAGAACATTCAAGATCTTCAAATTCTTGCTGACAAAATTTTCGATGTTTCAAAGTTTCAATATGTTTCTTCAATAAATAATAATCCATCAAACCCTTTTTCAAATCAAGAAAATATTAATTATATTGAAAAGATAAATGTTTTAGAAAATAAAATTGAAAATTTATCGAATTTAGTGAGAAAACTCACAACTAATAAAAATGATAATTTTCATCACAGATCTAGGTCCAGGAGAAGTAGCTCTTCAAGGCAGAACTTTAATAATTATAATAATAAACCTTTTTGCTGGTTTCATTTCAAGTTCGGAAATAATGCAAAGAGATGTGTGAAACCATGCAGTTTCAATAATTCAAAAAACTAACTTACCCTTCAGCGTGTGCAATAAATAATTTACCTCAGAAATCAAAAAGACTTTTTATTTTCGATAAAGAAAATAAATTTAAATTTTTAGTGGATACAGGAGCAGAATTATCCGTCGTTCCAAATACATATTATGGAAAATATAAAAAAGACCCAAATTTAATTCTAACTGCAGCTAACGGATCGTCTATTCATACATATGGAACAAAACTTTTAAAAATAGATTTTGGTTTAAGACGAGACTTTACTTTTCCATTTATCATTGCAAACGTCAACAAACCTATTATCGGCGCAGATTTCCTGATCCAATTTAATTTACTTGTTGATATGAAAAATAGAAAAGTGATAGATGGTACTACAGATTTTAGTGTTAACGGAATCATGATTAAGACAAACTCTCCTTCACCCAGACATTTTTCTGTGGACAATGATTATGGTAATATTTTGTCTAGATTCCCTTCACTTACTCAACCTCCAAGATATGATTTACCTGTAAAACATAACGTAGTACATACCATCGTTACTAAAGGACTACTACCCTTTTCAAAAGCCAGACGATTAGACACCAATAAATCTAAAATAGCCAAATTAGAATTTGACCACATGGTCAAAGTAGGATTGTGTAGAAGCTCTTCATCATCTGTCTCATCAGCATTACACATGGTCCCGAAAAAGAATTCTTCAGACTGGCGACCATGCGGAGACTATCGAAGATTAAATCCAATTACAATTCCAGATAGGTATCCAATCCCACATATTCAAAATTTTACATTGAATTTGGATGGTTGTAGTATATTTTCGAAAATTGATTTAGTCAGAGCTTATCACCACATCCCAGTAGCAGAGGAAGACGTTTTCAAAACAGCAATTACTACACCTTTCGGCTTATTCGAATTCACTCGAATGCCCTTTGGTCTCAGAAACGCTGCCCAAACATTCCAGCGTTTTATGGATAAAGTTTTGAACGGCTTAGAATTTGTTTTTGTCTACATTGACGATATTCTTGTGGCAAGCAAGAGTGAGGAAGAACACAAAGACCATTTAAACCAAGTGTTCACCCGATTAGAGGAATTTGGAGTAAACATTAATCCAGGGAAATGTCTTTTCGGAGTAAATTCAATTGATTTTCTTTTTTTTTTTTTTTTTTTTTTTTTTATATGAAAAAACCAAGCTTAGGTGTAACCCTTTGTACTACCAGTCCGTCATGTCGTTCAGTTCATGGTGCAATGTCTAGTAGTAGCTTGGTTTGAAGAATAGAGGAGAAAAGGAAAGGTTAGAGGGGGTCTGGAGGGTGTAGAAGAAAATGACGATGAACCTCACGTTTGAACTCTAAGATGTTGTACGAGTTCGGAAATACTGACTGCGGGAGATCATTCCACAATCGAGTTGTTCTATTCATAAACGAACTTCTGAACCGTATTGTGCGTGAACGAGGGGGCTGTAGGGTATGGGGGTGAGCCGAGCGGGCTAGTCTTGTGTTGCGGGAAAAGTATTGCCGTGCAGGCAGGAGGTCCTGAATTTCGGTGGAACAGTCGCCATGGTAATAGCGATAAAGTATGGAGAGGGCTGCTACATTCCTACGGTGGCTCAAGGTGTCTATGGAGGCGCGAAAGGGGCCATCACCAATGAGTTTGAGGGCACGATTTTGCACCTTGTCGAGACAAGCCAAGGTGGTTTTTGGGGCGCCTGCCCAGATATGTGAGTTGTATTCGAGGCGCGGCCGAATGTAGGATTTGTATATTGTAGCCAATGCGGCTGGCTGGAGGAGGAACTTGCATCTCTTGAGAAATCCAAGGCATTGGGAGGCTTGTTTGGCGATTTGGAATATGTGATCGTTCCATCGCAGATGCTCCGTTAAAGTTACCCCTAGGATGTTGAGAGTTGAGTCAGCCGTTAGATTCTCTCCATCCACCGAGACAGGAGGAAGGTCGGTACAATTTTTGTTGGAGATCAGACAGTGCTTCGTTTTTGTGGCATTAAATTCGACGCGGTTCATTTCGCCCCAATGAAGAATCGATTCGATATCCCGGTTGATCGAAGCCGACATCAGTTGACGGTGGTAAAGACAAGGTCTGGCACGTGCTTGTCTTATATTGTCGAAGGAGTAAGAGAAATTCAGAGTACCGTCATCAGCGAAGCAGTGAAGTGGGTTGGAGGGGATTGAGAGCAGATCATTAATGAAGATTAGAAAGAGTGCGGGTGAAAGAATTGACCCCTGGGGAACTCCGGCCGAGATGGCGTGGGGGTTGGATTCGACGCCATCCAATACTACCTTGATTGAACGGCATGAAAGAAAGCTCTTAATCCAGTTCCTTAGAACTAAGTGTATACCAATAGCTTGGAGTTTATTCAACAGAGCTGGGTGCCATACTCTGTCAAAAGCCTTTGATATATCTAGAGCAACCAGGCTAGACTCACCAAAGCTGTGAATGCTTTGGTTGATACGCTCGGTTAAACACACAAGCAGATCGCCAGTAGACCGTTTAGATCTGAAGCCGTATTGCCTGTCGTGTATAATTTGGTTGGATTCTAGATATTTCATCAGCCTTTTATTGATTATTGTCTCCATGATTTTGGAGAGAACAGAAGTAATTGCTATTGGGCGGTAGTTTAAGGGGTCGCTGGCTTCACCTTTTTTTGGGATTGGCTGAACATGAGCTAGTTTCCAAGAGTCGGGATACACTCCGGAGAAGTAAGACAGGGCAAAAAGTTTGCGCAGAGGTTTAGCCAAAGGTGAGGCACATTTTTTAAGTACCATAGGGGGGATTTTGTCGGGACCAGTGGATTTGTTGGCGTCGAGTTCTTTGAGACACCTAAACACCTCGCGAGTCCTGAAGTGAACTCCGTCCATTGAGTGGGTGGTATTCTCGAGAGTGGGGGGTGACATAGCAGCATCGGGTAAAGAAGAATTTGCGGCGAACAGAGAAGCTAATAGGTCGGCCTTGGGTTTGCTTTCTGTTATCACTTCCTTGTTGTGAATAAAAGGAGGTGTTGAGGAGGAAGTAAAATTCTTCTTGATGGCAGTTACCAAGGACCAGAAGTTTTTGCTGCCTGTAGTGGAGTTAAGAATCTTACTTCTCAATCTATCATCAAATGATGATTTGACTTTCCTGATGATGGGGTTACAGGAGTTTCTAAGTCTGACGTACTCACGACGAAGTGGCTCATTAGGCGAACGTCTGTATGCTCTATAGGCGGCTTCTTTAGCTTTGATTGCGTTCATACATTCCCCATTGAACCATTTGTTTGGCCTAGGCTTCACAGATTTGGTAGAGTGAGGGATGAACAAGCGCATACCCGCTCGAATAATTTTGGTGACACAGAGGGCCGCATAGTTCGCATTGGCACTACGGAAACACAAATCCCAGTCAGTGGCCTGGAAGAAGCGAATAAGACCCAACCAGTTGGCTTTCCCATAGTGCCACACAGTTCTTTTAGGAGCTGTGGTGGTTGTGGTCGAGGATGGATATGGGAAATAAGCGCTAATTAGTTTATGGTCCGAGTTGCCAAGGGGTGAGCTAACTTTGATGGAGTACCGCGTCGGGTGGGAAGTAAGAAACAGATCAAGGAGATGGGCTCCTTGACCTGGAATATCAGGGACTCTCGTCGGACATTTGACAATTTGGTGCAAGTTGTTGAGGCTCGCAAAGAGCTCGGCGTCCTTGCCAGGAACACTGGTGCCATTTGAGTAATTTAGCCAATGTACATTGTGAACGTTGAAATCACCCGCAACAATGATTTCGCTTTCCGGATGGGAAAATAAAAATCCGGAAATCTGTTCAGAAATAGCATCGAAAGCTGAGGTGGTGGCCTCATTACTAATATTAGGACTCCTATATAAAAAACAGAAAAATATGACGTGGCTATGGATAATTATTTTAATCCAAAGATGATTAAAATCCGAGGATGTACTACTGTACACCTTCTGAAAGGCCACGTCATTCCTAATATAAATGGCTAATCCCCTATGGGCGGAAAAGTTGTGCACTAAATTATACCCTGTCACCTGAAATCGATCTAAATCGAGATCTGGTAACACTTGGGTTTCACTCAGTGCGAAAATAGCAGGGGCATGGAGGAGTAACTCGCACGTAACGGCCAGGAAGTTCGCATTCAGTCCCCGAATGTTACAAAAATTGATTATAAAATCATTGTCACTTTGGGGACTGTTTAGCGTGAGGTCCATGACCTCATTTGTAGCCGGCCGCACCACAAGATTACAAAAGACGGGATTCTTCCATCTGAAGACAGAATTAAATTTATTCAAAATTTTCCGTCGCCAGATTCAGTTAAACAAGTCCAAAAATTCATCGGAATGGTAAATTATTTCCACCGATTCATTCCACAGTTAGCGAAATTGTTAAGTCCTATTCATATTCAACTAGCGAAAGAGCTTAAGAAGAATAAAAAGGTTAAAATTTTTGACTGGACGGAGGAATGTGAAAATGCATTCATTAAAGTCAAAGAGGCTTTTATTACTGCAACATTATTAGTTCATCCGGCAGAGGAAGCTACTTTACGATTGACTGTTGATGCGTCAAATATAGCAATGCTGGAACAATGCAAGAACAACAAGACGGAACCATTGGCATTTTACTCAAAGAAATTGAGTGCAGCAGAAAAGAACTATTCAACGTTTGATAGAGAGCTTTTAGCTGTATATTCAGCAATTAAGCACTTCAGACATTTCTTAGAAGGTCGCGATTTTACAGTGTTCACAGACCACAAGCCTTTAACCTCGGCAATTTGGACAAAAGCTGAAAGAAGTCCAAGGCAAGCGAGGCACTTAGATTATATCACCCAATTTACCTCTGACATCAAACATATTAAAGGTGAATCTAACGTCGTGGCAGACGCTTTATCACGAGTAGATGCAGAAATTATGGATTGCGACACGATGAACGAAAGTGAAATTGATTTGGACATTATTGCAGAAAAGCAAAAGGATGACATTGAATTACAACATTTAATTGAGAATTCAAACGGAAATTCAAAATTCGTATTAAGAGAAGCAGATGTAGCTTCATCCGGAAATAAAATTTGGATAGAAGGTTCCACTGAAAGAGATCGACCATTTATTCCAGTGAGTATGCGGAAAAATATATTTGATATGTTACACAATTTGTCACATCCGGGCATTCGAAGTTCGAGAAAATTGATTGCAAGTAGATACTTTTGGCCTAGGATGAACTCAGATATTAATTTATGGGCAAAATCTTGCATAGCATGTCAAAAAGCAAAAATAAATAGACATACGAAATCTCCAGTACAAAAAATTTGGACACCGTCAGGAAGATTTGAACATATTCATGTAGATCTAGTTGGCCCCTTACATCCGGCGGAAGGATTTATGTACCTATTAACAGTTGTGGATCGATTTACCAGGTGGCCAGAGGTGTATCCTTTGAAAAGCATTACAGCAAAGATAGTGGTAAGGACGTTGTACGAACAATACTTTCCGAGATTTGGGATTCCTTTAACAGTAACCACTGACCAGGGAGGTCAGTTTGAAGGGAAACTTTTCGAAGAATTTTCAAAGCTTTTAGGAACTCATAAAATTCGAACATCGGCTTACCACCCACAATCGAACGGAATGGTGGAGAGACTCCACAGGCAATTGAAAGCAGCACTCAGAGCTAAGATGGATAGTCCAAATTGGTTGTTACACATTCCAGCTTTATTGTTAGGTTTTCGCACCACAGTTAAGGAAGATCTTAAATGTAGCCCAGCTGAGTTAGTGTACGGACAGGCATTGCGAGTTCCAGGGGAATTCTTTGTCAGGAGTCAAGAAAATATATCCGATCCAGCAAACTTAGTAATGCAATTACGAGACCATATGAGAAATATTATTCCAACTGATTCTCGGGAACAAAAGAAAAATTACTATATACCAAAAGGATTAGAGGATTGTGAATTTGTTTTTCTGAGAGTAGATAGAGGTAAAAGTTGCTTACAGAAGCCTTATGAAGGTCCATTCCAAGTCATTAAAAGAAACGAGAAGAATTTTGTCATTAACGCCAACGGGAAAATGATCGTAGTATCAATCGATAGACTGAAGCCCGCTTTCATTGAGAAAAATGATGACATTAACAAACCAGTAACAAGAAATTCAAGGAAAAAAGTTTCATTTCAATTGTAACATTAGAAAGAGTTTTGGTAATTGTTTTCGTTAAATTAATTGTTAAATATTCATGGACGCTCGCGCTGAAGGGGGAGTTATGTAGCGGTTGCTACTTGTTATTAATTTACCTTCGTTGCTACTTGTTATTAGTTTATGTTCGTTACTGTAGCAAGTTTATTCAACATTCAGTTCAGTTCCTGTACTAGTAATTTTTGAGTACAGTGTTTTTAATATGTCAAAAATTATATTTTCACTACTCTATCATATACGTAGACACTGAACACACAAACGATTTTCAAAAAAACATAGCCACACAAAAAGTTGTCATGAAAAATAAAATTTGAAAATGTATGAGTATTAGTTAGAAGATAAAAGATTCTACATGTCCGGATTTTAAACCGTTAAAATAACTAACGTATTTGTTGAAATTAATTTAAATATAATTCATTAAAAATAAAAATCTAAATTTACAAAAATATTTTAATATAAGATTTATTAAAATAAAATGGTGTGACGTGGTTTTCAAATAAAATAAAATCTAAAAATCTCAAGACCCCCACATCACCAGTGACCCCTCGCGCCGCCAGTGACCAGTTTTCTATACCAGTGGGGAATCCGCAGGCAGACAGCGGAATAGTTTCGTCAGTGGCGATTCAACACCGCAAGTCTCCAGTTACCTTCTGGAACCTAAAGTTCTCCGGCGAGGACAAAATGTTGTCGGCGGAGGAGTTTCTGTTCCGGGTGGAGCTGAAGGCTCGCGACGATGGAGTTAGTCACTCAGAGGTGTGCCGTAATCTCTCGGCATTGTTGTCGGGCCGAGCCGCCGATTGGTACTGGTCTCAATTTCGGCGACAATTTTTAGATCCTGATTGGGAAACAGTGAAAGTACAGTTCTTTAGGTATTTTCGTAGTCGGGAATCAGACGAAGAACTGATATTACAGATGATGGATACCAAACAACATCGTTCGACGATTTCACCGCCCAATTGCTGTCGCTACATAACCGAATGGCTCAGCCAATGTCTGAAAGCGGATTATTAGGAATCGTAGTCCGAAATTTGAATTTCACTTTAGGGTCAGCGGTAATCGGGCATCGTTTCACCAGCATGCAACAACTGCGCGAGACTTGTATCCGAGTTGAACGCTGGCAGAAACAGAAGCGGTTAGAGCGTAGGCCTGATCGACAGATACACGAGGTTGAATACTCGCCGGTATATTCTTCGGATCAAATACCACCGGACATGTCTTCACCAGGAGTAGAAGCGATAACCTCTCCGCGTCAGTTCCAGACGAATCCACGACCGCTCCGGTGTTGGAATTGCCAGCAACCGGGCCATCCATTTATGGACTGCCCATCTGAGACTCGTGGCTTGTTCTGCTACAAGTGTGGCAAGCCAGGAGTCGTGACTCCAGTGTGTCCTACCTGTCAGGGAAACCGGAGCGGGGGTGCGAGATCGAACGGGAGTCCGCGCCCGAGCTAAGCTCGCCCGTTGTCCCTGTTTATACTTTAACTACCCCTGCTATGTCTACCATCAGCGACTTTACGTCAACTGATGTTCTTCCTGTTTTTCCCTCTGAGGAGGTTAAACTTTCATTCCTTTCCCGTTGGAAGAGATATATCTCCGCTCGTTCGCGCATATTTTCGGAGCCACCTTTTGTGGACTCCCTCACTTCCAAGCGCACCCCTTCCCAAATTAGAGTACGAGCAAAGGAGAAGCGACAATGTTTGCAGAAAATTGTGTCTGCCTTCATCTCGGATTCGTCAGATCCTCGTCTGTTTACGAAGGTCCTCGTAGATAACGAGGAAGTGGTTGGTTTGTTGGACAGTGGTGCCACTGTTAGCTGTTTGGGAAGAGATGCCGAAGCGTTTCTAGCTAATCACCCCGAAGTGACAGTCTACACTTTGCACTCTGTAGTGCATACTGCTGACGGGGCTCCGCAGAGACTTTGCGGTTATATTCGAGTTCCGATATCCTTTGGAGGAAGGACTAGTGATATAACCATCTATGTGGTGCCCAGTCTCAGCCAGAGACTGTACCTAGGGATGGATTTTTGGAATCTTTTCGGCCTAGCTCCCCAAATAGTCGGCGAGATAAACGCTCCATCCGTGTCTGCAAAAATGCACGACTTAACGTCCTCGCAATGCGAACGGTTGGAACGCGTCAAAGCCAGATTTCCCTCCTTCGATGTCTTCGGACTGGGAAAGACTAACCTGGAGGAACACATCATAGACACTGGTGACTCAGTTCCTATTAAACAGAGGCATTATCCGGTCTCACCCGCTGTACAACAGCTGATGTATGGGGAGTTGGACAGGATGCTGTCGCTGGGTGTGATTGAGCCATCAAATAGTCCCTGGAATTCTCCAGTGGTGTTAGTACGTAAACCAGGTAAAGTCCGCCTATGCCTTGACTCTCGCAAGGTCAACAGTGTCACTATCAAGGACGCCTACCCTCTTCCCCATATTGATGGTCTTCTTGGTCGTCTTCAAGACACCAAGTTCATCACGAGTTTAGACCTTAAAGACGCCTTCTGGCAAATTTCTTTAGAGAAGAAGTCGCGAGAGCGGACAGCTTTCACTGTCCCTGGTCGTCCACTGTACCAGTTCACAGTAATGCCTTTCGGCTTATGCAATGCCCCTCAGCGCATGTGCCGCTTGATGGATAAAGCCATCCCGGGACATTTACGAGAAAACGTTTTTGTCTATCTGGACGACCTGCTCATTGTTTCACCTGACTTTGACTCCCACCTAAAGCTTTTGGACGAAGTCGCCAGCTGTCTCCGTCGTGCTGGGTTAACAATCAATTTATCTAAAAGCAAATTTTGCGTGACTGAAGTGAAGTATCTAGGCTTCATAATCGGTGATGGGACTTTGAAAACCGATCCTAATAAGGTGACGGCCATCATGGACTTCCCGACTCCGAAGTCTCATAAGCAGACCCGGAGGTTCTTGGGTATGACCGGATGGTATCAGCGTTTCATCCCCAATTATGCCAGCGTGGCTTCTCCAATCACGGATTGTTTGAAGACTAAACCTTTTAGTTGGAATGATGAGGCCCAGCAGTCGTTCGAGACTTTGAAAAAGCTGATGACGGAAGCTCCTCTCTTAGTCACTCCAGATTTTTCTAAGCCTTTCTATATTCAGTGCGATGTCAGCAGAACTGGTGTAGGTAGTGTGCTCTTTCAAAAGGACATGGATGGAGGAGAACATCCGATTGCTTATATGTCCAAGAAATTGAACGGAGCACAACGGAACTACACCATTACTGAGCTCGAATGCTACGCAGCCGTGCTGAGTATAAAAAAAATTAGAGCGTATGTTGAGGGACAGACTTTCACGGTCATTACTGACCATGCAAGTCTAAAATGGCTCATGGGCCAGAAGGAGCTTAACGGTCGTTTAGCCCGGTGGAGTCTTAAGCTTCAGGGGTTCGATTTTACGATCGAACACCGTAAAGGCACCCACAATGTGGTTCCCGATGCCTTGTCACGCATGGATTGCGTTGACGAATTGTTCTTGTGTTTCGACGTGGACTTAAATGCCCCGTCTTTCAAGTCCCCTGAATATCTTCGTCTGGGTGATAGCCTCAGGCAAGCCTCACCGCAGCTACCAGACCGGCGAGTTGAAGATGGGTACGTTTTCAAGCGTACATCTCCACGTACTGGAAACCCGATTGCTGACGATCTGACATGGAAGTTGTGGATTCCGATGGAATTGACCACGTCGCTCGTCGAGTCGTCTCATTCGCCGCCACAAGCTTCGCATGGTGGAGTAGGGAAGACCCTAGCCCGATTGCGATGCAAATACTTTTGGCCAGGTATGGCAAAACAAGTTCGGGAATTCATCACTAACTGTGAGGTCTGCAAAACCACCAAAGCCCCCAGCTCAGTACTTCGACCACCTATGGGAAACCCCATGGATGCGTCGAGGCCGTTCCAATTTTTATACGTCGATTTCTTAGGTCCTTATCCCAGGTCGAGGAAAGGCCACACGGCAGTATTTGTTGTATTGGATGCTTTCACCAAATTTGTCTTCCTGCACCCCGTGTCCGCTGAGACCACGGCGGTGTCCGTCAAGTTTCTCGAGCAAACTATCTTCCATACCTTTGGAGTTCCGGAAACGGTCTTCTCCGACAATGGTCGGCAATTCACCTCCAAAGAGTTTGCTAAATTGTTGACCGAATATGGCGTGCACCATGTGCGCACGGCTGTATATTCGCCTCACCCCAACGCCTCTGAGCGGGTGAATAGATCCATCCTAACCGCCATTAGGGCATACTTAAAGGAGGATCATCGTGAGTGGGATAGACATCTTTCGTCCATTGAATGTGCTCTTCGTAGTACCCACCACGAGGCGATCGGCATGTCCCCATATCAGGCCCTGTTTGGCAGCCACATGATCCTACACGGATCAGCATATCCAGTCCTGAAGAAACTGAACGTTCTCCAGGAGGGTGACATAGCTTTTCTACCATTGACGGACAAAATGCAGATGCTTCGTGAGCGGATTGCTGTGAATTTAGCCGCCGCACACCTCAGACATAAAACCCAATACAACTTGCGGTGTCGTGTGGGCAGTTTTCGTCCAGGAGATGAGGTTTACCGGAGAACTTTCTGGGTGAGTAACCGAGCGGGTCGTTTCAGTGCCAAGTTGGCACCCCGGTTTCTGAAAGCTCGGATACGTAAAAGAATTGGAACTAGCTTGTACGAACTGGAGGATTTGGGCGGTAAGAGCATAGGTGTATATCACGCCAAAGACATACGTCGTTGATGTCCTCAAGGTTTCCTTTTCATTTTTTTATAAATTTTGGTCAGGCTGTGGGTGTACCTCGACGAATTAGTTGCCTGTCGTCCTACTGGGGTGAGTCACATGCAATGTGGGATTGCGTGAGATTGACTCCACGGTACGAGAGGAAACCGGTTCTGGCGAGAGTGTCTGTAAGTATACAGGACACGGAGGGGGACAATATGGAATTGCCTTCAGCCGGATCCTGGTACTTCCAGATATTCTTCCGAATGATCTACTGACTGCTCCACTTTTCAAAAGTTGGCGTATGCACTCCTCTAAACTCGTTTCTAGTTACTCCTTTTACCTGTGTAGTAGCCCGGCTAGCTCACTAGAGCATGAGAATCATATTCTCAGGTCGTGAGTCGAGTCCCACATTGGCGCCAAAAATATTAGACCTACGGTGACCGTTGTTTTCGGCTCCTCACTGCCTCGCGAGTCGGCTTTGTGGACCCGAGGGTATGTAACGGTCAGTTTTGCACGGAAATCTCTAAATAATTACTTGACTAAAAATCACTGTCGAGAATGAAATTGAGAAGTTGTCCGAAACCAAAAAGGTAGGCGGGGGGAAAAAAACAGAAATAGGAAAGAAAAATTTAGTAGTCAGTCTGGGAAAAAAATTGAAAAAGTCAGATCGAAATGGTTGGGATTTGTCTTGTGGTTGGTGACGGAAATTAAGAGATCGGTAGAATTTTGGAAAAAAAAGTCGAATAAATATACGGACGATTCTGAAATCGGAACTATAATCAAGAACATCGGTTTAAAAACAATTTGGAAAAAAGTCGATACGAAGAATTTTATGGAAAGATGAAGAAAGAACAAACTTATGAATAATTAGAAAAGACCGTACAGAAGAAGAAGTAGGCTGCTCCACAGGAAAAGGCTGCTGAAGAAAGAAGCGGAAAATAATCCCCAAAAGACGAGGTACCGAAGAGGACCGCATAAGAGACCAGGTCAAGGTTATAAGGACATGTTTATTTGCGTCTATTGAAAACTGGTATGTAAAAGCCCATTTAAATTTATATATATGTATATATTATTAGTGGCTGAAAAAAGTGAAGATTTGTATAGTAATTGGTGTAAAATACATACTCAATGTCAATGTCAATTGCGGCGAACGATCTGAAGATTATCTAGAATGACACGAAGATGGTGATTAGATATGACGGCTCCTTGCTGCTTAGGTGTTTTGGAGAATAAAATTACAACGTCACATCTTTTTGTTATCAAGACTGTAACTTAAAATAGCAACGTTTAATTGAAAAACAATATTTTTTTGGAGTTCATTAATTTTGGATTATTCTGGATTATTGTGAGGATTATACCACCCCTGGGATGAGTCAATAAGGCGAAATTAACCGCATTTTTTGTCCCGAAAAGGCCATCGTGACATTGCCTTCCTACTTATTTATCATCTTCTAAGTTAATATTGTTTTATATATTCCATTATTAACACTTACACGACAAGCTGTTTTTATACATTAGGTTTGCTTCTACACCCAAAAATTAAATATTGAACAAATTAAATATTGTATTGCAATAACTATCTTCACCTAGGTGAAGTCTTTCTTTTCCTAACACTTATACACCAGACACATTAAATATTTAGTCATGCTTTACTTTATTAATATATACTATTTCTAATTGTCGTTAATAATCATTTTGATTTTAAGTATCTATAATTGAGTGTAATATTTGTTGCTCCTTGTTATATCAATTTTTTTTTCATTCTTGTGTTGGATATTCCGTGAGTTGGTTCCGGTAATTTGTTGTTCAACATGGTTTGTACAAAGCGAGGAGTACTGCGCGCTTTATTCATATCGTGAGCTCCATACATATGTACCTAAAAATAAAATAAGTTAACATTGATTGAATTGAATGCGATCATTTGTCGTGGTTGATACGTATCCATTGTATCGTTTGTGTTGATGATTATAGTATTATTAAATGATTATAAATACTAGCATGTCCAGGTGTTAAAGTTTTTTTGTGGAATGGTTGAGGCGGGGGGTCTTTCCTTTTCAGGGTTTGACGAGGCTCAGGCAATGCCCGAAGGTTGATGGAAACGGAAGATTTACTTAGTCACAGGTAAGTGGTGAACCAACCGCGGTAAGGCCCGGCCACACACCCCACGACCCCTCCGGCGAGCTAGATAACTCCGTGTGGCCGGCGTAGGAGTTCCGGAATTTTGTTTCCTTTCTTATGTATGGTATTGGCTCCTTGGTCATGCTTTTCCGGGCTTATGGCTAAGGGGGTAATACCTCGCATAAGTGGCGCCCACTATTTTATCGCGCCATTATGCTGTTACACAATAAGCCCAAGATCATTATCCTACTGCAGTTATTTCAGAAGTTATAGCGGTTTATTTGAAAGTGTTTTAAAAAAAATTCTTATTTAGTAAAAATCTAATTTTGAAAAGTAGGGGGGGGGTACACTTCATCCAAAATATATAGTTTCTTCGCGAAAAATTTTTAGAATTTTATGAATTTTAAGATTTTCGCTGAAATGGACCACAAAAATATTTGACCCACCCTAATATATATATATATACACTGCCGCTCAAAAGTTTCCGGGCACCTTATGAATTTTTGACGTGACAACGTCTATTAAATCGGTTTAAGATAGGACGCGCGTGTGAAAATGTCCCGCACAATGTCCCGCACACAAAAAAAAAATCATATCTCCGCCCCCCTTCATGTTAGGGGGGTGGTTAATGGCTCAAAATTTTCGTTAATTTATCCTCTACACGGGAAAAATTCATTCACCTTATTGACGTGACAACGTCTATTAAATCGGTTTAAGATAGGACGCGCGTGTGAAAATGTCCCGCACACAAAAAAAAATTTGCTTCGAAATATATAATTTATTAATTGAGAAAATAATACAAAACGTAATAACAGACGTTGTCACGTTCAAATTAATAGACGTTGTCACGTTAAAATACGGACGTGATACTTCACATCCAAGACCATTAATTTTTTTTCCAACCGAATCCTTCATCATTCCTGAAATTAACCGAATATATGCCTGCAGCGGTAAACACATTTTTTAGTTTGCAATTTTCCAAAACCTTTCAAGGGAATCCCGGGATTCAGGTACAAAAGATGGAAAACCCAAAAAAATCCTTTTGACAAAAAAGGTGCACCTGAAAAGTTATCAGGCAGGAAATTGTTTCTAGGAATTCCGTATAAGTTTTATGGCTTTTTTGTGTCAAATAAAGTAGAGTAGCAGATACAATAAAAAAATTAATAGAATGCCTAGAGTAGCAAAAGAAGTTGTAAAAGTAAGAGGTAGTTTTTTCGATGAGAAAAAAGTGTAAACCCATTTTATTTTAAAAACTAATAAAAATTAAAAAAATTAAAAAGGTTAAAAAAATTGTTATGTCTTTCTTGCCTGTAACTATACCCGTGTGTTTCCCCCAAAAAAATTTAAAAGTTTCCATTGCAAAACGGTATGTTTTACCTTTTCTTGAAAAAATCGTGCTGCCCAGAAACTTTTGAGCGGCAGTGTATATATATATATATATATATATATATATATATATATATATATATATATATATATATATATATATATTTCTTCTGTCCGGGTGTATGAAACCAAACTCCTCCTAAACGGCTGGACTGATTTTTATGGAATTTTTTGTGTGTAATTAAGTTGATTCAAGAATGGTTTAGATTCATAATTTGTACCGATACCTAAATGGCTGCACTGATTTTTACAAGCTTCGATTTTTCGACTACTTCCCCTTGTCCGGTGATGCTCAAATTTGGCACGATCGATTTTTCGACTACTTCAAGATAGCCGGTGATGCTCAAATTTGGCACACACCTTTGGTTCAGAAGGCAATACATAAAGTATATTCAATTTTATGTTACATCCAATATGGCCCCACCATAAAATTACGGATTACCTTTTTCTTTTCAATCCCTCGACATGAGTATTAAATGAAAGAGTATGACGAGTGGAATACAGTAAGCTATGTGGCGTTATGGATTTTGGCGGCCCCACGGAAAGGCGCTTTACCATTTTCTCTACAACCCCTCGATATCGCTGACAATAATTTCAATTAAAAGTCGATTCGGCATTTATCATGCTGCGAAGCATCTATCAACCAAGACTTTGAAATGGAACAATGTGATTAGAACTACTATTATCACGGCGAAGATGTGTTAATTCTGAAAATTTCAATGATAACGAATGATTTGATGCACAAGCCCCATTTCTTGCAGGAAATGCCGTCGCAAGAATGATCGATACCGAGCTGAAATTTTGAAGACGGATGAAGCTCACTATACACTCTCTGGCGGAGTCTTTAAACAAAACTTTCGAATTTGGGAAACAGAGAACACGACATTCATGAAAAACCACTGCACTCAAAAAACACCATCGCACTATTTTTCTTTAAAGTTTGAGAAACCCTCGGCGGTGCACACTACCGTTGGAATGTTGGTGGACTTTGTGCGTCCGAAAACGCGTGAAAAAGGTTTGACGAACCTATTTTCAACAAGACGCAGTATCGTAAAGATTGGAAACCATTGACCTACGCAGACGATGGCAAAACGAAAAACAATGTTTATCGTAAGGAAGGAGTTGCATTGAACATCAAAACATTTGATTCATAATGACATTAAAAAAAAATATCATTGAACTGTAAATAGCTGAAATTAATAATTTTGATCCAAATTATTATCTCTTTTGTTGTTTCGTTGTGTTTTCCAGTCAGTTAATTAATTTCAGCAAAAAACCAAATGACAATGGAAAACACAAGGTGTGCAATCAGAATACAAGGAGAATTGATGGAGTCTTTCCCAGTCAAGCAAGGCTTAACGCAGAGCGATGGGCTGGCATCCATGCTATTTAATCTCTGCCTAGAAGGAGTAATTCGCAAAGTACACATTGGTGCGAAAACAATCCTGCTCAACAAATCATAACAGTTGGCAGGATATCCCGATGATATAAACTGCCTTGCCAGATCACTGTCATACCTTAGAGAAATATTCACGGAATTAGAAGATGGAGCCAAACATATAGGGCTGAAAATAAATGCAAACAAAACTAAAATTCTAATTTAGTCAAGGGTGGAAAGACGAAGAAACCACAACACCACCTGGGGGAATAAAACTTTTAACGGTAAACCAATTTGACTACTTGGGGTCCACAGTCAGCGAAGACAACTATGAAACGAGAGACGTACAAAGAATAAACGCTGCAAACAGAACATACTTGATACTTCTCACTACTGCGTTTAAGCTGGGCCGGTCATATCCAAAGAATGGATGACTCAAAGAACCAAAAAAAGCCCTGTACCTACTACCAGTTGGAAGAAGAGCAGTAGGCCAACCACGGTCTAGGTGGGAGGGCAATGTTTAGGCCGATGCAGCAAAACTGCTGAATACAAAAAACTGGAGACAAGCTGCGGAGCAGAGAGACGTCTGGAGGAAGAAGCTGATGGAGGCCAAGGCTCGAATTGGGCTGTAGAGCCATCGAAGAAGAGGCATTAGGCTACTTGTTTAAGTGGTATAGTCATTGTGGTAAAAGCTGTAAAATTTTGCCGGAGTTTCTAAACTCTAAAAATGCTCTTAGTTTGCCAATTGAAGATGAGATGGCGCTGTTAACTAACTTTTTTTTATGTGAAACACCAGAGTCTCAGGAAGGGCCCTTTATACTGTCGACAATCTATTTTCTTCATTTAGAGTGCAATGTCGAACAGCAGCTCTAGTCGGGGAGGAAGGAATTGCCAAAACCTACCCGCGAGATTTTTTAGTCCACCTACTTCCAACCATTACTATTGCGACTTTGACATCGGGGCATCGAGAAACAACTCGCTGGAGTGTTATGCCTCCTGAAACGAGTTGGATCTCATCAACCAACCGATGACATGCGTTTTTGTCGGATCGGGGAAGGGCTAAGGAAGGCTATGACAGGAGGGATCAGGAATGTAAAGAGGAAAGAAGAAAGAAGGAAAGTTATGTAAGTGGGAAAGTGGAAAAGGCGAAGGACCATGGGCGGACCGGGAATCGAACCCGGGACCTCTGGGATAGTAGCCTGGCGCCTTACTCCCTAGACTACTGAGGCCCCCACGTAAAGGGTTTTCTTTGTGCCGATATAAATTAAATTTAACACAAATCTTTTCAACACAATTTAACAATCTTTATTTAATCCAAAACACACAATACACAATATAGCATCCGGATATGTGTCTTAATCCAGAAAGACAAAATCCAGAAGTGACAAAATCCCGAAACGACTGTGCCGAGAGCCTCGGGGGAGATGCCCGAAGAGACCCACCTCAGACCCTCGCACTAACAATCTCATCATCAATTCCCAATCAGATCTCTAAGCGGTACCCCTGGACTTCCCCAAAGAGCTAGCTCGTCGGAGCGGTGTGGGCTGGTGGGGGAAAGCCAGGATCGAGATACTTTGCCGCCGCTATGCCATGAACGGCCCTTAAGCTATCATCCTAAGAACACGAATTTTCTCAATCGAAACCAAACACTGAGCTGTTCGTTATAACAATTAAGTAACAATTTAATCAAAAGATTGTCTTATAAGAACAAAACACCATACATGAATTATGCAAAAAAGTGAAATTAAAAAAAAAATACTACTGTGGACACGCTATAAGATTATTTAGAAAAGTAACCCGCGCTGGCACCAGACCGACTTCCTTTTTCACACACAATTAGATACAATTTTCCTGCCGAACAAATCAACAAATTAAAATGAACACTCTTGCTGGCACCATGCCAGAAAACTCAACTCTTATAATCTAAATATAACAAGAAAAGTTAAACATTTATGAAATGGTGAAACCAAATGAGTAGTTGTCCAGTTCAGGGTGAATTCCTCCAGCCTCGGTTTCCACAAAAGCCTGGTCCGGTGGATGAGGTTCGACAGTCCCCAATTTCCAAATAAAAAAGCCTGGTTCGGGATAAGGTCCTCCAGCCCTCAATTTCCAGTCCTCGGTTTCCAAAAAAAGCCTGGTTCGGGATAAGGTCCTCCAGTCCTCAATTTCCAGTCCTCGGTTTCCAAAAACTTCTGGCTGTAGGCGTTATCATAAATACTAAACTATTTTTGATAAGCTGTTAACGCCTACAGTTCCAGCGACTCGCCCATACGACTGCGATCAATTCCAGTTCAATTCGCCCTGACTGACATTTCCCCGTTCAAAACTTTTCACCCCAAACTCAATTTTTTTGTCGTCTACCTGAGTTTTCGTATTTTTCCCCAAAAAGTCAAAAAGTCAGTGCTACTAATGCTACAGTATATAATTGTAAGGTAGATTTTGCCTGCCGTTACACGACAAAATCCAGAAGAAATCCATAAAAATCCAGAATAAAAAAAATCGCGCGATTAAAACTACTGGGGCTAAAAAGAAAAATATCGACAAACTTTTAATAAATAACAAAGTCGATAACATAAATAAGTAACATTTCAGAGGACAAAAATAACAATAACATTAACTGAAGTAGATATTCTTTCTCAAAAAAAAAAAAAAAAAACAGCACTTCTGTTATAAATTAAAACTAGTTGGGATGTGGGTTTGACCCCTTCGGTCCACACGATTAACTTCCCCGTATGATGAACGAAGATGGAATAAACTGACTTCTTACAAAATAGTTATACTTTTCGCACTAGTGGAAAATTGGCTAGTATCAGAACTGATGACAAAGCAATCCCGAGTGAAGCTAGTTCTAATAACTATAATAGTGGTAAATCCACAAGATTTTTCTAGAGAATTTGTTTTTCCTGAACGTTAGCAAACAAACATGTCCTCCGTATTTCGTTCGCTGCACTAAAGCGGGTGTTCAAATTCGTATTAACCGTGCTGAAGCCGTTGTCAAGCTGAGAAGCGAATGACTTCATTTGGAAATTCCAAAGCTTTCCGGAGATATTAACAAAACTGTAACTGTTAAGTACATTGCCAGACTTGACCAAAAAGAACAAATTTTGCGGTAACTACCGGAATTCCCGGAATGAACCGCAATTTCCCGTCAAAAAGTGCTAATCCAAGGTTTGAAAAAATCGCGCTGTTTGTAAAGGGTAACAAAATGTTTGCACGGTTTTGAAAGGTTGTCGGATTTTGACAAGTAATGTTTTGTTCGAAAGCTATCGTTGCGCAGAACCAAAAAAAGATCACTTCGTTTAGAACGGGTTTCATTCCATCGAGTTTATTAGATATTAGCAAATTTTGTCAATTTAAGGTCTTTCTAACAATTAGCCGAAGTTTTTCTATTTAAATAAAAAAGGCCCAACCGAATATTATGAAATTTTTTTCAGAGCATTTCTTCGTTAATATTCTTTTTTCGGCACCTCAATGAAGTCGATATAGTTTTTAGTTCGCGCGGTATCGTGCAGGTACAAAAATCATAAACGTCGTTCCCACAAAAAAACGGTGCGACCGAATTTTATGAAAATCTTTTCAGATCATATTTTGGTTAATACTCTTCGAACGGCATGTCAACTAAGTCGATATCTTTTATCGTTCGCGCGATATCGTGCAGGTACAAAAATCACTTATGTCATTTAAACCAAAAAACCGCTCGTCCGAATATTATAAAAATCTTTTCAGATTATATTGTCGCTAATACGCTTCGAACGGCACCTCAAGTAAGTCAATATCTTTGGTGGTTCGGGCGATATCGTGCAGGTACAACAATCAGTTACGCCGCTTACTAGTGGGATGTTGTGCCTAGAGACTAGCCACTAATTACGCTTTTTCATGGTATTCTTTCTGTTGAATAACACTTCAGACTGGATGACAATATATTAAGTGGAGATTGACCCGCACTCACTTCTAACCCGCCGGATTTGGGAATCGAGGCCAATAATTCGAATGTGTCAAATTGAAAAAAAAAAAAGCACATCCCACATGTAAACACTATATAAAACGAGTCTAAACATTTTTCTGTGGATTGGAGGCAAATCTAATGTGAAGCACTTTGCACAACAGAATTAGGTGTATTATTTTACTGAAACATACATATATTATTGTTAAAAATTCGGCTTACCGCACCTTTTGTATTAATTTACACTTCAATGTAACTTTTTTTTTATTTTTAAAGAAAAATTCACGCATGCACTTCACTTTTCTTTAAATGTAGAACATCTACTGAAAAACATAGGCACCTGTTTATCCATAGCATATATGCACGTGCACGCACACAAGTACCCCCACCTCGCAATGAGACCAACACCAATAATTACCCGCCAAAAATTTGAAAGAATTGATATATTTTAATTGCACCCCATCTGTGAAAAGAATAGTGAACACCATCTATGGCAATATTACATTACTCTTCGTTTTACCTGTGATTATCAATCCATAAAATATACAAAATACATTTCATAAATAATAGAAAATCTGTTGTCATAATTCAGTTGTTTACTTCCTTCGAAACTTTGTACATATCTAGCATTGGAAAGTACCTTTTTCTATGCCTCTTGTAGAATACGAGCATTCTGATATCGCTTTTAGACACGGAATTGCGGGCATTCCGCACCCGTGTGGAATATTCATTCCATCACTTGTTAGGAATGACTACTAGGGGCGACATCTGTTGCTCAAAAGCCAAGAATATGATGGTGTTATTCTTTTTATTTATTAATTAATAAATTAAAGGAAAAAGAGAAATATTTCAATAATACACAATCAAAGATGTTCCGCTAGACCATTTTTGCTTTAAATAAACAATTCAATTATTAAATTACAGAACATAAAAATTATTTTAAAAATGTTTAAAGATGGTTTGGGAATTATTTACAAACAATATCATTGATATTTACTTTTTATAATTATTTTGGATAGCTAAAATTGTTACGAATGAGCACTAGCACTACTAATATGTTATTTAGGGTTAAAATATCTTGCTGTGCTTTATGCATTTATATTTTTGACAATAGCTTTACATTAGGTAGGTACGTTTTTGTTTACAAAATAATAATAAAATCTATTTTAGAGGCGTAGAAAAAGTATAGTCTGCAACACGTTTTGAATGGCATATTCCGCACTCGTGGACCGCCACCCTCGCCTTCGGCTCGGGTGGTAAACTTCCACTTGTGCGGAATATGCATCATTCCAAACTTGTTACAGAATATACTATTTTACGTAAGCATGAATAAATATGTAAGTTAGTGTTTGGAGTAATGGGAAGGCGCTAGATCGGGGTGCGAAAGGACCAGAGTTCGATTCTTTGGGATGGTGGCGTACTCTTTTTTAACCGACTTCCAAAAAAGATACTCAGATAGATATTATGATCCTAGAATACTCATTTTCGGAAGTTAGTACCCTTAAATGTACTAGCTAACTTTTTCGCTGTTTGGAATAATAATATTTTATTGAGTTTAAAATTATTGTATAATTTTTGCATAATAATATAGGTAAATTACCGAAAAGAAATGTCTAAAAATAAAAGGGAAGGGCGCGTAAAAATATTTCGCGCGGGCGTCAAAATACCTAAAGGCGGTCCTGCCCGCTCTAATCTTGTCATTGTAATTGGGCCTTAAGAGCTATCTATGTTTAGAATTACGTCATAGTTTTCCAATAGAGTGAAATTGAATTTCGATGTGACGAAGTTAGATTTGTCGGCGAAGACGAAAATATAGAGAGATATATGGTGCTCTCTACCACTGGGAATAGTAGATGGTATATTAATCATTCTTCACACTATGTCCCATGAGTGATTAAAGAGGAATAAGAAGAAGAAGATTAACCATTCCCAGCTTTAGAGGGCGCAGTAATTCCTGTGTCCGTACGTCATCCTCACCCGGCAGATATGACCAAGTTTCCCCGTGTAATTTGAAATGCCTTCCAGTGTGGAGGCCCTCGTGAATCGTTCTATGGGTTTTTGTTGTTCTTTGTTCTGTTGCAAAAAATGTTGTACATATCTTACTTACCCATGACTAAATATCAAGGCAGAATGCATCATTCGAGTCCTAAGTCAATTCCCTTGTTGAAATAATTTAATTTAATTACAATGCAAGAACTACTTTGCATTACTTTTAAACGATAATACTATTTAGTACAGCATTAGTCCTGCTTTGAGTAGCACCTCTTAAATTATATCACAAAGTTAAATTAACTTAATATATTTTTTAATACAAAAAATGCCTGAAATATCGAGTAACTCCAGTGAAGAATCGAATACAGTCGGTATTTTTCGCGAATATTGCAATAACAGTACCATTCACGGAATTCGATATCTTGGAGAAAGACATAGATCTACTTCGGAACGGCAATTGGGTTTTATTAACTTAAAAAAATCTGTTCTCATTTTATTTATTTTCAGATTATTTTGGATAAGTGTTTTTACAATTTCGATTGGAATATGTGGCCATCTGATAAGAAACATTTGGAATCACTGGAATGACTCCCCCTTAATAGTATTATTTACTGAGAGAACAGGTTTAATCTATGAAATTCCATTTCCTTCAATTTTAATTTGCCCTGAAATAAAGACTCGTAATAATACTTTTGATTTTCTTAAAGTGCTACATATTCTCAAAAATGATGAAGAATCTTTAAACAACTTAACTGCAACTGAGTATTATTGTAACTTCTTAATGTGATTGATATTAAACCACTGCAAATTTTTCAGAGGACTTCACTTAGAAGCGTTTTTACATCTGTGTAAACCAAAAATACCAAAAAATTTCAAATTGCCGATTAGTAAATCAAAAACAACGTGGGAGACAATAGGAGAAATGAGTTTTGATGCGCTATCTTATAGCATTAGCTTCAAAAACGATGTATACGTAGCGGAAGATGTCTTTGAGAGAACGATCACAGAACACGGTCATTGTTTTTATTTTAATGCATTGGATTACAAACATTGTTTGAGGTCGATAGGAAATCCAACTGCGTAAGTAATTCTTAATTTAGATCTATAGTCATACATAATTATTTAAACATTAGATATTTTCTGCATAATCAGTGCCTGGTCTAGGGTTAGCAGCTCTCGACAGATCCAGCCCGATAGGATTTTATTAAACTTCGGGAGGGGGAGGTTGTTAATGCCGGGAGGATTTAATATTTAACGGTTTTCTAGGACATAATCATAAAAGGCTTTACATGAAAAATTTAAGTTTTGCAGTATCTTTAACTCTACTTTGTAACTAACGATATGTTCATCGTGTTCCTTTCTTGCTTTACACTTGTTCCATCATGCAACATACGAGCTCGCAAGAAGCATTAAGGCAACTACACATCTTACTGCATGCTTGTTCAATCTTTTTGTGCAAGGATGTTGATTCAATGTTGAACAAATCTCGCTTGAAAACAAAAGTGTGAGGCGAGCGAGTACGACCGAGTGCGTCGTCACTTCGCGCACGTCGTTGTGGCGCGGGGCTACCCATTTCGAGTTTACCAAATTTTGAACGCCCATTTAACCCCCTGTTGAGTTTCGAGAAATTCTAAAACATGTGTTTCATTATTTATGCTGTATAGTATTTATTTCAAGTTCGAAGAAAATCTGATGAAATATAAATAACTTCCCATACATATTTTTCCACCTTCTTTCACCCCTTTAGGGGTTGAATAACGAAAAATCCTGAAAGGCGTGTTTCAGTATTTATGGTGAAGAGTATTTTTACTAAGAAGAAAATCTGACTAAAGAAAATATTCCTCCTACAACTTATTCAACCCCATTTCACCCCATTACGGGATGAATTTCGTAAAATTGCTGCATAGTGAATGTCCACGATATTATAGGGATGCATCGTAAAAATTTTTAGCCCTTTAGGTCAAGCGGTCTGGGAGTCACCCTTTGGACTACCAGTCCGTCATATCATTTGTTATGTCATCGTCCAATGTCTAGCAGTAGGGGGGGGGGGGGGTTAAAAGGCACGGGAGTATTGAAAAAGGTGGTGATGAACCCTGGGATGTTATAAGAGCTAGGAAATACTGACTGCGAGAGATTATTCCACAATCGAGTTGTTCTATTTACAAATGAATTCATATCTTGTTGAGTGCGTGAAAGAAGGAGTTGCAGGTGGAGGGAATGGGACCAGTGGGCTAATCTGATGTTGCGGATATAAGATTGCCGTGGAGGCAGAAGAGCGTTTATTTCGGAGGAATAGTCACTATGATAGTAGCGATAAAATTTTGTCAGTGTTGTTACATTCCTACGATGGCTCAGGGAGTCGATGGTGGAGCAAGCAGTGTCATCTTCAATTAATTTAAGGGCCCTTTTTTTAGACCTTATCTAACCATGTCAAGGTGGTTATTGGAGCGCCGCCCCTAACGAGGGAGTTGTATTCGAGAAGAGGCCGAATGCAGGATTTATATATAACAGCACGGGCCGATGGCTGGAGGAAGAACTTGCACCTCTGTGGTCATTCCATCGCAAGTCTTTGGCTAATGTTTACGCCTTAGATGTGTAGGGATGGGTTGACCATTAGTTCAGCTTCACCCATTGTCAAGGATGGAGAGGTGTTGAGCTTTTTTTAGAGATAAGACAGTACTTGGTTTTGGTGGGGTTGAATTCGACACGATTCTTGTTTGCCCACTCTAGAATGAGATTAATTTCGTTATTAATAGAGTTGACAATAGTTCACGATCATCAAAACAGGATCTGGCATGAGTCTGTCTTGTATCGTAGCTGTACGAGTAACGTAAAGTACCGTCGTCAGCGAGCTGTTTTATATGTATATAGGGATAGCTGGAGGCCGGTACGCCTCGCTGCACCCATAAGCTAATAGTAGCCTCCCTTTATTTTGCAGTTGACGGACACCAGGCCAAAGGCTTCTCTTGAGTGGGCTTCATATTCATATGGTCATCATCCACACTTATGAAGTTCGTCATCGCTGAGGATAGCCTAGAATACACTACACCTACATGGACCTTGGAGAAAGATTTCACTACCATCGTTCCGGCCGATGACTGGGCTGATGGTGTTATCCCAACTGGGTCATTATTTAATTACACACAGGGCTCTTAAATTGGAACAGCAAAGGTTGTGGTATCTTCTCCGAAGTATTGAATATAGATACTTCTCTTCGTCTACCTGACCATTGCATTGCAGTGTGTGTCCAAAGTCTTTCATCTACATATGGATGATGAGTGAAAGGCGAACAGCTATATGCACAAGTCTTCAAATGACCATGTCAGGCTATCAGAGAGAGAATGCAACATTTTTATACGCGTTTGCGGAAACTTTTATGAGTTTTCATAGGGATAAACTAGGGATGTATTGGTGCATATTTGCTCGTTTGTTTTGATTTATAAAAGAAAACAGCTAATTCAATTGTCTTTCCTCTTCTGTTCTGCATACTTGGTCGAAGAGAGAGAATCTGGCTTTGTCTCGCTGAGCTCACGAAGCAGGCATTGAGTTTTGCTCAGCAGTGAAGTTCATTGGGGGGCGAACGGCTAACAAAGATCTCGGAAAGTGGTGACACCCGATTTGTCATTTCTATTAAAATCGAAGAGATCCACTGCAATCAAACACCAAGCAGACCTGTTAGCAAGTCCTAATCCCACCTCCCCGCGGTGCCCCCTGGGGTACTTCTTCGGAAGGAGCTAACGGGAGACGGGCGAATAGCGAGCTCTCTGCGCCACAAAACAGAGCTTTTAAGTCGGTTGGGCTGAGGGTTAGCAACCCGCTCCCATAAAAAACACTATTGCTACGAATCGGCAAACAGTGCCTCGGAACCGGATGGACAACACGACGACGACCTTTGCTTTTCGAACAAGGACACGAATCGGATCATGGAATGTGAGAACAATGCTTGCTGAGGGACGGCTGGATGAAGTCCTCAACGAGATGAATCGATATAAAATCAAGATCATGGGACTGAGCGAGACCAGATGGCCCGATGCGGGGGAACATATCTGCCCAAATGGCGAGTCCTTCTTATATTCTGGGAGAAATGAAACTGAAAGCCGTAGGAGTGGTGTTGGCGTAATACTCACCAAAGAAGCCAGGGCTAGCCTCATTAGCTGGTCACCAGTTTCTGAGAGGATTATTACCGTGCGCCTACGTACCAGGCTAAGAAGTACTACGGTAGTTCAATGCTATGCTCCAACCGAAGACGCAGAAGATGACATCAAAGACGAGTTCTACATGCGACTGAATGAGGTTTTTCGCTCTATTCCAAGGGGAGACATCATTGTATTAATGGGTGACTTAAATGCACAAATCGGTCACGACAACACCGGTCTTGAACAAACAATTGGAAAACAAGGCCTAAGCCAAGTTACCAATATCAATGGTGAGCTTTTCGTTGACTTTTGTTCTTCCCATCAACTTATGGTAGGTGGAACTTACTTTTGTCACAAGAAGATACATAAAGAGACCTGGGTATCGCCCGATGGTAGAACGAGAAATCAGATAGATCATGTGGCCGTCAGCCGCAGATGGAGAACCATTCTGGAAGATGTCAGGAGCTTCAGGGGAGCGGACACTGGAAGCGACCACCATTTGGTAGTAGCAACTATTCGCCTTAGAATCGCTGCAATAAGAAACTTTCAACGTGAATCTATAAACCGTAGACGGTTTAACGTTGACCTCTTGCGGGAGAGCGCTAAAAAGCGAGAATTTGCTGGAAACCTGCAGCAAATATTAAACCAGCAAACCGTTTCTGACGACACAAATATTGAAGACCTGTGGAGTACAACAAAGGGCGCTATATTGACGGCTGCGGAAACGAGCATCGGTTATGTCCAGAGAAACATGCAACATTGGATCTCGGACAGCACCTGGCAAAAAATAGAACGCAGGAGGGCCCTCAAAAATAACATAAACTCTACAAGCGACCCGGATAGACGTCACCAACTTGAACGGGAGTACTCTCAATTACACCGAGAGCTAAAGAGAAGTGTCCGGCGTGATAAAAGGCAGCAGATAAACGAGCTCGCAGAAAAAGCGGAAAACGCGGCAAACACAGGCAACAGTAAAGTGCTGTACCAAATAACTAAACAGCTCTCGGGAAAGCACTCTACTAAAAAGCATGCCGTTAAGAGTGCGGATGGAAGGCTGCTGTGCAGCGACGAGGAGCAGCTTCAAAGATGGAGAGATTACTTCTTCGCCGCCCTGAATGGTTCATTTACACAGGAACCTCAGGAAAACAGCAACAATGCACAGCCGATAAGAATCAACACCCGGGCCCCATCCAAGACGGAAATAGTAACCGCAATTCATGCGATGGCCAATGGTAAAGCAGCTGGAAAAGATGGCATCCCGCCAGAATTGTTGAAAGCCGACTCAAGCCTCATAGCAGATGCGCTTCAGCCAATCCTCGAATTAGCATGGAACACCTGTACCTTTCCGGAGGATTGGACGGAAGGTATCATAGTCAAAATACCCAAAAAGGGGGATCTAACAATATGCGACAACTGGAGAGGCATCTGTCTATTATCTACTGTGGGTAAAATCTTGTCCCACACTATACTATCAAGAATAAGAGAGGCAGTAGATCAAACGCTTAGAAGGCAGCAGGCCGGATTCAGGAAGGGCCGTTCATGTATAGATCACATAAACACCTTAAGAATAATAGTGGAACAGTCTACTGAATTCCGATCCCCCCTTTACCTTGCTTTCGTAGATTATGAGAAAGCGTTCGACTCGGTTAATAGGAGCTTTATATGGCAGGCATTACGGCGACGTGGACTGCCGGATAAGATAATAGAATTGATAAAAGCCCTATACAACAATTCCAAATGCAGAGTTCTCCATAACGGAAAATTATCCGACAGCTTTGAGGTGAGTTCAGGAGTACGACAAGGATGCTTACTATCCCCATTACTATTTCTTATAGTAATAAATGACATTCTTGTTGGCGCTCTAGATAGTAGAACAGGCGGCATACAGTGGGGTTTGCTAGATCGCCTTAAGGACCTCGACTACGCAGATGATAGCTGTTTGCTGGCCCACAGACATCAGGAGCTAAAAAACATGTTAAACAATTTGGCAACAGAAAGTAGTCTAGCAGGCTTAAGGCTGAATCCGAATAAAACCAAAGAAATGCGGATAAATGCAAACACACTTGAACGAACTGCGCTGAATAACCGTGACGTGGAACTGGTAGATAAATTCTGCTACCTCGGTAGTATTATTACCGAAAATGGTGGTGCAGAAGAAGACGTCAGTTCCAGAATAAATAAAGCACGAAGCGCATATGCATGCTTGTTCTGCATATGGAGATCAACGGAGATCTCAACCAACACCAAATTGCGGCTGTTCAACTCCAACGTTAAGGCAGTTCTTTTATACGGTTGCGAAACATGGAAAGTCACCCAATTCATCACAGGGCGCCTACAAGCCTTCATAAACAGATGCCTACGTCGTATCCTAAAAATCCGCTGGCAAGATAGAATTTCAAATGAAGAGCTATGGCGCCGTGCCGGCCAAGAAAGGATAGACGACCAAATCAGGCGAAGGAAATGGAATTGGGTTGGCCACACCTTGCGACGCGATAACGAAAATCTAGCCAAACAGGCCCTTGACTGGAACCCGCAAGGATCCCGTCGAGTTGGAAGACCTAGAACAACGAGGAGGAGAACCCTACTAGCAGAGGCCGCAACTACTGGGAGATCCTGGTCAGAGCTAAGAGCTGTCGCGCAAAACAGAGTCCGCTGGAGGGCAACTGTTTCCGCCCTATGTCCCACGAGGGATTAAGGGGTACATAGATAGATAGAACGGGGGGGGGGGAGAGAATTTTGTATGAAGATTAAAGACTTTGTGTGTGTGTCTTCCAGGCGGAAGTCACTGCGATCTAGGAGGCTCGCGAATGGCCGAAGATAAATAATACATATATTTCATAAGAATATATTCATATACATATATGTATGTATATGTTTGTTTTTTTAGATATTACTTCCATGCCAACGTTTTAATTTAATTGTTTTCAGTCACATCGAGTGAATAACTTTCTTTTAACATAATTATTGCACTAAACAAACAAAACAAAAATATCTACTTTTCCATACAATTTGACAGAAAACGAAAATTGCACCCGGATTAGCGACTAAAACATACACAACTGGTGCTCATGGCTTGTATAATTTGAATGTAAACAGTCCAATAGGGGATCAAGGAACATCTTCTGTTTCGTTCATACTCTTGTGCTTTTTGCATAAAATGGAATTGGAATTTTGGAATTTTTACTTAATGCTATTGCTTATTTCTTCTTTCATATCTTTAACTCTTTTACTTGTCCTTGAGCTTCACCTTATTAGTCTTGTTATTATTGCTCGCTGGTGTAGCTGTGTGGTGCATCACTCACTCGGCCGCCATTTATCATTCGCACGCGAACATTGTTGTTGCAAAGACGTTGGTTAGTTGCAGTACTACGATGGATCATTTCGATACAGTAAAATATATCATCGAAATTCAAAATAGGCTATTTGCTGTGCCTGCAGTGTGGTGTGGCGATCCTGGTGTCACGTTTTGGTAGCTCAAAGACACCATGGTTGTGCCGCCATGGTGTCCCGGTGTAATACTGCTCTAACTGCTATAAAGCTTTGCTTCTTGTTCTTAACTGACGTTTTCACGGGGTCTGGTAGTTAGTCCAATGACCAACCCCACTACCAGGAAGACCGGATCCGTGAATTGTACCCCATCAAAAATATTACATCCGTGCTGTAGGTACGTCCACCGTTGGTTGGTTATCCAGGAGGCACCAGCGAGAAGGTAACGGAACGATTTTACCCCCAAAATCTTAAATCCTACTCAATTTAAATAATAATAATATGCTGCTGTCTATTATCGTGTCTTCTAAATAATATTGGAACTTTGTAGAACTTGTACGTACCTGTTTAAGGCTAAGGCGAGTCGTATTTTTAGACGCTCTCGTCCTGATTTGATTCTGTAAATTTTAAAATGAATTAATAATTTTTTTTTTGCAGGGATCAAGAGATAGACTCAATAGGACCACCGTGGAGTGCAGAAGAAGGCTACAGGTACAATAATGGCAAAAATTCTTATCCACGGCCACCGTCTAGTAATACAAAGGAAACCATGAATTTTCAAGTATGGGGCCACGAGAACGAGTTAAATTCAGTTTGCCAGAATTCAGTACCCGGCACTAAAGTTTGCTGGATTGTTTCAATGAAGATTTTGTTTGTAATAAGTGTAATTTTATAGATTTTTCTCTTATCGCCGAGTGAATTACCACAAGGTCAATGGCATTATGTTAAGGTACCTTTCAATGCGGAAGTCACTATAAATATACGTCCAAATTTAATTATTACGTCAAAAGAAGCGAGAGCATATATACCACAACGGTAAGTCTGCTAGCGAAGAGTGAGTACACATAATGAATGTTTTACTTTTATTTGAAATGGAGTTTTCTTACTACTGGTTATACCACTGAAGCGAAGCATCTCTTTTCTATAACATTTTTATTTTCTTCACAGCTTTGTATCTCCGTTTGATCCTTTTAATCTTTTACAATTTTGAAGTGATAACTTCTTTAGGCATGATTTGCACTTTTTGGCCAAGGGTAAAAACTAGAAATTGGCGTCACTCGCACTTTTGTTGCGCACCCTTTTCTGGGCACTTATAGCCATGCAGCTGGCTAAAGCATGGCTGAAAGCGATTAATCCAAGCAAAATATTAATATACTGCAGCCATATATGTAGCTTTTGGTCGAGCTCCAGCCAGGGATAGGTGTGACCACAGTAAAAAAAATTCCTATGGTTGGCACTCAACATGAAGTTTAAAACAACGTTGTAACATATTTTCTAAATTTTTTTATTATTCAAAATCACTTTTTGCAAAGTTGTTCTTTGTTTGATTACACATTTTTTCAATTCCGGACTGTGTAACGCACGCGGCCTTTGGCTAGTTTTACATAAAATACATTATAACTAAAACTTTTTTTTCTTTTAGTCGTGGCTGCTTTTTCGAAAATGAACGTTACTTGAGATTCTTCAAAATCTACACGCAATCAAACTGCAATCACGAGTGTCTTATCAACCACACCATATCTAAGTGTGGTTGTGTCGCATTCTATATGCCAGGTAAGATCTCTCTTCAACCTGATCTTTAATTCAAAGCAATCGAAACATTTGAAATTGGTGTGTTGATACAACATTTCATTTTAATGGAAAAAATACCGTTCAAGCAAAGCAGTGGGTTGAAAGTTTTTAGTCTTACTCTGCTCCATCGAAACAAAATGTAGAGAAGTTGCTTTTAAACGCGGTCGCAGAAACAAAAAGGATAATGAACGTCTGGTCGGTCAAATTCGGCAGTTCCAAAAATAAGAATGCTCAAAATTGTTTTGGAAGAGCGAAAAGTGAAGTTGTTTGATATAGTTGACTCCTAGAAGATATCAGAAGGCAGTGCATTCACTATTTTGCATGTTTATTTGTCCGTAAGAAATCTCTGTGAGTACCGCGTTTGCTAATTGTTGACCAAAAACAATAACGTGTTGATGATTTAGAGCGCAATGTGGATCCATCACTACACTCCGGAGTTAAGTGGAGTTGGCGTACTTCTCGTTTGAAGTAGCCACCTAATTTGTAACAAAATCTCGCTTCCTAGTTTCACTATCCACCTGACGTTGAGCCACTCGCTCAAAAACTTTCCTTTTCCAAAACCAATCCCTTCTTGATATGCTGCTATATCCCACCAGATATGATTAGCACAGTTAACGATGGAGGTGAAAACCTATGTGATATTCTCATCTGTTAGGTGGATCATATCCTAAGTATGATGAGCTCTAGTGATGAGCTACTTCTTCTAGGGGACTTCAATTTACCCAATATTGGGGCCTATTCTAAAATTTTTCATAAAATATTATTAACTTCCCAGTATAGGAAGTTATTGTAATCGGTCCGAAAATCGAAATCGAAAATTTCAACGTATTTTCATCTTTCAAGGTCCCAGGAGCATTTTAAGCAAAAAATTGGGAGGAAGTATGTGTGTGTGTGTGTGTGTATGTGCGTACGGATGTGGTCATTTTTTCCTGCACGATATCGCGCGAACCAAAACTGATATCGACTTCGTTGAGGTGTCGTTCGAAGCGTATCAACCGAAATATGATCTGAAAAGATTTTCATGAAATTCGGTCCAGCCGTTTTTTTGTTTAAGCGACGTAAGTGATTTTTGTACCTGCACGATATCGCCCGAACCACAAAAGATATTGACTTACTTGAGGTGCCGTTCGAAGCGTATTAGCGACAATATAATCTGAAAAGATTTTTATAATATTCGGTCCAGCGGTTTTTTGGTTTAAATGACTTAAGTGATTGTTGTACCTGCACGATATCCCGCGAACTATAAAAGATATCGACTTAGTTGACGTGCCGTTCGAAGAGTATTAACCAAAATATGATCTGAAAAGATTTTCATAAAATTCGGTCGAGTCGTTTTTTTGTTTAAGCGGCGTAAGTGATTTTTGTACCTGCACGATACCGCGCGAACTAAAAACTATTTCGACTTCATTGAGGCGCCGAAAAACATTAACACATCAATTTTATATACATTTTCGTCTTCCTAATCTTGTAGGTGCGCACATTTAGTTTGACATTTTAGCGAAAATATTGATAAACAATTGTGACAAATTCTCAGTATTATACATATATTCTATATTGCCTATTGTTCATTTATTATTAAAATATCCAATCATAATATTGAACATCCATCATACTGGGAAGTTGATCGTGTGGACCGAACGGGTCGAACCCACATCCCAACTAGTTTTATGTTATGTTATGATGATAAAATTCCTGCTTCATAAAATGAAAATAAAATATTTTCGAAATTCCTATTCTGTCATGATTCCATAAAATTATTTTATGGAATCTTTTACGAACACATAACATAAAAGATTTAGTATAATCCGCTCTGAGTTCTATAACGCTTTGAACAGTTCGGTTGAAAATGAACAGCTGATCGGTTGTAAATGAAGATAAACACAATCAAACCGTAAATTGGTGCCAGTGTTGTTCAGGAAGAAGAAATAAGATTTCGGATTGTAAGTGGAGAGTGTTTTTTTTATGTGATACCTCGTCATGTCGTATAAGTCATGGTGCAATGTCCAGAAGTAAGCTTAGCTCGAAGGACAGAGAGAAGGATAGAATAAGTTAGAGGGAGTCATGAGGGTGTTGGAGTAAATGGCAAGGAACCTAGGGTTGGAACTCTTAAGTGTTGCATGAGTTCGGGAATACTGTCTCTGGAAGGTTTTTCTACAGACGAGTTGTTCTTGTTATACACGAATTTCAATATCGGAGCGTGCGCGAAAATAAGGGCTGTAAACTGTGGGGGTGAGCCGAGCGGCCAAGTCTTGTGTTGCGGGAAAAATGTTGCCGTAGAGGCATGAGGTTACTTATTTCAATGGAGCAGTCATTATGAAAAAAGCGATAAAATTTTACAAGAGCTGCTACATTCCTACGGTGGCTTAATGAGTCAATTGAACAGCAAATGGCGCTGCCACCAATAAGTTTTAGGGCGCGGTTTTGCACCTTGCCCAGCCAAGCTAAGATGGTTCTTCGGGCACCGGCCCAGAGATACGAGTTGTATTCAAGACGGGGACGAATGTAGGGCTTGTAAATTATAGCCCTGGCAGTCAGCTGAAGGAGAAATTTGCATATACCAGTTATTCGTCGACTTTCTACAGGCACTTGACGCTATAAACAGAGGGAGAATGTACGAGATTTTATCGGAATTAGGAGTCCCTTCAAAGCTAGTACGGCTGATCAAATGCGCAACGAGTACAGTGGTGAAAATAAAGATCCCAAAATGCACTAAGAAAAGAGTCCCAAGCTACTAAATTTCAAATCTTTTATTTCAGCTTAAACTTGACGATTTGACTACAAGTTCAAATGATACCATATCAGAAACTGGTGGCAAACCCCTAAATCTACGTGAATTCCTAGCTAAAGAACTGCAAAAACACACAAGCACATTCGCTTCAGTAGCATCTGAAGACTCCCTTGCAACGCAATTCATACTCTCACTATTGGAATCAAATCCGAGCAGTCCTAAGCTGGAATCGCGAACATATCGCAGATTCCTTCTGTGATTTCTTCTGCATAAAATAAAAACTTTAGACAACTTTCATTTACTTTTTATACTTTACCATACCGAGCACGGCTTTCCGCAATTTCTCTCAAAATAAAAATTCTGAGTGCCCTGGCCATATTAATATATTTAATTAATCACGTCTGTCATTTTTATAAAATATGTCAAAATACCCCTAAAATGTGCTGCTGAGATTCTTTTATGTTATAAAGCATAACAGGAAATATTTTATGTTATGATGCATAAAAGAAAATAAAATTTGTCGGACAGAATAGGATTTTAGATAATTCTTTTATTTTATGGCATAACATAACATAAAATGATAAAATTTTACCGACAGAATAGGCCCCATTGAATGGTTATAGAACGAAAATGACGAATCCCTACTAGCAGTCTCAATTTTAGGGAATCCTGCTTTCTCAACTCCTTATTCTCAACTCAATATAACTGTTGAACCCAGTCCAATAATCTTGTCGTCTGTTGACAATTACCATCCTCCTCTCCTGCTCAATTATTACTTTAATTCAGAGAATACTCCTTGTCCGGAGGTGGTATCCCATTCCTTTAACTTTAAAAAAGCTAACTTTTGTGAGCTGTCTTCTAAACTTGCCTTGATAGATTTCAACAACTTACTTTCAGAAAATGAGTTGGATGACGATGAGGCACGATTTTAAAGCGTACTATCCGAAGCCCTCGTTTCTTGTGTACCTTATGAGCCCCAAAAATGACCCAGTTCATTGCCATCTTGGTTCAATAATGAATTCGAGCATTTGAAAAATCAGAAGAATAGACTTTGGAAAACCTATTTAAAGAGAAAGGACTCTTCGAGTCGCAATTCATTTATCAATTGCTATAACAGATTTTGTTCACTCTCTACTCTGTGTTGTTAATATCTTAGCAGCATGAGTGATAAAGTGTTTACTGATCCTAGAAACGTCTTTAAATTTGTCAACTCTAAGAAAAAAGTTGATATTTACCCTAATACTATGCAGCACACGAACGAACTGGTCTAGCTCTGAGTCGCATGCGATTTGCAACATGTTTGCGTTATTCTTTCATCAATCCTTCGCACCTTCTGATTTTTAGCCTAACGACAATAATTTTCGTCACATTATTCCTAACCGAGAGGCTCAGTTTTTACCTCTCTCAATTACCAGTGCTGATATCGTTCATAATTCCTATTCACAAAAGTGGTAGAAAGAACGAAATACCGAATTATAGACCAGTTGCAAAGTTGTCAGCTATACCGAAACTTTTTGAATCAATTATCTATTCTGCCATCGTCCCTATCTGCAAGAGGCTGGTATCAACGAATCATCATGGTTTTCTTGCAGCTCGTTCCACTACCACTATGCTGTCTAGGGCTTCGTTTCTGGTTGTCAAACTGATTGCTACACTGATTTTAATAAGGCATTTGACAAGCTCTTCCAATTCCATTATAATTCTCAAATTAAGAATGTTAGGCTTTCCGCAAGCCCTTCTAGTATGGTTCCAGTCTTACTTAGCTGACAGAACTTACCAAGCTCTTTTTCGTGGATCCAAATCAGTAACCATTGAAGCAACATCAGTTGTCCCTCAAGGAAGTCATCTTGGCCCTCTTATCTTTTTCTTATCAATTAATGACATTGTTCCCTTGCTAAGGCCCTGTAGAATATTGATTTACGCTGATGACATCAAATTGTACCGTCACATAAAGAGTATTGAGGATTGCAAAATTTTGTAAGTTGACCTTGACACCTTCTGCTCATGGTGTGCTAACAACGACCTGGTTCTTAATATTTATTAATAAATGTAAACTCATGACGTGGTCCTATAATTTTCAACTACACCTTTTCTAATGACCTCGTGTTAGTTTTGTTAAAGATCTCGGAATTAGCTGGAATTTTCCACTCACATCAACTATTACTCTTCCAGAGGTAGTTTAGTCCTGGGTTTTATTAAAAGGTGGTCCAAAAAATTTAACAACCCCTTGATTACTAAACACATACACTTTTATCTTGTCAGACTACTACTCGAATATGCGTCTCAGGTTTGGGTCTCCTCACTACAATTCGTATGTTAGAACTATTGAATCGGTTCAACGAAGGTTCGTTCGAGTTGGACTGAATCATCTTCCTTGGGAAAAGCCATTAGTTCTTCCATCAAATGAATCCCGGCTTAAGTTACTCAACTTAAGCACTCTGCATAAGCGTCGTGAGGTGGCCGTTGTTGTATTTGTTCATCAGCTCCTTAATGGAAAGGTTGACACCGGCTTTCTACGTCGCCGTGCGTCATTTAGAGAGAGTCGTTATAATCTGAGACGCCCACCTCTTTTATAAATCAACTCCTCTAGCACGAATTACGGCAGATTTAAACCTGTTAATCACATGTTCATTAACGTGAACCAAAATATTAATGTTTTTAGCGTAAGCATTGGTTAAGATGTCCTTAAAAGGAGTCTTTTAAATCTCACGTGACCGCTGATGTTTCCTGTTGCTTTCTTGGGTTACATGTTAATTTGGATTTTTTTAATTTACAAATTTTATGTTTGTATGCTTACGCTCTATCAACTGACAGACATTTCATTTTAAAAATGTTTTCACACGTTGCGGAGGCGTTGGAAAATAAAATATAGGATAAATCCGTTCCTTTGAGAGCGGATTGGTTTTAGGATTGAAGGGAATTTTCGTCTGAAAATATTTTTTTATGTATAAAACTGAAATAATTAAATAAAACATTCAATGGACACTTCAAAGCGAGCCGATAGCGGAGCTCTTGCATGTGCTTACCACTTCAAAATCTCTTTTCGCCGTTTTGATTTAACAAGCTGTCAAATTACTTTTTAGACAGCATTGTCGAGATTGCAATCTTCGCTGTACTGTCGCAACAGTAAAAAAGTTGGGATTGTAGACGTTTACACGAGACAGTGTCAGCGACAGTAACAGTAATTCTACCCCGTTTAAACGCCGAGTAAAGGCCCAATAATAATGAACGGATCTGAGGGGATTGGAATGTCAAAAAAACGCATTTGATCGGATAGGAAATTGACTGGTTATAATAACGCATCTGCTCGGATTCAAACGTTTACTGTAAACAAGAGTGCAAAAAATTCTTCATTTTGTTGTTTTTATAGCCAAGTTTGGCTTTTTTATAAATAATTTAATAATTTTTAACCTTGTTGACGAGTTGGTTGCCGGTGAACATTTTTTTATTTCAACTTTTAACGTTGTTTATCAAATTTTTGACAGTTCAATACGGCAATTTCTAATCTTTTAAAAACGAATGCGCTCAAATCCGACCGAATCCGCTTGAATGCGTTCATTATAATCGGTCAGGTCTAAAATGTATGTTGGGAAAACCAATTTGACAGTTCAATCCGTTTTGTTGCGCTCAAATCCGTTCATTATAATTGTGCCTTAAATAAAACGTCTGTATTTTAGGAAGTGTTTCGAAACTGAGGGGTTGGCGAAATCGTTCTATAAGAAAGGCATAGAAATGCTAGAGAAGCGTTTGAATGAATGAATCCCTTTTGAAAGAGACTATATTAAGAATTTAGTTTTTGTTATTGGTCATACAATACGGACTTACATATTTAGTGATTATGTACATATGTATGTACGTACGTATATGTACCTTGTGTTCCTTTTTTGGTCTTTTTAAATTATAAATAAAAAATATAAACCTTCTATCAAAGTTGTCAATACATATGTCATGTTTTTGTATAAACCGTACTCTATTTCTACGTATTCTTTTTTGCAGAGCCGATTGGCACCCGTACTTGTGAAGTATCTGATATCCCATGCTATTCCCAAGCTGGCAGCGACTTGGTATATAAAGAATTTGAGCTTGGGTTGAAAAGATTACAAAGGAATGAATATTTTAAAACTGAGTGTAATTGTCTACCAGCTTGTGCCTCCTTGGAGTATGATTTTAGCGTTTCGGTTGATTATGTTGATTGGAAACAACTAGAAGAAATTGAAAGCCCGGTAACTAAGTAAAACACACATTTTTTTCAATTATAGAATGTTTAATAGATTTTACCTTTTCAGTGTTTTTATTAAATATGACAAGAAATATTTTCCTGTAATTCACAAAAATTACGAAGAATTGTACCAAACCATAGATTTCTTAGCAAATTGTGGCAATTTCTTTGGACTGTTTATGGGGGTTTCTGTTTTGAGTTTGGTTGAGTTAATATATTTTTTCACATTTAGATTAGTGACAAATATGAAAATTCACTATAGGAAGCAAAGAGCTCTTAAGTGTCAAAGTCCATCTAATATACAGTAATGTTTTCATATTTATAATAACTGTAGCGTAAATTGTACCATTAACACAAGTATTCTTAAGGCTTTTTGTACCCCAGCTTACGAATTCACGAAATCGGAATGCAGTATTTCTTTGTAGAAGCTGTGGTCCATTCAAAACGCGGTCGGGGTGTTCCAAAATAACACCGTTAAGAAAATCAAACCCTAAAGGTTTTTATGGTCGCTGATCACGACGAAAATCAGGGTGCCACGGTCCTTAAACATGGGCGTCACTTGCAAAAATGCAAAAACACCCCTTTTTAGGGGTTTTTCGCGATTATTTCAATAATAATGAAAACTAATGTAATGAAATACACTTTTTTTAATATTTATTTGCGAAGGTGGTTGATTTGTACTTAATCCAGGCGAACTTTATGATAAGGGGTAGTCCTAAAGGGTTGAAACCACGACTAAAAATAGAACAAAATGTAAACATTATTTTTTTAAAGTTTATGCCTCAAATTCTATTGTGGGCGTACTGTCAGGCAAAAATAAATTATTTTCAACCCTTAAGGGGTTACAACTACCCCTACAATTATAAAAATCAACTTTATATAAAAAAATTTGCAAAAATTTGTTTTTTTACTTTTTGCTTGAATGAATGAATTGTAAAGCAAAAGGTAGCCGTTATGCATTCGACCCGAGAATCTCTCAATGTTAAACGAAGGGATGTTTCGATCTAGAAAGTAGGAATTATGCATCGTAAGGATAATGTACGGAACCGACTCTGGAGGTTTCCATTCCCTACTGGGACATTTAAATTCGCACACTAATTCGATGTTTGGAATAAATGTAACAAAAATAAAAATGTGTTTGAAAAATATGCGTTTTTTTAATTTATTGTGACAACCCAAAATTAGCATTAAAATAATATAGATCTCAAGGATTGCAAAGGAGCGAGGAAGTCAGCAAGGTAGCAGGGACTCTTGGAATAAAAGACCTTATGCAAGAGACGTAGGGCCATAAGATCAAGAAATTGAAAGAAGTCACAACCCAGTAGGTAATTTTGGACACCCGACACATGATCAAACCTTCTCATATGAAAAATTAACCTAATGCAATCATTAAATAGCTAATGCTGATCTTAGGCTTGACATTAGCCCAAGGCTTACGATGGAATGAAAATATATTTCAAATCGCCAAACAAGCATTCCAGTGCTTGGGATTTCTTAAGAGGTGCAAATATAGAAGTTTTCAAACGCCGTGACACAAATAATTTGAAGGGTTCTGCGCACCTCGTTGCCCAATTTCATAAATTTTGTTCTATCATTTCCCCTCTTTTAACTTAAAAAGGCAACAAACGCAGAAAAAACTCAACAAAATAATTTGGGAAGGGATGTGCGCATGCCGGATGAATAAAGTTAAGTAATCTTTATATGTATTGAGCAGAGCTTTTAAATACATGTAAAACTCCTGCTCAACAAAGGCAGGTTATCCATCGTAATAAGCATAATTTTACTATAATTATGCTAAATATTTCTCGTCCCTAAATTTAAAATAAATTAAAAGAATTGCTGGAAATTTTTTTTTTAAAGATATGAGCATTTTCATTCATAAATTGAGAGTTCTCCGCAGCCGCAAGCAACACAACCTCCCCAGGCAGAAGCGCGCTTGCGACTGGCGGAAAATGTCAAAAATCTAGTAATCAAAGTGATAATAACACAAATATCGTATTTTTTAGTAGAAATTACTACAAATTATTTCTGTGGCATATGTGTAAAATATAAAAACCTTAAAATAAAAAATATATATAAAAACGGGTGTATTTCAATCATAATTTGTAAATTTTTTAAATAATCATTGAAGTCCCAGAAAGATACATCTCCCGGTAGCAATACGCAGTCGCGACTGATTACATGGCAACAAGTGATTTGATAGGAGGAGTTAACTGAAGCTTTTGTCTGAACTTTTAAACATTTTTAAGAGCTTAGCTGGGGAACATGCGCGGGATGTCACGAGGTTTGAAAACAACTATACCTCCTCCAGCCATCGGCCCATGCTGTTATTTATGAATCCTATATTCGGCCTCTTCTCGAATACAACTCCTCCGTTTGGGGCGGCGCTTCGATAACCACCTTGGGATGGTTAAAGAAGGTGCAAAAAGGGCCCTTAAATTAATTGGCGACGACACCGTTTGCTCCACCCCCTGAGCCACCGTAAGAATGTAGCAGCACTGACATTTTATTGCTACTACCATAGTGACTGTTCCTCCAAGATCGGAGGATCGGCTCTTCTGCCTCCACGGAAATCTTACACCCGCAAAACCAGATTAGCCCACTCGTCTCATTCCCCCCACTTGCAACTCCTCCTTCCACGCACTCAACAAGATATGAATTCGTTTGTAAATAGAACAACTCGACTGTGGAATAATCTCTCGCAGTCAGTATTTCCGAGCTCCTACAACATCCACGAGTTCAAATGCAGGGTTCATCGCCACTTTCTACAACACCCCTTGAACCCTCATAACCCTTAACCTATTCCCCCCGTAATAAGCTTGCTGCTAGACATTGCACCACGACGTGACAAACGACATTACGGAGTAGTAGTACAAAGTTTAGCACTGCCACATAAAAAAAATGCCATTCTAAGTTGTTGGCGGCACGATGAGTGTCAAAGGAAATATACACCAACGAGCCTTAAAGAAAATGAGGAACAACAAGAGATTTTAAGAGTTTAGCTCGAATGCGTGAATATAACAGACTGCCATGTTGCACGCAAGTATGTGCAAACTTGCATTAATGAAAACGGCCACACTAATGTACCCTGTGTTTTGTACTCAGGCCATATAGGCAAAGTGGCTGTGATTGTGGTAAGGCAGTCACAATACCATAGTTAAAATACATTTATAGCAGAGTAAGCTAGTAAGCTATTTGGTCCATTTTATAACATGGGCGAGACATGTGTTGAAGTCAGCAATTAATTCAGTATTGTGTGAAATTTGTAAAGGAACTTAAGACCAATAAAAAATGTTTATAATAATAAAAAAAAAGTGTTTGGTTTGCCACATTTTTTCTTATGGGAAAGTTTATAGTTTTTTTCATTTTTGGCAGAAGAAAGAGGGGAGACGGATGGGTCTTAATGATGAAGATGAAAACCAATGCTACCTTTATATACCAAAAGTGCTTTTCAGCGTTCAGTTTTCAACTGCATAGTTCTATGTCCAATAGATATATTATCTTTAGGGCACCAGTCTATTGGACCGACTTCAATTTAGCAGCTTAAAACCTGCCACTCTGAGTGAATGTACATAAGTTCATCCACTTGAATTTTGGACATTTTGGGTCTTTGATTTCGGAGTAAAAGATAATTTAAAATAAGGTATTTGTTATTTTAAATAACAACAGCTTTTATTTAAAAATCAAATGATAATCTTATTCTTAATTAATGATTTTTATTTCTTGTTGATTAATATTTTTAAGTATTGAAATTGTGAACATTTTAGATAATAGGTACTGAAAACTTGGCTTCTTTGTTTTACATTGTTTAAACATTTTCTATTTATACGTGCTCAACGCTAACATTGTTTAGAAGTCGTCTTCCCATCCAAAGCATTAATCCTTCGCTAATTTATTACTTGTTTTATATTTTCCATTCAATGATGAAACTTGTTTTTGCTTTTTCCTTCGAGCGAGTATATTAGTAAATAACCTTATAGTACAAAAGTATAAAAGTTCAATAATGCTTAAAAAGGACACTCCCATAAAGAGTCCTAAAATGCCTCCACAATTCGCTAAAAAATCAGTTGTTCCATATAGCTCAGACCGCTTTATGGCCGTAAAATATTTGGAGTCATATTCAATAATTAACCGTGATGCCAAAAGCCTGAAAAATTATGAAAAGGAGTAAAAAATTTCATTTTCCATAAACAAGAATGGTTTTACCCAGGATTCTCATCCAAAAAAACATCTTTAAAAGACTCTAACATCTTTATCATGTCAAAATCCGCTGTACTTATCTCGTAGTCATATTCCATAGAAGCACACGCAGGAAGACAATTGCATTCCGTACTTGTCTCCGCGCTTTTTTGTAGTGTTTCTAAACTTAGTTCAAATTCTTTGCGAACTAAATCTCTTTCGGCTTTGGAGTAGCAATCGATATCGGGAATTCCACATTCTCGAATACCTGGTGGTTCTGTAAGATGTAAAGTTTTAGCCAGGATAACTTAAGATGGTTTTCTTTTCTTTGTGTATACTTGGCATAGAAAATGTAACGCATCCGCATGTACCAATTGTGTGGTTTATAAGGCACTCGTAGTTGCAGTTTGACTGTGAATAATACTTGAAGAAGCTCAAGTAACGTTCATTATTAAGAAAACATCCTCGTCTAGAAAATAGGATTATTTAATTTCAAAACAGAATATAAAATAAGACAAAATATTGTGACCAGAATCGACTTTTAAAATTTTATTAATTTTTTGACGCAGAATATACTTACAAGGTAAACTTCTGTCAGGCAGCCCTTACCTCCGTATTCTAAAATCAGTCATAACTCACAACGCAATCAGATGTGTTAGTGATATTCAGCTTGAAGGTCTTTACTAAATGAAAAGGAACGTAGAAGCAAAATAAAGTAGAAATGGAGTAAACGTAACTTCTTTTAGCATTGACATAAAAACCAAAATAAGAATTACATATGTAAGTAGCAAGCGTGAGCCCCCAAGCATTGTGACTTATAACTGGTCACAATTTTAGAATAGAGGGAGGGGCACTTGGTGGTTTCACACACGAAGCTACCATGGAGAAAGCTAAGGCGCACATTGAACTGTGTCACCTAGTAAGCCCAGAGCAACACGGAAAAAAATGTGTCACACATACATATGTCTAAGCACATTGGGGAACAGTTGTGTTAGACAGTTTGGCGAAAGTAGTTTTGAAATGGAGAAATATCTAAATTTGTGAAGCTCTGAGTCAGATTCGGATAAGGAATTATTATTTTGGGGTGTTTCGAACTGACTCGATTAATTTGTCTTCCATTTAGAGAAAAAAAGTCCGGCCGTGTCACACAGTTTTTGCATCCATCAAGTCCCGTGAAGTTTGCACCTGTAGCAGTAGCTACGACTGGTCAAAGTCAAAATTTTAGTTTTTTAAAAGTAACTTTTCACCTTCAACGCAGTTAACTTATACTATACTCTTCGACATAAGCTTAGGTGAAAAGGCACCAGAAAAGTATCTTCTGTAAAGTCTGATTCTGAATTAGACCAATATGAAGGGTCTCGGTCTACCCTAGTAGAGAAACGATTTGTCTTCCTCCTATATCTAGTACTCATATTGGCACGAATGCCCAAAGAGAGCGTGTAGTCCATGTTGCGCGGGATAATGTCAATTGGTTAAGCGAATGACACCAATGTTTTTGACAAAGATGCGAGTTCTCTTTGGAGACTACCAATCTTCATCAAATCTCTCGTATCCCGGATAGTGTAGGATAATTTGATCTGTTTCTCATTTCTTACTCTAGAAGATAGCTTCACCACTTACTAACTCAGGCCATTAATTAGCGTTTATTTCCCATATCGATGTTATGTTTAGACATAAGCTAATAATGGTCTGATATTTTAGGATAGCTAACTGTCTTGTCATTTTTACAAGTTACCGGATGGAATTTGTGTTTTGTCAGGACTACTACATTTGGGTGTAGATCTTAGGTCGAGCTGCTCATTGAAGGAGGATTCTATTAAAAGATCATATGCATATTGGCTGCTTGTCTGAAATTTCGAAAAATGTGTTTGCTCCACGGCAGTTGTTCCAAGAATTTTATACCTAGGGAATCCAATTCCGCGAACGAGGTATCCTGCAAATGCACAATTTTTGCGGGATCAGTAATGCGGGCAGTAGAATAGAATAAAAAGCGAAGCTTAATAGAGAAATATTAGCAATATTGTAAACTATAAATAAAAATAGATTTAGACCTTCCAAACGCGAGTCGACTGATTTCACTTCCAGTTGCACCCGTGATCGTGATCTTGCCGGTGTACGGAAGTGGGCATTGCTACACGGATCGTCAGATGCGAAACCGATTTGATACTAGTGAACTAGTCTAAACTGCTAACGTGCTACTGTTGTTACCGAAAGCGATTTCAGTTGCTTGGATGCACTTCATCTGTCCTACTTGACATTTTGCCACAACCTCGTGACTAAAAACTATGTGAGGTTCTGTGTCGATTGGTCCAAAAACTGATTGTGCGCTTTGAGGCCAGTTGTTTATTGTGAGGCCAGTTTATAATTGCGATTGGAAATCTGTCGACTCGAGTGCGGAGGACCTTACACTCCACAAAATATTTAAATTCGTTAGTTGAAGATATCTGCCTACTAAGTAATACAGCAATAACACAAACTCGTCTTCACCAATTACTGAGTTTCCATGCAGTGTTTAAACTGGGTTAATTTAGAGGAAGCACATTAAAAAGCACTATTCGTTTACTCGAAAACCACTCACATAAAGGGCTTCTTACAGATGATGTTTACGTAGTCTCGGCAATGTACAAAAACTTTCAACAAGATCGGTTCATTACTTTTTGACTAATAAACGATCTAATTTTTTTACAATGGTGCCTTTTTTCTAAGATCGGTTTATAATTGGGAAACCCATTTAGAAAACTTAAGAAACGATTGAGATTGAAATCCCGTTGGAATTTTTGAAAAATCGCAATGTTGTTCGGTTTTATTGAGGTTTTCTACGCAACTACCTTTTTATACGTGACAAGAAACATCTCAGTGTGAAAAACATTCCTACATTGTGTCCCATTCGTTATTTTTAAAAAATAGCAACTTTTAGTTATGCAAAAGCCAATTTTCTTAAGTAAAAATATAACAAATGTGGTTATTGACCATCATAACCAACCAACCATAAAATCGACCACATTTGCGATTTTTCAAAATGATAAGATGATACCCTAATTATTTGACCGTCTCATAAAACCCTTTCGACACAAAAATCACCTTTGACAGTTCCTTTCTTCGCACCAATGGCATCTATATCCATCAGTTTTACATTCCAATGAAAATATGTGTGCAAAAGTTATTTCAAATAAATAAGTCTGTGGTGGAAGTATCGGCTTGTTCGAGAATGGCAACGAAATTGACTAGGTTGTTTTCATCCTGCGATTAATGCCTCAAATAGAAGGTGTGATGCTGTAACCCGCGCTGGGGGTTATTATATTCAATAGTGGTTCGTTTGCCATGAAAATTTTATTTCACCTACATACTGTATTCGTGGGTTTAAAAGCAGAAATCACTAAGTCAAAAACTATAGTTTTTAGTAAATCGATATTTAAGATGTTTGTGTCTCTGAAAATTTTGTAATGGCATATAATAGTAATCGGCTCAGTATACATTGTTTTTTAGATTTCTTAGTTTAGTTTACAAAAGAATTGAAATAATTATTTAATTCTAATACTGGATTTTTAGATTAAAATAAAAAAAACGCAACAAATTAATGAGTTTTGGCAAAAATGATTTTGTAGTTTTGTGTCATTATGGACAAGGTAAATCCGAAACTAACCCCCTAAAAACCTTAACAATATTAGTTTGCGGGCTATAAGGTATTGCCAGTATAAAGTTGGCATTATAAGACTTACTTTAGTATAAAAAACTGAAAACTTAAAAAATTGTACTTAGTGATTTCTGCTTGTAAACCAACGATATACATAGGTGTTCTAGCTATCTTGCATCTTTACACAAATTGCTTTGATTGGATGCCATAGTCTATAGATAAGCGAATTATATGACTTTTTTTGGATAATTCATCACCCTATTCTTCTTCTGATATCCTTCTTCAATGCTTTTTTGTGCTGTTAAATATTTATTTATAAAAGAAACTATTTCGAAGCTCTAATACTCGTATGCCATAAACATAATCTAATCGACAACGTTAAATTGTGAAACTTACCGTTCCGGTGGATATTTCTGTACTTGCTTCGATGTTTTTATATAATTTGGACGAAGTTTAATTCTAACATCCTCATTGAATGATACTTTAATAAAGTCTTTAGCTCCTTGTGGTGCATCATCGGGAGATAATAGATAAACCTATTCAGTTATTATTAATATTATGATCTGAATTCAACAAGTTAAATTTTATTAATAGCAAACCCGAAATCCAGGTGCAGCTTGGCGACACAAAAAATCAATGTCATAATCATATCCCATTAGGTGAAGATGAAATGAGCCGCGGTTCCCGGCAGAAATTGATCGTTCAGGATAGTATTCAGGATGGTATTTGTAGTCTGATGGAATTTTATAACCATCTTCCAAATTCCACAGTAGGGGAATAAACTCACCTGGATCAATTTGTCTGTAAAATAATATTATGCAAAATATTCAATTTAAGGAACACAGGAAAATAGTTTTTATCATTATTTAGACAAAATTTCAAAAACATATTTTAATTATTTACAAAAAAAAAAAAAACTTCAAAGATCCGTTTTCTTTTTTTTTTTTTTTTTTTCTTCATTATGGGTCATTCCATATCAAATCAACCAATTTTTAATTAATTGTGGACCTAATGGACTTCAATTGACCTAATTTTTTTTACACTAGCAAAATACCCGCGTGCATTGCAAAGATTATGTTTGTACAGTCCGCAGTAGGAAAAAGATATAAGAAAAAGAGAACAAATCTACAAAAATTGCCATAAGTAACTTACAGTTCTTCCTCATACAAATCTGAAAATCTATTTGTACCGTTTCTACTGTTTAGGGAAAATTTAAGAAATTTCCAACATTTCGCAATGTGTCAAACTTCACGGGAAATTGGGGGGGGAGGGGGAATTACACTTATTTGTTTTTTTATAAAATATTTCCTGATGTGGAAATTTAATGATGTTTGTAAATAACCAAAACAAAAACTCCATTGTCGTCTGGCCCCAAGTCCAGGGTGTTCAGGGAGTGAAGGTGGTCGACCTGCCGAATTGACAGGTTCGGAAAACTGAAGAAACTAGGCAAAAAACCGCATGGATACACGAACTGACTATTTACGAAATAATGCTACTGCAACCCGGCGCAGCCGATGCGCCGTCGTTGGGAACCAGGAATGCTGGTGAGAAGTGGGTTACTGTCCGAACACCTAAATTAGTCACACCGAAAATGGAAATTCAATTCGCCGCGTGGAATGATGGTCGATCGACGGGCTGCCAGCAGTGTTTTCGCATTCCAACCGATATCCAAACGTTGGCGGTTATAACCATCGGTGGAACGATCAAGACCCTTAGCATATCCGTTTATACGCCAACCGAAACAAGCACGGATACGAACAAGGAGGAATTTTACGATCAGTTCCAGCATACTCTGGATATGATACCTCGAACCGAATTAATAATAGTCGCGGAGGACTTCAATGCACATACAGGAGCAGATCGAACCGGATGGAAAGGAACGATGGGCAAATTCGGACACAGAATAATTAACGACAACGGCTTACGCCTGCTTTCATTCGCAGCGTTCGCAATACCGGACGATATCGATGTAGAAGAAAGGCAATTGTCGGAGTCTATTGTGGAGTGTGCAATGGAGTAGTGTCCACCTATCCGTAAACGGACGCAGCCATGGATCTTGGACAGATGTCTGGACCTCGACGTTCAGCGAAAGCGAATGAAACACATAGAAATGAAATCGAAACGAGAATCGCACTGGAATAACCTTGCGGCCGACATGGAAGAATAGGCGTCGAGGCACGTCGAGGCTGTACCAGACAATCCGGCGGTTAGGCGGCATAACAACATAAGCAAGCGACAACATCATAAAATCGGATGAGCGCCTGCAGCGGTGGAGAGAATTCTTCCACCAGCTGCACGATCCGCCACAAGTTCCAGCGCCAGAACCGCCGATTATCGAACAGCTTACAAATCAGTTTCTCGAACCGACAATTATGGAGGTTAAGACGGCAATAAAATCGCTGAAAAATGGAAAAGCGCCGTGAATAGGCCAAGTAACCGCCGAGATGATCAAAGCCGGAGGTGCTGTCTCATCACAACGACTTCATGTCCATATAGCATTCGGATCGTGTCCTGTCGGCGTGGAAGAAAGCGATCGTTGTCCCAAATTTGAAGAAAGGCGACAGCCGGGAATGCAAGAATTATCGTAGTATTACTCTCCTTTGGGGAAGGTATTTATGAAAATCATACAAACAAGCGGGATTAAGACCACATCGAGGATGCATTGATAAAATATTCGTTCTCCACCAGCTAATGGAAGAAAGGATTTGTTGCGGCAAACGAGCTGTCGTCGTTTCGTCGATTTGAGAGCCTTGGACACGAAACACGTGCTATTGAAAATCATCCAACTTCTCCAAGCGTCGCGTCGTACGATGGCTCAACCAGCAGCGTTCGTATTCGAAACGACGAAGGCTGGTCGTCCACTGGAAGCGTATTCGAGCGGCTTCGCGCTTTGACTACATGAGCGGCTCTGAGATACGCGGCTACACGCTACAGGGGTCGTCCACAGCAAGCTTTTCATGCTGCTCAATTTCAAGTGAATTTGACATTCAAATTTTGTGATTTGTAAATATAGTAGGCTTTGAAGAAAATTGTTTCCTGATTCGAGCGGCTCCGCGCGACCGATCCAAAATAATTTGGATTCGCGCGGCACGCTCGAATACGCCTATAGCCGCCCGCTCGAATTCGCTTGCAGTGGACGATGTTTGTATGAAATCCTTTATGTTGGATCTGTCGCGCATAGCCGCGTGTAGCCGCTCATGTAGCCGAAGCGTGTAGCCGCTCGAATACGCTTCCAGTGGACGACCAGCCTTATCCGAGCAGTTCCCGATTCAAACGGGTGTCCGACACGGAAACGTCGCTTCACCACTTCTTTTCAGCGTTCGGTGGACGACTCGGAGTTCGATACGACGACAGCAACTTCATAGCCGACTTAATGGCCTCGATTCCCGAATCCGGGCGAATCGGAAGTGAGTGCGGATTTGACACTTTGCGATTCCCTATTCCGCGGTTGCTGATTTGATTACCGAAAAAATTCGGAGTGACGACTCACGCGATTATGCAATACGCGATTGCATATTTGCTTGAGAAAATTTGACGTTTGACATCCGCGGGAAAATTGTAGCGGATTACACTTGTAGAGTGAAAATTATAGTTACAAAATGAAAAAAATTGATATAACATAAACACATTCATTTAAATAAAATAATTTATTACAAAAAAAAAATAAATAGAGCCTCTTTTTTAAAAATAACAAATTATTTTTATTGCATATTTTTCATATAACTAAATCTCAGGAAACTTTAAATAAACTTAGGCCGGCCGGTTATACCTAAAAAGAATTTTGTTATTGAACAATACGATAAATATAAATTTACTTTTCTTCAATTAATGCGTGATCCATGATTACACTTATTTGCTATTTCATATCTTCACTTTCTGATTAAAACTCACATACGATAAAGTTGTGGTAATTCTCAATCACCATTATATGGATTCTTAGTTCGAGAAACATTTGAACAAAGATGACCTTTTCACCTTAACTTCTACCGATGTATGAGGAATATACTAAATATAATTACTGATTACACATAATAACCACCGAAACATCATGTTGACCGAACTGAGTATTAACTAATGGGCACGAATTAGTTAAATTTAATAAAACTCTCGCAAAATCAAAATTATTTTCCACAAATTTCAAATGTCTACTTTGACATTTCCCATTTGTCAAAAAACCAGCTGATTTATTTTCGGAGTTTTAATTCCGCAGTTTAATATGGCACTACTCCCGGCGTATTGAAGCATCGCTAGCAACCGTGAACTTCACGTGAAGGGAGTCTCAATCACCGCGGGAGTTCCCGATCCGTCGTTTTCGGGAATCGAGGCCAATGTTCGCCGACGATAGCGCCGTTTTCGCCGAACCAACAGGCATCTTATACAACATTTCCGGCATCGCTCAGTCATACGGGTTAAAAATCAATGCGGAAAAAACCAAAGTGCTCATAACCGGCGGATCGAAAAAGCCGGTGGGGACGAAATCTATTAACTTCCAAATAAATATTTTTAATTTGTGAAATGAGATATTATACATAGATATGTATATATTAAGGATAAAAAATAACCAACGTGATTCCTGGAGCCCATAACTGTAAAATCATATTGTTTATTTACATTAGATGGCCTTTATCACATCACAATATACATCCACCGCTAAATTTGGAACGGTTGTGTCTGTAGGGCCTACACAACGCCCGGTCACAGGATGATCTGTAAGGCACAGATTGGCACCGCGACGGGTGGCGGAGGAGCCGACGGTTACGAGAAAAACGGTTAAAATACACGTGCCACAATATTAAATGTATGGGCAATTCTGCCGCAGGCGTCCGCCAGCCGTCATTCGCGCCTCCCCAATTTATTTGTGCCTTAATAAGTGCAGTGGTTGTCGAGTGCTCCTCTAAATAAAATACCTCAAAACTAGGGCTGCCATCACCTAAATTGCCGAGGCCGGACAAAAACTACAAAAACCCCGGACATTTGTGTGAAATGGAGTTTTTCCCGGAGACCCAATTTTTTTTAGAAAAATTACCTAAAATGTTTTTAGGCGAGTTAAAATTCTACCGTCGAATCGAATCGATTGCCATCTACGAGTATATATTCGCCTACCAGCGAAGGGCTAGGCTTTTAACCGACTAAAAAAGAGAGGAGGTTATCAATTCGACATATAGGTAGTGAAAATAGATGGTTTGATCTATTTAATTGACTTCTCAGTGCAGCCTCTCACTGAGTATATAAAAAATAAAAAGGCTTTGACTGTTAATGACTGAATAATTTAATTTAATTGTTTCTTCTTTTATATACAAAATTAATTGCTTACACATCAAAGCTCAAGAATTGAACCTTGAACAGGCCAAGAACCAATACTCGAGAATCAATGTGCAAGCAGGTAATAATTATTGCTGATGGTACCAATAATTGCTGATCGTAATTAATTATTGACAAATTGTACACGAGCGGATGTCCACCGATTTCAGACATCGGACAATTTGTTGTGGTTTTAGACATCCTCCCCGGCCTTGAACTCTTCAAGTTCAAAAGCAGGATCGCTTTTCGGTCTAAGTGGGCTTCGTGGTGCTGGCTTCGGAAACGAGGATGATCTGCGTTTCAGATATACCCAAATTAACGCTCCGATGCAAAGGAGAATTAGACTGGAATATCCTACTGCATATTGGTGGACGTCGTGCTTAGACAAGCTGTGTTGGATAATGGTTTTCGCCAACCGGTTGATGTTTGATTTTTGAGGAGTTCTAGAAAGTGGGCCTCTTTTTTCTTGGTATCTCTCATGATTGTGTTCATATTTTCGGCGTATTCTTGATCTAATACACCAAAGAGACGGTTGGCAACAGTTCCAATGTAATCAAAAGGGGACCGCCGTGGGCGTGAATGTGATCTCCGCAAGAGGCGGTTCTGCTCCTGGATGGTGAGGAGTTCATGATTTAAGTCGTTTGTAATGGCGTTACATAGGCGCTCGTATCTTGCTGCAAGCTGACAGAGATTTCTTAATCGTTCTACTAAGCTTGTTAATTCTTCCGCTTCATGCCAAAAGTTTGTGGTATCGAAATACACGATGAGATTCCAGTCACTTACAACTACATATGTCGGTATTCCCAACGTGCTCAAGGTATGCGCCGACTTCAGGGTCGAACGCGAAAATTTCGAATGGTGCTGTCTGAGCTTGCCCGAGAGCAGGCAGAACCAGTAAAGTTAGGAGTACTGTGGTCATGGCATTAGCGACTGTCGACCTCTTGGCTTGTTTTGGTCGTGGCTGTGGATCTTCGGCTATTATAGTTGTGTTGGTGTCGGGTGAATCCGTTGCAGCTTTCTGCCAGTTAGAGTTTATTGGTAGGAATCTACCTCTTAATGGATGAGGAGGCAGTTTCCTCTTTGGCCTAGTCAAGTGGTCGATACTCGGGACAATCTCATTGATGATTCTGGTTCTTCCTCCGATGGAAGTAGGCAAATGCGATGAATCGCTCTTTGAGTCTCTCCAGTGGCAGTTTTAATACTTAGAACTCGTGCCTTGTTGTCCTTTCCCAGGTGCACTTCTGTAACACGTCCCATTTTCCAGTTTAATGGGGGTAAGTTTTCGTCCTTTAAGCTATGTATGCTGTTCCTAAGTACGGCGGTCAAGAAAATGTTCCCCATATAAAATGAATGTAAAAAACGCCTAAGTAATCGGTCAAGAAATGCTATAGGAATTTTTGCTCAAGAAATTTCTGTACCTAGTACGCTGTTCGCTCAAGAAAAATGTTAGTACTATTCTGACACATAGATGGATCCTTTTCCTAAGGCGGTTAAGAAAAAATTGGAAAGACCATTTTTTCTTGACCGAAATTGACATTACGAGATTGAACGGAAAGTAGATTTGGCGTTTTCACTAAACTAACGTGTTATTATTTGAAGTGATTATTTGAGTGTGGAATTTTTGAATTGTTTTAAATTAAAATCGTGACGAATTTGGTTTTATAAATAAAAATTTGAATTTAGTTTTTTCGTTTTTATTTTAAATTTATTCTAAGTTTACAGCTCTTCTTTGCCAAGGAACAGAACCAAGGGAAAACACGACGTAGTCTCTTAAAACACCTCTTACGTATTTTCCTATATTTGTATTTGATTTATTTTTTCCCTCCATTCTTCTTCAATAATATTTCCAGTTGTTGTATCAACCTATCGGCAAAATTAGCGCTGCAATAAGTATATTTACTCGATGGATCGTTTAATAAATAATTGTGCAGAAAACAACATGCTCAAAAAAATTTCCGCAATGATGTCAAATGTCAATTTTGAACACGAAAAAAATCATCGCATTATTTGTCGAAATTTTCTGTACCGGGGTCAAGAAATAATAAGAGCATTTTTCTTGACCGCCGTACTTAGGAACAGCATACATAGCTTTAGTAAGACTAATGTTCCTGGTTTGATGTTTTGATATTCCCGCTTCCATTTATATCTGGTTTGTAGTTCCTGCAGATATTCAGTTGACCAACGTCGCCAAAATCCATGTTGCAGAACTCGAACCATATTTCATCTTTTGGCTAAATTTGTTTTTAAGGTTTCGGCTTGAGGATCTGCTATCGTAGTCAGCGGCTCTCCTATTAAAAAATGTCCTGGTGTTCGGGCCTGGAAGTCATTTGGGTCATTAGACATAGGCGTAAGCGGTCGTGAATTGAGAATTGCTTCCACCTGTGTCATTACTGTACACAGCTCCTCGAATGTCAAAGATGCGCCGGCAAGGAGACGTTTGAGGTGATGTTTCGCCCCTTTTACCGCTGCTTCCCACAGTCCTCCCATGTGTGGTGACCGAGCCGGTATTGGACGCCACTCGACCCCTCTCTGGGCACAATATTCTGAGACTTCCTGTTGATGTTTTGTGTTCGAAAGAAGATCTGTGAGGAAATTTAGCTCGTTCCTTGCGCCCATGAAATTTGTGGCATTGTCGCTGTATATCTTAGCAGGATTTCCCCGTCTTTCAATAAACCGCTTCATGGCTCCGATAAAGGCTGGCGTTGTTAGGTCCGAAACTACATCAAAATGTGTTGCCTTAGTGGCGAAACAGATGAATACTCCTACATATGCCTTGGTTGGTGTTTTCCCTCGGATCTTGTAGTGAATGTTAATTGGGCCAAAGTAATCAATTCCTGTTTGCAGAAATGGTCGTGATGGTTGTATTCTTTCGGCTGGGAGATTTCCCATTATTTGCCCTATACCTTTGGGTTGAGCTCTAAAACATCGGATACATTGATGAACGATTGTTTGAACTAATTGTCTTCCTCTTAATTGCCAAAATTGTTGTCTGGCGATAGCTAGCAGGGCTTGCGGGCCGACATGAAGATGCTCGATATGAAGTTGTGTTAATAATAGTTTAGTATAGAGATGATTGTGTGGTAAGACCATTGGGTGTCGGCTGTTGTAGGACAAGTTTGCTCTTTGTAGTCTTCCCCCTACTCTTATGATCCCTTTATTATCGATAAACGGGCTAAGAGTACTCAGTGGACTGTCTGCCGGAACTTGTTTACTGCGTCTTAGTTCCTGGAGTTCCCGTTCAAAACTTCCTTTTTGCATTATCTTTATGATAATGTGGAGAGCTTGGCGTAATTCTTGTACTTGGAGAAGTATTTCAGTGTTTGTTTTTCCTTTAGTCTTTGGCAGAACCTTGCTAATAAGCTGTTACTCTTTGTAAGTGCCTGAATGAGTTTCGGTGGTCAATGTTTTAAAGTATGGATTCTTCACGATGCGCTAATAGTGTTGTTTTCTTGTTCCTTTCTTCAGGAAGTAACCTGATTATGGAAACTGCTTCTGCCGGGAAGGGTTCTGTTGGTTGATAGAGAAATGGTGGTCCGTTGAACCAGAGTTCTGTGGTTAGTAAACCGTCTGGCGTGGTTCCTCTGGACATGAGATCGGCTGGATTTAGTTTGGTCCGCACATATTTCCACTGATGAACGTTGGATAATTTGTGAATCGTGGCTACTCGGTTAGCGACAAATGTTTTAAATGTTGAGGATTCGGCTTGTACCCACGATAAAACGATCTGCGAATTTGTCCAGTACGTTATATTATGGATCTTTATAATTAAGTCTGATCTAACTCGGCCCACCAATTGTGCCATCAGTTTTGCTGCACATAGCTCCAGACGTGGTAGCGTGATGATTTTTCGCGGAGCTACTCGTGACTTTGCACAAATTAAGCGTACTGTGATCTGCCCGGCTGCATTTTCTGATCGTTAATATAAGGCTGCTCCATATGCCTTTTCCAAAGCATCGGAAAATGCATGCAGCTGTATGTTTACTGGCCGGTCTGCTAGTATTCTCCTGGGAACCTTGATGTCGTTTAGCTTTGATAGGCTCTGCCGAAAATATAATATCTAGTGTGAAGTTCTGCGGGTAGACTGGCATTCCAGTCTAGTTTTAATGCCCATAGCTCCTGCATGAAGATTTTTGCGGTCACGATTACTGGGCTGACCAAACCAAGAGGATCGAAAAGATGGGCTACATCTGCTAGTAGACTTCGCTTAGTAATGCGCTTCACTCCTTCCCATTTCTTTTTTATGAGAAACTGGTCTGCTTTGGGGAACCAAGTTAAGCCTAAGGTTTTGACGGATGTTTCTGTCACGTCGCTGATATGAATTTCTTTTTCACGATCTTCCTTTGGGATTCTGGCTAGTAAGTCTGGATGGTTTGTTTTCGAAGTGAGAAGCCTCCTGCCTTCATTACGTCAATAAGTTCGGTCTGCATATTGAGCGCCTTAACCAGGGAATCGCACCCTGTCATAACGTCATCCATGTAAAAATCTTTCCTGGTAATTGCTGCGCCCAAAGGATATCGTTCTACTTCATCCTCTGCTAATTTTTGCAGGCACCTAGTTGCTAAATAAGGTGCGGCAGTGGTACCGTAGGTTACTGTTCGTAATCGGAATATTTTCAACTCCTCTTCCGGGTGATCTCGCCACAAAATGAGCTGTAGATTTTAATCACTTGGATTAATCCATATCTGTCGATACATCTTGGTTATATCGCTTGTAAAAACGTACTATTGCGTCCTGAAGCGAACTAGGATGGTAACCAGCTCATCTTGAGTTCTAAGACCCTTATGCTGAATGTCATTGAGGGACAAGTTCGTTGTTGATTTTGCTGTGCCGTCGAATACGACCCGTAATTTCGTTGTGCTGCTCTCCGGACGAATGACGTAATGATGGGGTAGGAAGTAATGTTTCTGCCTGAGGTCTTCATGTTTGATTTGCTCCATGTGTTGAAGTTGGTGATATTCATGTATGAATTCCCTATATTGTTGTTTCAATTCCGGACATTTTGTTAGTCTTTTTTCTAATGACAGGAATCGTTGAAAGGCAATACTCCAAGATTCCCCTAGGGCGGACGGGTCTTGTTTTAATGGAAACCGAACTACATATGTATCGTCCTGATGATTCCCTCTTGGTAGTGGCTCTAAAGAGGTCTTCACAATATTGCTCGGCTGGTGTGATGCAACGCTCTGGTTTGTCAATTTCCTCGATTTCCCAGAATTTTTCTAGAGCTGTTTCCAATCCTTCCTGCTCGAGATGTCTTATTCCGCAAAAGGCTGAAGTTGCGTCTTGTGAAGTTGCCTTCTAGTCCAGTAAATAGGTCGAAAAAAAGGCCTTCGTAATGCAAAAAATACCGCACGCGATTTTTTTTTACCAAATGTTTTTACATATTTTTATGAGCTTAAATTCAAAATGGCGTCATCCCCACCCTTATGCTTCACTTACAATGAAGGGAAACGCGTTTAATTCTATATCTCAGAAACTATGCGTTTTACGACAAAAATGTATATAATCTTTTTTGTAGATAAATAAGTGATTTAACTTTTTTGTTCAGAATTTTTTTTTGTAAAGTTAATATCTTCGGAGTTATAGTGCTTCAAACTTTATATATCACTTTCTTTGCGCTATATTTCGTTAACGGTTAGCCCGCCATAAAAAAGTTCTTCCTAAGACTTATAGAACACACAATTATCTATAATTTTTGCTTTTGTCATTTTTACATAGGGCTAATATTTCACGAGTTATAGCGCTTTAAATGTCGCAAAACGTAAATTCATAAAAAAAAAAATTCCTAATATCTTTTTCTTTCCCCGTTTCATTTCAAAACCGATTATATCGTGTGTTGAGCTCATCATTGCCCACATTTGCTGCCTTTACTTTTTTCTATAAAGTTCATATTTATGGATTTATTACACCTCAAAAGTTTATTAAAAATGGTTTTTTGCAAATATCTAGTCAACTATTTATTTACGATGACAAGTTATACCAACAAATTTGTTTGTTAAAAAATTCCGTAGAAATTTTACTTTAAACATTTTTTTCTAGCATTTATACTTAAGCCGCAATTCAGCGCCAAATGTTTCATATAGATACACATTAATGTTCATACAAATAATTAAGAAATTTCGTTGGCGTAGGTACAAACCCTTTTCCACACCAGGGTGGAGGTCGAGTTTTTGGCGCGTTTTTTATTGTGGTTGCCCCAGTAGGCCTAATCCACAAGAAAACGAAACAATGATGCTATAACATGTTATTTAGCCTCATATCGAAGATGTCGGTTGACAATCGGATAGACCAATGAAGCTGCCATCTAATGACTTGACGTTTTCTTCGTCGAATGATATAATATCTGGGAGACTTGAAAACTCGCAAATGTTCTCATTTACTTATTTCATTGTCTTCAAGGAGGTTTGCATCCTTCGTCAAATTTTCGCAATTTCCTCCACTTCATCCACTGCATCAACAGGAACCGCCACAATTTTTCCTACATTTGCAGGATATCAATTTTATTAAATTTTCTGGTGCCGGATCAATTGTCATTGGGACTGGTTGTACGCCAAATCTTGTTCGCTTCCAACCCCATTCCTCTGGGTCTTGATAACTATTAAGCCATGCACTTGATGATATACTCGAAATGAGTGAAGTCGAGCAGCATCTTTAGTTATAAGCAGAGCTGATAAGTTCACTTTGGTTTTTGTAGCCGATTTTCCAAAACATTTGAACCTAAGTGAATTAATATTGGTTTCTGACGAGCTACCTCCATACAGCTCAATAAAGAAACGCTCTCCAGCTTCAGCAGCCATATCTGGATCTATTTTTTTTTTCTTTAAACAATTCTACTGAATTTATGAGTTGTGGATTTTTTTGAAAAATGGATAAAACTTTTGCTTTCCCCATGCCGTATATTGAAGACGTTTTGTCACAACCACTGAAAGCGTAAAGAAAGAGAATATTGTTTGCAACAATATTTGGAAATTTTAAGCACTGCGGAATACGACCCTTCCCGGTTTTAGAAGGAAAATATTGTTAGAAGACCCTGCCAAGGACGTTCATAAAACAAGGAGATCTATAGTATGTCTTCTCTGACAAAGACCACGGAATCAAACCTAGAAGATAATTGTATTGCTGTCGTTACAATTAACTTTTGAGGTGTAATAAATCCATAAATATCAACTTTATAGAAAAAAGTAAAGGCAACAAATGTGGGCAATGATAAGCTCAACACACGATATAATCAGTTTTGAAATGAAACAGGGAAAGAAAAAGATATTAGGAATTTTTTTTTTATGAATTTATGTTTTGCGACATTTAAAGCGCTATAACTCGTGAAACATTAGCCCTATGTAAAAATGACAAAAGCAAAAATTATAGATAATTGTGTGTTCTATAAGTCTTAGGAAGGACTTTTTTATGGCGGGCTAACCGTTAACGAAATATAGCGCAAAGAAAGTGATATATGATATATATATATATAGCACTATAACTCCGAAGATATTCACTTTACAAAAAAAATTCTGAACAAAAAAGTTAAATCACTTATTTATCTACAAAAAAGATTATATACATTTTTGTCGTAAAACGCATAGTTTCTGAGATATAGAATTAAACGCGTTTCCCTTCATTGTAAGTGAAGCATAAGGGTGGGGATGACGCCATTTTGAATTTAAGCTCATAAAAATATGTAAAAACATTTGGTAAAAAAATCGAGTGCGGTATTTTTTGCAAAGAAAAAGTACCTATTTACTGGACTATTCCCTGTCACAATCCACCCCAGAACTATGTTTTGTAGTACAGTATGCGAGTCTTTTAGTTTTATTTGTCCGATTGACTGTAGTGAGTAGACTAATTCAGCCCCAATCAGCAAGTCAATACTGCGAGATATGTTGAAATTAGGGTCGGCCAATTGAATGTTTTTTGGAATGGGCCAATCGGGATGTAACTACTCGGCTGATCAGATGTTATTTTCGTGAGGATGAAGACTTCCAAACTGGTTGTGAGTCCACATGTCCGTGATTTTATTTTAAGATGAACTCTGCCGTGGCTAGTTAGTGGAATTTCACCTATCCCAGTGATGTCGTGCTGTTCCTTGCGGGACATGAAACCTAGTCTTCGAGTGAATCGTTCTGTGGCGAAACTGAGCTGGGAGCCAGAATCGAGGACGGCTCTTCCCTCCACCCAGTTGCCATGATGATCCATTACTTGCACTATGGCTGTTGCTAAAAATACGTATGACGTTGAACATTTATACTGTGCTTCTTGGTGGGTTGCGGCTGCTAAGTTTGCTGGAGGGGCAACGATCTCTTGCTGAGGTGATGGTCTCTGAGTGGACCTTGAATCATCGTGCAATATGGTATTGTGTCTCTCTGCACATTTGGAACAGCGCCTTCCTTGGCATTTGGATACTGACTGTCCAATCCTGAGGCAATTTTCACGTCTTTTCCACTGTCGGACGTACCTTGCTCGCTCCTGTGGTTTTAGCGTTAAAAACCTTTGGCAATAGTACAACGGGTGCTCTCCTTTGAACATGTCGCATGGCCTTTTGATAGGATTTTTTGCCAACATTAAAGAAGCCTTGTGACCTTGAGGGCGCTCTTTCATGTAGTGGCTGTTGATTCGTCCACTTCCCAGTGCTTCCAGTGATTGAAAGCGTGTTTCCAAGAATTTGAGGAATCCAAATATGTCTGGGACTTCCTTCGGATTGGCGAGTGACTGCTCGTAAAGATGATGAGGGGCTCGATCAAGTTTCTTGACCAGGATATGATGTACGAGAGGGCTCCAGCTGTCTGTGTTAAGACCTGTGTTATTTAATTTCAGTAACACTTCCTTTGTGTTATCGTGTAAGGCCTTTATGGCGATGGCGGACTCATTTTGCAGGGATGTGTGGTTCATTAATTTGTCCAAGTAGGCTGTTATTAACCGCCGCTTATTCTCGTAGCGCTCATTAAGTGTTGTCCATGCAATGGAATAATTATGTTCTGTTACTGGGAGGTGTTGTACAATTTTGCTGGCTTCCCCCACTAGGTTTGCCTTTAAATACATTAACTTCTGTACCGCACCCATTGGCTGAATATGGATTAATTCCTTGAAGAGATCTCGGAACTGTTCCCACCTGAGGTAATTCATGTCAAACGTAGGTAGTGTGATCTTAGGGAGCTTTACTGAGTTTGATATTGATGGCCTGGATGGAAGTGTCGTTTCCTGAGGAGCAGAGAGTTCTTGGATATGTGTAATTATATCAAGATAGTGGTCCTCCAGTTCTAGGAACACATTCAGATTGTAGTCAGCTTGATCCACTTCAGACATGATGTCTTGGTGTAACTGCTGATATCCGTCCAATATTTTTCAATTGTAGTTCTCCGTTGTGTGTAGTATGCTTGAGAACGCGGGATATCTAGGTCTTGTTCTGTGGATGCCAAAAGCCGTTCTAGGGCCGTCATAAGCGCATGTTGGCGTCTAGCTTGTTCTATGTCGGCCACTTCTCTTTTATCATTTGCTGATTCCTCCGGCTCACTTTCATTTTCCTGGCCGCTGGTGCCGGCTTTTGGGCTTGGAGCTCTGATCTTTGCTGCTGTGACCTTTGATGCTGCAAGTTCTGCTGTTGCAGCTATGATGGCTGGTTGAATTGTCTTTTTAAATTCTTCGTACACTGTTCTTACTACTTCTTCAAATCCCTGGCTGAAATACGGATGTTGCGAGAATTCCTCTTGTAATGGAGTCAGTTGGCTGTTGTTTTGCTGGAATTGAGCCCAATCTTCTTCCAGCGTTGAGAGCCTAAGTTGCATTCTCTGGATGCCATCGTCTCCCTTTTTTCTGCTGGGGGAGTCTTTTTTAAAGTTCTGAAACTGCTTCTCGATGCGTTTTCCGATTCCGGATTGAAGAGTTACAAGTTGTTCGAATGATTCCATGGCGTGAACGGGATCACCAAATGATTCTCGAACGTCGGGGTCACCAATGAAAAATAGATGGTTTTATCTATTTAATTGACTTCTCAGTGCAGCCTCACACTGAGTATATAAAAAATAAAAAGGCTTTGACTGTTAATGACTGAATAATTTAATTTAATTGTTTCTTCTTTTATATACAAAATTAATTGCTTACACATCAAAGCTCAAGAATTGAACCTTGAACAGGCCAAGAACCAATACTCGAGAATCAATGTGCAAGCAGGTAATAATTATTGCTGATGGTACCAATAATTGCTGATCGTAATTAATTATTGACAAATTGTACACGAGCGGATGTCCACCGATGATGCAGGGTCATGCGCGTGCCAGAAATTTGCTGCATTTTCAGACATCGGAAAATTTGTTGTGGTTTTAGACAGGTAGATAACTTTGTAACGCAATAACTTTTTTGCTTTTTTGTTTGTTTGAAAGAGTAGTTTCTCACGGCGGTGGTCCCGTGTAATTTTTTCTAAATTCAGATAAAGGAGTTCGAAGTTAGACTTAAAAACTGTTAAAATTAGTACACCCTGAACCGAACAAATTACTTGGTGGTATTCTCGTTGGCGAGTGACGTGACTACGAGAGACGCGGTGGAATGAAACTGTCGATGCCTTTACACGTATCGAAGAAAATGTCACTTCACACGTCACCTTGCGACAATTAAATACGAATTTAGCCGATTTGCTTGCCACTAATCTGTTAGATTGACAATGCGAATGCCAATTAAAGATCGAAGTGGCACATCTGCGTGAAGTTGGTGCAGGTCTGGGGAATAAGTGGATAAGGCGACGATCCATCGTTATAGCTTTGCAGGTTCAAACCTCGTTCGAGGTCGGGAAACCCGGACGTATGGCAGACCTACTCACAACTAACATAAAAACAACAATATAAAACTATTGCTTACTCTGTCGCATTTCCAAAACTCCGCAACAAATCATTGTCAGCTAATCCATTGAATTGAAAACACAATCCATCGTTTGTAACCAATGTTTCAAAAATGCCTTCATTTAACCAAACTTCGTTGTTAAATCTATAGTGTGGCACAGATACGTTTGCAAGCGGAGCCATCAATCGAATTATTTCCGAGATTTCTCCTGGTAAACTGTTGGTTGACAAATTAAGTCTTTTCGATATTTTTGGATCACACAAATGCAAATGCGCTTGCAAGTAGCTTTGTCTGGAATAATAAAAGGGTGAAAACTCATAAAACAACCAATATACAAAAAAATGAATGATTTACTCGATTAGTGTTAGATTGTTAAAAGATATCTTCTCATCATGCAGATCATAAAGCACCTGTGTCAAATTAAAATCCTTTTTATGAACTCCGTTTTCAGGGCAAACTAAAACCGATGGAAATGGAATTTCGGTGACTGGGATGGTGCCTTCATCAAAGGCAACAATTACTGGTGTGGCATGCCACTTATCCCAAACTTTTATTATGAAACCCCCGCAAATTATAATCGAAATAACGAAAACACAAATCCAAAATATCCTTTAAAGTGGTGGAGATTAGTAACTAGTTTATTTTATTACACGAAAATGGATACCGTTCTGAGATTGGCCTGCGCCTTTCACCGAAATAACGCAGTCCATGGATGGTGCTATTGTTGCAATATTCCCGGAAAATACCCACGGCAGCCTCGATTGGCTTTCCATAATAAATATTTTGCTTAACTACGAGATCACTCGGAATTTCGCTCGTTGCTGTTGAGATATTATCCATTTGCTTCCTTAACCCGAATCTTCGCTGGCAAGGATAAGCTTTTAGTGGTTAATCAAACAAGGATTGAATACAACTGAATACAACTAATTCCATTTAGTGTTGATTTCGATGTCGAATTTGTTTGTTTTTGGCGGTTTATTTCACTGAGTAAATGAGGCTTTTATTGTTCCCCAAGGAGACCCCAAATAATTCACTACCGTTGAGTGGTTCTATATATAGAAGTTATTAGGGGAAAGTATTTGATGCGACTGTATAAAGTTGTTCAAATGTAAATGCCTTTAAAAGCAATCAGAGAAAACTAAGCTAGTGAATGTAAATTTTCAATTATTTAATAAGGACAAGTCGATAGTCGGTCACCTATGTTAGCATTGGTATCTATCGAGTTTTGAAATTTTCTATTGCGTTTTATAGTGGAACTTTAATTCCGTGACCGATTATAATACAAGTGTGGATGATATGAGAGAAATGAAGGTTGAACAAGGAAACATTAACTAATTACCACTTTGAAAAGGTGTATGCGAGTGTAGTGAATAATAATATTCTTTCCGATCCACTGTTTGCCCTACCTCAACTCCATTTATCTAAGCTGATTGCACTAAAAAAATAACCTATAAAATATACTTAGGATGATTTCAAGGCTGGTTCCTAGTTCTAATTCTATTTCTCAGGCACTGGCTATTACCATAGACAAATAAAAGGAAAGATGTTCCATTTCATTCAAGGAAAGTGTACACGATTCTAAAAACAGAGCTTTCCTATTTCCTTCATTTCCAGCTGCGTCCAGACGAAAAATGCCCCCGCTAATTCTTTGTTTTCTATGCCACTGTCAAGAGCTTTGAGTAAGTTTTATCTGAAGAGAGCAAAAGTAAATGGAGGCAAAATGATAGCGATGGATGGGAGCATGGTCGAGTTATTTACGCTTGCGCTTTTTTAAAGGTTTTGTTGTTTATGAAATATCGACATACGACATAATGTACATACTAGGGTGACCGTAGTGATAAGGGAGAATTTTTTTTAGCGAATTTTGCCAACGGGAACCCCACAAAATGATCAGCCTTTGCAGATTTTTAGATAACCAAAATTTTAGCACGTTTGGAGCACGTTAAACCGTGCCGCTACTCGCTCAAAGTTGGCAAAATCTCCATTTTTTGCTGAACGGCGGAGTTTCAGAGTCATATCTCCAGAACAGTCCCTTCTACACCCACGCGTAATGTCTTAAATTAAAGGTAATTTTGTTCTGCATAATTTATACATATTTACCGTTACTTGTCGCCAAAAGGAGCTATAACAGCCTTTGTCACCAAAAACGTGTACCTCTAGGAACAAACTTCGAATATTATTTTTGATAAGTGATGATGACTTTATTTTAGTCTTTAATGTTTATTTAAAGAAAACTCTTATATTTAAGTAAGTACATAATTTATTGAGGAAAGTAAAAAATAGGTTCTCTAAGAAGTTAAATATTACATATAATGATCTATTCTAGAGCTTTGCTTAAAGTGGATTTGGAGACATCAGGATACAGCTGTCGGCATCTGCTGACTAGTGGAAGGACATATTGCTTTTGATCCTCATATTTGGTCAGAAGATTATTGAAATCAGTTATTAATTTGACTGCTCGTTCGGCCATATCATTTACAACCTTCAATGATTGGACGATCCTGCATACTTCTTTGGAATGAGCATTTTCCAGCCAGGCACTGGGAGGATCTTTGAGAAAATCTGTGTTGATATGAAAACGCTCAAAGAAATTCGTTGTCTCCTTAGTAATTAAATTGGACAATCCTGCTTCAATTAGTTGTTTCAATTGTTGTTTTTGAAGCTTTGGATTCATAACTCTCTCATGTAGTTTGTTTGCCATTTCTGATTTTTCGTCATTGGATCAAAGAACACAAGAGCTACCAATTCGGCATTCAAATACCATAAACGGTTAGAAACTTTTGCTAGAGCTTTCTCAGAGTTATCCTTGTCAGTCTCTTGGTATTCAAAAAAACTTTGCAAAAGATCAAGGTCTTGTTTGGGAGCCAGATAAGCTCTGGGGGCATTGAACCAAGCTTTGCAGTATACTTTGACGAGAAAAATACAAATAGCACCCAAAGAAATCTGTTCCTCGTTACTCATCTTGAATTGACCGCGGAAAAGGAATATTTTCAGACAGTAAATGGCCTTAGCCATCCACCTAGCGTGATGAATGGCACCTGGTGTTCTAAATCCAAATTCATTACCGTCGAGTGCTCCAACAAACACCATCACCAACTGTAATAGCTCTTTATAGTCAACGTTTTTTTGCAACTGAAACAATGTGAATCCCGAGAAAAATTATGTAACCTACGGCGTAGTTTTCATAATACTCGAAGTTTGTTCCTAAAGGGACCAGATCACGTTTTTGGCGACAAAGGCTGTTATAGCTCCTTTTGACGACAAGTAACGGTAAATATGTATAAACATGAATTATGCAGAACAAAATTACCTTTAATTTAAGACATTACGCGTGGGTGTAGAATGGACTGTTCTGGAGATATGACTCTGAAACTCCGCCGTTGAGCAAAAAAATGAAGGTTTTGCCAACTTTGAGCGAGTAGCGGCACGGTTTAACGTGCTCCAATCGTGCTAAAATTTTGGCTATCTAAAAATCTGCAAAGGCTGAGCATTTTGTGGGGTTCCCGTTGATGAAATTCCGACATCGATTTCTTACGGTCACCCTAGTACATACATACAAATGTGTATATTTTTACTATGTAGGTACATTTTCTTAAAGGGATAAAATTGTTGGTGGAAATCAATGAGATTTCGTTTTTTCGTTTCGACTTTTGGAGGAAGTGGCAATTTTGTTTTTTTTTTTTGTCCAACTTTTCGATTTGTTACATATTTTGCAAAATTTAGGGAAACCGTTAGTTTTATGCGAATTTTGATTTCGTTTTGATTTGCAACCAACATTCCCGGAATATGTTTATTTGGCAGATTGGGAAATGTTTCATTGTGGTCGAAGATCGAAGGGAATTATTGCCTTTTACAAGGATTTCAAGATGTAAAATAGCATCAAAAAATTTAAAAATATGAAAAGTGGAAAATTATGCCTTATGGTTATTTATCGACATTCTCATTTAATAGTACAGCCAATATAACAATTCTATCTAATACCGCGTTTATATCGCCTCGAAAACAGGTGTTTTCATGCGAGTGTTTTCGGAAAACAAATTAACTGTTCACATCGCCTTTCTAGTTTTCGAGTGACAGTTTATTTAGAAAAATGCTAGATAAATACTTTAATTATTTCGTTTTAAATTTTTTCCATGGCAAACTCAAATTTTAAAAAAGTCTCGACACAGAAAATGACATGCGTATAAAAAGTGCTGAACGCTGAATTGGGTTCTTGTCCACACTTTTATTGTTTTCGTGGTCGTTTTCATCGAAAACAGATTTCCAAGTTGTTTTCGATTTGTATGATAAAACATTTGTTTTCGATTGTGTTTTCGCCCAAAACGCGATTTTTTGACGAAAACGCTTGTTTTCGAGGCGATGTAAACGCGGTATAATGGCTTTATAAAAATAAATAAAACTTGGATTTTTTTCGATCTTTATTATGATGTTCTATTGATCGGCTTTCGCCTGGAGAAAACCTAAATGGTGGAAACGGAGCAGAAAAGTGCACACTTACATTTTATTTATATAAAGAAAAAGAAAAATGATTGCCAAGGATATAATCATAATCGAGCTATTTGCGTTTGGGTTTTTTTTTCATGTCTTATTATAAAATATTTTATTCTAGGTAAAGGTTTTAAAATAAGGAATTGTTTCAGAGATTCTTTATGTTTTTCGATGTATTTCTTACGATTGCTTAAAAAGTTTTTTTTTATGAACTAAGTCATTTATAAAGTAATTACGATAGTGTTCAGCTCAGTTCTCTGCAGTTTTTGTAAATAAAGTTTTGCTATTATTTATTATAATACATATTTGATTATTTAGTATATATATTATTTGATTTGATTTATTGTTGATTTCCTGTTTGCGAGTTGTTTTTGTTTGGTTTGTTAGCTTTGTTATTGACATCAGTGTTTCTGATATTTAGGTAATTTATTATTACAATTATTATTACAAATGGATAAACCCTTGAAATGGGGTTTAATTTGTGGGTTACCCTTTTGCAAAGCAAAGAAGAGAACGAATGCAGAGCTTGAACTCTTTAAATTCCCTGCGAAAGACTGCTATACATAAGAAGTGGCTACACGCTTGTTCTTTGCAAGATTCTCCCTTAAAAAAAGTTTCATATGTTTGCTCAACTTGCTAGCATCTCATTTTGCTAGCAGCTCATTTGCAAAGAAAAAGGAATTCCTTCAAGGAATGAAAATAATAAAACTAATGTTATTATCATCTCTGACGACAAGTCGACAGTAAGTTATTTAACCGATGACGGTAGTACTCTGACTTTAAACCTTGGAGTTCCATCTGGGACTGAAAGTAACAAAACTCCATTTATTACCTTCTCTAAAGAGAAGTCGACAGAAAGCTATTTAACGGATGACTGTAGTATTCCAGTTATGGTTTTATGAAAACTCAAATAAAATAACAAATCCTTATGTAACTCTCACAGATTTAGCTAAATGCCTCATTTGCTTCTGTCGAAATGGAATTGTCCTGTTCATTTTGACTAAAATCGGCGAAATCGGTAAATTTCTACCGCTCAAAATATAAAAATTTATTAAGTAAATATAAAAAACTTATGGAAAAGTTGAAGAGCTGCAGCAAAGAATATAGAGCTAAGAAGGTGAACCTATAAAGAGGATGTGTCGAAATGACTATCTCAGTAGAATAGTTAAAAGTCTTTAATTGCCTCCTCGCCATATGTGAGTAAAAGAATTCAAAAACTTCTTGCACTTTAATACTTCTTAAAAAGACAAATAAAAAAAGAAGGAGTTACATATCAAGAAAGATCGTTAGCTTTATATTTCCATTACAAATCTGCTACAACCTACAAGTATTTAAAGATAATTTAAACATAAATTTACTATCTCTTAGCTTTTGCATCGTTAGCAATATTCAACCTGGTTTTAATAACAGGGTTAAAGAAAACCTTAAGGAGATTTTTTCACATCGGGATGTAGAAATGAGGTCCTCGGTAGCCTAGGGAATAAGGCGCCTGGCTACCATCCCAGAGGTCCCGGGTTCGAATCCCGGCCAGCCCTATGGCCCTTCGCCTTTTCCACTTTCCTACCTTCATAACTTTCCTTCTTTCTTCTCCCCTCTTTACATTTCTGATTCCTCTTGTCATAGCCTTCCTTAGCCCTTCCCCACTCCACCAAAGCGCATGTCATCTGTTGGTTGATGAGATTTAACTCGTTTCCGGAAGCATAACACTCCAGCGAGTTGTTTCTCAATGCCCCGATGTCAAAGACGCGACAGTACTGGTTGGGAGTAGGTGGACTAAAAAATATGGCGGGTAGGTTGGGGCAATTCCTTCCTTCCAGGAGTAGAGTTTCTGTTCGACATTGCACTCTATATGAGGAAAATAGATTGTCGGCACAGTACAAAGGACCTTTCCTGAGACTTTAGATACTAGAATTTCACATAACAAAAAACAAAGCTGTGTTGTTATTCCATGAAATTAATATTAGAGGAGAGTGACTACAGAACAGGTGACTACAGAAATAAAGAAAATGAAAAGTATGTTTCTTTCTTTATGGTCCGGGGTTTATTTGCTAATTGGAAATTTATTATTAGTTTTTTTGTTGGTTTATCAGTCATTTAACAGTAAAGTATTACCCGAAAAAGTGAAGTCGAATTTAGAAAACTGTTGTGAGCTAGGTCTTAAAATCCGAAGTCTAATCTTTGATCAGGCTTCAAACAATCGCAGTTTCTTTAGCTCTTTCGGCGTGACGGAAAAGAATCCTTTTTTTATTATAATGACCTGCATTATGTCTAATCAATTTCAATTGAGAACAAAGATAAAACATTTTGGATTGGGGATTGATCTTGACTCTAAAATCCATTATTGTTTTAACTGATGAAATATTAAACGAGTTTCCCAATAAGTATTTCATTCTGGCATCAGAATTTAGCCAAACCCAATTGAAAACCTATTTTCCTAGGACGATTAAGAGGGGGCTTCAGTAACAACCCATCTTTATATAATTTCAATAGTATCATTTGCAAAATTATGTCCAACAAAATTTTGTCTATATCCCATAGAAAGAGATTATGACGAAGTTAGTCAGCAATTTATAGCTATTGACTCATTTAGTGATGGCAAAATCATAAATAATTACGACAATCTTTGTATTTTTACTGTAGAGGATCGGACGATTGGTTATGTCACTAATCAAGATCACGAAGTTAGGAGCATAATCGAGTCAATTGATTTGTTGGAATGAAGATTCGTTGGTTGGTTGGTTGGGCAAATGAAGATTCGATTTCTGCCGAAGAAACTTCTTTGAGGTATTTTGTAGATTTCAGGTATTGTTACGGCGCACAGCCGTAATAATACAATTGTTAAATATTTTTATAAATTTATATTCTTCCAAAATGAAGAATCCACAATATTTACCTTTTTCTTGAATTCAGCTTTCTGTAATGTTTAGAAAAAAGGTCGCGGAATCAAAGATAAAAAATGGTTTAAAATACTTATATTCTCTCCTATAAATTACATATCTAATTATTTCTAAATTACTCTATTTTTACTTTACTTTTTATTCAAATTAAGTTAGATTCTTAAATTTTAACAATTAACAATTTAAATCTTGTTGATTGCTGCTTCTATTTATCTGCAAGTAAATTCATTAATAAATCATTCAACTATTCGTTTTCAATGCCCCTTTTACCTTTATTTTTTGTTCATTCTAAATTCTTTTATCAAGATATAATTAGGTCACTGCCGCGCCGGTGGCTCCCAGCTGCTGCAGTTGACCAATATTTCTCTGGTTAAAATGTTTACTGTGCTTCTATCGTAACCGACTTAGATCTGTACGACCTTGCGGTGTTCGGTGCACACAGGAGAATTGTTAATTTATTCGTAGTCTTTTAGTTGCATTTGCAACTCGTAATTGTCGAATTATTTCCTTGGTCTTTATGATTGTGTTTACGCATATGCAAACCCCCCTTTTTTTTACTTTAAGATGATTCAATTTACTCCTTTCCCTTTTTTCATTTTTACTCTCAACAAGATTGGAGTTTAATTATGTGCTATTTAGCAACTTTCGCTCAACCAGCTGGTTGGCTAAGCTAAAAAATATTTTTTTTTTTTTGTTTTTTAGTCGAGATTCGACTTTACAAGCTCCTGAGGTTTGGAACTTTATTGACTAATTATAGCTTTACGCTTTCTGCCGAATTATATTTTAAATTGAGTTCCTCCAACAGAGACTCCTAACCAGTAAGTCTCTGATCGAGGATTAACATCTACAGTCGATATTCGACTTATAGAAAAAAGACCGCTAAGCAGTGTATTTAAATTAAATTCCTTAACAGAGATTCCTAAAACAGTAAATCTCTGCTAGATGTTTCAATAACTACAGTCGATATTCGACTTAACAAAAAACCTCCACCAACGATTTGGTTCCCACACGACTATGTTGTTAGTATTTTTAATACACCTAACAAGTAATTGTCGGTAAAAACCCGACAATTATCTACGCCCTAAAATGAGGTTGTTAATTTGTTAAATTCTGTCGACATGCGACATCCGCCACCACTATTTATTTATGCTTTAAATTGTGGTTTTTTAATTTATTAATTTTGTCGACATGCGACATCCGCCACCAATATTTAATAAAATTTTTAATAAATTTTTCTAAGCTTAGCTAACCTATTTTAAATTGCCGGTAAAGACCCTGACAATATCTAATTCCCTGATATAAAATACGCTTGGATAGTCTTTCTGACGAATTCGTCTGATCGACTGACCAGTTTCCTTCGGTGCAAGAACTTTTATTTCTCTTCCTCTGTCGAAATGAAAGATGGCGCTTGGTGGAGCTTTTTCACCACGGCGCGATCACTTTGCAGTGGTTTCAATTTATACCAATTTCATAATTAAAGCTTTCATTAAAGCTTTTTGTTTATATTTACTGGGTGACAGGTGAGTGGTTGTTTATTTCTTATAGTTTTTCTATTTTGATTTATTTTATTTATTTTTAGGAAGGAAGCGGACAGGAATTTTGGATTATGATACAGGTAATTTTTTTGTGATCATTTTCTATTTAATATTTGCATTTTAGCCTGATTTTACGATTCTTTTGTGCCTGGTCGTGGTAGGCGTCTGTCAGGTTTGTTTTTGTCTGTTTTGGATTTATAATTTATTTTAATATTTTTATTTTCAGGCCAAAACATTCTCCCCCCCGTTGATGCGTCTCATCAAAAATTAACTTTTCTTTGATTTTACGTTTATATTTCACTATGTATAAAATTCTATGTATACCCTTACTCTAATTTAGTCTATCTATAAAATTCAATGTGTAAGCTTATCTAAGTAACATAATATAAAAATTCAATGTATGTGCTTAATCTACTTTTAATTCATATTATCTATATTTCTTTATTTTTATATTTTATATTTAATTATTTATTATATTTAATTAGGTGTACTATTGTTATTCCGGTCCCGCCGGTTGTTATTTTTGCGGTTAGGATTCCTGGCTTTATAGGCTGACCAGATCTTTTTCCCACTTTCTGACAATCTCAGCCTTACCTGGTGTGTATCACCTATGTACACCGTATATCGTCTTCGCTGTTTCTCCTGTATTTTCTTTAACGGTATGGATTGTAACTGCTGGTACGTTAAGTAAAAGAGAACTCCTTCCGTGGTGACTTGATGGTACATTTTTTCCTCTAAGCATGTTGGTGGTGGTCTACATAAGTCGTCTACGATCGCTGAGGCTGGTTCCGGAATTATAGGACTATCGGCTTCTATTAGTGGTGACTCCTCTTCCACTATCAGCGGGTTCTCTATTTGTGGTTGTGCTGCTTCATCTAGTGGCTCCATTTCCCCTATGTCGCCAATGATTTCCATATCTTCACCTACATCCTCATCGAAAGGGAGGTTTTTCCCTGGCGTGTTGGGGATCTCTTGTATTTCAGCCGATGGACCTGGAGACCTAATCTCCCACATGTCGCTGAAATCTTCATATTTCTCGGTAGCTAGTTCTTCATATTTCTCGGTAGCTAATTCTTCTAAGTTTTTGCCGGGAGTTATGGGGATATCTTGCTCTCTAGCTTCTTCCTCTAAGATGTTTTTTCCAGGAGTAGTGGGTATCTCTATCGTTCTAGATGGCGACCCTGCTGGTGACTTTACATCTAGGACGTCAGACAAAACCTCATCAATTAGCCGAATCAGCTCCTCATCACTCAATGAGCAGGTATCCATTATTTGGTCCCAAGATTCTTTAAAATTCGCCTCCATTATTTATTAATATTAATGTTATTATCTCTGAAAAGGAATTAAACTTACTGTATTATTAATAGATATATAAATGGACTACACGAACATCATCAACACATAAATACTGCACCATCATGCGGACAATGGACACAATTTTTGTATCGGCCTTTTTATGATTGTGCTGGAAGTCCGTACAGTTATCACCCTCACCTGGTTATCGGATCCTGGGTGTATTTCGTGTACCACCCCGAGTGGCCATTGTGCTGGTGGGCGATTATCGTCCATAATGATAACTACCTGGCCTATTTTGAGGTTTGGTTGTTGTAATAACCATTTGTTTCGTTTTTGGAGTTCTAATAAATATTCCTGTGACCATTGAGTCCAAAATCGTTGTAAAAGTTGCTGTACATGTTTCCAACGATCTAAGTATGGTATGTTGTCCTTGGATGTTACTTCTGGTACTGCCTTGAGATTTCTTCCTACCAAAAAATGTCCAGGAGTAAGTATCTCTAGGTTTGATGGATCGGCCGATAACTGGCATAGCGGTCGGGAATTCAGGCAGGCTTCTATTTGAACGAGTAATGTGGTTAGTTCTTCGAAGGTAAGTATTCTGTCATTATTAATGCGTCTCAGGTGATGTTTAATGCTTTTAACACCGGCCTCCCATAAGCCTCCGAAGTGTGGAGTTATTGGTGGGTTAAAGTGCCATTGTATGTTCAGATTGGCAAGTTCATCAGCGGCCTGCGCGGTGGCATCATTCAGGACTTGCTTCATCTGAGACTGTAATTGTTTATTAGCTCCTACGAAGTTTGTTCCGTTGTCTGAATAAATATTCCGACATAATCCTCGCCGTCCGATAAACCTCCTCAATGCTGCTATGAAAGCTTCAGTAGTCATGTCTGATGCTACCTCTACATGAATTGCTTTCGTACACATGCATATAAAGATACAGAAGTATCCTTTATATACTTTTGATCCCTTATGTTTGGACATTTTTAGTTCTATGGGCCCGGCGTAGTCTACCCCTACGTTTTCGAATGGGTTGGCTGGCGTGATCCTTGCGCTTGGTAATCTTCCCATTATTTGAGATGGTGCTGTAGCTCTATATCGAATGCATGTCACACATTTATAAATTCTCTCCTTTACGGCTAGCATCCCGTTCGTAATCCAATATTGGTTCCTAATTGTGTTTAATACTAGTTGTGCTCCCCCGTGGAGCGTTGTCTTATGGAAATGATCAATAATAAGATTGGTGATGTGATGATGCCTTTGTAAGATGATAGGGTGTTTAGTGTCGTAGCTTAGATTTGCATTTTGTAGTCTGCCTCCTACTCTTATTGTACCATCTTCTGCCATAAATGGGTATAGTTTGGATAATTGGCTAGATTTGTGGATCGTTTTGATGTTACTTAATTGTACGCATTCTTTGGGGAACATTTGTTTCTGGGCTAATTGGATTAGTTTCGTCCTTGCCCATTCGATTTCTTTCGCTAATAGCTGCGAGTTGCACCGCTCTTTCTTCCTTCGACTATTGTGTATAAATCGATAGCAGTACGCCATAACTCGCAGTGTTTTTGTTAGCGAGGAAAACTTCATCCACCATTCAGTGCTGATTGGTTGGTTTGTCATCAGGGTTTTGGTGGTTGTCTTGGCTTCAAGTTCTGTTTTCAGGTCTTCCAGAGATTCTTTTGGCCATTTATCCTCTGGTTTCCGCAACCAGGTAGGACCCTGCCACCAAATTGAGGCTGATTGCAATTTTGCTGGCATTACTCCTCTTGACGGTAAGTCCGCTGGGTTTTCCTTGGTGGAGACATAGTGCCAGGATGTGCTATCAGCATTTTCACTGATCTCCACTATTCGATTGGCTACAAATGTCTTCCACTTATTAGGCATGCCTTTTAACCACGCTAGAACGACTTTGGAGTCAGTCCAACATTTGCTTTGGATGTCTTGGAGATGCATGTCGATCTTGATTTGCCGGATTAGTTTACTGAGAAGTACTGCTCCACATAATTCCAATCGCGGCAAAGACATTGGTTTGATGGGAGCCACTTTCGTTCTTGCCATCAACAATGTCGTTTCAATGGTTTCATCCTCCAAGACGGTTCTGATGTACACCACGGCTGCGTAAGCTCGTACGGATGCGTCGCAAAATCCGATTAGTTGACACCTCTTGTTTCCGGTGCTTGTTTTCAACCATCTCGGTATTCGGAGATTTTGAATGTAGGGAAGTTGTTCCTTGAACTGGGTCCATTCTTGTTGGATTTCTTGATCCACTGGATCATCCCATTGGTACCCGTTCATCCATAATTTCTGCATGATTAACTTGGCAATAACTATACATGGGGCGATCCAGCCTAGCGGATCGTATAGTTTAGCCACCTCAGACAAAATTCTTCTTTTTGTCTGGGCTAGTTGCGTGAACTCAGAATCCCTTATCGCGTATGAGAAGTAATCTTTGACTGGGTGCCAATAAATACCCAGTGCTTTGATTTGATTATCTTCCTTTACTTGGAGCGGCAGTTGTAATTCGCGATCTGCCGCTGGGATTGTCTCTAGTAGCGATTCGTGGTTAGCCACCCATTTTCTTAGATGAAACCCCCCAGATCTCAATAGATCAATTAATTCCCTTTGAATTTCTAATGCCTCTGGCAATGTGTCTGCCCCAGTAAGTAGGTCATCCACATAAAAGTCCGTAAAAACCTTTCTGGCTGCCTTTGGCCATTGTTTTATTTCGTCAGTGGCTAGCCTTTGTAAGGTTTTTATGGCTAAGTATGGTGCCGCTGTCGTGCCGAAGGTGACGGTTTGTAACTCATATTCTTGTACTGGTTCTTTAGGATTTTCTCTCCATAAAATCGTTTGATATTTTCTGTCTGAATGACTTACAGATATCATTCTGTACATTTTTTCGATATCAGCCGTTACCGCGTATTTGTACTGTCTCCAATTTAATAAAGTAGCAAATAATTTAGGTTGCAATGTTGGTCCGTTCAACATCTGCTCATTTAAGCTTTTTTTATTCGAGGTTTTAGCTGAAGCATCAAATACCACCCTCACCTTTGTCGTAGTGCTCTCCTTGACTACGGCATGATGCGGCATGTAATACCTGTGGGGTGTTTGCCCTGTGGTTACTTTCATATGCCCTAAATCAATGTACTCCCTCAAACATTGTGTGTAGGCTTCGCGTAGCTCTACATTCTGAGACAATTTTCTTTCCATTTGGACTAGCCTAGACATTGCTTGTCCTCTAGATTCACCTAGATCGGGTGGGCTACCGCCCACGAACGGTATGCTAACTTCATAGTGACCATTTGGATGGCGTTTTGTGTGGTCCTCATAGTGCTTCTCACACATTTCTTCCTCAACTGTTAGGCGTCGTCCGGTGTCCAACTCCTCCCATTCCCAAAACTTCTTCATTTGACTATTTAACTCTTGCAAAGTATCCGTCTGCTGAAGGGTAAATGCGGATAGGTTCGATTGACTTGGCTTATGTACACTTGTAGCTGCTTTGCCAAATATTATCCAACCTAAGCTGGTGTTCTGGGCGACGGGCGATTGGTTGACTCCCTTGCGTAGACCATTTTGTATGACGTCTGCGTACACGTCGACACCTAATAATACATCGATTCGACCTGGTTCGGTGTAATTTGGGTCAGCCAACTCTAGGCCGTCAATGTGCGACCAGTTTTGCCATGCAATTCTTTTCGGTGGGAATACATTAGTGATGTTTTTGATGACATAGGCCTGCAACGTGCGCTCAAACTTAGGGTCTATGGTGGACAGCAATGAAACGCACGCTATCTTAGTTGATGTTGCCACTGGAACGGATGCTATACCGGTCACCTCTAATGCAGCTGGTATGGTATCCGCTTGTAAGGATTGATATGCCGTTTCGGTTATGAACGAGCTCTGCGATCCAGGATCGATTAGCGCTCGCAGAGTCAGATGGGTTCCTTTATCATCCTTAATTTTTACCAATGCTGTCGCTAGCATTGATTGCGTGTTATTCCTGCTATAATTGCAGTTGGTAACAGTTTGATTCTTGGGATTCTCCTCTTTCTTATCTAATTTTCCCTGACAACTTCCCTCTTGTGTGGATCCATCATGCAACAACACATGATGCTTTTTTCCACATTGGGGACACCTATTGCTGCTGGTGCATGATGCATTTGGATGTGACCTCAGGCAGTTGTCACACACCCTATTTTCTGTCAGCCATTTTCGTCTCGCGTTCATGTCCAAACCTTTGAACGTTTGGCATTGAGATAGGAAATGTTGCTGTCTACACATTGGACAGTGAATGTTCCTGGCTGTCATCTTTCTGTAATTCCCCTTGTTGAAATTATTAACAAACCCTTTTTGATAATACCTTTCATTATTTTCTCGCCAACCGTTATCTCTGACTTGTTTGTCAACATTGTGTTGGCTTATATGATAACTCGCAGTTCGATTCCGATCCTTGCCACCCTTTCTAACTTCTCGATTTGATATATTTTGATTAATATCTTTGGTGGCTTCTAAACTGCGATACCTTTCTTCCATAAATTTGCTTAAATCTGCTAACGACGGCAAATCGTCCGATTTAGCAATCAACTGTTCCCAAAGATTTCGTGTTTTATCCGGCAATCTTTGTGCCGTTGCATAAACAAATATGGGATCCCAGTTGATAATATCGACCTTAAGGACTTGTAAGCCATGCTTAACGCGATGCAGTTCATCTAACACTGCTCTTATGTCTTTATAAGACTCATTTTTAATCTTCGATTGATTAAATAATAATTTAAATTGGGCGTATACTAATAGCCTCCGCTTGTTGTAGCGTTTGCATAATAATTCCCATGCTGGCGCATAATTTTCTGACGTCATATCAAACGCGTCTAAGTCTCTTCGAGCTTCCCCTGTGAGACTGTTTTTTAAATAATGAAGTTTATCGACTGCTGTCAGTCGTTCTTCACTGTGTATCAATGATACGAAACGATCATGGAAAGTCCTCCATGAAGTATATTGGCCATCGAACTTTGGAATTTCAATGGTCGGAAGTTTTACAATGGCCTTGGGTGCGCTTGTTTGCTCACTAACTTGAACCTTTTGTTTCGATTCTTCAGCTTTCTGAGCAATGCATGCCTCTAGCGCATCTTGCAAGTCACCCATGAATTCTGAGTATGATTCCTCAAATTCCTGAAACTGAGTGCCTTGTACGTACCGAATTACTTCATCCCGGACACTTTCGTCTTTGATGCTAGTAACATCGGCTGCACCTAATTCTAGGTAATTACTCTCAAACCTCTCCCATATTATTTTAATAGTTTCGATCTTCCCTTTTATATAACCTGCCGTTCTTCTATGCTTGGAAGTCTTATTATAGTTGGAGATTGTCTGCCTTAGCTGTGTCTCCAACGTGCCTTGCATTTTTAATGTAGTTTTCATTTTGTCGTTGATTTAACTACAACTACTAAACCAAAATAATCCCAAAAATATTTAAACGTTTGAATGATTTACTAATTTTTATCTAATTGTGAATTTATAGGATATAACTATTTGACCATTTTTATCCGGCTCGAAGGACCAATGTTACGGCGCACAGCCGTAATAATACAATTGTTAAATATTTTTATAAATTTATATTCTTCCAAAATGAAGAATCCACAATATTTACCTTTTTCTTGAATTCAGCTTTCTGTAATGTTTAGAAAAAAGGTCGCGGAATCAAAGATAAAAAATGGTTTAAAATACTTATATTCTCTCCTATAAATTACATATCTAATTATTTCTAAATTACTCTATTTTTACTTTACTTTTTATTCAAATTAAGTTAGATTCTTAAATTTTAACAATTAACAATTTAAATCTTGTTGATTGCTGCTTCTATTTATCTGCAAGTAAATTCATTAATAAATCATTCAACTATTCGTTTTCAATGCCCCTTTTACCTTTATTTTTTGTTCATTCTAAATTCTTTTATCAAGATATAATTAGGTCACTGCCGCGCCGGTGGCTCCCAGCTGCTGCAGTTGACCAATATTTCTCTGGTTAAAATGTTTACTGTGCTTCTATCGTAACCGACTTAGATCTGTACGACCTTGCGGTGTTCGGTGCACACAGGAGAATTGTTAATTTATTCGTAGTCTTTTAGTTGCATTTGCAACTCGTAATTGTCGAATTATTTCCTTGGTCTTTATGATTGTGTTTACGCATATGCAAACCCCCCTTTTTTTTACTTTAAGATGATTCAATTTACTCCTTTCCCTTTTTTCATTTTTACTCTCAACAAGATTGGAGTTTAATTATGTGCTATTTAGCAACTTTCGCTCAACCAGCTGGTTGGCTAAGCTAAAAAATATTTTTTTTTTTTTGTTTTTTAGTCGAGATTCGACTTTACAAGCTCCTGAGGTTTGGAACTTTATTGACTAATTATAGCTTTACGCTTTCTGCCGAATTATATTTTAAATTGAGTTCCTCCAACAGAGACTCCTAACCAGTAAGTCTCTGATCGAGGATTAACATCTACAGTCGATATTCGACTTATAGAAAAAAGACCGCTAAGCAGTGTATTTAAATTAAATTCCTTAACAGAGATTCCTAAAACAGTAAATCTCTGCTAGATGTTTCAATAACTACAGTCGATATTCGACTTAACAAAAAACCTCCACCAACGATTTGGTTCCCACACGACTATGTTGTTAGTATTTTTAATACACCTAACAAGTAATTGTCGGTAAAAACCCGACAATTATCTACGCCCTAAAATGAGGTTGTTAATTTGTTAAATTCTGTCGACATGCGACATCCGCCACCACTATTTATTTATGCTTTAAATTGTGGTTTTTTAATTTATTAATTTTGTCGACATGCGACATCCGCCACCAATATTTAATAAAATTTTTAATAAATTTTTCTAAGCTTAGCTAACCTATTTTAAATTGCCGGTAAAGACCCTGACAATATCTAATTCCCTGATATAAAATACGCTTGGATAGTCTTTCTGACGAATTCGTCTGATCGACTGACCAGTTTCCTTCGGTGCAAGAACTTTTATTTCTCTTCCTCTGTCGAAATGAAAGATGGCGCTTGGTGGAGCTTTTTCACCACGGCGCGATCACTTTGCAGTGGTTTCAATTTATACCAATTTCATAATTAAAGCTTTCATTAAAGCTTTTTGTTTATATTTACTGGGTGACAGGTGAGTGGTTGTTTATTTCTTATAGTTTTTCTATTTTGATTTATTTTATTTATTTTTAGGAAGGAAGCGGACAGGAATTTTGGATTATGATACAGGTAATTTTTTTGTGATCATTTTCTATTTAATATTTGCATTTTAGCCTGATTTTACGATTCTTTTGTGCCTGGTCGTGGTAGGCGTCTGTCAGGTTTGTTTTTGTCTGTTTTGGATTTATAATTTATTTTAATATTTTTATTTTCAGGCCAAAACAGGTATGTTTGTTATGCGATAAGATTATGAGAAAACCAAACGAAATTGTATTCAAAACCTTCGGAAAGTTTTATTTACCTTACCGATTACAATAACTTCCCTATACTGGGAAGTTAAAACAAATATCACTTCAACCTACGTACAACCATAGACAAATAAATATTTGTCTATGGTACAACTCAAGCACCGTATATGAGGCGAAAAATCTACTCGACTCAGGTAGGAGAACGGCATTTCCGTTTATGACTGGGTTGAACCTAATCATAAACGGGGTAAATAGAAACTAGAGGAAACAGCGTCGGAATATAAATGTGATAGAATTAAAAGGAGAGGAAATTGGGGCTGAATATGAGACCCTACTGGACATAAAGCTTGCACTCTACTAATCGTGAAGTTGCTTCGGCGAAGTACTTCTCAAAGTTGATCGAAGCACGATATACAGAAACAAGGCAATGTAAAATATATGTAAATGTTATTTTAATACTGTAGGGCCCATTTTTACGGTATTCGAAGATGTCAGTCTCTTTTACATTACTTTGATTCTGGATAGCGTGGTCCAAGAGATGTTTTCATCTCTGTTTTAAATCAGACGCACACACACAAACGGAGAATCGTAATATTCTAATTCTCTTTATACTCAAGGCCAACACCCTGGAAAACTATAAGTTAAGTTGGCACAATTTAACTACGTAAAAGAATCATTTTGGGGGTAAGTGTGACCTTCGCTCCCCAACAAAACTCAAACCTCACCGATTTTTTTATTGAAAAAAACATCATCAACACACTGTTTTTTTTCTTCTAGCGTTTTAATAACAAAATCTTCCACTAAAATATAAATCAGCACGCACTACACACTTCCCTTACAACAAAACGACTGGGGCTTGCCAGTTCCTCGTTCCTCTAGCACATCTATAATCTTGTAGGAAATCGAAAGAGCCATTCATTGTACCTAACACAGAACAATGGGTTCATAAAGAAAAGAAACGAACTAAGAAGGGCATACGCAAAACAAAAAAACCCAATATTGGAAAGAAGAAATGAGGTAAATAGAAGAATCAGCAAACTCAAATGACACAAGAAATTTTTACAAAAATTTAGTCCGCAACGTAAAGAATTTAAACCCAGAATGACGCTGCAAAAACGGGCCTGTGAGGTACGAGGATGAAATCTTTTTGAAATGTTAGTACTCACAGCGACCATAAGAAAAATCGTGGTCTGCCTGGGCTGAAGTAGAACCCAAAGTTAGTATGTCCGTTTTCCGGAAAATGTTTGTAAGACCTTGAAATTACCCTTAAAATTTACTGTTGGTCTGCCTAGTCACATCTGGAGCTAATGTCTTGGCAGACCAATGTGAAATTTTTCGAAAAACTGACGAAAAAATGCAAAAATTCCCGATTTTCGATTCGATATTTTTTTCACTTTTTTGAAGTTTGAAATTTTTTCTTGTTTACCATCATAAATTGCATAAAATAACCTACATTTAAAAAAAGAAAGAACCTCATACGATGCAATGCACAAAACTGATAGGTCAATCAATTTTCAAATTTGAAGTCAATTTTTGGGCCTTGTATTAGATATTTTGACTTGAAATTTTAAGCAGTGTTTTTCGCATTATAAAGTATATTCTTTGAAAATTTAATCAAATTTAACTTAAAATATATGAAGTTATCACCAAAAATCCAAAATTGAGCAGTTTCCTCAGTTTTTGATTTTTTTTTTTTTGAGGTTATGTGGGCAGATAAAAATTTCATATTGTAACCGCTGGTAGCCAATATTATAACGGATAGCCTCTACTTTTTTCGATTTTTTCGGACCTGCACATGCCGAGATATACGCATCAAAGAACGACCAAATGGTAAATTTTTGACATAATGGCCGATAACTTACGTAGCGGCGCGGCGGTTACTAGAGGTAGAAAATGTCCATTTCATATAGTATTCAATGTAACTAACATGATCCAAAAAAAATTTTGAGACTGGAAGCAATTCCTTTTTCACTAAAATTTGATGCTTATCCGACTCCACTATAAGATTTGTTTGAATTTATTGAGTATCATTCAATTGATGGCGTCAACCCAGACACAAAAAACGTCCGGGTTTTACCCGAATAGCTTTTAAAACCCCACCCGGACGACCCGGACTGGGGAAAACCCAACGGATGGCAGCCCTAGTCCAGAGAAGTGCATCAATAGCTGCACAGTCGGTACAACTACTTGGTTATGCGGATGGCGTGAACATCGTGGGAAGGTCCTTTTTGGCAGCAAAAGAAGCTTATGTCCAATTAAAAAAGGCGGCAAAGGACAGGCCTGAAGACAAACGAAAAAATACGAAGATGATGAAACAATCAAGAGCAGGAAGATTTAGAATGCGAAGAAATATAACTATAGACGAACATATCCAAGAGGTAGTCGATAAAACGAAATGAGACCAAACAAAGTGTATGTGCGCAAGAAGAATTTACAACAGGCAGATGCCATTTGGAGGAAAAGATGCAACTGAGAGCTGTATAAAAGAAGTAAAATTCGTAGCATTGAAAAAACTCGTTAAAATATTTGCTCTCCGTAAAGTGGAACAACATAATTGATCTTTATCTTTACAACTATTCTTTAATTTCTTTACAAATTAATCAACTAATTACAGAAATAAAATACTAACATGTTTAACCAATTAAAATTACTGATAATTAAAACATGTTCCAGGAAAATGCTTGTTGCTATGAAAATATCACGCAAGAAAATTAAAATTCATTCCTCAAGGGATTAAAGTAATTTTCTAATGGCCAAAAAATGTTTACATGTACCAGGAAATTGCATGAACTTAAGATAAAATTATAGAATGTAGCTCACGAGGCTATACATGTCCTTCTTCTAGGTTGTTGACTGCTAAATGTAGGTTATAGGCTATGGATTATTTTTACTATAATTAACTGAAAGTTTTCATTTTCTACAAAAACAGATCTCGGTTTTTACATTTTGCTACGTTCGATGTTATGGAAGGCTTGGTGCCAAAATTTCCGTACTTATTTTATACCATTAGTGATCTTAGTCTTTAACTTCTGCCTTGTCAATCCATTAAAAGGAGTAATATCGTCCGCAATGACGTTTTATTAAAAATCAGGAGCACGGATCTGGAGTAAAATAACAATATTACAAATTATATTTTAATCTTACAAATTATAGTGCCATGTCCAATTGTCCAATGAATGCCCCAGGATGCTACAGTTTCTTCTAAGTTTCAACTAGAAACATTTGTATTCAATATTGTAAATTTTATCTAAACTAATTATTTGATATATAGGTACTATATTTTGGTGCATTACACTAAGCATCAACTAGGCATGTACTTAAAGTTCTCTTGCAGGATTTGGGCTTAACACCTGAGGATATTCCAAAATTGTTTTATCCAGTCACGACCAAGCATGGTTCTATGGCGTCATAACTCATACAGATATGAATATTATAAGCACCAAGGCGTCAGTAGCCGAGGTATTTGTACCACAATATTTTTTTCCACAATAGATTGTATTGGTTAGTCCATCCGATTCTAATGGTGTTTCATGCGGTTGTTCTCTTACCTCCTTTTTAAGGGAGGGTTGCCGGGCGCTCTTGAGTTGTCCAAGGTCGATGAGAAGAAACACCTTCTTACAAAATAAATATTTCTTTATGCATTCAAAAAAAGATTATACACACCGAAATTGGTCTCTGAAATCTAAGTAAATATAGTCTCTGGATACATGTTTACATGTTTCTTGTAGGTATACATACATAAGTAACTAATTACGTATTATCTCTAGGTACCTGCTTCTTACTGATGCATTACTATAAGCTGGGGCAGTGGAATTATTGGTGCGGTCTAGAAGGATATGGGTATAATGCGGTGTTCGGTATATGGTCGGTCTTGAATCTGGTTATACCGCGACACTGGTATAGTAAATGCTGCCGGGAGCAGCGTTGGATCATACACCACGACACTGGTCCCGGAAACACTCCTCAGGTATTCGGTAGTCGGTCGGTATGCGGTAGGTATGCGGTCGGTATGTGGTCAGTATGTATTGTGTATTTGTTATATCTGCGTAAGGGAGAACCATAGTGATCCAATCGACATTTTTGTCAATATTTACTTTTTGAATGGAATGCACAGAAAAAAATAAAACCTTTTAGTACAGGAAAAATAGTAAAAATAGCGGAAATGATTGGGTACAGGCTGAAAATTGGCACGGAGCTTCCTTTTAGGGTTCTTAATAAGGGGTTATAAAGTCTACCGATTTTTTACCACGGGAACCTTTCTTTCTAGGGGATTTTAGGGTCAAAATATCTGTTTTTTGCAAATGCATCTGAAACCGTAAGTCCTATCATAAAAAAATGTTCACAAAGTTTGTATCTCATACAATTTTCTACAGAAAATGTTATTATACATTTTCCCGTACGTATTGCCATTCATGAGATATCACCGTTTTAAAGATTTAAAATGTTCATATGAACTCATTCACGGCTTGTATAGGTTTTCCGGCGTTCAAGTTGGACTACTTTTCTAATTTTTTCAGGGGTCATTACTGGATGTATTTGGAGGAAAAATGTGTTCTAGATAGGGGGCTAACCACTAAGATACAGGGTGTTCGCGAAAAAACAATGTCTTTTTAAATTCTTTTATTTAACTTGCACTGTTTGTCGTCAAATCTTGGAAGTTAAATTTGACCCACTTCCCGGTTTCGGATAGAGCTGAAATTTTGCATACACGTTTAGTTTGGATGACAATGCAATCTGGCCATTTTGTAAAAATATCAAGATAGCGGTTCCAAAATGGCGCCCGCTTTTATTTTACTTACACTGTTTGTCGTCAAATCTTGGAAGTTAAATTTGACCCACTTCCCGGTTTCGGATAGAGCTGAAATTTTGCATACACGTTTAGTTTGGATAACAATGCAATCTGGCCATTTTGTAAAAATATCAAGATGGCGGTTCCAAAATGGCGCCCGATTTTTGAAATTGTGCTCCGCGGCCCTTTGAAATGGGTATCAAATGAAAGGATATGACAGGTAGAACACAATAAGCTATGTGGCGTCATTCCAAATTCAAAATGGCGGACAACACTTACACTGTTTGTCGTCAAATCTTGGAAGTTAAATTTGACCCACTTCCCGGTTTCGGATAGAGCTGAAATTTTGCATACACGTTTAGTTTGGATGTCAATGCAATCTGGCCATTTTGTAAAAATATCATGATGGCGGTTCCAAAATGGCGCCCGATTTTTGAAATTGTGCTCCGCGGCCCTTTGAAATGGGTATCAAATGAAAGGATATGACAGGTAGAACACAATAAGCTATGTGGCGTCATTCTAAATTCAAAATGGCGGCAAACACTTGCACTGTTTGTCGTCAAATCTTGGAAGTTAAATTTGACCCACTTCCCGGTTTCGTATAGAGCTGAAATTTTGCATACACGTTTAGTTTGGGTGACAATGCAATCTGGCCATTTTGTAAAAATATCAAGATGGCGGTTCCAAAATGGCGCCCGATTTTTGAAATTGTGCTCCGCGGCCCTCTGACATGGGTATCAAATGAAAGGATATGACAGGTAGAACACAATAAGCTATGTGGCGTCATTCCAAATTCAAAATGGCGGCCAACACTTACACTGTTTGTCGTCAAATCTTGGAAGTTAAATTTGACCCACTTCCCGGTTTCGGATAGAGCTGAAATTTTGCATACACGTTTAGTTTGGATGACAATGCAATCTGGCCATTTTGTAAAAATATCAAGATGGCGGTTCCAAAATGGCGCCCGATTTTTGAAATTGTGCTCCGCGGCCCTCTGACATGGGTATTAAATGAAAGGATATGACAGGTAGAACACAATAAGCTATGTGGCGTCATTCCAAATTCAAAATGGCGGCCAACACTAAATTGCGGAAAGCTTATAATAGACTAAAAAGTAGAAAATATAACCGATCAACTTCCAATTTTGCATACACTCGTAGTTCGGGTGGTTAATGTGTATGAATGATGAGATGAATAGTTGAGTTAAGGGTGAGTTGATAATAAAGAAGCAATACACGTTACAAAAAATCACAAACAAACACAGAGATGCTGCTGTCAACTAAATTCAACTACTCAAATACTGAACTCATGTGCGTATGCATAATTTCAACTAAACCCAGGTAGCAGAGCTGAGTCGAGTTCAGTCAACCTTAACCCAACTCGACTCCCGTTTACATGTAGTTAGACTTGGGTTCAGCTTGAGTTCAACTCATCATGTATAAGTACTAAATGCAATTTGACCTTTTTGTAAAAAAATCAAGAAGACGGTTCCGAGATGGCGGCCGTTTTTGCAATTATGTTCCACCGAGCCCACGACATGGGTATCAAATGAATACAGTAAACTGTGTGACGTAATTTTAAATCTAATAGAATTGCCATCATAAATTGGCGGAATACATATAATAAACTAAAAAGTAGAAAATAAAATAAATGGTTAAAAAAATTTTTAAAAAAAATTCTTTTCATTAACTAAAAAATGTACTGAAAAGTAAAAAATAAAAAATATTTTAAAGAAAGCGTGAAATTTCAATTTTAATGAAAAAGTTAATTAAAAGAATGGCGCATTTTTCATCAAAAAATTTTGTTAGAATTTGAAATTAACAAAGCAAAAAATTGAGGGTTATTGTAAATCTCACGCGATTTACAGTTATATTTTCAATTTTTGATGAAAGATGCGCCATTCTTTTAATTAACTTTTTCATTAAAATTGAAATTTCACGCTTTCTTTAAAATATTTTTTATTTTTTACTTTTCAGTACATTTTTTAGTTAATGAAAAGAATTTTTTTTAAAAATTTTTTTAACCATTTATTTTTTTTTAAATTCTTTTATTTAACTTACACTGTTTGTCGTCAAATCTTGGAAGTTAAATTTGACCCACTTCCCGGTTTCGGATAGAGCTGAAATTTTGCATACACGTTTAGTTTGGATGACAATGCAATCTGGCCATTTTGTAAAAATATCAAGATGGCGGTTCCAAAATGGCGCCCGATTTTTGAAATTGTGCTCCGCGGCCCTCTGACATGGGTATCAAATGAAAGGATATGACAGGTAGAGCACAATAAGCAATGTGGCGTCATTCCAAATTCAAAATGGCGGCCAACACTTACACTGTTTGTCGTCAAATCTTGGAAGTTAAATTTGACCCACTTCCCGGTTTCGGATAGAGCTGAAATTTTGCATACACGTTTAGTTTGGATGACAATGCAATCTGGCCATTTTGTAAAAATATCAAGATGGCGGTTCCAAAATGGCGCCCGATTTTTGAAATTGTGCTCCGCGGCCCTCTGACATGGGTATCAAATGAAAGGATATGACAGGTAGAACACAATAAGCTATGTGGCGTCATTCCAAATTCAAAATGGCGGCCAACACTAAATTGCGGAAAGCTTATAATAGACTAAAAAGTAGAAAATATAACCGATCAACTTCCAATTTTGCACACACTCGTAGTTCGGGTGGTTAATGTGTATGAATGATGAGATGAATAGTTGAGTTAAGGGTGAGTTGATAATAAAGAAGCAATACACGTTACAAAAAATCACAAACAAACACAGAAATGCTGCTGTCAACTAAATTCAACTACTCAAATACTGAACTCATGTCCGTATGCATAATTTCAACTAAACCCAGGTAGCAGAGCTGAGTCGAGTTCAGTCAACCTTAACCCAACTCGACTCCCGTTTACATGTAGTTAGACTTGGGTTCAACTTGAGTTCAACTCATCATGTATAAGTACTAAATGCAATCTGACCTTTTTATAAAAAAATCAAGAAGACGGTTCCGAGATGGCGGCCGTTTTTGCAATTATGTTCCACCGAGCCCACGACATGGGTATCAAATGAATACAGTAAACTGTGTGACGTAATTTTAAATCTAATAGAACTGCCATCATAAAATGGCGGAATATATATAATAAACTAAAAAGTAGAAAATAAAATAAATGGTTAAAAAAAATTTTTAAAAAAATTCTTTTCATTAACTAAAAAATGTACTGAAAAGTAAAAAATAAAAAATATTTTAAAGAAAGCGTGAAAATTTCAATTTTAATGAAAAAGTTAATTAAAAGAATGGCGCATTTTTCATCAAAAAATTTTGTTAGAATTTGAAATTAACAAAGCAAAAAATTGAGGGTTATTGTAAATCTCACGCGATTTACAGTTACATTTTCAATTTTTGATGAAAAATGCGCCATTCTTTTAATTAACTTTTTCATTAAAATTGAAATTTCACGCTTTCTTTAAAATATTTTTTATTTTTTACTTTTCAGTACATTTTTTAGTTAATGAAAAGAATTTTTTTTAACCATTTATTTTATTATTTTTTACTTTTCAGTACATTTTTTAGTTAATGAAAAGAATTTTTTTAAAAAATTTTTTTAACCATTTATTTTATTTTGTCATTTATTTAGAGTTGAATAACTCCTAGACCAATTATCGTAAACCAATATAATTAGACTCATCTTTTAGGTCAAAGTGTATTCTTTTATTTGATATAAAGATCAGGAACTTAAGTTGCTCCGTTTAGAAGATATGTAGGTTCAAAGCATGAGCGAAATGTTTAAAAGCCTAAATCGGTAGACTTTATAACCCCATATTAAGAATCCTAAAAGGAAGCTCCGTGCCAATTTTCAGCCTGTACCCGACCATTTCCGCTATTTCGCTTTTTTCGGCTTAATTTGACTGTACTATTTCATGCCATACTAATCCAAGCACATTAATAACGTCTCATTCCCATACAATCTCAATGATACCTGCCGAATACGGCGAGGATTGAATTTTATTTGTGTTTTTTTGTTTGTTGTGCTAAACTGATCCAAGTGATTATTTTTTCCAAAACCCTATTTTTTTTTTTTTTTTTTTTTTTTTTTTTTCAATAAATATATTTGAATAGAACAATTTTTCTCATTTATTCTAGTACATTAGGCATCACTTCATTGCAAATATAAACATAACAAATCATCTATTTTTAAACAATAAGTAAAAACGCGTTTGCGTCATTATCTCAAAAAGATTAAATGTCGCATGGATCACTATGGTTCTCCCTTACACATCTGTGGTCTAACCATGCCAGATCATACACCACGACACGGTCTAGGAATCAATGCTTCGGCACATTGTTGGATCATATACCACGACAAGGCCTAGGTAACATGCCTCGGTTAATATGTGTAATGTGCGTAATGTGTATAGTAACCGTGCCGGATCATGCTTCATGACACAGTATAGGACATTCTAGAGTTGAAACGTGGTGCTTTAGTATTTTTCTAACGTTCGTGGAGAGGGTTATTAGTAACGAAAAGTGGTTCGTTACATGATCAACGGCTAGTGTCAACCAGAAAAAATTGAAAGAGAACGAGAAACCAGATAGATCACGTGGCCATCAGCCGCAGATGGAGAACTATCCTGGAGGTTGTCAGGAACTTTAAGGGAGGAAACACTGGAAGTGACCACCATTTGATAGTAGCAACTATTCTCCGCAATCAGAAACGTCCAACGCGATGTGAAAAACCGTATACGGTTTAACGTAGACCTTCTGCGGGACAGTATTAAAAGGCGTGAATTTGCTGGGATACTACAACAAAGCTTGAGCCAGCAAAGACTCTCTGACGAAAATAACATTGAAGAGCGGTGGAGTACTAAAAAGTGCGATATTATAAATGCAGCGGAAACAAGCATCGTTATGTCCGAAGAAACCAGCAAGACTGGATCACGGAGACCACCTGGCAAAATATCATCAAAATCCCCATCAAAAATAGCGAGAAGTATACAAGTAACTCGAAGACACGTCATTAACTTGAACGAGAATACTCCCAAGAGTAGAGTAGAGAGTAGAGTTTTCAATCAAAACAGTTGACGAGCAAAATTTTGATTTTTAATATTTTTAAGACGGCCTTTTTTTGTTGAATCCTCTAATTTTAGATGGTGCAAAATAATGATAGTGTCGCCATGGGAAAACATCGATAAAAATTCGAAAAACCAAAAACATCCTTTTTCAAATATCGATTTTTCCGAATACTTCACTAATTCTTTATCTGTCTTTGATATAAAGCTTTTAGAGTTGTGCGAAACTGTAAATTTAATGTAATATATTATAAGGGAGCTTCATGTTACAGTTTCAGATGTGAAAAAAATTGTTTAAACAATTATTTCACCCACGAAATCAAGGGAAAAACTACAGGGGAATAAATTTAGAAGTTAGTGATAATGGGACTTTCTACACTTGTATTCTTGCTGAAGTATTCATAGCTGATAAAAATGTGCAGCAAATTAACACAAATAAAGAAACAGTTTGGGGGTCAGAAACGTCAAGCAACCAATTCGAAATGATCAGAAAAGCACATGCACACATTCAAGTACTTAATCGGAATATGAATCCTTACGCTCCACTGCAAGAACACGGATATGGAAATCGCGGTTGCTGTCAATCCAGTTTGCACACTGCAGAAGGAATATTAGTGTGTGAAGGCCAATAACTTATTGCGAGTGCCAGAATTATCTACTTTTGCCGGAAATGTAATTTTTTTATTTTTTTTTATTTATTGCTTTATTCTTACGTACACAAGACATTAGTCTTACAATAGTACATATGAAAACGAAACATTAATAATTTTACAATATAAACTCATGTTAAAGCTATCTTAAGAACTAGTTCGGTTTTTATAAAATAATTGACGTAAAGAAAGTAAGAACGTTATCCTGATAAAAGTCGAAAACGCGGAATTAGTACATTGTGGTTTCTAGGTGATTGAGACAACTGAATAAATTCAGAAAGCTAAGAAAGTTTGCGCCGATGCAGAATATCATGGAAGAATTTTAATAGCCTAACGTTCAAGTAGGTATGAAAAGGATATCCAAGGACGTTAGATGAGTACGGTGAAATCTGAAATGTGATCATGCTGCAAAGATATATATATATATAGGTATATATATATATATATATATATCCTTACTAATATTATAAATGCGAAAGTAACTCTGTCTGTCTGTCTGTCTGTCTGTCTGTCTGTCTGTCTGTCTGTCTGTCTGTCTGTCTGTTACGCTTTCACGCCTAAACCACTAAACCGATTTTGATGAAATTTGCTACAGACATAGTTTAGACCTTGGAGACGGACATAGGCTACTTTTTATGGAGAAAAAAGGGTTTAAGGGGGTGAAATGGGGTTCAATAAGTTGTAAGGGGATTTTTTATCTTTACTTTTTTTTTCTATTGTATAAAAAGTAACTGACTGACAGACAACGCACAACCTAAACCGCTGGAGCTAAAGGGCTGAAATTTTGACAGTGCATCCCTATAATGGCGTGGACATCCACTAAAAAGATTTTTTGAAATTCATCCCCTAAGGGGGTGAAATGGGGTTTATCCAAACCGCTGGAGCTATAGGGCTGAAATTTGGACAGTGAATCCCTATAATGGAGTGGACATCCACTATAAAGCGATTTTTCGAAATTCATCCCCTAAGGGGGTGAAATGGGGTTTATCCAAACCGTTAAAGCTATAGGGCTGAAATTTTGGCAGTGCATCCCTATAATGGCGTGGACATCCGCTAAGAAGCGATTTTTCGAAACTCATCCCCTAAGGGGGTGAAATGGGGTTTACCCAAACCGCTGGAGCTATAGGGCTGAAATTTTGACAGTGTATCCCTATAATGGCGTGGACATCCACTATAAAGCGATTTTTCGAAATTTATCCCTTAAGGGGGTGAAATGGGGTTTATCCAAACCGCTGGAGCTATAGGGTTGAAATTTTAACAGTGGATCCCTATAATGACGTGGACATCCACTAAAGAGCGATTTTTCGAAATTCATCCCCTAAGGGTGTGAAATGGGGTTTTTACAAACCGCTAAAGCTATAGGGCTGAAATTTTGACAGTGCATCCCTATAATGGCGTGGACATCCACTAAGAAGCGATTTTTCGAAATTCATCCCCTAAGGGGGTGAAATGGGGTTTACCCATACCGCTGGAGCTATAGGGCTGAAATTTTGGCAGTGCATCCCTATAATGGCGTGGACATCCACTAAAAAGATTTTTTGAAATTCATCCCCTAAGGGGGTGAAATGGGGTTTATCCAAACCGCTGGAGCTATAGGGCTGAAATTTGGACAGTGCATCCCTATAATGGAGTGGACATCCACTATAAAGCGATTTTTCGAAATTCATCCCCTAAGGGGGTGAAATGGGGTTTATCCAAACCGTTGGAGCTATAGGGCTGAAATTTTGGCAGTGCATCCCTATAATGGCGTGGGCATCCGCTAAGAAGCGATTTTTCGAAATTCATCCCCTAAGGGGGTGAAATGGGGGTTACCCAAACCGCTGGAGCTATAGGGCTGAAATTTTGACAGTGTATCCCTATAATGGCGTGGGCATCCACTATAAAGCGATTTTTCGAAATTTATCCCTTAAGAGGGTGAAATGGGGTTTATCCAAACCGCTGGAGCTATAGGGTTGAAATTTTAACAGTGGATCCATATAATGACGTGGACATCCACTAAAGAGCGATTTTTCGAAATTCATCCCCTAAGGGTGCGAAATGGGGTTTTTACAAACCGCTAAAGCTATAGGGCTGAAATTTTGACAGTACATCCCTATAATGGCGTGGACATCCACTATAAAGCGATTTTTCGAAATTCATCCCTTAAGGGGGTGAAATGGGGTTAATCCAAACCGCTTTATCTATAGGGTTGAAATTTTAACAGTGGATCCCTATAATGGCGTGAACATCCACTAAGAAGCGATTTTTCAAAATTCATCCCCTAAGGGTGTGAAATGGGGTTTTTACAAACCGCTAAAGCTATAGGGCTGAAATTTGGACAGGGCATCCCTATAATGACGTTTACATCCACTAAAGAGCGATTTTTCGAAATTCATCCCCTAAGGGTGTGAAATAGGGTTTTTACAAACCGCTAAAGCTATAGGGCTGAAGTTTGGACAGTGCATCCCTATAATGGAGTGGACATCCACTATAAAGCGATTTTTCGAAATTCATCCCTTAAGCGGGTGAAATAGGGTTTATCCAAACCGCTGGAGCTATAGGGTTGAAATTTTAACAGTGCATCCCTATAATGACGTGGACATCCACCAAAGAGCGATTTTTCGAAATTCATCCCCTAAGGGTGTGAAATGGGGTTTTTACAAACCGCTAAAGCTATAGGGCTGAAATTTTGACAGTGCATCCCTATAATGGCGTGGACATCCACTAAGAAGCGATTTTTGGAAATTCATCCCCTAAGGGGGTGAAATTGGGTTTACCCACACCGCTGGAGCTATAGGGCTGAAATTTTGACAGTGCATCCCTATAATGGCGTGAACATCCACTAAGAAGCGATTTTTCAAAATTCATCCCCTAAGGGGGTGAAATGGGGTTTATCCAAACCGCTGGAGCTATAGGGCTGAAATTTGGACAGTGCATCCCTATAATGGAGTGGACATCCACTATAAAGCGATTTTTCGAAATTCATCCCCTAAGGGGGAGTGAAATGGGGTTTATCCAAACCGCTGGAGCTATAGGGCTGAAATTTTGGCAGTGCATCCCTATAATGGCGTGGACATCCGCTAAGAAGCGATTTTTCGAAATTCATCCCCTAAGGGGGTGAAATGGGGTTTACCCAAACCGCTGGAGCTATAGGGCTGAAATTTTGACAGTGTATCCCTATAATGGCGTGGGCATCCACTATAAAGCGATTTTTCGAAATTTATCCCTTAAGGGGGTGAAATGGGGTTTATCCAAACCGCTGGAGCTATAGGGTTGAAATTTTAACAGTGGATCCATATAATGACGTGGACATCCACTAAAGAGCGATTTTTCGAAATTCATCCCCTAAGGGTGCGAAATGGGATTTTTACAAACCGCTAAAGCTATAGGGCTGAAATTTTGACAGTACATCCCTATAATGGCGTGGACATCCACTATAAAGCGATTTTTCGAAATTCATCCCTTAAGGGGGTGAAATGGGGTTAATCCAAACCGCTTTATCTATAGGGTTGAAATTTTAACAGTGGATCCCTATAATGGCGTGAACATCCACTAAGAAGCGATTTTTCAAAATTCATCCCCTAAGGGTGTGAAATGGGGTTTTTACAAACCGCTAAAGCTATAGGGCTGAAATTTGGACAGGGCATCCCTATAATGACGTTTACATCCACTAAAGAGCGATTTTTCGAAATTCATCCCCTAAGGGTGTGAAATAGGGTTTTTACAAACCGCTAAAGCTATAGGGCTGAAGTTTGGACAGTGCATCCCTATAATGGAGTGGACATCCACTATAAAGCGATTTTTCGAAATTCATCCCTTAAGCGGGTGAAATAGGGTTTATCCAAACCGCTGGAGCTATAGGGTTGAAATTTTAACAGTGCATCCCTATAATGACGTGGACATCCACTAAAGAGCGATTTTTCGAAATTCATCCCCTAAGGGTGTGAAATGGGGTTTTTACAAGCCGCTAAAGCTATAGGGCTGAAATTTTGACAGTGCATCCCTATAATGGCGTGGACATCCACTAAGAAGCGATTTTTGGAAATTCATCCCCTAAGGGGGTGAAATTGGGTTTACCCACACCGCTGGAGCTATAGGGCTGAAATTTTGACAGTGCATCCCTATAATGGCGTGAACATCCACTAAGAAGCGATTTTTCAAAATTCATCCCCTAAGGGGGTGAAACGGGGTTTATCCAAACCGCTAAAGTTATAGGGCTGAAATTTTAACAGTGCATTCCTATAATGGCGTGGGCATCCACTATAAGGCGATTTTTCAAAATTCATCCCCTAAGGGGGTGAAACGGGGTTTATCCAAACCGCTAAAGTTATAGGGCTGGAATTTTAACAGTGCATCCCTATAATGGCGTGAACATCTACTATAAGGCAATTTTTCGGAATTTATCCCCTAAGAGGGTGAAATGGGGTTTACCCAAACCGCTGGAGCTATAGGGCTGAAATTTTGAACAGTGCATCCCCTTAATGACGTGGACATCCATTAAGAAACGATTTTTCGAAATTCATCCCCTGAGGGGGTTAAATGGGGTTAAGCCAAACCGCTGGAGCTAAACGGCTGAAATTTTGACAGTGCATATTTATAATGAAGTGGACTTTACTAAGAAGCGATTTTTCGAAATGGGGTAACCAAACTACTGGAGCTACAGGGTTGAAATTTGGACAGTGCATCCCTATAATGACGTGGACATCCACTAAGAGGCGATTACTCGAAATGCACCCCCAAAGGGGATGAAATGGGGTAAACCCAAACCTCTGAAGCTGAAGGGCTGAAATTTTGACAGTGCATCCCTATAATCACGTAGAAATGAATGACTCGAAATTCACTTTATTTAATATTCATTTGTGATTGCTTCATAATTTCTTACATCCACGTAAATAGGCGAACAAACTTAACGAACATTCGTCAAACCCTAAAATGTCACTTTTCTTGATGACATATACATGCCAATCTCTGCTTCAAAACTTGCAGATATGTTGAGCAGAGGTGATATTCGCAGCAATTTGTTTACCATATTTATTAAAAAAATGAACTATAATAAATCCTTTTTAGGGATAATAACAGCTGGCTTTTTTGTTGTTTTTTTAAGGAAAACATTGCACATAATAAACAGTTTTTAAAGGCGTTGCAAGGCACGCGGGTTTTATGCTAGTATATATATATATATATATTCCGACCACATTAAGAATCCTGAGAAGAAAATACAACGTGGCTGTGCATTAGATGAGGTAAGATTACCGATTTTACTAATCTCAATCGGAGTGCGCAACTTAATATGTTACCGTGCACACTAGGGTGACCGTAGTGATAAAGGAGACTTTTTTTTACCGAATTTTACCAACGGCAACCCTACAAAGTGGCCAGCCTTTGCAGATTTTTAGATAGCCAAAGTTTTTGCACGATTGGAGAACGTTAAACCATTTTACTCATATTTTACCAACTTTGAGCGAGTAGCGGCACGGTTTAACGTTCACCAATCGTGCTAAGACTTTGGCTATTTAAAAATCTGCAAAGGCTGATCATTTTGTGGGGTTTCCGTTGATACAATTCCGACTTCGATTTCTTACGGTCACCTTCACATAAATTGTATTTCCGGTTGTCTATGATAAACCTTTTTTCAAGCGCTTCCACGGCAGCCCTGGCGTGATAGACTTTTATCTGAACAAGCAGTGTTCATTTCCTTAGAGGAATTTCTCCCTCTCCTTTTGTGACCCCTTTTTGGCTGGGGTTGTCCTGCTATGAATTTAGATGGGGATTTTAGGGTTAGGGTTGAGGCTGGTGAGAGTCACCTACTTGTTACTGCAGGCTCCCCCTCTACCAGCCCAAAAAATTCAGTGGCCACGATCTTGGCATTCTTGTGAGGCTTCAGTTGGTTACCTCGGCTTTTCTGCTTCCTTGGTGATCGGAGTGGAAATGGTCGCTCACGAGGTGCTGGCGGTCGCTGAGGGGGATATGCATGTTTAGCTGGGAAAAGTTTTGGTCATAGGCGTTTATGCCGCCCTGAACCTAAGCTGTGCCCAAAAAAGCTTGTAGTTGGCTTTCCGTCCGCCCCAGCTCGTCAACAGACCTCTCGTTCTCAGAGATATCATCGCAGTGAGTGGTGGGCGGTGAGCTTTTGGAGTACTTTCCTCTACTGCATCCTTAGGGTCCTGTTTTGGACGCTTTTGCATCTCAACATAATGTCTATGAGGTCTTCTGTTACACCAGGCTCGCTCCTTCACTCCACCACTCAGTCACATGGCCGGAGCCGAGTCCGTACAGGTAATGAATTTCAAACTACCCCGGGCGCGCAGTAACTTCTAGGAGCCTGGGCTGTTCTGAGCCCTGCCCCAACTCGACTATCGCCTTCAGAAGACGCCCTTGCACGGTAACTAGCTGTTCCATGGTCAGGATAGTCTCCAGATAGTGAGTCCCAGCAAGTTCTTTCTATTATGGGTGCGTCGGACTTCGGAAGGCTTTTCAGTAGGCTTTTAAAAGGCGTATGGATTTTATTCCAGTTATTGTGGCCTGGAGAGGATACAGAGGATCTTACCATCTTCTTACAATTGATATCTCTCTTTCGTTGAGGGGCCACGCAGAGACCAGCGTAGTCAGCTTCCAAAAATCGTCTAAAACGTCTTCTCAAAAAGGACTTTTTATCGGGTCGCCTGCACCGACCTTCTTCCTATCTTAGTAGATAAAGAGAATCTAACGGCTGACTCAACTCTCAACATCCTAGGGGTAATTTTAACGGAGAATCTGCGATGGAATGATCACATATTACAAATTGCCAAACAAGCCTCCCAATGTCTTGGATTTCTCCTCCAGCCAGCCGCCTTGGCTCCAATCTACAAATCCTACATTCGGCTCCACCTCGAATACAACTCGTATATCTGAGCAGGCGCCCCAAAAACCACCTTGGATTGTCTCGACAAGGTACAAAATCGCGCACTCAAACTCATTGGTAATGGCCCCTTTCGCGCCTCCATAGACACCATAAGCCACCGTAGAAATGTAGCAGCCCTCTCCGTACTTTATCGCTATTACCATGGCGACTGTTCCACTGAAATTCAGGACTTCCTGCCTGCACGGCAATATTTCACCCGCAACACAAGACTAGCCCGCTCGGCTCACCCCATTCCCTACAGCCTCCCGTTTGCGCACAATACGGTTTAAAAGTTCGTTTATGAATAGAACAACTCGACTGTGGAATAATCTCTCGCTGTCAGTATGAACTCGTACAACACCTTAGAGTTCAAACGTGAGGTTCATCGTCATTTTCTTCTAGACCCTCCAGACCCCCTCCAACCTTTCCTATTCTCCTCTATTCTTCAAACTAAGCTTACTAATAGACATTGCACCATGAACTGAACGGCATGACAGACTGGTAGTATAAAGTGTTACTCCTAAGCTTGGTTTTTTCATATAAAAAAAAAATGATGAGCACATAAGCTTAGCTGACTGCAAAGGTGGCATCAAATTTTTATTTTTCGTTCAAAATTGTTTTTCGCATTCATTTTTGCGCCTCTTGCCACCTGGCGCCTAGAGGGACCGATCCACTCGCTCTACACCAGCGGCGGCGTTGCACTTAAGTGTCTAATACCAAATAGAAGAATGCCAAGAAAAACTGGTGCACAGCCAAATGAAATAAGAAATGAATTCACTGCATATTTCAGATCGCAAATGGGGCAAATACCATGCTAAGATGATTATCAGTAATCACAATATAATTATGTAAATATTTAAAAATAAGTATAATTTGTAAATAAAAAAAAATAAAATTTTGTTTTGAATGTCAGTTGAATGTTTGTTTTGAGTATCAATAATTGGAATTAAAAACTTACTTCCGCTTCCACTTTTAAACCACCTTGCCTTCCTTTCCTCGGCTTATTGTCATATAAAGAACTCACGGCATCATATCGAAACAATTTTAGAACACACGAGAGTCCCACCGCAAACTTTTTCATACTTTTCTGCTTTCGTCTTTCTCTATTATACTGAGATATCAAATTTTTAATATTTCGCTAGATTTAATTACTGCTAGTTTCAAAAGTACAGGCTCAAGCCTGCCCAAGTCCCTCGCCTAGTAAATGTCTATAAATCCTTGATGACCCGGAGCTAGGTACCCTTGAGAGTGCCAAAGTCATCAAGGGCACTTTGGTAGTCTCGGACTTAGTACAACGGGACTTTATGCTTCTAGTTTCTGCTTGACTGTCAGATAGAATAAAGATCCACTTGCTAATGTAGCCTCTTCTTAAATTTTGAGTCTGGAACCAGTCGAGCTGGAAGACCGAACAACGTAGAGGAAAACTCTATTAGGGAGGCCGTAAGAACTGGAAGATCCTGGACGATGCTGAGAACTATTGTACAAAATAGAGTCCGCTGGAGGGAAACTGTTTCCGCCATAGTCCCATGAGGGATTAAAGAGGAATAACTGAAAGAAGAAGAAGATGGATGCCCAAACAGATGACTAAAATTTTTAGTTTTTTTAAATTTTAATTAGTTTTTTTTTTAATTAATTAATTAGTACTATTTTTCACCATTTTTTTCGTTCTACGCCTCTTGCAACTTGATTTTGACCCACTTTCATGTAACCGGCCAACCCCAAACTTTGCCCATATGCATAGTTCGCGGGACAATGTAATATGACATTTTTGTAAAAAAATCAAGTTGGCGGCCGAATTTCGCAATTGTGTTTCCCAATCCCCGACATGGGTATGAAATGAAAGCGTATGGTAAATAGAATTCAATTAGCTAAGTGGCGTTATGCCAACATACAACAAGTAGAATACTATTAGCGGGTGCGACGTCATTCCAAATTCAAAATGGCGACAAACACAAAATGGCGGCCAACACAAAATGGGGTATGAACTTTTTCTTTACAACACGCTCGGCATGGGTATCAAATGAATGTTACAAGTAGAAAACTATTAGCTGTATAGCGTCATTCCAAATTAAAAATGGAGGCCAAAAAAATGACGGATCACATTTTTCTTTACAAGCCACTCAATCCGTATGGCTATCAAATGAAAGGGTATAACAAGTTGAATACAATTAGCTGTGTGGCGTCATTCCAAATTCAAAATGGTGGCAAAAACATAAAATGGCGGCCAACATAAAACGAGATTTAACCTTTTTCTTTAAAACGCGCTCGGCCTGGATATCAAATGGAAGGGCGGGACAAGTAGAATACTGTGATCGGTGTCGCGTGATTCGAAATTGAAAATGGCGACCAACATAAAATGGCGGTTTACCTTTTTCTTTACTTCGCTCTCAAAAATGTATGACTGTAACTAAGAAAGTAAGCTGTATGACATCATTTTAAGTCAAATATGGCGGACGACATATAATAGACTAAAAATAGAAAATAAAAATATGGGTAAAAAGAACTAAAAAATAAGTTTTTATTTTAAAATAAACTAAAAAAGTAAAAAAATAATTTTGAATGTAAACTTATTATTTCTCCAGCCAGTAAATAAGAACAAACTACCTTTCGAAATAAACTAAAGAAATGCGGATAAATGCAAACACCATTGAACGGACTGCGCTGAATAACCGTGACGTGGAACTGGTCGATAAATTCTGCTACCTCGGTAGTATTATTACCGAAAATGGCGGTGCAGAAGAAGATGTCAGTTCCAGAATAAATAAAGCACGAGGCGCATATGCATGCCTGTTCCGCATATGGAGATCAACGGAGATCTCAACTAACACCAAATTGCGGCTGTTCAACTCCAACGTGAAGGCAGTACTTTTGTACGGTTGCGAAACATGGAAAGTCACCCAACTCATCACAGGGCACCTACAAGTCTTCGTCAACAGATGCCTGCGTCGTATCCTAAAAATCCGCTGGCAGGATAGAATTTCAAACGAAGAACTATGGCGCCGTGCCGGCCAAGAAAGGATAGACGACCAAATCAGACGAAGGAAATGGAATTGGGTTGGCCACACCTTGCGACGCGAAAATGAAAATCTAGCCAAACAGGCCCTCGACTGGAATCCGCAAGGATCCCGTCGAGTCGGAAGACCTAGGACAACATGGAGGAGAACCCTATTAGCAGAAGCCGCAACAACTGGGAAATCCTGGTCGGAGCTGAGAGCTGTCGCGCAAAACAGAGTCCGCTGGAGGGCAACTGTTTCCGCCCTATGTCCCATGAGGGATTAAAGGAGCACAATGATGATGACCTTTCGAAATATCAAAAAGCGTGGAGCGCTAACGAAAAGTTCCAGTTTTAATAAAATAAGATAGTAAAGAGTAAGTAATTATCAGATTTTTTATGGGGACCAAATTGTGCATTTTGGAGATGCACAGTGGGTGCCAAATTTGCAAAGAAGGTTACTTTTTTAGCGCGTTTTTGAGAAAACAATTGGAGTGGAGCGCCATGATAAAAGTTCTGCACAGGCCGTCTTATCCCTCCGCATAGCAAAATCTATGCGGACGATTCTGAATATGTTTGGCGAGGTGCACGTAGTACATAATTTTCCATTAGCGAATCTTAAAAATGTTGTAATATACCCTAAATTTTTTAAGTATCCAAAATCAATTTTTTTCAGATTTGCGCTTTTCATTACGTCTTTTTCCTACCGCGGACTATGCACACATAGTCTTTTTTTATTGAAAGGAGTTTCAATGCACGTAGTGTTTGCTAGTATATGAATATGGATAACATGGCATTCCTTACTACAATTAGCCGCATAAAAAAGAGAATCCAATAGTAGTTCGAAGTATGTCTAAGCGAATTGAATGGTATTTTATTCTGAGTCATCATTACTTTTAATAAAATATATGCTTCTCCGATATAGAAATTCGATTTAAATATCTTAACTAAGAAACTATAAAGGCAACACAGCTCTGCTCTGTTTTGATATTAGATCAGATATATTTCACTGATTAAATCAATGCTGTTCCACAAAATACATCTGTTCGCCACCACGCAAAGAGAAATAAAATAACTATAATTAATTTAAAATTAAGTAAACTTTTCTGCCAATTTCTATATTTTTAGAGAGCGAAAAAATTCAATGAGAACGACTTCTTTAAGAGCTTTCTAATTCGCTATAAAATTCAATGTCGAGACGTCAAGTGGATTCTGGTGGCGCGCTAATTAAAAGGTGCGTTGAAAACTAATGTATTGTAGCTAATGCTTCGATTTTCTGAGGTTAAGCATTCTAGCTGTTCTGTATTAAGTTTTTCCGTAAACGATGCACAGAGTAAACAAACAGTCCAAGGAATACTGGGTGGTAGTAAAAAAATTCTAATAAAACCATTCAGTTCCCTTTTGGACTTCATCGCGTGCAAAAGCTCTTCTAAAATAAATTGTGGACCGTGCAAAGTATCACCGGGAAAATTCGAAATTGCTGCTTTTTATAAGCAGAAACGTTTTTTAGTTGTTAGCTTTGTGTTTTGAGAAAATTTAATGATTTTTCATCCATATTGAAGCTAAGAACTCGCAAATGGATTTAAAGAACCAAAATGTCATCGACGAGAATATAGAGGCTCCAGTGACTGAACTGAGGCCAAAAACTGTCGATGGTGAAGAAATAAATAAAAATAAGTGTAATAGCCGCAAAAAAATTGTATGTGACTGCCTTCGCGAATACAGCAGCAGCAGCACAGTTCATGGGGTACAATATCTAGGTGAACCAAACCGACCTATCTGGGAAAGGTAATCAAGTACTATGAACTATTTGAAAATATTTTACTTAAAATATTCACAACTCATTTTGCACAGGCTGTTTTGGATATTTGTGTTTACTTTATCAATTTACACCTGTATCACTACAATATATCAACTATGGAAGAAGTGGGATGAAAGTCCAGTGATAGTCAGCTTTAATGAGAGAGAAACAGAGATTTGGAAGATTCCTTTTCCTGCAGTAACGATCTGCCCGGAAACCAAAAGCGATAAATCGGTTTTTAGTTTTGAAAATGCTTTTAGTAAATTTGTTAACGCTGAGGAAAATCTGACGGAAGCTGAGTAAGTTTTTACCATATTAAATTAATAAGTAGATTTCTGAGTGAGGGTATGGACGTACACTGTTAAAGCTACGAATTTCTGTCGTCATGTAAATGAAAGTTTTTAAAAAAATAATTTTAGTGACTGTAATATCAATCTTCCCTTTAAAAAAGTCTTTCCTTTCAGCGTCATTGTCGCAATGCTAAATCCCTCGTGGGACATAGGGCGCAAACAGTTGCCCTCCAGCGAATTCTCTTTTGTGCGACAGCTCTCAACTCCGTTCAGGATCTTCCGGTTGTTGTGCTAATAAGGTTCTCTTCCGCGTTGTTTTAGGTTGTCGAACTCAACTGGTTCAAAGCTCAACCAATCCAATTCCAATTCCCTCGTCTGATCTCGTCAGTTATCCTTCTTTGCCAGTATGCTGTGATAGTTCTTTATTCCTAATTATAGTCCAAGAGCACGTGACAGAATTGCAAAGTAATTTTGCAGAGGATCGGCCTTTGATATAAGTTAGAATAATCGATTAAGACTGCTCGCTAGTTCGAGTCTACTTAAGTTTCAATTTTACGAACTTGTTGAATTTTTGACCATGAAAAATATTATATTGCAGAAGATGGAACTTGGTGTATAGGTTAATTGGGTTGCGCCCAATTCACATTCCGATTCCCATCCCGTTTGGAGATTAGGTTCGACTTTTGGGAATTTTTGAAAATGTCGGTACGATCAAGTTGTATAGTGAGATAGGCCACCAGGAACCCAAATTCAGCTGCCCATCTCATATGCAATCAGATCTGCCATTTTGGCGGCTTTTAAATTTGTGGATATTTTGGTATGACCCAAGTCTCCGTAGAGCTCGTCATATAAAGCTCCTATTAAACTAGTCGAACGCTTTCTCATAGTCTACGAAAGCAAGTTAAAGGGGTATCGTAATTCAGTAAACTGCTCCACTATGATTCTCAGGGTGTTAATATGGTCTATGCAGGAGCGGACTTTTCGCAAACCAGCCTGCCGTTTTCTAAGCGTTCGGTCTACTGCCCCTCTTACCCTAGATAGTAATATATGGGACAAGATTTTGCATACAGAAGTTAATAGACAGATGCCTCTCCAGTTGTCACAAATTGTTAGGTCCTCTTTTTTAGCTATATTGACTTCCAATGCTCCGGAAAGGTGTTCCATGTTTTTTCCAGGATTGGCTGTAGTGCATATGCTATGAAGTTTGAGTCGGCTTTCAACAACTCTGACGGGATGCCATATTTTCCAGCTGCTTTACCATTGGCCATTGCATGAATTGCGTTTGGTATTTCTGTCTTGGATGAGGCCCGGATGGTGATTCTTATTGGTTGTGTTCCTGTGCAAATGAACTATTCAGGGCGGCGAAGAAGTAATCTCTCCATCTTTGGAGTTGCTTATTGTCGTTGCACAGCAGCCTTAAACCCGCACTGTATGCACGGCATGCTTTTCAGTAGGGTGCTCTGCAGAGAACTGTTTAGTAATTTGGTGCAGCACCTTACTGTTGCCTGTGTTTGCCGCGTTTTCCGCTTTTTCTGCGAGCTCATTTATCTGCTGCCTTTTATCACTTCCCTTTACCTCCCGGTGTAATTGGTAGTATTCCCGCTCAAGTTGGTGACGTCTTTCCGGGTGGCTTGTAGACTTCCGAGATCCAGTATTGCATGTTTCTTTGGACATAAACGATGCTCGTCCCCGCTGCTGTCAATATTGAGCCCTTTGTCTTCAATATTTATGCCGTCAGAAACGGGTTTCTGGTTTAATATTTGTTGCAGGTCCCCAGCAAGTTCTCGCCTTTTAATGCTCTCCCGCAGAAGGTCTACGTTAAACGCAGAAGGTCTACGGTTTATGGCATCGCGTTGCACGTTTCTGATTGTGGCGATTTTGAGGCGATTTTGTAGGTGTATCCAAATACGCACTAATATAACAAAAAATTGTACTAACGTCACGCGAACACCACACCAGTTACTTTAAATTCTACTTTTGCGCCTAGTGTGAAGAGGGTGTTTGTGGTTTGAGTCGTGTTTTGGTGTTGGTTTGCATTTTGTTTTTAATTTCCCAGTATAGGTAATCGGTCCGAAAATCGAAATCAAAATTTTCATTTTTCAAGGTTGTGTGTGTGTATGCGTACTAGGGTTGCCAAACATCCTCGTTTGACGAGGATTGTCCTCTTTTCATGAGTTTTGCCCTCAGTCCTCGTCGCGCTTTGAAAATCCTCGTGACTTCATAAAAATTTATAATATTTGTGAAATTTCAACTTCTGTAACAAAATTAAATTAAAATTCAAATGCTACAAAGAAAAATAGCGCTATAAATAATTTGCCTCCTTCTACTACTTCAAAAAGTATTCATCTAATCCATATTTAAAACAGAGAACTACAGAACTTCTTACTGAAAAAAGAAGTAGATTCATTTTTCAGTAACCAGTTGTACAGAAAGGTAAACGTGAATTTGACTTTTAACGATCAGGTAGTGTTCAAATTAAATGCTATAATGAGCTTCATAAAATTTTTTATTTATATTTGTAGCAATCTTTTGAGAAAATGGAAAACACACCACCAAAGAAGCCTAAGAGGGCTACAAAATTGTTACTTTGTGTAGTTTTTCTTTCGTTAACTGTTTTTTTTTACTTTTTTCGAAGTGTCCTCGTCGGGGTACTCAAAAAATAGGTAACCCTAGTGCGAACTCTGGATACCTGGCGTCCTTCAGTTTCAATTAGCCTTCCCATAGTACACGGGCTCGCTATGGGTGACCTACTTTCCCGAATACTCTTGGGATCATACATGGATTCAAAAAATAACTAGTTGGGATGTGGGTTCGACCCTTTCGGTCCACACGATCAACTTCCCAGTATGATGGATGTTGAATATTATGATTGGATATTTTAATAATAAATGAACAATAGGCAATATAGAATATATGCATAATACCGAGAATTTGTCACAATTGTTTATCAATATTTTCGCTAAAATGTCAAACTAAATGTGCGCACTTACACGATTAGGATGACGAAAATGTATATAAAATTGATGTATTAATGTTTTTCGGCACCTCAATGAAGTCGATATAGTTTTTAGTTCGCGCGGTATCGTGCAGGTACAAAAATCACTTAAGTCATTTAAACCAAAAACCCGCTGGACCGAATATTATAAAAATCTTTTCAGATTATATTGTCGCTAATACGCTTCGAACGGCACCTCAAGTAAGTCAATATCTTTTGTGGTTCGGGCCATATCGTGCAGGTACAAAAATCACTTACGTCGCTTAAACAAAAAAACGGCTCGACCGAATTTTATGAAAATCTTTTCAGATCATATTTTGGTTAATACTCTTCGAACGGCACGTCAACTAAGTCGATATCTTTTATAGTTCGCGCAATATCGTGCAGGTACAAAAATCACTTAAGTCATTTAAACCAAAAAACCGCTGGACTGAATATTATAAAAATCTTTTCAGATAATATTGTCGCTAATACGCTTCGAACGGCACCTCAAGTAAGTCAATATCTTTCGTGGTTCGGGCGATGTCGTGCAGGTACAAAAATCACTTACGTCGCTTAAACAAAAAAACGGCTGGACCGAATTTCATGAAATTCTTTTCAGATCATATTTCGGTTAATACGCTTCGAACAACACCTCAACGAAGTCGATATCAGTTTTGGTTCGCGCGATATCGTGCAGGAAAAAATGACCACATCTGTACGCACATACACACACACACACACATACTTCCTCCCCATTTTTTGCTTAAAATGCTCCTGGGACCTTGAAAGATGAAAATACGTTGAAATTTTCGATTTCGATTTTCGGACCGATTACAATAACTTCCTATACTGGGAAGTAAAAAAGTATGAGCTCGATGCAGCTCCGACAGCATCATCCTCGTCAATTGTGACGATAGCCTCATCTCAAGTGTCTTTACGGACACAAGGGATAGCAATTGCCTCAACTAGCGGAGCCATTGGGCACGCTAGCTGTGAATCAATTGCTTTAACGAGCGGAGCCATTGGGCACGCAAGTTTAAAACCTTCAACCTCGACCGGTGAAGCCATTGGGCACACCGGTTCTACAGACGGGTCGTCAGTCGCTGAAGATGAGTCTTTAGACGCAGAATCCGTCTGCAGCGCAGACTCGGTCAGTGTGTGTTCGGTAATTTCCGGAGCAACCACCATTGGCCGAGACTTAGATAAGATGGAGCTTGACAAACCCAGGTTTGTCAAACTCTCCAACCGCCAGAGGAAATGCTTCCAAGAAGCACTGGCAAAAGGCCTCTCCAGGGATACGGCCCTGGAAAAAGCTTTAACAAAGCCCTCCAAAAAAACTGAGCTGAAGAGAGTTCGCTCAGAGGAGGAAACTCCGGAACGTCCGGAACAGAAGAGGACCATGACGGCCAAGGGGCCCACTCGTCCCACCTTTAGCCAGGTGGTAAGCAGTGTCAAGCTTGGCCTCATCTCGACAGACATGGTCAACTGCCCCCTGACACCTGAGCAAATGGCACAGTTGCAGGAGGCGATCATTGACGTCGTTATTGAAAAAGCGGGCGGTCAAGTCAAGCCGTCTTTCGAGGGGAGCTTCCCAAGAAGAGGCTGGCTGCTGCTGGTCTGCTCAAACCCTGATACAGCAGAATGGGTGAGGAGTAACGTCTCCCTTATTAAGAGCAAAAGTGCTCTTGATATCACTCTGGTGGAAGAGGGTAATTTCCCTCAAACCCACGTCATTCGTGACTATTTCCCCCAGAGTGGTACCTTAAGCAACGAGAAAGTGCTGGCTACTTTCGCTGCAAAAAACTCGGTTCCCGCTGACAAGTGGAAAGTGGTCCAGAGGCGGGTAAATGAAAACACCTTTCACTTGGTCATGGTAGTGGATACCGCTTCCATGGCTAAGTTAATTCGTCTTAAAGGGAAAATCGCCTATCGGTTTTCTCATACCAGACTAATTCTCAAGGACAAAGATCCTTCGAAGAAGCAGCCACAAGGGCAGGGTTCGTCCTGTGACACTCAGACCACAGGGTCTGAATTGGCACCTCCAAATGCTTCTGCTGTCACCGAGGACTGCAGTAATGCCGAGGCCATAGGGCCATCTGACGGCGGAGCTGCTCTCGCAATGACTCCAGGTCCATCTGGCGGTGTTCCAAATCCGGCCCCCGCATCTGGTCCTAGACAAGCCAAGAAGACCGGGCTTGTCAAACGCTGCTTGGAGAAAAAATGAGCGCCATAAGGGCACTCCAAGCAAACTTGCACCATGCGAAAGGGCATCCTCCACCCTGTGCAAGACTTACGCGGATAGGCACCTTACCTTTGCTCTCATTCAGGAGCCTTGGGTAACCGATGGTAAAGTCAGAGGACTTACCACTGGCTCAAGTAAACTAGTATATGATCGGAGATGCGGGGCGCCTAGCGCTGCTCTTTTAATTGACAATCGTGTCACTCATCTCTCCATTACTAACTTTATTTCCAGAGATCTAGTGGCGATCTCGGTTGCGGTTCCCACCGCCAACGGATTCCAAGAAATCGTGCTTACGTCCGCTTACTTTCCGGGGGATGTAGCAATAGTGCCACCCCAGGAGGTTCAAGATCTCATTGAGTTCTGTCGCAAGACGAACCGGCAATTCGTCATCGGCTGTGATGCAAATGCTCACCACTGCATCTGGGGGAGTACCGATGTAAACCAAAGGGGTGAGTATCTTCTAGAATTTCTTGTTATGAATAACATAGATATTGCAAATAGAGGATGCAAACCCACTTTTATCACTGCTAGTAGAAAGGAGGTGCTGGACCTCACCTTCACGAGCAGGCTTTTATCCGACAGGATTGAAAACTGGCGTGTTCTGGACGAGGCCTCACTGTCGGATCATCTGCACATTAGATTTGACATTGTGGGCCTTCCACATATCCGCGCCTCCTCTTTGGTCCCTAAGAAAACCAACTGGTCTAAGTTTCAGGGGCTTGTGGCCTCGAAATCAGACCAGCTTGCGGCTTCTATCAGCTCAGTGTATGAACTGGAGAATGCGGCCACGCAGCTTACTGATGTGCTGATCTCTTCCTCCCATGACAGCAACACTGTCTCTTCCTTTCAGTCGTCGCGAAAAGTGCCCTGGTGGAATGACAGGTTAGCTGCAATGCGTAGAGATGTTAGGAGATTGTTCAATAGGGCAAAACATACCGGGCATTGGGATGAATATAGGTTCACCCTAACAGCCTACAACAAGGAGTTGAGACGTTCCAAAAGGATTTCCTGGCGGAAACACTGTGAGAGCATTCAGACTCTACCAGAGGCGACTAGACTCCAAAAGCTACTTTCTAAAGACTCCTTCAACGGAGTGGGCCTTCTCAAAAAGGAGGATGGCTCCTACACCTCTAACCATGAGGAAACCTTAAGGTACCTGCTCAGAGAGCACTTTCCAGGGTCAATCCTCCAGACCGCTTATCCATTGGATGCTGGGTGTAGTCATAGGACTATCCCAGACCGCATTTCCCGCAGTCTTTCAGGGATTATCTTCGACCGCGACAAGGTTAAATGGGCAGTGGCCTCTTTTCAGCCCTGTAAGTCCCCCGGAGGAGACGGAATTTTTCCGGCACTTCTTCAGAAGGACCTTGACCTGATCATCAGCAACCTGGTCTGCCTCTTTAGAGCCAGCTTCAATTGGGGATACATTCCAACCATCTGGAGGAAAGTCGTGGTGGTTTTTATCCCGAAGCAGGGCAACAGACCCCTCGAGCTGCCTAAATCGTACAGACCTATCAGCTTAACCTCTTTTCTTTTGAAAACAATGGAAAGGCTGCTAGACCTTCATATTAGGTGCAAACTGGAGCTCACTCTCCCTCTACATAGCTCCCAGTTCGCTTACTCTAAGGGTAAATCAACAGAGGTTGCTTTACACCCCCTGGTCAGTAAAATCGAAAAAGCCTTCCTCGCTAAAGAAACTGCCCTATGCGCGTTCCTTGACATCGAAGGTGCTTTCGATAACACAGGCTATGATTCTATCTCTAGAGCACTGGCTCTCAGAAATTTGGATCCTCACACGATTGAGTGGATAAATGCCATGCTTGCAGATCTTGACATTTCTTCTACCCTAGGTGTCTCCACCATTAGTGTTAAGGCTATTAAGGGTTGCCCTCAAGGTGGAGTCTTATCCCCGTTACTGTGGTCACTAGTTGTGGACGAACTCTTGATCAAACTATCTGAATCTGGTTTCGATGTCATCGGTTATGCAGATGATCTTGCCATCATTGTCTCTGGGAAGTTTGACTTGACCATTACAGAGGTCATGAGAACGGCACTGCGAGAAGTTCAAAGATGGTGTACCAAGAAGGGTCTGTCAATCAACCCAAATAAGGCTGTCCTGGTACCTTTTTCCAAACGCTACAAAGTGCACCTAGGTCCTATCTGTATCCAGGATACCACAGTTGAGTACTGCGACTCAGTAAAATATTTGGGAGTAAACTTAGACAAGAGGCTGAACTGGAACGCTCAACTTGACTACGTCATCAGCAAAGCCACAAGGGCCATATGGGCCTTCAAAAGACTTCTGGGTAAGACATGGGGTCTTACACCACAAATGATGTACTGGATGTACAATATGATCGTTAAACCTGTTGTCACTTATGCTGCTATAGTTTGGTGGCCCAAGACTAAACAGGTTACGTCGATCCTCAAGTGCAGCAAGCTGCAACGGCTTGCTTGCCTCTCCATTACCGGAGCTATGCGGACCTGTCCCACAGCTGCAGTGGAAGCAATCATTGGATTGAACCCACTGCATCTCTTCATATGGAAATCCGCCGCCATAAGTGCCTTGAGACTTCTTCTCCAACTGGCCCCATACGGTCAAAGGACACATGGATATCCTTAAAAATATCCCAAGCATTTCAATCTGCCGCGTATCCGACCATATGGTTAGTCAACTGCGATTCCAAAGAAAATTCAGAGAGATTATCCCGGATCGCTCTGTGTGGGAGGAAACTATTCTTCCTGGGGATCCATAACATCTCCACTGGTTTACTAACGGGTCAAAGATGGAACATGGCACAGGGGCTGGTGTCGCAGGACCCAACTCCAAGGTCTCGATTGCGATGGGTAAGTGGCCCTCTGTTTTCCAGACTGAAATACATGCCATTGCGACCTGCGCTTGGCTCAACCTTAAGAAAGGTCTGAAAGGCGCCAACATTAAGATCTTTTCTGACAGCCAAGCTGCCATCAAAGCACTCTCAACGTGGAAGTTTTCTTCCAAAATAGTAGCAGGGTGTTTTGACGTACTCCAGAGCCTGACCAGAAGAAACGAGGTCTCGCTCTGCTGGGTCCCCGGACACTGGGGTATCGAGGGAAATGAGGCTGCAGACAGGCTCGCGAGGGAAGGGTCTGAGACTTTGTTACAGGGTCCAGAACCCTTCTGTGGCATCTCTTGGTCCACCTCCAAGTCCTTGATAAAAGAGTGGATTAATAGAATAAACCTTGCCTATTGGGAGTCAGTCCCCGGTCTTAGACAGGCTAAAGATCTTATAAGACCCTTTGCCTTAAGAGGCACTATTACTCTAAACAGAGCGAATCTAAGGCTGCTGGTGGGATATCTCACTGGCCATGTAGGACTGCGGTACCACCTCCACAACCTAGGTCTGTCTCAAGAGACAGAAGGCCGACTCTGCTTGGAAGGCGACGAGACTTCCACACATATTCTTTGTGAATGTCCTGCACTGATCTGGCTTAGAAGAAGAACGTTTATCAGAGAGTTCTTGAGCCCTGCCCAAGTCCGGTCTTCATCAATTAAAGACCTTCTTGCCTTCATTCCGAAGGCCGATAGTCTGTTCCGCTAGTGGGGTACGTACATACACAATAGGCCTAACTTGGCCGCAGTGTTCACCACATGGGTTGCCCCCTCACTCCTTATAATAATAATAATAATAATGTAGCAATCGATGCAAAATACTCCCACCTATCTAAGACTGTAAAAGTCAATGATACCAACCCACCAACTTTCAGAGTTATGAGTCGTCAATTTTGTTGTTTTTAATTTCAAACATCTTATTCTCCAGAAAATACTAATAATATTTTTTTCCCTAATTTTAGAGCTTGGGCGATTTCCTATGAATAATGTTTTGAAGTTATAAGCAATCTTAATACTAAAATTTGCTCTATTTCGTACTCTTTCAGTACTTTGCCACCTGAGTTTATGCCGAAAGGCAAGAAGATTCGTTCGAAATAAGGCCAATCTTAACATTAAAACTGCTTATAACTACCTTATTCATGAAAATATCTCATAGAGTTACAAAAATACAGGGTGATAAGTAAACCACTACCAAAAAAATTCAAAACGTTCTAGAGAGTAAACCATTACGATTCCACCATCCCCACACCCATACGATGTTTTGTTCGTCTATCCAAAACATCCTCATCCGGATGCTTTGTTAAGTTAGGTTCATCTATACACCCTGTATATGAAACGTTTCTTAAGGAGTTAACTCCAAAAATAGTAAATAAAAAAACATTTTCATTTAGTAAAAATAATTTAACAAAAAAAAAAAAAATTTAAAAGCACTGTTAATAAGTTGCGGCTTTACTTGACCACATCAGTAACACGATACCAACCAGAATGACATAAAAGATTTAACGGTTATCCTATTGCGGAGAACATGTGCTTATGAAAAGATTTCTTTGGCAGTGCCAAAAAGCGATTCTTTTGTGCTTCGGTTGGAAGCACATCTAATATTTCCCGCTGAGAATTGTCAGTTGAAAACTTTTTTGATTTTATTTTTCTAAAGACGGCTAAATGGATTTTGGCTCAATGTTATCATTCATCTTTTTAAACACGAGACCGCTGACGAGTGCTGAGTTAAAATAAAAACAAATGGAATGATTTATAAATAGATTTTTTTTTTGTTTTGTAAAAATAAAATAAATTTCACCAATGAATGAATGTAGGCATTTACATGTTGACTAGGAAATAACATATTTTACTTGCCGCAAAGTAACAATAAAAAATTTATTTCAGACAAAAATACTTTATAGCAATGAATAATATATGCGACCTGAAAATCCCACTTGAAGAAAAACACACACAGAAATTGAAGGCTATGAAGGACTTTGATGTTGCTTCAACTCTGTACGATTTAATTGAACCTGAATTGAATGCAACCTATGATTGTAAATGGATAGAAAGTGTTAATTGCGATTCTATTATGGATATAATTCTTACTGAGGAAGGATTTTGCTATAGTTTTAATGTATTATCGCCTGAAGATATGTACAACGAAAATTAGTTTGTATCATATGAAACAATTAAGAATATTTATTTTAATCACTGAATCAATTTAGTGGCCCATATTACATCAGCAAGGAAGAGTTCGGGAAACTTAATTGGAATCGTGAATATGGATATGCCCCGAACACTGGAAAAAGGGCATATCCTCGAAGAATTTTGGGAGCTGGCAAAAAAATGGGCCTAACACTCACTTTAATTATGGAGCAGGGAAATGTAGATAGAATTTGTTCAGAATCTGCTCAAGGTTTTAAGGTTTAGTTAAAAGTATATGGTATTTTTAAATGTAATTTAAACTAAGTGAAATATTTTAGGTTCTCATTCACTCACCTGATAATGTTCCCAAAGTCTCATCAAAACATTTCCGGGTAGCACCGAATCAAGACTTAGTGGCTGCAGTTATGCCCAATATGATAACAACATCCCCGGATTTAAAATCTTACAGCCCAGAAAAGTAGAAATTTACTAAATTGAAAACATCATTTACTCCATTTTTTACGAATACATATAGGCGGCAGTGCTACTTCAGTAACGAACGCCAATTGAAATTTTTTAAAGTCTACACCCAAAGCAATTGCAATTTAGAATGTCTCACTAACTACACAAGAAAATATTGTAATTGTACGAAATTTTCGATGCCACGTAAGAATTGACTTTCTTTCCACAACATAACTTAAACAAAAACAATTAATGACACTTTTTTTAGGTGATAATGGTACTAACGAGTGTGAAACTTTAGACGAACAGCAATGCTACAATGATGCTGAACTTATTTATCTTACTGAACAGTTTGAATTTGAGGTTTCTGATGGAGATAAATCAGTTCACTCTGAGGCGTGTGGTTGTTTGCCATCCTGTACCTCAGTGGAATATATGGTGGAAACGTCACAGGCTGATTTTCACGCCATGGATACTATGATTAGCGTGTATTTTGGTAAAAATGATTCTGCAGAGGTGGAAGAAATACGAAATAAGTAAGTATTGGAGATTGATAAAAACTTATGTTTGGATAACTCACTCAACTTTAATGCTGATTAGTCAATTTCAAACACATAGGTTAAATGACCCAAACTTTAGTTTTTGCGTTAAACGTTGACGTGTAAAAATCAAACACATGCAGAGTGTAATATTTTTTACACTCTAAAGCTTCTATTGCACTTTACCTCTTAAACGTGTGAAAATCAAACATTATGTGTCATTTCACACACATACACCAATATTCTAAAAACTATGCTCTCCTACCCAGCAGTGGCGCGGCGGTTCGTAAGGTTCAGGATAAGGAAAGCAATGCGCAAGGTGAACGATAAAAGTATCTAACCATTTAACTAAAAAAACTGAAAAATACCATATATTGGAGTCAGATAAGCAAAACATAAGGAATTGTTTGCAGTCTAAAAAATCTCGTTTGGAACAAGTTAGTTACATCGAATACTATACGAAATAGCTAATTTTTAGCTCTAGCAACCAAGTTATGGACCATTTTGTGAAAATTTTATAATTTTGGTCGTTCTTTCTAATTATAGATGCGTATATCTCGACATGTGTAGGTCCGGAAAAAGCAAAAGAAATAGAAGCGTTCGTTATGATATTGGCTATCAGCGATTACAATATGAAATTTTTATCTGTACCTACACAACCTCAAAAAAAAAAATTAAAAAACTGCCAGCTAAATTTTAGTGTTTTGGTTCCAAAGTTATATTTTTATATATTTTAACTTCCAAAAAGTAAAAAAAATCTAATCGCATTTTTTCGTTATTTTTTTTCGAAATATTTTCGCTGGTAGTGGGCGTTTTGCGCCTTTTTGCAGATTCTGTGGATAATTAAAGCCTCCAAAGAAAAAGCCATTGAAAAACTGCAAATACTCAGGCCTATTCTGAACTCCGCTGGAATTGCAATTCCGGCGGAGAGAAAATTCCAGCGGAATTTTTAAGGGTATCATGAACTCCGCCGGAATTAGTGAAATGAGGTGCCCGATGTGAAATAATTTCGAAAACCCAAAAAGCAGCTGTTAAATGTCACAAATTTGTTTGTGAAGTGTTTAAAAATTTTGTTGTGAAAAATGTACGTGTTGGAGAAACTTCAAGGCTCTGCAGGGACGCTTCGAATATACGGAATAATATAATGGAATCTTTTCTATAAATCATAAAAAACAAAATGATGTAAATAAAAGTTGAATTCTCTTTTTAAATAAAATTAATATTGAAAATAACAGCCTTTTTCATATAACATAAAAAAATTAAAATAAATTCAAACTTTTCTTAAATAAAGTAAATATTGGAATTCGAAAAATTAAAATAAAAAAAATTAAATAAATTTGTACAGTAACATTCATTCCTGAAGCTGCTGCCAATAGTCTCTCCAATATACGCACTTTTTAAAACACCAAAACAAACAAAAAAAAACAAAATTTAACACAAAACCGCACCGTTCCGTGAACCTCCGTCAACAATTTCTCGCGGAGAGATTATGCCCAACTTTTAGCATTCCGCTGGAGTTCATGATACCAAAATTCCGACGGAGCGGAACGGAGTTTATGCTACCGATGTAAAAAAAATTCCAGCGGAATCAATTCCGGCGGAGTTCAGAATAGGCCTGACTACTTTCATCTTATTTAATTTTTCATACAAATCCATAATTTTGGGTCAAAATCTAAAAAAAGTAGTACTGATAACACCCTGCATACCTCGCATACACCCCCTACACCCACGCTTACAATCAATACATTCTTCTTGCAAAAAAAAACTCTCAGGCAACCCGTGCTCATAAAATTCATAAAAATATTCTCTATCCCTTTAAATCATCTTTAAAGAGAATCATAAAAAATATAATGGAAGCTACAAAATTATCAGCTTTATATTCAACACAACCCTCTGTTTTCCAATTAGAATCAACAAGATATAAAGAGAAACTTCACCTATCCTAGATCTCTTTTTTCTTGACTCAATATACAAACGAAAATTCATATTTTAAGAAGAAGCAAAAACAAAGTCTCGAAGCAAAATTTTAAGAGCAAATGTAATATTGCTCGAAGCCAGAACCGATTAGCAGAAAACGAAGAGAATATAGTGTATACAGAAAATTCCTCTTGTTTTATCCCGCTGTTGGGTTCCGAAGAAGCTGTGTTTAGCTCAGCTTCTGAGGGTACTGTATCAACGCAAACCTTTGCGTGAGTGTTAGTTCAATTAAAGTGAATGTGTTGGAGGTTTCACATTGATTTTTTGGGCCAAATAAGCTGGAGATATTACAGCTTCCCCATGTTGTGTAAGGCTTCGGCCACGAAAAGAGCGCCACCAGAAAAATTTAAAATTTCGAATTAGAAGAGAGCGGCACTTTAGTATTGTCACTCTGCCGCTCACCGCTCATATCATGACCGTGGCTTTAGTGTTTCCAGAGCAGGAAATATATTAAGATTTTTCTTGTGATTAATCTTGATATAAGTATTTAAATTTATTTTTTTAGGAAGTTGCCTATTTGCAGTGCTTCCTTTGCTTCCAAAGAGGAACCGCCACTGTTACCCAGAGAACCTCACGACCTTTCTACAATCAGCCAGTAACAGATAGTCGACGAGACAAGTCCTTACAACTAATTATATAAAGCTATTTAAATAAATATAATAACTCTCGCATACGAGTCAGCCTTACCTCAAGGCGTACCAAGAAATGTTTCACCTCAAAAATGTCAAGTTAAGGGTGCCAATTTTTCTAGGTTCACTCTATTCCAAAAGTAATATATATTTGATGTATTGAAAAGGCACGCACCCGCAGGGGGAATACCGCCAGGGCCGTATGGCTCCAATCATACTTAGCCGACAGAACCTATCAAGTTATATTTCGTGGAGCCAAATCCAGAAGCATTGAAGCGTCCTCTGGCGTCCCGCAAGGTAGTCTTCTAGGTCCTCTGCGTTTTATCTTATCTATCGATAACATTGCCACCTTACTAAAGCACTGTAATATCCTTACTTACGCCGATGACATCAAACTGTACCGTCTCATAAAGGGTACCAAGGAAAATTGGCAAATTACTTTAACACCTTCTATTCTTGGTGTTCTAATTACAACCTAGTTCTTAATATTAGCAAGTGCGAGGTCATGACGTATTGTAGGAAACGTGGTCCGATAATTTTTGACTATACTTTTCTTGACAACATAATCTCTCGCGGAGACTCTGTAACTGATCTTGGGGTTAGATTTGATTGTAAGCTGGATTTTTCTACTCTCATCAATTATGTATATCTCTTCCAAGGACAGTTTAGTCCTGCGATTTATAAAAAGATGGTCTAAGGAATTCAACTATCCCCTCATCACTAATCATGTCATATCTTTAGTCAGGCCCTTACTCAAATATGCCTCCCAGGTGTGGTCTCCTCACTACTCCTCCCAGTCGAATCGGTTCAAAGGAAGTTTGTCCGATTTGCACTCAGCCGCCTCCCTTGAGATAACCCTCTTATTCTTCCGTCTTACGAAAACAGGTTTAAATTAATTAACTTAAGTTCTCTCCACAAGCGTCGAGAGGTTTCTGAAGTTATTTTTGTTCACCGGCTACTGAATGGTAAGGTAGAGTCAGGTTTGTTGCGTAGCCGTGCGTGGTTTAGAGTGAATGATTGTAACCTGAGCGGTAAACCTCCGTTACACATTTATTCCTCTAGCACGAATTAAGGCAAGTACGAACCTGTTAATCGCATGTCAATAAAAACATAAGTGTTTTTAGCATGCCAGCAACTGAAGTTGCTCTTAAAAGATCTCTTTTTGAAGTGGCATGACTCCTTCTTTCCTCTTGCACACTTTTTTATTATTTGTTTTGTTTCTTAATATATGGGTGATTCCATATCAGATTTGCAGTCGATATTGTAAATTTCGATGAGCTAATTTTTTTTGTGCTTTTTATCGAAAATAAATCGACACGTATTTTTTTATATAGCTCAAAAAAAAAATTTGGCGGAATTAGGATTTTTTGAATTTTTGATGAACTGCCTTTTTCGCAATGAAAGTCGCTTTTTACAGCCCCAATAACTCGAAAACCGTACATCGTAGAAAAAAAATGTATTAAATATAAAAATTCGGGGTTTTCTTCTTCTTTGCAATGGTTTAATAAAATGATTTGTTTTAACAATTTTTTAGCACCAAAAGTTAAAATGTTTATAACAAATTAATTTTTCTCAAACTTGGGCCATTTTTATTTTCTTTTTTTTAATCTCAATAAATTCTCCAAAGTCTTCCCGTAAACCTAAACACAATTTCATAATGGTATCAGAAGTAGATCTTGAGCTATAGAATATCAAAGACTATCATGCACCGTGCGTGCGCCGACCAACGACTCCAACGAGCGTCAATTCACTTCGCGCGTGCATAAGAGACAAAAAAAATGAAAGTTACCTGAATTTTTCCCGATTTGCAGTCGGCACGATGTACATAATACATCGTTTTCTTTCAAAATTGGCGCACGTACGGTGCATGATGTTCTTTGATATTCTATAACTCAAGATCTACTTCTGATACCATTATGAAATTGTGTTTAGGTTTATCGGAAGACTTTGGAGAATTTATTGAGATTAAAAAAAAGAAAATAAAAATGGCCCAAGTTTGAGAAAAATTAATTTGTTATAAACATTTTAACTTTTGGTGCTAAAAAATTGTTAAAACAAATCATTTTATTAAACCATTGCAAAGAAGAAGAAAACCCCGAATTTTTATATTTAATACATTTTATTTCTACGATGTACGGTTTTCGAGTTATTGGGGCTGTAAAAAGCGACTTTCATTGCGAAAAAGGCAGTTCATCAAAAATTCAAAAAATCCTAATTCCGCCAAATTTTTTTTTTTGAGCGATATAAAAAAATACGTGTCGATTTATTTTCGATAAAAAGCATAAAAAAAATTATCTCACCGAAATTTACAATATCGACTGCAAATCTGATATGGAATCACCCATATGTATGTTTTTATGTTTGCATGCTCCAGCTGATCCACAAAGCAGTGTTAAATGTTTCTCAGCCCAGCTGAGAAGTGCGTCTTCTGTACTTCTCTGGGTTTTAAAAAAGCACTCTGCACTTTTCTCTGGGTTTTTAAAAAAGCGTCGTGCTGTATTTCCGTCACTCGTATTGCCATATCCCATCTCATTTTTGCCCTTTATCTAGAAACACTAGCACTCAAAGGTTAAGTCAATTTGTATTATCGACGGTGCTATCATTTTTGGCAAATGTCAATTCCACACTTTTCTGCAAGTAGTATTTTAGTAGCATTTTGTAAAAATATCAAGATGGCGGTTCCAAAATGGCGGCCGATTTTTTAAATTGTGCTCCGCGGCCCTCTGACATGGGTATCAAATGAAAGGATGTGACAGGTAGAACACAATTAGTTATGTGGCGTCATTCCAAATTCAAAATTGCGGACAACAATAAATTGCGGAAAGCTTATAATAGACTAAAAAGTAGAAAATATAACCGATCAACTTCCAATTTTGCACACACTCGTAGTTCGGGTGATAATTAAAGTGTATGAATGATTAGATGAATAGTTGAGTTAAGGGTGAATTTAAAATAAAGAAGCAATACACGTTACAAAAAATCACAAACAAACACAGAGATGCTGCTGTCAACTAAATTCAACTACTCAAATACTGAACTCATGTCCGTATGCATAATTTCAACCCAACCCAGGTAGCAGAGCTGAGCCCAGTTCAGTCAACGTTAACCCACTCCCTCCCGTTCACTCGACTCCCGTTTACATGTAGTTAGACTTGGGTTCAACTTGAGTTCAACTCATCAAATATAGGTACTAAATGCAATCTGACCTTTTTGTAAAAAAATCAAGAAGACGGTTCCGAGATGGCGGCCGTTTGGTTAAAAAAATGTTTTTTAAAAAATTCTTTTAATTAATTAAAAAATGTACTGAAAAGTAAAAAATAAAAAATATTTAAAAGAAAGCGTGAAATTTCAATTTTAATGAAAAGGTTAATTAAAAGAATGGCGCATTTTTCATCAAAAAATTTGGTTAGAATTTTCTTCAAAATGAATTGAGCAAAACAACATGTTTAAATTAATTTTTTTACTAGGTACGCCTTATAAATTTCAATTTTTGATGAAAAATGCGCCATTCTTCTTTTAATTAACTTTTTCATTAAAATTGAAATTTCACGCTTTCTTTTAAATATTTTTTATTTTTTACTTTTCAGTACATTTTTTAGTTAATTAAAATGATTTTTTTTAAATTTTTTTTTTTAACCATTTATTTTTTGACGTGACAACGTCTAATAAAACGGTTAGCCGGGATGCCCAAGCGACAAAGTGTCGCATAACCGTGTGAGTGGGCGTGGATTACGCTGCATGTAGTAGTGGCAACGAGTGACGTGACTGACGCTGTATGTAGTAGTGGCTGTCATTAGCCGTGTTTTTTTAATGAACTACATATATAGTTCTTCCATCGAGTTCATTAAAAAACGACAAAGGAAATTTCATGAAAGCGCCTACTTCGATGCTTAAAAATTTCAAAATTAAACGGAAGTTAAGAGTTATTTTTTACACTGTTACACACACGAAATCCTCGCTAGAAAATAATAAATATGTTTCTAAAAAATCAATTATTTATTATAAATTTTCTCTCATCACTTTCCTGTTGTTTTTATTTTAAAATTACGTCTTTCCGACCCCCGAAAGTATGCAACATGCCAACCCCCGAAACAACATGCCAAACCCCGAAAGTATGAAATATGCAAATTAAGAAATTTCCCAAAACCTCGATAAGAACCCCGATAAAACCTGGGTTTTCAGATTTGTATGGGGAAGAACTATATATTTCATTAAAAAAACACGGCTATTGTTACATTTGAGAACGAATAAAAAAATAAAAATACTGCAAAATTATAGGTATATTGTGTTTATTATATATTGCATGTAATGCATAACAGATAACGAGCAACATGGTAGTTGTCACGTGATAATCGCCACAGCGCGAAGCGCCGTGGCCCGGGGCACCGGTTTTTTTTTCTTATAGAGTTTAAGGGCTTTTTTACGATATTTTTAATGGCAAAAGCAGTACAGCCAAACTGCACGTACAAAAGGCTCTGCTTAAAAAGGAACATTGTACGTCCACACAATACGGGCTTTTCAGAAGCGCGTACGACCGTTCAAATTAAAATTGATTTGTTTTTTCAAATCCATCTCCTCCTTGGTCTAACTATTGGCGTATTTCCCGAAATTTCTTATCCCATAAGCTGTTTTGGGATACAATTGTCCTCCATCCTGATTACGAGGCCGACTAGTCTCAGTCTGTTAATTTTTATTAAAGTTGATAGTTCTAGGTCGTCAAAAATTTCACACAAGTCGTTGTTTTATATCCTTCGCCATATTCCATCCTCTCTGGTTGGGCCTATTATAACGGCGTTAATTTATTAATTGGTGAATAGCGAGAATAGGCACAGAAACTCACTCTTTAATTAACTGCACTAAATTTTATCTACTAACTTTCATTTTATTTTTATTTGCTAATGATGCTATAAATTTAGAAATAAAATTTTAATTTGAAAATTTCAGATATTTTACATCAAGGATAACGATTTTCTTCAAAGAAAGCTCCTTCCTTACATCAAAGAGGGCGGAATTGTACGGCGTTTCGGAATTTATAGCCAACTGCGGCGGTTTACTGGGACTTTTCATGGGAGTTTCTACATTAAGTTTTGTGGAAATATTTTACTTCTCTACAATTCGAGTACTAACTAACTATTTGAGGTCAAAGAGGCGTTAATCTGTGCATGGAATTACAATTTTTTATTAATCAATTGTTCTCTTATTTATTATTGACATTCAACAAAATTAGTTTCAAAATAAAATAAATGTTTCGCTTTACGAATAAATATAAAACGTGATTTTCTTCTGGTTTATTTTGAATTGTAGTTTTGATAACAGATCTTTGTTTTCGGTCGAGTGGCCGCGGTTTTAATAGCAATAGAGGATTGGATAACTAGAGGTACTATATTACTACTTACTCTTCATATTCCGATGGTGGGTAAACGTATAAAATCTAATGAGCTTAATTATGCTGTTTACACCCGCTTTTTACATCCGACATTTAGGTGGTTTCTGTGGTCAGTCACCAGGGAGATTTAGTGTATTTAAAAACGCTCGTGAATTAAATCCCCGAACCGCGGAAACAGTAAAAAAAATAATAAATTTGATTTCTACACACTGTTTATTATGGAAAACTACTTTTAACTACAATGATTAATTGAATAAGGAATAAAAGAAAAATAAAATCTTTAACAATGATAATAAAAATCGGATTTTAGATAACGACTTATTTAAGCGAAAGTCAGCATAAGCGTGTCCAGCCTAATTTTGAATTTATTTTAATTACCTCTAAAGAATTTCATTAAAACTGGAAATAACTTAGATATTAAATTACATTAAAGAGAACCTTTGACTTTACTTAACTAACTTATGCTTAGCTGGCGTCTGGCAGTGGCGGATTTACCAGGAAGCAAAGGAAGCAATTGCTTGGGGCCCCGCTTGGACGGGGGCCCCAAAAATTGAAAATTTTGGAAAACATATTCGGAAATTTGAAAAAAAATAAAAAATGCAAAATGAAAAATTCCATGTAAACAATATCGATTATTCATTGTCCCCAAACTATTTAAAATTAGCTCAAAACTGTATTTCGCGTGTACTCGAGAGAATGGTTGCTTAACTCTCCACACACTCTCTCTCCAATGTTTATTGTTTTGTTTGTCTGTTGTTTTTTCCAGGCACCACTCGCTTTAGTGGTGATGCGTTTTCAAACTAGCGAAATTGTAACGACGTGCAAAATCAGGGTAATCAAAAACATCGGGATGCCCAGTTGACGGTTTAAGTTAGACAACGACAGCTTAATGTTTCATGTGATCTTACCGAACAAATCGATGGCGTGTTATTGCAGTCATTCGAACGATAGCGCAACAAGGCATAGCCTTCAGAGGTTCGAATGAGAAGCTTAGAGAATCACATTGTGGCAATTTTATTAGTTTATTAGAACTGGTGGCTCAATTCGATCCGTTTTTGAAAAACCATATTGATATGAAGGGCAATCCACCTAATGGCAAACAAAGTTCGTAAATCTATTTTTGAAGATGTAATTGCTGCAGGGTACTTTAGTGTTTCAATCGAGTTCACGTATCTCATATTGATCAATTAACAACTGTTTTACCTGTAGAAAGGTTTTTGGCCTTTCTTGAGATAGAAAGTCATACTGGAAGGTACTTAGCAAAAACTACTTTAGAGTATTTAGTTAACGGCGGGCTTGATTTTGATTTGTGTTAAGGACAGTCGTACGATAATGCGTCCAATATGTCCGGTATATATAACCGAGTTTAGCAGGCACAGGAGGAAAATCCTGCTTACTCATTGAATTTAGTTGGACAATCTTCTGTAGCGTCTTGCTTAGAAGCAGTGAATTTTTTTGGTATAATTCAAGTATTGTTCGCAGGTTCAACGAAACGATGGACTCGTCTTGATGCATGTTTAGGTCCAAACGCTCCAACCGTAAAGCAATTGTAAACACCTCGCTGGAATGCACACGCAAAGGCTGTGTCAGCTGTTTCGATGAACTATGATAAAATAGCTGATACTTTACAAAAGATCGCAGATGATCGTGATCTCGACAGTGATACTCGAAAGCAATCGTCAAGTTTAGTAAAGAGTATGGAGAATCTTCAATTCGTTTTCATGATGATTTTTGGGGATCAGTCCTTCACGAATTTGAAAAAGTCTCAGCTACTTTACAAAATCCGTCGATTTGTCTTGAAACATGTCGTCGAGAATTATCATGATGACTTTTCGTATATCGAAGCCAAAGCGAAGGAGCTTGTTCCTGGTTCTGATTATAAAGCGAGGACGCAAAGAACAAGACGCAGAAAGACACATTGTAACGACGGGCCTGCTCCAGATGCGCTTGAAAATCTGTCTCTGCGTGATAGTTTTCGGATAAAATCGTTTCTTCCAATGATCGATTCTTTGACAACCAACTTGCGACAACGTGCTACGGCATACACTCTCTTTTCTTGCCAATTTAAATGCGTCGAAGGAGGAAATCACAGAAAGTTTAGAAAGACTGATAGAAGACTATCCAAATGATGTTAACATGAACATTGTGACTGAAATTCAAAATTTTCACGTCTATGTGAAACAGGTATACGGAAACGAGCATCGTAAAACATTCGTTGAATTGTATCAACTCATTTTCAAGAATGAGTTGTTTTCAGCGTTTCCAAATGTTGAAGCATTCTTTATACTGATAACTCATAGTACAGGGGAGAGATCGTTCAGCGCATTGAAACGCGTCAAAAATTATTTATTTTTAATTTAGTTAGTAAATTATAAGCAAACTGAATGATTTTGCAAAATTAACTGGTTATTTATTATTTTAAGATATTTGGGGGTTAATTTTAGAATGAGGGCCCCGAAAACCTTAGGTTGCTTGGGCCCCGTTATAGGTAAATCCGGCACTGGCGTCTGGTATGAAAATCGGGAACGGAAATTGGTTGGCGGCATGTGTAAGGTTCATGTCTGGATTCCTCAGGTCACACGGGTGTTGCGTTTGGCGTTTGGGATTAAGGGCATGTAACTCCTCCCCCTTAGTGTTGAACGACGGCTAGATGAACTGAATCCTTGAAGGTTCGCTGGGCGTCGCCAATGCAGATATGGTAGGTGAGGCATTTTGTAGTTTCAGGGATGTTCCCTCCCGGAGTCTTCTGTATAATCCTGCGTAGGTGATTAGGATGATGGTAAGTATCACAGCAACTAGTATGATGTATGAACGGATGAAGTCATCTAGGCGGACGTAAGGTTCTAGCATCTCGTAGATATTCCTTTCAGCGAATTGGTAGTTTTGCAATTTTTCCAATTTTATAGGGCTATTGCAGAAGGTGGTGTTTACTTCGTTGAAGATGGTAGGGTGGATGGTTATCTCGTCCCAATATCTGCTCTCCAGGGTGCTGTAAGTGACATCGTTGATTTTTACTTGGCAATTTTCGAAGTGAATGAGCGCTGATCCTTGGATTTTTCGATCGTCTAGGCCACAGGTAGTGGAGATGATGGTCGCTGGAGCCTCGATTAAGATTATGTAGTTTGGTTCCGGTTGAAAAATTTCGGCGTCAGGTTTCCCGTTGTGCAGATATTGTCAAGATTTCAAGAAGTTTATTTCTAAGGTCCTCTAACGAGTTATGTAATTCGTTTATACCGGCCAATGTCTTTAAGGAGTTATCTATCTTGTTTATGTTTTCTTCGTACTGTCTGAGTTTTACTATGTGTAGTAAATTGTTGTGTCCAGTTCTAGCTACGCCTAAACGCAAGGGTACGACTCATTTATTGTTGGTCAGGTCGTGTATTTCCATCTTCTGTCCTAGTGTCAGTGGGATTAGCCTGAAATTTACGGGGTTTCTTCATTTTTGACTTATGTGGTTTTTGGTTTTTGCTAGTAATTAAGGTAACTTTTTTATTTTTCTTGACTTTATGTTTAGAAAATCTTGGAGTCAGATTATTTCTTCTACATTCTTTCCTAAAGATTTTGGTATTTACAGCGTACTGTTCTGGGTGTTCCCTACATTTATTAAGTTTTTCTATATTTTCTTTAGTTTTATTTTCTAGTCTTTGTGTTATGGGTGGATAAAATTTAGTTTGGAATTCATTAAGCTTATCTAGATATTCGTGTACACTCTTATGTTGTACTTCCTCAATGAATTTGTATGTACGTCCGAAGAAGGCTTCGAAAGGGGTTAATTGGGTAGCCGAATGAATGGCATTGTTGTAAGTGATTAGGGTTTCACTTAAGATATCTTCGTGATCTTTGAATTTATTCAGGTTGAATATAATTCTGTAGATTTCAGTCAAGGTGGAGTGGAGAGTCTTTCAGCAGGAGAATTGCTACTGCTTTGTTGGTACGATGTTACAGTCTTTAAAGATGCTTGCTGTGAATTCTGCTCCTGCCCTATAGCTTTAGCGTTGTGTAAAAACCCCATTTCACACCCTTAGGGGATGAATTTTGAAAAATCGCTTCTTAGTGGATGTTCACGCCATTATAGGGATGCACTGTCAAAATTTCAGCCCTATAGCTCCAGCGGTTTGGATAAACCCTATTTCACCCGCTTAAGGGATGAATTTCGAAAAATCGCTTTATAGTGGATATCCACGTCATTATAGGGATGCACTGTCAAAATTTCAGCCCTATAGCTTTAGCGGCTTATAAAAACCCCATTTCATACCCTTAGGGGATGAATTTTGAAAAATCGCTCTTTAGTGGATTACTGGATGTAAACGTCATTATAGGGATGCACTGTCAAAATTTCAGCCCTATACCTTTGGCGGTTTGTAAAAACCCCATTTCACACCCTTAGGGGATGAATTTCAAAAAATCGCTCTTTAGTGGATGTCCACGTCATTATAGGGATCTACTGTTAAAATTTCAACCCTATAGCTCCAGCGGTTTGGATAAACCCCATTTCACCCCCTTAAGGGATGAATTTCGAAAATTCGCTTTATAGTGGATGTCCACGCCATTATAGGGATGCACTGTCAAAATTTCAGCCCTATAGCTTCAGCGGTTTGTAAAAACCCCATTTCACACCCTTAGGGGATGAATTTCGAAAAATCGCTCTTTAGTGGATGTCCACGTCATTATACGGATCCACTGTTAAAATTTCAACCCTATAGCTCCAGCGGTTTGGGTAAACCCCATTTCACCCCCTTAGGGGATGAATTTCGAAAAATCGCTTCTTAGCGGATGTCCACGCCATTATAGGGATGCACTGCCAAAATTTCAGCCCTATAGCTCCAACGGTTTGGATAAACCCCATTTCACCCCCTTAGGGGATGAATTTCGAAAAATCGCTCTTTAGTGGATGTCCACGCCATTATAGGGATGCACTGTCAAAATTTCTGCCCTATAGCTCCAGCGGTTTGGGTAAACCCCATTTCACCCCCTTAGGGGATGAATTTCGAAAAATCGCTTCTTAGCGGATGTCCACGCCATTATAGGGATGCACTGCCAAAATTTCAGCCCTATAGCTCCAACGGTTTGGATAAACCCCATTTCACCCCCTTAGGGGATGAATTTCGAAAAATCGCTTTATAGTGGATGTCCACTCCATTATAGGGATGCACTGTCCAAATTTCAGCCCTATAGCTCCAGCGGTTTGGATAAACCCCATTTCACCCCCTTAGGGGATGAATTTCGAAAAATCGCTTTTTAGTGGATGTCCACGCCATTATAGGGATGCACTGTCAAAATTTCAGCCCTTTAGCTCCAGCGGTTTAGGTTGTGCGTTGTCTGTCAGTCAGTTACTTTTTATACAATAGAAAAAAAAAGTAAAGATAAAAAATCCCCTTACAACTTATTGAACCCCATTTCACCCCCTTAAACCCTTTTTTGCTCCATAAAAAGTAGCCTATGTCCGTCTCCAAGGTCTAAACTATGTCTGTAGCAAATTTCATCAAAATCGGTTTAGTGGTTTAGGCGTGAAAGCGTAACAGACAGACAGACAGACAGACAGACAGACAGGCAGACAGAGTTACTTTCGCATTTATAATATTAGTAAGGATATATATATATATATATATATATATATATATATATATATATATATATATATATATATATATATATATATATATGGGCGATTCTCCGGAACTTTTATGAATTTTTATGAATTACAATTTTTGTAGGAAGATTAAAAATAAAAGAAGCTATCGATAATGTTAAGAAATTATTAATGAGCAATGAGGTTTAAGTACGAAGTCATTTAAAACGATATTTTGCAATGCAATTTTAAAAAATGTTCCGTTACCTGTCACTTTTCGGCCTGTCTTTAGCGCTAATCTGAATGAAAAACTATTTATATTTGTGATAGGAAGCGTTGACACAAATAGTGAAAAGTGAAAAATTGTAGTTTAACTCTTAAGGAAAAATGCAGTTGTGTTCGGTGCAGTGTCAAATCGCTATATTTTCCAAAAAACATATTATCATATTTTTGGTTTGTACGGGCCCTCAAAAGTCAAGCGCATGGTAACAAACGAACGAACGAACGCATGCAGTGTGTACGGACTGCAAATAGCAAACGAACGAATTTGAATTGTTTGCTTGGATTCGGAACTCAAATAAAATTTGCGTACATTTGATCGTTCGTTCGCTCGAGTTTGTGGAACAAATTTGTTATATGTAGACGAATTTCAAACCGAAAAAAACGAATCCGTTTGAGTTTCTCTATCTTCCGCCATAAATGGATAGCTCAAACACATGTGTTGAAATTTAGTTCAGAGTGCGATAGTTGTGTAAAATAAATGTAGGTAAGTTTAGTATTTTTTCCCTTGGGTAAGTTCAATTTCGTTCAAATTTAGTCCTTTAGATTGAAATGATGGATTCGAACAACGAAATCATTTTTAAATTGATTGAAGAATATAAAGCCAAACCGTGTTTATGGGATCCTACTGAAGGAAATTATAAAATTACCAAAAAAAATACGATGCTTGGCTATGGCTAGGATTGCGGAAAGCGTAAAATGCGAAGTAAACGAAGTGAAGAAAAAAATGAATTCCTTACTTGCGTCTTTTAGAAGGAAAGGAAAGTCATTTAGAAGGAAGAAATTCACTGCTATAAGTTTTATCAACAGTAGAGTCCCGACTACTAAATTTGTGATTGCAACTAAAACTTCTGCAAATATCATCGAATGAATGCAAACGTTTTTTTGTGGGCTTACACAGCGTACACACCGAGCAAATTTGTTTCTTTCTTCACTTCTATTTTGTAGAATTTTTAGAACCGTCCACACATAACACATTCGTTCGCTAGAAGGCAGCGAACGAACGGTCAAATGTGCTAAGTTTTGCTACTGGTTCCGAATCGGAGCGGATGATTCAAATTTGTTTGTTTGCAATTTTTAACCCGTACACACTACGCACATTCGTTCGTTCGTTCGCCTGATTTCACTTGGTCTGTACATACCTTTACATTAAATTCATCCCCGTAAAATTTCTTATGACCTATTGTAACTAGTTAAATCATATGTAACGTTTTCTTCGCCTAAGTTGTTTCATGAATCTTAAAAAAAAGTAATTTTAGCGAATGTCAAAATTGTAACCATGTCACATTTGATGTCAAAATTGTAACCATGTCAATATAACCATGACATAAAAAAAAAATGCGCATTGAATTTTTTAATGTTCTACATCAGAAAACATTTATTTATGAAATAAGAAACACAAAAAATATCATGGCACGATTGTGCTATCAATTTGAAATTACATTTTTCCAATTAGCTCAGGTTAAAGGTTCTGGAGAATTGCCCATATATATATATATATATATATATATATATATATATATATATATATATATATATATATATACCTATATATATATATATATATATATATATATATATATATATGTATATATATATATATATATATATATATATATATATATCCTTACTAATATTATAAATGCGAAAGTAACTCTGTCTGTCTGTCTGTCTGTCTGTCTGTCTGTCTGTCTGTTACGCTTTCACGCCTAAACCACTAAACCGATTTTGATGAAATTTGCTACAGACATAGTTTAGACCTTGGAGACGGACATAGGCTACTTTTTATGGAGCAAAAAAGGGTTTAAGGGGGTGAAATGGGGTTCAATAAGTTGTAAGGGGATTTTTTATCTTTACTTTTTTTTTCTATTGTATAAAAAGTAACTGACTGACAGACAACGCACAACCTAAACCTCTGAAGCTGAAGGGCTGAAATTTTGACAGTGCATCCCTATAATCACGTAGAAATGAATGACTCGAAATTCACTTTATTTAATATTCATTTGTGATTGCTTCATAATTTCTTACATCCACGTAAATAGGCGAACAAACTTAACGAACGTTCGTCAAACCCTAAAATGTCACTTTTCTTGATGACATACACATGCCAATCTCTGCTTCAAAACTTGCAGATTTGTTGAGCAGAGGTGATATTCGCAGCAATTTGTTTACCATATTTATTAAAAAAATGCACTATAATAAACCCTTTTTAGGGATAATAACAGCTGACTTTTTTGTTGGTGTTTTTTAAGGAAAACATTGCACATAATAAACAGTTTTTAAAGGCGTTGCAAGGCACGCGGGTTTTATGCTAGTATATATATATATATATATATATATATATATATATATATATATATATATATATATATATACAGGGTGTCCCACATAAACTTACAAAGCGGCCGGCTGTGGATAGGTCTTGGATAGTCGAACAAAAAATCGTATGGGTGGGGGGGGGGGGAATCGTAACGGTTTAGCCGCTAGGGCGTTTTGAAGTTTTTTTGCTACAGTTTTACATATCACCCTGTATTTTTGTAACCGTATAACCTATTTTCATGGTTATGGTACCAGTGCACGCAGGTGAGGCATTTTGTAGTTTCAGGGATGTTCCCTCCCGGAGTCTTCTGTATAATCCTGCGTAGGTGATTAGGATGATGGTAAGTATCACAGCAACTAGTATGATGTATGAAGGGATGAAGTCATCTATGCGGACGTAAGGTTCTAGCATCTCGTAGATATTCCTTTCAGCGAATTGGTAGTTTTGCAATTTTTCCAATTTTATAGGGCTATTGCAGAAGGTGGTGTTTACTTCGTTGAAGATGGTAGGGTGGATGGTTATCTCGTCCCAATATCTGCTCTCCAGGGTGCTGTAAGTGACATCGTTGATTTTTACTTGGCAATTTTCGAAGTGAATGAGCGCTGATCCTTGGATTTTTCGATCGTCTAGGCCACAGGTAGTGGAGATGATGGTCGCTGGAGCCTCGATTAAGATTATGTAGTTTGGTTCCGGTTGAAAAATTTCGGCGTCAGGTTTCCCGTTGTGCAGATATTGTCAAGATTTCAAGAAGTTTATTTCTAAGGTCCTCTAACGAGTTATGTAATTCGTTTATACCGGCCAATGTCTTTAAGGAGTTATCTATCTTGTTTATGTTTTCTTCGTACTGTCTGAGTTTTACTATGTGTAGTAAATTGTTGTGTCCAGTTCTAGCTACGCCTAAACGCAAGGGTACGACTCATTTATTGTTGGTCAGGTCGTGTATTTCCATCTTCTGTCCTAGTGTCAGTGGGATTAGCCTGAAATTTACGGGGTTTCTTCATTTTTGACTTATGTGGTTTTTGGTTTTTGCTAGTAATTAAGGTAACTTTTTTATTTTTCTTGACTTTATGTTTAGAAAATCTTGGAGTCAGATTATTTCTTCTACATTCTTTCCTAAAGATTTTGGTATTTACAGCGTACTGTTCTGGGTGTTCCCTACATTTATTAAGTTTTTCTATATTTTCTTTAGTTTTATTTTCTAGTCTTTGTGTTATGGGTGGATAAAATTTAGTTTGGAATTCATTAAGCTTATCTAGATATTCGTGTACACTCTTATGTTGTACTTCCTCAATGAATTTGTATGTACGTCCGAAGAAGGCTTCGAAAGGGGTTAATTGGGTAGCCGAATGAATGGCATTGTTGTAAGTGATTAGGGTTTCACTTAAGATATCTTCGTGATCTTTGAATTTATTCAGGTTGAATATAATTCTGTAGATTTCAGTCAAGGTGGAGTGGAGGAGTCTTTCAGCAGGAGAATTGCTACTGCTTTGTTGGTACGATGTTACAGTCTTTAAAGATGCTTGCTGTGAATTCTGCTCCTGCCCTATAGCTTTAGCGTTGTGTAAAAACCCCATTTCACACCCTTAGGGGATGAATTTTGAAAAATCGCTTCTTAGTGGATGTTCACGCCATTATAGGGATGCACTGTCAAAATTTCAGCCCTATAGCTCCAGCGGTTTGGATAAACCCTATTTCACCCGCTTAAGGGATGAATTTCGAAAAATCGCTTTATAGTGGATATCCACGTCATTATAGGGATGCACTGTCAAAATTTCAGCCCTATAGCTTTAGCGGCTTATAAAAACCCCATTTCATACCCTTAGGGGATGAATTTTGAAAAATCGCTCTTTAGTGGATTACTGGATGTAAACGTCATTATAGGGATGCACTGTCAAAATTTCAGCCCTATACTTTTGGCGGTTTGTAAAAACCCCATTTCACACCCTTAGGGGATGAATTTCAAAAAATCGCTCTTTAGTGGATGTCCACGTCATTATAGGGATCTACTGTTAAAATTTCAACCCTATAGCTCCAGCGGTTTGGATAAACCCCATTTCACCCCCTTAAGGGATGAATTTCGAAAATTCGCTTTATAGTGGATGTCCACGCCATTATAGGGATGCACTGTCAAAATTTCAGCCCTATAGCTTCAGCGGTTTGTAAAAACCCCATTTCACACCCTTAGGGGATGAATTTCGAAAAATCGCTCTTTAGTGGATGTCCACGTCATTATACGGATCCACTGTTAAAATTTCAACCCTATAGCTCCAGCGGTTTGGGTAAACCCCATTTCACCCCCTTAGGGGATGAATTTCGAAAAATCGCTTCTTAGCGGATGTCCACGCCATTATAGTGTAGTAATTTAACACCCACATCCGCTAAAAAACAGCTCCCATGCTCGGGAGGTGCCCAGTCAGCATTTTAAGTAAAGAACCCTTTCATAAATGCAATGTAACTTAACACATCCTAAATTCGTTATTTCAATAACTACTAAAATGCTGCACCGCAGCAATTCCTATCTTTTTTTTCACACCATAAATGCTGACTGCGCGTATCTTTCCCGAGCATGCGAGCCGCAAGCCAAGGGACATGAGAACTCAAAAGTCAGTTCTCGTTGTACCGCCGCGCAAATAAGTTCGTTAATAAACAGTTTGTACTAATTTTTTATACCGTTAATTAAATAGAGTTTTCACCTAAACTCAGTGTTTCTTTCTTTTCTTCATAAGTATCTCATCTTTTTTCGCGGAGGGCTTCGGGGCTCAACAGTTTTGGTGGCAGCAGGTGGAATTCCACGCGGTGGAACCAGCCATTCAATCTCTTTAAAAAAAAAAATAATTTAATTCTGTGCGTCTCTACTCATCTTTATCATCTTTTGTGATTCTACAACGCACGCACATTATGTGCATCAATTAAACATCTTTACTAATTCTTGAAATTCATGTGCTTCATAATAAACATCTTATAATTGTTGGAATTTATGTGCATTTTGAGCATCTCCACTACTTCTTGAAATTTATGTGCAAGCACCTTTACTAATTCTTGGAATCTTTGTGATTATACTGAGCTTTACTACCTAATACTCAGAGTTTGAGTGCATCAACAACGCATCTTTACTTTGATGTATATTGAAAAATCTGTGCAGCAAAAGCACCAACAAATTAGAAAATTTGCATCAATCAAGTGTAGCAACGCATTTTTTTTTTACCAGTTTTCAATAACAACATCAACATTGTGCTCAGTTCAACATTGTTTCAACATAGCGCGCAGTAACTACCTTGTGCAGTTTCAACACGTGTGAAGCCACATAAATTCAAAATACTTATATTCTTTCATCTACTTTTGTGCATCATTGGAGCAGCAACATACACAAATTTCTGCAACAATTAACCATCAAAGAGTGCCAAATTTCAACCGCAGACAAGGGCTAACGGACACCAACAACCTCATCCAACATCGGCTCATCACGATCAAAATATTGATAAAATGTTAATAATTTTGTGAGTAGCTTTAATTAATTTACAATTTATTCATATATATATATCTACTGTCGTGATAGTGCTGTCAAAAAAAATTTTTTTTTTAATACAATTTGCTTTTGTACACTATTATTGGTTGGTTGGTGCATTTTGTCTCGTTCTGGATTGTTTTTGCATTTAATTTTGATTTATCGGATTCATTTTCGACGTTTGCTTTGTATACTTGATATAATTTACCTTGCGCATTTTGAGAATGGGCTTCATGTTTTAAATTTATTGCATATTTGAATTTAAATCTCAGGTTCGATATTTTTTTTTTTGCGGACTGATTACTGATGAAATTTTTATTTTCGTTTGGACCAATTGATCGGAGATCTTTCAAGGTTTAAGTTTTTATTTTATTTATTCCCTCCATTGGAAATCCCCTAAATTTTCTTTGATATGGATAACATATTTTCACTGAATTCTTTATCGATATAAAGTTGTACGCCAGCTGTAAAAGCGGCAGATCTAGCCGAATGGGGCTTACTACCGCTCACTCAACTAAATACTTTGTAATCACTTTATCCTCTTTTTACATCCATTAGTTGGATTTACTTTGAAACTTGGAAAACATCATAGCATAGTATCTCATTCACCCTTTGTGCGTGCTGAAATTAGGGGTAACACACTATAGCAATAAAAACAAACATTTTTTTTGCGTAACCTCCTTTCCGGCATCTAATTCACTTACTCGCAATCGTGACCCTAAAGGCACATGAGTAAGAAATCTACAAAGAATAAGAAGCCCCCTTTAGCTGAATTTGCCATCTCTTTAAGAAGTCAAAGCAGGGATCTCAAACAAATAGATCCTTTACCGAGCATCTCCGAACTCCCCGAGAGAAACCCAGACTTTTTAGAAGGCGACGCCAAAACATTAAAATTTGACGAAATGTCTAACTTTAACCTCTCTAACGCTATAAAAATGGTCCCTGAGTTTGACGGGGACCCCAAAAACCTCCATCGATTTCTACAAATTGCCAAGATTCAGTATAGCCTGGCGACATCCGAAACCCACAAGCTAGAATTTCTGAACCTGGTTAAGTCAAAACTTACCGGCAAAGCATACAATAGTGTTTTGCGGTACCACGACTTTGACACCTGGGAAGCTCTACGAGCTAGCTTGGAGAAACAATTCTCAAAACAACGATCCTTGCAAGTTGTACAGTCTGAGCTATTCAATGCTCGACAAGAATCCAAGGAAACCGTTGTCCACTATGCAGAAAAAATTGAAAGGCTACTGGAAGAACTAAATATCTCCGGTGCCAAAAGCGAGACTAGAGAAGGAAATGAAGCCATACGTGCCTTAAACGAACAAATGGCTGTCAATAATTTCAAAAGAGGTCTTAAACAGCCCTTAAAATTAATAGTGAAAGCCTCACATCATGACTCTCTTAAGGAAGCTGTGGACCTCGCTCTGGAGGAAGAGAAGCTCCTCGAAAGCGAATCCAAAGTCGCACCAACATTCAATCGAAACTCCAAACAATGTCGGTTCTGCAAGAATCTGGGGCACGACATTAACGAATGTCGCAAGTATAGCGCTCTCCTCCGACAACAACAACCCTCTAAACCATTTCCGACTTTTCGGGGGACAATAAATAAAGTCAGCCCGTCCTCACCTACCCCGGTTTGCCGATATTGTAAGAACTCGGGTCACTCAATCGAACAATGCAGAAAAAGGGAATATAATAACTCCAAAAGAACGACAGTAAAAACTGGCGATAATACCAATCTCACTTCTTCGCCTCGACTGGGAAACGAATCTGCTCCTGGCCCAAGCGGTTCGGTGACCAGGATAAGGGATATAAAATAGGCAACCGCTTCACATACACCATCTACCACAATCCTACTAACTCCGTCAATAATACTAATTCTACTAATTCCGGTACCGAATCCACTAACGCTCGTAACAATCCTACTAACTCCGTCAATAATACTAATTCTACTAATTCCGGTACCGAATCCACTAACGCTCGTAACAATCCTACTAATTCTTCTAATTCTGAACCCACTAGTGTTATTAAATCTCTTAGTATCATGTCATTCGATCATTGCAAAACATTTAGGAATGAAACTCCAATCATTTTAGCTGAATCCCTCTCCAATTCCAATGTATTCCTCCTCGACACTGGTGCCTCACTGAGTCTAATAAAAGTCAACGCTCTACAGGATGATGTCGAGGTAGATACCCACAAAATCATTCAGATCACGGGAATAACACAAGAAGGCATCCTTACTAAAGGAGCTGTGTACCTGCATTTGGCTCTACCCAACAGTAAGCCACTAACTCACCAATTTCACGTAGTTGCCTCTGATTTCCCCATTACGGCCGAAGGTATTCTAGGACAAGATTTCTTCCTCAAAACTAAAGCTAAACTTGACTACGAGGACCTAACATTCAGCTTTTATCACCAAGGGAGATTACACGTATCACAATTCTCTTGCACCTTCGAGAGAATAGAAATCCCTCCAAGGTGCGAAAGAATAGTTAACTGGGGACCAATTCTCTCCGAAGAAGAAGTCTTCTGCCTTCCGCAAGAAATTCTGCCTCACGTGTATACAGCAGGAACTATTGCCCGGCCTACTGAAGGCTACATAAAAGTTGCAACACTAAACACCACTGATAAAGTAGTTACGCTACAAGGAAACGGAAACCTTCATTATGAACCATTATCACAGTACCACGTCTTAACTCCCTCCACGCTAAGAAGCGAAACCAAAGTTCACAAGCGCTTAGAAACTCTAACCTCCTTGTTAAGTCTGTCCCACCTAAATAACGAGGAGCGCGATTCAATTCTTGACCTTTGCCGTGAGTACAACCAGTTATTCTATATCGAAGGTGACACGTTGACTTTCACTGACGCAGCAAAACACACACTTCAAATTCACCCTAATAAAGCCCCAATCAACACTAAACCCTACCGTCTTCCGGAAATCCACAAAGCTGAGATAGACAAACAGACACAAAAACTCTTAAAGGAAGATATTATACGTCCAAGCGCAAGCCCTTGGAATTCGCCTCTCTTGGTAGTGCCAAAAAAAGCGGATTCCGACGGTTCAAGGAAGTGGAGAATGGTGGTAGACTTCCGTAAACTCAATGAGTTGACGATACCAGATGCCTACCCACTCCCTAATATAGAAGAAATTCTAGATCAACTCGGGAACTCTCGCTATTTTAGTACGCTCGATCTGGCTAATGGCTATTACCAGATCAGTGTTGCTGAAGAGGACAAACCAAAAACTGCATTCAGCACTCCGCAAGGACACTTCGAATTTAACCGAATGCCCTTCGGACTGCGAAATGCTCCAGCCACTTTCCAACGGCTGATGAACGTAGTGTTGGCCGGACTTCATGGCACACGATGCTTTGTCTATCTCGATGATATTGTTGTGTATGGTCATAATCTAACAGACCATAATAAAAAACTCGGCGACGTGTTTGAATGCCTCAAAAGGTTTAATCTAAAATTGCAACCCTCAAAATGTAAATTCTTACACAAGGAAGTGATGTACCTTGGACATATTATCACTGATCAGGGTATCAAGCCCGATCCACAGAAAATCTCAGCCATCCAATCTATAAAGGCCCCACAGAATTGTAAGCAAGTAAAATCGTTTCTAGGACTCGTTGGCTATTACCGGAAATTCATCCCGAATTTTGCCGGTCTAGCTAAACCACTTACCACCCTTCTAAAAAAGGACGTTCCTTTTGTCTGGGACGCCCATTGCGACGAATCCTTCGAGCTTCTAAAAAGGACAATAACGAAGTCCCCAATTCTCCAATATCCCGACTTTCAGAAGAAGTTTTTCATTACCACGGATGCGAGTAATACGGCCATAGGCGCCGTTCTGTCTCAGCGTCCCAACAATGGCAACGTCGACCTCCCCATTGCTTACGCTAGCCGTACTCTTAATAAGGCAGAAAAAAACTATTCAACAATTGAAAAGGAGGCTCTGGCGGTCGTTTGGGCGGTGAATCGGTTTCGCCCCTATGTCTATGGAAGGAAAATTACCATTTTCACTGACCATAAACCCCTCGTTTGGATCTTTAACCTCAAAGACCCTAGTTCACGAATAATGCGATGGAGAATTAAGCTAGAAGAATACGATTTCGAAGTTGAACATAAGAAGGGCAAACTTAACACAAATGTAGACGCTTTATCCCGGTTACCAACAGCGGAAACTTTAGTGGTAACTAGATCTCACTCCAACAATCCAAATCAAACTCCTGTTATAATCACAGAAACACCTGAAATATATAACAAGCCTCGTGTTACAGAGCTCACGGACCCTTCGGAAATTTCCAGGGTATTAATCGAATATCATGACAACCCAATAGGAGGACACCAAGGCGTAAAACGTACACTCCGGAGAATTAAAGAAAAATTCAATTGGAAAAACATTTCTAAAGACGTTAAAGACTACATCGGAGCTTGTGAAACTTGTAAAAAGAGTAAAATCTGCGTAAAAACCAAAATACCTATGAAACTGACTACCACGTCTAGAGTGCCTTTCGAGAGAGTAGCATTGGACATAGTCGGTCCACTCCCAGAGTCTGAGAGTCAGAACAAGTACATCTTAACATTCCAAGATGACCTTACAAAATTTATTATGGCTATACCAATCCCCAATCAAGAAGCACATACGGTAGCGGAAAATTATGTTCGAAAACTGATCTGTATCTTTGGCACACCCAAATCCCTTCTCACAGATCGAGGAGCAAATTTCCTTAGCGATTTATTCAAACGCACATGTCGTCTCTTAAAGATCCAAAAACTTCAAACCACTCCGTACCACCCCCAATCTAACGGATCCTTAGAACGCAGTCATCGCACGCTAGGTGATTACCTACGATGTTACGCTACTAAGGACCCTTCTAACTGGGATCTATGGATAGACTACGCTGTTTTCTGTTATAATACCACTCCCCACTCTTCAACAAACTATACTCCATACGAAGCCCTGTTTGGACACAAACCCGAACTGCCTTCGTCCCTGTTAAGGCCTAGCGAGCCTGTTTACAACTATGACGACTATGTCATCGAACTGAAGGCAAGACTACAAAACGGATACCAGACTATCCGCGAAAATCAAATTAAGGCTAAACGACAAGCTAAAGAATCCTATGATAAGGGCACAAAGCCCACAAGCTTCAATGAAGGTGATCTCATACTCCTCGAATCTAAGATAAAAGCCAATAAAAAATTAAGTCCGCTCTACGAAGGTCCTTATGAAATAGTCAAGGCAAATTCCGCAGAAACCTCAACTATAAAAATAGGCAACAAACTTAAAATTGTACACAACAACCTACTCAAAGCCCTTCGATGATAGACAATCGTCATTATATTTCTTTTCGCGAGTCGATGAATCCGCGTTTCAATTATCAATAATAAAATTTCACACTACAACCCTCGTTTTTCTCACCAAATAGCGAGAGAAAACTCTTAGGAAACAAACACGTCAGGGTTCATAACGACAGGCTTAAGCCGTATTACAATTGAACCATACCTCTCTCGCACTAGTATTATGTAATTTAGCCTTAATCTCACTAACTCGAAACCCATCTAAATCATAGATTACACTGTCACTGCCTTCAAAGTCAGTGGTCACTTTACGAAATAACATGCGCATATGACTCTCTCGATCTTTAATAAATTCTCGCGAATCTTTAAAACTTAAGCACAGTCTTACTTCTCTATGAAATATTTTTCCATGATTGATGGGAAAATGTAAGCCATCCCACCACGGGTGGCCTCGAAACCACTAATCCTAGAGGTTAATGCTAGAGCAACACTTTCAATAAGGTGGACATCAACCTCAAATCAATCTAATTAATGAATGTAATAACAAACTCTTATTTGCACCCTTCCAACGAAGTTAAGCATCTAGCGTGCGAACGACCTACCATATCGTCATAGATCATTACTCTTTTACATTTTATCTATCCAAATCTCTGATTGTTATACTAATCCACTACAGAGAAACTCTTACGACGCGTTCCAAAGTTCCTGTCTAAACAACTTTTACATTCCATTCCAGATCCCTTTACTCTTTCGTCACGACCATATTGGCCCAAGGACACACCATTACCCCATTTACTGCAAATACAGGAGTCTATTTTGAAAAAATGGGAACAGTACACAAGTCAACCGCCGATTGGAAGTTACTACTCTACATAAATACAACAGCTCTAGAAACAGACTACCGCCAACTGGAAGTCCACTACCAGAATTTGGAAGAACTTTGCACTGCAACAAGACAAAAGTTTCCCGAGGACAACTGTATGGTCACTACTAAGCTCATCAACAACACACTTTTTGAAATAAATCAGGTTAACAGGTACTTTGCCAACCTAACTCGCACTGTGTCTCGATCAAAGCGCGGACTATTAGATATAGTCGGCAAGACACAAAAATTCCTTTTCGGAGTTATGGATAACGATGACTCCAAGCACATAGAAGAAACAATCCATAATCTTCAAACTAATCAAGCAAAATTACACCATTCCTTTACGGACAAGGTCTCTGTCTTAGTTGAAACTATGCAACATTCACTCTCCTCTTTGAATAACACATTCTCAAAGATATCAAGTAGCCTCAATAAGGTAGAGAAAGAGATGGAAGAGCAAAAGACTAACCAAAGAAATTTCCACTTATTCGATGAAGCAGCCAACATATTAACCCTCACAGCTAATAGCATTGTATCCAGTCAAAATGAATACTTGGACATCCTACAAGAATCCAGACTGGGACGATTAGACAAACATCTCGTTAAATCCGAAATATTCCTAAAAGCCTTAAGAGATATACAACTTGAAACCTTAGATCACTTGAAACTCCCAATGAAACCTTCTGAATACAACATACCCTTAATCGCCCAAGTATCTACCGTTTCACCAATATTAACAACGAATTCTTTAATCTTCCAGATAAAGGTCCCTCTGATCAAAAACTCCTTTTCATTATACAAACTAACTAGTGTGCCAGCTCGACTTAAAAATAATAGCTATTATTATGTGAAAATCGATTCACAATTCACTCTCATCGACGAAACTCGTGAACGATATGCTTTCCTCAAACAAAGTGACCTCAGTGAATGTCAACAACTCCAGCAAAATGAATTTATTTGCACTCAGAACTTTGTCTCTTATACCTTTAATAAAGAAAATTGTATTATTGGCCTAAACCAGGGAGAAATCACTCCTGCCAATTGCGAAATTAGACTGTTTAATCTAACATACGAAATATGGAATGTGCTCCTAAAAGCAAACACCTGGATATATATAGTCCCGCATCAGACTACAATCCGAATAAATTGTAATGGAAGCTCCTATTCTGTGCCATTACATGGCAGCGGAATTCTGGGATTAAACCCAGGATGCCGAGCAAAAACTAAACAAGTGTCACTCGAGACCCACTCAGCTATTCCTCCCACTGAGGCAATATTTTATCAACTGGGTAAACCACCTTTCGACAACTTAACCTTAAACCTTTCTGCTATCTCAGAAAAAGATCATGTTCCTCGAGTAATCTTCGACAGTCAAGATTTAGACAAACTTAGCGTCAAGCTCACGTCTATCACATCAGATATATCCGACAATTTTGTATTAGATACTTCAGTGATTACTTCCAATAACATATTTCATATCACATTACCCACCCTTTCGCTAGCTCTCTTAATAGCGCTAAGCTACATAATATACAAGAGATATTTTAAATGTGAACTAACTCTGTGCACTAAACGCAGAATTGAAGAAGAAACAACCGATGAGTAATATCAGCCAGAACAAATTTAATCCAGACGCTAACAATATTATATACAATTGATGCACCAGCCTTATAATAAACTAAGATTGAACGCACCCACTAACCAATATTAGTTAGTCATACTAGTAATGTAGTAAAAGTATCAGTAATGTAAGTTTAATTGAAGAATAAAAGAAAAGAAGTGTAACATTTCCGAAAAATAAAGGAAACAATAGTAAAAAAAAAAAAATATTTCAAACTTTTCAAAAAGAAAAGAATCATTAAAATTTTCTATTTTCAAAAAAAAAAAAATAAATATTCCTCCCCATGAACAAAAAAAATATATAGTTTTGATAAAAACCTAAATTTTGTAACATTTCCGAAAAATAAAGGAAATGAATGAAAATAAATAGAAAGTGTATATATATAAATTTTTCTTTGCAAAACAAATACATAATATTGACAAACGATCGACTTCATCGATCTCCATAAGGGGGGAGGAATGTAGTAATTTAACACCCACATCCGCTAAAAAACAGCTCCCATGCTCGGGAGGTGCCCAGTCAGCATTTTAAGTAAAGAACCCTTTCATAAATGCAATGTAACTTAACACATCCTAAATTCGTTATTTCAATAACTACTAAAATGCTGCACCGCAGCAATTCCTATCTTTTTTTTCACACCATAAATGCTGACTGCGCGTATCTTTCCCGAGCATGCGAGCCGCAAGCCAAGGGACATGAGAACTCAAAAGTCAGTTCTCGTTGTACCGCCGCGCAAATAAGTTCGTTAATAAACAGTTTGTACTAATTTTTTATACCGTTAATTAAATAGAGTTTTCACCTAAACTCAGTGTTTCTTTCTTTTCTTCATAAGTATCTCATCTTTTTTCGCGGAGGGCTTCGGGGCTCAACAATAGGGATGCACTGCCAAAATTTCAGCCCTATAGCTCCAACGGTTTGGATAAACCCCATTTCACCCCCTTAGGGGATGAATTTCGAAAAATCGCTCTTTAGTGGATGTCCACGCCATTATAGGGATGCACTGTCAAAATTTCAGCCCTATAGCTCCAGCGGTTTGGGTAAACCCCATTTCACCCCCTTAGGGGATGAATTTCGAAAAATCGCTTCTTAGCGGATGTCCACGCCATTATAGGGATGCACTGCCAAAATTTCAGCCCTATAGCTCCAACGGTTTGGATAAACCCCATTTCACCCCCTTAGGGGATGAATTTCGAAAAATCGCTTTATAGTGGATGTCCACTCCATTATAGGGATGCACTGTCCAAATTTCAGCCCTATAGCTCCAGCGGTTTGGATAAACCCCATTTCACCCCCTTAGGGGATGAATTTCGAAAAATCGCTTTTTAGTGGATGTCCACGCCATTATAGGGATGCACTGTCAAAATTTCAGCCCTTTAGCTCCAGCGGTTTAGGTTGTGCGTTGTCTGTCAGTCATTTACTTTTTATACAATAGAAAAAAAAAGTAAAGATAAAAAATCCCCTTACAACTTATTGAACCCCATTTCACCCCCTTAAACCCTTTTTTGCTCCATAAAAAGTAGCCTATGTCCGTCTCCAAGGTCTAAACTGTCTGTCTGTCTGTCTGTCTGTCTGTCTGTTACGCTTTCACGCCTAAACCACTAAACCGATTTTGATGAAATTTGCTACAGACATAGTTTAGACCTTGGAGACGGACATAGGCTACTTTTTATGGAGCAAAAAAGGGTTTAAGGGGGTGAAATGGGGTTCAATAAGTTGTAAGGGGATTTTTTATCTTTACTTTTTTTTTCTATTGTATAAAAAGTAACTGACTGACAGACAACGCACAACCTAAACCTCTGAAGCTGAAGGGCTGAAATTTTGACAGTGCATCCCTATAATCACGTAGAAATGAATGACTCGAAATTCACTTTATTTAATATTCATTTGTGATTGCTTCATAATTTCTTACATCCACGTAAATAGGCGAACAAACTTAACGAACGTTCGCCAAAACCCTAAAATGTCACTTTTCTTGATGACATACACATGCCAATCTCTGCTTCAAAACTTGCAGATTTGTTGAGCAGAGGTGATATTCGCAGCAATTTGTTTACCATATTTATTAAAAAAATGCACTATAATAAACCCTTTTTAGGGATAATAACAGCTGACTTTTTTGTTGGTGTTTTTTAAGGAAAACATTGCACATAATAAACAGTTTTTAAAGGCGTTGCAAGGCACGCGGGTTTTATGCTAGTATATATATATATATATATATATATATATATATATATATATATATATATACAGGGTGTCCCACATAAACTTACAAAGCGGCCGGCTGTGGATAGGTCTTGGATAGTCGAACAAAAAATCGTATGGGTGGGGGGGGGGGAATCGTAACGGTTTAGCCGCTAGGGCGTTTTGAAGTTTTTTTGCTACAGTTTTACATATCACCCTGTATTTTTGTAACCGTATAACCTATTTTCATGGTTATGGTACCAGTGCACGCAGAATTCCTCCACCAATCTACAACGGTAAAAACAATGGTCCTATCTTTCCAACTTTTGGAGTTATGAATCGCCAAAGTCAAAATTTTGTTATTTTTTCACTAAAATTTCAACTAAAACCACCTTTTTCTCCAAAAAATAAGTGATAAACCAATATTATATATATATATATATATATATATATATATATATATATATATGGAGTACATCTAAGGGTTTTAATGGAGTTTCGGGTACCACGTGTGACACTTTTGGGGGAGATCGATCGTACTTTAATGGCTGACAGGTTTCGCAGTTATTTATTATTTGGCAAATTTTGTGTTTCATTGAAGGGAAGAATATTTCTCTTTTTAAAGGACAAAGTGTCTCATTAATACCTCTGTGATTGCTACTTGAATGGTAATCACGTATGATTTTATCTTGTTCGTCATTTTCTGTTATGTATTTTAGTAACTCTGTGCACCAGATTAATTTGAAAACTTTATAACGGGAAAAGAATTTGGAGTATATGGTTTTGACGGTTTTGAAGATATCGTGGTTGGTGTAGATTGCGTTTAATCGATTTGGGGCTGAGAATCTTTTAAGAATTCCGGTTATTGATTCTTCTGTGTTTGTCGCGGTCCTAACTTTTCTCCGCTGCTTGTTTTTGAAGGGATACTTCAGGCTTCATGTTGGATTCTTCTCAGGGGCGGATTTACGAATTTGCCGCCGGTAGGCAGGCAACAAAATGCCGCCTTTATTTCTTAATAAAAATTTGTTTTGTAATTTTAAAAATTGAAAAATATGTAATGTAATAAATTAAATCTCCTTTTAATTTTGATTAAGATTTACAAAACAAAAAATACATGTTTTAAAATATTTCAAGAAGTAAATCATAAGTCATTTCGCGCTTACTAATGTACATTATGAATGTACATTTTTACGGCGGACTTTTTCAACAGCAAATCTATCGATTATTTTATTCAGATCAACTTTTTGCAAAGTTTCCCCCTCAATACACATTATAGCCAAAGCATTGAGTCTTTTCTCAGTCATCGTCGAACGCAAATAAGATTTGATACGTTTCAAGCACAAAAATGATCGTTCCGCGGTACAATTTGCTGCCGCAGTACAAGTAAACATTCAGTGATAACAGTGATATCGATCATCGGATACACCTGGTGCAATTCTTTTTTCTTTTTCGCGCAACCATTTGCCTGCTGAAAGAGGATTTGTTGGTTTTATTTTTGGATCGAGAGGTGCGAAGTGAGACTTCAGATGTAGCAGTTCTGGGACGAGCGTATCCTCGAGATCTTCAGGATAATGTGCACGCAAATTTTCACCAACTTCTTCCAGTTCCAACAGGGACATTTTTTCAAAATCGATGATTCGATTCGACGAACAATTCAACGTTGATGGCAACGTACGCCTCCCTTCTCTTCGTCAATTCTACGCTCAGCTTGTAATAATAATAATCACGAGGTCCTAGTTTCATCGTGTTGCAATTTCCTTCTTCGTGTTGCAATCTTCCTTCGTAGGTCCGTTTTGTATGAATCGACCGATGGCAAAGTCTTCGCCTTTTCTTCAAAATAGTCAAATTCATCCCTGAATGATGCTGTAAGTTGGATCAGAGAGTCGTAAATTCCTACCACGGAAGTCAAGTCAATGTCGACACTTTGCAACATTTTGTTGGACTTATTTAGGCGCTCTAAAATAAATCCCCAGAATACCGTCATGAACGCGGTTTCAAGTGTGTCCAAACTATTTATCAGTCCTTGCGCCTCCGATCGCGTTTTTGGTTTTTGCGTGGGATCTTCTGCAATGGTATGGAGTCCTTCGAAAACCTGCTCCTAATCATTCATTAGAGCTCGACAAGCGTCATCTCGTGCTGACTATCTAGTAGCAGACAGGCTTTTCAATGTTTGGGATGTATCTTTCTTAAGCAGCAAATTCATCAAGACTTCCCACCTAGACGTCGACGCGCTGAAAAATGCGTACACATTTTGGAGAAGTAAGAAATAGTTGCAGGCTTCGCAACAGCACTCGACAGCGTTCGTTCCAACGAGATTTAAGGAGCAAGGGATCCAGCCGAACAAGGGATCCACTCGATTAAATTATTCAATTCCTGCATGCGCGTTTGTAGACCGGTGTAAGCTCCAGACATATGGGGAGCATTGTCATATGACTGCCCTCGGTGGTTTCTCACGTCCAAATCATTTAATTCGAGAAATCCATTTACAGCTTCAAACAGTTATTTCGCTCCGTGACCAGTATTCGGCAGGAACTCTAAAAATGCCTCAACGGGTCTTCCGTTTTCTGCAACGTACCTAATTAATACTGATGCCCGCACAGTCGCTGTCTACCATCACTCATTTTGAACGATTTAAATAGTTTGGTACAGTGGACGAAAACATGCGAGATGAGGTTTGGTTATAGTATTTCAGTTACAAACGTTCTAAAACTGCCGAGCGTATATAGTGACATTTGCTGACTTAACATAGTGACTTAATATAGTTTGATTAAAGTGAAGTCTTTTTGAAATAATTGCTTAACGCAAAATTAAATGAAATTAAAAAAATATTTGTATCTTTCTTCTTCTTCTTTAACGGCTCTACAACCGGGATCCGGTCCTGGCCTCGCGCAACTGTTCTCTCCACCGGTCCCGATTCTGAGCCGATGTCATCCAGTTTGGCATCCCTAAACTCTGAGCGTCCTGGTCCACGCCATCCTTCCAGCGAAGGTTGGGCCTCCCTCGCTGTTGCACCCCATAGGTCTTACCGCAGAGAACTTTACGAGCAGGCTCATCTTCACTCATACGAGCTAGATGCCCTGCCCACCGGAGCCTACCGAGCTTTATTTTCTTCACAACATCTATGTCGCGATAGCGCTCGTAGATCTCGTCATTGTAGAGTCTCCGGAATCGTCCTTCCTCACATACGGGGCCAACAATCCTCCGAAGTATTTTCCTCTCAAACACGCCCAAGAGGTTTGAGTGCTTTTTGCTAAGCACCCACGTTTCGGATGCATATGTGAGAACGGGTAAGACCATCGTCTTATATAGTAAAAGTTTAGACGTTATGGTTAGATATTTGGATTTGAAGAGCCTTGACAGACTATAGTAGGCTTTGTTGGCTTTTAGCAGTCGTGCGCGTATTTCTGGTTCCATGCTATTGTCGGCTGCTACTATTGACCCAAGGTAGGTAAATGATTTTACCACGTCAAACTCGTGTTCCGCTACCTTGATTGTGGGACCAATGTTAGGTATCTTTACATTTTTATTAATCAAAAAGTTTTTGAATATTGAAACATGATTGAAAAATATTCTTCTTCTTCTTTAAACTCCTTTAATCCCTCATGGGACATAGGGCGGAAACAGTTGCCCTCCAGCGGACTCTGTTTTGCGCGACAGCTCTCAGCTCCGACCAGGATCTCCCAGTTGTTGGGGCTTCTTCTAGTAGGGTTCTCCTCCACGTTGTTCTAGGTCTTCCTACTCGACGGGAACCTTGCGGATTCCAGTCAAGGGCCTGTTTGGCTAGGTTTTCGTTTTCGCGTCGCAAGGTGTGGCCAACCCAATTCCATTTCCTTCGCCTGATTTGGTCGTCTATCCTTTCTTGGCCGGCACGGCGCCAAAGTTCTTCGTTTGAAATTCTATCTTGCCAGCGGATTTTTAGGATACGACGAAGGCATCTGTTGATGAAGACTTGTAGGCGCCCTGTGATGAATTGGGTGACTTTCCATGTTTCGCAACCGTACAAAAGAACTGCCTTAACGTTGGAGTTGAACAGCCGCAATTTGGTGTTAGTTGAGATCTCCGTTGATCTCCATATGCGGAACAGGCATGCATATGCGCCTCGTGCTTTGTTTATTCTGGAACTTACGTCTTCTTCTGCCCCACCATTTTCGGTAATAACACTACCGAGGTAGCAGAATTTATTTACCAGTTCCACGTCACGGTTATTCAGCGCTGTCCGTTCAATGGTGTTTGCATTTATCCGCAATTCTTTAGTTTTAGTCGGATTTAGCCTTAAGCCTGCTGGACTACTTTCTGTTGCCAAATTGTTCAACATGTTTTTGAGGTCCTGGTGTCTGTGGGCCAGCAAACAGATATCATCGGCGTAGTCGAGGTCCTTAAGGCGGTCTACCAAACCCCATTGTATGCCGCCTGTTCGATTATCTAGAGCGCCGACAAGGATGTCATTTATTACTATAAGAAATAGTAAAGGCGAAAGTAGGCATCCTTGTCGTACTCCTGAGCTCACCTCAAAGCTGTCGGATAATTTTCCATTATGGAGAACTCTGCATTTGGAATTGTTATATAGGGCTTTTATCAATTCTATTATTTTATCAGGCAATCCACGTCGCCGTAGTGCCTGCCATATAAAGCTCCTATTGACCGAGTCGAACGCTTTCTCATAATCTACGAAAGCAAGGTAAAGGGGGGATCGGAATTCAGTAGACTGTTTCACTATTATTCTCAAGGTGTTAATATGATCAATACAGGAGCGGCCCTTCCTGAATCCGGCTGCCTCCTAAGCGTTCGGTCAACTGCCTCACTTATCCTAGATAGTAATATATGGGACAAAATTTTGCCCACTGTAGATAGTAAACAGATGCCTCTCCAGTTGTCGCATATTGTTAGGTCCCTCTTTTTTGGTATTTTGACTATGATACCTTCCGTCCAATCCTCCGGAAAGGTACAGGTGTTCCATGCTATTTCTAGGATTGGCTGAAGCGCATCTGCTATGAGGCTTGAGTCGGCTTTCAACAATTCTGGCGGGGTGCCATCTTTCCCAGCTGCTTTACCATTGGCCATCGCATGAATTGCGGTTACTATTTCCGTCTTGGATGGGGCCCGGGTGGTGATTCTTATTGGCTGTGCATTGTTGCTGTTTTCCTGAGGTTGCTGTGTAAGTGTACCATTCAGGGCGGCGAAGAAGTAATCTCTCCATCTTTGGAGTTGCTCTTCGTCGCTGCACAGCAGCCTTCCATCCGCACTCTTAACGGCATGCTTTTTAGTAGAGTGCTTTCCCGAGAGCTGTTTAGTGATTTGGTACAGCACCTTACTGTTGCCTGTGTTTGCCGCGTTTTCCGCTTTTTCTGCGAGCTCGTTTATCTGCTGCCTTTTATCACGCCGGACACTTCTCTTAACCTCCCGGTGTAATTGGGAGTATTCCCGTTCTAATTGGTGACGTCTTTCCGGGTCGTTTGTGGAGTTTACGCTATTTTTGAGGGCCCTTCTGCGTTCTATTTTTTGCCAGGTTGTGTCCGAGATCCAGTGTTGCTGGTTTCTTTGGACATAACCAATGCTTGTTTCCGCAGCCGTCAATATCGCGCCCTTTGTCGTACTCCACAATTCCTCAATATTTGTGTCGTCAGAAACGGTTTGCTGGTTTAATAATTCTAAAAAGTTTCCAGCGAATTCCCGCTTTTTAAAGCTCTCCCGCAGAAGGTCTACGTTAAACCGTCTACGGGTTATAGCATCATGTTGCACGTTTCTGATTGCGGCGATTTTAAGGCGAATAGTTGCTACAACCAAATGGTGGTCGCTTCCAGTATCCGCTCCCCTAAAACTCCTGACATCCTCAAGAATAGTTCTCCATCTGCGGCTAACGGCCACGTGATCTATCTGATTTCTCGTTCTACCATCGGGCGATACCCATGTCTCTTTGTGTATCTTCTTGTGACAAAAGTAAGTTCCACCTACCATGAGTTGGTGGGAACTACAAAAGTCAACGAAAAGCTCACCATTGTTATTGGTAACTTGGCTTAGGCCTTGGTTTCCAATTGTGTGTTCAAGGCCGGTGTTGTCACGGCCGATCTGAGCGTTTAAGTCACCCATTAAAACAATGATGTCTCCCCTTGGAATAGAGCGAAAAACCTCATTCAGTCGCATATAGAACTCGTCCTTGATGTCATCTTCTGCGTCTTCAGTTGGAGCATAGCATTGGACTACCGTAGTATTTCTTAGTCTGGTACGCAGGCGCACGGTAATAATCCTCTCAGAAACCGGTGACCAGCTAATGAGGCTGGACCTGGCTTCTTTGGTGAGTATTACGCCAACGCCACTCCTACGGCTTTCAGTTTCATTTCTACCAGAATATAAGAAGGACTCACCGTTTGGGCAGATATGTTCCCCCGCATCGGGCCATCTGGTTTCGCTAAGTCCCATGATCTTGATTTTATATCGATTCATCTCGTTGAGGACTTCATCCAGCCGTCCCTCAGCCAGCAGTGTTCTCACATTCCATGATCCGATTCGTGTCCTTGTTCGAAAAGCAAAGGTCGTCGTCGTGTTGTCCGTCCGGTTCCGAGGCATTGTTTGCCGATTCGTAACAATGGTGTTTTTTATGGGAGCGGGTTGCTAACCCTCAGCCCAACCGACTTAAAACTCTGTTTTGTGGCGCAGAGAGCTCGCCATTCGCCCGTCTCCCGTTAGCTCCTTCCGAAGAAGTACCCCAGAGGGCACCGCGGGGAGGTGGGATTAGGACTTGCTAACAGGTCTGCTAGGTGTTCGTCTGCAGTGACTTTCCTCGAATCTTGACAGAAGTGACAAATCGGGTGCCACCACTTTCCGAGGTCTTTGTTAGCCGTTCGCCCCCCTGAAAAATCTTGCCGCCCTATTTTTTTTGCCGCCGTAGGCACAGGCCTACTTTGCCTATGTCTTCTAAGACTAGTTGCAGAGCGATTCATTTATTGGTCTATTGGAAGTAATGATGTTGTCGTCTATTTGCTCAGTATCAAGTTGGGTGCCTGTTCAGCTGGTAGATGGCTCGGCGTTTTAATTTATGTTTACTTCGGCTACTTCAGTATTATTAGTTTCTGGCCTTACTCTACTCAAGACATCAACGTTGGAATTCTGAGAGCCCTTTTTGTAGACTATCTCATAATCATACTCCTCTAATTTTAGTCTCCAGTGGACGAGACGTGAATTAGGATCTTTGAGACTCATGATCCAAGCTAAAGGTTTGTGGTCGGTCACGATTTTAAATCTTCTACCAAAGAGGTACGGCCTGAAATATTTGGTCGCCCAAACAATCGCCAATAGTTCCTTTTCAATATTAAAATAATTTGATCTAGGAATCTGTCAAGGTCCTGCTTGCATAGCAAATAGGCTTGTCACTTCCGATTGGTCCCTGGGACAATACCGCACCGATAGCGTAATTACTAGCGTCCGTTGTTAAGACGAACGGTTTAGTAAAGTCGGGGTATTGGAGAATTGGATCGTTAGATAGTATGTCCTTACAAATTTCGAAAGTTCTAACTTAATTTTCAGTTAAAGTGATTTCTTTACCTTTTTTGAGACATTGTGTGAGGGGTTTCGTTAATCTGGCGAAGTCTTTAATGAATTTCCTGTAATATCCCAGGAGACCCAGGAAAGATTTGATTTCCTTTTTTTCCTGGGATTGGAAATTCCTTAATAACTTTGGTTTTGTCCGGGTTAGGCTTCACTACATTTGTTGCTAATACATGACCGAGGAAAGCTACTTCTTTGTATAAAAATTCGGATTTATCCAGTTGAGTTTTCAAGTTAGCTTCCCTAAGTTTCTAGAATACTTTCGCCAGGTTGTTAATGTGTTCTTGTAGTGACGTAGAGTAAACGATAATATCGTCTAAGTTCACCAGACACGCTGAACCTTGCAACTCCTTCAGCACATTGTCCATAACTCTCTGGAATGTTGCCGGAGCATTTTTTAGTCCAAACGGCATACGGGCATATTCATAATGTCCGCCTTCAACTGTGAAAGCTGTCTTTTGAACGTCGGAAGGGTCCATTTCGATTTGATGAAAACCGCTCTTTAAATCGAGACTGGAAAAGTACATACATTTTCCCAATTTGTCTAAGATTTCGGTGATATTGGGTACTTATCACTGATCGTTTGCTCATTTAATTTCCGATAGTCTACACTAGACGCCATTTTTGCTTCCCGCTGGCATCGGCCTTTTTGGGGACTATCCAAACGGTTGAGCTCCACGGCGAATAGCTGGGACGGATTATGCCTTGTTCGAGCATCTCATCGATCTGTCGTTTCACTTCTCTTCTTTATAGAAAATATCTTCAAATTCTTTCCAGATTTCCAGCAAGGCCCTGGTTTCTTCTGTGTTAAGATGGTTTGTTCTGAGGAGGTCTTTTATGGCTGGTTTTTTATTCTTATGTTCGTTATCATAGTTTACGTTGAAGTTATTAAACTCTGTGTAGCTATCGAGAGTGAAAGCTTCTGCTTTTATTGGTTGTTCAAAGAAAAGTTCCTGCTCGTAATTATACTTTGATTAATTACTTCTACATAGCTGTACCAGTTTTCGGCAGAATAGAGACCTTCGGTTGTATATTTTTTAAGTAAACGTCGCCGTGCTCGATATCGACTGGTAATTTGGTAATAATTTTGGAATGAGGAGGAATCTTATACCTAAGCTGACATGAAGTTTGGTTTAAGAGGAGTGGAATTCTGCTATAATTTGTGATCAGGCTTTGGTCAACGAGATCGATTTTTGCTCCTATAAGTGATTTTAAAGTGTCTAGGCCAAGCAATCCGTCAAAATATCCGTGAAATCGAAAGGCTAAAAACAGTGTCAGACCGGGTTGGTTGAATTCGTAGAATGTTGGGATTATGACTTCTTTATCAATTTCATGGACAATTAATATCGTGGTGATTTCTATGGGTTTTATGCGTCTTAATTCGTTGGGGTGTATAAGCTCAGGGTTTATAAATGATGATGAGGAGCCTGTGTCTATGAGAAATTTGAGAGGTCAGCCGAAAGGAGAAGAAATGTTAATGTAAGGGAGTACTGTTCCGTCTTTGTTGGAAACTGTTTGTTGGTTGTTGCCTGTTCTGCGCTTGAGAGTGGTTACCGTGCGAAGCGTCCATGGGTTCTGGTTTGGGATGAGACGGGTAGGGTCTTTGGAAGTTCTGAAAACGCGTTTGATAGTTATTGTTGCTAAAATTTGGGACGCTGTACTGTTTCGCGTAAGGAATATATCTCGGCTGCTGTGAATTGTTGTTAAATTGGTTGGATCGTGGGAAATGAGAAAAATTTTGAAGTCTTGGGAGGCTCCTAGGACCAAATTGTTGGTTGAAATTCCTGTTCATAGCGGAAGAAAGGTTGTTGTTTGGCCTGTGGGGTTGTTCTGCTTTGGAGTAAGATATATTTTGCTCCTTGATACAAAATGAGAAGGCTTCGGCTAGGGTTATCGGTTTCATGGCTCGAATTGTTGAGCCCAAGGGTTCTCGCAGACCCGATAAGAAGGCATTTAAGCACATTTCGGAGTACAACTCTTTCTTAGATTCGACAACACTAGTGTTATTCTCGTGAATATTGACATGGTTGGTTAAACTAGCGAATAACTCGATTACTTAGCTGTAGAATTTTTCGACGGTGTTAGTTCCTTGTCTCAGCTTGTGTAAGTCGCGGATAAGGGATGATTCATTTCTTTTGTCAACATAATGTAGAATCAAATGTTCTCTTATCTTGCTCCAAACCAATGGAGTCCCGTACATATTCAGGACTTCATTCGCAGGATCAGCTACTTTATTACGGATGGCTCTGAGGAGGACCTGTCCGTAACCCGTTTCACTGACAATAGATATGGTATTCATGAACGTTGTCTAGAAAGTCAAATAAAAGCCTTGGATTTCCGTCGAATTGCGGTAAATCCTTAATAGCATCAGGGATTCTTAGGCCGGGTACACACGTTCCGGTATACCCGTCCGGTAAACCTGCACAGGTAAATCGGAAAGGTATACCTGTACAGGCTAGAGCACACACACGCTACGGTAAACCGGAAGGTTTTATATCAGTCGAGAGATGGCAAGCAAAGAAAATGACGACGCGATCGCTTTAGTCGGTTTGTTAATGGTCATGAAGTGTAAAAAGAAACGAAAACGCAAAACCTGGTGTAAAGATTGGCTTACAAAGAGAAATAAGTACGCTCATACAAGACTACTAAAAGAGTTAAGTTCAGATCCTACGGATTACCGCAATTATTTGCGGATGAATGAAGAAGTCTACCAACACCTGTTGTCACTTGTTACTCCCCTAATACAAAAGGAAAATACAGTTATGAGAACTTCTATTACTCCTACACTACATAAATATAAAAGCGGCCGACGCTCTCTACTCTACTACGGAAATGAAATATCGGACAATTTCACATGAATTAGAAAACAAAATTAATAGATTTTAGAGAAAAGTAAAAGTCATAAGCTTCTTAGTATGCTCTTAACGAAAGTAGTAGTGCTAACAAAGAAGTAGATATAATGACGAATTACATCAAATATACATATCTATAACGAAACTGAATTAGCCATCTACATTTAGATTAATATAATAAGGTAAGCAGGACAAGAATGGACCAGAAAAACTAGTATTTGTGGATATGCTAGGAGATAGACCAGCAGGTAGGCCGAGAAAGAGATGAACAGACGTCTAATACTATGAAGCCGTAACTGGAAACAAGTCACTAAAAATCGTACAAACTGGAGGAAATCTTTAGAGGAAGTCAGAGCTCCATATGTGCTGTAGCACCATAGGAAGGAAGAAAGGATGAACTACGAAAAATGCAGACCACGGACACTGTTGACAAAGTTTACAAAGTACTATCACGTACATATTCTGTAAAGCAGCTTGAAACCATATATGGAAGTAGGATATCCTTTCTTTCTTCTGGTAAGATGTTGGGTCCAAAAGCACCCCGGTCACTTCGCTAGGACTATTGTACTACTCTAGCTAGCCACAACTAACCTAAAAACTGTACAGGCGTACCGGAGTGACCCATACACACGCTCAGTCTACATGCCTGCACAGGTAGAAAGAATTGAATTTCGATTCTTCTCCGGTCGCCTGTGCAGGTCGTTATGCCTGTGCAGGTTTGCCTGCAGCGACTGGCACACACGCTCCGGTTTACCTGTACAGGTCACCTGTACCGGTAAACCGGACCGGTATACCGGAACGTGTGTACCCGGCCTTAATGAGTTGAAAATGTCTAAAGAAGTCACTGTCACTGTGTTGGTCGAGTTTTGGGAAATTTGGGGCACTTCGTGGGACGTCATTTCGATTAGATTAATAATATTAGAAGGGCTACAAGAGGAATTACAACGTTCGGGCATATTATCCAAGGAAGTGTTACTCAAATTTTTATTTAAATTATCACTTTCGTTAAGAATATTTATTTCGCCATTTGCACTTAAGTTTCTGATAGAAAAATTACCGTCACTTGCACTTATTTGATTTGGTTCTTCAATTTCACTAATTTCGTTTAGATTTTCCAGCGATCTAATTAAACCGATTCTCCTTTTTAGTCTTGTTAATATGGGATAGGGACTATTACCGTGGTGGTTAGTTTTTTATTGTAACGGGGCATATAATAATTTATTTATATAATAATAATGAAAAAAGGAAAATAATTCAAATCAAAATCTTGACAACTTACATGAATATTATTACTAACCGTTGGCTCACTATTACAAGGTTCTATGTTAATTTTAATGAAGCTCAGCAATCAGCCTTTGAAAATTTTGACTTTCGTAAAATGTATGTATATATAGTTGCCCTAACGCTAATGAAACATTATAATATTAGTCCGGGCGCTGGAGCATTTCCAGTGGTTTTGGCGTGATGTAACGGACTTTTTTGGTGGAATCGGTCAGAAATGATATCCTCAACAATATTTAGGGGGTGCGCAAGCATGAAACTCCCAGGAAAACTTTTGGTAGCCCAAAAACTGAAAAGTTCACTAAAAATTCCCTGTTTTTTGGCCTTTCTTGTTAAATATCTCTTAACGAAGGCTTCTAGGCGAAAAATTTGTTGAGCATGTTTTGTTCGTTATTGAATTTGCTAAAACTTACCCTAAGGTGGATTTTCGAAATTTGAATTTTTGCATTGCAAAATAGCCGAAAACCGCGAAAAAAAGTACCTCACTTTAAAGTTAGCACAAGGAAAGGAGAGACCATTATCTTCCAATTTAATTCTGGAATTAGATAGTTAAAGGCATGATTAACTTATATCCAAAAACCGATCACGGTCGGTCAAATAGTTTCTGCATAATGAATTTTGCAATTAAGTGAATTTAAAAAGTTAAATTTGTTACTGCGCCAAAAGAAAAACTTCCATGTTGGTCCTGATTTTTTTACGTATGCTCTAAGACTCTCTTTACAATATCCAATCATTAAAATTCTGGTTTTTAAATTTTTTTTATGGTTTTTAATTTTTTTAAGATTTTTGGCAAAAAACTGCAACTAAGGCGTTTTTTCCACAAAAATTGCTAACTCGGCGACGCCAGGAATGCTAGGCGCGTTTCAAATTCGCTCGAAAAAGGACTCAGTTTCTATTGCACCAATTTAGCTGCTTTTTTTTATATTTCAAAAAGGAATCAAAAAGGTTTAATTTTACTGGATGAATCGATATGGACAAATTTTTTTCAGACTAGTAGAGGCCGAGTAGTTGCTTAGAGCGTGGTGTTAGTACAATTGTACAATACAAAGGATGTCATTGTGAGTTTCTAGACTAATATTCATTCAGCAGCAGAAGAGCGGGTTCTTCAAGTTAATCTACACTGGTATTCTTTCATCGCGAGTAACTTCAGCGGGAAAACTAGCGAGGGGTTACTTTTGTAACCCAAGAATTCTTTAATGATTTGTGTAACGGCCTGCAAGGTAATCGAAAAATTCTATTGGAAATTTAGGAAATTGGAAGTCTTTACATTGTAATGGCTAGGTAAGCAACTAGCTAATGACTTGTGGAATATATTGGTTGGAGATTTAATGTGCTTTTATTATTCTTTGTCTTTGTTTTGTCGAAGCCTCTTTTCTTGAGTTTATTCCGACAAAGTGCAGTCAAAAAGATTTCTTGCTGGCTGAAAAGACTAGCAGTAATTTATCCTGCATACCTTACATGGTAATATATGTATTCAATTAATACATTTCACCTCTGAAATAAGTCTTCGTCTATAATGCCTACGGTATGTACTTACCACCCTAGGACTCCCTATGTAAAAGTAACCAGCTCATTACCACCTCGCAAACCTAGTCATTAATTTCCCGCTGGGACTTACTTGACTTTACACGGAAATATCGATGTTCGTGTCGATAAATTATACTTGCAGAGCCCGAGTAAGAGTAGGAGAAAGCGAATAAAGTATAGTATGCTTTAAGTTGTCAAGCCGAAATTTTCTCGTGAGCAGGTTATTACAGTTCCCTTACGCTAATTCCTAAAATACCGGTTCTACTACTGCCGAAGAAATACTGCTGTAGATTGGGAAATTCACTTCAGTAAGTACTATTTTATTTTTATACAACTTCAAATATAAGGTCGACATTATAAACTAAGGTCCGATATACCGTCTTGTCTTCGGCTTGTACATTAAGCAAAACCAAGAATAAGACTACCACTTAGCCATGCTCGCAAGACCAAGACCAACGCTTAGCTGTGCTCGCAAGACTAAGGCCAAGACTATATTAGTTTTGTCTTGTTCACTAGTTATGAAGATTTTAATTTTGAAGTTTTGGATTTATTTTAAATGTTTTAACGTTCCGTGCAGCGAGCTGCACCGCGTCCGAGCTAGTAACAAAAAAAAAATTCAAACAAAATTCGGTAATTTTTCTAATATGTTTAAGAAATTACGTTTAACAATATTTTTTTGAAAGTTGTGCTCAATAGAAACTGAGTCCTTTTTCGAGCGAATTTGAAACGCGCCTAGCAATTCCTGGCGTCGCCGAGTTAGCAATTTTTGTGGAAAAAACGCCTTAGTTGCAGTTTTTTGCCAAAAATCTTAAAAAAATTAAAAACCATAAAAAAAATTTAAAAACCAGAATTTTAATGATTGGATATTGTAAAGAGAGTCTTAGAGCATACGTAAAAAAATCAGGACCAACATGGAAGTTTTTCTTTTGGCGCAGTAACAAATTTAACTTTTTAAATTCACTTAATTGCAAAATTCATTATGCAGAAACTATTTGACCGACCGTGATCGGTTTTTGGATATAAGTTAATCATGCCTTTAACTATCTAATTCCAGAATTAAATTGGAAGATAATGGTCTCTCCTTTCCTTGTGCTAACTTTAAAGTGAGGTACTTTTTTTCGCGGTTTTCGGCTATTTTGCAATGCAAAAATTCAAATTTCGAAAATCCACCTTAGGGTAAGTTTTAGCAAATTCAATAACGAACAAAACATGCTCAACAAATTTTTCGCCTAGAAGCCTTCGTTAAGAGATATTTAACAAGAAAGGCCAAAAAACAGGGAATTTTTAGTGAACTTTTCAGTTTTTGGGCTACCAAAAGTTTTCCTGGGAGTTTCATGCTTGCGCACCCCCTAAATATTGTTGAGGATATCATTTCTGACCGATTCCACCAAAAAAGTCCGTTACATCACGCCATAACCAAAAGTAATAGCTTTCACTGCTCTAGCGCCTGGACTATATGCTAATATAGAGCTATAATGCTTACTAGATACAAAAAATTGGCTATTCACTTTTTAAATTCCAAAATATTATCAAAATAAAATTTACATAGAACTTTGTGATTACAAAATTCTTATTTATTTATTTAAAACCAGGACTTAGGACTTTGTTCCTCTATATATAAATAACCGACAGCACCGTATCCGTTGCGGTGACGTCCCGCTCGGACCGCCAACGGATCAAAGAAGAAGAAGAAGATATAAATAAAAATAAAATAGTTTATGTCGAAGTATTATTTTTATTAATTTATTATTATAATGGATCTATCATGATTCAGTAGTATTAAAAAACATTATACATGAAATATCTTTATTATCATAAAAGTAAACTTAAAAGCTCAGGAAATTTAAAAAAAGGTTAACATTTAATTTTTAAATATTGCCTCATAGAACTCTTTGTCAATTGTAGGCATCCATCGATACATAGACCGTATATTTTGGTCTTGCATAGTACAGGCCTTTTCAACAGTTTTGGTGCTGTCCCAAAATTTGTGGTTTCGGGTAAAGTTTCTGAATCCGATTGATTATAGGCAATGTCTATTCGCACGACACCCGTTTACCCGTGTACCCGTGTCGGGTACCCGTGTCGTGTTTTTACCCGTGTGTACACTCGGGGGGTTGGGTTTTACCCGTGTGCCCGTGTACTCGAGTAAGGGTGGTTTACCCGTGTACGCGTGTAAGGATGGTTTACCCGTGTACGCGTGTAAGGATGGTTTACCCGTGTACCCGTGTGTAATAGCATAATGGCGCGACTATATATTGGGCGCCACTTATGCGAGGTATTGCCCCCCTAGCCAGAAGCCCGGAAAAGCATGACCAAGGAGTCAATACCATACATAAGAAAAAAAAATTCCGGAACTCCTATCCTCCCCAACCGCCGATACTAATGTTAGGGGGATATGCTGCCGGCCACACGGAGTTTTCTAGCTCGCCGGGGGGGTCGTGGGGTGTGTGGCCGGGACGATACAGATATGGTTCACCACTTACCGAACGTTGATTCTTCCGATTCTTCTTTATGGATCTGAAACGTGGACACTGCTCAAACCGGACGTTAAGAAGCTCGAGGTCTTCCAAATGCGATGTTTGAGGCAGATCCTCCGTGTCTCACTCCGTGATCGCCTTCGAAACGAGGTTGTCAGACAAAGATGCGATCGGCAAACACTGATCGAGGAAGAAATGCAAAAACGTCGACTACGGTGGTTTGGACATGTTTGCCGAATGGATGATAACCGCTTGCCACGTAAACTTCTCTGGCGAGACCGTCCTGCAGACTGGAGAATACAGCGATCGGCACCGAAGAAAACCTGGTTGAAAAATATCGAGGGTGACTTAAAGAATCAACGATTATCAGTTACCGAGGCTCGAGACACCGCCAAAAACCGAGAAGAATGGAAGCGAATCGTGAAGAGAGTTCGGGACCCAGCGGCACCGACAGCAGCGTATCCGTTGCGGGGACGTCCCGCTCGGACCGCCAGCTAACGGATCAAAGAAGAAGAAGAAGACCTCAATGTTAAGTCGAAGTCCTCCTCAGTCCATTCACGAGGCACGTCGCTCAGCACCGAGCGCCGTTGATGTCTACCAGTGGAAACGACATTATTCAATGGGCACCCCTAGAGAGAATCTTGGAGGGAAATCCGCCGGTCATCATGAAAGAAATTTAGCCCTCTTAGGCCCTCATGCCTATTTGAAAGACGAGTATGATTACGGGAGAAAGTAATTCAATTTTATTTACTACACCAGAAACAAATGGGTTCACAAATATAAACAACAAAAAAAAAATGTATAAAAGTGTGTTTGTATAGTAAGTGAAAAAAAAAGAACTGAATTAATAGACTTCACTAGTAAATAAAAAACGTAACACTAGTAACCATGAAGCAAACTTTAACAAAATTTCGTAAGAATTAACTATAAAAAAGAACCAAAACGACGCCCTGGGCCCAGTACGTTGTCTTCTTACAACAAGACTTAACGTAGTTGTTACTGTTAGTAAAATGGACGCGAAAGTTTCAAACAACAAGAAAAGAATTTAAATGTGTTAAAGTAAGTCATAGGTAATATTATTGTTGTTAACCGTGATAATAAAGGTTAATAAGAGGTAATAAATGTTAAGTAATATATCTAATATATCATTATAATTGTATAAACATCCAACAAATGTATAATTTAAACAAAAGCATAAAATTGGTCTCTTTCTCTTCCAGACGATTTCTTGAGAACCGGCTTGATAATTGTTATGATTCTGTTAAGGAGCGGGGTACCTTGGACAACGTGAACTGCGGGTACCTTAGCTGGCAGGCCAATTGTATGAACCCGCGAAAATTTATTTAGCTCCCTCTAATGACGCAACCGTTTTGTAGAAAATAAATAATTTATTGTTCCAGCAATATCTTATGGTCTAAATGTCGGCCACAAGTAGCAAGGCCAACACACTCTAGCAATGTTTGTGGGTGTCAATCGAGAGGAGGGAAGTTGACACAAAACCAAACCACTGAAAAAGTTAGGAAAAAAACCTTTCACCGGCCAAAATACGAGCCAGATAATTAGGTTCTTCTGGGCCCTACTCAGCTCGAATCTTCTTCCGGTGATCGAACGCAAGCTGCAAGAACATATAATGAATACCACCTTTTTGTACCCATACAGTTGCAGGCTTCGTTTCTTGCAATGTTGATTATAAGAGATCTTGTGGAAATTTGATGTGTTAGGCTTCTGCTTGATAAAAAGTTGAATCTTCATTAAGAGAAAGACAGGACCGCAGCCAATCCTTGCCGATTCACCAGCATAGCAACACCACTTCTTCCCGAATAGCCATTACTGCACTCTGATTTTCTTAAATCTCCAGACGTGCAACAAAATCATTTGTGTTATTTGATTGCCGGTCGGTTAAATTAACAGCGCGAATTAACTACCAAGTTTCTTATTCGAACACCGATACAACCAAAACTCCATGAAACTAATTAAATTCCAAATTATAAAAATAGTTTTACGTCCGGCCACTTTTTATAACTTCTCTCCCCATCAAAGCTCCACCAAAAACTAAATTTTCATTTTTTTCCCATCAAAATTATAATTTGTTTTGTTTCGCCGCCTATTTTTATCATAATTTTTCATATCGGGAAGTGATTTTCAGTTCATCACTACAACTTTCCGCTAGGGGAATACACTTATTAAAACCGACCGTTACACGTGTAATGGGCCGTCCACACTATGCGGACTTGAATCCCACGCGCTTTTCGCTATACGGCCTCAGTCAAAAGCGCGCATGAGCTTTAAATCGTGAGCAAATTGAGAAAACAAATCAATTTTCATATGAAAGGCCGTACGCGTTTCTGAAAAGCCCGTATTGTATGGACGTAAAATGTACCTTTTTAAGCACAGCCTTTTGTCCGTACCGTTTGGTCGTGCTGCCTTTGCCATTAAAAATATCACAAAAAAAGCCATTAAACTCTATATGAAGAAAAAAAAATTTTTAAAAACCGACTTCAGAAAAAAACCCGCGATGCACAAAAAAGGATGAAATAATTGTTTGTAATTCTTATGCTAGGGCCGCATCTGCGTGTATCGTCCCGAAGCTTCGCGCTATGACACGATACACGCAGATGTAACCGGCCATTATCGGCTATCGTCGCAAACATTCGGGCTGCGTAGCCTACGTTTTTACGACGCCACATAGCGAAGTGTATTCTACTTGTCACACCTTTTCATTTGATACCCATGTTTGGGGTCGGGGAGCGCAATTGCAAAATTTGATTGCAGATTGTATTGTCATGCGAACTATACGTATGTGCAAAATTTGCAGTTGATCGGTTATATGGAACTGGGTCAAAATCAAGTTGCAAGATTTGTTTACACTATACACACATACAGATCAAGATAATATAAGGTATATAAAAAGTTAAGTTGCCATTGATATCGGGGAAATTAAATGTAAACAATAAACTTCTTTGATTCTTCATCCACGTCATGGTATATTCATTTATTCAATATAAACAATAGTTTCTTGAGCTGCAAATTTCGCCATAATTTCGTTCTTATCGGCTTTTGTTCCGGAAGCAAATTTACAGACGCATTCACGTCGAAAACTTGTTTAATATGGAACAAAATTCCCCGAAGGAAATTAAAAAATAATTATTTTGTCGATATATAAAAAAAAAGCACCGCGAGCCCTTGGGATCGAACTCGCACCCCACAGATCCCACAGACAAGAATACTTGTCTCTAGCCCTTTGCGCTATGTCAAGTACTATCGGCCGCTGACCAATATGTTAATAAATCATTTCAGAACAAAGAAAAAGAGAAAAAGAAAAAAACCGGCTGCCTCGACCGGAATCGAACATGCAACGCTGAATCGAGGATCCGACGCTCTACCCACTCCGCCATCGGCCTGCTGCCAGATTTTCAACAATAAAGTAATTTGTTCGGTGCCCATGAAATGTTTAGGTTGAACTTTAACAGGTTGAATTTTAACAGTTTTTTCTGCCTAACTTCGAACTCCGTTATCAGAATTTAGAAAAAATTTAACGGGACCACCGTGGGAAGCTCCCCCTTCAAATGAACCAAAAAAAAAAGCAAAAAAGTTATTGGGTAACAAAGTTATGCGTGAACAGGACCACAAAATACCTACACGTCGAATTGAGTAACCTCCTCTTTTTTTGAAGTCGGTTAAAAAGAGACAAAAGCGCGTATGACCTAAGACCGCGTAGTGTGGACGCACCATTAGGGTGGTTTACCCGTGTACCCGTGTGACGGTGGTTTACCCGTGTACCCGTGTAAGGGTGTTTTACCCGTGTACCCGTGTAAGGGCACTCCGATTTAAAACTGAAAAATAATTTTAATTTTAAATTTTAAAAAAATGTTATATTTAATTTAAAAAATTTTAAACAATGAAAATAAACCATAAGCAAATCAATTGGCACCAGGCTATTAAAATTGCACGGGCACACGGTTATCATAACCTACAGAGGTAACGTGAACAGCACTCACTAAAACGTCAGTACAAAGTAGGGCTGCCATCGCCTAAATTTCCGAGGCCGGTCAAATTTGTCCTTAAAATGCTTTTTGGACCTAGAAAAATGAAAAACGTTGAACATTTCTATTTCGATTTTCGGACCGATTACAATAACTTCCCTATACTGGGAAGTTAAAACAAATATCACTTCAACCTACGTGCAACCATAGACAAATAAATATTTGTCAATGGTACAACTCAAGCAGCGTATATGAGGCGAAAAATCTTCTCGACTCAGGTAGGAGAACGGCATTTCCGTTTATGACTAGGTTGAACCTAATCATAAACGGGGTAAATAGAAACTAGAGGAAACAGCGTCGGAATATAAATGTGATAGAATTAAAAGGAGAGGAAATTGGGGCTGAATATGAGACCCTACTGGACATAAAGCTTGCACTCTACTAATCGTGAAGTTGCTTCGGCGAAGTACTTCTCAAAGTTGATCGAAGCACGATATACAGAAACAAGGCAATGTAAAATATAAATGTTATTTTAGTACTGTAGGGCCCATTTTTACGGTATTCGAAGATGTCAGTCTCTTTTACATTACTTTGATTCTGGATAGCGTGGTCCAAAATACGTGATTGCACACTTTCTTCTTTTTAATATTTATCTATATAGAGATGTTTTCATACACCCTAAATCAGACGCACACACACAAACGGAGAATCTTAATATTCTAATTCTCTTTATATTCAAGGCCGACACCCTGAAAAACTATAAGTTAAGTTGGCGCAATTTAACTACATACGTAAAAGAATCATTTTGGGGGTAAGTGTGACCTTCGCTCCCCAACAAAACTCAAACCTCACCGATTTTTTATTGAGAAAAACATCATCAACACACTGTTTTTTTCTTCTAGCGTTTTAATAACAAAATCTTCCACTAAAATATAAATCAGCACGCACTACACACTTCCCTTATAACAAAACGACTGGGGCTTGCTAGTCCAGTCAAATTAGAGGTTTGACTTGAAGATAATTCGGAAGTTGCTGAAAATTGGTACAGCCCATAAAAACATCATTATACATAAGCTGTAGAGACTGCCACGCGATTGGACGACTGCAAACTTTTTTATTCAAGGTCAAAAGGGTCAAAATATCAGTTTTTTGTAAATATATCATGTATTTCTTATCAGAAAATTGTGTTTACAAAGTTTGTCGATTAGGCGATTATCTACAAAAAAATTTATTATACATTTTCTCGTAGGAATTGCCATTTCAGAGATATTGTCGTTTTGATAAGTAAAAATACTCATTCTATCATTCCCGACTTGTAAAGGTCATCAGAAGTTTAATAAATCCTTTGTTGGAGTACGCGGCTTTATTTTCACGGGTGATTCCTGGATGTCTTTGGAGAAAAAAATTGTTCTACAGAGAGCGGCTATCTCCACTATCCACTAAGATACCGCAGTTGAAAGACGAGTAACTTTTTAATTGTTCACGATAAAACTATGCAGTCTCTACAGCTTATGTATAATGATGTTTTTAAGGGCTGTACCAATTTTCAGAAACTTCCGAATTATCTTCCAATTATGGCGTTTTTTCGTCTATTTTGACTGGACTATTGCCAGTTCCTCGTTCCTCTAGCACGTCTATAATCTTGCAGGAAATCGAAAGAGCCATTCATTGTACCTAACACAGAACAATGGGTTCATAAAGAAAAGAAACGAACTAAGAAGGGCATACGCAAAACAAAAAAAAGCCAATATTGGGAAGAAGAAATGAGGTAAATAGAAGAATCAGCAAACTCAAATGACACAAGAAATTTTTACAAAAAAACTGACGAAAAAATGCAAAAATTCCCGATTTTCGATTCGATATTTTTTTCACTTTTTTGAAGTTTGAAATTTTTTCTTGTTTACCATCATAAATAGCATAAAAGAACCTACATTTAAAAAAAGAAAGAACCTCATACGATGCAATGCACAAAACTGATAGGTCAATCAATTTTCAAATTTGAAGTCAATTGGGCAGATAAAAATTTCATATTGTAACCGCTGGTAGCCAATATTATAACGGATAGCCTCTACTTTTTTCGATTTTTTCGGACCTGCACATGCCGAGATATACGCATCAAAGAACGACCAAATTGTAAATTTTTGACATAATGGCCGATAACTTACGTAGCGGCGGTTGCTAGAGGTAGAAAATGTCCATTTCATATAGTATTCAATGTAACTAACATGATCCAAAAAAAATTTTTGAGACTGGAAGCAATTAATTTTTCACTAAAATTTGATGCTTATCCGACTCCACTATAAGATTTGTTTTAATTTATTGAGTATCATTCAATTGATGGCGTCAACCCAGACACAAAAAACGCCCGGGTTTTACCCGGACACCTTTTAAAACCTCACCCGGACGGCCCGGACTAGGGAAAATCCGGGAAACCCCAACGGATGGCAGCCCTAGTCCAGAGAAGTGCATCAATAGCTGCACAGTCGGTACAACTACTTGGTTATGCGGATGGCGTGAACATCGTGGGAAGGTCCTTTTTGGCAGCAAAAGAAGCTTATGTCCAATTAAAAAAGGCGGCGAAGGACAGGCCTGAAGACAAACGAAAAAAAAAACGAAGATGATGAAACAATCAAGAGCAGGAAGATTTAGAATGCGAAGAAATATAACTATAGACGAACATATCCTAGAGGTAGTCGATAAAACAGTCTACCTTGGGTCTACAATCACAAAAAAAAAAAAAAACGAAACAAAAAAAAATAGAACCAAACGAAATGAGACCAAACAAAGTGTATGTGCGCAAGAAGAATTTACAACAGGCAGATGCCATTTGGAGGAAAGATGCAACTGAGAGCTGTATAAAAGAAGTAAAATTCGTAGCATTGAAAAAACTCGTTAAAATATTTGCTCTCCGTAAAGTGGAACAACATAATTGATCTTTATCTTTACAACTATTCTTTAATTTCTTTACAAATTAATCAACTAATGACAGAAATAAAATACTAACATGTTTAACCAATTAAAATTACTGATAATTAAAACATGTTTCAGGAAAATGCTTGTTGCTATGAAAATATCACGCAAGAAAATTAAAATTCATTCCTCAAGGGATTAAAGTAATTTTCTAATGGCCAAAATGTTTACATGTACCAGGAAATTGCATGAGCTTAAGATAAAATTATAGAATGTAGTTTTTTTTAATAATAATAATTTGTTGCAAAAATATTATTATGTTTATATATTTGTTCAAATTAAAACAGCCCGTAACTTCATTATAACCGTTTTTATTCAAGCATAACTTATAACTAACTATAGCTGGCATGTTTTTTGTATCGCCATAAACGATGGCTACTAAGGCTCAAAATATTTAATTACGTTTACAGAGTAAAACAACTTAAGTACAACATGCTTTCTAAGTTTCTACAACAATTCGGCCATCCTGATTTAAAATCGCCCTCGATTTAATAACATTAGCTCTTTATGTTTTCCCTATATTTCATAAACATGTACATACATTTGCTCAAATCTAAATAAGCATAGAAATTAAATTTTTCCATATATTAATTTTCTAAAACATACATTTTATCAATTAGAAAACTATTTCGTTAATGTTTATTTTAAATATCTAACCTTGATTATTTCTAATATTCCTCCATGGTTTCATATGTGTAGCTTCCACTACTCCTGTGTACGGCAGCCGTGTTATCTGTTGTCCTTCAATGTCTTTAACGAGATACCGATTATTCCTTAAAACCTTGACGACCTCATAAGGTCCTCTAAACTTTGGGACAAACTTTCGATTTACACCTGGAGTCGAGACATAATTAGAGATCATAACGTAATCGCCCTGTACATAAAATCTAGGGGTTCTATGGGATTTATCATAGTATGTTTTCGAGTAATTTTGTGCTTTCTTAATATTTTCAGACGCATCTTCCCTAATTTTTCCCATATTTCTTTCATCTTTAACTTCTAACCTTTCTCTGAGCGGTTCTTCGACCGTACCTCTCTGGTTAGTTCCATAAAGCATTTGACTGGGGGTCTTACCAGTGGATCGATTAACAGAATTATTTACAGCAAACTCTACTTGAGGTAAGACTTCATCCCATGTTTTAGATACATTGGAACATAGCTTCGCCAACATAGGACCTAAACTTTCGTTTACCCGTTCCACTTGTCCGTTTGCCTGGGGAGAGCCCACCGCTATCTTAATGTGTTGAACACAATTTGCATCCATAAAATCTCTAAATTCTGCAGATGTGAAACATGTCCCTCGCTTTTGGTATCCAGTATGTTCTACTAATCTCTAAAAAATATTTTTCTGTACCAGCATGGCCTAACATTTCATGGTAAGTTCGTATAATTTCTGTTTCCATCTCCCCCGGGACATAAAATCGAATGCCCTCATTCGTTTTCCGATACACCAAACCGTTTCTCATTTCATACTTACTATTTTCATTAATTTCTAATTCTTTCCGTATAGACACAGTATTGTTTCACGGCTCTGGCAGATTGCCAAATTCTGCTCCAGAGAATTCTCTTCTAAAACTAATACATTTGTGCTTCTGCTTAGTGCATCTACATGATTCATTTTCGCACACATTCGGTGCTCTGTAGAGTAGTCATAATTTTGCAACTCCAGTGCCCATCGCGCTATCCTTGGGCTTATGTCCCTTTTATTTAGTGTTAAAACCAAAGAATTGCAATCTGTAACTATCTTAAACTTTATACCCTGCAGATAAACCCTAAATCTCCTTAATGCATAAATTATAGCAAGTGTTTCTAGTTCGTAACTATGGTACTTACTTTCTGTAGGAGTAGTTCTCTTTGAGAAGTAGAACACGGGATGGAATTTACCATCGGATTTCTTTTGCATTAGAATACCACCGAAGCCTATACTACTGGCATCGCAATGCAATTCTGTTTCATCGGCAGGGCTATATATAGCTAAGACGGGTGAGCTTACTAATTTCATCTTTAAAATCTCATAGCTCTCTACCTCCTTAAGACCCAACTTAAAAATAGCATTCTTTTTCAATAGATCGTAAAGTGGTTTTGCAATTATGGCGAAGTCCTTTGATAAACTTCCGGAAATATGAACAAAGTCCGAGAAAGCTATGCACTTCCTTAACACTTGTAGGGATAGAAAAACCTGAAATTGCATTAATATTGGAAGGATTTGGTTTAATCCTTTCTGCACTAATAACGTAGCCTAAATATTCAATTTCAGTACACACAAATTTACATTTATCCACTCGAATTTCTAATAAATTTTCGGACAAAACCTTAAAAACTTCTTTTAGCACTTGTAAATGCTCGTCTAAGGACTTGGAGGCAACTAGTATATCATCCATATACACCAACAATTTATTTTCATTAATTAAATTACTAAAAACGGTATTAATATATCTCTGGAAGACAGATGGTGCATTACGCAATCCAAACGGCATTTTTGTATACTCGAATTGCCCCAACGGAGTTACAAACGAGGTATACTTTATTGATTCTTCAGCTACTCTGACTTGATGAAAGCCACTTTTCAAGTCCAACAGAGAATAATATTTCTTTGTATGTAGATTAGCTATGTGATCCTCAATCAGAGGTAAAGGGTAGTTATCTCTAGCAGTTATTTTGTTTAGTTGGCGATAATCAACACATAACCTGTATTCACCATTTTTCTTTTTTACCATAACTATTGGTGAACAATACGGGGAATCACTTGGGCGTATAATCTCATTCTTACGCAAATCATTTAACAATTCTTGGAGCCTACCTTTTTCCGTGAAAGATAATCTTCTCGGCGTACAATGAAAAGGAATATCTTTCGTAAGCTTAATATTCATTTCATAATCAATAATTGGTTTTTTCGGTTTAAGGCTGTTAGTATAGTATTTACTATATATTGACCTAAATTCTTCAGACGTTTCTAAACTAATATTTTCACCCAACCTAATATCTGAACTTGATTCAACATAACCTATGTTTAAAATCTCTTCCTCAAAGCTGTCATCGTCTTCCTGTCTTAACCTATATCTAAATTTTCCCAGAGAGTCTCGCCCCAGTAATAAATCGCAACACATAGTATATTTCGGAACAACTTTAACATTCAATTCGCATTCTTTATTTTCAAAGCAGCAAATAATAGAAAATTCAAAATTGATTTTAACTGGACTACGATTAACACCGAAATAAGTTTCAGCCTGCGCTACACTAGTATGACATTCTATAAAGGACAACGGCAACACGCTTTCACTCAACAGGGTAACGGGGCTACCGGTATCAAGGAGGGCACATAAATTGTAAGAAAAGTCTAAACTATCTGATATAAATTTTATAGTTACCTGCTTAAATACGGGGCTTAGACCCCTCTGAAATTGTGTTGATATTCTTCTTCGACTGGCTGCAAGTGTTTGAGAAATGTCCAACTTGTCCACATACATAACAGGACCCTCGTTGCCTGGGTGGTTTTTCACAGTCACGGGCAATGTGACCGTCGATGTTACAATTGAAGCACCTCAGATTGCATTTCGTGCTAACTTCTTTTTTCCGTGGAGGGACCTTAATATCCGGAACTGACATAATCTTCTTCGCCCCTAACGTCATGGCGGATGGGGTTTTTCGTAATTTCGAAAATGCTTCAAAAATATCGTCAAGCGCATAAAATCTTTGTGTCCTAGCTAGAGCTTCATAACCTGGATCGGCCATTCCTGCTATGATGTATTCCAAGACCTCTTCCTCCGGCCAACCAAGTTGTTTTGCCAAAATAATTTTTTCATGAAAATAACTGGTGAAATCTTCGTTTGACTGCCACTGACGTCCTTCAAACTCTCTTCTCAGCTTTGCTTTGGTTTGCGTTGAATGAAACATCTTCTTCAGTTCACCTAGTACTTCATCAAGACCTAGATTAACTTGAAGCGGTTTTGACCAAAAGAACTTCAAAGCGCTTCCTTTAAGTTTGGAAATTATTAACGTCTTCATAACAGAGCGGTCCACCTGATACGTTCTCATCACTTCTAATATTTGCCGTTCCCATGATTCGAAACTGCATTCAGCTGGGTCATATTGTGGAATCATTTCCGATATGTGACCAATGTTGACTTTAAATTTTTCTACTTCAGCTTGTAGATTTACTGGAACTTCTTCTCGCCTTAACCGCAACAGAACCATTTATCTTCTTAAAAGATCATTTTCCTTCGCGGCTAGTTCCTTTTCTTTCATTAAAATTTCATTTTCTTTAGCTAAAAATTTTTCAGAATCACCTGCCATTGTTGAGGAGGCGCCGACATTAGTACATCGGATGGAGTCATCGCTGCCCACCTCATCCCTCGTGTGCAAAAGTGACGATCCAGGAGAATGCTGCTCATCTGCCAAAATTTCCCTTAATTTTTTCTGCAATTCTGCTTTCGTCTTTATCTTCGAACAAGATAATCCACGTGCGGCAATTTCTCTTCTCAAATCTTTTGCCTGCAGTTTATTCACAAAACGCGTAATGTCTTGGTTCATTTTCGATTAGTTTTTTATTACACTTTAAATTAATTAATTTTTTTTTATTTGAAAAAACGTTTGAAAATCGCCGCTTGTCAAAAAAAAAATCCGGCACATGCGAACTAAAATATAAGCACACCTGATTATATTTTCTTTCTTATTTGGAGACTCGATCCCACTTCTGATTTTTGTTGCAAAAATATTATTATGTTTATATGTATATTTGTTCAAATTAAAACAGCCCGTAACTTTATTACAACCGTTTTTATTCAAGCATAACTTATAACTAACTATAGCTGGCATGTTTTTTGTATCGCCATAAACGATGGCTACTGTAACGGTCGGCAAGGTCCGAAAGAAAGATTTAAATAAATCTCCATGAAAATAAGCCAATCGTTATAAATTGCCGTTGCTATGCAATAACCTGCAGTGGAATTCCATAACGACTTAGGATTTAGGATTTAGAGCTTTTCTAAAAAACAGAAGTTTTCTAAGTTACAGTGATTTGGCATTCTGTAAACGATTTAGAGTGATGTACTAGATTTTTGGAAAAAATAGTACTTTTTTACATCAAAAATGGAAGACGACAAAGACGAAATTATCGGATTTTAAGGAAAACTTTACGAGATGAAAATAATCCGCTTGACATGCCTGATGCAAGGTTATTAGGATTTGGATCATTTTCTTTAGTTTATTTTACGTGTGTTTCTTGTTATTCTTTTTTTAGATTTAGGGAGCTCTTTAGAATATCGAAAGAGTTATATTATTACTTGTATGATGAGCTAAACATATATTTACGCGGGCAAAGAAGTTCAAATTTGCCGGCGCAATTAAAAATTCTAGCCGCCCTTAGATTTTATGCAACTGGATGCTACCAACGCGATTATTTTTAAAGGTCCTTCGCCAGTTTTGTTCCTTTTCTCCTATATTTTCCTTTGGCCGTATTCTTAACATCATACCATACCTGAAATAATAAACCATAATTTAAAAAATGAGCTGCAATTTCCATTTGAAAAATTATTTTAAAAAAATAAATAAATTTATTCAATTTGCATTTCAAGTTATTTAAAAAAAAATCTATTCTCGCCCTTTTCCAAGTGTCCAAGTCTCTAACAGGTGGCCCGACACAATTTAATTGGTCTGCAAGGCTTCGCCATAACTCCTTCGACAGGAGTTTTCCACCGCTTGTATTTAAACGGTTTTTTGCCAAGTCCGGGTGATTTTCCATAAACTCGATTAATATTTGGAACTGCTGCTTATTTGTTTTCTTTTCCCTAAAATTAAAAAAAAAATATTAAATTATTATTTGAATATAAATTATTATTTTATCTTGTTTTTATTGAGGTTCAAAAATAGTATAAACTTACATTTTCGCATATTTTCAACCTTGCTAACAAGACACCTTACATGTGAATAAAATCGAACTCTAACTTGGGCAAGAAACTTGTTACAGAATCCCAAATAGGTCTAAAATTTAGAGAACTCTTGCACAAAAATGACTGCCGTCTAGTACAAAACTTAATAACCGGGATTTGCAGTAGATGGCGCTGCCGTCTCACTTTTTCCCAACTTAGAATGCTTCATCCACTCTAAATTTTAGAGTCTGTAGGCTTTCGAAATACCAAACTGCCCTAAATTTAGAATTTTGCCTCTAAAATCGAACTCTAAATCGTTACGGAATCCCACTGCTGAAAAAGATTTTTTTAAAAAGCATCCTCTTATCCATACACCTTTTGACCCATTCATTTCCCCTTTTTTGGTTCATCTCTTTTTTAAAATAATTATCCACCAATTTGTTGCCCACGCAACACTTTTCCCCATAGACCACTGACATATAGAATGGACTGATTATGAGAAATTTTTCATGGCACCAATAGCACCATGGCACCATAGGCTAAAAACCTTTTTTCACTCCATGTAAACACCGGAATCACTTTTGAAATTTACATTTTTTTAAATACGTACTTAAAACATTAAAACAACACAAATATTTTGTTTAAAAAAATTTATAAACACTATTTTCACTTTTCCACCTTTTAAAATGCCTTTTTTCATTAATTTGCAAATTTTATGTGTATCTGATTTAAGTTCTTAAAGCCTGTTTTAGCAACTGACATTCTGTATGTCAAAATCCGGGGGCTTATGGGGAAAAGAGCAAAAGATATAAACATCACTATACCCGTCTATTTTTTCTAATTGATTTAACGCAAACGATATAAACATCACTACACCCGTCTATTTTTTTCTAATTGATTTTATTTCTGAGTGCTTCTGTCAGTTTGGGGGCTTATGGATGATACCTTTTTGGTGCCATCGGTTTGTATGGGAATAATTGCTGATGAGCAGTCCATTATTATATGTCAGTGCCATAGACGCTCCGGACGGCGTTTTCGAGAAAATGTCATTTAAAGCACCTCATACGAAAAAATATACACTACCACAAATTTTAAGCCCTGTATCATAAACCAATGAACATATCATAAAATACAAAATTAAATAAGAATTATCAAACCTTGCTTGATCACCGACATAATACACTTCCATAGATTTTATCGTTAAACGTTAGAAATTAATGTTTTTATATCGCGCATAAACTGGCATTCCTTTTTCGCAGAAGTATCACTGACATATAGAATGGACTGCTTATGAGAAATTTTTCATGGCACCAATTTGTTCCATAGGCTACAAACCTTTTTTCACTCCATGTAAACACCGGAATCACTTTTGAAATTTACATTTTTTTAAATACGTACTTAAAACATTAAAACAACACAAATATTTTGTTTAAAAAAATTAATAAACACTATTTTCACTTTTTCACCTTTTAAAATGCCTTTTTTCCATTAATTTGCAAATTTTATGTGTATCTGATTTAAGTTCTCAACGCCTGTCTTAGCAACTGACATTCTCACCGGGGGCTTATGGGGAAAAGAGCAAAAGATATAAACATCACTATACCCGTCTATTTTTTTCTAATTGATTTAACGTAAAAGATATAAACATCACTATACCCGTCTATTTTTTTCTAATTGATTTTATTTCTGAGTGCTTCTGTCAGTTTGGGGGCTTATGGATGAGCGAGCGACTATACCTTTTTGGTGCCATCGGTTTGTATGGGAATAGTTGCTGATGAGCAGTCCATTATTATATGTCAGTGAGAAGTATTATTTTGCCTAAAATATGACCTTTATGCTCATGCGCTCCATGACTCATAGCAGTCAGCGACTTAATATTTTTACACGTGATCTGATACATTATTACAACTACGATGATACAATTTTTTTGAAAAATTTCCACATTTTGAAAATTGAGTTTTGAGCAAAACCTTCTATGAGCGGGCCCCACTGTGCGGCGTCTAGAGACTTAGCCAATCAGGTCGCGGCTTGGATTCCCCCCCCCCACACCACGAATGCTTCTTAAAGCTGGTGACATATCCAAGCCGTACATGCATTGCATTCGTTGACAGATAATATAGAAGTGTGTGTATTCATATGCGAGCTGACGGAATATCCCGTGAATGGAAGGCATGCCACGCAAAGGTCGGGCTACTTTCAACTTTTTCTGCATTGCCGCATTCGAGATAGCACACACAAGCATAAGCACACAAACACATGAACACGTTACTTAGATTTTCGGGCTATGTGTGAAAGCCGGCACGGAACGCAACCATGTAATATTGTGTCAGAGGAAATTCGCCGGATTTCATGGAGCCTCTGAATGCAATGCATGTACGGCTTGGATATGTCACCAGCTTAAGTTGTTTGGTATGCGTAGGGACAGAAAAATGAATAATCCATTCCTTCATTCCATTATGATTATTCATGACTCTCCCTTTCGGCAACAGAAATTTAGACCAAAAAAAGCACTGGCAATTCAACAATTGCTCGGTATAACCGCGGTTTTTGTGCGAGACCCTGTGGTCGGGGGAACAAAAAGTTTTTTTTGGACGAGAAGCGTGGCTTGAGTCAGTCTGTTCAGGACGCGAGACGGGCTCACACCTTTGAAATTTTTGTGCGTGCCTCTCAATGACGCGAATTTTGTTCATTTTGGAATATTTCCTAAAATCGTGTCGATTGCATCGGGTTGAGATACTGTAATTGTGCTTGACCGGGATAATCGGTGTGCGCCGGGTTGATTTAATGTAATGATGGTGTGCTAGTCGGCGGCGAAGCAAGGTGCTTTTTTTGCGCCGGAACAAAAAAAAAACCAGTGGGGAAAAAAAAGAAAAAATGGCGGAGGCAGGACACTTTGCCGTCGGCTTGAGTGAAGACTTTTGTGAGGAAGGAAAAGATTAAAAAGAATTTTTTAAGTTTTATTTATCTAAAAAGAAAAAAAGAGAGAAAAAGAAAACGGAATTAGAATTTTATTCCCAGAAAGAAAAAAAATGTGAAGATTATTTGAAGAGTGTTTTTTTCTTAAAGTTCTTTAAGATATTAATTGTGATATTTTACTAAATATAAACCGTAAAAGTCATGTAAAAACTAGTTCTGAGATGCTCGATTTTTTTTTTAAAACCAAAATAAATGATTATCATAAAAAATTAAGGAAGAAGTAGTGGAGTTCAGGCAAGGTAAAATTAACAGCTTTTTTTGAATGTTTATTGCAACCAACAAAAAAAGGGTCATAAACATAATTTAAATTCAAAACCAGAGAAATTAAGAAAAGAAAGTAAGGGTTAGGCAAACGTTACACATAGGTACCTAGTTAAGAATATGTATGTAATCCTTTATTGTTATTAATTTTTTTTGTTTGTGAAACAAATGTATCTAATTTAATACTTTTTACGTCTTGTATTATATGAACTCAGAAAACTTATCTTGGTCCTATTATTTCTTCGTTTTAACTTTTCTGTTGGAAAAGATTTCACCTTTTTTTTGTGTGATTCGTTTACCGAAGGAAGGAGAAGCTGAAGGGGGAGTTATGTAGCGGTCGCTACGCATTAATTTTGTTGTTATCTTATTGCGAGTTTAATTTTCTAATTTAAATACGTGTACTTACAATTTTGGAGTACAGTGTGCGTTACGTCACTGGACATGTAAGGTAAGTGATAGGTGGACCGGGGCATGGCGACCGGTGTAGAGACTGCATGCGCCTCACACATAATGTAAGTACTCGCATGTTTTAAGTTTTTTTTTCAGCATTTTACCCTGACCGCATCCGCCCGCATGGCTGCGGCCTCTAGTCTCCTTTGCCTTCTCTCGATGGCCCCGGACGGTTCCCCATATCGCCCCTTTTGATTTTTTTATTAGGTACTTAGCGGCACGTGATTTCCGTTAGTTAATTTAAAACGGTCACCTCCTTTCATTGGCTCCCTACCCGACGAACCCTCCCCCCCCCCCCCATCCGGCGAGCTAGCTAGAGCATCGCTAGACGTGCCCACACCAAGTGTAGTGGAGGCGATCAATTTTTTCATGGCGATATCCCTCTCTTTGGACCTCGTCCAGCGACGCTTTTGGTCACTAGTGACCCCTTCCCTTTCTTTATTTATGCAATATGTTTTACGGCCTTTTTAAGACAACGTGTTCCATCCAGCTTTTCTTCGAGCGTAAGCTCACGATAAACCCCCGATAGTTACACTACTAAGGCTCAAAATATTTAATTACGTTTACAGAGTAAAACAACTTAAGTACAACATGCTTACTAAGTTTCTACAACAAATTTATTTTTGGACAGTACACAAGATTCACATCTTTTAGAGTACATACAGAAATTACAACAACAGAATGGATTTATAAAAAACTTAAAATTAGATTTACAAATTAGAATTAAATTAAATTACAATAACATTACAACTAAAATTAAAATAAAATTAGAGAAGAAATAAAAGAAGAGGAAAATTAAGAATAAAATACAGAATTAAGTAAAAAGAATAAAGTAGGAAAGTGAAGAAAAAGAAAGCTAGTGAGACGAAGAAGATAGAAAAATAGGTGCATGTTTTTGAATACTGCAGCCGTGCTCATCCTCTGAATGTGACTAGGAAGATTATTCCAGATTCTAAGAGTATACACAAAGAAGGAGCGACTACCAATTAGGGAAGTGTGGGCACGAATCAGGAATTTGATGGATTTCAAGGATTGCAGAGGAACAAGGAAGTCAGCAAGGTAGCAGGGACTTTTGGAATAAAAGACCTTATGCAAGAGAAGAAGAGCCATGAGATCAAGGAATTTAAAGAGGTCACAACCCAGTAGGGAATTTTGGACACCCGACACATGATCAGACCTTCTCATATGAAAAACGAATCTAATGCAATCATTAAATGCCACTTTAAGACGCTGACGGCAGGATGAGTCGAAGGAAATATACACCAACGAGCCATACAGAAAATGGGGAACAACAAGTGATTTGATGAGTTTAGCTCGAATAGGCGAAGATAACAGACTTCCATGTAGCCGCAATTTACGAAGAGTGCCATAGATTTTAGAGAGCATCAACGAGACATGATTACAGCAGGAAAGTTTGGAATTGACAACAATACCCAGGTTTTTGGCACATTGAACGATTGGTAACGACTAAGGAAAAGTACTTGTGATTTAATGGGATTTAGTTTAAGGGAATTACTAGAACTCCACTCATTAATTTGAGATAGGGTTCTATTGAGTTTAGAGATACAGTACTCAATCTGATGAGGAGGACACGAGATGTAGTTCACGAGGCTATAAATGTACTTCTTCTAGGTTGTTGACTGCTAAATGTAGGTTATAGGCTATGGATTATTTTTACTATAATTAACTGAAAGTTTTTATTTTTTTCAAAAACAGATCTCGGTTTTTACATTTCGCTACGTTCGATGTTATGGAAGGCTTGGTGCCAAAATTTACGTTCTTATTTTATACCATTAGTGATCTTAGTCTTTAACTTCTGCCTTGTCAATCCATAAAAGGAGTAATATCGTCCGCAATGACGTTTTATTAAAAATCAGGAGCACGGATCTGGAGTAAAATAACAATATTACTAATTATATTTTATTGTCACAAATTATAGTGCTATGTCCAATGAATGCCTCAGGATGCTACAGTTTCTTCTAAGTTTCAACTAGAAACATTTGTATTCAATATTGTAAATTTTATCTAAACTAATTATTTGATATATACTATATTTTGGTGTATTACACTAAGCATCAACTAGGCATGTACTTAAAGTTCTCTTGCAGGATTTGGGCTTAATACCTGAGGATATTCCAAAATTGTTTTATCCAGTCACGACCAAGCATGGTTCTATGGCATCATAACTCATACAGATATGAATATTATAAGCTCCAAGGCCTCAGTAGCCGAGGTATTTGTACCACAATATTTTTTTCCACAATAGATTGTATTGGTTAGTCCATCCGATTCTAATGGTGTTTCATGCGGTTGTTCTCTTACCTCCTTTTTAAGGGAGGGTTGCCGGGCGCTCTTGAGTTGTCCAAGGTCGATGAGAAGAAACACCTTCTTACAAAATAAATATTTCTTTATGCGTTCAAAAAAAGATTATACACACCGAAATTGTTCTCTGAAATCTAAGTAAATACTTATAGTCTCTGGATACATGTTTACATGTTTCTTGTAGGTATACATATATATGTAACTAATTACGTGTTATCTCTAGGTACCTGCTTCTTACTGATGCATTACTTTAAGCTGGGACAGTGGAATTATTGGTGCGGTATAGAAGGATATGGGTATAATGCGGTGTTCGGTCTTGAATCTGGTTATACCGCGACACTGGTATAGTAAATGCTGCCGGGAGCAGCGTTGGATCATACACCACGACACTGGTCCCGGAAACACTCCTCAGGTATTTGGTAGTCGGTCGGTATGCGGTCGGTATGTGGTCAGTATTTATTGTGTATTTGTTATGTCTGTGGTCTAACCATGCCAGATCATACACCACGACACGGTCTAGGAATCAATGCTTCGGCACATTGTTGGATCATAAACCACGACAAGGCCTAGGTAACATGCCTCGGTTAATATGTGTAATGTGCGTAATGTGTATAGTAGCCGTTCCGGATCATGCTTCATGACACGGTATAGGACATTCTAGTTGAAACGTGGTGCTTTAGTATTTTTCTAACGTTCGTGGAGAGGGTTCTTAGTTACATGATCAACGGCTAGTGTCAACCAGAAAAAATTTAAAGAGGACGAGAAACCAGATAGATCACGTCGCCATCAGCCGCAGATGGAGAACTATCCTGGAGGATGTCAGGAACTTTAAGGGTGGAAACACTGGAAGATAGCACCATTTGATAGTAGCAACTATTCTCCGCAATCAGAAACGTCCAACGCGATGTGAAAAACCGTAGACGGTTTAACGTAGACCTTCTGCGGGACAGTATTAAAAGGCGTGAATTTGCTGGGATACTACAAAGCAGCTTCAGCCAGCAAAGACTCTCTGACGAAAATAACATTGAAGAGCGGTGGAATACTAAAAAGTGCTATATTATAAATGCAGCGGAAACAAGCATCGTTATGTCCGAAGAAACCAGCAAGACTGAATCACGGAGACAACCTGGCAAAATATCATCAAAATCTCCATCAAAAATAGCGTGAAGTATACAAGCTACCCGAAGACACGTCATTACCTTGAACGAGATTACTCCCAAGAATAGAGTTTTCAATCAAAACAGTTGACGAGCAAAATTTTGATTTTTAAAATCTTTAAGACGACCTTTATTTCGTTGAATCCTCTACTTTTACATAGATGGTGCAAAATAATGATAGTGTCGCCATGGGAAAACATCGATAAAAATTCGAAAAACCAAAAACATCCTTTTTCAAATATCGATTTTTCCGAAAACTTCACTAATTCTTTATCTGTCTTTGATATAAAGCTTTTAGAGTCGTGCGAAACTGTAAATTTAATGTAATATATTATTAGGGAGCTTCATGTTACAGTTTCAGATGTGAAAAAATTTGTTTAAACAATTATTTCACCCACGAAATCAAGGGAAAAACTACAGGGGAATAAATTTTGAAGTTAGTGATAATGGGCCTTTCTACACTTGTATTCTTGCTGAAGTATTCATAGCTGATAAAAATGTGCAGCAAATTAACACCAATAAACAAACAGTTTGGGAGTCAGAAACGTCAAGCAACCAATTCGAAATGATCAGAAAAGCACATGCACACATTCAAGTACTTAATCGGAATATGAATCCTTACGCCCCCCTGCAAGAACACGGATATGGAAATCGCGGTTGCTGTCAATCCAGTTTGTATACTGCAGAAGGAATACTAGTGTGTGAAGGCCAATAACTTGCGAGTGCCAGAATCAGTGGTTGAAACACATTATCTACTTTTGCCGGAATTTTTTTTTGTTTTATTTTTTATTTTTATTTATTGCTTTATTCTTACGTACACAAGAATTAGTCTTACAATAGTACATATGAAAACGAAGCATTAATAAATTTTACAATATAAACTCATGTTAAAGCTATCTTAAGAACTAGTGCGGATTTTTGAAATTCAGGTCTTCCTGCCTGAACGGCAATATTTCTCCTGCAACAGAAGACTAGCCCGCTCGGCTCACCCCATACCCTACAGCCTCCGTTCGCGCACAATACGGTTTAAAAGTTCGTTTATGAATAGAACAACTCGACTGTGGAATAATCTCTCGCAGTCAGTATGAACTCGTACAACACCTTAGAGTTCAAACGTGAGGCTCATCGTCATTTTCTTCTAGACCCTCCAGACCCCCTCTAACCTTTCCTATTCTCCTCTATTCTTCAAACTAAGCTTACTACTAGACATTGCACCATAAACTGAACAACATGACAGACTGGTAGTATAGAGTGTTACTCCTAAGCTTGGTTTTTTCATATAAAAAAAAATGATGAGCACATAAGCTTAGCTGACTGCAAAGGTGGCATCAAATTTTTATTTTTCGTTCAAAATTGTTTTTCGCATTCATTTTTGCGCCCCTTGCCACCTGGCGCCTAGAGGGACCGATCCACTCGCTCTACACCAGGAGCGGCGTTGCACTTAAGTGTCTAATACCAAATAGAAGAATGCCAAGAAAAGCTGGTGCACAGCCAAATCAAATAAGAAATGAATTCACTGCATATTTCAGATCGCAAATGAGGCAAATACCATGCTGAGATGATTATCAGTAATCACAATTATGTAAATATTTAAAAATAAGTATAATTTGTAAATAAAAAAAAATTTTCTTTTGAATATCAGTTGAATGTTTGTTTTGAGTATCAATAATTGGTATTAAAAACTTACTTCCGCCTCCACTTTTAAACCACCTTGCTTTCCTTTCCTCGGCTTATTGTCATATAAAGAACTCATGGCATCATATCCAAACAATTTTAGAACACACGAGAGTCCCACCCCAAACTTTTTCATACTTTTCTGCTTTCGTCTTTCTCTATTATACTGAGATATCAAATTTTTAATATTTCGCTAGATTTAATCATAGTTTCAAAAGTACAGGCTCAAGCCTGCCCAAGTCCCTCGCCTAGTAAATGTCTATAAATCCTTGATGACCCGGAGCTCATATAAGGATTAGGTACCCTTGAGAGTGCCAAAGTCATCAAGGGCACTTTGGCAGTCTCGGCCTTAGTACAACGGGACTCTATGCTTCTAGTTTCTGCTTGACTGTCAGATAGAATAAAGATCCACTTGCTAATGCAGCCTCTTCTTAAATTTTCAGTCTGGAACCAGTCGAGCTGGAAGACCGAGAACAACGTAGAGGAAAACTCTATGAGGGAGGCCGTAAGAACTGGAAAATCCTGGACGAAGCTGAGAACTATCGTACAAAATAGAGTCCGTTGGAGGGCAACTGTTTCCGCCATATGTCCCATGAGGGATTAAAGAGGAATAACTGAAAGAAGAAGAAGATGGATGCCCAAACAGATGACTAAAATTTTTAGTTTTTTTAAATTTTAATTAGTTTTTTTTTTAATTAATTAATTAGTACTATTTTTCACCATTTTTTTCGTTCTACGCCTCTTGCAACTTGATTTTGACCCACTTTCATGTAACCGGCCAACCCCAAACTTTGCCCATATGCATAGTTCGCGGGACAATGTAATATGACATTTTTGCAAAAAATCAAGTTGGCGGCCGAATTTCGCAATTGTGGTTCCCGAAACTATTAGCTGTATAGCGTCATTCCAAATTAAAAATGGAGGCCAAAAAAATGACGGTTTACATTTTTCTCTACAAGCCACTCAATCCGTATGGCTATCAAATGAAAGGGTATAACAAGTTGAATACAATTAGCTGTGTGGCGTCATTCCAAATTCAAAATGGTGGCAAAAATACAAAATGGCGGCCAACATAAAACGAGATTTAACCTTTTTCTTTAAAACGCGATCGGCCTGGATATCAAATTGAAGGGCGGGACAAGTAGAATACTGTGCGCCTTGATAAAAGTTCTGCACAGGCCGTCTTATCCCTCCGCATAGCAAAATCTATGCGGATGATTCTGAATATGTTTGGCGAGGTGCACGTAGTACATAATTTTCCATTAGCGAATCTTAAAAATGTTGTAACATACCCTAAATTTTTTAAGTATCCAAAATCAATTTTTTCAGATTTGCCCTTTTCATTACGTCTTTTTCCTACCGCGGAATATGCACACATAGTCTTTTTTTATTGAAAGCAGTTTCAATGCACGTGGGTTTTTGCTAGTATATGAATATGGATAACATGGCATTCCTTACTACAATTAGCCATAAAAAAGAGAATCCAATAGTAGTTCGAAGTATGTCTAAGCGAATTGAATGGTATTTTATTCTGAGTCATCATTACTTTTAATAAAATATATGCTTCTCCGATATAGAAATTCGATTTAAATATCTTAACTAAGAAGCTATAAAGACAACACAGCTCTGCTCTGTTTTGATATTATCAGATATATTTCATTGATTAAATCAATGCTGTTCCACAAAATACATCTGTTTTTCCACCACGCAAAGAGAAATAAAATAACTATAATTAATTTAAAATTAAGTAAACTTTTCTGCCAATTTCTATATTTTTAGAGAGCGAAAAAATTAAATGAGAACGACTTCTTTAAGAGCTTTCTAATTCGCTATAAAATTCAATGTCGAGACGTCAAGTGGATTCTGGTGGCGCGCTAATTAAAAGGTGCGTTGAAAACTAATGTATTGTAGCTAATGCTTCGATTTTCTGAGGTTAAGCATTCTAGCTGTTCTGTATTAAGTTTTTCCGTAAACGATGCACAGAGTAAACAAACAGTCCAAGGAATACTGGGTGGTAGTAAAAAAATTCTAATAAAACCATTCAGTTTCCTTTTGGACTTCATCGCGTGCAAAAGCTCTTCTAAAATAAATTGTGGACCGTGCATAGTATCACCGGGAAAATTCGAAATTGCTGCTTTTTATAAGCAGGCTAAACGTTTTTTAGTTGTTAGCTTTGTGTTTTGAGAAAATTTAATGATTTTTCATCCATATTGAAGCTAAGAACTCGCAAATGGATTTAAAGAACCAAAATGTCATCGACGAGAATATAGAGGCTCCAGTGACTGAACTGAGGCCAAAAACTGTTGATGGTGAAGAAATAAATATAAATAAGTGTAATAGCCGCAAAAAAATTGTATGTGACTGCCTTCGCGAATACAGCAGCAGCAGCACAGTTCATGGGGTACAATATCTAGGTGAACCAAACCGACCTATCTGGGAAAGGTAATCAAGTACTATGAACTATTTGAAAATATTTTACTTAAAATATTCACAACTCATTTTGCACAGGCTGTTTTGGATATTTGTATTTACTTTATCAATTTACACCTGTATCACTACAATATATCAACTATGGAAGAAGTGGGATGATAGTCCAGTGATAGTCAGCTTTAATGAGAGAGAAACAGAGATTTGGAAGATTCCTTTTCCTGCAGTGACGATCTGCCCGGAAACCAAGAGCGATAAATCGGTTTTTAGTTTTGAAAATGCTTTTAGTAAATTTGTTAACGCTGAGGAAAATCTGACGGAAGCTGAGTGAGTTTTTAACATATTAAATTAATAAGTAGATTTGTGAGTAAGGGTATGGACGTACACTGTTAAAGCTACGAATTTCTGTCGTCGTGTAAATGAAAGTTTTAAAAAAATTAATTTTAGTGACTGTAATATCAATCTTCCCTTTAAAAAAAGTCTTTCCTTTCAGCTTCATTGTCGCAATGCTAAATCCCTCGTGGGACATAGGGCGCAAACAGTTGCCCTCCAGCGAATTCTGTTTTGTGCGACAGCTCTCAACTCCGTTCAGGATCTTCCGGTTGTTGTGCTAATAAGGTTCTCTTCCGCGTTGTTTTAGGTTGTCGAACTAACTGGTTCAAGGTTTGACCAATCCAATTCCAATTCCCTCGTCTGATCTCGTCAGTTATCCTTCTTTGTCAGTATGCTGTTCTTTATTCTTAATTTTAGTCCAAGTTCTTTATTCTTAATTTTAGTCCAAGAGCTCGTGACAGAATTGAAAAGTAATTTTGCAGAGGATCGGCCTTTGATATAAGTTAGATTACTTAAAGAATAATCGATTAAGACTGCTCGCTAGTTCGAGTCTACTTAAGTTTCAACTTTATGAACTTGTTGAATTTTTCACCATGAAAAATATTATATTGCAGAAGATGGGACTTGGTGTATAGGTTAATTGGGTTGCGCCCAATTCATATTCCGATTCCCATCCCGTTTGGAGATTAGGTTCGACTTTTGGGAATTTTTGAAAATGTCGGTACGATCAAGTTGTATAGTGAGATAGGCCACCAGGAACCCAAATTCAGCGGCCCATATGCAATCAGATCTGCCATTTTGGCGGCTTTTAAATTTGTGGATATTTTGGTATGACCCAAGTTTCCGTAGAGCTCGTCATGTAAAGCTCCTATTAAACTAGTCGAACGCTTTCTCATAGTCTACGAAAGCAAGTTAAAGGGGTATCGTAATTCAGTAAACTGCTCCACTATGATTCTCAGTGTGTTAATATGGTCTATGCAGGAGCGGACTTTTCGCAAACCAGCCTGCCGTTTTCTAAGCGTTCGGTCTACTGCCCCTCTTACCCTAGATAGTAATATATGGGACAAGATTTTGCATACGGAAGTTAATAGACAGATGCCTCTTCAGTTGTCACAAATTGTTAGGTCCTCTTTTTTGGCTATTTTGACTTCCAATGCTCCGGAAAGGTGTTCCATGTTTTTTCGAGGATTGGCTGTAGTGCATATGCTATGAAGCTTGAGTCGGCTTTCAACAATTCTGACGGGATGCCATCTTTTCCAGATGCTTAACCATTGCCCATTGCATGACTTGCGTTTGGTATTTCTGTCTTGGATGAGGCCCGGATGGTGATTCTTATTGGTTGTGCATTGCTGCTGTTTTCCTAAGGTTCCTGTGCAAATGAACTATTCAGGGCGGCGAAGAAGTAATCTCTCCATCTTTGGAGTTGCTTATTGTCGTTGCACAGCAGCCTTAAATCCGCACTGTTACCGGCATGCTTTTCAGTAGGGTGCTTTGCAGAGAGCTGTTTAGTAATTTGGTGGAGCGTTTTCCGCTTTTTCTGCGAGCTCATTTATCTGCTGCCTTTTATCACTTCTCTTTACCTCCCGGTGTAATTGGTAGTATTCTCGCTCAAGTTGGTGACGTCTTTCCGGGTGGCTTGTAGAATTCCGAGATCCAGTATTGCATGTTTCTTTGGACATAAACGATGCTCGTCCCCGCTGCTGTCAATATTGCGCCCTTTGTCTTCAATATTTATGCCGTCAGAAACGGGTTTCTGGTTTAATATTTGTTGCAGGTTTGGTTCTGGTTTAATATTTGTCAGCGAGTTCTCGCCTTTTAATGCTCTCCCGCAGAAGGTCTACGTTAAACGCAGAAGGTGTACGGTTTATGGCATCGCGTTGCACGTTTCTGATTGTGGCGATTTTGAGTGCGCATAGCTGCTAATACCAAATGGGGGTCACTTTCAGTGTCTGCTCCCCTAAATCTCCTGACATACTCCATAATAGTTCTCCATCTGCGGCTAGCGGCCACGTGATCTATCTGATTTCTCGTTCTACCATCGGGCGATAACCAGGTCTCTTTGTGTATCTTCTTATGGCAAAAGTAAGTTCCATCTACCATGAGTTGGTGGAAACTATAAAAGTTAACGAAAAGCTCACCATTGTTAATGGTAACTTGGCTTAAGGCTCTGACAGAATCACGCGGAATTGCGGTGCGTGTCATGACAGATAGATTAAAGTAGGTGTATTCAAATACGCACTAATTTAACAGAAAATTGTATTAACGCCACGCGAACACCACACCAGTTACTTTAAATTCTACTTTTGCACCTAGTGTGAAGAGGGTGTTTGTGGTTTGAGTCGTGTTTTGGTGTTGGTTTGCATTTCGTTATTAACTTCCCAGTATAGGTAATCGGTCCGAAAATCGAAATCAAAATTTTCATTTTTCAAGGTTGTGTGTGTGTGTGCGTCCTAGGGTTGCCAAACATCCTCGTTTGACGAGGTTTGCCCTCTTTTCATTAGTTTTGCCGTCAATCCTCGTCGCGCTTTGAAAATCCTCGTGACTTCATAAAAATTTATAATATTTGTGAAATTTCAACTTCTGTAACAAAATTAAATTAAAATTCAAATGCTGCAAAGAAAACTAGCGCTATAAATAATTTGTCTCCTTCTACTACTTCAAAAAGTATTCATCTAATCCATATTTAAAACAGAGAACTACAGAACTTCTTACTGAAAAAAGAAGTAGATTCATTTTTCAGTAACCAGTTGTACAGAAAGGTAAATGTGAATTTGACTTTTAACGATCAGGTAATGTTCAAATTAAATGCTATAATGAGCTTCATAAGAATTTTTGTTTATATTTGTAGCAATCTTTTGAGAAAATGGAAAACACACCACCAAAGAAGCCTAAGAGGGCTACAAAATTGTTACTTTGGGTAGTTTTTCTTTCGTTAACTGTTTTTTTTTTACTTTTTTCGAAGTGTCCTCGTCGGGCTACTCAAAAAATTGGTAACCCTAGTGCGTACGAATGCGGTCATTTTTTCCTGCACGATATCGCGCGGACCATAAAAGATAACGACTTCGTTGAGGTGTCGTTCGAAGCGTATTAACAGAAATATGATCTGTAAAGCTTTTTATAAAATTTGGTTGAGCCATTTTTTGGTTTTAACGACATAAGTGATTTTTGTACCTGCACGATATCACCCGAACTACCAAAGATACCGACTTACTTGAGGTGCCGTTTGAAGCGTATTAACGAAAATATGATCTGAAAAGATTTTCATAAAATTTGGTCGAACCGTTTTTTTGTGTACCCTTTAGGACGTTTTGAAATTTATTTGGTAGAGGTTTGTTTATCACTCTGTAACCCTTTGCAATATTTCCATGAGCAAGGTAGCAATCGACGCAAAATACTCCCACCTATCTAAGACTGTAAAAGTCAATGATACCAACCCACCAACTTTCAGAGTTATGGGTCGTCAATTTTGTTGTTTTTAACTTCAAACATCTTATTCTCCAGAAAATACTAATAATATTTTTTTCCCTAATTTTAGAGCTTGGGCGATTTCCTATGAATAATGTTTTTACAACTTTTATGCTTTGAAGTTATAAGCAATCTAAATACTAAAATTTGCTCTATTTCGTACCTTTCAGTTCTTTGCCACCTGAGCTTATGCCGAAAGGCAAGAAGATTCGTTCGAAATAAGGCCAATCTTAACATTAAAACTGCTTATAACTACCTTATTCATAAAAAAATCTCATAGAGTTACAAAAATACAGGGTGATAAGTAAACCACTACCAAAAAAAATTCAAAACGTTCTAGAGAGTAAACCATTACGATTCCGCCACCCCCCACCCCCACGATTTTTTGTTCGTCTATCCAAAACATATCCTCATCCGGCTGCTTTGTTAAGTTAGGTTCATCTATACACCCTGTATATGAAACGTTTCTTAAGGAGTTAACTCCAAAAATAGTAAATAAAAAAACATTTTCATTTAGTAAAAATAATTTAACAAAAAAAAAAAATTTTTAAAAGCACTTTTAATAAGACGCGGCTTTACTTGACCACATCAATAACAGATACCAACCAGAATGACATAAAATATTTAACGGTTATCCTATTGCGGAGACCATGTGCTTATGAAAAGATTTCTTTGGCAGTGCCAAAAAAGCGATTCTTTTGTGCTTCGGTTAGAAGCACATCTAATATTTCCCGCTGAGAATTGTCAGTTGAAAACTTTTTTATTTTATTTTTCTAAAGACGGCTAAATGGATTTTGGCTCAATGTTATCATTCAGCTTTTTAAACACGTGACCGCTGACGAGTGCTGAGTTAAAATAAAAACAAATGGAATGATTTATAAATCGATTTTTTTTTGTTTTGTAAAAATAAAATAAATTTTAACAATGAATATATGTAGGCATTTACATGTTGACTAGGAAATAACATAACAATAAAAAATTATGCCGCAAAGTAACAATAAAAAATTTATTTCAGACAAAAATACTTTATAGCAATGAATAATATTTGCGACCTGAAAATCCCACTTGAAGAAAAACACACACAGAAATTGAAAGTTGTGAAGGACTTTGATGCTGCTGAAACTCTGTATGATTTAATTAAACCTGAATTGAATGCACCCTATGCTTGTAAATGGATAGAAAGTGTTAAGTGCGATTCTATTATGGATATAATTCTTACTGAGGAAGGATTTTGCTATAGTTTCAATGTATTATCGCCTGAAGATATGTACAATGAAAATTAGTTTGTATCATATGAAACAATTAAGAATATTTATTTTAATCACTGAATCAATTTAGTGGCCCATATTACATCAGCAACGAAGAGTTCGGGAAACTTAATTGGAATCGTGAAGATGGGTATGCCCCGAACGCTGGAAAAATGGCATATCCTCGAAGGATTTTAGGAGCTGGCAAGAAAATGGGCCTAACACTCACTTTAATTATGGAGCAGGGAAATGTAGATAGAATTTGTTCAGAATCTGCTCAAGGTTTTAAGGTTTAGTTAAAAGTATACGGTATTTTTAAAAGGAATTGAAATTGAGTCAAATATTTTAGGTTCTCATTCACTCACCTGATAATGTTCCCAAAGTTTCATCAAAACATTTCCGTGTAGCACCGAATCAAGACTTAGTGGCTGCAGTTATGCCCGATATGATAACAACATCCCCGGATTTAAAATCTTACAGCCCAGAAAAGTAGAAATTTACTAAATTGAAAACATCATTTACTCCATTTTTTTACAAATACATACAGGCGGCAGTGCTACTTCAGTAACGAACGCCAATTGAAATTTTTTAAAGTCTACACCCAAAGCAATTGCAATTTAGAATGTCTCACTAACTACACAAGAAAATATTGTAATTGTACGAAATTTTCGATGCCACGTAAGAATTGACTTTCTTTCCACCACATAACTTAAACAAAAACAAATAATGACACTTTTTTTAGGTGATAATGGTACTAACGAGTGTGAAACTTTGCAAGAACAGCAATGCTACAATGATGCTGAACTTATTTATCTTACTCAACAGTTTGAATTTGAAGTTTCTGATGGAGATAAATCAGTTCACTCTGAGGCGTGTGGTTGTTTGCCATCCTGTACCTCAGTGGAATATATGGTAGAAACGTCACAGGCCGATTTTCACGCCATGGATACTATGATTAGCGTGTATTTTGGTAAAAATAATTCTGCAGAGGTGGAAGAAATACGAAATAAGTAAGTATTGGAGATTGATAAAAATTGATGTTTTGGATAACTCACTACAATGCTGATTAGTCAATTTCAAACACATAGGTTAAATGGCCCAAAACTTTAGTTTTTGCGTTAAACGTTGACGTGTAAAAATCAAACACATGCAGAGTGTAATATTTTTTACACTCTAACGCACTTCTATCGTTTTACCTCTTAAACGTGTGAAAATCAAACATTATGTGTCATTTCACACACATACACCAATATACTAAAAACTATGCTCTCCTACCCAGAGAACCTCACGACCTTTCTACAATCAGCCAGTAACAGAAAGTCGACGAGACAAGTCCTTACAACTAATTATATAAAGCTATTTAAATAAAGATAATAACTCTCGCATGCGAGTCAGCCTTACCTCAAGGCGTACCAAGAAATGTTTCACCTCAAAAATGTCAAGTTAACGGTGTCAATTTTTCTAGGTTCACTCTATTCCAAAAGTAATATATATTTGATGTATTGAAAAGGCACGCACCCGCAGGGGGAATACCGCCAGGGCCGGACGAAAAATCATGGGGGATTATAGCTCTCAAACTAAAATAAAAAATAGGCAAAAAACACTTTTAAGTTAAATGGTTTTATTTGAAATTATAAGCTGTACCAAAAACTAGAAAATAATAAGAACACAAACATGGACCTTTTGAGATTCTGGCGTCTGGTAAAAAATCGTGCAATAGTAGCCGTGCTGTTTTCTCATGTCGTATGCCTAGGGGCACTTTGAGGCGCTGCGTCAACGGATCAAGTAATATTCTGGGACTTTTAACAGACTAAAATATAAACATGGGGCGCATTTGAAATATATTTTTGGTGGGCTTTGAACACATTTTTCTAGACAAGTCGTTCTTATTTAATTATACAGTAGTTATGCAGGTTTTTATGCGCCCCATGGTTTTATTTTAGTCTGTTAAAAGTCCCAGAATAATACTTGATCCGTTGACGCAGCGCCACAAAGTGCCCCTAGGCATACAACATGAGAAAACAGCACGGCTACTATTGCACGATTTTTTACCAGACGCCAGAATCTCAAAAGGTCCATGTTTGTGTTCTTATTATTTTTTAGTTTTTGGTACAGCTTATAATTTCAAATAAAACAATTTAACTTAAAAGTTTTTTTACCTATTTTTTATTTTCTAGTTTTTAGTTTGATCTTTGGTTCCTGTCATTATGCAAATTCCTCATCCTTTCCACTCTTTCAGTGCATCTTTATTGCACGGTTTCTTGCCCGTTAATTTCTGATATACCCTAATGCCACACAGTCCCTAATGCCACACAGTCGGCACGTTTCTAACGTTGACTTGGGTGGTGTATCGCTAATGACGTATCATTTTTATCCACCCTAACGCCACACAGTTGTTGGCACAATACAGAAACCTTAACTAGGGTGCATTCAAAAGATCAAAAATCATTCCAATGAAATAACCTGATCATTATTGTATTCCTTTTAGTGTTAATTTAGTTATTTTTGGATTTCACTTTTTACAAAATTCTGGTGAACTCATTAGTTATGCATACCATATTTCAGAACATATTTGCAAAAATCATCCGCTGTTTTGAATTTTCAAATTTTGACCACAGAATCGTCATTTGTGACCCTGAAAACCCCCCGAAACCGATTTTCAATGGGTTCAGCACACATTTCCAAAATTCACCCGCCATATTGCCGCCACCATTTTGAATTTTCAAGTTTTGACCACAGAATCGTCATTTTTGGCCCTAAAAACCCCGCGATACCGATTTTCAATGGATTCAGAACACATTTGCGAAATTCATCCGCCATATTGGCGCCGCCATTTTGAATTTTCAAATTTTGACCACATAATCGTCATTTGTGGCCCCAAAAACCTCCCGATACCGATTTTCAATGGATTCAGAACACATTTGCAAAATTCATCCGCCATATTGGCGCCGCCATTTTGAATTTTCAATTTTTGACCACAGAATGGTCATTTGTGGGCCTAAAAACCCCCTTATGCCGAGTTTCAATGAAATCGGAACTCAATTGGAAAATTCGTCCGCCATCTTGGAACCGCCATATTGATTTTTTTACAAAATGGTCAGATTGCATTGTCACGGGAACTCAATGTGTGGGCAAAGTTTCATAAGAATCGGTTTAGTAGATGTAGTTGAAAAAGCTGTCGCAAGAATTGAACCAAAGAAACAAACAAATATACGAGGTCAAGCTAAATAAAACCATTAAAAAAGGCTTTCCGCATGCCCTTGTGGTATGGCTCCAATCATACTTAGCCGACAGAACCTATCAAGTTATATTTCGTGGAGCCAAATCCAGAAACATTGAAGCGTCCTCTGGCGTCCCGCAAGGTAGTCTTCTAGGTCCTCTGCTTTTTATCTTATCTATCGATAACATTGCCACCTTACTAAAGCACTGTAATATCCTTACTTACGCCGATGACATCAAACTGTACCGTCTCATAAAGGGTACCAAGGAAAATTGGCAAATTACCTTAACACCTTCTATTCTTGGTGTTCTAATAACAACCTGGTTCTTAATATTAGAAAGTGCGAGGTCATGATGTATTGTAGGAAACGTGGTCCGATAATTTTTGACTATACTTTTCTTGACAACATAATCTCTCGCGGAGACTCTGTAACTGATCTTGGGGTTAGATTTGATTGTAAGCTGGCTTTTCTACTCTCATCAATTATGTATATCTCTTCCAAGGACAGTTTAGTCCTGCGATTTATAAAAAGATGGTCTAAGGAATTCAACTATCCCCTCATCACTAATCATGTCATATCTTTAGTCAGGCCCTTACTCAAATATGCCTCCCAGGTGTGGTCTCCTCACTACTCCTCCCAGTCGAATCGGTTCAAAGGAAGTTTGTCCGATTTGCACTCAGCCGCCTCCCTTGAGATAACCCTCTTATTCTTCCGTCTTACGAAAACAGGTTTAAATTAATTAACTTAAGTTCTCTCCACAAGCGTCGGGAGGTTTCTGACGTTATTTTCGTTCACCGGCTACTGAATGGTAAGGTAGACTCGGGTTTGTTGCGTAGCCGTGCGTGGTTTATAGTGAATAATTATAACCTCCGTTACACATTTATTCCTCTAGCACGAATTAAGGCAAGTACGAACCTGTTAATCGCATGTCAATAAAAATATAAGTGTTTTTAGCATGCCAGCAACTGAAGTTGCTCTTAAAAGATCTCTTTTTGAAGTGGCGTGACTCCTTCTTTCCTCTTGCACACTTTTTTATTATTTGTTTCTTTATATATATGTTTTTATGCTTGCATGCTCCAGCTGATCCACAGAGCAGTGTTAAATGTTTCTCAGCCCAGCTGAGAAGTGCGTCTTCTGTACTTCTCTGGGTTTTAAAAAAGCACTCTGCACTTTTCTTTGGGTTTTTAAAAAAGCGTCGTGCGGTATTTCCGTCACTCGTATTGCCATATCCCATCTCATTTTTGCCCTTTATCTAGAAACACTAGCACTCAAAGGTTAAGTCAATTTGTATTATCGACGGTGTTATCATTTTTGGCAAATGTCAATTCCACACTTTTCTGCAAGTAGTATTTTTGCTACCATAAACATTGCTTTGGAATATGATGTAGCAGTCGCTACTTGTATATACGTTTTTCGTTGTAATAAGTTTTATTCAAGTATCCATTCAGTTTCTGTTCTAATAATTTTAAGTACAGTGTTTTTGGTTACGTCACAATTTGGATTCTCACTACTACTATGAAATACACTTGGGGAATTTGGATTGTCATATCACGTATGTATACACTGTACACAGAATCAATTTTAAAAACATAGCCACACAAATATTGTGATATTAAAAATTATTTTGAATATTTGTAAGAGTATTAGTTAGGAGCTTATTCAAAAAGGAAGTCTCCTATAATAAGTTAATAAAAAAAACCGTTATGTAATTATTTAATATGACATAATAAAAAATATAAAAATCTTAAACTATTAAATATAATAATAAATAAATATTAAATAAATATTTTAAATAAAAGAATAACAAAAAATAAAAAGATGTGAAGTAATAGTTTTTATTGGCAATATATATATATATATATATATATATATATATATATATATATATATATATATATATATATATATATATATATATATCCCTTATATATTGCTATGAAATGAGGGAAGAAGGCAAAAATTAGTCCGACCCCATTTCATATGACACTTAGAATTATTCCACAATGAAACTCAATACGGGGACGGCGTTGATTTCCATCCATCCAATGGGTCGCTACAGCCCAATTCGAGCCTCGGCTTCCACTAGGGCATTTCTCCAAGTTGAATGGTGTATCCACATCAGCTGGAAGTACATAATTGCGTTGCATTGCATTGCTAACTGCGATGCGTTACATAATATGGATTTGACAAATTAATGCGGTGCATGTCGGCACTTAAATGCGTTTTGAAATTTGAATTCATGTTGAATTTGTGTTGAATCCCTCCTCAAAATCCATTTTTAATATATTACTGAGTTAATCCGATCTAATAATATTTTTGCAGAAAAAAACTAGACCAATTTGAAAGAGTATTGAATGCGTTGCATGCGTAAAAGTTAAACAACTGTTGCATTGCATTGCGATGCATTGAAGGTAGTGCCGCATTAATAGGTCTGCCATCATTGAAATATTCAGTGTAAACTTGATCTGTCAACGCATTCATGCAACGCAATGCAATTATAGCTTTGTTTATTGAGCTGCTCTAGGTTGAGCTAGCTTGAGATATTTCAGAAAAAGGTGTTTCATGAGCAATTTGGTTGCTCTTACTTGCCTGAAGTTTCTCTGATTTGTGTTTCATGAGCTTGCTCTAAGTTGAGCTAGAGCACGGTTTTCTGCTCTACCTTTTTTGGTAGAGCAACTTCAGGCAAGCAATCAGCTGTTTGTCAACTGTCACAATACCGACATCCGTTAATTAAATATCTGAATTAAAGGAATCATCTAGCGCTTCCATTAACTGACTTGATAAATATTTTTCCATTTTTTAATTTAGTAGCGTATTTATCAAGTTTAAATAAATTTCACTTTAAAAACTGTCAAGTTGAAGTTTTGACAACGCACTTTGAGAATTCTTGCCTGAAAAGTGTTTCATGAGATTTCTTGCTCTGAATTGCGCCAACTTGCTTTATTTATTTTTGACAGCTGCTCTACTGTGAGCTGCCTCGAGCTGCTCTGCCTTTTTTTCGGTCTCAATAAACACAGCTTATGTACTTCCAGCTTTAGGTCACACGCGCTCTTTTTTAAATTCTTTTATTTAACTTCAATCCTGACTGATCAAATCTTTGAAGTTAAATTAGACCCACTTCCCGGTTTCGGATAGAGCTGAAATTTTGCATACACGTTTAGTTTGGATGACAATGCAATCTGGCCATTTTGTAAATATATCAAGATGGCGGTTCCAAAATGGCGGCCGATTTTTTAAATTGTGCTCTGCGGCCCTCTGACATGGGTATCAAATGAAAGAATGTGACAGGTAGAACACAATTAGTTATATGGCGTCATTCCAAATTCAAAATGGCGGCCAACAATAAATTGCGGAAAGCTTATAATAGACTAAAAAGTAGAAAATATAACCGATCAACTTCCAATTTTGCACACACTCGTAGTTCGGGTGGTTAATGTGTATGAATGATGAGATGAATAGTTGAGTTAAGGGTGAGTTGATAATAAAGAAGCAATACACGTTACAAAAAATCACAAACAAACACAGAGATGCTGCTGTCAACTAAATTCAACTACTCAAATACTGAACTCATGTCCGTATGCATAATTTCAACTCAACCCAGGTAGCAGAGCTGAGTCGAGTTCAGTCAACCTTAACCCAACTCGACTCCCGTTTACATGTAGCTAGACTTGGGTTCAACTTGAGTTCAACTCATCAAATATAAGTACTAAGTGCAATCTGACCTTTTTGTAAAAAAATCAGGAAGACGGTTCCGAGATGGCGGCCGTTTTTGCAATTATGTTCCACCGAGCCCACGACATGGGTATCAAATGAATACAGAAAACTGTATGACGTAATTTTAAATCTAATAGAATTGCCATCATAAAATGGCGGAATACATATAATAAACTTAAAAGTAGAAAATAAAATAAAGGGTTAAACAAATTTTTTTTAAAAAATTCTTTTAATTAATTAAAAAATGTACTGAAAAGTAAAAAATAAAAAATATTTAAAAGAGAGCGTGAAATTTCAATTTTAATGAAAAAGTTAATTAAAAGAATGGCGCATTTTGCATCAAAAAATTTTGTTAGAATTTTCTTCAAAGTGAATTGAGCAAAACAACAAGTTTAAATTAATTTTTTTACTACGCCTTATAAATTAATACATAAAATCTTAAATATATTGAAAAATAAAACAAAATTAAAAAAGATGATTTTATAAAAAAAATGTGAATTTGAAATTAACAAAGCAAAAAATTGAGGGTTATTGTAAATCTCACGCGATTTACAGTTATATTTTCAATTTTTGATGAAAAATGCGCCATTCTTTTAATGAACTTTTTCATTAAAATTGAAATTTCACGCTTTCTTTTAAATATTTTTTATTTTTTACTTTTCAGTACATTTTTTAGATAATTAAAATAATTTTTTTAAATTTTTTTTTAACCATTTATTTTTTTTCATATAGAGTTTAAGGGCTTTTTTACGATATTTTTAATGGCAAAAGCAGTACGGCCAAACTGCACCTACAAAAGGCTCTGCTTAAAAAGGAACATTGTACGTCCACACAATACGGGCTTTTCAGAAGCGCGTACGACCGTTCAAATGAAAATTGATTTGTTTTTTCAAATCCATCTCCTCCTTGGTCTAACTATTGGCGTATTTCCCGAAATTTCTTATCCCATAAGCCGTTTTGGGATACAATTGCCCTCCATCCTGATTACGTGGCCGACTAGTCTCAGTCTGTTAATTTTTATTAAAGTTGATAGTTCTAGGTCGTCAAAAATTTCACACAAGTCGTTGTTTTATATCCTTCGCCATATTCCATCCTCTCTGGTTGGGCCTATTATAACGGCGTTAATTTATTAATTGGTGAATAGCGAGAATAGGCACAGAAACTCACTCTTTATCCAACTGCACTAAATTTTATCTACTAACTTTCAATTTATTTTTATTTGCTAATGATGCTATAAATTTAGAAATAAAATTTTAATTTGAAAATTTCAGATATTTTACATCAAGGATAACGATTTTCTTCAAAGAAAGCTCCTTCCTTACATCAAAGAGGGCGGAATTGTACGGCGTTTCGGAATTTATAGCCAACTGCGGCGGTTTACTGGGACTTTTCATGGGAGTTTCTACATTAAGTTTTGTGGAAATATTTTACTTCTCTACAATTCGAGTACTAACTAACTATTTGAGGCGTTAATCTGTGCATGGAATTACAATTTTTTATTAATCAATTGTTCTCTTATTTATTATTGACATTCAACAAAATTAGTTTCAAAATAAAATAAATGTTTCGCTTTACGAATAAATATAAAACGTGATTTTCTTCTGGTTTATTTTGAATTGTAGTTTTGATAACAGATCTTTGTTTTCGGTCGAGTGGCCGCGGTTTTAATAGCAATAGAGGATTGGATAACTAGAGGTACTATATTACTATTTACTCTTCATATTCCGATGGTGGATAAACGTCTTAAATCTAATGAGCTTAATTATGCTGTTTACACCCGCTTTTTACATCCGACATTTAGGTGGTTTCTGTGGTCAGTCACCAGGGAGATTTAGTGTATTTAAATACGCTCGTGAATTAAATCCCCGAACCGCGGAAACAGTAAAAAAAAAAAAATAAATTTGATTTCTACACACTGTTTTACACTACTTTTAACTACAATCATTAATTAAATAAGGAATAAAAGAAGAATAAAATCTTTAACAATGATAATAAAAATCGGATTTTAGATAACGACTTATTTAAGCGAAAGCCAGCACAAGAGTGTCCAGCCTAATTATGAATTTATTTTAATTACCTCTAAAGAATTTCATTAAAACTGGAAATAACTTCGATATTAAATTACATTAAAGAGAACCTTCTACTTTACTTAACTATGTAGCTTATGCTTAGCTGGAGTCTGGTATGATCGGGAACGGAAATTGGTTGCCAGCATGTGTAAGGTTCATGTCTGGATTCCTCAGGTCACACGGGTGTTGCGTTTGGCGTTTGGGGTTAAGGGCATGCAACTCGTGCCGTAACTATATCAGCTATGGAAGTGAATAACCTCCTCGTTGTGGCCACTGGAAGTTGTCCTGAAAGCGATGCGCTGATATTATCGGGCCTAATAAGTCAAGTTGTAAACTTATGTGTCGCGGGCACCATGGAAATACAGTTTTTTGCCTGCCGATCTCCTCTGAGCACCGGGTGTACCAAGTTGTGTAATGCTTTATTCTGATATGGAGGCTCTGTCATAATGGACCTTCCCTTACCATACTCATGAGACCTTTGAGAACCAATTAAGCTGGATAAGGCCAAGCCAAGGAGGGCCGGAGTGGAATTGGGGAGGCCCAGGGGTACGCCAAAGTCCCGCCTTGCATTAAGAAAATTTACTATTTTATTACGTGGAAATATTGAATCAATTTGAAACTAGCATAGAACATTAGAAAAAATACGAGTGCTTATTCAAAACAGCCGTCAAGAAAATGAATTTGCTTGCTTCAAGAATTTGTTATTCTTTGACTAAGAAGTTTACTTGCTTAACTTGAAAAAAAGAGTATCTGAAACTAAGAATTTTTTTTTTTACTTCTAGTCAACTTTATTCTCTTCATCCAAGACAATAAAACCAAGACTGTCAGTGTTGCTTATCCCGAAAAAAAATTTATTTTCGTTATATCCAAAACATTATTTGCTTGGTTCAAGAAAAAGTGTCTTAAACCAAGAATGTTGTTTTATCAGTGTAGGTCGGACGGCAGCAAAGAAACCCCGCGAAGCCAACAAACAGACCTAGACAGCCGCCACTCTGCTTGTCTTTGGACCAGCCAGAAAATTGTCGGCATCAGCGCCCATATAATCTACAGGAGCATTTAGGGGAGCAGGGGCGCCGACTGAAGAAAAAATGGATGGAGCCGCAGTTACCAATTTTTCTTTCCTTATGACGAACACTTTCCAAAAAGAAAAATAGTAACAAAATCGGTCTAACAGTTCTCAAGTGCTGGCCTTACCTCAGTGAATTGGCAAAATCAGCGGGAAATGTTATGCAACAACCAGCAAGTTGAAATGCCGACGGAGATTTCACCATGACCAATGTCCAACAATGTTTTGAAAATACTTCTCCAGATTAGTCGTTCTGCAATTCAACACGGATATTCATTCCTAGTTTGAGTGTCTGCGTGCTTCCATAAAACGGACGACTTCAAACATGCGGAGCCACGTTCTCCGAGGATCATTTTTTGGGTAGTTATTGTTGCTTTTTGGGCTGAGCACCAGGGCTACGCTAACTTTGTGAAGCAGACTTATACAGAAGTTAAAGCTAATTTCGTCAAATTCGAACTCCACGTGATATTTGAAGGAGTCCCGATGCAATTACATACGGTTTCTTCTTCTTTAACGGCTCTACAACCGGGATCCGTCCTGGCCTCTCGCAACTGTTCTCTCCACAGGTCCCGACTCTGAGCCGTTGTCATCCAGTTTGGTATCCCTAAGCTCTGAGCGTGCTGGTCTACGCCATCCTTCCAGTGAAGGTTGGGTCTCCCTCGCTGTCGCACCCTACCCCAATTATTACCCTTAACTTAGCTAAATCTTCTTCAAGGGTGTTCATATATCACTTCTTTGGTCGTGCTGAATTTCTCTCTCCATCAAGGACTCGCTATTTTAGCAGGATCGCTTTCGTGAAGCCTTTGAATGTGTGCCTTCTTAATCTACTTAATTTTATACTTTTGACAATATCGGGTTCCCTGTACAGCTGGTATTGTAATATGTGGGATTTGGGGTTTTTTAAACTAGAGTCTCAGCTTTTGTGCTTGGCGTCTATTGTGCTAATAGAAATGTAGATGTTTCTATAAATTAATTTATTATTTAAGATAATTTAGAAAAACTATTCCCGCTGAGCTTATAAAATCACTTTAGGAAATATAGGACCGTTGCCAAGCTTTTGCCGCACCCGATATAAATGAAACGTTTTCCGTTTGCTCTTTATTGCATTAGTTTCTTTACACTATTTTGTAACCATGATAGATAGAAATATTTAAAAACATTTAGCAATTACACAAATTTTGCGACTTTAGCAATCTTGTCACTACGAAGAAACTCAGTGCCGGTCACCGGTGACCCCCAAGGCATTCAACTTGTTAAATAAGAGGTACCTTGTCTCAGGCTCCTCTGTGATGTGAAATTTTCTGAGAGGTCTCGTTCAACTCTTACTCTGCATCGCACCACCTCGACTGTAGCTTTTGTTAGGTGTTTTGGAAATCCGAAGCACTTCATAGCTTTAAAAAACTCCTCACGCTTCACACTGTCATCTGCTTGCTTGAAGTCTACGTGAATAATGATGCTGAATTCCCATTATTTTTCCAGAATTCTTCTTAGATTGGAAATATGGTTTGTAGTGGACATACCTAAGCCGTGATAAAGTGATCGATAAAAGCCCGACATCTCGTTAAGAGAAAGGAAGCCGGTCATCTCGTTAAGAGAAAGGAACTAAAAAAGAAAGAACAAGTATTTCTAACATATTCGATTGATGGCCGAACACAAACTTTAAATTTTAAAATTGAATACTTCCACAGAACATCAATTGCATTTATAATTGTTAGAGGTTTTAATAAAAATCAATTATTCTATAAGTCCATCATTTATATTCTGACAAAGCATCACCTCATCTTAATCTGCCATTTATTTCTTTGGCAAGTAAGAGATTTCGGGTGAACTCTAAAAACTCATAAGAAATTGAGATAAATTTTATCTAAAATTAAATAAATAACAAAATAATTTTTATAGCTAAAAGTAAGCTAAGAGACTACATAGAAGTTGTGAGAGTTAAAAATAAATTTTCAAGAATTCCGATGTCTGCTCAAGCACTAAAAAGCTTTCTCTCCTAGTTGATACTTTTTGATAAAAACATATCAAATAAAAAAACCGAAAATATTTGCTTTTTTTCTAAAATTGTTTGTGTGTTTTTTCAACAGAAAAATTCTCTATATAAATTTTTAGTTTGATCTAAAATTTTGTGACGGAATAAAGAGATCCGCTTATAATTTTGTATCTCTAAAAAATAGTTCTGTTTAAAGTACCCAGTTCAGAACGAATTTCAGGTAACTAATCAAACTTCAAAATGAACACAAATTTAAAAAGCCGAGAAATATTCTGTGGGCACAACCACTTGTGTTTGAAATGTGCTAGACCTAGAAGGAATTGTGAAACATGTTTTGAGGAATATAGTTCTAAGACATCAGTACATGGTATCAAATATATAGGAGAGGGAAACCGTCCAATATGGGAAAGGTAAAAACTGTTTTTGTATAAAAGTGTTTCATTTAATATTAATGATACCTGCAGATTATTCTGGTTAGTTATATTTGTGTGCTCCGTAATAATATGCACACGGATGATATTAACTCTTTACCTAAAGTGGCAAAATCATCCTTTGCTGATTTCTTACAATGAAAAAGAAACGGAAGTGTGGACAATACCATTTCCATCAGTGACAATTTGTCCAGAAGTGAAAGCCCAGTCAAACATTTTTCAGTTAGACAAAGTTTTAAGGGAAAGTTTTGATGGCATTGAATTAAAGAAGGACGAGTATAAAACCAATAAGATAATTAGCATTAGTACATCATTAATATTTTCCTCAGGTTGAAATATCTCAGTGCTTTGTACCACGTTTGTGAGATTATATCGTCAGCTCCTTCTGGCTGGCTAGTTGATTCTGAAAAGTTAGACGTGGATTTAAATGTTGTTGCAGTTTTGGAGGAATTAGTACCGGAAGATCCTTTTATTGAAGATGGGTGCATGTGGCGAAATAAACGATTAAATTGCAGCAGCATTTTCAAAAGAATCGTTACCGACGCAGGCGTTTGCTATAATTTCAATGGTTTACCTTCCTCTTACATATACAGTAGTGGAAAGTATATATTTTTTAAAGTTTTCAGTTTTATTTATTATTTATATTTAATTATTAAAAGCCTCGACGAGGCTGAAACTGATATAGATGGGGATGATGCAGTTCAGTGGTTTCGTTCAACTGGATACAAAAAAAGTGAACCTGAAGCCGAATTTCCTGCAAGAGCATATCCTGGGCAAATGGGTCTCACTGTTCTTCTTAAGCAAAACACGGATGATATAAGTAAAATTTGTGATGTTGTCAACAATGGATATAAGGTAAGTCTATGCTACTATTTTGTTATGTTGAATGTTAAGATATGATACTTTTTGGAGCAATTTATTTATCTTATTGAGGGTCGTTAATCACGCATGAAATATATGACGAATAGGTGGTGTACTTAATGCTGATAATACTTCTATCATCTAACTTTTTCTTTAGCCGTTTCTAATAACCTTTTCACAAGCCTCTTTCATTCACTACATCACTACAAAATTTTGTTATTGGAGGTTATTGGTGTTTACTCCTTAAGAATCGTTTCATATAGACCACAGTATGAAAAATATATGGAGAGTAAAAATCAAGCGTAAACAAAGAAAAACCCTCCGTTATCAAAAACCTTTAAGTTGATTTTGTCCCACTTCCCTAAAACCAGTCAACTTCAAATTTTGCACAAATGTACAACTCGCTTTAAAATGCAATCTGGCCTTCTTTGGCCGTTCAAAACTGGCGGCCGATTTTTGTATTTGTGTTCCCAGACCCCCGACATGGGTATCAAATGAAAATGAGAGGGCATGAGAGGTAAAATGGAAGTAGCGTCTTTCCAAATTCAAAATGGCGCCCAACACAACACGCATAGAATTAGCGGGTCTACAAATAATATCGGGATCACTATATTAAAAGATGGTTTTAATCAAAAGGAACTTTATTTTAGCGATTGACAGAATATAACTTCATGAATACTTAATTCGAACTGTAAAGCTAAAACAGATTTGCAAATAAAAAGAATACATTCAAATAAAATACAAATTTAGTAGATATGTAAATGTAAATAGACATAGAAATCATTCTGTATGTATATGCTCCGATAGAAATTTAATAAAGTATTTTACAAAGCGGTGTAGCGTCATTCGCAGTTCAAAACGGCGGCCAACAAAAAATGGCGGAAAACATGTAATAGAGTAAAAAGTAGAAAAAATAACCGATCAACTTCAAATTTCGCACATCGTAATCCGACCGTAACAAAATCAAGATGACGGGTTCAATATAGCCGCCGATTTCCTTTTTCTTCCCAACCCCCTCATTATGGGCTCGATTAACTTCAAATTTTCCACATATGCGTAGCTTGCTTGACAGTGCAAACTGACCTTTTTTTAAATAAATCAACATGGCGGTTCCAAGACGGCGGCCCACTTTTACTATTGCGTTCCTCGCCCCCGACATTGGAATCAAATGACAGGGCGAGACAGATAGAAAACAATTAGCGGGGTAGCGTCATTCGAAATGGTGGCCAGCACAAAATGGCGGAAGACATACATATAATAGACTAAAAAGTACAAAATAAAACAGGGTACATACGGAAATGCTCGCTCGCTCCCAAAACTGCTCACTAATCATTTTCGGCTCGTGAGGGCGAGCTATTAAAAAACTCACGGGCCCAAGCGAGCGCAATTTTAATTCCTGCTGCTGCTCACGCTCATGAGTGACCGAGTCCTAAAGAGCAACCTGGGCTCGCGAGCCCACAGAGAAATAGTGTTACTAGCCCATGGAAAGAAATGTCATCTACGTCTCCCATCACAACTAATCATAGCCACGTTAACTTGACAAATAAAATAAAATTGGCTCGTGAGCACTTTCGAGTTAGCTCACAGTTTTTTGCCTTACTATGAGGTCCGACTGGATACGGCGCACAGTGGGAGATTTTGTTTTTTTTTACTCAAAATCTAATATCTCAAGAAAGAAAAAAGATAGAGCACTCATTTATTTTCTTTGTAATTGAATAGGGAATTAAGGAAAACTATTGAGAACTTGAGAGAATGAAAACCTAACCTGCAAATTGTTGTTAAACCTGGGCACTCACTCGCAAGCAATACATTAAGTTAAAATTCGGCGTTTACCTTCTTGTAGTTCTAAATTCTAAGGGCCTTTTCGCAGGTTAGTGTTACTTGGCTCGAACTCTGCAGCATTTGACGAAATGCACGTTTGACACGTTTGACAATCGACAACCAATTTTTGTGTAGGATTTACCCCTATTTTAAGGCCCCAATTTACACACAGGTCGCCAGCAGGCCGTGGCCTGAACGATTTCGCCTTGAGGCCAAGTATCACTATACACTCACTGGCCGCCAACTGTATGGGGCCTGCAGTTCAAGAAAGCTGAAAGAATTCACACCGTATTCACTCGGAACGGAAAGCTTAGTCGTGCCGGCAGGCCTGTAAGTGAATGGGGGTCTTTAGTGGAGAAACATGTTTTACTTAATTTAACCCAATTTTCGCGCAATTTTACACTGTTTTTTTTAAACTTACGTGAGATTTGCCGTGACCCCCCCCTCCTCTCCCCCACGTGAGATTTGATGAGATTCGACTCGATCCCCTCCCCCCCCCTCCAAATAAATAAGTTATTGTGGGATGCCGAATCCAAAGAATATAAAAATAAAAAGAGCGACCAACTAAAAATTTTATCTGAAAGATTTCATAATAGCTTCGCAAACATTAGGTATAATTCTTGATATTAGTTGTTTTGAAACTTTGAATAAATATGATAGGCTCATATATGAATCTCCGGAGGCTAAGAACCTCAGGGTTATACCTAACCGCTCCTCAACAGAAACGCATTTGCGAAAGTTCGTGTTTTGTTTCGTGACTTTAGGCTCAACAACACATATTAAATGTTCAAAGTCTGTGGACGCAATTCTCGCGAAATTCCGTAATCCACTAAGCAAATTCCGAAATCCACTTTTTATTAAATTGATTCCACCTTGTTCAGGCTTTTTTTGTATCTAGGCTTAAATCAGAAAACATAAAACATTGTGTGCACACAAGAATTTTATCATTCAAGGTCGCATCCACCTAAAGTCTTGTCTCTACACAGTGCGCGCACGGTCTTTTAGAATATAGTTTGAGACTTTTCATATGCTTCCTTCAAGATTTTAGTGGATACCTACGCAATGAAAACTTTGTCTCCGCACAGTTCGATATTTTTCGTTTTTTGCTCTATTTTTGTGGATTTTTATGTGCGCGCACTGTCTGCAGACCGCAGTGGAAACGCACCTTTATAGCTCTTAAATATTAGGTAGTCTTTCTTCTGAGCTTGTTTAATAAGGTAAATTAACATATCGACAATTGCTTTTGCAATTCTGCACAACGCATCTATGTGCCTCATTTTAGTACCTGAACGATGAATTTCCATATGCCCCTTTGCTTCAAATAACTTCAACAGTGGTACCTTTACCAATATTTCATTTTTTTCTGCTGTTCGGTTTCTATTTTTAATATGGCCTTCTTTGTTAGAAATTCGCCGAACGGCGCTGCTTCAACTGCCTAGTCTGCTATAAATGTTTCGAAGTAGGGTGTTAGTTAGTAACCATTGTAAAGTTTCCTATCATTTGATATATTAAAGAGGAAACTGAATTACTACTTTTGTACTCTATCTCCTCTGATGGTATTTGTTCTTTAGTAGCTCACGGGCGCCGTATATCTTAGGACGGCCCTGGTGGAAATCAGTCTTTTCGGCAATATACATATATCAGTCGATCGTCCAACGCACACACATATTCACCGATGCTTTAATCCTTAATCACACCTTTTCCGAAAGTCGCTAACTGAAGTTTTTCACCCTTAAGCCATTTAAAGGATTGGCAAAGTAGTGCAGCTGGAGAACAACGGCTGAACGGGCTTGCTCTTTTGAGTATTCACAGGGAAATCGACGTAACGGCTAAGGAAGCAATCAACAAATTTGCAGAAAGGCCTAAACCTAATTCCTCTAAAACACTTTTTCTGATATCATTCCTATTAAAACATAACTAAAAGTTATCACAATTTTGAAAGATAATGTTTAAAGTTCAGGACTCGACTTATAACTATTTAACCCCCCTGAAAATATTTCTTGCTACGCCACTGTTAATTTTATACGGTTCAAAAAATTTCATTACGACAAATTCGCTTAGGGGAGTTGATGCATTTCAGGCCTCGTCTTTCCTAAATACGGAATGCCATTTACCGCATATTTCGTCTGTACATCAGATGCCAGCCAAAATTGTATGCCATATTTCTGTTTTTTTTTTGTTTTTTTTTTTTTGGCATATACTTTGTAAATCTGCATCTAGCCTCCGCTAGAAAGAGATGCTCATTCACTGTAATATAAGGTCCCGGCTTGATGCAGTTTCCATTGTTTTTAATAAGTTTGTCCCAAACTTCTGAGACTAAACCGTTTGAATCTCATTAAAATCACGTCTACTCATAGTGTTGGAGAAGAATGATGGTCTCACTTGTTGTTCCAAAAATATTGAAGCCTCAAAGTATTTCCTTTGTACGCCCTACGTGCGTACAATTTACAATATTGTAAGAAACGCTTTCAATTTTGCTTGCGTAATTGGTCAATTTTTCCCCAAAACTCGAGAGGTTTCTAACTCTGTACAAATTCGTATATGTTCCAAAATAGGAAGGCACTACTTAGATTCCCCTTCATAATGTTTCTTTTAGCATGGACTGTTGCCCCGTGTACATTTTTGAAAACCAGCAACACCTCCTTCTTCAATTCTTTTCCAAAAGTTCCGCCTGAAGCAATTTCAGTTTGCTTATTTGGTACGTTACTTCCACCTTAGTCTTCAGAACTGGAAGGGAATCGCATGCAATGGCACTATCACATTCATCACTTTCTTCAAGTGGTATGCTGGTTGCATTTTTCAAATACGTAGAAACTTTTATTCGCGAATCTATTTTTGAATATTTCAATATCCACATAAGTGTTTCTTACCTGTATCACTGTGAGATCGTTTGAACTAAGATTTTATTTCGCATATGTCGAATGAAGCTAGACTGTTCGTGCCTTGCAAGTGCTCGTAAAAATGTGTCGTAAAAATACATTGTCTTTCGCGGTGGCCCGCAGCACTTGCTCCGTGTCCTAAATGCATACTGCGCATAATCGGCCAGTGATTAAAATGAAATAATCAAACAGCGAATTTCGCTGTTGAATTTAGATTATAAAATTAGGCCCGAAACACATCCAGGCGTACTTTGAACACATCCAAGCCCAAAGCTGCAAGCATATCCGATCTATGCGTTCAAATGGGATTGAAGAGATTAAAGCTTGTTTCGTAAATTCAGGCCTTGGTAAAGATGGTCGCAAGGCTCGCCTCTGACGGAATTTCGGCAATATTGGAATTTGAGTTCAGCCCAGGCTCTTGTTTGCTTTTGACTGTTGAACTTTGAGGTTGGTATTTTGTTTGCAAGTTGATATTAAAAAAAAAAATAAATTATAAAAATTAAAAATATAAAAATTAAAAAACTCAACAAATTATATTTTATTTACCACATTTGCACATGTCATATTAAAAATAACAATGAAAACAGGCCAGTTAATTTTGTTTTATTTAAAAGATTTTTAAATTTTACACTTTTTACGAATCACAATGTTCGTTAACAAAATTGACAACTGTCATCAGCTGGACTGATTGTGTTTTGAATACTCCGCAGGCGGGTGTGTAGCTCGCCTCAAGGAATGCTTTGAGAGATTAGCTTTAAGGCAAGGCGCAAATTGAGACGCGTATAGCGCGTGTGGGGTGGCGCAGCATAGCGCGATTTTCTGTAACCATGGGAAACTAATAGAGCCGCGCAAATTAACTAGTGGACGCGAGGTGGCACGACTCGCGTCATCTACGACACGCGTGGCTTTGTGGTCGAACCACAGTTTCTCGTGCCGGTCGTGTCAACAAGTAACAAGTGTATTTCTAAATTTCTTCTTGAAATTATTTTCTTGTTCTTCCTCTTCCACTATTTTAGTTTGTTTTTGATTACTGTTTTTAAATACCTACCTATGGCTGAAGAAAGGTTAATCGAGGCTGTGAGGGGGCACAGAGAGCTTTATGACCTAAAAAACCCGAACTACATGAAGACAAAGTTAAAAACTAGGATTTGGGGAGATATTGCACAAGAAATGGCTTTGAAAAGTGGTAGATATAAATTTTGTATATATTTTATGTGTATTTATTAATTTAAGAGATAAATTGACTGAAAAAAATTCTGTAAATTGGCGTCGACTCGTTCGGAAGTAATTACAAAAATCAGCATCACTCATCTTCCTTGTGGTTCTAAATTGTCCACATTTTTCCTTTTCTAATAGGATATATTTATTGGGTGATTTCAATTTTTTTGTCGCTAAATAATTTAGAAACATTTTGTCCTCAGCATCATTATCTGATTCTGATTCTGAACTTAACAACTCTAATAACAATTTTTTCTTCCGCGAGCCAGACATTGCAGCTAGTGTCACATCGAAACTGCGTCTCAATATGCGGATCAACGCGCTACGCGTGTGACACGTGCGTGTCATGCTGGTCGCGTCATGTCAGCTCACACGCGCTATACGCGTCTCAATTTGCGCCTTGCCTAAAACCAGCCTCGATGTGCTTCCGCCCTTAGGTATTTCGATAGCATGAAGCAAAGTTCTGAGTTCATTGGTTGAATATGGGTGAGTTCACTAACGTAGCACTGCAGTATGACTGCCATCTCAGAATGACTGCAATACTCACCTCATTTTATGACTAGGTCTCTCTAGTCCCAATTAGCTAACCGGAAATTATTTTTTATGTGAAAGACTAGAGCTCAGAGATAAGCAAAATTAACTCTGTATACTATCTAGAAAAATTCAAACAGGATTTGTAATTGAAGTGAATATGGCAATTTTGATAATTTAGTTGTCGAAAACATCAGCATGAATAAGAAACGTCATTGTTATAGAATAAGTCAAAACTATCGATAGACTATCGATAGTCTATCGATATTTTGGTAAAATCTATCGGTGACTATCGATAGCGCTGACTATCAATAGTTATCCACCTCTATTCTGGGAACGCCTTAAACTCTAGGCTACGAACGCCGGCCTGGTCATATTTTTCAAATTTATTTTTTTTATTTTGGTTTAACAAAAGAGATGTAAGTTTCGAATCATTACTTACCCCCATGCTCTGATATGATATAACACAATTAAATTAGTTAAATCCTCTTTCAAGATAAAAAGGACCTTAGAACAATAGAAAAACCACTCACACCATATTTAAATACGTAAAAACTTCCATGTTAAAACGCAATGATATACCAAATTATTTTAAGCCCATTTTATTACTAAAACAATTAAAATCTGATAATTTAACTTATTTAAATTTCCCAGGTTATGCTCACAGCACCCGACAACATACCGCAAATGTCAACCAACCACTTCTACGTGCCAAATGGACAGGACGTGATGGTTACCGTGAGGCCAAGTATGATGATGACACCATCAGACTTGACAAGTTACTCGCATGACATGTAATAAGTTTCCTGTCCCGAAATAATCCCAACATAAAATCCACGTTTATTTTACTATTAGTCGTCAATGCTACTACGAGGATGAAGTTGTCTTGGATCACTTTAAGATTTACACGGAAAACAACTGCATTATGGAGCGAGAAATGCTTCTGAGTGAGGACAACTGCAACTGCACGAAATTTTCATTACCAAGTATGAGATTTATTGTATAATCAAGATTTTGTTATGGCGAAACTCGCTTCCATTTTAAGACACAGAAATCCGCACCTGTGGAACTCGGGATTTTGAATGCTATAATAACATAAGCCTTAAAGTCCTTCAGGCGGATATGGGTGAGAATTTTGTCCAGCCAGAACATGATTTTGATGTAGAATGTTTACCAACCTGCACATGGGTAGAATATGATGTGGACACTTCGCAAAGTAAAATTAATTTGAAGAAGCTTTCGAAGCAGTATAAAAGACTTGACAGGTACGAAGCTACTGATCTGAGTCAATCTAACCTAAATTTCTTATAGTTATGAGACAAAAGAAAATTTTGCGTTTTCGAAACTTACGATTCAGTTCAACGACAATGAATTTCTTGCCACACAAAGAATCGAAATGTATGGCATTGCGGATCTGCTATCGAACTGGGGTGGTCTGCTCGGACTATTCATGGGTATATCCGCTTTGAGCTTAGTGGAATGTTTTTATTTTTCCACAATTCGAGTTATCTCTAATCATTATCTTGAGAAAAAGAAAAATGATGCCAGCGAAGAGATCGACATGGACACTTTAAATGATTTAAGCTGAAGTCCAGTTTGACCCTAAGATTTAATTTTGCTGCAAATTTTGGTTTTATTTTTGTAATTATTAAATTTTTATCTGCAGAATTTTATTTAAATCAAATAAATATGTCAAAAACCTAAAACAGAATTGTTATTTTAGCAATTAATAATTTCATTTATTCACAGATTTCACTTATTCAAATATATCTGTTAGCCTTAAGTGGTGCTTCTTCTTCTTTAACGGCTCTACAACCGGTATCCGGTCCTGGCCTCGCGCAACTGTTCTCTCCACCGGTCCCGATTCTGAGCCAATGTCATCCAGTTTGGCATCCCTAAACTCTGAGCGTCCTGGTCCACGCCATCCTTCCAGCGAAGGTTGGGCCCCCCTCGCTGTCGCACCCCATAGGTCTTACCGCAGAGAACTTTCCGAGCAGGCTCATCTTCACTCATACGAGCTAGATGCCCTGCCCACCGGAGCCTACCGAGCTTTATTTTCTTCACAACATCTATGTCGCGATAGCGCTCGTAGATCTCGTCATTGTAGAGTCTCCGGAATCGTCCTTCCTCACATACGGGGCTAACAATCTTCCGAAGTATTTTCCTCTCAAACACGCCCAAGAGGTTTGAGTGCTTTTTGCTAAGCACCCACGTTTCGGATGCATGAGAACGGGTAAGACCATCGTCCTATATAGTAAAAATTTTAGACTTTATGGTTAGATATTTGGATTTGAAGAGCCTTGACAGCCTATAGTAGGCTTTGTTGGCTTTTAGCAGTCGTGCGCGTATTTCTGGTTCCATGCTATTGTCGGCTGCTACTATTGACCCAAGGTAGGTAAATGATTTTACCACGTCAAACTGGTGTTCCGCTACCTTGATTGTGGGACCAATGTTAGGTGTTCTTCCAGACGAGGCCACCATGTACTTTGTTTTGCTTTCGTTAATGTGCAGTCCCAGATTTCCTGCCGCTTGCTCAATCTGAGTGAAAGATTCTTGTACAGCTGTTGTTGTTCTTCCAATGATGTCAATGTCGTCTGCGTAAGCCAGTAATTGGGTGGACTTGTGGGGGATTGTACCCCTTGATGTCACGCCCGAATCTCGGATCACTTTCTCCAACGCCAGGTTGAAAAGGGGTCATCCATAAATCACGTGAGGTGATTTTTGGGATTTTTAGACCCCCCCTCCCCCCTTGGTGAGATTTCGTGAGATTTGGCTCGACCCCCTCCCTCCCCCCCTAATCTCACGTGAGATTTTTCAAATTTTGAAAAAATCTTGTATTTACACTAAAAATACGTATTTACGGTCGTAACCACAGCAAAGTGGGCCTTTTCTTAGAATATAGAACTGCAGGAAAGGCCCTCGAATTTAAAATCCTTGTTCGTAACCGTAGTGAAATCCGATTAAAATTCGGAGTGCAAGGCGTGTAAAAAGTTCATCTGAGCGGAAGGGGGTGTTGGGAGCAAGATTTTATTTGAGATAACTGATAATTTGGACGCCTTGCCCTCCTCTATTCCACTCACTTTTCCGTTTGTAGTGGACACACAAGTAGTTCTAAATTCTAAGGGCCTTTTTGCGGGTCAGTGTTACTTGGCTCGTACACAATCGATAACCAATTTTTGTGAAGGATCTACCCCTATCTTAAGGCCCCAATTTACACACAGGACGCCAGCAGGCCGTGGCCTGAAAGTTTTCGCCTTGAGGCCAAGTATCCCTAAACACTCCCTGGCCGCCAACTGTATGGGGTAGTGATGAGCAAGACTTTTCTTACAATTCTTCCTTTTATTGTACATTAAGCAAGACCAAAGCAGGAACAAGACAAGACAGGACAAAATAAGACTACATTGCTCATCATTAAATGCCTAAAGTCTTGCAGTGGTGAGCAAAAAGCCTTCGAAAAAGTCTTGCTAAAAGTCTTGCTAAAAGTCTTGCAAAAAGTCTTGCAGTCTTGTCTTTGTCCTGCTGAATTGTCTTTGTCCTGCAAGACAAGACGTTTTGCTCATTCCTGGAAAACTTTTGCCCCTTAGTGATGAGCAAAAAGCCTTGCTATCCTGATATTGCAGTCTTGACTTATCCTTGTCTTATCTTGGTATTTCTTGGTCTTGCTAAATGTGCAAGACTAGTCTTGCTCATCACTAGTATGGGGCCAGCAGTTCAACAAAACTGACGAAACTCGCATTTATCGTCACTTCGGGCCTGAAGATCTGAACTTCTATTCACTAAGAATTCACACCGTATGCACTCGGAACGGAAAGCAAGGCGCGAGCTAGTCGTGAAAACCATCCACCATCGCGTTGGCGCTTTTTTGCTCTTTTGTGTTCACGGCGTGAGGCTTGAAGCTTTCGTTGGGGCCATGAGCATTTTTGCACTTGAATTAATAACCTGCTATGCTAAGCAGTGGTTTTCGCCTGTGTGTAGGGAATCAGGACTTTACCTACATGTCACGGCCTGTCAGACTCATCCTTCAGTTAGACTGAGTCAAGCTTAGTCGTGCCGGCCGGCCTGTAAGTCAATGGGGGTCTTTAGTGGAGAAACACGTTTTACTTAATTTAACCCAATTTTCGCGCAATTTTACACTGTGTGTTTTAAAAAAATATACGTGAGATTTGCCGAGACCCCCCCGGTGAGATTTGGTGAGATTCGGCTCGACCCCCTCCCCCCCCTAAACGCCTCACGTAATTAATGGACGACCCCAAAGGAGGCAGGCCAGACCGTCCCCTTGTCGGAGTCCATTATAGATGTTGATTGGTCTGGACAGTGTTCCGGATACCTTTACTTGGCTTGACACATTGATCATGGTCAGCCTACATAGTCTTGTCAGTTTGTTGGGGATGCCGAATTCTCTCATGGCTTTGTAGAGTTCTACCCTGGCTATGCTATCATAGGCGGCTTTAAAGTCTATGAAGAGGTGGTGAATTGAGTTTTGAAACTCTAGACATTTTTCCATAGCCTGCCTCAAGGTGAAAATGTGATCAGTCGTTGATTTGCCTGGGCTGAAGCCACACTGGTAATGGCCTATGATGTTTCTGGCGTATGGGGCCATCCTGTTTTGTAGGATAGCGGAGAATATCTTATACACGGTACTCAACAACGTTATACCGCGATAATTGGTGCACGCTGTGATATCTCCTTTTTTGTGTACCGGACAGAGGATGCCTTTTCTCCAGTCTTCTGGCATCACTTCCTGCTCCCATACTTGCACAATTAATTCATGAATCGCTTGATGTAATGTAGGCCCTCCATATTTAACCAGCTCCGCTGCGATGCCGTTTGCACCCGAGGCCTTGTTGTTTTTGAGCCGGCTGATGGCTCTGCTAACTTATTCTAAGTTTGGCGGCGGCAACGTACCATTCATTATCATCAGATATTGGTGAAGCCTCCGAATCCTCAGTTAGCTCGCCATTTAGCAATTCATGAAAGTGCTCTTCCCATCGCTCCAAGATGCCTTTAGGATCGGTGATCAGATTCCCTTCTTTGTCCTTTCAGTATGTGCAACGTGGTGTGAATTGCGTCATACTGCGGACTCTTTGGTACTCCCGCGCCTGGTGCGGCCGTCGTTCTCTGTACTGTTCTAGCTCACAGACGAGATTTTTTTCCCAGGCTTCCTTTTTCCGTCTGTGAATTCTCTTTTCTTCTTTTCTGAGCTCTTTATAGTTCTCTTCGCGTGCCCGTGTTCTCTGAGACTGCTGCATGGCTCGGTACGCAGCATTCTTACGTTCAGTTGCCAGCTTGCATTCATTATCGAACCAGTTGTTCCGATCTTTACGACTTCTGCCTAAAGGGGCCCATACACGGTCAAATTGGATGTACATCGAAGGGCGGATGTACAACCAAAACTATCGATAGTGGGCCGGTCGGCCGACCAAAAATTGGTACGTCCAGCGGCTTGATGAAAATCAAACTAGGTTTGATTTTTTGAAGGCGTGGTTGGATTTTTTGGAGGCGTGGTCACCGGTGCTCCAACATGCATGAAAGTAGTGGCGTAGTGCTCCAACCGAACATCGAAAAACATTACATTAAAATAATTCATTAACAGGCATTAAGTCATTTTATGAATTATTAATGAATTTTTGGAGTTCAAAAAAGAACAGACAAAGTTTTTGTAAAATACGGAATCCCTTAAACAATATAAAAAATATATGACTGCATTCTAAAGAAATCTTTTCAAATTAATTCAAATATGCTTTTGTTGTAATTAATCCTTCTTTAGTTGAAGTACAGGGAAACAAGTCCTTTAGAAGTTTACTTTTAATAAAATCCTCTTGTTTTATTTAATTTCGAATAAACCTATTATTTTAATATATTTTGATCCATTTGGATTATTTGTTAACGGCAAATAGTAAATTATTTTTGTGAATGCCATTTATACAATTCTAAAATCTGTGATAACAGAAGCATCCTCAAACTTGGCAAATTTGGATTGGAAAGTTTTTATTATGTTTGGTTTGGGCCTGTTGTTAAATTTACGGAAACTTGCAGGTAGGACTAATATTTCCTTTTCTAGGATAAATAGCTAAATTTACACTCACAACATGGATCATTTACGTTATTCCATTGCAGAATTCTACAGTACACAGCCAGAAGTGTCTAAGTGCAATTTTGACGATTTTGAGTTTATTGCATTTTTGTATTCAGTATTTTATTCTTAATCATTGATATAATTCTTGTCTTAAACTGAGCTGTGGTTGCTGAGTTATCCGACCGGCAAAAGTGCTTTTGTGAACAATTCTGTATCTAAAAAAATCTTTGAGGGCGATTTTCTCGAAACACATATTTTGCACTTAAGCACTTCTGGCTGTGTACTGTAGAATTTATGTAAAATACTTACATAACCCTCTCGGAAGGGAAACTCAGAGGAGATATTGCTGTTAAATATTTCAAATCGTCAAAACTGGCACCCGCGGCTAAAAATCTTAAAGTGGCGGAGAGTCTTTCATTTGGTGAAATTGTATCTCTCATAACATTATTTTTTTTTATGAGAGGTGTCACCAATCCCAATAATTTGTAATAATTTCTCTCATCCATTCTGAGGAAATTTTTAAAATCCTTTATGGATGTCTCTTGTAATTCTTGTAATAAATTTACATGAGAGTATTTTTCCCGTTTTAACAGCCATTCTTTTGTCCAAACATTTCTTCTTTTTCTAGGTTTTTTTTTTCTTCGCTACAAATATCTATTACCACCGTTGATAATACTATTTTCAGCTTTTGGTTACTATCCATGTTAACCATCAGTGGAACGATCAAGACCCATGTCATATCCGTTTATGCGCCAACCGAGACCAGCACGGACACGAACAAGGACGAATCTTACGATCAGCTTCAACAGACGCTGGATATGATACCTCAAACCGAATTAATAATTCTCGCGGGGGATTTCAAGGCACATTCAGGAGTAGATCGAACCGGCTGGGAAGAAACCATGGGCAAATTCGGACACGGAGTAATTAATGACAACGGCTTACGCCTGCTTTCATTCGCATCGTCAAACAACTTGATCGTTGGCAACAGCATTTTCCGCCATCCACTCAAACACCAACTCACCTGGCGAAATCTATCCGGCAAAGACTCGGCGATGTTAGACTACGTTTTGATCAACACAAGATTCCGATCGACGCTTAAAGACGTACGTGCAATGCGTGGACCCGATTGCGGATCGGACCATTATCTTGTTCGAGCGAAATTGCAGATGCGATTGCAAAGAGCGAAGAAAACGGAGCCACCACCAGCCAAGAAAAATTGGGCGTGCCTACGGGACCCGGCCATCGGGCGAGAGTTTCAAATGGCATTATCCAACAAATTCGCAGCGTTCGCAATACCGGACGATATCGATGTAGAAGAAAGGCAATTGTCGGAGTCTATTGTGGAGTGTGCAATGGAGTTGTGTCCAACTATCCGTAAACGGACGCAGCCATGAATCTCGGACAGCTGTCTGGACCTCGTCGATCAGCGGAAGCGCATGAAACACGTCGACTTTGAGGAATACCGAAGATTGAACAATGAAGTTCGGCAGAAAATGAAATTGGAACGAGAAGCGTACTGGAATAACGTTGCGGCCGACATGGAAAAAGCGGCGTCGAGGCACGAGTACCGGACGCTGTACCAGACAATCCGCCGGTTAGGCGGCAAAACAACATCAACAAACGACAACATCAAAAAATCGGATGGAACTTTTGTGACTTCTGCCCATGAACGCCTGGAGCGGTGGAGAGCATTCTTCCACCAGCTGTATAACCACGATCCGCCGCAAGGTCCAGCACCCGAACCACCGATTATCGAACAGCCGATGAATCAGTTTCTCGATACCGAACCAACAATTATCGAGGTGAAGACAGCAATAAAATCGCTGAAAAATGGAAAAGCGCCGGGAATAGACCAAGTAACCGCCGAGATGATCAAAGCTGGAGGTGACGTCTTATCACAACGACTTCATGTCCTCATAACACACATATGGCATTCGGATCGTGTCCCTTCGGTATGGAAGAAAGCGATCGTTGTCCCAATTTTGAAGAAAGGCGACAGTCGGGAATGCAAGAATTATCGCGGTATTAGCCTTCTTTCGATCGTCGGTAAAGTATTTACGAAAATAATACAATCGAGGCTACAGAAACATCGAGAGCAAACGAGCCGGGAGGAACAAGCGGGATTTAGACCACATCGAGGATGCATTGATCAAATATTCGCCCTCCGTCAGTTAATTTCCCGCATCGCCCAATCATACGGGTTAAAAATCAATGCGGAAAAGACCAAAGTGCTCACAACGGATGGATCAAGAGCCAGTGTTCACCTCGATGGAACCCAAATCGAACAGGTTCCAAGGTTCAAATATTTGGGATCATTGGTTGAGGAAACGAAAGTAGCATCGACGGCCGACGTTCACAGCCGTATCGGCCAGGCAACAGCAACATTCGCCTCGCTCAAGTGGTGCATATGGAAACGAGCAAATATCTCTATCAAAACAAAACTACGTCTTTACCGAACGTTGATTCTTCCGATTCTTCTTTATGGATCTGAAACGTGGACACTGCTCAAACCGGACGTTAAGAAGCTCGAGGTCTTCCAAATGCGATGTTTGAGGCAGATCCTCCGTGTCTCACTCCGTGATCGCCTTCGAAACGAGGTTGTCAGACAAAGATGCGATCAGCAAACACTGATCGAAGAAGAAATGCAAAAACGTCGACTACGGTGGTTTGGACATGTTTGCCGAATGGATGATAACCGCTTGCCACGTAAACTTCTCTGGCGAGACCGTCCTGCAGACTGGAGAATACAGCGATCGGCACCGAAGAAAACCTGGTTGAAGAATATCGAGGGTCACTTAAAGAATCCACGATTATCAGTTACCGAGGCTCGAGACACCGCCAAAAACCGAGAAGAATGGAAGCGAATCGTGAATAGAGTTCGGGACCCAGCGGCACCGACAGCAGCGTATCCGTTGCGGGGACGTCCCGCTCGGACCGCCAGCTAACGGATCAAAGAAGAAGAAGATCCATGTTAACTCTTTCGCGACCGCACAGAAAATGAAGCTGTACAACCAAAAAGCACAGTTGTGGGATATCACATTTTTGGCTGTACAGCATGGATATACATCCGATTTGACCGTGTATGGGGGGCTTAAGATGGAATCAGCAGTGCTAATGACAGTATTTTTAAGGCGGGTCCAGTTCTCGTCGACGCCCGGCATCTCATCCCCAGGACTTAGGGCAAGTTCTAATGCATGGCCGTAGCTGTATCTGGCCATTTCATTGCGTAGTGCAGCTGTGTTGATTCGAGCCTGATCAGCGGATAAAAAGCTTTTCAGCGTTGTAATGCGCTCTCGGAGCACAATACCAACAAGATAGTGATCCGAGTCGAAGTTGGCACCTCGGTCGTTCGTACCGTCATCAGAGCCGAAAGGTGGCGGCGGTCTATCAACACATGATCTATTTGGTTGCGAGTGGCTCCATCAGGAGATACCCAGGTGGCTTTGTGGATATCTTTACGCGCAAATCTAGTACTTGCAACGACCAAGTTCTTACTTGCTGCCATCTCTACAACTCGCTGTCCATTGTCATTAGTGTTTTCGTGCAAGCTGTGGTTGCCGACATATTGCCTGTATATGGGCTCCCGGCCTACTTTGGCGTTCAGATCTCGCAGTATGATTTTTACATCATACCTGGGGCAGGCATTAAGTTCCCTTTCAACTAATTCGAAGAATTCTTCTTTATCATCATCTGGGGACTCTTCTGTAGGTGCGTGAACGTTTATGAGGCTGATGTTCTTAAATTTACCTCGCACACGAAGGGAGCATAGCCTTTCGTTTATTGCTTTAAAGCCGATAATGGTAGGCTTCATTCTTTTGCTAACCATAAAACCAACTCCTAGAACATGGTTTTTTGTATGACAGCTGTAATATACGTCATACTCAGGTTTTTGCAAAACACCATTCCCTGTCCACCTCATCTCCTGAATGGCGGTAATGTCAGCTTTATACTTTGACAGGGTATCGGCTAGATGTTTTGAAGCTCGAGTTCTGTACAGAGTTCGAACGTTCCATGAAAAAATTCGTAAATCGTTCTGCCTTTTTCGTTGCCGTGGTCGTCGTCATTTATTCCAGTATCCGAGGCAATGTTGCTCGTTCCGTAATAACTGTTTTTTACGGGTGAGGTTATTAGCCTCACGCCAACCTTACTTGGAAGGGACTAGCCCGATCATATTTCCTCTCTCATAGAATAGTTACCAGTGGCCACCGCTAGGAGGTTATTATCGCACTTCCATCAGTCCGAAATAGTTACGGCACGTGCATGTTATGCTACATGTTATTCCCCCTATTCCGCTGACAACTGACCTGGCTGGTGCTTGGTGAAATGTTTTTTCGATGCACACTGCACATGTCATCTTGAAGTATAGGTAGATCATAACCATATACTAGTTGTCATCTCATGCTTTGAATGAAAATTTAATATTGTAACTTTGTTCTGTTGGGCAATTCGTGTTAGTATGAAATCCATTATTCTAAAATCAACTCTTACAGAACTAAATTGAATGTTATTATACCACAAGAGAATTCGAAAGCTTCTTGGGAGACATTGCCATAAGGAATCGGAGACACATGTCACGCCATTTATTGGGCATGGTTGTACCACCGCACCGACGGACGCAGTTAGCTGACTTAAACAAGATTAAATTTCCCAAGTCAGCAACGCTACCAAAATTTTTGTTTTGAGTTTTATATCATTCGTGCCGGGAGGTTTTGAATAACCGAGGTTTTGCTAAGCCTCGATAATTGGAAGTTTGTTCGAGATATCGAGGTTTAAAATAACTTTCTTGCTTGCTAAAACTTACTCCCTACGTAGAGCAATAAAAAAATTGAAACCGGCCACAATGGAACTTAAATTCAGTAAATCACGAATAACTTTCTCAAACTGAGAAAAATGGAAAGAATTTTTCTCTTCTATTTCATTTTTTATTTCGAAAAACAGGCTTTTAAGAGTTTTGAATTTTGATTCAGCTAAGAAGGTTTTCAAATGAAATTTTATTCAAGCTGTAGAGGTTTCTTTCGAGCTCTAGAGGTCAATTTGCTGGTAAAATGTTTGTAGGGAAAGGAAGAGATCTTCTTACTCGAGCTGCAGAGTATTACATTTTACTATGGCAAATGAGAAAAATTTCTATACCCCTTCAACATAACTACGCTATTTATGGACTTAGCCTTAAAATCTTCAGGTATTTTCGTTGTATAAATTGCGACACAAGTTTCAAAAAAGGATAACCTCCCCTCATTCCAGTTATAATTAATTTTTTTCTATTGGAAATACTATTTATTGAATCTTAGTTTCTTCTGCTAGTAGGGTTCTGCTCCACGTTGGTCTTCCGACTCGAAGGGATATCCTTGCGGATTCCAGTCAAGGGCCTGTTTGGCTAGATTTGCGTTTTGCCGTCGCAAGGAGTGGCCAATCCAATTCCATTTCCTTCGCCTGATTTGCTCGTCTACCCTTTCTTGGCCGGCCCGGCGACATAGTTCTTCATTTGAAATTTTATCTTGCCAGCGAATATTCAAGAGACAACGAAGGCACCTCTTGATTAAAATGTGTAGCAGTCTTGTGATGAATTGGGTGACTTTCCACATTTCACAACCGTACAAAAGAACTGCCTTAACGTTGGAGTTAAGGAGGTAAGTGGATCTCCATAAGTGGAGCAGGAGCATCTTATGCACTTCGTGCTTTATTTATAACTCCAATTACACCCCTCTCAGTTCTAATTCATCCGAGATTTGTGGCAAGTTTGAATCGTTCTTCCTCAAATCTTTCTCTTCCAACCAGATGAAGAAAATTTTCGACATATTAATGCAAATCAAACGGCTCAAAACTTACTCCTGTCTATAACTAGGGAAGATATCCCAAATATACCAATGAACTTCCACAAGACTTTTCGTCCGGCCCAGGTTGTGTCCCTCCTGCTGTTCTTAAATACTATGCAAGCGGACTACTGTCTCCTCTGCTAGGTTTATTTAACACTAGAACTACCGAAGTCAAATATATACCTAGTTTTACCGCACCCGTCAAATTGACGGATTTTTTATTATGGCTTTTATTGTAACTTTTGACTTAGTTTCAGTAAATAAAAGAATACAATTTTGCAATAACAACATTTAATATAATAATTCATTAATTATTAATTAAAAAAACAAACAAAAACAATTTCTATTTGAATTTATATTATAGCAAATTTGGCATGTATGAAATAACTATGAGGCACTTATTTTACATGTACACGTTATCTTAGATGAACACTTGCCACAAACATATTTGTTGCATGCATTGCAAGTATAAATCACCCTGTTTTTGTTGCACAATCGAATTTGGCAAGATTTGCGTTCAAAAGGACTTTTTTTTAGTTTCTGGAGTCTGTTTTTGTTTTTCGGAGAAGGCTTCTTTTCTGCGACTATATTCACTGGAGAGTTCTTTGGATAATTGAAACAAAAATTGTTTTCTAGTTATATGTTCATCACCAGTCTCTTTATATAAAATCCACGCATTGATTACTGCCAAGTCCAAAATATTATATAATAACTGCAAAGGGGGCCTCGGTAGTCTAGGGTCAAGGCGCCTAACTGCTATCCCAGAGGTCCCGGGTTCGAATCCCGGCCAGCCCCACGGTCCTTCGCCTTTTCCACTTTCCCACCTACATAAATTTCCTTCTCTCTTCTTCCCTCTTTACATTCCTGATTTTTCTTGTAATAGCCGTCGCTAGCCCTGCCCCGCTCCACCAAGCGCATGCCATCGGTTGATGAGATTCCACTCGCTTCAGGAGGCATAACACTCCAGCGAGTTGTTCTCGATGCCCCGATGTCGGAGTCGCGAAATGGTTGCAAGTAGGTGGAATAAAAATATCGCGGCTAAGGTTGTGACAGTTCCTTCCTTCTCTTCTCTCTCTCTTCTCTCTATCTTCCGGCTAGAGCTGCTGTTCGACAGTGTATACGAAAAAATATATTGTCGACAGTACAAAGGGACTTTCCCTAAGCCTCTAGTCTGTCACATAAAAAAAAAGGCCATCTAGTACGTGAGCCTGCTTTTACGCTATATTTGCGGGCCATTTGGTCAACTACATAAACTCCAAACTAGTTTTATTGTAAAAAATACAGTTTCAGGAATTTGTTATCGATTAGAACCAATTTTTACCGATTTCTAGTAGTAGTACTTTTTTGCGAGACTTACTTTTGCAAATTGTTAGAACAATATCATTTGATTTGTAGAGCTTTGTGAAAAAAAGGCATGTTATCTTTTCTAACTTTAGCTATTTTCGGTAATTTTCTTGTTGTTTTGGCCAGTAGCTTCTTTGTAAGTTGTAAAAAAATTGTCTGTCACAATTTACATAGTTGTCTACAAAATTCAAAACTACAAATTCATTCAAAGGACCTGATGGTGCCTAAGTAGGGAAAGCCATTTATAAAAACATGTTCATACTTTTTTCCGAGAATGGGCTTTTCACAGATTACACACAGATTGCACTTTTCGCCAAGAGCTTTATTACATTAGAAGTACAACTGATAATGATTGCGTCCTGAATACATTTACCACTAAACTAACGGCGTTATAACGGCTTCTGAACACTTTTGATCATTCAATACAAGGTCTGGAAGCGATGTAATGAATGTAAATATGTATTGATGTCCATCATTGCATAGATGATACATAAATTATTATAAACTTTGAAACTGCTAAAGCCGTCATTTTGACGGGTTTTGGTATAAATAGGTATAGGTCATACTGATTATGGAAATTAACGTCGGTGAGGGGAAATTGAATAGTAATAATTAACTGTTGTTATATTTTATTAAAAGTCGTAAAAAAAATCTAGAACAATTACATACATTATATCAAATTTTTAAGCATGAAATTTAAAAACCGTCAAATTGACGGTCTTGGTAGTTCTAGTGTTAAAAAAATCCCTAAATAAAGGGCGCTGCCCAACCTTATGGAAAAACCCTTTTATAGTACTCGTCCATAAAAAAGGCTGTAAGAACGAAATATCTAATTATAGACCAATTGCGAAGTTATCATCTATACTAAAACTCTTCGAATCTATCCACAAGAGATTTATCTCAATGGTTTTCTTGCAGCTCGTTCCACTACTTCGAATCTACTTTAGTTCTCTTCTCACACAGTTCGAGGGCTTGTTACCGAAGGCCAAATCGACTGTGTTTACACTGACTTCAGTAAGGATTTTGTCAAGCCCTCTCACTTTAATAATAATAATAATAATAATAATTTATTTTTGTACAGTACACAAGATTCACATCTTTTAGAGTACATACAGGAATTACAACAACAGAAAGGATTTACAAAGGAAAAAACTTAAAATTAGATTTAAAAATTACAATTAAATTAAATTACAATTACGTTAAAACTAAAATTAAAATAAAATTAAAGCAAAAATAAAAGAAGAAGAAAATTAAAAATGAAATACAGAATTAAGTAAAAAGAATGAAGTAGGAAAGTGAAGAAAGAGAGATAAAGAAAGCTAGTGAGACGAAGAAGATAGAAAAATAGATGCATGTTTTTTGAATACTGTGGCCGTGCTCATCCTCTGAATGTGACTAGGAAGATTATTCCAGATTCTAAGAGTATATACAAAGAAGGAACGACTACCAATTAGGGAAGTGTGGGCAGGAATCAGGAATTTGATGTATCTCAAGGATTGCAGAGGAACAAGGAAGTTAGCAAGATAGCAGGGACTTTTGGAATAAAAGACCTTATGCAAGAGAAGTAGAGCCATGAGATCAAGGAATTTAGGAAGGAATTTTGGACACCCGACACATGATCAGACCTTCTCATATGAAAAATGAACCTAATGCAATCATTAAATGCCACTTTAAGACGCTGACTTCAGGATGAGTCGAAGGAAATATACACCAACGAGTCATACAGAAAATGGGGAACAACAATATTTATATTAGAATCAAGATATCGAATGACTTGAGTGAATACAATTTTTTCAAAGACTTTAGCTAAAAAGGTAAGAATACTAATAGGTCGAAAATCAGAAAAATCAGCAGGGAAGGGCTTTTTAGGTACAGGAGTCACCAAGGCTTTTTTCCATAGTACAAGGACTTGGGAGGTTGTCAGGCAATAATTAAGAATATGCGTGATAGTTTCAACAATTAAAGGGGAGAGAATCTTAAGAAAGCGAGGAGAAATTCCATCATAGTCAATGCTGTTGGACGAAATGGAAAGCAGTATTCCAAGTACTTCAAGTGAGTCAACACAACGAAAATTAAAACCATCAAAACATAGAGCATTGGAAAAAGGGGAACAAGAAGAGGAAGACAATGAGGAATTGGGAGGGGATTGAATGAAGGATGCATTGAGTGAGTTTACATCTACATCATAAGAGTTAAGCTCAGAGGAATGAATGCCTAGAGAACGGAGATTAGACCAAAGTTGCTTAGTGGACAGAGCAGGATCAAGTTTCCGGGAGTAAAATTCACGCTTGGCCGATTTGACTTTGTTATTGATTAAATTGCGAAGATTTTTGTATTCACGAAGGTAGCTCAGAATCCTCGTTCTGCGATAACGTCTATACAAGAACTCACGCTCAACAATCAGGTTGCGAATTTCGTAAGAAAACCAAGGACAAGATGGAGTTTTACAAGTACTTCTTGTAACTAAAGGGACACATTGATTAAATAGAGACTGAGTGAAAGAATTAAACTGATCGACTTTGGTGTCTACGCAGGTTGTATTATAGATATCAGCCCAAGGTATAGACGAAGAAGCTTCAGAAAGGCGAGTAAAATTGATGTTACGAAGAAAAGGCAGGCAAGGAGGAGGAAGAGTAAAAAGTTAAACGAAGTGAGAGGAAGAGAATATCGTGATCAAAGAAGCTAGGGGGAGAAATTTGGTTATGTTTTAACACTGAGTTGGTGGAGGTAGCAGTGAGTACATCAAGGAGCGATGGATTATGGCAGTTTAAAAATGTGGGCAGTTGATTTAGAATACGTAGATCCAATGACCCCAAGAAGTACTTGAGTGTATTCGCACGTTCATTAGCCTTCAGTAAATCAACATTAAAGTCACCATCAGCAATTATATTATCGTAATGACGGGAAAGCCTAGAGACAAGATCAAAAAAGTTACCAGCAACATCAGGAGTAAACACATTAAGTGGACAGCAGACACTTACAAAAACACATTTGTCATGGGATGATTTTATTTCTACTGCGATAAATTCAAATTGTGAGCCAGTGGATTGGCCCACTACTTTTGAGGAGAGAGAGGAGGTGACATAAATAGCAACACCACCCCCAGTGCGACCCAACCGATCATTTCGATGCAAAGAAAAAGTAGGCAAGGAAACATAAGAAGTTGGGATTTCTGGTTTAAGCCACGTCTCATTGACTACAATAACATGCAATTTAGTGTTATCAAAGAGGTATCTCAGTTCATCCATTTTATTCCTCAGACTTCTTGCATTAAGGGTACATAATATATTCAGCCCTGAAGAGGAGGAGCAGAGAATATTTAATAGCGTTCCTTCATTGTACACTCCATCAGGGGAATTCATCATTAAAAAATGAGCCACAGAGCCACAGAAACCAAAATACCCATGGAAAAATAAAATAAAGAAAAGGTGAAGAATTAGGAAGAAAGAAGAAAAATAGAAGAAGAAGACTAGGCGAAACACTTAAAGCTAGCATAAAAAAGGAAACATAAAATAAAATGTAAATAAAATGATGGTCCACTTTCGCAGCTATGCTTTTGATAAATTTGAGTGGATTATCATCAGGTTTAATGGGGATTCCTCGAACAATTACTTCACTCAACCTCTGATGACGATGCAGGTCATCCACGCCAGACCTAGTTGAAGCGAGTAGGTTGTTTGTGAGCTTCACATCAGTCGAGAAGTCCGCTATCAGCTGTTCTGCCTTGGAGACTCGTAGCTGTAGTGATATATAATAGTTCTAAAACTGAATAAAATTGGCTTTCCGCATGCCCTTGTGGCATGGTTCCAGCCGTACTTAGCCGACAGAACCTACCAGATTCTATTCCTCGGAGTCAAATCTAAAAACATCGAAGCTTCCTCTGGTGTCCCGCAAGGCAGTCATCTTCGCCTTCTCTTTTTTATTTTATCAATTTACGTCATTGTTACCCTGCTAAGGCACTGTAAAATCCTTATTTACTCTGATGACATCAAACTGTATCGCCACATAAGGAGTATAGAGGATTGCAAACTTCTGCAAGCAGACCTAACTAACAACAACCTGGTGCTTAATATTAGTAAATGTGATATCATCACTTTTTGAAGCAAACGTGGTGTTATAATTTATGACTATACTTTTTCGACAACAAGGTCTCCCGCCCTAGCTAGTTGGATTTGTCCACCCACATCAATTATATCTCCTCCAAGGGCAATTTAGTACTGGGATCTATAAAAAGATGGTCAAAGGAATTCCTTAACCCGCTCATAACTAAACACTTGTACGTATCTTTGGTTAGGCCTTTGCTTGAATACGTCTCCCAGGTATGGTCTCCTCAATATTCCTCCAAATTAGAAGAGTCGAAGCGGTTCAAAGGAAGTTCGACCGATTTGCACTCAGCCACCCCTCGTGGGATGACCTACTTACTCTTCCGCCTTATGAGAGCAGACTTAAATTGCTCAACTTAAGCTCTTTCCTTAAGCGTCGCGAGGTGATAACGTCATCGTCTGATCAAAGTAAAAGGGGACTCTGGTTTCTTAAGAAGCCCTACGTCATTGAGAGAGAATAACCACAACCTGAGGGGTGAACCTCTCTTGCACATTTATTCCTCTAATATCAATTATGGCATGTTCGATCTTTTTAGTTTCTTTCACCAAAATCCTTAGCTTCTCTTCAAAAAAAGCGAAGAAACTCTAAAATTAACATTTTTCGCAAAAGCCACCCTTTTTTCGAACTGCGGGTTGTGAAAATCATGTTTTGACAACTCAAATCATTCACTTGGCAATGTCTCATAGCAGTGGGAAAAATTTCTTAATTTTCTTCTAATTTGAGCGAACTAGATAGTACCCAACTATTGTACGGACTTAGTTCTTTGATCGCACTTCCACAAGTCCAGAACGAACCGCTTTCATGTCATACTCTTATATATTTTTGTAAGTGATAAGAATTAAAAACAATTAATTATTTCAGATGCTTGTTGAAATTTTTCTCCTATTCAAGTAATTAGACAATTTTCTTATTGTCGAAAAATAGAATATTTCGGCAAAACTTAACGCAGAAAGTCCAAAGAAGAGTCCGAGCAATCCTCCACAATTAGCAATGAACTCGCTTTTACTGAACAGTTCTCTCCGTTTGGTGGCCAAGAAGGAACTTTCCTTAAACCAAAATGTCAATTTGGATGTAACAACTCTGGAGAAAAATAAAATTGTAAACTCAAAACTGGTCGAACCCAAATTTATTGATTTCAACTTACTCATCAGAATTATATTTGGTCAGATCTGATTGAGATATTTCAGTGTTATAGGCAATAGACGTACACGATGGCATGCAGTTACAAAATCGTTCTTCCTGGTTCACAGCAGATTGGTATTGATAGTGAAGTAAGTCTGTCTCAACCTCCTCACAGCATTTGATCTCCTTCTTCTTTTGACAAACGCTAGTACCATTGAATCCTGTAAAGCAACAACGTATGGTGAAAACAATTACCAAAAAACATCAACCGATTTAACTTGGCATGGAGAACTTGACACAACCGCACGTCTCTAGTGTATAGTCAGTCAAACACTCGAGCTCGCAATTTTTTTCAGTGTAAATTTTGAAATATTTTAAGTTTGCTTCGCCTGGAAAGAAGCACTGTCGCCTGGGAATATAATTTTTAGAGTCACTTTGTTATACTCGCATTGTAATAATTAGTTACTTTTCAGGAGTGTAGTATTTCAATTCTTTGACTGTTTTTGTAATTTTTGGCTTGACAGCAGCTACCATGTCTTGGTTATATGGAAGGCGAAAATAGTTCCAAGATAAATTGGGTACACTATCAGGAGAATGTACAGCAACCTGCAATTACATTAAAATCAAAGAAATGTGCGTTCAGTAGAATTTGATTAATATTTAGTATTACTGCTATCATAGTGCAATTTCTATTAGTAAGCTCAAAGGATAGCAAAAGGATATGTGAGGTTAAGGGTATTGTGTGGAGTATGTAGTTCAGTTATTATAACGCTGTGTAAAAGAAATGAAAAGCTCCTTTTATACTGAACAAGTTTCAATACAATACAATTTATTTTAAAAAAAATTAAGCCGGTCGGTCGGTATTCGGTTATATCTGGTGGACCAACTTTGTCAACTTCTTCTAGTGCCAATATTGGAAAATGAAAATTTGTATTATGTATTTAGTTAACTTCATAATCTTCTGAGTATGATGTTCCAACTTTTGGCAAGAGAAGAATGTAACAGATCCAGAATGCATGAAGTCCAAAGAATGGTCTGCCGCGGGGTAACGGGCACCATGTTAAAAAGTCCGACGGAAGCGCTCGACGTAAGAGCAGGTTGCAGGGAGAAGTGGGACGCTACCTCATCATTCCCATTTCTTCCTTCCTCACTAACATTCGCGAGGCACCGTCTACACCGGCTCTTGGGAGTCGTCCATTAATTACGTGAGGGGTTGGGGGGGGGGGGGGGCTGGGTCGAGCCGAATCTCACGCCTCACAAAACCCCCGGCAAATATCACGTAATTTTCTCCCCAAGAAACAGTGTAAAATTGCTAGAAAACTGGGTTGAATTAAGGAAAACATGTGTGTCCACTCAAGACCCGCATTCACTACAGGCCCTTCTCAGTCGGCAGACATGGCCCGATGAAGGCCACATACTACTCGGTCTGACTGAGAAATGAGGACTTCAGGTATCCGCCTGACAGGCCGTGATGTCATGATTCCCTACAGACACACAGGCGAAGACGACAGTTTAGCATATCAGGTTGTTAATTCAAATGCAAAAATATGCATTTTTTCTATATTTGCTAACATAAGGGTAGGTGGCGCGGAGAAATGTATAGGAAACTCCCTCGCAGGCCTTAAGGCGGATCCACCCACCCACGAACAAGCGCGTGAATCGCAAAAATCGCCTCACGTAAGTTATGGACGACCACTTACTCTCGATCTGCTGATTTAAACGGTAGGCAGCAGGCGGCCTGCACGGCCCTCCGGCTGCGTGAAGCGGGCTGCTAAGTTAAGAAGAGATACCACAGGAAATGTTGGTAGGGCTTAACGACTACACGGTCGCAAAATTAAATTTCGGCAGAGACCTCAATATCCGGATTCCCACCAAGGAGGAATGAGAAGATTTTCAATCTGACAGTAGTCCAGTAAATAGGTCGAAAAAAAGGCCTTCGTAATGCGAAAAATACCGCACGCGATTTTTTTTAACCAAATGATTTTATATATTTTTATGAGCTTAAATTCAAAATGGCGTCATCCCCACCATTATGCTTAACATACAGTGAAGGGTTTAATTCTATATATCAGAAAATATGCATTTAACGACAAAAATGTATATCATCTTTCTTGTACATAAATAAGTGATTTAACTTTTTTGTCTAGAAATTTTATTGTAAAGTCAATATGTGCAGAATTATAGTGCTTCAAACTTTATATATCACTTTCTTTGCACTATATTTCGTTAACGGTTAACCCGCCATAAAAAAATCCTTCCTAAGACTTATAGAACACACAATTATCTATAATTTTTTTTATAATTATTTTTTACGTAGGATTAGTATTGCACGAGCTATAGTGCTTTAAGTTTCGAAAAACGTGAATTCAAAAGTAGTTTTTGCCAATATCTTTTTAATTACACGCTTTATTGCAAAACTGATTATAACGTTTTTTGTGCGTAATTTCATTTTCCACATTTTTCGTTCAGGAGGCCTGTGCAAAAGAGTTTGTGCACCAAAGAAATTTCTCAATTATTTGTATGAAAATTTATGTGCTTTGATACCTATATGAAAAGTTTGGCGCTCAATAGCGGCTAAAGTATAAATGCTACAAAAAAATGTTTAAAGCAAGATTTTCACAGAATTTTATAACAAGCATATTTGTTAGTATAAATTTTTGTCGCAAATGAATAGTTGACGAGATATTTGTAAATAACCATTCCTTATTAACGTTAAAGGTGTAATAAACCCATAAATATCAACTTTACAGGAAAGCGTCAGAACGGAAATGAAATTGCGTCCAAAAAAATGTCTGAACAAAGAATTTAAATCGCTTATCTACAAAAAAGATTATATACATTTTTGTCGTTAAATGCATAGTTTCTGAGATATAGAATTAAACACGTTTCCCTTCACTGTAAGTTAAGCATAAGGGTGGGGATGACGCCATTTTGAATTGAAGCTCATAAAAATATATAAAATTATTTGGTAAAAAAAATTGCATGTGGTATTTTTCGAAAGGAAAAAGGCCCATGCCATTGTCCTGTACACAGGCGGATCCAAAAAGGCATCTTGCTCGGCCCATATAACTTCCAAGCCAACAGCAGACAATATGTACCTGGAAGCCTCTTCTTAAAAGATTTGACGGATTTTTTGAAGCTGAAAATTTGAGATTTTATCCAGTACCTAAATATGATGGATCTAAAGTCTTTTCTTGTTTACTGCTTCTTTTCACTCAAAAATTTTGAACGACTACTTCTCGTTAACACGAATTAGGCCCCAGCGTCTGGCTTGGATGGTTCTGCCACTCCTACCTACCATCCTGACTATTAGGAACTTGCTCATGTTCAACCCACAGAGAAAAGGTGTCTCCAACAACACAATAATAATGACTTCTATTCTGTACGACAGGCAATACGGCTTTAGACTAAAGATATGGCACCGTTCGGCTTACTCGAATCTATGGACTGGGTCGTCAGTTCTATTACTCCTCACGCGACTGATGGAAGAAGTTAGAATTACTTTGGGATTCAATTGCGGGATAATGATCTTGGGCAGAGTTTTGCAATTTGATGGTCTCTATGTATCTCTGTACGATTCAATTTCGTGAATCGAGAGCGCTCTATTCTGAATGGGCTATGAAAATGAAATAACGTAAATATTTATTCAATTCAAAATGGGTTTTCGAAAGGTTCATCAATAAATTTCAACTTTAATTCAAACATTTAAAAAAATTAAATTCTCTTCAAGTATTAAGGAATATGTTTTGGCATCTGTATTTTTAGTCTTGTGCTTTACAAATTCTGTGTCGCACCCTAAAATTTGCTCAGTTTCATTTAGTTTTAGAAATCAATTAGCGGCACCAGCGGTTTCGGGTGTTGCATGCAAACAAGGCTGAATCTGTTTTTAGAAAGAATTCCTATTCACCCCTTCCTAAATCGTTTATTTCGCTTGTTATAATTATATATTTTCAACACACTATAAGTATCATAATGATCATGTTATTAAAAAAATACAGGGAACGTTAGAAAAAAATATAATTAGTTTTGTTTTTCTTTTTTAAAAACTTAATTTAAATTTATTCACTTACTTTATATCCATCAATGGCTGTATCTTGACAAACTTGTGACAGATCATCCAAGCTCTGCTCTATTTCAATAGTTAATCCATGTTTTCTCCCTTCCCCACGAATCCGCCATGGTTGTGCATCAGTTCCACTATTAGGCATGTATCCTTCCTCTCTATTCCACACCATATCGTGATTTCTCATTTTAAGTTTTTCATCTTTATTTATGACACTTGATAAAACTAAACTGTAATGACATCAATTGCAATAATGTAGCTCTTACCAATCATCAGCGTACAGGTCTTTGTTGGGTAATCCATTAAAATTTAAGCAGATTCCATCCTCAGTTATGATTGGATAAAATAATTCATTACATTCTGTTTCCATAGCATTCCACGTACATGATGATATATTCATGGCGGCATTACTATCTATTAGCAGATCCACTATATCTAGATCGTTAATTTGATCAAGCAAATCCTTATCACCGTCACTATCTTCCGAGTCGAGTATTTCGTCATATGAACAAAGAGAGTTCAGGGCGACAACTAGAGCTAACCTAAAATATTTTAAGATTTATTTAGAGAATTTATCGTGTTACTCAAAGATTGAAAAGTATTTTAAATAATCGAATCAATGAAGTGGTTTTTCACTACCCAATATTATTCCGTAGCTCCAGCCCTGGGCGAAAGTTACTTCTTATATCTCTAAAGTACCTACTCCACATCCGAATATCCTACCAATAGAGTTTTGACATAAACGAAATATAAAGTAAACTGATAAAATATAAAAAACTACGAAGGCTGAAGGGATAGTTCATTAAACAGAATAATATAGAAAGTAAACGAAATAACATTTACACTCAACTTTTTACACGGTCTTTTTATACACGAATTTGAAATATCGCGGTTAACCAATAAGAACAAATTACCTCTTTATACACGAATATTTTGTTCATATGTACTCGACCGACTTCCGACTTAAAAAAAGATAAGGTTATCAATTCAACGTGTAGGTATGTTTTTGGGCCTGTTCATGCATAATTTTGTAGGTTTTTTCCATTTTATTCTAAAGAAATGCGGATAAATGCAAATACCATTTAACGGACAGCGCTGAATCCGTGAAGTGGAACTGGTAGATAAATCGGTTGCAATTACTTTAGACGATCGGTAGCATTATTATCATCTTAGTGCTCCGACCCGGAGCAGAGAGCTGTCGCGCAAAACAGAGTCCACTGGAGGGCAACTGTTTCCGCCCTTTGTCCCATGAGGGATTAAATGAGTATAAATAAAAAAGAAGAAGTGCTCGTCTACTGTGACTCTTCTCAGGTTTTGACAGATGTGACAAATCGGGTGCCACCACCTTCCGAGGTCTTTGTTAGCTATTCGCCTTCGAATTCCAATCTGGCTTCCGTAAATCCCATAGCTGTGAGAATGCTATATTCGTTCTGCGCTCGACCAGGGTGACTTTGCGATGTTGGTTGTTATTGATTTTTCTAAGGCTTTCTATTCTGTGGTACACTCAGTTCTACTTTCCAAAATTAGTCAACCCTACAACTTTTTTTTCTTCTGCTACTCGGCTTGTCTCTTCCATTCTTACCAATAGGCTTCAATGTATTCGACACAATAGCGCTATATATCCTCTTTCCTTCCCGTGACTTTGGGAGTACAACAAGTCTAAATTCTTGGCCTTCTCCTTTTCTCATTGTATATTAATGACCTTCCCTCTATAATCCAGCACTGCTCCTTTCACCCGTATGCTGATGATCTTCAACTACACACCTCATGTGCTTCGATAACCACCTTGAGATGGATAGATAAGGTGCAAAAAACAGCCCTTAAATTAATTGATGACGACACCGTTTGCTCCACCATCGACCCCTTGAGCCAACGCAGGCCATCCACGGCAATCTTATATCCGCAACTCAAGATTAGCCCACTCTCAGATTAGTCTTACTCACACCATTTGCAGGGCACTGAATAAGATAGCAATTCGTTTTTAAATAGAAATACACGACTGTGGAACAATCTTTCGCAGTTGGTATTTCCGCTCTCCTACAACATCCAAGAGTTCAAATCAAGGTTCATCGCCATTTTCTTCAACACCCCTTCGAACCCTTATAACCGTTAACCTATTCCACCGTACTAAGCTCGCTGCTAGACATTGCACCATGACGTGACAAAGGACTTAACGGACTGGTAGTACAAAGGGTGATTCCTGAGCTTAGCACTGCAACATAAAAAAAATTGTTCGTTTATTGGTAATCGTTCCTCCTTCGTGCATTCGAATAATCTTCCCAGTCTGATTGACATAATGAGCTCAGCCATGGGTCTCAGAAGGCAAGCATCTCTTTTTCTTTCTTCCTCCTCTTCTTATTCTTCTTAGTATTTTCCAATTTTTCTATCCACTTATTTTCATATCTACTTTTGTAACTATTATCCTGTCCTCTTTATCCCACTCGCTATATTTACTTAAGTTTAGGTTAGATTATCTGTTTGAAAATGCAGTACATACTCTAAAAGATATATGACGTTGTGTACCTTTCCAATCATTTTATTATTATTTTTATTATTATTATATTTATGTAAATATGTAAATAATATTAATTTTTTTACACAAAAATGTAATTTCCCATTCCCTTCTCCCATATTCGTTCAAATGTCTTATTATGTAAAATATTACAAAAAAAAAATTAGTTTTAAAAAAGTTGTCCCAAGATTTCCTTTCAACAATAGATAATTGCACTAAATGTAACAAATTGTGACTTAACCCAAGAGCAATACACTGCAAATCTCAGCTTGGAAGTGTGGTATTGTGCCGTCATCCATTTGATTAACATTGTAGCCACGTTTTACACACTTTAAATCATGTAAAAAGTGATTTCAATGTAAATAAAATGGATGACGTCATAATAAAACACTTAGAGCGTGTTAAAATAACACACTTCCAAAATCTGAAATTTCCAGTATAAATGTTTCAGTGTCGTTTTTACTAGATTTAAGGTAATTCGTATTCGCCGCGTCATAAACTTTAACTCATGTCTTTTGTGTTATTTGAAAATATCAAAGGAACAAAATATGTTAGTTTACACATTTCAATCACAAAATTCCCATCTTACTTTAATTTTGCTCAAATGCTATTTGTCAAGCCGTTACACTCCATCGATGCTTTAATTTCATACACTCCATTAATTGTTGTTATTAAAAACATTTTCTTTTTGTAAAATTTATAAAATACAGTTTTCAATTTTCCACTACTTACTCATCAGCTCCCAAGCTCTCTTGCCCATCAGTTTCAGTGATTTGCTCAAGCATCTGCAAAATTGGTATATCGTTTCTAATTTTAGACTCAAAACAAATTGTCACAGCTGGAAACGGAATTGTCCAAGCATTGGTATCCTGATCGTCTAAAGTAATTGCAACCGGCAATTCGTCCCACTTGCGCCATTGCTTAAGAATCATGTTGCAGCAAAACCCAAGCGATATAATAAAAGCTACAATCCAGAATATCCTAAAAAATGTGGCATAAGAAAAAAAAATTGAATTTGTAATAAGATTTAATACTTCTCCCAAATCGGCCGCTTCTTTTCCTTTAGATATTGAACACCATGAATAGATGAACTTTGGCAGTATTCGGATAAACAATCGCAGAAAATATTTTGCCCCATTTTTTAATGTTTTAATGGCATTTAGTATTAATTATAAATTTTTCTCTTTTAGATAAACCATGAGCACTTTTAACAAACAAAAGTTATAAACTAAAAGCTTTTAAAAAAATGTATATAAAATGTTGATAAAAATTCAAAAGTCTCCGAAAGCTGTTCTATAAACTATTTATAAATCGGCTAATTTTGAAGATATCGTATCTTTGTGGGAATAAATACAGGAACGCTTTCAGATTAATATTATTGGTAGAACTATCCTAATTTTTAGGGGCTCTGTTTAGTGTGGCTAAAGGAGTCAGTGCCCCCTTGTTGGCCGCCATTGTGAAAGAGGTGTGCAATTGGTTTTTCCACTACATCTGCATAACCGTATGTCCTATAGAAAATTTGTAAAATTATTTAGCAATTGTGGTTTTATATTATTGTTATCGTATGTTTTATAAGGTATACGTATATGGTTTAAAATTAAATTCTTTGAATAATAATATCATATATATATTTTTTTTTTTTATGTGGCAGTGCTAAGCTCAGGAGTCACCCTTTGTACTACAGTCCGTCATGTCATTTGTCATGTCATGGTGCAATGTCTAGCAATGTCAGCTTAGTACGGGAGGGAGGGAGGGGGAATAGGTTAAGAATTATAAAGGTACGGGGGGGGGGGTATTGAAGAAGGTGGTGATGAACCCTGCGTTTGAACTCTTGGATGTTGTAGGAGCTCGGAAAAACTGACTGCGAGAGATTATTCCACAGTCGAGTTTTTCTATTTACAAACGAATTCATATCTTGTTGAGTGCGTGAAAGGGGGAGTTGCAGGTGGAGGGAATGAGACGAGTGGGCTAATCTGGTGTTGCGGGTATAGGATTGCCGTGGAGGCAAGAGAGCTTTTAGCTCGGAGAAACAGTCACTATGATAGTAGCGATAAAATTTTGTCAGTGCAGCTACATTGCTACGGTGGCTCAAGGGGTCGATGGTGGAGCAAATGGTGTCGCCATCAGTTAGTTTAAGGGCCCTTTTTTGCACCTTATCTAACCATGCCAAGGTGGTTATTGGAGCACCGCCCCAAACGATGGAGTTATATTCGAGAAGAGGCCGAATGTAGGATTTATAAATAACAGCACGGGCCGATGGCTGGAGGAGGAACTTGCACCTCTTAAGAAATCCCAAGCACTGAGATCCTTGCTTGGCGATTTGGAATATGTGGTCATTCCATCGCAAGTCTTTGGCTAAAGTCACGCCTAAGATGTGTAGGGATGGGTCGGCCTTAAGTACCACGTCATCCACTTTCAAGGATGGTGAGGTGTTGAACTTCTTTTTGGAGATAAGACAGTACTTGGTTTTGTCGGAGTGGAATTCAACACGATTCTTCTTTCCCCACTCTAGAATCAACTTAATGTCGTTATTAATCGACTTGGACATTAGTTCGCGATCATCAAGACAGGATCTGGCATGAGTCTGTCTTGCATCGAATCTGTACTAGTAACGTAGAGTATCGTCGTCAGCGAAGCTGAGAAGTGGGTTGGAGGGGACTGAAAGTAGGTCATTTATAAAAATGAGAAATAGGGCCGGTGATAAAATTGACCCCTGGGGGACTCCCGCAGAGATGGGGTGAGATTCAGATTTGACGCCATCCAATACTACCTTAATTGAACGGCCGGAAAGGAAACTCTCAACCCACTTATACAGAAGCGAGTCAATTCCAATAGCTTTGAGTTTAGCTAACAAGGCTGAGTGCCATACTCTATCAAAAGCCTTGGAGATATCCAAAGCCACCAAACTAGATTCACCAGATCCATCCAAACTTTGATGGAGGTGCTCCGTAAGGCAAACTAAAAGATCACCAGTGGATCTTTTTTGTCGGAAGCCGTATTGTTTGTCGTTGATAAGTTGGTTGGATTCTAGATATATCATTAGCTTTTTGTTGATTATCGTCTCCATGGTTTTGGAGAGAATAGAAGTAATTGCTATTGGGCGGTAGTTAGAGGGGTCGCTGGAGTCACCTTTTTTCGGTATGGGCTGAACATGGGCAATTTTCCAAAAATCTGGATAAACTCCGGAGAAGTATGATAGGGCAAAAAGTTTGCGCAGAGGTTTAGCCAAAGGTGAGGCGCATTGTTTTAAGACGATGGGGGGTATATTATCGGGTCCAGTGGATTTATTGGCGTCGAGCTCTTTGAGACACCTGTACACCTCGCGAGTCCTGAAGAAAACCCTGGGCATTAAATGAGCATTGAGCACGAGAACCGGGGGTAGCGTATCAGTTTCGGGTAGAGAAGAATTTGATGCAAACAGAGATGCTAGTAAATCGGCCTTGGATTTGCTGTTTGTTATCACCTTCTCATTGTGGATAAGTGAAGGGATTGTGGATGAAGTGAAATTCTTCTTAATGGAGCTTACCAAGGACCAGAAGTTTTTGCTACCAGAAGTTACGTTAAGGAGTTTACTTCTCAACTTGCTGTCAAATGAATTTTTGACATTCCTGATGGTGACTTTACAGGAGTTTCTAAGTTTTATATATTCTAGGCGGAGCGATTCACTCGGAAAACTCTTGTAAGCTCGAAAGGCGGCTTCTTTGTTTCTGATTGCATTCATACACTCCTGATTAAACCATCTGTTGGGCCTAGGCTTCACGGATTTGGTGGAATGAGGAATGAATAAATGCATTCCTGCCTGAATGATCCTGGTGATACGGATAGCGACAGAGTTGATGTTTTTGGTTCGGAAACACTGGTCCCAGTCAGTGGCTTGGAAATAATGAATAAGCCCCAGCCAATTGGCCTTCCCATAATGCCATACAGTTCTCCTGACTGGTTTGGGAGGGGTGGGAAATTCGAAAGGGAAGCTGGCACTGACTAAGCAGTGGTCCGAACTGCCGAGAGGTGAACCTACTTCGACGGAGTACCTCGCTGGATGTGAGGTAAGAAAAAGATCAAGGAGATATCTTCCTCGATCAGAAACATCCGGGACTCTCGTGGGATGATCCACAATTTGGTGTAAATTATTGGTGTCTGCAAAGAGCTCAACGTCCTTGCCAGAAACACTGGTGCCATTTTAGTAAGTCAGCCATTTTGCGTTGTGAACATTGAAATCACCCGCAACGATGATTTCACACTCAGGATTGGATGATAAGAATCCCGAGATCTGTTCAGAGATAACATCGAATGATGAAGTTGAAGCTTCGTTACTTATGTTAGGGCTTCTGTATAGGAAGCAGAAGAATATGACGTGGCTTCGGAAGATGATTTTAATCCAAAGATAGTTAAAATCTGAAGTCGTGCTTGAATATATTTTATAATAAGCCACGTCATCCCTAACATAGATGGCAATGCCCCTATGGGGGGAGAGATTGTGCACTAAAGTGTACCCCGATCGGAACGGAGGGCAACTGTTTCCGCTCAATGTCCCATGAGAGTTTAAAGGAGCGTAAGGAATAGTAAAGAAGAAAATTCACCGTGTTTTTTTTTCGTGTTTATTAAGGAAATTCGTGTTTATTAAGTTGAATATTTAATTAAAAGTGAATTCAAAGAGATTAATAAATTTATTATTAAACCTATAAGTGCAGAAAAGTGTGAAGGGAAAAATGAATAAGAAAAGTGTTTTCTGCACTTATATTCTTTTCATTATTTTCAAAACACTTTTAATTCCACACAAAACATTAAATATTCAACATTTTTTCCTAAATAAACACAAAAAAACACCGTGAAGGCAAAAAAAAAAATAATCACCTTCACAATCACTAAATTTTTTGGATTTGGTTTTTGTTTCTTGGTCAATTAAATCACTATTTTATTCAGACAAGGCCACCCTTGGCGGAAATAGACTGTAGGTGTCCGAGTCTTGGGGTTTGAAGCCTCTCGTAATAACATGTTGTTTATAGGCGGAATGCTTTCATTCATGTAGACTGGAGAATCGGCCGTCAAAACATCCAACTCACAAAGTGGAATTTTCAGTTTCTTTCTTGATTCTCATGATTTCGTCGTCACGATTTCACGGTACTTCTGCCTACGTGTTTTCTCCTTGATATCTTAAAAACGATAAAAAATATTATTTTAAACTAAATATTAAAAATTGTTTTGAAAAGGGGTATAAAAACAACACGTTACTTCCTTCCATAGATTATATATTGTTAATTTTCCTCCAGAAACATTTTTGAACAAAATCAGAACTAACTTATAGACAACAATTGTACAAACTAAGAAGGACATTATTTAAAAATTAATAGATAAATTTTGGTATAATTAAATAAAATATTCTTTCTCAATATTTATTCCGAAAATGATTTGATATTACTCTAATTACAGAAAAATAAAGAATTTCAACAAAACTTAACACTGACATCCCCAGAAACAGCCCAAACAATCCGCCACAACTCGCAACAAATTCTGACAGACCATAAAGCTCAGTTCTTCTTGATGATAAAAATGACGGCTCCTTATAGAAAACTGAAATTCTTGTTATTGCATCCCTAAAAATTAAAAAAATGCATATTAAGTTATTATTATTATTATTATTATTATTTATTAAAATCACTAGTACATAAAGATAATTATAATCTTAACACGCTATAACACGTATGTACATCAAAAAATGGATAAAAGTTTATATAAATCAAAATAAAAAAAAATTAAACTAAAAATTGGCTTAATATTAAGATACGTTACATAAGATAAAGAGAGAGAGAGAGAAAAGAAAAAAAAAAGAAAGGAAGAAATGTTAAAGAGAAAAAACTAAAACTAATTTGATGGAAGATTATTGACTTGTAAGGTAATTAGATACAAGCTTCCTGAACACATTCATAGACCTCGCACTCTGAATGGCGTGTGGCAAATTGTTCCACATGCGAAGACAGTGAACAAAAAAGGACCTTTGCCCAACAAGGTGATGGACTCTGAGCGGGATAAAAAGTATTTTCCTAGTTGTACGACCGCGATGAAGATACTCGAGGAGGTAGGACGGACGTTCAAAGCGCTGAAGTTTATAGATGAATAATACTGCCTTGAGGGAAAGGTATTGGTCGAACGTGCAACCCAGGATAGAAGAGCCGTAAGGGCTTATATGGTCAAATCTGCGGAGGTTATGCACAAACCTGGTACAATCATTAAAGGCAACGTTAAGTTTGGCCCGGCATGATGCATCTGGGGACGGAAAGACTGAGCTAGCGTAAGTAAAGTGAGGCAGCACTAAGGATTTGATAAGCTTTGACCTCACACTTGCAGGCAGAATGGACGCGAACAGCCAGAGGCGGCGCAAATTACCGTATATTTTGGATAAAGTATGATCGGTTTGATCACAGCAGGTTAGTCGTGTATTCAGGTAAACACCTAGGTTCTTGACTCGTGGCTGGTAGGGTAAGGTTGTATGCATAAGAGTAATAGGCGGTAAATACGAGGTGTCTAACTCACTCCTGTACATTGCGATGCATGTAGACTTGGCGGCATTTAGATGTAACTGATTTGTTAATGACCATTGATATACTCGTTCGAGGTCAGCATTGATGTTGTAGACACAGTTTTCCACTAACCCAAGGGGACTATATGAATAAAGCTGAACATCATCCGCATACATGTGGAGTTTGCAATCCTTGACAGAATTACAGATATCATTAATGTAGATGCTGAAAAGTAATGGCCCTAGAATGGAGCCTTGCGGCACCCCACAGGTAATTGGTGATGGATCAGAGATAGCATCTTGAAACCATACCATTTGGGAACGATTACTTAAGTAATTCCGAATTAAGGAGATCGCTGAGGGGGAGAAACCCATATAGTTTGATAATTTAGTTTCGAGAAGCTTATGATTGACACTATCAAATGCCTTGCTGAAGTCGAGAAGCACCAGAAATGCAATTTTATCACCATCAAGAGCCATACGAAGGTCAGTAGTTACCTTTAGCAGCGCAGTTTCACAGCTACTGCTTTTCCGGAAGCCGGACTGTGTACTTGACAGCAAAGACCACATTTCACAGTGGGCTTGGATTTGCCATGACATTAATTTCTCAAGTACTTTGCCTAAGAAACATAGGGTACTGATGGGGCGATAATCAGAGGGGTTTTGCGGGGATTTGCATTTGGGTAAGGCAATTACTTTCGCTTTTTTCCATTGACTTGGAAAATATGATTTTGTGAGGCAGTTATTAAAAATGTGTGTAAGATAGGGGAAGATCACAGGAAAAATGCACTTAAGGAAGGTTGGCGGAAGATCATCAAGTCCAACAGAATCTGACTTTATGGAGTAAAAAGCTTTGTGAACTTCAGAGTAATCCACATTGCGAAAACTGAAGTGCCTAAGATTGCCATCAATTAGTCTCGAGCAGGAATTGTCACTGGTATTGTTGACAACCGTGGTAAAATAGTTGTTTAGTTCGTTTGCGGTGAGACTACTCTGGGCTGCACAGTCATCACCATGAATCCCAAGTTTCTTTACGTTAGCCCAAAATTTCTTCGAGGGTAGGGATGGACTGAGTTTAGCTGAAAAGAACTTCAGTTTAGCTTTGCGTATAGTCGAAGTGACTACATTCCTGACAGCTGTGTAAGCTCTGCGGTTGGCTTCAGTTTTATTTCTCTTATATCTTCTAAACAAGTATTCTCTCTCAGATATAAGACGTTTTATTTGAGGGGAGAGCCAAGGTGAGGTAGAGGGAAGTATGCGTTTAACTTTGATTGGGGCAAACGATTCGAGAAGGTGCTTGCACAGAAGGCCAAAGTGTGCTACTTGGTCGTCAATGTCATGAAACCAGAAAACATTGTCCCAAGAAAGTACGGAACATTCATGTAACAGGTCAGGAGTGTTAATGGCCTTATAATCACGGTAGGAAAGAGTTTTATTCTCACTGCTTTCAATTGCGAAGTTGAGGGAAAGATATAGAATGTCATGATCAAGATAACTTGGGGGGCTGATCTGATTGTGAAATAAGACATTCTCTCTCTCCGACACGAAAAATATGTCCAGCAAGGATGGATTAGAGGTGTTACAGTACGTTGGAAGTTGATTGATTGGCTTCAGGTCAAAAGTTTTGAAAAAGGTTAGGAAATTATTGCACAGAGAGCTGTATGATAGGATATTGACGTTAAAATCTCCTCCAACAATGATGCTATCATAATTGTGAGTTGCTTCGGAGAGCCACATTTCTAGTTCACTGGCTACAGGTAAGTTAAGAATTAAAAAATATGTTCTACAATGAAATGATGTTATGAATGTCTGGAAAATTTTCAAAGGTCTTTAAAACCGCCTTTTTATTAAAATTCGTTGAAGATGATTCGATAGTATATTCTATATTTGTGCAATGGGGCAAGCAATTGCAATCGGACTGTATCGGTCTGATGCCGTCTCGCGAGTAGCCGGGCTTTAAAAACAATAGTTCAGCTTCGTACATGCAATCCATTTCGGATGTTGTCACACAGACTTTTGTCTCGTCGAACTCTGAAAGAACGAAATTAAGTATGAATTCATGCAGTTCACCAAATATATTCTGGGTGTTCCATAACAAAACTAAAATTAAAAATTTTGTTTTGCTACCATTCATTTTCAGACTTAAATTAATAACAATATAAATAATAATATAAGAATATAAATTTTCGGAACACCCGAACTGAACACTATTGATAAGAATATACTTGGCATGGAAAAAGCAACGCAATTGCATTTCTTCAAAATGAAATCTGTGATGCATTCTATCTCGCAATTGCCGGTTGTGTACAATTTGAAGTATTTTAGTTTCCGTTCTCCGTCAAAATAACACTGTCGCCTGAAAATAATTTGTGCATAAAGAAGCTGAATTGATTTAAAGAATTTTGATAAAGAATTACTTAAGTGGGCTGAAGTCTTTTACACCTTTTGCAGTTGTCAACATATTGGGGGTGATAGCAGCCACTATATCTTGAGATAAAGGTAATCGGAAGTAATTTGATCCAAGTTGGGGTACAGAATCTGGAGGATGAACAGAAACCTGAAAAAATATAATATTTATGAATTTAACATTTTTTAAGTAGACCCAGAAATTATGTTTAGGAAAACTACCCAACAATACAACTAGCTCATAGCTTTACAATATTCTAATAGTAATAGAATAATGCCTTCCAGCACAGAAGGTGCACTTCTCAGCTGGACCAATTTACCTACTCAGCACAATTAAGAACTGAGATGAGGTTCTTAACTAAGCATGCAAACATGAAATAATAAAGTTAAAAACATCCACATTGTAACATATGTAACCCACGCAAGCAAAAGGAAACATACCTAAACGGTCACATGAGATTATAAAGACTTCTTGTTATACTTTTACTTTAGAAACTCCGCTCCTGCATATCTCAAAGTTTAAGCTATATTTTAAAAATAATGAATGGGTCACAATGTACGAACATTTTTCGCAATGAGATGTTTCTTGTCTCGTATAAAAGGTAGTTGCGTAGAAAACGAAATTGCAAAAATTCGGCGAAAACGAAATCAATCCGTTTCTTTCTTGGTCGACAAGAACACAATTGCTTCCATCTTCGTCAAATGGATCATTTGGCAAGGCAGTTCGCATGCTTGTCGTCAGGGTTTGGTGAAAAGTTGATGATTTTACTTGCTACCAAAACTTTGACCGTTGGTTTTCAGTTGTTTGAAGGTTTAAAGGTTGTTGAAGGCGATTTCAACCCTGAATGAGCCGTTCGGCATCCTTCTAGCAACGTGGCCGCTATCTCAGAAGAAGCGCGGCTGATTTCTCGAAACTTCTCGAGCCCGAAACGAACAAAATTCATCGAAATCAATCAATCCGTTCTCGCGATATCTTCAAAAAAGCCGTTCCATACAAAATGTGTGAGAAAATAATTTTCTTCATTTTCTTCTTCGTGAATTTTCCGACGTTTTTATAGTTATTCTGCTATTCGGGGCGGAGACAAATCAATAATCATAAAAATCGGTCCAGCCGTTCTCGAGTTATAAATGATGTATTTAACTCAACTTTGTTTTATATGAGCTGTTTATTTTGAAAATGGGGTAAGTCCATTTTTGAAAAAAATGTAGATAACGGTAGTTTTAGGTAAAACTTAGTATGATCTTTTTATGTGTAAACACGTTATGGTCGAAAAATTCAGAATCCTAGTAATAAAGGAAATGGAAGTTTCAGCTTTTAACAGTGTTGTAAGTATGTTTATTTTGAAAATGGCGCAAGTAGATTGAAATTATTTTTAACCATACAGCAAAATTTAGCTCTGGTTGCTGTATGGTGAAGCAAATCTAATGGTTTAACATCAGTCTGAAATGTAATGTGTTTTTTTCTATTTATCTTTGATATTGGTAGTCGTTGTATAATATTTCATAAATAAAAATAGAGATATCTCAATATTGTGTTTCGATAAAAACGCCAACATCAGGAACATCATATGAAAAACTGAACTAGCCAAATTACACGGCATCACTCCTTCCATAAACACTTCCAATAAATCGGAAACACCACATTAATACAAACATAACTGCTATCTCGGGATCTGTGAAAATCATGAGAATTTTTATTGTTTTGTGCACAGCTACATAGACAATAGAATCGTTACACGAAAAAAATGCAAAAAAGTCAGTTTATCGTGTAATAATATTAGATTGAAAATGACGTCACACAGCTTACTGTCATATACTTTCATTTGATACCCATTAGTCCAGTCAAATAAGACTTTGAAGGTTACAATAATTCCCATAGAGCTAAAAATTGGTATGAATGTTCAGAATACCATTATAAATGAATTGTGAAAAGTCCCCATCAATCCCCCTTGTGCAAAAAATTTTATCGATGGTGAAAGTTTGCAAAAATAGGTTTTTCGCGTTTTTCAGCTAAACGGTGAGTTTTACAGCAAAAATAGTTCAGACAAAAATTGTAGATCATCCGATTCTCTACAAAAAATGTATCTACACTTTTTTTCATAAGTATTGCCATTTCCGTGATATAGCGGTTGAAAGAATTGAAAAAAATATTTTATTCGTAATATGCACACGTTTCCTCACCACCTATGAGGTAGTGTGCTTGGCGCTTTTTTTTTAACGTGGTTTCCCCGGTAGGCCTATTCCACGATCTATTATGATCCTATTGAATGCAAATGGAGTATTGAAAATGATGAAAGCTGCGTAAATTATGTAATATATAAATGAAAAAATAATTTGGAAAAATTATTCATCGGATTCATAATAATCCAATGGAACTTCTAGTATATTGTCTTCGTTTTCTTCTTCTTCCTTTTCTTCATCTTCTTTTCCCTCATCTTCCTGCTGGATACAAATATGTTCTAAAAGTGATGCATCATATGTCTCATCACTGATATCGTAATTATCCTCATCTAGTATCGATTCAACATTGGAGCACGACTGTCCTTGACAATTGGTGCATGCTAAAGAACAAAACAGTCCAACCTTTTTACAGCCGCATTTAGCATTGCAACCTTTTTTGCAATTGCAAAAGATGGTGTTAAGGAGTTTTTCTGGTGCAGGTGGGAGTAACGTATGAATTGGTTCCAATGCATTGTCAACTAACTTCCAACCCCAGTCTTCTGGATCCATTTTATTACCAAGCCACACTTGAACTTGATAATATACCCGGAATAGATGTTGTTGAGCAGCAGCAGAGGTTGGGGGAAGACAAGCTAATTGCACTTGTTTTTTATTATAAGTTTTTTTTGCAAAAGATAAGTATCGGAGCTTATCCAAGCAGGTAATTTTTTTTGGAGCTCCGTACATAGAAATAAGAAAGCGAATTCCATTAGTGATTATAACTTCTGGAGTAGAGTTACTATCTTTAAAAACTTCAGCACAATTAATTAAATTTTGTTTCTCGAACAATTTCAAAACCGTTGTTTTGCCCCTCACTGGTTGAAGCAAAATGTAGTTTCACTTACTCGTGCTCTAGTACGAGGAGGACTTATTTTTGATGAACCAGCTTCTTCTTCTTGGCGCCGTCTTTTCACGGCATCAATGCTACTTTTTCGAGTATAATTTTTTCGACACTGCACATGAATTTTTACACATGTCTGGTCTTTCAGGTACTCCGAAAACTCATCACCTCTTTCAATACTTGCATCAATTAATGCTTTCATGCCGCGATCAACAGTAACAACTTCACTTTCAGTCAAAGGTTGACTACAAATAAAGCAGAATTGCGACATTTTTTTTTTAAAACAGTAAAATGCACAAACTTTGTTACAAAATATAAGCGATAGCCACGAGTTGTCACTACGAAGGAATGCTTACGACTAACAGTATTTTGTTGAGTATGAGACCTTCGAAACGGAGCAGGTATACGAGCAACGCCACGCTGACAATTGAATGGAAGACAGATGTTACTCAAGGCCATGCGACTAAATGAAAATAGGGGAGGAGTTTTTGACGTTCATTTATATTCTAAGAATTTTATAATTTGTATGTATAAGACATAGGGACTCATGTATTTACTCATATAACGGTTCAAAAATGTATATAAAAGTACATTAACGTGCATATTACGAATAAAATATTTTTTTCAATTCTTTCAACCGCTATATCACGGAAATGGCAATACTTATGAAAAAAAGTGTAGATACATTTTTTGTAGAGAATGGGATGATCTACAATTTTTGTCTGAACTATTTTTGCTGTAAAACTCACCGTTTAGCTGAAAAACGCGAAAAACCTATTTTTGCAAACTTTCACCATCGATAAATTTTTTTGCACAAGGGGGATTGATGGGGACTTTTCACAATTCATTTATAATGGTATTCTGAACATTCATACCAATTTTTAGCTCTATGGGAATTATTGTAACCTTACCTCTATTTTAAGGACTAATTTGACTGGACTACATACCGAGGGCGTCGTAAAGAAAAGGGTAAACTGTAATTTTGTGTTGGCTGAAATTTTGAATTTGGAATGCCAATCGTAGGTTACTTGACATAAAGTTTCATTTGATACCCATATTGAGTGGATTGTAAAGAAAACGAAGTCAGCTGCCATTTGGATAATATACTTATATTATCTAAGAACACAAAATGCAAAAAAGTTGTTTATTAGGAGCTACCAAGATTTTTAATTTTTTTGATATACAAATGCTTAAATATCTCGACACAACAAAATGTGGACTTGCCCCACTTTCAAAATTAAAACAAATTAAAACGCCCAAATCCATCATTTATTCAAATAAAAAGGAACATTTTCAATTCAGGTTCTTCCAAGGTTCCAACACAACAGATTGAAAAACGCACCTACAGAGATAAACTAAACGCCGTGAATGTGCGCAATGGTGCGAAACAAGTGCGAGACATGTTAAGTTCTCCTATGCCCTGTGCATACGTTTCATAATCGTGTCTTTCTAAACTGTACCGTTACATGACGCGTAACAGCTCGGCGCGACATCTCTGAATACAGATTAGTTTTAAAATATCGAAAAAGGTAGGAGGACACTTTTCGAGGAAGGACAGAAACTACAAAAGTCCTTCTCAGAACGTCCCTAAAGGAGGACGATTGCTTACCTTAGTTAAATAGTATTCTTACCTTGTATCCTTGGAACACAGAACACGAACTTAACGAATTTGCCGGAAATATAAAAACCGAAAATGCTAGCTTTATCCCTGTACCAAAACTGCGCTTTGGATAATCCTCTTTATGTCGTTGAAATATATAACCACTTTCGCGATGCCAGTTTCTGTCGATTTTCGTATAATTATTTCCTTCAAAAGTAAGTTTTGATAAAAAACTACAAGTAAAAAAAGTGTTTAATTAGCAAAATTGAAATTATTGCAGTACGATGTATTTCGTTACATTTTTTCGTCATATATTTCAGATAGCTTCAGCATATTAAAAGTGTGACAGATTCCTTGGTCCAGGAGAACTTTTTCCATTCTAGTTTCTTTTTTTTGCCAGAAAGCCTCAAATACAATTCCAGGACTTAGATTGTCCAAGGCTTTAATAATTTCGTTTTGTTTTGCAACTAAATTTTCAACGCTGCTCCAATTTTGTTGAGGTTCACAAACCATAGCCATTGATTGTTTTACAATTTTACTGTAATGAAAATTTTGTTAGTGGATGTTTTCTAAGTTTAGTCCAGTAGTACAATAGGTGTAAAAATGAGCAAAAAATAATAATTCGTTGCAACAATGTGACAGCGGGATATTGCAGAACAAGCCTCGGTAGCGTAGGGAGTAAGGCGTCTGGCTACCATCCCAGAGGTCCCGAGTCCAAATCCCAGCCAGCCCCATGGTCCTTCGCTTTTTCACTTACCCGCCTACATATGTAACTTTCCTTTTTTCTTCTTCCCTGTTTACATTCCTGATTCCTCCTGTCATAGCCTTCCTTAGCCCTTCCCCGCTCCACCAAAGCGCATGTCATCGGTTGGTTGATGAGATTCAACTCGTTTCGGAGGCATAACACTCCAGCAAGTTGTTTGTCGATGCCCCGATGTCAAACTCGCAACAGTAATGGTTGGGAGTAGGTAGGTTGGGGCAGTTCCGTCCTTCCCCGACTAGAGCTGCTGTTCGACATTGCACTATATACGAAGAAAATAGATTTTCGACTCGCTTTAGTCTTTCACATAAAAAAAGCCCTTGTAAAAGAGGGGAAAATAAATCAAACCGATAGCAGCTATCCGGAGGGAATAGGGGGTTTTTGGGGTTGAAGAGAGTTTTTCGCGATTTCTGCTTAATCTGTGCATCCAACCGAAAAAAGTTAATTGTAAAGGTTGTAGATTTTTATAATATTCGGTCGAGCCGTTTTTTGGTTTAAATCACATAAGTGATTTTTGTACCTGCATGATAACGCGCGAACCATAAAAGATATCGACTTAGTTGAGGTGCCGTTTGAAGATTATTAACCAAAGTATGATCTGAAAAGATTTTCAATAAATTCGGTCGAGCTGTTTTTTGTTTAAACGATGTTCGTGATTTTTGTACCTGCACGATACTGCGCGAACCAAAAACTATATCGACTTCCTTGAGCTGCCGAAAGATTAATATTAACGAAAAAATGCCTTGAACAAAATTTCATAACATTCGGTCGGGGCTTTTTTTGTTTAAATGGAAAAACTTCATATAAGTGTCAGAAAGACCTTAAATAGTTTTGCTAAAAACTCGATGGAATGAGATCCGTTCTAAAAGAACTGATCTTTTTTGGGCTCTGCACAGCGATAGCCTTCCAACAAAACATCATTTGTCAAAATCAGGTTTAAATCACCACATGCCTACGTCGAATCCTTGAATTCCGCTGGCAAGATATAATTCCAAATGAAGAGCTATAGCGCCATGCCGGCCAAGAAAGAATAAACGACCAAATCAGGCGAAGGAAATGGAATTGGAGTGGCCACACCTTGCGACGCAAAAACGAAAATCCTAGATTGGAATCTGCAAGGATCTCTATTAGCAGAGGCCGCGACAACTGGAAGATTGGTGAGAGGTGTCTCACAAAATAGAGTCCGCTGGACTGGAGGGCAACTGTTTCCCTTTAATTCCTCATTGGACATAGGGCGCAATGAGGAATTAAAGGGAAATAAAAAGTAAGAGGAAGTCTAGCTCTTACCGTCTTTACGCAGGCTCATAAATAACAAAAGTCTTAATTTTAGTAATAAACTCTGATTGATATAAAACGCAGTTGTTATTTAGTTAGCATACAAGTCATACCACATACATATGGCAAATCGCTAAAACAGAAATATGACTATGATTAGACCATACTATATTCGTTCTAGAACTAGCGCATATGAACCTCTACAAATCCGTTAATAGTACAGATGATGGACAATCTTCCACAATTAATATTGAAGAAATTTTACAATATTCAAGACTTTTCGATGCAATTTTGCATGAATGGTTCTACAAAGAATGAGCTAGGGACCTAGACTTTCAAAAAACAAAAAAAAAATATTTGCATAAATTAAATTAATACGAAAGAAATAATTGAATAAACATATTGTCACCACATTTTCATTATTTGCCATTGTTGTCCTTCATATTAAAAATGAATCTGTTGATGGTTTTATTATTGAATTCTATGCCAAAATATTACAGCAAACTCTAAGCTAGTAAAGAAAAAAAGTGAAAGAACTGATAACACCACGACGCGTGCTTCTTCGGCTATTATGTTTAAACGCCATGACAGGAGAAAGAGTAAAGAATTGCTGAATAGACTAAAAACAAGCAAAAAAAAAGTGGGACAAGTAAAAATAAAAACGACCCCACTAGGGAGTGCATTTGAACCACGGACCTTTGCGATGGTAATATTAACCCCTAGGCTACCAAGGTTAATCAGCCAATCGTCTCTATCTCACACTGCCTTTAATCTGTCATACTAATAGATAGTGTACTAAACAATGCCGGACCTACTCTCTTTTGTGTGGGGGGCAAGGAAATTTTACTAAATTAACGTCTATAGTAAGTCGGTAGTACCGGAAATTAGAATAGAATGAGGTACACTCCTTTGACATTATACATACTCACACATCATCTGCTTTACGTATGATATGCTTAACGGCCCACACTTCCCACTGACCTAATCTATGCTAGGATTCCTTCAGCAGCAGTAGAACCAATTTTTTACGACAGAAGTATAGAAACGATAACAGGGTAGTGCAGTAACATGTTCACCAGAACATTTTGGCGTGGAAATGCTGAATGGCGTTTTTAGGGGCTTTTATTTTCGATTGTTGTTAATTTTGTTCCCTCTTTTTCTAGTGTATCGATTTCATATATGAGAAAAACGTGTGGGGCAACGCAAAGGCATGGAGGCAAAGCCCTCCCTAGCCCCTGGGTTGCTACGGCCCTGGTACTAAATCTCCTCAAAATACACTTACTCCTCTCTAGACAAACTATCCTCCGCCATTTTAAAGATGTTAACATCAAAAGTACTCTCATCAACTTTATCTTCTGGGCATATTGTAATCGCTGGAAATGGTATCGTCCAGATTTCAGTTTGTCTATCATTGAAGCTCACAATAACTGGTGTCTCTCCCCATTTAGTCCAATGGTTGTGCACCATTCTAGCACATATAAGTCCTGAAGTTATCAAAACAATAATCCAGAATATCCTAAAGGAAAGCAATGTTTATTCATCGTGAAGTCATTGTTTGTATCAATTTCAGTACTTTTCCCAGCCTGGTCGACGATCATCAGTAAGATAGGTAACTCCGTGTATACTAGACTTCTCACAGTATTCTTTAAAACAGTTGCAGCTGCTGTTTGTTCTTTTCACGGTTATCATTATTTTTCAGTTAATTTATACAATTTTTGATTTGTTACGAAACTGTAACACATCAACATTAAAAGTTTGTTTAAATGAACCTTAATAAAAAAAATGCGATACTTAGTAACACGAAACCAACTTCCACATGTTATTCAGATTCACTAACAATACTTGAGAAAAATGGCCCGTGCATAACGATGGTGATATTAATCGTAAAAATATTAAGTAAATCATCTGACAGAAACAACAGCTATCACTCTACTAATTTATTAACATGTCCATGTAACATTGACAAGAATCAAAAAAGTAATTTTTAATATTACTTAGGACAGGCACCTCCCACCTGCAAAGCAATTAATACCAAATAAAAATAGCTGCTACCTTGTTTGTTGGTTTTTGTTGATTATAACTGTTATTTTCCAGGCCATACATATTTCTGTTTGCTGCATTTATTTACCTAACAAATTAATTAAATTTAATTGCTACAACCTATTCCAATCTAATAACTAGCTTGTAATCAGAAGGCACTCTAAATTAATCTGTATAATTTAACACTTAACAATATTCGAATCTATCTTAGAAGTTAACATAATACTAATACTAAAGCTAAAAGCTATATCTGGGAAAAGGTGAATTGTGTGAAGACGTGACTGTTAACTATTTCTGTTGGTAACTTATTTTCATAATCATTTTCAAAATTAAAATGCATAGAAATTCGCACAAATATGAAACAATGTCGACTATCAGCACTCGCACTGTTATCAGTTGAAAATAAATCATGTTCGTCACGAAGTTTTGATGACATTTAATTCACTATCGATAAAGTAGGAGAAAACAATTAGGAAGAAGTTTATCCCGTATATATTAAAGGACAACATCAACAACATGAAAAATGTTTGCAATATTCTGTTAGAACTTGTCCAGTTAAGCATTTTTGATTTTTTTTTATGTGGAGGGCTAGAGGCTCAGGAAAGGCCCTTTATACTGTGGACAATCCATTTGCTTCGTAAGTGCAATGTCGAACAGCATCTCTATTCAGGAAGGAAGAAACTGCCACAACCAAGCTGCGATATTTTTATTCCACCACTCCCAACCATTACTATCGCGACTCTGACATCGGAGCATCGAGAAACAACTCGCTGGAGTGTTAGCCTCCTGAAACGAGTTGAATTTCATAAACCAACCGATGACATGCGCTTTGGTGGAGCGCGGAAGGGCTAAGAAAGGTTATGACAGGAGGAATCAAGAATGTAAAGAGGGAAGAAGGAAGAAAGAAAGTGTAAAAGGCGAAGGACCGTGACGCTGCCGGGACTCAAACTCGGGACCTCTGGGATGGTAGCAGGGGCGGAGCTTTCATAGGTGCAAATGGTGCACTTGCACCGGGCGCAATTTCAGAAAATCAATGTGCAAAAAATAAAATTAAACTTGGAGGGATATTAGAAGGGTATTGAATTAGGTAATGAAGGGTGACAATTCATCTGTCTGGGAAAACTACAAGGCTAGAAAAAAAAGATATAAAAAAACTTTACGTCGAGGAAGAACAGTGTCGCCGTTGGCGAAATTCTGCATAATATAGAATTGAGCGAAAAGTCTCAATCAACATGAAACAGTGAGAAGGATGGCAGAGAAACTGGAGGAAACTAGTAATATCATGATGGAAGTTCACTTTCCAGGAAGATTCTTCTCGCATTTAATTCTGCGACTTCTCAAGGAAGCTTCTTCTGGCGTTGTAATTATTCGAAATCTAATGAAATCGAAACAGGAGAGGGATTGAACCCTGCAATAGAAACATTTTTCCCATTCAAGAAATCGCGGTTTGGCGAAATATTCTCCGTTTTCTACATTGCGACAAGAAGGTCAATGCACTTAAACAATAATATTGGCAAATAGTGCACTTGCACCGGGCGCAATTCGACTGAGACGCAATTTTTGCATTGGCCAGTTTCACATCAGCCAACAGCCAACCAGCAAAAACCGACTGAAAACGACGTTTGTGGAGAAGAAGGTGAAAGAGGACGCGGAGGGGTGGGAAAATTTTTTGAACCAACTCTTTGACTAGATTTCCGAGTCAGCCTTTTGACAGCTGTGTGGTTGTTGTTGTATTTTCTTACTAGAAGAGAGAAACAGCAGAAAAGAAAATTAAGATTAAAAACAACAACAACAAGCAAAGCATTCTGACGTTCAGTTGGTTGGAAAATTTGGCTCGTGTGAAAGCCCAAGCGATTTTTCATCCAACTTCAAAAGGGAATGAACGATGACAGAAGATTTTTGTTGGTTTGCTGTTGGCTCGTGTGAAACTGGCCGTTGTCCTTCAATGCGATCAAAAAATAAAGAGCATACTTGCATATTGCACCGGGCGCATAAAACCCAAGCGCCGGCCCTGGATGGTAGTCAGACGCCTTACTCCCGCTGTCAGATTGCTGTAACGAATTATTTTTTTTTCTCATTTTATCTTTTTCAAAAAAAAAAAAGCTTATACAGAGGCTCTGTCCGTCTGTGGCCTTCTTTCATCTCTAAAAGTACTGTCGCTACAGACTTGGACCATATCTCAAATTGTAGCTCTTGATCAAGAGACCTAAAACTGAGAAAATGGTCTGGTAATTCCAACCGGAGGTATATTTAACAACAAAAAAGAGATTTCTAATAAAGCACATATGTATATCGGTAGCCAGAGGTACGGCGCTGGCATGCTACCTCGGGGAACCAAGTTCAATCCTCGGCCGGCCGTGGTAAAATATATTTTTTTTTACTTCGGTGGAATATGTTTTGAATCTGTTACTAAATTATATTATTTAATAAAGATACTCAAGAGAAATGGTCTGGAAATTCCAACCGAAAGTATATTTAACAAAAAAAAAATAGATCTCTAATAAAGCGCATATATCGGTAGCCTAGAGGTAAGGCGCTAGCATGCTACCCCGGGGAACCAAGTTCAATCCTCGGCCGGCCGTGGTGAAATATAAATTTTTTTTTTCTTCGGTGGAATATGTTTTGAATCTGTCACTAAATTATATTATTTAATAATGATACTCAAGAGAAAATAAACATTTACTTATGTAATTAAAAGTGAAAAAATATCATTTTTATGATTTTTTATGGTCATCCAGACTGAAGTGTTATTCAACAGAAAGAATACCATGAAAAAGCGTAATTAGTGGCTAGTCTCTAGGCACAACATCCTACTAGTTTACACCTAGGCTACCGAGGTATCAAAGATGTAGGGCCATTATCCTTGACTTTATTTGAGTTCGAAAAATCGTTTTTTTTTTCAAACAATTTCGAAGAAATTTTCTAACAAAAATAAATGAAATGTCCTACCCTAACATGGCATTTTGAACATCTTTTATTAAGATGCAATGGTTGTAAGTCCCCTTAAATAAAATAAAAATACTGGCGTATCTTTCAGCCGAAAGCTAAGAATTCTTGAATGCTTTAAACTGATCCGTTAAATTCCTGGAAGTATTTGGAAAAAAAAAATTATTCAGACTTTAGAGAATGGGGCTATAGCTCCATTATTATTGAAATAATCGCGAAAAACCCCTAAAAAGGGGTGTTTTTTGCATTTTTAAGGGTGACGCCCATGTTTTAGGACCGCGGGACCCCGATTTTCGTGAACAGCGACCCCAAAAACCTTTAGGGTTCGATTTTCTTAACGGTTATATTTTGGAACACCCAAACGCGCGTTTTGAATGAACTATGTACTTTACTTTGTAAAACAAGTTCAGTGGCTTCCGTGTCACTGAACATTGTTTCTTTCCATTGTACCGTTTTTCCAAATCGAAGAACTTCCATAGCTTCGATTCCGAACTGTGAAGTAATAAGTGAGTGCATTATAACGAAGTGCGACGATTTTACTTTATTTATATTTTCGATAATTGCAAAAAAGCTTGCAATTTTACTCTCAATCAATACAACACAAGGTGCTATGCGTTCAAATACGGCATTTAAACAAAGATTGACAATCTGTGGTAAATTTGGTTTTTGGTTTCATGTTTGTCACAAGTTTGTTCCAAATATTCTCTATTTTTTGTTGAGGGGCACCTTGACAGACACTGCGACCTATTTAATTTGGTTGTAACATGTGTCTTTGAAAACTCTCTCTGGGAATAGGAAAGTCGCGATGGAGAACGATCAATCTTTTCCTCGTTATTGCAGCTTATCCCAAATATCGAAATGATTTGATTTTTTCATGTTTTCATCTATGCATAAACTTAACTTGTTTGCTTCGTTTCTGTCAATTTCCTTTTGTAACAAATTTTAAAGTCAAGCCTATGGCTTTTACTGATATTGCATCCGTACTGTTAAATCAGGGTCGTAAATTTCATAAAACATTTGGGTAGGTAACTATTCACTTCTGAAGCTGGTTCCAATATCTACAATCAACATCAACAAAATTTGTATTTTTCTAATGGTTGAAGGTTGCAGAGTCCTAAATATGTGAACTTTAAGATTTGTCAGTTAAAATTATCCTTAGTGGCGTGATTTTAAATTTTTGGCATTAACAGAGAATATGATTAGTCCAAGCGTTGAGGCTCGATCGATTCTGACGCGATCATAAATCGGCTTCCCAGCATTGGTATAAATTAAACCTATTTTTAAAATGCCATTTTTTATCATAGTTAGTTTTACCACCCATGCAAGAACCTCGCAAATATTTAATAAATTCTTTCGACTAAAAACTGTTTATGTGGTTTTGTTAACTCTTAAGAGTAAATTTATTTGTTATTGGTATTAGCCTACTGATTCTTCGAGTTACTCGTATCTTTTTTTTAACAAAGGGACTAAATGCATAAAGAATAAAAAAAATGGTAAAATATATTTTTTTAATGTTTATTCCGAAAACGATTTGATAATACTCTAATTACAGAAAAATAAAGAATTTCAGCAAAACTTAACATTGACATTCCAAGAAATAGCCCAAACAATCCGCCACAACTCGCAACAAACTCTGATAGACCATAAAGCTCAGACCTTTTTGATGTTAAAAATGAGGCCTCTTTATAGAAAAATGAAATACTTGTAATTGAATCCCTAAAATTAAAGTAATTCATATTTGAGTATACGAATTAGAAAAGCTGCACTACAATGAAACGATGCTTCGAAGCTCTGGATCTTCTTCAAAGGATTTTGAAAGCATTCTTATGTCAAAATTCGTTGAAGATGATTCAATATTATATTCTATATTTGTACAATGGGGCAAGCAATTGCAGTCGGACTGCATCGGTCTGAATCCATCTTGGGAGTAGCCAGGCGTTAAAAACAGATCTTCAGCTTCGTACGCGCATTCCATTTCAGATGTTGTCACACAAACTTTTGTCTCTTTCAACTCTAAAAGAACGAGAATAAGAATAAACGCATACGAAAAGTTCCAAATAAATTGTGGGTGTTCCAAAATAAAAGTAATAATGTAAAATTTGCATTGCTCAAATAAATTACAATAATTTCAATTAAGTTAGAGCTTTCATTTTGTGGTGAATACAAATTTTTGGAACACCCCATATTTTTTTAGAACACTCTACGAGTGTATGCGTTAAGTATGCGGCCAGCTGTGCATACGTTTTAAATAGACGAACAAAAAATCGAAAGGGGTGGAGGAGGGTAAAACGTTGCGGCTTAGCCACTAGGGCCTTTTTTAATTTCTTTTGGCAGAGGCACTGACATATAGGAATGGACTGCTGATTGACAATGCTGAATGGCACCATTTTTCTCCAGATATAGAAAACCCTTTTTACTTAAACAAAAAAAATGTCTTCAAATTTAAGGGGAAATAAGTGATAAAATGTCTGTAATAATTACTAGAAATATATTTTCATCACTCATTTTTATTTGCCAGCAATTATTCCATTAAATAAATGTATTTATCTCAAAACTGTGACGGTTATTTCCCCTGTTTAACGAACTTTTCAAAATAGCTCAAGAGTGAGACAGCAGAACAAAAACTATACTTGTCTATTTTTCTCTAATTATGTTTACATCGCTGACATGCGCTGACGATTACAGTTCATTGGAATTTAACGTAGGAGTCAGGCAGCAATAGTTTTTGGTGCCACTTTTTTGTATGGGATTTTGTTTATTTAGCAGTCCATTACTATGTATATGTCAGTGGGCAGAGGTTTATATATCACCTTGAATTTTTGTTTGACCCATTTTCATGAATTAGATACTCCCACTCCCACTTATCTTAAACTGTAAAAGTTAAGGTTCAAACCTAAAACTTCCAGAGTTATGAGTCTAGGTCAAAACTTTGGTTTTTTCACTAAGATTTCAACTTCAACTACCCTTTTCGGTATCCACCTTATTCATGAAAACGGGCCAAAGGGTTACATGTAAACCTCTAACACCTCTAACAAAAAATATTCAAAATGCTTTAGCGACTAAACCGTAACGATTTAAACTCCCCTCCCACACGATATTTTGTTGGTCTATCCAAAACCTATCCATAGCCGGCTGCTTTGTAAACTTAACGTGTACACCCTGTATATTAATAAAAATATACTTGGCATGGCAAACGAAACGCAATTGCATTTTTTTAAGGTGAAGTCAGTGATGCATTCTATCTCGCAATTGTTGGTTGTGTACAATTTAAAGTATTTAAGATTCCGTTCTCCATTAAAATAACACTGCCGCCTAAAAATATTTTTTACATAAAGAAGCTGAATTGTTTAAAGGATTTTGATAAGAAATTACTTTTCTGGACTGAATTCTTTGACACCATTTGAAGTTGTCAGCATATTAGGAGTGATCGCAGCTACTACATCTTGAGATAGAGGCAATCGGAAGTAGTTTGATGTAAGTTGGGGCACAGTATCTGGAGGATGAACAGAAACCTGAAAAAATATAATATTTATACATTACTAGCAAAAACCAGCGTGCGTTGCAACACCTTTAAAAGAAGATTATGTGTGCATAGTCCGCGGTAGGAAAAAGGTATAATGAAAAAAAAGGAAAAATCTGCAGATATTGATTTTAGATACTTAAAAATTTAGAGTATGTAACAACTTTTTTAAGATTCGATGATGAAAAAATGTGTACTACGTGCACAGCAGACATATTCAAAATCGTAAGGATAGATTTTGCTATGGCGGGGATCAGACTAGCTGTAGTGCAAAACTCCCCTCCAAATTGCTTTTTCCCAAAAAAAGTGCCTAAAAGTTATGCATTTTACAAATTTGGCACCCATCCTGCAGTTCATTAATATACAATTTTGTGCCCATACAAAAATTCAATAAATACATACTTACTCTTTACCTATTCTTTTTTATTAAGACTGGAATTTTTCGGTAGCACCCCACGCTTTTTTACTTTTCGAAAGGTAGTTTGTTGCCTTATTCTGGCTGGAGTAATGAAAACTTTACCTTCAAAATTATTTTTTACTTTTTAGTTTATTTTAAAATAACAGTGTATTTTTTAGTTTTTTTAAACTATAATATTTATTTTCTATTTTTAGTCTATTATATGTCTTCCGCCATTTTGAAGTGACCGCCATATTTGATTTTAAATGAGGTCATAATGCTTACTTTTTTACTTACTGTCATATACCGAGAGCGAAGTAAAAGGAAAAGGTAAACTGCCACTTTATGTTGGCCGCCATTTTATGTTGGCCGCCATTCTATGTTGGCCGCCATTTTGAATGGAATGGAATGACACCACACAGTTAATTGTATTCCACTTGTTATACGCATTCATTTGATATCCCTAACGATCAAGTGGCTTGTAAAGGAAAATATAATCCGCCATATCCAATCTAGATAGTAAAGAGGTGGCATACAATGGGGTTTGCTAGACCGTCTTAAAGATCTCGACTACGCGGATGATATCTGTTTGCTGGCCTACAGACACCAGGACCTCAAAAAAATGTTAAACAATTTGGCAACAGAAAGTAGTCCAACAGGCTTAAAGCTAAATTCGACTAAAACTACAGAAATGCGGATAAATGCAAACATAATTGGACGGACAACTACCTCGGTAGCATTATTACCGAAAATGGTGGGGCAGAAGAAGACGTCAATTCCAGAATAAATAAAGCACAAGGCGCATTTACATGCCTGTCCCGCATATGGAGATCAACGGTGACCTCAACTAACACCAAATTGCGGCGATTCAACCCCAACGTTAAGGCAGTTCTTTTGTACGGTTGCGAAACATGGAACGTCACCCAATTCATCACGGGGCGCATACAAGTCTTCATCAACAGATGCCTGCGTCGTATCCTAAAAATCCGCTGGAAAGATAGAATTTAAAAAGAAGAACTATGGCGCCGTGTCGGCCAAGAAAGGATAGACGACCAAATCAGGCGAAGGAAATGGAATTGGGTTGGCCACACCTTGCGACGCGAAAACGAAAATCTAGCCAAACCGGCTCTTCACTGGAATCCGCAAGGATCCCGTCGAGTAGGACGGAGGAGGCGAACCCTACTATCAGAAGCCGCAACAACTGGGAGATCCTGGTCGGAGCTGAGAACTGTTGCGCAAAACAGAGTCCGCTGGAGGGCAACTGTTTCCGCCGTAAGTCCCATGAGGGATTAAAGGAGCCTAAAGTAAAAAAAAGTGGCTGTCATTTTTAATTTGGAATGACGCTACACAGCTAATAGTATTTTACTTGTGGCACCTTTTCATTTGATACCCATGCCCAGCGCGTTGTAAAGAAAAAATTGAGATCCCATTTTTTGTTGGCCGCCGTTTTTAATTTGGAGTGACGCCACACAGCTTATAATATTCTACTTGTTATACCCTTTCATCTGATACACATACCGAGTGGCTAATAAAGAAAAAAGTTATCCCCCACTTTGTGTTGGATGCCATTTTGTACTTGCGGCCATTTTGAATTTGGAATGACGCCACACAGCTAATATTGGCTCTGTTTTTTAATGAACTGGCTGGTTCTTCACCATACTAAACTGAAAACCCAGGTTCTATCGAGGTCTATCTGGGTCTCTATCGAGGTTGCTGGGAAATTTTAAAATGTCCCTGCTTTCCATCGTGGCCAACTTCAAGCACGAGGGGAAATTTCATTCGAATTTTGTAAATATGAGGTTGACTGGTTTTAAAAAAAAAAAAAACTAATTTAATATATTTTACAGGGAAGAACTAAAAGAGCTTACTACGAAATGTAATATGTCAAAAAGGCAGGAAGGGAGAAAGGAAAATGCCCTTAATTCAATCAAACCGCCCAGGGATACTGGATCCTGCTCCTGCTCGGCCTTTTCTTGACAGGAAAATTGAAATTTCTTTACCAAATAAGCAAATTGCGTATATGTTTTTAAATTAATAAACCTGGAAATTTTAAAAATTCATGCTGATCTTATGGTTAAACATGAAGAACTAGATTGAGGCTATTCTTATCTGACAATTTTATCGGAGTAGATTTACGAAATGTTTTCACGGAAACTGGCCTTTTGATATAAAATATATACAATCTTACAGGGCGGAAAGAAGAGTCGCTATTCAAAGGGTTCATGAAAGATGTATAAAACGTATTTTCTTAGGCCTAGACAATATCCTCATGCGTATCTGGGCTGGATATTTACAAAACTAAACTTTGCATTGAAAATCACAAATGTCGACGGCGACAGTTGACGTTTAAGTTAGATTCAGTTGATGTTTTGCAAAATTTCCCTTGCCGTTCTTTTAACGAACTCAAAATCTCTCAACCAAGTTCATTAAAAAAACACGGCCAGTATTCTGCTTGTCATACTCTTTGATGTGACAACCACCATACCTAGTGGCTTCTAAAGAAAAAAGTAATCCGCCATTTTCTGTTGGCCGCCATTTTGAATAATTTATCATAACCTTTCATTTGACACCCATGGCGGGGATCGGAAAACACAATTGCGAAACTCCTCCACCGTCTTGAAGCCGCCATTGTGATTTTTAGCTTTTTCAAAAAAAAAAGCTTATACAGAGGCTCTGTCCGTCTGTCCGTCTGAAGCCTACTTTCATCTCTGAAAGTACTACCGCTACAGACTTGGGCCATATGTCAAAATGTAGCTCTTGGTCAAAAGACCAAAAACTGAGAAAATGGTAAACAAAAAAGAGCATTTAAAGAAAATTTTGTGACTAATTTTTGTGTTCTAAGGCTTATAACTTCTTAATTATTCATTTTACCACAAAATTTCCAAAATTTCAAATAATAAATTGTAGATTATTTAATTCTAAACAAAAAGTGCCCTTGCAAATTTCCGGTAAGATGTGCCGTTTCGGAGATATAGTGAAAAAACCATTTGCATACGTTTTCCAAGATGGCGGCCAAATGGGGGGGGGTTAGAATCCCGAAAACTCAAACTTAAGCTCACACTGCCCCCCCTTACACATCCCAAAAATAAAACCTTGTCCTGCATTTTTGCAATGTTAAAGTACCATTTCCATGGACTATAAAGGGCTAGGGAAAGTCTCTCGTCTGCGAGTTCGATCCTTCGGCTCGCGGTGCTTTTTTTTCGTCATAATTTTTTTTAATTTCCTTCGGGGATTTTGTTTCATATGAAACAAGTTTTTGACATGAATACGTCTCTAAATTTGCTTCCAGAACAAAAACCGATGATAACGAAATCATGGCATATAGTTTTTATTTGCTGCTCAAAAACTATTGTTTATATTGAATAAAGAAATATACCATGACGTGGGTGAAGAATATTTGATTTCCTTTTTTTAAGCTATGATGATTATATTTTTAGTTTATTCATACCTGTAGTGTTTGTTAAATGGGGGGGGAACGGCTAACAAAGATCTCGGAAAGTGGTGGCACCCGATTTGTCACTTCTGTCAAGATTCGAGGAAAGTCACTGCAGACGAACACCTAGCAGACCTGTTAGCAAGTCCTAATCCCACCTCCCCGCGGTGCCCTCTGTGGTACTTCTTCGGAAGGAGCTAACGGGAGACGGGCGAATGGCGAGCTCTCTGCGCCACAAAACAGAGTTTTAAGTCGGTTGGGCTGAGGGTTAGCAACCCGCTCCCATAAAAAACACCATTGCTACGAATCGGCAAACAATGCCTCGGAACCGGACGGACAACACGACGACGACCTTTGCTTTTCGAACAAGGACACGAATCGGATCATGGAATGTGAGAACACTGCTGGCTGAGGGACGGCTGGATGAAGTCCTCAACGAGATGAATCGATATAAAATCAAGATCATGGGACTTAACGAAACCAGATGGCCCGATGCGGGGGAACATATCTGCCCAAGAAACGGTGAGTCCTTCTTATATTCTGGTAGAAATGAAACTGAAAGCCGTAGGAGTGGCGTTGGCGTAATACTCACCAAAGAAGCCAGGTCCAGCCTCATTAGCTGGTCACCGGTTTCTGAGAGGATTATTACCGTGCGCCTGCGTACCAGACTAAGAAGTACTACGGTAGTCCAATGCTATGCTCCAACTGAAGACGCAGAAGATGACATCAAGGACGAGTTCTATATGCGACTGAATGAGGTTTTTCGCTCTATTCCAAGGGGAGACATCATTGTTTTAATGGGTGACTTAAACGCTCAGATCGGCCGTGACAACACCGGCCTTGAACACACAATTGGAAACCAAGGCCTAAGCCAAGTTACCAATAACAATGGTGAGCTTTTCGTTGACTTTTGTAGTTCCCACCAACTCATGGTAGGTGGAACTTACTTTTGTCACAAGAAGATACACAAAGAGACCTGGATATCGCCCGATGGTAGAACGAGAAATCAGATAGATCACGTGGCCGTTAGCCGCAGATGGAGAACTATTCTTGAGGATGTCAGGAGTTTCAGGGGAGCGGATACTGAAAGCGACCACCATTTGGTTGTAGCAGCTATTCGCCTTAAAATCGCAGCAATCAGAAACGTGCAACATGATGCTATAACCCGTAGACGGTTTAACGTAGACCTTCTGCGGGAGAGCGTTAAAAAGCGGGAATTCGCTGGAAACTTTTTAGAATTATTAAACCAGCAAACCGTTTCTGACGACACAAATATTGAGGAATTGTGGAGTACGACAAAGGGCGCGATATTGACGGCTGCGGAAACAAGCATCGGTTATGTCCAAAGAAACCAGCAACACTGGATCTCGGACACAACCTGTCAAAAAGTAGAACGCAGAAGGGCCCTCAAAAATAACGTAAACTCTACAAACAACCCGGAAAGACGTCACCAATTAGAACGGGAATACTCCCAATTACATCGGGAGGTTAAGAGAAGTGTCCGGCGTGATAAAAGGCAGCAGATATACGAGCTCGCAAAAAAAGCGGAAAACGCGGCAAACACAGGCAACAGTAAGGTGCTGTACCAAATCACTAAACAGCTCTCGGGAAAGCACTCTACTAAAAAGCATGCCGTTAAGAGTGCGGATGGAAGGCTGCTGTGCAGCGACGAAGAGCAACTCCAAAGATGGAGAGATTACTTCTTCGCCGCCCTGAATGGTACACTTACACTGGAACCTCAGGAAAACGGCAACAATACACAGCCAATAAGAATCACCACCCGGGTCCCATCCAAGACGGAAATAGTAACCGCAATTCATGCGATGGCCAATGGTAAAGCAGCTGGGAAAGATGGCATCCCGCCAGAATTGTTGAAAGCCGACTCAAGCCTCATAGCAGATGCGCTTCAGCCAATCCTAGAAATAGCATGGAACACCTGTACCTTTCCGGAGGATTGGACGGAAGGTATCATAGTCAAAATACCAAAAAAGGGGGACCTAACAATATGCGACAACTGGAGAGGCATCTGTTTACTATCTACAGTGGGCAAAATTTTGTCCCATATATTACTATCTAGGATAAGTGAGGCAGTTGACCGAACGCTTAGGAGACAGCAGGCCGGATTCAGGAAGGGCCGCTCCTGTATTGATCATATTAACACCTTGAGAATAATAGTGGAGCAGTCTACTGAATTCCGATCCCCCCTTTACCTTGCTTTCGTAGATTATGAGAAAGCGTTCGACTCGGTCAACAGGAGCTTTATATGGCAGGCACTACGGCGACGTGGATTGCCTGATAAAATAATAGAATTGATAAAAGCCCTATATAACAATTCCAAATGCAGAGTTCTCCATAATGGAAAATTATCCGACAGCTTTGAGGTGAGCTCAGGAGTACGACAAGGATGCCTACTTTCGCCTTTACTATTTCTTATAGTAATAAATGACATCCTTGTCGGCGCTCTAGATAATCGAACAGGCGGCATACAATGGGGTTTGGTAGACCGCCTTAAGGACCTCGACTACGCCGATGATATCTGTTTGCTGGCCCACAGACACCAGGACCTCAAAAACATGTTGAACAATTTGGCAACAGAAAGTAGTCCAACAGGCTTAAGGCTAAATCCGACTAAAACTAAAGAAATGCGGATAAATGCAAACACCATTGAACGGACAGCGCTGAATAACCGTGACGTGGAACTGGTAAATAAATTCTGCTACCTCGGTAGTGTTATTACCGAAAATGGTGGGGCAGAAGAAGACGTAAGTTCCAGAATAAACAAAGCACGAGGCGCATATGCATGCCTGTCCCGCATATGGAGATCAACGGAGATCTCAACTAACACCAAATTGCGGCTGTTCAACTCCAACGTTACGGCAGTTCTTTTGTACGGTTGCGAAACATGGAAAGTCACCCAATTCATCACAGGGCGCCTACAAGTCTTCATCAACAGATGCCTTCGTCGTATCCTAAAAATCCGCTGGCAAGATAGAATTTCAAACGAAGAACTTTGGCGCCGTGCCGGCCAAGAAAGGATAGACGACCAAATCAGGCGAAGGAAATGGAATTGGGTTGGCCACACCTTTTTTTTTTTTTTTTTTATGTGGCAGACTAGAGGCTTAGGGAAAGTCCCTTTGTACTGTCGACAATCTATTTTTTCGTTTAGAGTGAATGTCGGACAGCAGCTCTAGCCGGAAGATAGAGAGAAGAGAAGGAAGTAACTGTCACAACCTAGCCGCGATATTTTATTCCACCTAATCACAACCATTTCGCGACTCTGACATCGGGGCGTCGAGAACAACTCGCTGGAGTGTTATGCCTCCTGAAACGAGTTGAATCTCATCAACCAACCCATGGCATGCGCTTGGTGGAGCGGGGAAGGACTAGGGAAGGCTATGACAGGGGAATCAGGAATGTAAAGAGGGAAGAAGAAAGAAGGAAAGTTAGGTGGGAAAGGCGAAGGACCGTGGCGCCGCCGGGATTCGAACCCGGGACCTCTGGGGATAGCAGTCATGCGCCTTACCTCTAGACTACCGAGGCCCCACCTTGCGACGCGAAAACGAAAACCTAGCCAAACAGGCCCTTGACTGGAATCCGCAAGGTTCCCGTCGAGTAGGAAGACCTAGAACAACGTGGAGGAGAACCCTACTAGAAGAAGCCGCAACAACTGGGAGATCCTGGTCGGAGCTGAGAGCTGTCGCGCAAAACAGAGTCCGCTGGAGGGCAACTGTTTCCGCCCTATGTCCCATGAGGGATTAAAGGAGTTTAAAGAAGAAGAAGTTTGTTAAATACTTTGTTAAGTTTTAGATTACGCAGTCTCACAACTTATAACCTACATAAGCCTTTAACAAAAACTTTTCAAGATTAATTATATACATATAGCGTTGGTCAGTGTGATACTTATGAATCTCCATGGCCAAACTAGGATACAGCATTATGACAATAATTAAATCAATGCAACGTGAAATAAAAGTTTTAGTTAAGAACGGATTTGGCTCACTTAGCTTATTATAGATTGAGTTATAGCTCACAATTGAATATGTACCAAAGGTTTTAATTAGTCGCCGCTTTGAGATTTTACAATCAGCGCAGGCTTAGTTTATTATACTACAATAAATCATCATCATCACCAAGAATCGAACCCTGGTCCTTTCGCACCCCGATCTAGCGCTTTCCCATTACGCCAAACGCTAACTTGTAGGAATGTGGCAATAAACATATTTATTCATGCTTACGTAAAAAGGTACATTCCAATGCTAGATATGTATAAAGTTTCGAAGAAAGTAAACAACTGAATTATGACAACAGATTTTCTATTATTTATGAAATGTATTTTGTATATTTTATGGAAATTGATAATCATAGGTAAAACGAAGAGTAATGTAATATTGCCATAGATGGTGTTCTCTATTCTTTGTCATAGATGGGGTGCAATTAAAATATATCAATTCTTTCAAATTTTTGTTATTCAACAGAAAGAATACCATGAAAAAGCGTAATTAGTGGCTAGTCTCTAGGCACAACATCCCACTAGTTTTTAAATGTCATATTTCATGGTTACGCTACTATACATTATGGGCAAAATTTTGGGGTGATCAGTTACATGACAGTGCGCGTTCGCTTATTTTTTTCTTTGGTATCAAAAATTTACTCTGCAAGAGCCTTTTTTCTATTATTCGTAGGGACCATCTGCCCGATCCAATTTTTCCATTGTACGGTGGCATAATGTGTCCAAGGAGGGGTAAAAGATGTCATCACCGATGAGGATATTCAGTAACTGAAGTTCTCTTAACTTTATAAAATTTTACATGCGGTAAATTAAAAAAAAAAAAACTTTCTCCAAATATTACGCTTACCTTATATCCTTGAAATACAGAGCATGTACTTAACGAATCTGTCGGGACTATCACAACCATAAATGCTAGCTTTATCCCTGGGCCAAAACTGCGCTTTGGATAATCCTCTTTATCTAGTTGAAATTTATAACCATTTTCACGATCCCAGTTTCTGTCAATTCTCGCATAATTATTTCCTTCAAAAGTAACTTTTGATAAAGAGCTACAAGAAAAAATCGTGTTTAATAAGCAAAATCATAATTATTGCTGTACGATATATTTCGTTACATTTTGTCGTCATATATTTCAGATAATTTCAGCATGTTGAAAGTGTAACAGATTCCTTGGTCCAGGAAAACTTTTTCCATTGTGGCTTTTTGATTTTGCCAGTAAGCATCAAAGATAATTATAGGACTTAGACTCTGTAGAGTTTCAATAACGTCATTTTCTGTTGCAACTACATCTTCAACGCTGGTCCAATTTTGAAAAGGATCGCAAATCATAGCGATTGATTGTTTTATAATTTTTCTGGAAAGAAAATTTACTTAGTAAATGAATGTTTTCATAATAAGGAGAAGCATGGGTTTACTTAAGTTGAAAAACGAAAATGTTTGTGCTCTTATTTTACGATTTTAATAGCTTGTAATAACTATGTAAGAAAATCTTGGAAGTTAAATTTGACACTTTATTTGAAATTTTGCATGCACGTTTAATTGCGATGCCAATGCAATCTGTCAATCATTTTGTAAAATGCATTCATTTTGCAAAAAAAAACCCAGATGTCGGTTTCAAAATGGCGGCCGATTTTTGCAATTGTGCTCCGTAGCCCTTGGACAGGGGTATCAAATGAAAGGATATGACAGGTAGGATAAAATTAGCTGGGTGGCGTCATTCCCAATTCAAAATGGCGGCCAACATGAAATTTATTATTTATTTTATTATTTATTGACCAGCAATTTGTATTTACATAATAATTGCGGAAGACTTATAACAGACAAAAAACTAACAAATATAACCGATCAACTTCAATTTTTTTGCACATTGGTACTTCGCGTGGTAATTAGTAAGTATACGTAACAAGTTGAATAGTTTAGTTGAGGTGGAGTTGAAAATAAACAATGGATGATGAATGATGGCGGCCGATTTTTGCATTTATGTTCTACCGAGCCCACGACATGGGTATCAAATGAAAAAGTATGACAAGTGGAATACAGAAAGCTATATGGCTTCATTTTAAATCGAATATGGCCGATACCATACACTGGCTGAAGACATATAATAGATTAAAATGCAAAATATAAAAATAAATAGTTTAAAAAAACTAAACTAGTTGGGATTTGGGTTTGACCCCTTGGGTCCACACGATTAACTTCCCAGTATGATGAACGAAGATAGAATAAACTGACTTCTTACAAAATAGTTATACGTTTAGCACTAGTGGAAAATTGGCTAGTATCAGAACTGATGACAAAGCAATCCCGAAAGAAGCAAGTTCAAATAACTATAATAGTAATAAATCCACAAGATTTTTCTAGAGAATTTGTTTTTCCTGAACGTTAGCAAACAAACATTTCCTCCGTATTTCGTTCGCTGCACTAAAGCGGGTGTTCAAATTCGTATTGAGCGTGCTGAAGCGCTATTTCGTAGCCGTCGCCCCTCAAAGTTGCCTGGGCGGTGTGACATGGGATTGTGTTGCAAAAACTCGACAGCCCAAGACATTTCGGGTGCCTTTCGTCGGCCTCAGACGAAAATTTTCAATTTTTCGACCTACGCGAACCCGAGACGAAAAAAATTTTCGTTTTCGACATACACGAACCGGCCTCTGAAACTGTATCACGCGTACATAACAATTCCCCGCCCAAAAGTGCTAATCCAAGGTTTGAAAAATTCGCGCTGTTTGTACCTAAAGGGTAACGACCGAATTTTATGAAATTTTTTCAGAGCATTTCTTCGTTAATATTCTTTTTTCGGCACCTCAATGAAGTCGATATAGTTTTTAGTTCGCGCGGTATCGTGCACACAAAAATCATAAACGTCGTTTAAACACAAAAAAACGGTTCGACCGAATTTTGTGAAAATCTTTTCAGATAATATTTTGGTTAATACTCTTCGAACGGCATGTCAACTAAGTCGATATCTTTTATAGTTCGCGCGATATCGTGCAGGTACAAAAATCACTTATGTCATTTAAACCAAAAAACCGCTCGACCGAATATTATAAAAATCTTTTCAGATTATATTGTCGCTAATATGCTTCGAACGGCACCTCAAGTAAGTCAATATCTTTCGTGGTTCAGGCGATATCGTGCACAACATCACTTGGCTAATTCTACCGAGAGTATTTTATATTTTTTGTTTCTTTTACCAGATTTCGCGGGCTTTTGCAACTGCGATCAAGATCAACAATCGTGCTTCTGGCTTTCCTTCAAGTCTGTGTTCCTGCTACTTAGCGTGATACATACAGCTATTTCCATTCAAATAAATACTTTGATTGTTCTCACGTAATATTTTGTTATTAGAAATTATATAGGTATTATTATCGGATGTTAATAATTAATACCCTCTCTTCGTATAATGATAATCCCCAAAAATAAAAACCACATTATTTCACAACATGATGTAGTATGGGCATCACCCGAACAGACGCATGCACACACATTCACTTGCCCTTTCTTTCTCTCGTACATGACCATGTGACGTCACAGACCAATTGGCACAGCGAAGAAAATCCAAGATGGCGGAAAAGGTGAATTCAGAGGTTATATGTAAAACCCCATGTTAAATTGCGTTAGAACCGGCATAGCATATCTTCCACTTGGTACATGGACTACCCCCCAACTCACCGACCCCAAACCAGTTCGAGAGTCATGACCAGTCTTCGGCCGAGGGCCCCGCCAAAGACCCCGCCCAAGCCAACTACCCCGAACCAGTTCCCGAACCCCAGCAAACCAGCCTCAAGGTCAACGACCGCGACCTAGATTCCAGGGCCAACCAACAGGTGATTGATTGATTCATTGATGGCCTTGACAGGTGATTGATTGATGACCTTGACTTGGATTCCAAAATTACAGGCAACTGATGGCATTGACCTGCATTCCATCCCACGTGATTTAGCTCTCAGTCTAAATCGCCTGGTGCAGATTCCAAGGTCAGACCTGGGGCCCACCAACTACTTCTACACCCCCCATAGCCATGATGTACCCGTCGAGCTATTGGGTTCTCAACATTCGCCCCCGCCGCCGCCCCATCGTCGCCATCGCTAATACTTCCGATGCACTCCCCTCCACACCTCCTCACTCCAACTTTCACCTTCGCGGCGCCACAAGTCATTTTATGTTGGCTGCCATTTTGAATTTGGAATTACGCCACCCAGCTAATAGTATTCTACTCTTTTCATTTGATACCCATACCGATCGTGATGTAAATAAAAATGTACTCCACCATTTTGTTCCGGCCGCCATTTTGAATTATAAATGACACCAAATAGGTAATTATATTATACTTATCATTCCCTTTCATTTGATACCCAGGTCGGCGGTCAGCGTGCAAAATTGCGATATTCGGCCGTAATCTTGAAACGGCCATCTTGTTTTTTTTTTTTAAATGGTCATTGGCATTGTCACTTGAACTGTACATGTGTGCAAAATTTGAAGCTGATCGGTTATATGGAAGTGTGTCAAAAACAATTTTCAAAATTTGTCTACATACATACATACAGGTAGAGCTAATATATAGTGCATAAATGGCCTAAAACATGCCCGCCAAAATACTGAATCTTCCAGTGAAAGTCCCATCCCAATCTGATTAGCCGATTCCGAGATTAGCCCAAACAAACAGACAGACAGACATACAGACATGCAGACATACAGACAGACAAAAATTTTAAAAATGCGTGGTTTCGTTTTAAAATAATGTAAATAACCATATAAAATCAAAAAAACACAATTATTTTGAAATCACAGACAGACACTCCAATTATATTTATATAGATGAACCAAAAAGTAAAAATAATTTTGAATGTAAAGTTTTTATTGGCTGCAGCTTACTTATATATACGGCTTACTTATATATAGGTGAAGAGCGTTTAGAAGACGTACAAGACTCAGCTTTGCTGATGTCAGTATTATTCTTACGCTTTCGACTATATAAGACAAGCACGTGACAGACCTTGCCTTCGCCATCGTGCGCTCATGTCCAGCTCTATCAACTAGTGATGAGCAAAAATGGTTTTGTTCATGCAGTTTTTTCTTGTTCTTGCACATTTTGCAAGACCAAGAACAAGAACAAGACTTAGTTATGATTGCAAGAACAAGAACAAGAAAGACTGAACAGGAACAAGAATAGATTAGTCTTGTGTTGTTCTGGCGTTTGCTCATCACTGCTATCAATAGGGACATCAAACACATTCTTGATTGGGGCCGCAAAAATCGTGTTGAACGAAGTACTATCTCATTACTTATAAAATCTACACCGACCTTCTTTCTGCCTCAGTGGACAAAACAAATCTTACAGCTGATCTTTCTCTTAACATCTTGGGTATAATTTTATCTGAGGACTTGCAATGATGATGATCACATACTCCAAAACACTACACAAGCATCCCAATGCCTGGGATTTCTTAAGAGATGCAAATTTCCCGCAACATAAGACTAGCCAGCTCGGCTCACCCCCATACTCTACAGCCGTACCGTCACCACCCGTTCGCCCACAGTCTATTTTCCCGAGCTCGTACAACACCCAAGAGTTCAAACGTAAGGTTCATCGCCACCTGCTACAACACCTCCCAGACCTCCCTGTTCTAACATTTTCTTTTCTATTTTTCAAACCAAGTGACCTGAACGACACGACAGACTCTTAGTACAAAGGTTTTCCCACAGTGCAAAATTTAAAAAACAACAAATCTCCAAGTTGTGGTTTCCTCTTCTTCTTTCCACCCTTGGCTGAATTAGAATCTTACTCTTGTCTGCATTTATTTGCAGCCCATTATTTTTGGCCCCATATTCTAATTCCTTGAATATTTCTCTACAAGGTATGATAGTTATCTGGCAAGGTAGTTTATATCAGTTAAGCAGGGTTGCGTTCTCATCAATGTTTACTTTGCGAATTACTCCTTTTAGCCAGCATTAAATACATGGGTGCCAGCCCATCAACCTGCTTTAAGGCTAGCTTGACTGGAAAGGACTCCGTCAATTCTCCTTGTATACTGACTCCAAACCTTATGTTTTTCCTTGTCATTTTTGTTAACTTGTTCCCGCATACAATTTTTCCCTCTCGATGCTGTCGTATGCTTGTTTAAAGTGGATGAAAAGTGGATACACGTCGATATTGTATTCTCAATATTTTCGGAGGATTTGGGTATGCAATGGGGATTGCTAGAGTTCCACCGCCTTAAGGAACTCTACTATGGGGATTATATCTGCTTGCTGACCTAAAGACATCAAGACCTCAAAAATATATTCAATTATTTAGTGCCGGCCAAGAATATATCTAAACCGGACCTTGATTGGATATGGCCTGGGTTGCACTTGTCTAGCATCGATTTACTATGGTTAGAGGTGATGACAGGAGAAGTGAGACAAGAAATCCGTCATACTAGCAAATAAAATACTGAATACATATCTTCAAAATACACTTACTCCTCTCTAGTTAAACTGTCCTCAGTCATTTTCAGGATGTTAACATCGAAATTCTTTCCATTAATTTTATCTTCTGGGCATATTGTAACGGCTGGAAATGGTATCTTCCAAATTTCCGTTTGTCTATCGTTGAAGCTAACAATAACTGGTGTCTCTCCCCATTTGTTCCAATGGTTCTGCACCATTTTAACACATATAGCTCCTGACGTTATCAAAACAATAATCCAGAATATCCTAAATAAAAGCTATGTTTAACCATCGTCAAGTCATATTTTTTCTTAAATTTCACTACCTTTCCCAACCTGGCCGATGATCCTCAGTAAGATAACAAACTCCGTGTATACTAGACTTCTCACAGTATTCTTTAAAACAGTTGCAGCTGTTGTTTGTTCTTTTCACGGTTATCATTATTTTTCAGTTAATTTTTGATCTGTTATGAAAGTTTAAACATAATTTTAACACTAAAAATTTGCCTAACTTAGTCATAATAAAAAAAGAACGTGAAACTTGGTGACACGAAACCAACTTCCACTTCACATGCCGTTAATGGAAAACACTTGCGCAAAATTACCTATGCACGATGACTGATTTCAATCGTATAAATAAAAGCTAAAACAAGTGACAGAACCAACAGCTGTCACTCTACTAATTGATTAACATGTCCATGCGACATTGAAAAGAAGTCAAAGTCATTTTCTTACATTACTTAGAGTGCACCTCCCACCCGCAAAGTAATTAATACCAAATGAAAGTAGCAGTTACCTTGTTTGTACGGTTGTGTTATCTTTAACCATTATTTTCCTAGCTATACATATATGTAGAGGAAGGACTGAACATGCAAAACTTCAATTGTCCTTTGGGAACATGATTTAACTATTTTTGGTTACTGATATCATTTTTCATTAGACGTTATGCAATAAATAGTTTTTGATCAATTAACTTCTAATGGACTTGTTTTGTCATGGGTGCATTGCAATGAAATTAGTTACATAACTTCTGGCAACTTAATTCAAGGCGATACAAAATTATCGAAAAGTACATCAAAGTCCTTAATTGAATGAATGGAACTTTTAGTTGAAGATTTTTGATTAGGGTGATGCAGATATTAAACTTGATATTAAAAATTGATTTTGGTATGTTGCAACTTTTTTAAGATTCGGGGAAAAAATGTGTACGTGCACAGCAGACACCAGGGCAAACATATCCAGAATCGTAAGCATAGATTTTGCTATGGCGGGGGATTAAATGACCTATGCAGAACTCCCCAAAAAAGCGCAAAAAGTAATCAATTTTACAAATTTGGCACCCACCGTGCAGCCCATAAATGAACTATTTGGTTCCCATACAAAAATCTAATAAATACTTACTCAATACTCTAGAACTTTTCGTTAGCACCCCACATTTTTTTACATTTCGAAAGGTAGTTTGTTCTCATATTCTGGCTGGAGCAATAAAAACTACCTTCAAAAATTTATTTTTTTATTTTTTGTTTATTTTAAAATAAAAGCGTATTTTTTTATTTTTTTTTTAACCATATATTTATTTTCTATTTTTAGTCTATGTCTTCCCCCATTTTGTGGTGACCGCCATATTTGATTTTAAATAAGGTCATACAGCTTACTTTCTTACTTACTCTCATACCACATGCCACATAAAAAAAAACTACACTTTCATTTGATATCCATACCGAGAGTGAAGTAAAGAAAATCATTTTGTGTTGGCAGCCATTTTGAATTTGGAATGAAGCGATACCCGTACCGAGTGGCTTCTAAAGAAAAAGGTATTCTGCCATTTTGTGCCACCCGCCATTTTGAATTTGGAATTACGCCACACAACTAATTGTATTATGTTTATTATACCCTTTCATTTGATATGTATGGCGGGAGACCGAAAACATAATTGCAAAATTCGACCGCCATCTTGGAGCCGATTTTTTTTTTTTTTTTCAAAAATGGCATATTGTATTGTCACGTGAACTATACGTACATATGGGCAAAATTTGGGATTGATTGGTTACATGAAAGTGCACGTTTCGTGCACGAACGCATATTTTAAATTGCGCTATTTTTCAAAAATCAAAAAACAATACCGTGGATTTTTTATATGTTAAAATATAAACGTTTCCCTTTAATTTGACGCTAATAACGTCAAGATCGGTGAGGGTGTTTTTGAGAAATTGATGTTTGAAGTTTGTGACTAAATTGTGACAAAATTGTGACTGAATAGCTAATAAAAACAAATAGTTTTGTAATTACATTTTATAATCGTATCAGTCTATCAAAACACATCCCCTAGAAGTAGAAAATATTTTTTCCCTAATGAGTTTCGATGTAAAACATTAAATTTAAGCCATTTAGTAAATTTAGTTTGAATAAAACCGCGATTTTTGATATAATTTGTTATTAATTAATTTCCAGCGTTAACACGACAATTTCATTAAACAACGTTATTTCTGGAAGATTTGGGATTAGAACTAACGAAAAAAAATACGTTTACCGATATAAAAAATAGTCGTCATTTTTTTGTCCGATTTGACGTGGAATTACCCATGTATATATATAGAAGATTAATGCAACACTAAAGTATATTCCATTTATTATTATTTCTCTTTCTCTTTAATATTTAGCTTGTTAGTTGCCTCTGAGTTGCGGTTAGACTCTGCAATTGTAATTATGTATCATTTTCTTGGTAGATTGCATACCGAGGGAACGTTATTTAATATCCTTTGCTCGTCTTCCACGGGTCTGAACAGATGCGTTTTAAATGCTCGAAATTTGAAAAATCAAATGGATGAGTTGAGGCATATGTTTGAAAATACCAAAATACATGTTTTATCGTAAGTGAAACTTGGTTGAAACCCGAAATCCCCCTTCTTTTGTATCCAGATTTTCCTAACATTGCAATGATTGTATTGATCGCACAGATGAGGGTGTTGCTATTTATGTTACTTCTTCACTTTCCTCTAAAGTATGTCCAGTGGATCACTATTTGAATTTATTTCAGTTGAAATAAAATCTCCTTATGAAAAATGTGTTGTTATCATTGTATCCCACCAAAAAAACATTAAAAATGTGAATTAGAAATTCGTGGGCGCGGAAATTATATATTGGGACAGTTTAAAACACACTTATCACAAAAAGAAGTGATATGGATTAGCCAAGATGAATCGTTAATAGCATGAAATAATTAAACACGTGCATTTGCACGTGCATGGATCTAACAATATTATTATTATTATTATTAAGGAATGTGGGGGCAACCCATATGGTGAACACTGCGGCCAAGTTAGGCCTATTGTGTACGTACCCCACTAACGGAACAGACTATCGGCCTTCCGAATGAAGGCAAGAAGGTCTTTAGTTGATGAAGACCGGACTTGGGCAGGGCTCAAGAACTCTCTGATAAACGTTCTTCTTCTAAGCCAGATCAGAGCAGGACATTCACAAAGAATATGTGTGGAAGTTTCATCGCCTTCCAAGCAGAGTCGGCATTCTGTCTCTTGAGACAGTCCTAGGTTGTGGAGGTGGTACCGCAGTCCTACATGGCCAGTGAGATAGCCCACCAGCAGCCTTAGGTCCGCTCTGTTTAGAGTAATAGTGCCCCTTAAGGCAAAGGGTCTTATAAGATCTTTAGCCTGTCTAAGACCTGGGACTGACTCCCAATAGGCAAGGTTTATATTCTTAATTCACTCTTCTATCAAGGACTTGGAGGTGGACCAAGAGATGCCACAGAAGGGTTCTGGGCCCTGGAACAACGTCTCAGACCCCTCCCTCGCGAGGCTGTCTGCAGCCTCATTTCCCTCGATACCCCAGTGTGCGGGGACCCAGCATAGCGAGACCTCGTTTCTTCTGGTCAGGCTCTGGAGTACGTCAAAACACCTTGCTACTATTTTGGAAGAAAATTTCCACGTTGAGAGTGCCTTGATGGCAGCTTGGCTGTCAGAAAAGATTTTAATGTTGGCGCCTTTCAGACCTTTCTCAAGGTTGAGCCTAGCGCAGGTCGCAATGGCATGTATTTCAGTCTGGAAAACAGAGGGCCACTTACCCATTGCAATCGAGACCTTGGAGTTGGGTCCTGCGACACCAGCCCCTGTACCATGTTCCATCTTTGACCCGTCAGTAAACCAGTGGAGATGGTTTGGATCCCTAGGAAGAATAATTTCCTCCCACTCAGAGCGATCCGGGATAATTGCTTTGAATTTCCTTTGGAATCGTAGTTGACCAACCATATGGTCGGATACGCGGCAGATGGAAATGCTTGGGATATTTTTAAGGATATCCATGTGTCCTTTGACCGTATGGGGCCAGTTGGATGAGATCTGAAGTCTCAAGGCCCTTATGGCGGCGGATTTCCATATGAAGAGATGCAAAGGGGTCAATCCAATGATTGCTTCCATTGCAGCTGTGGGGCAGGTCCGCATAGCTCCGGTAATGGAGAGGCAAGCAAGCCGTTGCAGCTTGCTGCACTTGAGGATCGACGTAACCTGTTTAGTCTTGGGCCACCAAACTATAGCAGCATAAGTGACAACAGGTTTAACGATCGTATTGTACATCCAGTACATCATTTGTGGTGTAAGACCCCATGTCCTACCCAGAAGCCTTTTGCAGGCCCATATGGCCCTTGTGGCTTTGCTGATGACGTAGTCAAGTTGAGCGTTCCAGTTCAGTCTCTAGTCTAGCTTTATTCCCAAATATTTGAGTCTGAGTACTCAACTGTGGTATCCCGAATACAGATAGGACCTAGGTCCAATTTGTAACGTTTGGAGAAAGGTACCAGGACAGCTTTATTTGGGTTTATTGCTAGGCCCTCCTTGGTACACCATCTTTGAACTTCGCGTAGTGCTGTTCTCATGACCTCTGTAATGGTCAAATCGAATTTCCCAGAGACAATGATGGCAAGATCATCTGCATAGCCGATGACATCGAAACCAGATTCAGATAGTTTAGTCAAAAGTTCATCCACAACTAGTGACCAAAGTAATGGGGATAAAACTCCACCTTGAGGGCACCCCTTAATAGCCTTAACACTAATGGTGGAGACACCTAGGGTAGAAGAAATGTCACGATCTGCAAGCATGGCATTTATCCACTCAATCGTGTGAGGATCCAGATTTCTGAGAGCCAGTGCTCTAGAGATGGAATCATAGCCTGTGTTGTCGAAAGCACCTTCGATGTCAAGGAACGCGCATAAGGCAGTTTCCTTAGCGAGGAAGGCCCTTTCGATTTTACTGACCAGGTGGTGTAAAGCAACCTCTGTTGATTTACCTTAAGAGTAAGCGAACTGGGAGCTATGTAGAGGGAGGGAGAGCTCCAGTTTGCACCTAATATGAAGGTCTAGCAGCCTTTCCATTGTTTTCAAAAGAAAAGAGGTTAAGCTGATAGGTCTGTACGATTTAGGCAGCTCGAGGGGTCTGTTGCCCTGTTTCGGGATAAAAACCACCACGACTTTCCTCCAGATGGTTGGAATGTATCCCCAATTGAAGCTGGCTCTAAATAGGCAGACCAGGTTGTTGAGGATCAGATCGAGGCCCTTCTGAAGAAGTGCCGGAAAAATTCCGTCTCCTCCGGGTGACTTATAGGGTTGAAAAGAGGCCACTGCCCATTTAACCTTGTCACAGTCGAAGATATTCCCTGAAAGACTGCGGGAATAGCGGTCTGGGATGGTCCTATGACTACACCCAGGATCCAATGGATAAGCGGTCTGGAGGATTGACCCTGGAAGTGCTAACGATATATTGAGTATACTATTTCGCTTATGGTATTCTACTTATAATACCCTTTTAATTGATACCCATGTCGAGGGAGTGGTGAAGAAATGGTAGCCCGCTCCCTTGATACGGCCGCCATTGATTTTACGACATAGCTAATTGTTTTCTACTTAACATACCCTTTCATTTGATACCTATGTCGAAGGGGTGGTCAAAAAAATGGTAATGGGTCCTCTTGAGATCGCCGCCGTGGATATTGAGTATACTAAATTGCTCATTGTATTCTACTTATCATTCCCTTTCATTTGATACCCATGTCGAGGGGTTGTGAAGAAAATGATAGTCCGCCCTCTTGAGATGACCACCATGGATTTAACCATATATTGAGTTTACTATATCGCTTATGGTATTGTACTTGTGATACCCTTTCGAAGGGGTTTCGAAATTCAACTTTATATAAAAAAGTTAGCATTTGCATTTTTTTCAATTATAATTTTAATGTAGGGGTAGTTTTACCATCTTAAGATTTGAAAATAATAAATTTTTGGCTGATAATACCTATTGAACCTAATTTCAAGCAAAAAGTAAAAACAAAAACAAATTTTTGCAAATTTTTTTTTATATAAAGTTGGTTTTTATAATTGTAGGGATAGTTTTAACCCTTTAAGGGTTGAAAATAATTAATTTTTACCTGACAATACGCCCTCAATCGAATTTGAGGCATAAACTTAAAAAAATAATGTTTACATTTTTTTCTATTTTTAGTCGATTTATGTCGGATTCATCGTTGCGGATGAGTCGCGTCGCACAAATTTCCCAAAAAGAGAGTCAGCTGAACTTCGATTCATTGTTGTAGTCATAGTGTGCCGCACATTTTGTATGATTTGACAGTTTTTCAGACAATTTTCATCAAAAACATATGATTTTTTGACAATTTTTATAATCCGCCGCACAAAAGTTGAAGTTGGTTCAACTTTTTTTGAGAGAGAAAAAAAAATCCCAAAAATTTCCCAAAATTGAGAAAGGTACAATTTATCATACAAAAAGTATGCGCGAACATAAGTGCGGCGCGAATCATCCGCAACGATGAATCCGGCATTAAAGGTGGTTTCAACCCTTTAGGACTACCCCTTATCATTAGTTCGCCTTAGTACAAATCAACCACCTTCGCAAATAAATATTAAAAAAAGTGTATTTCATTGCGTTAGTTTTCATTATTATTGAAATAATCGCGAAAAACCCCTAAAAAGGGGTGTTTTTTTGCATTTTTAAGGGTGATTACTTTTTTCAAGTTTATGCTTCAAATTCGATTGTGGGGGTACTGTTAGGCAAAAATAAATAATTTTCAACCGTTAAGGGGTTAAAACTACCCCTACAATTATAAAAAACATCTTTGCCTTCTGCTTAAAATTTGGTTCAATAGGTATTTTCAGCCAATAATTTATTATTAAGTCTTAAGGGGGTAAAACTACCCCTACATTAAAATTGTAATTGAAAAAAATGCAAATGCATTGTAGTACTCTAAAAGATGTATGATCTTTCCAATAAATTTATTATTATTATTATTACTATATGTCCAAATCACTAGCCTAGAAAATAAAATATGCCTTCCCGCCGTGGGAGAATTTGTTCCGACACACGAGTTTGGCGGCAAGAAGTTTAATTACATTAATGGAATCAAAGCTTCCCTCTCTTCCTTTTGACCCAATTTTTGTGTTAAAATAGCCTTTATTTAGTAGACAAACAATTATGTAAAAATGAACAAAAAACTATGGAAGTTTGGTTTGGAGGAGTTTGTATCATGAGGCATGATAGATGGGGAGTACTTAAAGTGTTTCCAAGAGCATTGATTTCTTAAACTGTAATTGGAAATGAAGGCTTCCCGTGGTATCGTCGTGGTCGTCGATTGAGATCAATGGCAAATAGATAACTTGGAAGGTTAATGGTCAGGCTTTTGAAGTTGACAATGGTTGGGTCAATCCCTATTCGTCATTATTGTCCAAGACCTTCAATGTTCACATAAATGCTGAATTGTGCATTTCCGTCAAATCAGTCAAAATACATATGCAAATATGTATGTGAAGAAAGGCAAATACGATCGATAAATAGCACAATATTAAATGAATTTTCTCATTTGCCATTTATAAAAGTTATCCGACTGTGGTTCATTTGGTAGTTCATCTCAAAAATGACCAACGTATATATTTACCAATGGATAAAGGCCGGCACACACATATCGGCACTGCGTCTGCACCGCTTGATGGCCGTGTGTCGGACAATACACGGAGAGAAAGTAAACAAATACAATTTTAACAGTCAGTCCCCACCTATCCAGGTTTTGTTTTTGCGCGGACACGGTGCGGATGCGGAATATGTGTGTCCCGGCCCTAATGCTGCGGAAAGGGCTGAACGACAACCGTACACCACATAAATGGGTGCAGCGCGCGGCGCACCGGGCTCGAGCTAGTAATATATTAAATATAACGAGGCATCTTTCGTTTTTTATAATAGTTTAGAGTATTAATACTCTTTTTATTGCGCCACATTGTTTTGCGAAGGACGAAGGCAGAATGGCTACAAATAAAATAGTCCAGTCAATGCACGTAAAAAACTGCCAAACCTGGAATTCCTGCCAAACAACACCAATTTGCACCAAAATTTGGATTTGGGTTTTACTTACCCTCTACTTCAAAGTTGCCAATGTGCCTAGGGTTGCTATTAATTTTTTGGGGTGTAAACTACCCCTATTCGAAAATAGTTGTAGAATTGTTGATTCAAGCGTTAATCGATAGAAATTTATCATTGCATCATGAATTATGAAAACGACCCATATAAAAGCAACCCCTATAAAAGCAGCCCCTACTGATTAAAATTTAATTTAAAAAATAGGAAAAATAAAATTTTTATATATGTATGTATTATGGATATTAGTTTTTCTACGCCTCTTGTAGAATACGAGCATTCTGATATTGCTTTTAGACACGGAATTGCGGGCATTCCGCACCCGTGTGGAATATTCATTCCATCACTTGTTATGGAATGACTACTAGGGCGACATCTGTTGCTCAAACGCCAAGAATATGATGGTGTTATTCTTTTTATTTATTAATTAATAAATTAAAGGAAAAAAAGTAATATTTCAATAATAAACAATCAAAGATGTTCCGCTAGACCATTTTTGCTTTAAATAAACAATATTTTACTATAAATTTTGTTAATAATAAAGAATAAAAATTATTTTAAAAATGTTTAAAGATGGTTTGGGAATTATTTACAAACAATATCTTTGATATTTACTTTTTATAATTATTTTGGATTAAAATCGTTACGATTTGAGCATTTAGGGTTAAAATATCTTGCTGTGCTTTATGCATTTATATTTTTGACAATAGCTTTACATTAGGTAGGTACGTTTTTGTTTACAAAATAATAATAAAATCTATTTTAGAGGCGTAGAAAAAGTATAGTCTGCAACACGTTTTGAATGGCATATTCCGCACTCGTGGACCGCCGGTAAACTTCCACTTGTGCGGATTATGCATCATTCCAAACTTGTTACAGAATATACTATTAGAAAATCAAAAAACATAATTAAAAATCATTTTCCTCTTCATCCTCACTCCCTCACAAATCTGCTTCATCCTCTTCTTCCTGCTTGTTTTCGGACAATTGTCTCCGCTGCTTAAACAAGTTGAATTGCAGAAGAGTCCTACTCCTCGCCAAACTAGTGATGAGCAATCGCAAGAACAAGACAAGATTAATATAGTCTTGTTCTTGTTCAGTCTGCTTGTTCTTGTTCTTGCAAGCATAACTAAGTTTTGTTCTTGGTCTTGCAAAATGTGCAAGAACAAGACAAGACTGCAAGAACAAGACCATTTTTACCTACGCCAAACGCAGGTTGAACCACAACCCTTTTTGCAGCTGCAAAAAATCATTTTTGTGTGTGCACATGCATGTGTGTCTCACAATGTGTGAAAAGATGAAGCAATCTTCTAAAATACGCGTGTTTTGATATCTGTAAAAATTGGTATTTTTACCATAACTCGCTTAGTTTTTGAGCTATCAAGTTCAATATGTATATAACCATTTTGTAGGGTTTTTCAAGAGCTATAAGGTGATGTAAACAATTTTTTTTTAAACTCTTATTTTTTTAAGGTTTTTTTTTTTTTTTTTTTTTTTATGTGAAAGGCTAGAGTCTCAGGGAAGACCCTTTATACTGTCGACAATCTATTTTCTTCATATAGAGTGCAATGTCGAACAGCAGCTCTAGCCGGGGAAGGAAGGAACTGCCACAACCCACCCGCGATATTTTTCAGTCCACCTACTTCCAACCATTACTATTGCGACTTTTGGCATCGGGGCATCGAGAAACAACTCGCTGGAGTGTTATGCCTCCTGAAACGAGTTGAATCTCCTCAACCAACCGATGACATGCGCTTTGGCGGAGCGGGGAAGGGCTAAGGAAGGCTATGACAAGAGGAATCAGGAATGTAAAGAGGGAAGAAGAAAGAAGGAAAGTTATGTAGGTGGGAAAATTGGAAAAGGCGAAGGACCGTGGGGCTTGGCCGGGAATCGAACCCGGGACCTCTTGGATAGTAGCTAGACGCCTTACTCCCTAGGCTACCGAGGCCCCGAGGGTTGGAGCTCAAACAGCTTGAAAACGTTACTATTTGCGAACGAAGCCAACTTGAAACGGCCATATCTTACTTAATTTTAATCGTACAGAATAAGTAAAAAAACCAAAAGTTTTAGAAAACACCCTACCAAATTTTGCGTAACTTTTATAGTTCTTGAGTTATTTTTAAAGAAAGACAACTTTTTGCAAACTAGGAAAAAAGCTTCTTCACTTAAAGCTCAAATTTTTCTAAAACTAAGCACTGTAAACCGGCCAAACTTGCATATTACAAGTGCACAAATAAAGTAAATTGTAAAGTGGTAACAATCATTTTTAATTGGCGTGGTAATTAGGGGGTGTTTTCACAATTTTTGCCGCCAAAAAAATAAGAACCAATTTTGTTTTTGTCATAACTCGCTTAATTTCGATACTAGGAACTTCCATTAAAAAAAAAACAAAATAAAAGTTATTCTAAGCACTTCAAAAAAGTTCTATTAGTTTTCCCCGAAAAATGCAATGTTTGAAAAACTTATGATTTTGGAGCTTGCCGAAAAAGAACCAGCCTTTAACAAGCTATTACTCCATTAGTATTGTGTATTGGATCTAGTGATATTTTGAACTCAGTATTCTTTTTTGTTTTTTTATAAGCTACATTTCTACTCTGAATAATTTTTTATAAAATACATACTTATTTTCAGAGTTCTTAATGAAAAAACGTCTGAAAACGGTTTTTTTTGTTAAAAAATTGACATTTCCACTCTAGAATAAGTCGAAAAGTATTGACTTTCAGTAAAAACTTAATATAACAAAAGTTGCTTAGAATTAGTCAATCTATCCATTCTCATTATTACTTTTAATAAAAAAAATTCACCCCCGAGAAGGGGTGGCGTCCACCCCCAGGGTAAAAGCAACCCCCAGCATATTGACAACTTTGAAGAAGAGGGTAAGTAGAACCTACAGCCAAATTTTGGTGCAAATCGGTGCTGTTTGATAGAATTTCCAGCGAGCAAACATAAAATTATAAACAAACTACTTGCATATTAATAATGGTCACCCCTTTAACACTATAGGCTAGTGGCTGGTGGACAGAAAGGAAAAATGCAACAAAAAGTGCAATTTTTTCCCATAGGAGAGATTGGAATGGCTTCGAGGGTTTAGTTTAATACCCTAAGTTTGCCCACAATTTGGTTGACCGCATAACTTTTTAATTAACTTATCTATATAAATATAATTGGAGTGTCTGTCTGTGATTTCAAAATAATTGTGTTTTTTGTCTCACGGACTAATTTACTAGGTTAACGGACGTTTTATATATGTATACCAATCTCTACAGGAACCGTCAAATTGATGGGTGAATGAAAATACGCACTTTCTTTAAAAAATCGATATATTTGAGTTACTCAAAATTGCACAATATTTGGCTGCGCGGTTAAATAAAGTAAGAAATGGGCATAGGCAATGTCGAGAGGGGGGAGGGGCAAGGTCGATTAAAAAGTCATAAACAGCAGGCCGAGTCATAAAAAAGTCATAAAAAGCAAAATGCTTTCGCAAATATGCTTGTGTTGTGAGGACGGCCGATTAAGCAAAAAGTCAGACCAGGCAAGTCATCTAAGGAAGTTCTTTGTGGTTTTATCAAAAAAGATGAAAAATTAAAATGAGTTTAAAAATGTACCCAGTGAAGTGGCAGCGCGTCTTTTCAACTAATTAGTTACGACAGTGTTGGGCATTAATCAATTAAATTTTCAATCAATTAATTAATTGATTAAAAAATTAATTGCGATTAATTTAATTGCAATTAAAATTAATTGCGATTGAACTATTAATTGCACCCCACAATTAATTTATTTGGATTAATCTGTATTAATTGTATATTAGAACTAAATCAATTGCAATTAATTTATCAATTGCAATTAATTTTGTCAATTGTTCTAAAAAACAAATAAAACTAACAATTATTCCGATTCAATATAGATATAGACACTCCAATTTTATATGATCCTGCCATTTTTTTGGAGAATCATTCATATAAAGAGCATAATATGAAAAAAAATATGGGGAGTATGGCGGCCAAAATGGCAGAAAGAAGAAAAATTCAAAATGGGGGACTAGTTTTGGCAATTGTGTTCCGATTGTGCTGAAAATTAGTGTCGGGGGGTTTTGAGGGATCCAAATGACAAATTTGGGGTTAAAATTTTAAAATTCAAAATGGCGGACTAGTTTTGGCAATTGTGTTCCGATTGCACTGAAAATTAGAGTCAGGGGGTTTTGAGGGATCCAAATGACAAATTTGTGGTTAAAATTTTAAAATTCTAAATGGCGGACTAGTTTTGGCAATTGTGCACCGATTGTGCTGTAAATTAGTGTCGGGGGTTTTGAGGGATCCAAATAACAAATTTGTGGTTAAAATTTTAAAATTCTAAATGGCGGACTAGTTTTGGCAATTGTGTTCCGATTGCACTGAAAATTAGAGTCAGGGGGTTTTGAGGGATCCAAATGACAAATTTGGGGTCAAAATTTTAAAATTCAAAATGGCGGACTAGTTTTGGCAATTGTGTTCCGATTGCACTGAAAATTAGTGTCGAGGGTTTTGAGGGATCCAAATGAAAAATTTGTGGTTAACACTCCCTCAGTGAGTGACTTCGAGCGTATAATGTCAAATTAGAATAATCCTTTTATTTACTTTTTTCTTTTAGAATCTATTTTAATAAAACGGATACTGTATATCAAAAACGAAACCGTAATGTTTTTTTTGCTTGTAGTGGTGTATTTTATGTTATATGGTAAAGCGAATTACCGTAAAAATTGGCATGAATATAATACGCGTTAATACTGATCATGGGCGCAATAACAGTACTTGTTCCTTATAACCCTAATAAAATGTACTATCAATAACCTATCTCAAAAAACCTAAACAAAAATATATATCATAAAAAAATGTATGTGTATCTGGGCACATTTTGGAAATTAAGACCTCTATGGTCATTCTATATGTCCAAATCAATCTTAGTACTACAGAAGGATAAGGGTCAATAAATTTTGTATATACAATAATACATAATACGTAATCCGTAATATATAATGCATATGTAAATAATACATAGAACATAATTCATAGTACATATTACACAATATAGTACATAGTAGTAGTGAATAATACATAGTTCATAGTAAATAGTACATAGCACTTAGTGTATAGAACATAATACATTTGGTACAAAGTACATAATATTTAGTAGAAAATACATAATACAGAGTATATATTGCAAAGTACATAGCAGATAACACATTAGTTCATAATACTTAGTCATAGTACAGAATAAATAGTACATAATCGCAGTACATAGTATATAATACCTAATACATAGTACATTGTGAACAGTATATGGTACCTAATCATAGCCCCCAATACATAGTACATAATACATAATACATAGTACAAAGTACTTAGTACATACTTCATAGTACATAATTCATAGTAAGTAGCACATAGTCCGTAAGGCAAAGTACATAATACCTGGTACATAGCAGATTATACATAGTACATAATACCTTGTACATAGTACATAGCACATAAAACATAGTTGACAGTATATAGTAGGTAGTATATAGTCCAAAATAAATAGTATATAATACATAATACATAGTACAAAGAACAAAATATATAGTTCATAGTACATAATTCATAGTAAATAGCACATAGTCCGTAATGCAAAGTACATAATACCTAGTACATAGAAGATTATACATAGTACATAATACCTTGTGCATAGTACATAGCACATAAAACATAGTTGACAGTATATAGTAGATAGTATATAGTCCAAAATAAATAGTACATAATACATCGTACAAAGTACATAGTACATAGTTCATAGTACATAATTCAAAGTAAATAGCACATAGTCCGTAATGCAAAGTACATAATACCTAGTACATAGCAGATTATACATAGTACATAATACCTTGTGCATAGTACATAGAACATAAAACATAGTTGACAGTATATAGTCCATAATAAATAGTACATATCGCATAGTACATAGTCCGTGTACATAGTACCTAATACATAGTGCATAACACTTAGTATATAGCACGTAGTACATATTGCTATATGTTACATAATAATATATAATACACTAGTCCCTCTTTAAACACAAAACGAAAAATAGCAAAAACAATCAAACACAAAACGAAATTCTCTTCTGTAAAAAATTCTCTTCCGGTCAAACAAAAAAACATAAAATAAAAAAAAATCTCTTCTAAAAAATTGCTCCATTGATTTCGATTTCGAAAAATGTTGAAAATGGCACAACTAGAATGTTATTATAGATAATTCATACAATACAAACTAAAATCCCCAAAGCCAAATTGTTCCCCCACGGCACGCAAAAAATTGACCGTGACGCAAAGGTGCGCAACGTGGCTAAAAAAGTTTTTACTTTAAAAACTAAAAACACGCTTTTTAAAATGAACTAATAAAAAATAACATACTACCACTCTTTCCATATAATAATAAATTTTAATTTTTAGTTTTTAATCAAATCCATAGAAATGATTGACAATTGATTAATCGTCTTTAATTGTGGAAACTCACGACTAACAATTAATTAATTGTTAATTGCGAATTTTCACAATTACAATTAATTAATTGTTAATTGCAATAGACGCGATTAACAATTAATTAATTGTTAATTGCGAGTTTTCACAATTACAATTAATTAATTGTTAATTGCAGTAGACGTGATTAACAATTAATTAATTGTCAATTTTTAATCGTCCAGAAATTTAGTTTTGCCCAACACTGGTTACGAGTTTTAAATGGAAAAATTCAATGGAAAACTCGAAACAGATGATATTTTAGTTTCGTCCGCAAAATGGCATACTTTGCATTTCGAACAGAAATTACCTGACCCCTTTCTCCTCCACCTCCAAGAAAATTTTCTAGTTACGCCCATGGAGAGAGGAGGAAGAGAGGAACTTGGTAAGTCCAGATGTATTACAGTTTCAACCGCCGCGTCAAACCACGGTAACAACATATCCCGTTTTGATGCACTTTTTTCAATCCTACGAAGGTGTTCAAGTAAATATTTTACACCTTCAAGACCAACCAGGTGAAACTTCTGATATCATTGTTAATTGACAATACCAGCTTTGGTAGTGGCTAAAATGTAGTTGGGGACTGCTTTGGTAAAACTACGCTTTCGCTTGGAAAGCAATTGCAGGAGATGAACAAAATAAAAGTTTTCGATACCGGATCACATATCCACATATCAGAAAATGTTGGGCTAAAGCAAAACTAGGTGGCTTGCGCTTATATCTGCCATAGAAGGGACTTCAAAAATGTACCGACCATTAAAGAACTACATTTTGAGCATTGGGAAATGTCCCAATTATTAAAAAACTTTTTTGAAGACCCCAAATCAGAATTGTGGCTCAGCAAGTTTTCTTCAAGCTGTGTTGAAGGTTAAAGTTCAGACTGCAAAAGAATTTAATCAACTGAAACATAATTTTATTCAGAAACAGACTAAATCAGTTTGTACCCCCCGCAGTTCGTAGTTTTATGGTAAAATTGAAAGATAATGGCACTGGTATTGACGAAGAGTTTGTGAAAAGTACAGCTACAGAATTTTATAAAACAAGTTTTGAATATTTGGAACAGTGGCCTGGCTTTTTTACTAAAGAATTGGAGATATTTTATTGGGCAGATTTAAAAAAACTTTTCTTTTTCTGTTTTTTTTTATGTGACAGACTAGAGGCTTAGGGAAAGTCTCTTTGTACTGTCGACAATCTATTTTTTCGAATACAATGTCGAACAGCAGCGCTAGCCGGAATATAGAGAAGAGAAGGAAGGAACTGTCAAAACATAGACGCGATATTTTATTCCACCTACTCGCAACCATTTCGCGACTCTGACATCGGGGCATTGAAAACAACTCGCTGGAGTGTTATGCCTCCTGAAACGAGTTGAATCTCGTCAACCAACCAATGGCACGCCCTTGGTGGAGCAGGGAAGGCTATGACAGGAGGAATCAGGAATGTAGAGAGAGAAGGAAAGTTGTGTAGGTGGGAAAGTGGAAAAGGCGAAGAAACGTGGGGCTGGCCGGGATTCGAACCCGGGACCCCTGGGATAGCATTCAGGCGCCTTACACCAAGACTACCGAGGCCCCCTGCATGGGAAGACGTTCAAAAATCACTCGACTTATTGATTGAAAAGGAATTGATTGAAAAGGGACAGAAGTATTTGACGAATTTTCATTAATGTCTAACTGTATCACGTTGCAAAAAGTAACCGAGACAGTGGATCGGACAGAAAGTCGTTGCGTGGAAGTGTTCAAACCCTTTCAAACCAACAACCTTAACCATGAAAACTTTTGTATTTTAATTGAATAAATTTTCTGTCTGCCCGGCACAAATGCAGCAATAGAAAGAGTATTTTCTTTAAAGCATAAATTGTGGACGTATGACAAAACGGTTACAGGCTCCGGTATTAAAACAAATTTGTTCTGCTGACAAATATAAAAATAACTTCCTTAACTTTTCAAATTTGCAATACATAATTACTTTTGATAAACTAGTTGGGATGTGGGTTTGACCCCTTTGGTCCACACGATTAACTTCCCAGTATGATGAACGAAGATGAAATAACTTCTTACATATTAGTTATACGTTTAGCACTATTAGAAAATTGACAAGTATCAGAACTGATGACAAAGCAATCAAGAGAGAAGCTAGTTCAAATAACTATAAATAGTAGTAAATACACAAATCTTTCTCTAGAAAAAGAATTTGTTTTTCCTGAACGTTAGCAAACAAACATTTCCTCCGTATTCCGTTCGTTGCACTAAAGCGGGTGTTCAAATTCGTTTGGAGCGTGCTGAAGCGCCGTTGACAAACTGAGAAGCGAATGACTTCATTTGGAAATTCCAAAGCTTTCCGGAGATATTAGCAAAACTGTAACTGTTAAGTTAAGACTTGACAAAAAAAAAATTTGCGGTAACTACTGAAAATCCCGGAATGAACCGAAATATCCTGGAACTGTATCACGCGTAGAAAACAATTCCCCGTCAAAAAGTGCTAATCCAAGGTTTGAAAAATTCGCGCTGTTTGGGTAGGTAATGAAATTTTTGCACGATTTTGAAAAGTTGTCGGATTTTGACAAACGATGTTTTGTGTTTTTGATGGCTATCGCTGTACAGAACCCAAAAAAGATCACTTCGTTAAGAACGGGTCTCATTCCATCGAGTTTATTAGATATTAGCAAAACTTGTCAATTTAAAGCCTTTCTGACAACTAGCCGAAGTTTTTCTATTTTTCTATTTATAAAAGGCCCGACCGAATATTATGAAATTTTTTTCAGAGCATTTCTTCGTTAATATACTTATATAGATGCCCCCGATATAGTTTTTAGTTTGCGCGGTATCGTGCAGGTACAAAAATCATAAACGCCGTTTAAACAAAAAAAAACGGTTCGACCGAATTTTATGAAAATCTTTTCAGATCATATTTTGGTTAATACTCTTCGAACGGCACGTCAACTAACCAATCTTTTATAGTTCTCGCGATATCGTGCAGGTACAAAAATCACTTATGTCATTTAAACCAAAAAACCGCTCGTCCGAATATTATAGAAATCTGTTCAGATTATATTGTCGCTAATACGCTTCGAACGGCACCTCAAGTAAGTCAATATCTTTCGTGGTTCAGGCGATATCGTGCAGGTACAAAAATCACTTGCCCCGCTTAAACAAAAAAACGGCTCGACCGAATTTTATGAAAATCGTTTCAGATCATATTTCGGTTAATACGCTTCGAACGACACCTCAACGAAGTCGATATCTTTTTTGGTTCGGGCGAAATCGTGCAGGAAAAAATGACCACATCCGTACGCACACACACACACATACTTCCTCCCAATTTTTTGCTTAAAATGCTCCTGGGACCTTGAAAGATGAAAATACGTCGAAAATTTCGATTTCGATTTTCGGACCGATTACAATAACTTCCTATACTGGGAAGTTAAAAAAAGAATTTTTGTTTTTAAATATGATTTTTTTATTGAGAGCCAACTGGTATTCTCTGAATTGAGTTTTCTTTATGATTTAATGAATTGGCTCTACTAATTGGGATAAATAATTCGTCTAGGACGTATTCAACTTTAAGTAAATATTAAAAAAAAACACATTTTTTTTCTTTCGTAAACACCCTGTATCGTAGTGGACAGGGTATAGCCCCCTCTCTAGAACAATTTTTCTCTCCAAAATCATCCAGGAATCACCCCTGAAAATATTAGCCACGTAGTGCAACAGAGGATATAAGATGAATTAGGGGATGAGTATTTTAAATCTTTAAAACGGCGCTATCTCATGAACGGCGATTCGTACGGGAAAATGTATTAAACATTTTTTGTAGATAATTGCATGATCTACAAACTTTGTAAACAATATTTTAGGATAGGACTTTTCGTTTAAGAGATATTAGCCAAAAACGAAATTTTCTGTTTTCAGGGGGTTGTTTTTAGGGGTAGCGTACAAACAATTTTCCGAAAAAAAATTTAACATATTCTACTCACGAAAAACTATATTTTTAGAAAAAGTTTTGTGAGTTAACATTAAGTCTGACTCGGACGACTGAACTGTAATGAAATAACAAAAATAGCGTTTTGTTAAATGAATATTTACAGCGTTGTGGCGGCACTTTGTTGGGGGGAAATGTACTGGCAATAATTTTTATAAATAAAGAATACCATCAAAAATAATCTCCTGAAAATTCATGACTAATACTTTAACAAAATTGAACTTTATTTCCTACCCCCTTTGTAATTTTAGGGTACTACATTCAGGCCACTGGGGGTTGCCAGAAGTAGCTTTTATTGTTCAGTATGTGTATAAGATTCAGTGTGGAAATTTTCATGACTAATGAAATGACAACCCAAAATACGTCGCTGGCTCATCCTCTATAAAGAAATTATCTGTTGTTATATTTCTGTCTCGTTCTAAATATGGTTCGGCTAATGTCAATGTGACAAACTCACCCAACCATTGTGAGCTTCGGGCTTCATCTTTCCCCAAATTAGGGAAACCGTTCACAATATATTTTGATTCAACGTCAACTGCTGACAAAACTTGATGCCAAATTTATGAGGCTTATTCGGCATATATGTAGGTACATATTGTGCAAACCTGCATTGAGCTTTCGTCGGAAGTAACTGTTCATCTATTGCGATTCGCAACTTCATTGTATTACATTGTATTTTCTACTGTATGAATAATGTGGCGAGCGAAGCAAAAATATAAGGATTATTTTGTACCAATCAAATTGACGGGTCCCGTAGAGATAGCTATACCATATATAAATCTCAAAAAGTAAAAGGCTTGGGGAAAAAACGGTGTGTATAAATTCTTTAGAAGAAATGATTAATTTACGAAGCAAAACGGTTGGAATTGATCAAGCGGTTTTCGAGATATTTCATTGCAAAGTTTGAATTCCACCAAATTGACGGATACCGTAAAGCTAGTGTTAAACTGTTTGAAATTCTTATAGAAAGTTACACTTAACTCAGAATCAATGTAAAAAGAAATATCCTAATTCAAAGAGAAACACTGATTCTAACGTATGTATCTACACTATTTTGACCAACGTGACTATAAACCTGAGGTATGTATATTACTAACATTGGTTTTAAGCCAAAACCAGAATTTAGATGCAAGAACACTGGTCTTATTTAATACAATTTAAATCACTTTTAACATATTAAAATTTAATTCTATTTCGAGTATTATTTCTTAAAATATAGTATAAATCAAAATTGAATAATTTTTGTGAAACAATATTTCTTCCTCAGGATAAGGAAGGAATAATTTATAATTATTTGTCGTGACAGAAGATATGCTACTTTACTTAAATAATTTGTATATTAGGGAATGTTTTTATATGGTATGGTAGATATTGATTTTGTACATACAAACACATTACATGCACATGTTCCAAAACCACATAACCAACCAACCAATTAATTTATCAAAAGATTATACTTTAGGTCTTTTCGGGAATGACTTAAAGTTAGCTAATTAACAAAATTTTATAAACAATAACTAAAATGACAAAGTTGAAGGCTCTTTAACTAGAAAGTAAATAATAGCACCAAAAAAACTTTTAAACTAATAAAAGCACTAACTCATTTTCACAATAACATTTCATAGAAGTCTATACCAGACTAAGAAATATATAATTCGGTATTCAGACTATTTTTTTTGTTAATCCTTTTGTCCAAACTACATATCAACCTTAAAAGCTTTTTAATAATCAGTCTAAACCATTAATTATCTTTATTCAGAATTGCTCTTCTAAGAAAAACCTGTATCAAAAAGTTAATTAATAACAGACACAGCAGCATTAAACATTGTCGCTATGCTTGGAGAGATTTCTATAAATATATTTAATTGACACTTAAATTAATCATGCATACAATCTGAATCGATTATTACGAATCTGAAGTGAGTAATTGAACGAATAGTAAACGGCCACAAAACATGGTCTGGGTTCTAATTCAAGAACTTGATAATATCCTCGCAAAGCATAGAGTATCTTGCAAAAAAGTGTTGTCATAAGTTTGAAAAACCTTGTACCCTGACTCTCAATTAAGATGGTGGTAAACTAAGTCGGTTTGGTAGGGGCTAGTCACTTTAAATTAACAAAACTGTGAAGCCTAAATAAAATGTCGGAAATAGGCCCAAGGCTTCACGTTTTTAACGAGCGATTTACGATTTTGTCATTACAACGCTGTCAACTGGGATCCATGTAGTATCAAAACCAGTGGGCATTGTGCAGCAGTGGCACCAGAGCCACATAACCTTGCGCGCTTGGGACCAAAACATTATTATTGGGGCTCTTTTAAGCTGTATAGCAAAAGAATTTTTTGGTTTTCAATCTATTTACGAAATGAGAGTATGAATTTTCTGCCAGTAAACCAGTGAGCCCTTAGCATTGACGCGTGGTCGATCATGCAGCTTAAAGAGCAGGGCATGTAACTCTTCTATGGCCTCCCTCGGCCGAATCAGAGTCAAGGGGATTGGCTCAAAAAAAGAAGACTCCTGCTGGCTCACAGCAGCAGGAACAAGGATGGGGGTGGTACAGTGCAACCTGCAACACAGTAGGGCTGCTTTGGTAGTCCTTTGCAGGGTGCTGGCCACCCAAGCTATTGACGTGGCTCTTGTACAGGAGTATGCTTTCTACTATCTTCTCCTGGTTTTCCTCTCAAATTAACCGATTGATTTCTGAAAGGGAATTTTTATTCAGAAGATATAACAAAAATAAAACTGTTGTGAATTTAGAAAGGTATAAATATGTTCGGAACTTAGTAACCTCTGCCATCCGTGGGGAAAAACCACGATTCTTTTCGTCAAAGCTTAGTCCTAATTTGCCTGCAAAGAAATTTTGGGCCAACATAAAGCAACTTGGAATCCATGGAAATGACTCTGTAGCCCAGGCCAATCTTAGCGTGAATGAGTTCAATAAATATTTTACAGCTGCAATGAGCAAAGTTGGTGATACTAATTGCTCTACGTCTACTGTTAATAATACTGGTACATTTAGTTTCCGCAACTCGGACTACGAAGAAGTCCGTAAAGCCTTCTATGCTATCAAATCTAACGCCACTGGACAGGACAACCTCCCACCTTTATTTCTCACGCAAATTCTTCCTGTAATTCTCCCATACATATCCCATATTTTTAATAGCTGTCTCATGAAATCACATTTTCCGCTTCAATGGAAAACGGCGAAAGTAATTGCACTACCTAAATGTAAATCTCCAAGTAGTCTTGCAGACTATCGTCCTATAAGTATCTTATGTTTTTTAGGTAAGGTACTAGAAAAAATAATGGCTTGGCAAATTGACAGCCACTGTGAGACGGGGTCCCTTTTGAGTCGGGCACAGTCTGGCTTTCGCAAACGCAAAAGATGTAACTGCACTTCTGAAGGTTACTACTGACCTTCGAATGGCTCTTGACTCCGGTAATGTTGCTTTCCTCGTTCTTCTTGACTTCAGTAAGGCTTTCGATAGTGTTGACCACATGCGCCTATTTACCAAATTGGCAACCCACATGAGGTTTACATTCTCTGCTACCTCTTTAATCCGTAATTACCTGCTAAATCGTTCCCAAAAAGTAAGGTTACATAACTCGATTTCGGATCCCTTACCGATAACCTGCGGCGTTCCACACGGCTCCATACTAGGAGCATTACTCTTCTCTATGTATATAAACGATCTTAGCAGTGTCGTGACAAGCTGCAAACTCCACATGTATGCAGATGATGTTCAGATCTACTTAAACAGCCCCCTTGGACTGGCTGAGAACTGTATTGCGAACATAAATGCAGATCTCAAGCGTATTTATCAATGATCTGTGTCCAACCGTCTACAACTTCCATCCATCCAATGGCGCTACAGCCCAAATCGAGCTTTGGCCTCCTCAAGGGCATTTCTCCAATTTTGACGGTCCCTTGCAGTATGTCTCCAGTTCCGGATGTTGAGCATTGACTCTGCGTCAGCCGTCACAGAGTCTATCCATCTCCTCCTGGGTCTACCTACTGGCCTACTTCCCGAAATTTCTGATGCCATAAGCCGTTTTGGGATGCGATTGTCCACCATTCTGATCACGTGGCCGGCTAGTCTCAATCTGTTGATTTTTATTAAAGTTGAGAGTTGTGGGTCGTCAAAAATTTCATACAACTCGTTGTTGTATCTTCTTCGCCATATTCCATCCTCTCTGATTGGGCCTATTATGCATCTGAGAATTTTCCTCTCGAACCTGTTGACTCGTTCCTCTATGTCCTGGGTCATAGTCCAAGTCTCGCTACCATAACACAGTACTGGTCGTATTACTGTTTTGTAGAGTGAGAGTTTCGTTTTCCTGTGCACAAATCTTGAGTGCAGGATTTGTTTTTGGGCATAAAAGGCTCTATTAGCCAGTAGTATTCGTCTGGTTATTTCTTCTTTTTCTTCGTTTCTTTTTGTGATAGTAGACCCAAGGTAGACTGTTTTATCGACTACTTCTAGGTTATGTTCGTCGATGGTTATATTTCTTCCCATTCTAAATCGTCCTGCTCTGGATTGTTGCATAACCTTCGTTTTTTCTTCGTTAATCTTCAGGCCTATGTCCTTTGCCGCCTCTTTTAATTCGACATAGACTTCTTTTGCTGCCAAAAAGGACCTTCCCACGATGTTTACGTCATCCGCATATCCAAGTAATTGTACCGACTGGGTAGCTATTGATGCACTTCTCTGGACTGACGTTTTCCTTATCACCCATTCTAGGGCCAGGTTGAAAAGTATGGGGGCCAGCCCATCTCCTTGTCTAAGCCCTTGACGTACTTCGAACTCCTCTGTTATAACATTCTGGATCCTCACTTTCGCCAGTGAGCTATTTGTGGCGCATTTGATCAGTTGTACCAACTTTGAAGGGATTCCTATTTCCTGCTGAAAGTCGACAAATATCTGATATACATCTACATTCCTTTCCCAGGTTTTCTCCAGAATTTGCCTTAAGGTCAGCAGTTGGTCCGATGTTGACCTGTTTGTCCTAAAACCAGCTTGATATTCTCTATAAGGCCTTCCGCTGTAGGTTCCAGTTTTTGTTTCACAAGGATTTTGTTTCACAAGGATTGTGAAGATTTTGTAGCTGGTGCTGAGGAGTGAGATGCCTCTGTAGTTTTTGCAGTTTAATTTATCTCCTTTCTTGTATATTGGACTATAATCGCTTTCTTCCAGTCCTCTGGTATAACTTCTTCCTCCCAGATGGTGCATATGAGTTCGTGTAAAGTTTGTAGCAGTTGGGGTCCTCCTTCCTTTAGCAGCTCAGCTGCTATTCCATCGGCGCCAGGCGATTTGTTGCTGCTCTGCCTTTTTACAGCTTCCCGCACCTCATCCAATGTTGGTGGTTCTATTGAGATGTTATCTTGGGGAATTACAAATGCCTCTGTCTCTGCATTCTCGTTTGATATGGAGATAGGGTTCAATAGGTTCTGAAAATACTCTCTCCACCTTTCCTTTATCCTATCAGGATCTGCCAACAAGTTCCCATCTATGTCCTTGCAGATGTCCGTTCTTGGCTGAAACTTGTTGGTGATCTGGCGAGTTCCTTTGTACGCTTGTCTAATTCTCCCTTCATTGAAGTCTTCCTGTATCTGTAAGATTTTCCTATTTAGATATTCCCTCTTCTTTTTTCTGCATAGCTTGTCTGCGGTTTTTCTTTTTTCCTTGAAGACTTCCATCCTTGCTCTTGTTGGCCTTGCGATGTACCCTCGGTGGCTCTGGTTTCTTTCTTCAATTGCTGCTCTACAGTTTTGGTCAAACCAATCAATTCTAGTCTGTCTGGGGGCCCAGCCTAGTGCCTCTTCTGCTGCCCCCTTTATGCTGTTTTTGACCTGTTCCCATTTGTCGTTGATGCTGGGCTGCTCATCTACCTCTCTCAAGTTTTGTACGACAGCATGTCAGCATGTTGGTAGGCATCTCTTATTTCTTCCCGTTTTAGCTTATCTATATCGTATTTTGGCTGAGTTTGCCCTCTATGCGTTTTAGTTGCTATCCGGGTTCTCAATTTCACTTTGACTAGATAGTGGTCCGAGCCACAGCACGCTCCTCTCATTGTTCTTACGTCCAGTATACTCGTGGCCCCTCTTCTTTCAATTAGGACGTGGTCAATTTGATTATTAGTTCCTCCGTCTGGTGACTGCCACGTCATCTTATGTATATCTTTGTGCGGGAACATTGTTGAGCTTACTACCATTGCGTTTGAGCTTGCGAAATCGATCAATCGACTACCATTGTCATTGGTAACGTTATGTAGGCTATGCTTTCCTCCTCTTCTTTTCCTACTTTGGCATTCATATCTCCAAGCACCATTTTAATATCGTTTGACGGTATTAACCTGATGGTGTTTGTTAGCTCTTGGTAGAATTCCTCTTTCTCCTCATCCGTTTTCTCTTCTGTGGGCGCGTGGACGTTTATAAGACTGATGTTATGTAACCTTGTCTTAATGCGAAGTGTGCATATTCTATTGCTGACTGGTTTGAAGTCCAGAATCAGAGATTTCATTTCCTTCTCTACGATGAATGCTACTCCGAACTCTCTTCTTCCATTTGATGATCCGCTGGAGAGTACCGTGTGGGTTTTTAGATCCATTATCCCACTGTGGGTCCATTTTGTTTCCTGAAGGGCAAATCCTGCCATATTTTTTTAATACTAATAAAAGCGAACGCAGAGCGCCCGTTCTGTTGAGCGTCCTGACGTTCCACGTTCCAAGATCGTATTCCATATTCCGTTGCCTGAGTCGTTGCCGTTGAGTCCGTCCTGTCCGAGGCCTGCCTTGAGGATTCGTGACGGGTAGGTTTTTACGGTGAAAGGTTGTCAGCCTGCCGCCCAACCCCCAACCTGGAGGACCAGTCCGGTATTTGCTTCGTTTTGAGGCGCGAAACACTCGCCTTTCACCCTCCTCAGTCTGTTACTCTTGCGTACACAAGAGCATCCAGGGGACACCCGATGTAAAATCTACATCTTCGTGGAGGTTGAGGTAGGATTCGGTAGCATATCGGAAAATCTTAGATCGTGAAGACCTTAGATCGCAGGTGGCGTTACCCAGGATTTATCTCTTTGACGTACCGGCACCATCAAAGGTCCCTGAGGCCTTGCTACCATTTGACCCCCTACGTCTACAACTTAATGCCTCTAAATCCCGTTGCATTCCAATATATTCCAATATATAGGAGTAAATTAGATACCGTCCGTTTTCCTCGTATCATTCTTATGAACACACAGCTACCTCATAAAACGCGTGTCATTAATCAAGGCGTTTATCTGAATTCTCAACTTACCTGCTGCGATCATATTTCCCATACATTATCTCAAATTTATGGTAACTTACCGCGCCTCTGGCTATACGCTTCCATCCTACCCTTGGGCTGGCGCTCAAAGATAATTAAATCTCTAGTGTTACCATACTTTACTTATGCTGCATGTCGTGGTAAGCTTAATGTTGCCTTCAACGACTGCGAAAGGTTTGTCTAGAGTCTTCGCCGATATGATCACATCAGCCCAATACGTTTTTCCCTTCTGGAATGCACAATTGATGATTTATCTACTCCTCAAGGCATTGACTTTTGTTTATAAGCTTCTACATTCCGACCGTCCATCTTACTTACATGAGTATTTCCGAATTGGACGTACGTCTAGAAGAACGTTATTTATACTGACCAGAGTCTCTTTCTGGGTTGGGCAAAGATCTTTTTTTTATTAATTCGCTTCAAGTTTGGAATAGTCTGCCTAACTACGTACAAAATGCGGGGTCGTTGAATGTGTTCAGGAAACGCCTCTTCAATTTTTTGAATAACCAGTAATATCTCTTCAACTACATTCTTTTTAATTTTTACTTGTTTACTTTTGTTTCTTCTCTCACTTTTTATTAGTTCACTCACTCGTTCCGCTTTTTATTAATTATTGTATTGTAATTACAATGTACATGCGCTTTTAAGCGCCAAAAGATTATGTAATCTTGATGTACAGTACATGAATAAACGAAATAAATAAATAAATAGTGGGGTGAACAAGAGAGGTGAATACTTTTTTGATTACACTCCACGAAATTAATTTGAAGACACCTACTTTTCCCAACTTCGAAGTTCCGTTATTCAAAAACCAAGCATTTATATGAGTTACCAAAAATATCGAAATTTAGGGAATTTTGTGTAGATTGGTTTCGAATTCAAAAATATCCCGTTTTCCATGGAATTTTAAAAGAGGAGCGGTAAATTTGAGCAAACTTCTAAAATTATACCTTGGAAATGCGAAATTAATTTGAAGACACTGCCATATTTCTATTATTTTTTAGTTGTACAATAATTTTTTTTACATCTTAATATTTGGTTGGTCCACCTTGATTATTTATCACCTGAAAACAACGATTTGGCATTGAATTAATTAATTTTTTTATCATATCATCTGGAACTTCTTCCCACGTAGACAAAATTGATCATTTAAGCTCCTAAACACTGTTGATTCGAGTTCCGTTATTTTAGGTTTTCCCGGCCATCCATCCTCACAGGGTTTCAATTGGATTGATATCAAGACTTCGTGCGGGCCTCTCCATTAAAGGGATGTTTGCTTCTGCTAACCATTGTTTTGTTCTCCTAGCAGTGTGTATGGGCGCGTTATCCTGCTGGAAAATAAAGTTTGGTTCAGCGAGTTCTCAGGATACTCTTCCATTACCATTTCTAGGAGTTCCACGTAGCTGTCCGCATTCGTTCGTACAGCAACCCAGCACAACCTTGTTTTGTCGAGGAAACCGAAAGCACCCCACACCATAACGCTCCCGCCTCCTGAATGACTGCTCATTCGGACTTATGGTGCTCTTCCTACATCCTGCAAATAAGCCAATTGCACATCCACCAGAATCATCCAGATTAATTTTTTTTCATCACTGAAGATCACTCTTTCATTCGTGAGTCCAGGACGTGTGACTTTCAGCAAAAGCCAGGCGACGAACTTTGTGTTCATAAAGTTCGGATTGGCTTACAAAATTTGTTGGATACGTCTAACACCAATTGAAAGATCTAGTTTCAATTTAATGGCGAAAGGACTAAGTTTTCCCACGGTTGCTTCTTGAAATACGCGGGTATTCTGAGGAGTTGCCAATTTTCACAGCACCTGTGGCATTTATGACACCGTAATCATTACCCAAATTGAGAAAATTACACACAACAGTAACAGATCTTCTACTTTTCGATGCAATTGGCCCTTTTGACAACCCTGTTTGCAAGGATTTGTCCCCTTTCTACGTCATTCAATTTTAATCCTCGAACAATAGTAAAAAAAACACTTAAACAATGAAAATTTGACTCGATCGAACTTTAAATCACTCAAATTCATTGACAATATGAATGGGTATGATATTCGGGTCCAAAATTGGGGCGTTGCGCCCACAATTTTTCAGGCTAGTTGGGATGTGGGTTTGACCTCTTCGGTCCACATGATTAACTTCCCAGTATGATGAACGAAGATGGATTAAACTGACTTCTGACAAAATAGTTATACGTTAAGCACTAGTGGAAAATTGGCTAGTATCAGAACTGATGACAAAGCAATCCCGAGAGAAGCTAGTTCAAATAATTATAATAGTAGTATATCCACAAGATTTTTCTAGAGAATTTGTTTTTCCTGAACCTTAGCAAACACACATGTCCTCCGTATTTCGTTCTGCACTAAAGCGTGTGTTCAAATTCGTATTGAGCGTGCTGAAGCGCCGTTGACAAACTGAGAAGCGAATGACTTCATTTGGAAATTCCAAAGCTTTCCGGAGATATTAGCAAAACTGTAACTGTTTGGTACTTGTCAGACTTGACCAAAAAGAACAAATTTTGTGTAACTACTGAAAATCCCGGGATAAACCGCAATTTCCTGAAACTGTATCACCCGTAGAAAGCAATTCCTTGTCAAAAAGTGTTAATCCAAGGTTTGAAAAATTCGCACTGTTTGTAAAGGGTAACGAAATTTTGAAAGGTTGTCGGACTTTGACAAGTGATGTTTTTTTCCAAGGCTATCGCTGTGCAGAAGCCAAAAATATCACTTCGTTAAGAACGGGTCTCATTGCATCGAGTTTATTAGATATTAGCAAAACTTGTCAATTTAAGGTCTTTCTGACAATTAGCCGACCGAATATTATGAAATTTTATTCAGATAATTTCTTCGTTAATATTTTTTTTTTCAGAACCTCAATGAAGTCGATATAGTTTTGAGTTCGCGCGGTATCGTGCAGATACAAAAATCATAAACGTCGTTTAAACAAAAAAAAAAAAACGGTTCTGCCGAATTTTATGAAAATCTTTTCAGATCATATTTTGGTTAATACTCTTCGAACGGCACGTCAACTAAGTCGATATCTTTTATAGTTCGCGCGATATCGTGCAGGTACAAAAATCACTTATGTCATTCAAACGAAAAAACCGCTCGACCGAATATTATAAAAACCTTTTGAGATTACATTGTCGCTAATACGCTTCGAACGGCACCTCAAGTAAGTCAATATCCTTCGTGGTTCGGGCAATATCGTGCAGGTACAAAAATCACTTAAACCACTGAAACAAAAAAACGGCTCGACCGAATTTTATGAAAATCTTTTCAGGTCATATTTCGGTTAATACGCTTCGAACGACACCTCAACGAAGTCAATATCTTTTTTGGTTCGCGCGATATCGTGCAGGAAAAAATTACCACATCCGTACGCACACACACACACACACATACTTCCTCCCAATTTTTTGCTTCAAATGCTCCTAGGACCTTGGAAGATGAAAATACGTCGAAATTTTCGATTTCGATTTTCGGACCGATTACAATAACTTCCTATACTGGGAAGTTAATAAATGGGCGTAATTTGAAGTGAGTTAATTTCGCATTTCCAAGGTATATTTTTAGGAGTTTGCTCAAATTTTCTCTTCCCCTTCTAGAATTCCATGGAAAACGGATATTTTTGAATCCAAAACTCAAAAATCACAAAACTCCCTAAATTTTGATATTTTAGGTAACTCATATAAATTTGCATAACGGAACTTCAAAGTTGGGAAAAGTAGGTGTCTTCAAATTAATTTCGTGGACTGTATCTCTTAACTACTAACCTGGACATCACGCTAGCACTTACGTGAGTGACTGGCGGGTCTCAGATGAGCCATCGTGCTCAGGCCACAGAAACATTTACTTTATGGTGGGTGAGTCTTTGAATAGAGTGGGCACATGTAGGAATCCTAGATTATACGAACTGGAAAGACTTTCGGAGCGATGGATGTAGAACTCGCGGACTTCCTTACAGAGGCGGTTACTGCTGCTTACAACAATTACTGCCCCGTTCTGATGTTGCAACAGAAAAACTCCATGGTAGAATAATGAGCTCTGCAAGTTGAGACACGCTACGAGGAAACTATTCAACGCAGCCAAGAAGAGCGGCAACTGGGAGAGTTATAAAAACTCACTAACCACCTATAACAGGGCGATCAGACGAGCAAAAAGAAATACCTGGAGGAATTTCTGCAATAGTGTCGAAGACCTTAGAGACTCAGCAAAAATCCACAAGCTTTATTAAAGGGCTTATCGGGAGATCTTGGATCTATCAAGAGAACCGAGCGCTCTTTCACACAGTCTGGGGAAGAAACTGGGGATAATATTGCTCCAGACACACTTCCCAGGCACAATCATTTATTCAAATGGGAACACAATTTCTGTTGGTAGCCAAAAAGCCCACTTTCTAAAGTGACCAAAGCTGCCTGGGCAGAAACAAACACCCTGCTTAACCACGAAGCTATTAGGGAGGCGATTAGATCATTCAAACCATACAAGTCTCTTGGAGCAGACGGAATCTATCCCATTCTGCTACAGGAGGAGTGCGACCTATTCACTCCCTTATTAGGCAATATATTCAGGGCGTCCTTCGCATCTGTCTGGAGGAACGTCAACATAATATTTATACCTAAACCAGGGCTTTCGGATTACACCTCGGCAAAATTTTTCAGGCCTTAAGTCTGTCGCCTTTTGCCTTGAAGACAATTGAGAAAATTGTCGACCGAAGATAAAGGAAACTTATCTTCAACGCCAACCTACAGCTTAATAGCTCCTATCAGCATGCGCACCAGGCGGGCAAGTCGAGCGAGACAGCACTGCCCAATCTGGTGCTAGGGCTGGAATGCACAGTACTAAACACAGGAGTTGCGCTGACGGCCTTCCTTATTATCGAAGGAGCCTTCGACAATACATCCCTTGATACTATAGCTAGGGCTCTAACTAGCGGAGGTTTAAGTAGCACTTTCTGCAACTGGATCGACTCTCACAAACTAATAGTCTCTCATGTTGAAGGGTCTCTGGAGGACACTATAGCAAAAGGTTGTCCACAGGGAGCAGTTTTATCTCCACTTCTCTGGTGCCTTTGTTAGAAGAACTCTTAGAGCTGCTCAACGGTCGAAAGTTCTTCGCCCATGGTTACGCTGACGATGTTGTCATAGCAGTTACATGTGAAACTGAAGGATCCATGTTAAGGCGCCTGCAGCAGGCACTAGATCTGATCTCTAGCTGGTGCGAGAGCGTAGGACTAAAAGTCGTTCCCGACCAAAACGTTTCTGGTTCCTTTCACCAGGAAGCGATCACTAACGGGACTCTTAGAGCCTACACTCGCAGGCAAAACTATAGGCTTTTCACAATAAGCCAAATATTTAGGAGTGACGCTTGATGCCAAGCTCAACTGGAACCAGCACATGGACACTCTGATGAGCAGAATGTGGAGATCCTGGGCTTGTCATTTATTGGATATACACCGCCATTATTAGGCCCATGGTAACTTATGGAGCTTTAGTTTGGTGGCACAGAACGACGCTTAAGGGTTTCATAACCAATTTAAGCATAATTCAAAGAATGTCCTGCCTCTCCATCTCGGAAGCCATTCGCAATTCCCCGACGCGACGGCGCCGCTGGAGACTCTCCTTAATCTGGTACCCCTCCACCTTGAGGTAGAGAAGTCCGCCATAAACGCGGCGCTGCTGCTGAAAGCGAATGGTCACCTGGGCGCTGGTTTTGGGCGAGGACATTCTATAATAATCAACATCTTAGAACAGATTGCGGAAGCGGGGATGCTATCGGACTGCATGCCCTTTAGAATCTCAAAATTCGAGCAACCTTCTGTGCACATGCAGGATAAGCTAACCTGGACTTTTCCTAAAGTATTGCCGGGCGTGGTAGTATAGTACAAGAATGAGTAACGGCAGTCTTCTACCGAATAAATAATCCCCCGTTCTCCACTGGATAATAAATTTTTTTGACTGAAAAAAATTTAAGGCAGTCAAGGAAAATTGGAAAAAACAAAGGTTCTGATTTGATTTTAATAGAGAGAGGACGGAAAAAGTTTTGAGGCCAAAATATCTTTTGATTTTGGTTGGAGAAAGAAATTAAAGTCCTGGAACATACAGTTTTTTGGGGAATTTTGCTTGAAGTGCTATATTTAAGGGGTTTTTAAACTTGCGATTGGAAAAATAAGTTAGATGCAATTTTTTCTGGTAAAAAAGTTTTCTGGAAGAGAAAACCAGAAGTTTTGGGAAGTGGTCTGGTGGAATTTTATAGACGCGCAATGGGCCAACCCCTGACTGAACCTCAAATTCCGAAGGTGGAGATGGTTCCGAACTCCTATAACAATTGGTAGTAGAAACGGTATTGGCTGCGGTAGTTGAAGTGAGGACGGGAGAACCTTAAGGTAATCTAGTTTATTAAGCTAGGTGATATGGAAGTTGGCTAGAGTAAGACAATGGCTCTCCAGTAAGCAGATAAGCGGGTCCTGTTACTAGGGAGATACCTATAGGTGGAGATGGACCTGACGGATTATTAAGGGACAGTCCCTTATTAAGGGACAGGATTCCGCGCTAGTTTTTATTTGGAAGACTAAATAATTTTTCATTTAGAAATGAAATTTATTAATGTTCTGAAGTTTTTTTTTTAGCTGTATTTCATAATTTTAATGTGACAGGGTTCCATGGTTAATGCTTTTTTTCACGCTCAAAAAACAGCAGAATATTTAGGAAATAAAACTACTAAGTTACACATTTGCTCCATAATATTTAAGAAATAATAAATACAGCCAATATATACATACATACTTACAAAACCCAAATGTCTGTAGATGTTGCTATTTTAAATTCTAAAAAAGGCTTTTTGATAGATTTACGATCAGAAACCACATTTCAGGAATTTATTTGAAAACCAAAGCAAATTGCTACCAAATTATAAGTGCCAGGTGTATTTCCGCGTCCTTGCGATCCAGATGAAAGAAACTTTTCGTTATATAATTAACTAACTGCTGATGGGGCGCAATATTGCCTACTGCACCGGGCGCAAAAAAATCATGCGGGGCCGTATAGGGCGTTCCTTTTCGTATAAAATGTTTTCTCTTTGATTTTATCAATTTCAGACACCTTTATTTCGCCGCAAGTGCTTCGAATTGTATATTCTAAATTTTATGTTTAACTCTAACAAGAAATTTACGTTTTGTTCTTTTATGAGTGATATCATAAGGAAAAGTGTGGAGGCTCTTACAATTAACAAATTCCAATACTAGCACGAAGGTCTTTTACATATAACTAGCTAAATACTCACTCTTCCCTGGTTAATTCATCCTCTTCTACCAGCATTAAACTCATGTTAAAATGTTGAGGCTTCAGTCCTTCTGGGCATATCGTTACCGCCGGAAAAGGAATATTCCATATTTCTGACTTCTTATCGTCGAAACTAACAATGATGGGCGAATCCTGCCACTTAGCCCAAAAAATATATACCATTCTTGCGCAAAATGAAATCGAAACGATAACAACCACAAACCAAAATAATCTGGAAAGAAAAATTTTTTAAATATGTAAACAAGAACTTTTAAAGTCTGGTTTGTTACTTTTCCCACTTTGAATAGGATTCCTCGCCGAGGTATTGCAAACCGTGAATTGTAGACTTTTTGCAATATTCTCGAAAACATTCGCTGCAAGCCTTTTTTCTGATAACAACATTGTTTCGCCCTTTACGATTATTCACATATGGTTTTACAATTATGTATGGCATTGGAAGATCCGTTCCATTATGTACCATGTTATTTCCTTTAAACTTTCTCATTTTAAATGCACGAAAACACTGCGCTCTGTGGCAAAATATAAATCTAAATATAAATCTCCATTTTTTAATAAATTAAAAAAAAAACACTTGCCTAAGCAATTTCTATTCTCGGACTAAACGTGAAATCGCGACATAAAGCCAAACTATAATAAAACAAACTGCAGGTAACAGCAATTGCTCGTAAATGCACTAGATAATTAAACTGCATTAGACCGAGCTGGGAAAATTATAAACCTTAAGCACATTTTGTAAAAATTTGATGTGTTGTCCAGATGACCAGGCACGTGAGGATAACAAAGGACAAGGGTATTGGATCGATACAAACTTTGTTTCCTGCCTTAATAAATAATGAGCATAGGGGGCTGGGGACTTTGAAAGTTGTGTTTACACGAAGGCCTAAATACGTTCATTATTATTATCCGGGAATGTGTTACATCGTTTATCAATTGACATATTGTCATCTTGATTAGCTTTTATGATGAGTTATGAATTCAAGTGTTTTGATAAATCGAGGTTTAGTTTGAAGAGTTCATATCAGATTTTTACTTATCCAGAGATCACTATAAAAGATACAAATTTCGGCTGAAAACCCAACGGGAATTGAAGCTCCACTGACATTCTCCAAACAAGCCAATTCATCGTAAGTACATTACCTTGACGAACGCCGATAATTCCACCTACAAACTGAGCAGTTAAATCTTCAACGCCTCCTCTGGAAAGGAGGTTACGGATGAATCCCTTCAACAAGAAGCCCTTCTAGGGCGTAGACGCAAAAGTAAAACGACACTGAAAAGGATAGGAGACCAACATCACCAGATAGTCCAGTCAAAATAGACGAAAAAACGCCATAATTGGAAGATAATTCAGAAGTTGCTGAAAATTGGAACAGCCCTTAAAAACATTATTATACATAAGCTGTAGAGACTGCCACGCGATTGGACGACTGCAAACTTTTTTATTCAAGGTCAAAGGGTCAAAATATCAGTTTTTTGCAAATATATGCTAAACCGTTCGTCTTATCCGAAAATTGTGTTTACAACGTTTGTAGATTAGGCGATTATCTACAAAAAAAATATATTATACATTTTCTCGTAGGAATTGCCATTTCTGAGATATTGTCGTTTTAATAAGTTAAAATACTCATATTCTATCATTCCCGACTTGTAAAGGTCATCAGAAATTTAATAAATCCTTTGTTGGATTACGCGGCTAATATTTTCAGGGGTGATTCCTGGATGTCTTTGGAGAAAAAAATTGTTCTACAGAGGGCGGCTATCTCCACTATCCACTAAGATACAGGGTGATTAGGGAAAAACATTTTTTTTTTTTTTTTTAAATTTACTGAAATTTGAATAACTCCTAAAGTAATTATCATAAAGTATCCTAATTAGGCTCATCTTTTAGGTAAATGTGTATTATTTTATTTGGTATAAAGCACAGCAACCTGAGTGACTCCGTTCAAAAAATATGCAGGCTCAAACCTTGGTTAAAGAAAAAGTCTCTTAAGCTAAGAACTTTTTATTATCAGTGTAGTCTATCATATAAAAAAAATCACTGTCACTAGCTTCACCTTTTTTCAGTATAAGCTGAATATGAGCCAGTTTCCAAGAGTCAGTATAAACTCCGGAGAAGTATGAAAGTGCAAAGGTTTACCCAAACGCTCTGCGTTTGCGCAGAGGTTTACCCAAAGGTGAGGAGTGGAGTTTATGAGTTTACCTCTCCTCGATCGGAGGATGTCTGCACGCTCTGTAGGCGGCTTCTTTGGTTTTAATTGCGTTCATATACTCTCGTTTAAGCCGTCCAAGCTGACTAGGCTTTATGGATTTGGAGTATTGAGGAATGCTTAAATGCATTCCAGCCAATATAATTTTGGTAATACGGAAGGCCGCAAAATTGACATCGCGGAAAATATAGATCCCAGTCAGCAGCTTAGAAAATAGATAGTAATAGATCTACTCCACATTATTTTTGTTTTGCGAATTTAGTGGCCACTTGTAAAATTCTACTCCAGCTTTCGAAATTTCCACATCATTCATTATATTTGTACTTAAGATATGTAAATGAACGCATCCCTCTTTTGAGTTCTGACGATATCACGTAATTCCAAATTTTCACCAACGACAACATCGGCGATATCGTTGGCGCATTGAAGCGTCTTGCTTTTGCCTCTGCAGTGGTCTTACCGGCTCTAAATACAGGCCCCTGTGCTGTATGTCGAGTCGTGATTTGTGACAAGTTTTTTGAGTTGAAGAAAGTGACGTTTTAATCGAATTACGATTTTCAGCATAGTGACCTAGAGTAGAAGTGCTAAGTGCGAGTTTAGACCCCTATGCTGAAAGTCGCAAATCATCTGAGGCACCACTTTCTTCAACTCAAAAAACTTGTCACAAATCACGACTCGACATTCAGCACAGGGGCCAAAATTTTGATTGTACTGACGAAAAAAAGTTTGCAGTTTTACCACAATTGGTTTTTTCACCGAACTGTCGCTCAGTGCGGCAAAAGGCCGAAAAGCTGGCCAAAAGTCTTTAACATTAACCAATTAATTTGAAATTTGATATAGAGGGTTTTTAGGGTCGGTGATCACGAATTTGGTGTCCATTTTTCCATAAACAAGATGGCGACTTCAAAATGGCGACTATAAGTAGTGAAATATTCTTCAATCGCTACAAAACTTGGTATACGGGGGTTTTTCGGGTCGCTGATTTCGAATTTAGCGGCCTTTTACTAATAAAAAAATAAAATTTTAAATAAAAACTTGTAAGGAAATCACTCCTGAAAATATTAAGAAAGACAAAAGATTTATTGAACGTCTGATGATCTTTACAAGTCGCAAATAAGTGGATACGAGTATTTTAAATCTTTAAAACGGAAAATTCAGAACATTTTTTTTTGCAAATAATAGTATGTATAATATACAAATTTTTTAAACATTATGATAACACTAACCATTTAAAATGTATTTGCAAAAATACAGTTATTTTGTCCCTGAAACTAGATGAAGGGTAGAAAATCGGAAGACTTTATAACCCCTTATAAGAACCCTAAAAGGAAGCTCTCTGCCACATTCATTTAAGCCCGTACCCAATTATTTCCGCTATTTTGCTTTTTCGACTTAATTTACCTGTACTGTTTCCGAACTCAACAAATATAAAGCATATTCTGAAAAATTTTATGCAGCAATTTATAAAAACAATATTCATATAAATATATTATATAATACATGCATAACATATGTAATATGAATCCATTAAAAGGTTATTTATACACAAATATGGTGGAAATGACCCATAATATGATGCACTTTTTAAATAAAAACGTGCATCGACTAAAAGATCGCAAAAAGTCTCAATTTTTTTTGTTTGAATTTTCTAGCAAAAATAATAAATTGATTTCCTAACAAAAACTAGTTGGGATAAGGGTTTGACCACTTCGGTCCACACGATTAACTTCCCAGTATGATGAACGAAGACGGAATAGTAAACTGACTTCTTACAAAATAGTTATACGTTTAGCACTAGTGGAAAATTGGCTAGTATCAGAACTGATGACAAAGCAATCCCACGAGAAGCTAGTTCAAATAACTATAATAGTAGTAAATCCACAAGATTTTTCTAGAGAATTTGTTTTTTCTGAACGTTAGCAAACAAACATGTCCTCCGTATTTCGTTCGCTGCACTAAAGCGGGTGATCAAATTCGTATTGAGCGTGCTGATGCGCCGTTGACAAACTGAGAAGCCAGTGACTTCATTTGGAAATTCCAAAGCTTTCCGGAGATATTAGAAAACTGTAACTGTTAAGTACTTGTCAGACTTGAGCAAAAAGAACAAATTTTGCAGTAACTACTGGAAATCCCAGGATGAGAAGCAACTTTCTGAAACTGTATCACGCGTAGAAAATAATTCCCCGTCAATTTTTTTTCAGAGCATTTCTTCGTTAATATTCTTTTTTCGGCACCTCAATGAAGTCGATATAGTTTTTAGTTTGGGCGGTATCCTGCAGGCACAAAAATCATAAACGTCGTTTAAACAGAAAAAACAAAGAGGTTTCAAGGGACACCCGGATGGAACGAAGTCCCTTTCGATTAATTAGTGAAGGAATTGTAATAAAAATTTTGTTTTTAAGTTATACTATTTTTTTTATTATTAATAAATATAATGTAATATAAACTTAATCAGTAAGCTCAATTTTAGTAGTAATTGGCTTGTGGTAACTGTTGGGATTCGATTCAATAAAACACCTTTTTACAATATGTATCTTTATTTTTAATATAAAAAGAGATTGAAGCTGAAGCGTGATGCGCTCAGCTACTTAACAAACAACTAACTGAAAAAGGCTACTCAACCAGAAAAAAGCACACAGGCTTACAAAACAAAAAGACAGCATTGCCAGAATTCTAACACTCGCCTCTCAATGCTGTATGACAAAAACAAAAAACAAAATAAAAAACTAGAAGTATTCTTCGCACAACCCCAATAACCTTGTCAATTTTGCATGACTGTTGTTCTTGAGGTTCTTGGTGAAAATATCCGCTATCATTTCCTGGCTTGGTACGTATTGCAATTCCATCAGTCCCTTTTGGTAAACCTCTCGAACGTAGTGGACCCTTATGTCGATATGTTTGCTCTTGGAGTGGTATATAGGATTTTTTACCAATTTCTGGGCACTCAAATTGTCTCCATTTAAAACCGTTGGCCCCTCCAGCACTCCAGGAAAACCAATTTCCTTTATGATGTTACGCAAGTAAACAATCTCTTTTGCAGCAGCGGATAAAGCAATATATTCTGCTTCAGTGCTGCTCAATGCTACTGAGGTCTGCTTCTTCGTCTCCCAGGATATTGCGCCGCTTGCCAGAATCATAACCACACCTGTGTACGATTTTCTATCCTCTGCATCCGAAGCCCAATCTGCATCGGCATAGCCCACTAATGGCTTATTCGATTTTTTGTATATCAATCCTAATTCCTTTGTATGATATAAATACCTTAGTACTTGTCTAGCAGCTTGTAGATGCTCAGCATGAGGACGGTTATTATACTGCGCGAGTTTACAAACCGAATATATAATGTCCGGCCGTGTTGATATTCCAATATACATTAATGAGCCAATTATTGACTGATAAATTTTAGCTTCGATAAGTTCACATTTTGAACAGTCTAAGCATTTTTTAAACTTAGTTCCTGGATCTAGTGGGATATGACCTTTTCTGCAATTTACCATGCCTTCTTCCACCAGTAGTTTTTCGATAAGCTGTTTCTGTGAAATCTTTATTTGACCTTTCTCACCTTCTCTATAGATTTCAATGCCTAAATAATAACTGACGGGACCCTTGTCAACTGTGTCAAATTCTCGAGCAATTATTTCTTTGATCTCTTCCATTGTGTTCTGATATTTGCAAATAATTAGTATGTCATCCACATAAATCACCATAATAGTTAACTCATCCTTAAAATATTTTGTGTAGACACAGCTATCTAATTTACACTGTAGAAACCCGTTCTTTTGCAGTACTGAATCTAATTTTCCATTCCATTCACGTCCGGCTTGCTTCAGGCCATATATTGCCTTTTTTAGTTTACATACCTTTTTGGGTTGGTCTGGGTTAACAAATAGTTCAGGCTGCTCCATGTATACATCATATTCTAATTCGCCATTAAGGTAGGCAGCTGTGACATCCACTTGATGAACTAGAAGTTCATACTCTACTGATAAGGCTAATACTAAACGTATTGTGGAATATCTAGCTACCGGTGAAAAAGTCTCTCCATAATCAATGCCAAAAATCTGACTGCAGCCCTTAGCTACAAGTCTTGATTTGTAACGCTCGATTTTACCTTCCTTATTTTTCTTTATATTGAACAGCCACTTTGATTTTATAGCTTTCTTTCTTTCCGGTAAGTCAACTAATTCCCATGTATCATTTGCCATTAATGTGTCAAACTCCGTTTGCATCGATTCTTTCCAATCTCGCCAATCGGAACGAGTGCTTGCCTCTTGGATGTTGCTAGGATTAATGTTTTTAGTATAACTTGCAGTGTACAGATTACTAACCTTTTTTGGCCTGCCTGGTTTACCTGTTCTTAGAATTTTAGGCCTACCTTTCCGTTTATTTTTCATGTCGATGTTAGTATCTCCACATTCCTCTGAAGTCATTTCGTCTGCCCGAATTTCAATTTCCTCATACTTATCTGCAGTACTTTTCTCGCCTTCCAGATTTTCACCTATAGTCTCTTCAATACCACCGAAAAACTCTTCTGATGATCCATTCGTTTTTCCTTTTTCTATTTCTTTACTCGAGGTATTACCTTCATCAACCGCAACTTCAAACTTTACAGATTCATGTAACGAGTCCCCATTAGTGCACGAAGCGCCGGCATCCTCCAAAAACGTAACGTCTCTACTTTTGTATATTCTTCTCGAATCCGAATCATATAGTCGATAAGCCTTGGTGTCATTACAATAACCAACCATTATACACTCCGTTCCTTTTGGTTGAAACTTAGACTTTTTTGAGTTCCTATCCAACATCACTGCTTTACACCCGAATATTCTTAGGTGTTTTACTGATGGTTTAATTCCCTTCCATAGCTCTATTGGAGTTTTATCTTTTAGGAGTTTCGACGGCGACCTATTCCTAATATATGCTGCCGTGTTTACTGCTTCGGCCCATAATGTTTCTGGTAATCCAGAATCAAGCAGCAGGCATCGTGCCATTTCTACTAATGTCCGGTTATATCGCTCTGCAACACCGTTGAGTTGTGGAGTGTAAGGTGTTGTCAACTGACGAGTAATGCCACACTCTTCTAAATATTTTGTGAAGTCATTGCTCACGTACTCTCCACCGTTATCACTTCTCAGGGTCTTTATTTTTTTGTCGGTTAAATTTTCCACCATTGCTTTAAAATTTTTAAACACTTCCAAGATTTCTGATTTCCTTTTTAGAAAATAAACATGCACCATTCGCGAAAAATCATCAACGAAAGTTGCAAAATATAACGCACCACCGTTTGACTGTATTCGCATTGGGCCACAAATGTCCGTATGTATAATCTCTAATATATTGTTTGAATGGATATCCGAATTTTTTCCAAAAGGTTTTACTGTCATTTTTGACTTAATACACGTTTCGCACTTCAGCTGTCCTGTGTAATTTCCGAATTGTAATCCTCTTACCATTTCCTTATTTTTTAGGATCACTAAACTATTTGCATTTAGATGTCCATATCGTTTATGCCATTTAACAAAATCTGCTTCACTGTTTTTTGTATACGAATACAGTCTCTCGACTCGGTCGCGGTATAAGTATAAATCGTCCTTCTTACTTGCACTCAATATTGTTCGATAATTTGCATCTAAAATTTTTGCTTCCTCATCTCCGAAATAAATTTTATACCTTTTAGTTATTTTAGAAACGGACAAGAAATTACCTTCTAGCGATGGCACATAGAAAACGTCTTTTAACGTAATGTCATGTGTTTCACTTTTGATTAGTACTGTACCCTGGCCTTGTGCGAATAAAAATTTCTTCCCTGCTAGTTCTATACGCTCCTCGCCGGTTACAAACGTATTGAACATGGCCTTATCACAACACATATGCGCGGTCGCACCGCTATCTAGGCACCAGTCATGCCTTCCCATTACTGATGTATTGGTTGCCGTTAACATGACAAAAGAACTTGTTGGTCGATTGCTACTATTCCCTTTGTGGGTATTGGAGTTAAACTTTTTGTTCCTCACGTCTCTACAGTTCATAGCAAGGTGGCCTTTTCTACCACATGCATAACATTTTCTATCTTCATATTTTCTCCGTCTGGTGCTGTTTGGACTATTTTGTGATTGTATTTGATTTCCACTAATTATGGCACTAAAAGCATGCGTGTTCACCCTGTCTGCTTTCGGTTCTTCAGAATTTCTCCTATTATATTCTTCCTGGAGTTTAATTTTTAGAAGCTGCATTTTTGGCAAGGCGTCACGTGACTCCATGGCCACTACAAAACTTTCATACGCTGTTGGTAAACTTGAAAGTAATATAATTACCTGCATTTCGTCATCGAGCACCACGTCAATTTCACTTAATTTCTCCACTGTATCTGAAAAATTGGTGAGATGCTCCGTCATCGTTTGCCTGTCCTCCATTTTAAGTTGCAGGAGTTGTTTATAGAGCGAAACTTTTCTGGCTGGGCCTTTGCCACTATAAATTCCTTCCAAGGTTTCCCAGGCCTCTTTAGACACTTTACACTTTTTTATATAATTTAGTTGACTGGGTTTTACACAAAGTAATATTGTCGCTAACGCCTTTTCGTCTTTCTCGTCCCATTTTCTTCTTTCTGCTTCTAGGCCTTCGGTTTTTATGCACGTTCCATTAACGTACGACCATAACTCCAAATGAATGAGGACACTTTTCATCTGCACTTTCCACCCAGAATAGTTTCCTCCATCCAGTTTTTCTATCTGGTACAGGGAGGACATTTTTTTTCTTTTCTTTATTTCACACAGTTTAATACTCTTTTTTTTCTTCTTTGTGCACACAGCAGTCTCTTTTTTTTTTTTATTTATTCAAAGATATATCGTTCCCTGGGCCCATAACCCTTGTTGGGATTCGATTCAATAAAACACCTTTTTACAATATGTATCTTTATTTTTAATATAAAAAGAGATTGAAGCTGAAGCGTGATGCGCTCAGCTACTTAACAAACAACTAACTGAAAAAGGCTACTCAACCAGAAAAAAGCACACAGGCTTACAAAACAAAAAGACAGCATTGCCAGAATTCTAACAGTAACTGAAGTAGGAAACATATGTTTGGGATTCTATTTTATTTAAATGTCTTGAAAAAACTGCATCAATGGTAGTATTATATTTTGTTGTTGATTCTGCTGGATTATTGTTTATTCTTAAATCAAATTCTTTCTCTAGAAACTGTAGTAATGGTTTTGATTTTTCATTACTGAAGTTGATGTTAAAATCACCGGCTGAGTGGAACTTTATCTAAATTTTTGTTGTATCTGCTAAGCGTTCGAGATACATCTTTAGAATACTCTAGCAGTGCTCGATGAATGAACTCCTGAATATCTATTAATTTGTTATTTGGTGAGACATATATGACTCCCATGATTAAGGTAACGCCGTTTTCCATTACACACTCTGCTGCACATAAATCTGCAACACTTGTACTTGCAACAAAAGCAACAAAAACAACAAAAACAAAAAAACAACAAAAACAACAAAAGCAACAAAAGCAACAAAAACAACAAAAACATCAAAAACGACAAAAGCAACAAAAACAACAAAAACAACAAAAACGTCAAAAACAACAAAAACAACAAAAACATCAAAAACAAAAACAACAAAAACAACAAAAACAACAAAAACAACAAAAGCAACAAAAACAACAAAATCATCAAAAACAACAAAAGCAAAAAAAACAACAAAAACAACAAAAACAACAAAAATAACAAAAACAACAAAAACAACAAAAATAACAAAAACAACAAAAGCAACAAAAACAACAAAAACAACGAAAACGACAAAATTAACAAAAACAACAAAAGCAACAAAAGCAACAAAAACAACAGAAATAACAAAAACAACAAAACAACAAAAACAACAAAAACAACAAAAACAACAAAAACATCAAAACAACAAAAATAACAAAAACAACAAAAACAACAAAAACAACAAAAATAACAAAAATAACAAAAACAACAAAAACAACAAAAACAACAGAAACAACAAAAACATCAAAAGAACGAAAATAACAAAAACAACAAAAATAACAAAAACAACAAAAACAACAAAAGAAACAAAGGCAACAAAACAACAAAAACAACAAAGGCAACAAAAACAACAAAAACAACAAAAGCAACAAAAGCAACAAAAACAACAAAAACAACAAAAACAACAAAAACAACAAAAACAACAAAAACAACAACAAAGGCAACAAAAACAACAAAAACAACAAAAACAACAAAAACAACAAAAGCAACAAAAACAGCAAAAACAACTAAAGTAACAAAAACAACAAATACAACAAAATAACAAAAACCACAAAAACAACAAAAACAACAAAAGCAACAAAAACAACAGAAACAACAAAAACAACAAAAACATCAAAAACAACAAAAACAACAAAACAAAACAAAAATAACAAAAACAACAAAAACAACCTGTATACACTCAAAAAAATAATCGTCGCGACACCACACTGTACAATGCGAAATAGAAAGACGAAACGAAAATAACTGGCTTGCTTTCTATGAGAGAGAGAGAGACAGACAGGGAAACATGCGCACGCTGCACGGCACACTATACCAAAAAGTGTCGTTACAACTTTTGGTCTTAATTTTTTCCGTCTAGCCCCCTTTCGCAACGCGCGATAAGGAACTTCGATCCAAAAATGGTTCGACCGAATCTTATGAAAATCTTTTCAGATCATATTTTGGTTAATACTCTTTGAACGGCACGTCAACTAAGTCGATATCTTTTATAGTTCGCGCGATATCGTGCAGGTACAAAAATCACTTTTATGTCATTTAAACCAAAAAACCGCTCGACCGAATATTATAAAAATCTTTTCAGATTATATTGTCGCTAATACGCTTCGAACGGCACTTCAAGTAAGTCAATATCTTTCGTGGCAAAACAACAACAACAAACAACAAAAACAACAAAAACAACAAAAGCAACAAAAACAGCAAAAACAGCAAAAACAACTAAAGTAACAAAAACAACAAATACAACAAAATAACAAAAACCACAAAAACAACAAAAACAACAAAAGCAACAAAAACAACAGAAACAACAAAAACAACAAAAACATCAAAAACAACAAAAACAACAAAACAAAACAAAAATAACAAAAACAACAAAAACAACCTGTATACACTCAAAAAAATAATCGTCGCGACACCACACTGTACAATGCGAAATAGAAAGACGAAACGAAAATAACTGGCTTGCTTTCTATGAGAGAGAGAGAGACAGACAGGGAAACATGCGCACGCTGCACGGCACACTATACCAAAAAGTGTCGTTACAACTTTTGGTCTTAATTTTTTCCGTCTAGCCCCCTTTCGCAACGCGCGATAAGGAACTTCGATCCAAAAATGGTTCGACCGAATCTTATGAAAATCTTTTCAGATCATATTTTGGTTAATACTCTTTGAACGGCACGTCAACTAAGTCGATATCTTTTATAGTTCGCGCGATATCGTGCAGGTACAAAAATCACTTTTATGTCATTTAAACCAAAAAACCGCTCGACCGAATATTATAAAAATCTTTTCAGATTATATTGTCGCTAATACGCTTCGAACGGCACTTCAAGTAAGTCAATATCTTTCGTGGCTCAGGCGATATCGTGCCGGTACAAACAACACTTACGACGCTTAAACAAAAAACGGCTCGACCGAATTTTATGAAAATCTTTTCAGATCATATTTCGGTTAATACGCTTCGAACGACACCTCAACGAAGTCGATATCTTTTTTGGTTCGGGCGAAATCATGCAGGAAAAAATGACCACATCCGTACGCACACACACACACATACTTCCTCCCAATTTTTTGCTTAAAATGCTCCTGGGACCTTGAAAGATGAAAATACGTCGAAATTTTCGATATCGATTTTCGGACCGCTTACAATAACTTCCTATACTGGGAAGTTAATAATAAAAATTTTGCTGTCTTTCATTAATTAATTAATTACACTGGTATAAAAATAGACAATATTGCTTATAGGAATTTTTTCTAGATACCTTAAGGCTGGTCGTCCACTGGAAGCGTATTCAAGCGGCTATGCGCTTCGGCTACATGAGCGGCTGCACGCGGCTATGCGCGACAGATCCAACATAAAGGATTTCATACAAACATCGTCCAATGCAAGCGAATTCGAGCGGGCGGCTATAGGCGTATTCGAGCGTGCCGCGCGAATCCAAATTATTTTGGATCGGTCGCGCGTAGCCGCTCGAATCAAGAAATAATTTTCTCCAAAGCTTTCTATATTTAAAATAAAATAAATCTACCCTGCGATTTCTAGACGCTATAATTAAGAAAAAAATCGTAGGAATTCAATATATGTGTTTTGAATAAATTGGTCGAGGGGAAAAGGTGGAAAAAAGTTAATAATAGTAGCGAAAACAAGTTTTTTCACTTTTTAGGTACGAAAAAATTGTTGTTTTGGAAAACAAAAAATACTACATAATAGTGCTTAAAAAGACGAAAAATATGAGCTTTGCACCATTGAAGTCGGTCAACAACTTTTTGCAGAAATATTCAAAAACCGTTAAAAATGACCATTTTTTTGACATTTAATTATAGGGAGTGTAATTATCGTAGAACCTCACAAGGATTAAATTGTATCTGCGTACAGTAAAAATTTCATGAAAAAATAATGGTAAGTTTTCGAGTTTCGGTTTTCAAACGAGTTTTTAAGTTGTTAAATCAAACCTATCATACATTTCATGAAAATGGAGTTGTGGAGCAAATCCTTGCGAATAAATTAGGCCTATAAAAAAATTCTAGGACCACTGTGGACCTTGTTCAACCTTTTTTCGTGAAACAGGTGTTTTTCATTTTTGAGATTTACTCGAAAAGTTACCATTATTTTTTTATGAAATTTTTACTGTAGGTAGGCACCATCAGAAGCCACAATTTAATCCTTGACACAAGGTTCTACGATAATTACACTCCCTATAATTATCAAATATCCCTCCTGGAATTAAAATTATTATGTCAAATTCACTTCGAACTTAGCAGCATGAAAAGCTTGCAGTGGACGACCCCTGTAGCGTGTAGCCGCGTATCTCAGAGCCGCTTGTAGCAGCCTGAAGCCGCTCATGTATCCGAAGCGCGTAGCCGCTCGAATACGCTTCCAGTGGACGACCAGCCTAAGGAGAAGAATCCATTTTTTGTTACTTAAATAACTTTTACCACAGTAAAATAATAAGCACAACAAATAGGAGCTTCGGCAAGGGCTTAAAAATTCTCACAATCACTTGCGGCGATGGTCGCTTTTGCACTGATCCTGCGAAGAGATAAAGGACACCTTACCGCCATAAACCGCTCTAATGTGTGCCAGGGGCTCCTACTAGATATTTATCAGGCAAAAAGTTCAAAAATCGAAGTTCGATTTTTGGACTTTTGGCCAGCTTTTTTGGCATTTTGCCCCACTGTGTGTCTTATGCATAACGCTGATCTAAATCTCTAGTCCAGTCAAATTAGAGGTTTGACTGGAAGATAATTCCGAAGTTGCTGAAAATTGGAACAGCCGTTAAAAACATTATTATACGTAAGCTGTAGAGACTGCCACGCGATTGGGCGGCTGCAAACTTTTTTATTCAAGGTCAAAGGGTCAAAATATCAGTTTTTTGCAAATATCTGCTAAACCGTACGTCTTATCAGAAAACTGTGTTTACAACGTTTGTAGATTAGGCGATTATCTACAAAAAAATATATTATACATTTTCTCGTAGGAATTGCCATTTCTGAGATATTGTCGTTTTAATAAGTTAAAATACTCATATTCTATCATTCTCGACTTGTAAAGGTCATCAGAAATTTAATAAATCCTTTGTTGGAGTACGCGGCTTATATTTTCAGGGGTGATTCCTGGATATATTTGGAGAAAAAAATTGTTCTACAGAGGGCGGCTATCTCCACTATCCACTAAGATACAGGGTGATTAGGGAAAAAATTTTGTTTTTTTTTAAATTTACTGAAATTTGAATAACTCCTAAAGTAATTATCATAAAGTAGCCTAATTAGGCTCATCTTTTAGGTAAATGTGTATTCTTTAATTTGGTGTAAAACATAGCAGCCTGAGTGACTCCGTTCAAAAAATATGTAGGCTCAAACCAATGCTGTTATGCCGCAGTTGAAAGACGAGTAACTTTTTATTTGTTCACGATAAAACACGATAAAACTACTACTACTACTACCTACAAAACTACCCAAAATAAACACTCATTGTATATGGAAATATTGTAGGTAATAGTTTGGTGCATCAGAAAAGCAAAAAAAATGTACCGTTAGTAACGAATTTTCTGAGAAAAACGAACAAATCTGCCAGGTCTAGATTCTAAGCATTGTTTGAGCCTATATATTTTTTGAACGGAGTCACTCAGGTTGCTGTGCTTTATACGAAATAAAAGAATACACATTTACCTAAAAGATGAGCCTAATTAGGCTACTCTATCATAATTACTTTAGGAGTTATTCAAATTTCAGTAAATTTAAAAAAAAAAAACAAAATTTTTTCCCTACTCATTCAATGTTCGGAGATAAAAAATGTGCGGAGATTAAAAGTCCGGAGACTACACACGCACACCGATATTCCAGTGGTTGCACATCGTATCCATTGAAAAATCTTCTGGGTCGGTGCGGAGAACTTCTGCGGGGACTGTGCGCGGACATGTAAATCAGTGGATACTTGAAAAAAGACTTCGAAAAGTCTTGAAGTAGCTTCTTGAGGCGTATCTTTTGTTTTCCAGTGAATATGGAAAACACGAAATATCTTAGGACAGACAAGGGGATTATTTTGAAGAAATAGTTTTCGAACGCGGTTTTTTATGTGGCATGGTCAAACTCAAGAATCACTCTTCTTACCACTAGACCGTCATGTCGTTCAACTCATGGTGAAATGTCTTGCAGTAAGCTTGACCTGAAAATAGAAAAAGAATAGGAAAGGTTAAGGGTAGTCTGGTGGATGCATAAGGAGAAGGCGGTGAGCCTCGCATCATCACTGGGTGCTATATGAGTGCATCCATTTTTTAACAGCCGCATGGGGTGAAGCCGGGGTATTACTGTCTAACAAATTAATATTGGCGAGTTTCACATGGGCCAACCAACAAAAATTGGATGTATTCGGTAATTCCCTTTTGAATTTTAAATGCGGCATAGTAAACCATTTCGATTTGTACATAGTATCTGCGTAAATAGTATTAATAAATTTTCGTCCTCCAAGCTCATTTTTTTATATCGCTGAACTGAAGCGAGGTAATATATCTAGACTTAAATCGGAAAACATAAAACATTGTGCGCACACAAGAATTTTATCATTGAAGGTCGTATCCACCTAAAGTCTTGTCTCTACAGAGTGCGCGCACAGTCTTTTAAAACATATTTTGAGACTTTTCATATGCTTCCTGCAATATTTTAGTGGATACGCAATGAAAACTTTGTCTCCGCACAGTTTGAAATTTTTCGTTTTTTGCTCTATTTTTGTGGATTTTTATGTGCGCGCACTGTCTGCAGACCGCAGTGGAAACGCACCTTTAGACATGTCCGCGGACCGAAGGAGAACAAAAGCTTTTATATTTTTTTCCGGTAGATTCCTTAGAAATACTTCCGAAGGCATCAAATTTTGCCCAAATGGAGTCAATGAAAGCTTTTGATATTACTTCCGTAAAGCTTCTTTTTCAGCGATTCAGAATAGATCAACCTGAATACTTGAAGAAGGTGAAGAAAGTAGAAAGCGTGTTAAAAAACTCCGAAATAATTTTATCCTATAAGATCAAATTATTTCAGAGTTTTTGAAGGTGTTTCTATTTTCTTCACCTTCTTCACCTAAAATTTAAGTTGAGAGAATAATAAATGAAAATATGAAATTTTTAAGATAAATCTGCAAACTTTTATTTTTAAAAACATATGACTTCAATTAACATAAAATTATAAAATTGTTCCAAACTGTTCCACTGTAAATATAAATGTAAGTTAAAAAAAAACAAAAGAAAATAAAAGTTAAAAAACAACCTTACATATAATATAAATAACGGTTAACAAGAACATGTCAATTTTTTATGTGGATGTTCTTTTATTAGCGAGGTAGGTGTTTTTGTAAGAACGGTTTTTCATTAATTTTACACCTTTCTTCATTTGGTCGATATACTGATTGTATCCGAATGACTCATTTTTAACTGCTTCTAGAATTTTTACTAAAAATGATAATGTTCTATTGAAGGAATTGATAATTTACTTACCATAAACGTAGGTATTAAAAAATTTTAACTTGTTAAGAGCAAACTTATCCTTTTTCCCATCGCAGTTAAGCTCAATAATAACTTCATTTGTAAACAAAAGGTTGAAATAATCATAAAGTGGGGTCTTTCCCAAAAGTTCCCTTATGCCAGTGATCTGAGCAAAAATTAAATATTAGAAATGTGTAACATTTAAATATAATAAAAGAATATACCAATTGATCTTCAGGTATTGATTCTATTTTATTATCAATATTCATTAAATCTTCGCGTGATGATATTGGGAAAATTTTAAGTCGTGCGATTGTGGGTAGATTTTCGTCAAAATCCTTTCCAAATAGACGGTGTGCTTTTGCTTTCTTCAATTTCTTTTTGCAAGTGTTTATTGGTTTCTGTCAAATCATTGCATCGTTTGCAATCATGTGTTTCTGTTGTAAAATAATGATATGCAAAAAAAAAATTTATTACATTTCAATTTGATCAACTTAATGCCAAAGGGTGAAATTGTTACCTTCATTTTCTTTGTTGGATGAATCAATCATTTCCATTCCAAGAGTGGCATTGCACTGTATAAGAGGAGCTCCGTATGACGTGTTTGCTTTAAATATTTTTGATGGCAACATTTTCCTATTAATTAAAAAATTGTTAGATTATACTATATATTGTAGAAATGTAATAATTACATGAGATACAATGATGCAATATTGGTAAAAATACAAATCCATCATTAACCGGCAATGACATAACTTTGCAAGCGACATCGTGCATATTAAATTTTTCTTCAGTCGCAGAAAGGTTACTTACAGTGCTGGATTTACCAACAAGCAAAACAAGAGGCCCCTACCCTCAGGGGGCCCCGCGCCTCTTATATTTTGTTTGGTTCGTCTTTAGATAAAGGGGAAGTAAAAAAATTGTTTGGCCATCGTGTTTTCATAATATTCTTTTGCGAATCAAATATACAACCGTCATAGTTTTGCGACTAAAATAATAAATTTAAAACTAAACGTAACTACGGTAGTCATTGTTGGGGGGCCCCATCACGAGGTTGTGCTTGGGGCCCCGCAATTTATAAATCCGGCCCTGGTTACTTACCAAAGAAATACCCAGTGTTTGTACGGAATCAAATGGCTCGGTGAAATAACTCCTAGTATTTAAAAATTTCTGCCATATTATATGTATATTCTTCCCCATTAGCATTCTTAAAGAATCCTGTTATTTTGATTGGAATTAAGGGCTTGACATAGCAGGAATTGTTAGGCTTTTTAGTGCTCAAATCGAAGGTGTCAAAATGGTAATTACAATATATGGGCATCACTGTTATTTTAGTTGCTTTCTTCTTGGAGAGTGATCGTAGTCCTGTATTCGCCGCAGTTTTTTGTCCGAAACGACTTCTTTCTGCTAACCTATTATGAATTTGTTGCAAAATGTTTCTTGGTTGACGACAGTCTTTTTTAATAGTCTGCATAAAGTTTTCAAATTTATATGCGGAGAAACCATCCACGTTTCCAAAAATTTCTGCACAGTCAGCCAAGTGTAATAAGTTGTGGACATTGTAACTTATCTTATGCTCTCTGTATAGAAACGAAAAATTATGCACAAATGTTTCTAAAATTTCTTTAACGCAAGACAAATTTGTTTGGCAATTTTTCGGGCATAAAAGCAATCTATATGCTCCATGAAGTAAAATAATATGTTCGTATAAATCGCTATCTATAACATCTTTAAATAAAACCACACTAGTATATAATATCAATTGCCGAAATTCCGTCGCTTTCCATCTAGGAAACTCTTGAAATATTCTCGGTTTTCTGCAAAATTCCTTTGGAATAAACGAACTCATTAACAGCAGTTTATTGTTTAATTGTTCTTTTTGAGTGAGACTTAATTTGGTTCTGTTATGTTTATTATTCCATATATATCCAATTATTTTTTTGCACACTCCCAAATCAATTAGATGCATCACATCTAACGGAAATTGTGTGATCATATTTATATTTAAATCCTCTTCTAAACAGTGCGGATTGCCTTGGAAATATGTCGTAGGGAATAGTAAATCGTCTCGGCTTTGACGTGACAACGTCTATTAAATCGGTTTAAGATAGGACGCGCGTGTGAAAATGTCCCGGACAATGTCCCACACACAAAAAAAAAAAATTGCTTCGAAATATATAATTTATTAATTGAGAAAATAATACAAAACGTAATAACAGACGTTGTCACGTTCAAATTAATAGACGTTGTCACGTTAAAATACGGACGTGATACTTCACATCCAAGACCATTAATTTTTTTAAAGCTTTCTTTGGTCCTAGGAGTAGAAGCTGTAGTACTGTAAGTGAGGGTATTTCTTATTTTACGTCCTTTTTGTACACATTTTGAGCAACCATTGGCTGCAGTGTGCCCTACAGTACCAGTCAAGAAAGCACGTGCAGGAGCATCGCATGTAAACAGCCTAATTTTTAAATTTACTAGTCTCCCATCTATTTCCAATTTGGTTCTTTGTATTCCCTTAACTTCGTTAACAAATTCCTTTAGGTATTCGTTTGGATTGTCTGGTTTTTTTAAACCAATAAAGCATCCTAGAAGGGTTTCACCTGATTATTATTTGAAATTTATTTATTTATTTATTTATTAATAAGCCAAAACAAGGCACACTTAAACTAATTTACATCATTGCCCTTATTATAGTACATAAATATAACTTAAGCTATATTGATTTAATTAGTACAGACTAGGATGATAATAGGGATATCAATTTTCTTTTAAAAGACTGTTTACTTATGGAGGGGGAAAAACAGGATTTGTAGGTATTGAAGACCACACAACATCTGTTAACAGGTTCGTTCTTGGCATACTCGGTGCGATGTGAATATTCCTTAAGCAATTTCATGTGTCTCGTCTGTCGAACATCGTCATTGAACTTAATTCTATCCGATAGAAACTGCACTTTGAGGTTGCTGTTTAAAACGTCCAAGGTGAGGCATGAGATAAGCAACTTATTGCATCCATTATTGGCCATAAGGACTGTCCCGAACTTTTAAAAATGGGCAAGCCATCCACACCAATATCGATATACAAATTGTCAACTGAACTTGATAAAGAAAGTTTCATATGCTTTAACATTTTTTCTAGGCCTATATGATGATATTTCCCCGGCAAAACTACCTTTGGTTCAATGGGAATACTTTGTCCTTGCAACAATGTCTTCGTACTCATTGGTACATTGATATTTTCGCTACGCAAAATTAATAGCAAATCATCAAATGCATTCCTCGATATTTTATGTCTGGGGTATAAATTCAACTAGACTATTACAAAAACTATCATGCCTATACTCTGGAGAATGAGGATTATTATCTGATAAAAGATTCGCAAAAATTTCTTCGTTTATTTCTTCATTACGCGGCAATTCCTCATCAACCACGCTGGTATCTTTACTGTCATTTTCTCTATCATTTTTAATATTCCTTTTCAGACGTCTTAAGTGTCGTCTTCTTATCCCAGCAATCTTCTTGCTCATTATTCAAAAAAGGCTGAGCCGATATACCAATAATCCTGAAAAATTTATTTAATTTTGATGCAATAATCTAGCAAATAAGCTGTGCAAACTATTTTTAAAATGTTTAATCATATAATTTAAATTTGGAAAAAGGAGTCGAAACTTGATCTTTTAAATTTATTTTAATGCATCAAACTGTGGCCTTGCTCTTATATTCTTGTTAAGATATCCTCACGTATTAAGAGAAAAGCAAAGAAAATTATGAAAATTATTTATGGAAATGTGACTTACCTTATTACTTTATAAAAAAACTCACTAACCAAACTAAACCTTGCACCAGCTGCTTACTTTATAAAAAATTCACTAACCAAACTAGATTTTGCACGTTAACTGCTTCGATATGTAGCGACAGTCGGCAGTCCCGACTTTAACATTATCGAAAATGTTTGGACAATGTTGAAGCAACGAGTGGCCAAAAGACAACCTGCGAACATCGAGGGGTTATCGAGCATTTTAAAAGAAGAATGGAATGGAATTCCTTTGACGTCATTCCAAAATATGGTTGAATCAATTCCACGCAGAATACACGATTGCATTAATGCAAGAGGCTATTATTTTAAGGGATAAAGTAAATATTTGTCATGGTCTTAAACTTATATGCACTTGTTTTTCTGGAATTCAAATTATAATTCCGTTAGTTTTAATGTTATCAAAATAAAAAATTTCCTGGTAACTAAAGAACAAAATAACAAACATTTTCATATTTTACTTATTTCTGTATGTTACTTATCTTACGGGAAAATGCTATGACAACTTTCCTCTTCTCCCAAATACGACTGTGGTCTTAAACTTATTTGCACAACTGTACATCTATCTATTTATGGCGTTTTTTATATGTAATTTCAGGGAAAAACCTCTTTTTCTCTTAAATTAAACCACATTTTTACCTCCCAGAGGTATCTTAAAATTTTCGTAGAACTATCTACTATAATTATAAAATATAACAAAAATCCGGATTTTCCTGCATTGGGGTCCCATATTTACCCATAAGTTTTATTTTCACTTAATGTAATTTGCATCAACGATATGATTTTTCATGCTACGCCTCTTACTCGCACTCCCATAGCATCTTTCCCCTCGCCTGTCACGGACTTATGCTAGCCAGAACCGCCTGTCACTGTACCAACTTACTTTAAATCGTCTAAAGAAACATATCTGTAAATTTCAACTTTACAGAATAAAGTTTATTTTAATGTACACATAATACACCTTCAGGCTCACCTGTCAGGTACTTGTGCTCATCGAAAACGCCTGTCAATTTTTTTTTTGAACTTAATAACAAATAAAAAAAATGGTAAAAAAATTTCAAGCTTACAGGAACAAGTTTTTTTTTCCAATGTTTCCTACACTTTCAAAAATATAGGGGTTGATGACGTGCAGGGCTGAGGCGTGCCAGGCGATGGTCATTGTACTTAGGCAACTATGACTCTTCACCATAAGAATTTCTAGCCTTACAGACACACCGTTACTCGGACGGCCCACTAGCTCTTGGTCTATTGGTATCGGTAAGCAGTTACCTACTTATTAGTTTTCTCCTCATATGGGTTACGGTTAGTGACAATAGCGATCTACGGATACATGGGAATAGGGGTTGTTCGGTATATTGTCGGTGTTTGTTCTGGTCTTACCTCGACAGAAGTTTAGAAAATGCGCCAGGAACACTGTCGGATCATACACCTAGCCTGGACAACTTTCCCCAGGTATTCGGTAGTGGTTGGTATGTGGTCGTGGGTGTGTGTTCTTATCGTGCCGGATCATACACCTCGACACGGTATAAGAAACCCTGCCAGGAACATTGCCGGATCATACACCTCGACAAGCCCCGGCAAGGCACATACCATAGGTATTCGGTATTGGTTCTTACCGTGCCGGATCATACACCTCGACCGGTAAAGGACCATGGAAGACGAGTCTGGTGAAAAACTATCATAATTTTGGCCTAGTGAAGCGGTTTATTTTATAGCTAGAAAGCTCGTCGGGATAGGAAGCTTTAAAACTTCGAAGGGAAGCTTTCAAATTAAAATCACTCAGCCTGCTGGGTGAATATTTGTTTTCCTAAAGCTTTATTCTTAGTAACGAATCGTGGTTCGTTACAAACCCTTGACATCAGCTGCATTTTGGCTTGAAGTAGCAAGCCTCCGACGATTTCCGGTGCCATTATGTTAAGCAAAAGTGTTTTTTACTTTTGGTTTTACTTTTAACTTCCAAGATTCTTTTTTACATAGTTACAGGTGCAGCTAATAAAAGCCTATTAAAAATAGTTAATAAATCGCACCACTTTATGCAGGAACCATTTCATCCTACTGTCCAGTAAGAATTCCCAAAGCTCCCTTGCTTTGATCATAGTGGCTGTTTGAACAGTATTTGCCTCAAGTCGTCCAACCAATGAGCTTCCGCCATAGCGTAGACACGACTCGAAAAAGAGAGTTCAAGAGGCCCGTATCTTACAAAGACTAGAAGAACATCTATCTGTAATATTAACCGAGGTTCTGCGTTAGAATGACTTTATCAAGGCAAGCGGTAGTTTGCCGAGTTCGTAAGGGCAAACAGCTAATGCCTTATTTACGCCTAAACATAGAAAACAAGGTGTTTTTTTATAAAATTATGCGATTTATCACCTTTTTATAAGCAATATAAGTAATTTTTCATTTGTAACCGATACCCAAAATATAAATAATTTATTATTCCATGAGTTTGTTTTCCTATCATTCTTCGTTTTCTTTATTTTTACATTTTTTAGATTTCGAATCGAACTTTTTTCTTCTCCTTCAGTCTAAAAAAGTGGGTACTCAAAATTATTCTGACAGATGGCGCTCTAAGTCATTTCAATTGCTCAATAAAGAAGATGGTGCTACTAGTTAGTCGAAAAGTGTTTACTCGAACAGTTGATGCCAGATGGCATTAGATGATTAACAAAATGTATTCATTTAAAGTGGATACTCGCAACTATGGTATCAGATTGCGTTAGGTACTATAAAAAACAAGTAGTTCACAGTACAAATGTACAGTAAAATTTTGAAAATTTTCTTCACAACCCCCACGACATGGGTATCAAATGAAAGGGAATGATAAGTAGAACACAATAAGCGATTTAGTATACTTAAAATATGTATATTTAGATCCACGGCGGTTATCTCAAGAGGGCGGATTACCATTTTCTTCACAACCCCCTCGACATGGGTATCAAATGAATGGGTATGATAAGTAGAATACAATAAGCTATTGTGGAACTTACTGGTCGGTTCCACATATATAAATATATTTTTATAAAAAGAAACTTATTCACTTCACGTTATAACTTTATTACATAATTAATATTACTCCTTAAAACTAATGCGGTTTGCTATGGCAAGAAAATCGGTCCAGTGGCTGCTGCTGGTGTCGTTGCTAACTACTGACTGCCGGTCATGTTGTTAACTGTTAGCTGATAACAGTCGATTTTTTGATGATAACAAATCTGGGTTGCCAGTGGATTGTCATGTTGTTGTGTGTTGCCGATTGCTGCCACAATACTCCCCTTTTATCGAAAAATTTCTACATCGTTAGTTAAGTAGAAATTTGCGGATATAATTCTTATTTATTTCTTATTTGACTATTTCGTTACTAATATAAGTTCAAAAATTCTTATAAGTTCAAAAATTCTTATATAATATAATTATTTGAATATTCGTTATAAATGTATATATTTCAACGTATCTTAAATTCATATGTCATATACAATTATAATTTCCTATTGAGAGGTTGAGATGTACATACTTTAATACAAACATTGATAATGCAAAGAAATTCAATTAATTTTCAATGATTGGTAATATATATTTGATCATTTATAAGCTAGTTGTTTATCTAATTTTTTAACTTGTATCTTTAAATTTGAAACATGGTTTTCTTTTTGGACTCATTTCTAAGATGATAGTTAGAGGTAAATGAGTCGGGTGTTAAAAGGAATGCAGGTTTAAGCCTGTCTATAGAGATGTTACTTTCTTTGTCTTTTAACAATATTTTGAAATATTTGTCGTGTTTCGAAATGACTGGGTATGGGCCAGTGAAAGGAGGATTTAAGCTAGGTTTTACGGTGTCGTCCCTAACAAATACGTGAGTACATTTGTCCATATTTTGTGGCATAAAAGTGTTAGTTTGTTTACGTGTGCGCGGCTGGGCTGGTTTGATTTTTGCAATGGATTGCTGCAATTCATTTGCTAGGGTTGTTGTTAATTCCTTATTAAAGTTGGTTTCTCCTGCAACTAGTTCTCCTGGCAAGCGCAGTTGTTGGCCAAACAATAGTTGTGCAGGGGTAATTTGTAAATGTTCTATTATAGCGGATCGTAAACCTAAAAGAATTAGAGGCAGGTTATGATACCAATTTTTGGAATCTCCTGTGGCTCTTATGGCCACCTTGAGTTGCCTATGGAACCTTTCAATAGAACCATTAGCTTGTGGGTGATATGTAGTTGTTCGTATGCGGTGTGTGCCCAGGATATTCGAAATTTCTTGAAAAAGTAACGATTCAAATTGAGAACCCTGATCAGTGGTAATGGTTCTAGGTACACCGTATCTTGATATCCATTGGTGGAGGAAGGCCATGGAAACCGATTTGGCAGACATATCTTTGAGTGGAATGGCCTCTGGCCAATGCGAAAAACGATCTTTTAGGGTCAAGATGTAATGGTGTCCTTGTGAAGGAACTAAAGGGCCCACGATGTCCATATGCACATGTTCAAATCTTCCTTTGGGTATTTCATATTGTCCATGAGGGGAAAAGGTGTGACGAGTTATTTTAGATTTCTGGCAGGGGATACAGGTTTTTGCCCATGCATTAATATCGGAGTTCATTTTTGGCCAAAAATATTTTGCTGTTACTAGCTTTCTAGATGATCGTATGCCAGGATGAGATAAGTTGTGTAACTTATCGAAGATGGTACGACGCATTGTTTCGGGAACGTAGGGTCTATTGACTCCTGTGGACACTTCACACCATATTTCGTCCTCTTCAAAGGGGATTGCTATCCTTTTTAGAATAAAGGATCTCGTGTCACCTTTTGCACATTGTGCTAGTATTCGTTTGAGTTCCTCGTCTGAATCTTGTTCCCTTTTAATGGTTTGGAAGTCTACCTTAGTAATGTTTTCTATTGTATTAATATAAGCCCGAGATAAAGTATCTGAAACGATATTGTGTGAACCTTTTACATGCCTAATATCGTTCGTAAATTGTGATATGTAACCAAGTTGATTTGTTTGCCTAGGGGATTTTTCCGTTTTAGATTGTAGCGCTCTTGTGAGGGGTCTATGATCCGTGTAGACGATAAATTTCTTACCTTCTACGAAATATCTGAATCTCTTAATGGCGAGATAGATAGCCAGCAACTCCCTGTCAAAGGTTGAATATTTCTTTTCGGTTGTTTGTAACCTTTTAGAGAAGAAGTTAAGGGGCTGCCATGTATCATGACAACGTTGTTGGAGAACAGCGCCTACAGCATCATTCGATGCGTCTACCCATATTGCAATTTCCGCCGATGTGTCGGGGTGTACTAGTAGGGTGCAGTCTTCTAAGCTTTTCTTAATGCTTTTGAAATGGTTTTCATGTTCGCTGGACCATTGAAAGTCGACCTTGTGGTTTTTTATGGGTTTGGTTGTCTTAAGTAGGTCGTAAAGCGGTGCTGCTTGTTCAGCAATATTGGGTAAAAACCTATGGTAGAAGTTTACCATACCAAGGAAACGTTGTAGGCTCTTTTGCGAAGACGGGGTTGGAAAGGAAGAAATGGCTTGTACTCTATCTTGTGAAGGTGTAATGCCTTTAGAAGTAATCTTGTGACCAAGGAAGTTCATTTCGTTTGCTCCGAAAATGCATTTTGAAGGATTAATTTTCATGTCGTGTTTCTGTAATCGCATAAATAACTGTCGTAAATGCTCCTTATGTTCTTTTGGCGATTTGCTAAATATGAGGATGTCATCAACGTATATAAATATGAAATCTAAATCGCCTAGCATTTGGCTAATAAAACGTTGGAACGTTTGTGCTCCATTTTTAACGCCGAAGGGCATTCGCAAAAATTCGTATAAACCAAATGGAGTTGTCACTGCCGTTTTATAAATATCCTCGGATGCGACGGGTATTTGGTGGTACGCTCGGACTAAATCAACTTTGGAAAATATTTGACAACCGTGAAGATTAAGAGTAAAATCTTGGATATTTGGGAGCGGGTATTTATCAAAAATTGTAACTGCATTTAATTGTCGATAGTCACCACATGGTCTCCAGTCGGATGATCCCTTCTTTGGCACCATATGCAATGGAGATGCGACGGATGATGATGACGGGCGACATATTCCCATATTGACCATTTCCTCGAAAGATGCCTTAGCTATCCTATATTTTTCTGGATTGAGTCTCCTTGGTCGTGCAGACGGGAGAGGTCCTTGAGTATTTATACGATGGACGACCTCGTGGTTCACTTTTGTGTTGAAGTCTGGAGGAGTTCTGAGCGACGAAAAATCATTAAGTATTGCACAGTATTCTCCTTCCAAAGGATAAAGTCTGGGAGAGCAAGAGTCGATGTTGCTGTATGGGCAATTTACAGATAATAATGTTGTATTGTCGATCAGTCTCCGGTTTCGGAGATCTACCAGAAGATTAAACTTATAAAGGAAGTCGGCTCCGATGATCGCATGGTCGACTGCTGCGATAATGAATAAGTGTTCAAAACTTCGACGTAGATTTAAGCTCAGCGTCAATTGTTTCGAACCGAATGTCGCTATATTTGAGCCGTTAGCAGATATGAGGTTAAAATCTAAAGTTCGTGGAAACTTGGAAAAGTAGCGTTTTGGGACGATTGATATTTCTGCTCCAGTATCGATTAGATATTGGAATTTTGTCAAAGGATCAAAAACGAATAGGCGGCGAGGGATGTTGCTGATCTTCGTTGCCGTAGACGAGATAGCTAATCTTCGTTTTTTGCATTTTGTTGAGGGGCTTCAGAAAAACTGCAGGGTTTAACACATCTCCTGGCTTTGCTGCCATACCTGCTGTGAAACCAGCAAATCTGTTTGCCATTGCTCGTGCGCGATTGTGATCTAGAGAAACCTCTGTTTTTAGAAAAAGTTTTTTTCTTGGGTCGTGATTGTCTAGCTTCCAAGTGTGAAATCCGTTCAGTCAATTTTTGAATTTGTTGGGTCCATGTATTCTCAACATGAGCTTGGCTGTTTGGGTTTTGACGAACGGCTGAGATTCTTAATGAACTTGAGTTATCGAATATTTTGTCTGCAATTGTGAAGATCTCGCTTTCGGTATGCGAATCTTCGACCGCGATTAAGCATGTTTGCATAGGGCCTGGTAACTTGTTAATCCACAGTTTCATTAGTAGTTTTTTATTTATAAGACTATTGGTTCCGGCTGTGGATTCCATTCGGCGGTACAGCTCCGATGGCTTGAAGTCTCCAAGTTCCATTTTATGTAGTAGTTCATCAAGTCGGCGTTCTTCGGACTCTTGATTACGCGAAAGTAGGAGTGTTTTTAAATTATCATATTTGTTTACTTGTGGAGGATTCAAGAGGGCGTCTGATACCATTTCCATAGTCTCAGAGGGTAGAGAAGCTACTAAATAGTCGTATTTCGTTTCTTGTGATGTAATCTTTTTTACGCGAAACTGTGTTTCTACTTGGAGGAACCATAAGTCTGGCCGTTTGTGCCAAAAATTGGGTATTTTTAATGTCGATATATATGGGGCAAGGATATTATCCGCACTATTAGGATCTAAAATATTTGCCTTTGAGGGCGTCGGAGGTGAGTTACCGTCATCGCTGTTGTTGGCCATTGTGGCTGAGTAAAGTCGCACGTTTTGAATTTTAAGTTTTTAAAGGTAGACCAAAGTATTTTGTCACGTTGTATTCTCACTGCCTAATTAGCATTTTTCTTTTATCTTTAAAGGAAGAATGATTAGGACTAGCTCTTACTCTCTGATAAGTTTCTCTTATCAGCGAAAGAAGTATAGGTATGGTAAGATCTCACTATCTGATAAATTTTGTTTATCGGGGAGAGAAGTGTGGTGCAAGTCAATGTAAATCTTGTAACTAATAGGGCTCGCTTATAAGTTTAAGATGACTTTGTAATTTAAATTAAAATTTTGTACGAAACGTGAAAGTAGAGAACGTATATATGCTTGTATATATAAATATTTATGTTTTTTACTGTTGAACATATGTGTTAGTAGGTATTTGTTATAGGCTACCGCGCAAAATATGGATAACTATATCGTCACTATTTGAAGGTATGCAGTTTATTCTCATTTATTAAAGAAAATATCTGTAAATTATCAAAATTCAAATCACGACATATAATTGTTAAATAATAATTGAGCGAGTTCACGACACCCAGAAATAAAATTGTAGAAATGAGCTCAATAAAGATTAAAGTGTGATAATAAGCTTAAATACTAAGTATAAAATATCATAATAAGCTTAAATACTATAAAATGTTAAATGTTATTATTTAATTTTTTTAAATACCTCTGTTCAAAATAATATTTGTGATTTTCAAAATGATTAAGTACTTTATGTAGATATGTGAACAAGATTTGATAATATGTGTATCTAAAAAGAATTTAAAAAAAAAAATATTAGTAACATAAAAATGAAATATTCAAAGAATATCTTTCGTGGCTCCTTGTAGCGATGATCGTGCTCTATCTCTGCATCTACATACATATGTTGTCAATATATTTAATCCGCATTAGCAGCATTGTACATGATTTTAGCCTCCGATGAGTGTTGCATTGTTTTATTTAATCCCGTTATGCTGGATGTGAGTTTTTAACTGAAATCTATCATTGCTCTCAAATCGTTTTTTGGGAGAAAAAATTCTAAAATTTTAATAATTTATCACTTTATTTGATTATTTATCACTGTCAAAATGTTAGCACACAATAAAATAATATTTCAATAATTTCAATTGAAAAAAAAAATATTCCTTCAATTATTTTAATCACTTTGCCTGTATGCACTTTCCTGCATATAGAATTTGCCGCTATTTTACTTTCTTTGAAAATAAACCGTTTTGTTGAAGTGACAAAAGGAGGAAAAAAATTTGCATGCTCGTGGGAAATATGTGTGTCTCCAATATTTTATTTGCATAATTTAGGTAATGATAAATGGCACTGTATTTTATATAAAAATCCGAACAAAGTTTCACTTATGTACTTACTGATTTCTTATGAAAAAAATCATTTATTTTCAGAATTTATTTGTTAATCAGTGGGGAAAAAAATATAAAATGACCGAAAATTAACCGTATAAATATAATTAGAGTTTAATTCGTTAGGTAAAATGTTTTTTATTTTTTTTGTTACCTTAACCACGTTCTGGTCCTTTTATGTTCACGAATTACGGTATGAATAACGATTGTCTTCTGTGATATTTAACCGTAACTGTTAATCGTTATGTACAGATATGACTTGCAAAAAAAAACTTTTTTTTTTAAATATTCTTAAATGTATAATGTGTGTGGATCAAATTCAAAACTTTTTACCCTTTCTTGTTGCGATGATGCTAATTATTTTTCTGCACTTTTGAATTTAATAATTTCTGCTTTGTAATCACCATTTGTGTTGTCTACCGCGTGGGAAATTTTTAATTGTTTTTTGCACTCGGGGTCACCATTTGTGGAACTTACTGGTCGGTTCCACATATATAAATATATTTTTATAAAAAGAAACTTATTCACTTCACGTTATAACTTTATTACATAATTAATATTACTCCTTAAAACTAATGCGGTTTGCTATGGCAAGAAAATCGGTCCAGTGGCTGCTGCTGGTGTCGTTGCTAACTACTGACTGCCGGTCATGTTGTTAACTGTTAGCTGATAACAGTCGATTTTTTGATGATAACAAATCTGGGTTGCCAGTGGATTGTCATGTTGTTGTGTGTTGCCGATTGCTGCCACACTATGTCTTTATATCCATGGCGGCCATTTCAAGAGGGCGGACTACCATTTCTTCACCACCACCTCGACATAGGTATCAATTGAAAGGGTATCATAAGTAGAATACCATAAGCGATATAATATACTCAATATCTGGTTAGATCCATGGCTGTCATCTCAAGAGGGCGGATTACCATTTTCTTCACAATCCCCTCGACATGGGTATCAAATGAAAGGGTATGATAACTAGAATACAATAAGCAATATAGTATACTCAATAAATAGTTAAATCCACCGAGGCCACCTCAAGAGGACGTATTGCCATTTTCTTCACAACCCCCACGACATGGGTATCAAATGAAAGGGAATGATAAGTAGAACACAATAAGCGATTTAGTATACTTAAAAAGTATTTAGATCCACGGCGGTTATCTCAAGAGGGCGGATTACCATTTTCTTCACAACCCCCTCGACATGGGTATCAAATGAAAGGGTATGATAAGTAGAACACAATAAGCTATGTCTTTATATCCATGGCGGCCGTCTCAAGAGGGCGGACTACCATTTATTCACCACCACCTCGACATAGGTATCAATTGAAAGGGTATCATAAGTAGAATACCATAAGCGATATAATATACTCAATATCTGGTTAGATCCACGGCTGTCATCTCAAGAGGGCGGATTACCATTTTCTTCACAACCCCCTCGACATGGGTATCAAATGAAAGGGTATGATAAGTAGAATACAATAAGCTACGTCTTTATATCCATGGCGGCCGTCTCAAGAGGGCGGACTACCATTTCTTCACCACCACCTCGACATAGGTATCAATTGAAAGGGTATCATAAGTAGAATACCATAAGCGATATAATATACTCAATATCTGGTTAGATCCATGGCTGTCATCTCAAGAGGGCGGATTACCATTTTCTTCACAACCCCCTCGACATGGGTATCAAATGAAAGGGAATGATAAGTAGAACATAATAAGCTATATAGTATACTCAATATCTGGTTAGATCCATGGCGGTCGTCTCAAGAGGACGGATTACCATTTTCTTCACAACCCCCTCGACATGGGTATCAAATGAAAGGGAATGATAATTAGAACACAATAAGCGATTTAGTATACTCAAAATATATTTAGATCCACGGCGGTTATCTCAAGAGGGCGGATTACCATTTTCTTCACAACCCCCTCGACATGGGTATCAAATGAAAGGGTATGATAAGTAGAACACAATAAGCTATGTCTTTATATCCATGGCGGCCGTCTCAAGAGGGCGGACTACCATTTATTCACCACCACCTCGACATAGGTATCAATTGAAAGGGTATCATAAGTAGAATACCATAAGCGATATAATATACTCAATAACTGGTTAGATCCACGGCTGTCATCTCAAGAGGGCGGATTACCATTTTCTTCACAACCCCCTCGACATGGGTATCAAATGAAAGGGTATGATAAGTAGAATACAATAAGCTACGTCTTTATATCCATGGCGGCCGTCTCAAGAGGGCGGACTACCATTTCTTCACCACCACCTCGACATAGGTATCAATTGAAAGGGTATCATAAGTAGAATACCATAAGCGATATAATATACTCAATATCTGGTTAGATCCATGGCTGTCATCTCAAGAGGGCGGATTACCATTTTCTTCACAACCCCCTCGACATGGGTATCAAATAAAAGGGTATGATAAGTAGAATACAATAAGTTATGTCTTTATATCCATGGCGGCCATTTCAAGAGGGCGGACTACCATTTCTTCACCACCACCTCGACATAGGTATCAATTGAAAGGGTATCATAAGTAGAATACCATAAGCGATATAATATACTCAATATCTGGTTAGATCCATGGCTGTCATCTCAAGAGGGCGGATTACCATTTTCTTCACAACCCCCTCGACATGGGTATCAAATGAAAGGGAATGATAAGTAGAACATAATAAGCTATATAGTATACTCAATATCTGGTTAGTTCCATGGCGGTCGTCTCAAGAGGACGGATTACCATTTTCTTCACAACCCCCTCGACATGGGTATCAAATGAAAGGGAATGATAAGTAGAACACAATAAGCGATTTAGTATACTCAAAATATATTTAGATCCACGGCGGTTATCTCAAGAGGGCGGATTACCATTTTCTTCACAACCCCCTCGACATGGGTGTCAAATGAAAGGGAATGATAAGTAGAACACAATAAGCGATTTAGTATACTCAAAATATATTTAGATCCACGGCGGTTATGTCAAGAAAGCGGATACCCATCAAGGCAAGCGGTAGTTTGCCGAGTTCGTAAGGGCAAACAGCTAATGCCTTATTTACGCCTAAACATAGAAAACAAGGTGTTTTTTTATAAAATTATGCGATTTATCACCTTTTTATAAGCAATATAAGTAATTTTTCATTTGTAACCGATACCCAAAATATAAATAATTTATTATTCCATGAGTTTGTTTTCCTATCATTCTTCGTTTTCTTTATTTTTACATTTTTTAGATTTCGAATCGAACTTTTTTCTTCTCCTTCAGGGTGTGTTTCTTTACTCATTCCATAGAAGCAATAGAATAAAAAGAATACTTGATGGAATATTCGGAATAGAATGAATAAATAAACTCACCGGGAATGACAGTAAACAAACTGAAGAAAAATTGTTATTTATGCAAAAGAGTTGTGTATTTTAAAAATATCGTAGGACCTATATATAAAACTACAATAAGATGAGACATTAGGTGACCGTTTAAAATTAATATTATCGATATCCGAAATTATTATTATTAGAAATACTTTTAAAAATTATAACAAATAAATAATTACCAAGGTCCATGGTTACCGCTTTCTTGCCAAATGACACAATTATGATAGTAGTATATTTATATTACATTATATTAGTAAGGTTAATTCCCTTTATTCTAAAAGTGTTCCACCTCAGGAGGTAGTTTAAAAAGAATACATTCCGAATATTCCGAATGAATAAAGAAACGCTTCATCTGTCAATTCGAAACTTGGGAATGAATAAAGAAACGCATTTTCGGTCTATTCCTTCTACGGAATGAATAAAGAAACACACCCTCAGTCTAAAAAAGTGGGTACTCAAAATTATTCTGACAGATGGCGCTCTAAGTCATTTCAATTGCTCAATAAAGGAGATGGTGCTACTAGTTAGTCGAAAAGTGTTTACTCGAACTGTTGATGCCAGATGGCATTAGATGATTAACAAAATGTATTCATTTAAAGTGGATACTCGCAACTATGGTATCAGATTGCGTTAGGTACTATAAAAAACAAGTAGTTCACAGTACAAATGTACAGTAAAATTTTGAAAATTTTCTTCACAACCCCCACGACATGGGTATCAAATGAAAGGGAATGATAAGTAGAACACAATAAGCGATTTAGTATTCTTCTTCTTCTTTAACGGCTCTACAACCGGGATCCGGTCCTGGCCTCGCGCAACTGTTCTCTCCACCGGTCCCGATTCTGAGCCGATGTCATCCAGTTTGGCATCCCTAAACTCTGAGCGTCCTGGTCCACGCCATCCTTCCAGCGAAGGTTGGGCCTCCCTCGCTGTCGCACCCCATAGGTCTTACCGCAGAGAACTTTACGAGCAGGCTCATCTTCACTCATACGAGCTAGATGCCCTGCCCACCGGAGCCTACCGAGCTTTATTTTCTTCACAACATCTATGTCGCGATAGCGCTCGTAGATCTCGTCATTGTAGAGTCTCCGGAATCGTCCTTCCTCACATACGGGGCCAACAATCCTCCGAAGTATTTTCCTCTCAAACACGCCCAAGAGGTTTGAGTGCTTTTTGCTAAGCACCCACGTTTCGGATGCATATGTGAGAACGGGTAAGACCATCGTCTTATATAGTAAAAGTTTAGACGTTATGGTTAGATATTTGGATTTGAAGAGCCTTGACAGACTATAGTAGGCTTTATTGGCTTTTAGCAGTCGTGCGCGTATTTCTGGTTCCATGCTATTGTCGGCTGCTACTATTGACCCAAGGTAGGTAAATGATTTTACCACGTCAAATTCGTGTTCCGCTACCTTGATTGTGGGACCAATGTTAGGTGTTCTTCCAGACGAGGCCACCATGTACTTTGTTTTGCTTTCGTTAATGTGCAGTCCCAGATTTCCTGCCGCTTGCTCAATCTGAGTGAAAGCTTCTTGTACAGCTGTTGTTGTTCTTCCAATGATGTCAATGTCGTCTGCGTAAGCCAGTAGTTGGGTGGACTTGTGGAGGATTGTACCCCTTGATGTCACGCCCGAATCGCGGATCACTTTCTCCAACGCCAGGTTGAAAAGGAGGCAGGCCAGACCGTCCCCTTGTCGGAGTCCATTATAGATGTTGATTGGTCTGGACAGTGTTCCGGATACCTTTACTTGGCTTGACACATTGATCATGGTCAACCTACATAGTCTTGTCAGTTTGTTGGGGATGCCGAATTCTCTCATGGCTTTGTAGAGTTCTACCCTGGCTATGCTATCATAGGCGGCTTTAAAGTCTATGAAGAGGTGTTGAATTGAGTTTTGAAACTCTAGACATTTTTCCATAGCCTGCCTCAAGGTGAAAATCTGATCAGTCGTTGATTTGCCTGGGCTGAAGCCACACTGGTAATGGCCTATGATGTTTCTGGCGTATGGGGCCATCCTGTTTTGTAGGATAGCGGAGAATATCTTATACACGGTACTCAACAACGTTATACCGCGATAATTAGTGCACGCTGTGATATCTCCTTTTTTGTGTACCGGACAGAGGATGCCTTTTCTCCAGTCTTCTGGCATCACTTCCTGCTCCCATACTTGCACAATTAGTTCATGAATCGCTTGGTGTAATGTAGGCCCACCATATTTAACCAGCTCCGCTGCGATGCCGTCTGCACCCGAGGCCTTGTTGTTTTTGAGCCGGCTGATGGCTCTGCTAACTTCTTCTATGCTTGGTGGCGGCAGCATAGCATTGTCATCAGATATTGGTGGAGCCTCCGAATCCTCAGTTAGCTCGCCATTTAGCAATTCATGAAAGTGCTCTTCCCATCGCTCCAAGATGCCTTTAGGATCGGTGATCAGATTACCTTCTTTGTCCTTGCAGTATGTGCAACGTGGTGTGAATTGCGTCATACTGCGGACTCTTTGGTAGAACTCCCGCGCCTGGTGCGGCCGTCGTTCTCTGTACTGTTCTAGCTCACAGACGAGATTTTTTTCCCAGGCTTCCTTTTTCCGTCTGTGAATTCTCTTTTCTTCTTTTCTGAGCTCTTTATAGTTCTCTTCGCGTGCCCGTGTTCTCTGAGACTGCTGCATGGCTCGGTACGCAGCATTCTTACGTTCAGTTGCCAGCTTGCATTCATTATCGAACCAGTCGTTCCGATCTTTACGACTTCTGCCTAAGATGGAATCAGCAGTACTAATGACAGTATTTTTAAGGCGTGTCCAGTTCTCTTCGACGCCCGGCATCTCATCCCCAGGACTTAGGGCGAGTTCTAATGCATGACCGTAGCTGTTTCTGGCCATTTCATTGCGTAGTGCAGCTGTGTTGATTCGAGCCTGATCAGCGGATACAAAGCTTTTCAGCGTTGTAATGCGCTCTCGGAGCACCATACCAACAAGATAGTGATCCGAGTCGAAGTTGGCACCTCGGTACGTTCGTACCGTCATCAGACCCGAAAGGTGGCGGCGGTCTATCAACACATGATCTATTTGGTTGCGAGTGGCTCCATCAGGAGATACCCAGGTGGCTTTATGGATATCTTTACGCGCAAATCTAGTACTTGCAACGACCAAGTTCTTACTTGCTGCCATCTCTACAACTCGCTGTCCATTGTCATTAGTGTTTTCATGCAAACTGTGGTTGCCGACATATTGCCTGTATATGGGCTCCCGGCCTACTTTAGCGTTCAGATCTCCCAGTATGATTTTTACATCATACCTGGGGCAGGCATTAAGTTCCCGTTCAACTAATTCGAAGAACTCTTCTTTATCATCATCCGGGGACTCTTCTGTAGGTGCGTGAACGTTTATGAGGCTGATGTTCTTAAATTTACCTCGCACACGAAGGGAGCATAGCCTTTCGTTTATTGCTTTAAAGCCGATAATGGTAGGCTTCATTCTTTTGCTGACCATAAAACCTACTCCTAGAACATGGTGTTTTGTATGACAGCTGTAATATACGTCATACTCAGGTTTTTGCAAAACACCATTCCCTGTCCACCTCATCTCCTGAATGGCGGTAATGTCAGCTTTATACTTTGACAGGGTATCGGCTAGATGTTTTGAAGCTCGAGTTCTGTACAGAGTTCGAACGTTCCATGAAAAAATTCGTAAATCGTTTTGCCTTTTTCGTTGCCGTGGTCGTCGTCGTTTATTCCAGTATCCGAGGCATGTTGCTCGTTCCGTAATAATTGTTTTTTACGGGTGAGGTTATTAGCCTCACGCCAACCTTACTTAGAAGGGACTAGCCCGATCATATTAGCCTATCCTCTCTCATAGAATAGTTACCAGTGGCCACCGCTAGGAGGTTATGATCGCACTTCCATCAGTCCGAAATAGTTGCGGCACGTGCATGTTATGCTACATGTTATTCCCCCTATTCCGCTGATGACTGACCACCAACCAAGCGATTTAGTATACTTAAAATATATTTAGATCCACGGCGGTTATCTCAAGAGGGCGGATTACCGTTTTCTTCACAACCCCCTCGACATGGGTATCAAATGAATGGGTATGATAAGTAGAATACAATAAGCTATGTCTTTATATCCATGGCGGCCATTTCAAGACGGCGGACTACCATTTCTTCACCACCACCTCGACATAGGTATCAATTGAAAGGGTATCATAAGTAGAATACCATAAGCGATATAATATACTCAATATCTGGTTAGATCCATGGCTGTCATCTCAAGAGGGCGGATTACCATTTTCTTCACAATCCCCTCGACATGGGTATCAAATGAAAGGGTATGATAACTAGAATACAATAAGCAATATAGTATACTCAATAAATAGTTAAATCCACCGAGGCCACCTCAAGAGGACGTATTGCCATTTTCTTCACAACCCCCACGACATGGGTATCAAATGAAAGGGAATGATAAGTAGAACACAATAAGCGATTTAGTATACTTAAAAAATATTTAGATCCACGGCGGTTATCTCAAGAGGGCGGATTACCATTTTCTTCACAACCCCCTCGACATGGGTATCAAATGAAAGGGTATGATAAGTAGAACACAATAAGCTATGTCTTTATATCCATGGCGGCCGTCTCAAGAGGGCGGACTACCATTTATTCACCACCACCTCGACATAGGTATCAATTGAAAGGGTATCATAAGTAGAATACCATAAGCGATATAATATACTCAATATCTGGTTAGATCCACGGCTGTCATCTCAAGAGGGCGGATTACCATTTTCTTCACAACCCCCTCGACATGGGTATCAAATGAAAGGGTATGATAAGTAGAATACAATAAGCTACGTCTTTATATCCATGGCGGCCGTCTCAAGAGGGCGGACTACCATTTATTCACCACCACCTCGACATAGGTATCAATTGAAAGGGTATCATAAGTAGAATACCATAAGCGATATAATATACTCAATATCTGGTTAGATCCATGGCTGTCATCTCAAGAGGGCGGATTACCATTTTCTTCACAACCCCCTCGACATGGGTATCAAATAAAAGGGTATGATAAGTAGAATACAATAAGTTATGTCTTTATATCCATGGCGGCCATTTCAAGAGGGCGGACTACCATTTCTTCACCACCACCTCGACATAGGTATCAATTGAAAGGGTATCATAAGTAGAATACCATAAGCGATATAATATACTCAATATCTGGTTAGATCCATGGCTGTCATCTCAAGAGGGCGGATTACCATTTTCTTCACAACCCCCTCGACATGGGTATCAAATGAAAGGGAATGATAAGTAGAACATAATAAGCTATATAGTATACTCAATATCTGGTTAGATCCATGGCGGTCGTCTCAAGAGGACGGATTACCATTTTCTTCACAACCCCCTCGACATGGGTATCAAATGAAAGGGAATGATAAGTAGAACACAATAAGCGATTTAGTATACTCAAAATATATTTAGATCCACGGCGGTTATCTCAAGAGGGCGGATTACCATTTTCTTCACAACCCCCTCGACATGGGTGTCAAATGAAAGGGAATGATAAGTAGAACACAATAAGCGATTTAGTATACTCAAAATATATTTAGATCCACGGCGGTTATGTCAAGAAAGCGGATACCCATCAAGGCAAGCGGTAGTTTGCCGAGTTCGTAAGGGCAAACAGCTAATGCCTTATTTACGCCTAAACATAGAAAACAAGGTGTTTTTTTATAAAATTATGCGATTATTCACCTTTTTATAAGCAATATAAGTAATTTTTCATTTGTAACCGATACCCAAAATATAAATAATTTATTATTCCATGAGTTTGTTTTCCTATCATTCTTCGTTTTCTTTATTTTTACATTTTTTAGATTTCGAATCGAACTTTTTTCTTCTCCTTCAGTCTAAAAAAGTGGGTACTCAAAATTATTCTGACAGATGGCGCTCTAAGTCATTTCAATTGCTCAATAAATGAGATGGTGCTACTAGTTAGTCGAAAAGTGTTTACTCGAACTGTTGATGCCAGATGGCATTAGATGATTAATAAAATGTATTCATTTAAAGTGGATACTCGCAACTATGGTATCAGATTGCGTTAGGTACTATAAAAAACAAGTAGTTCACAGTACAAATGTACAGTAAAATTTTGAAAATTTTCTTCACAACCCCCACGACATGGGTATCAAATGAAAGGGAATGATAAGTAGAACACAATAAGCGATTTAGTATACTTAAAATATATTTAGATTCACGGCGGGTATCTCAAGAGGGCGGATTACCATTTTCTTCACAACCCCCTCGACATGGGTATCAAATGAATGGGTATGATAAGTAGAATACAATAAGCTATGTCTTTATATCCATGGCGGCCATTTCAAGAGGGCGGACTACCATTTCTTCACCACCACCTCGACATAGGTATCAATTGAAAGGGTATCATAAGTAGAATACCATAAGCGATATAATATACTCAATATCTGGTTAGATCCATGGCTGTCATCTCAAGAGGGCGGATTACCATTTTCTTCACAATCCCCTCGACATGGGTATCAAATGAAAGGGTATGATAACTAGAATACAATAAGCAATATAGTATACTCAATAAATAGTTAAATCCACCGAGGCCACCTCAAGAGGACGTATTGCCATTTTCTTCACAACCCCCACGACATGGGTATCAAATGAAAGGGAATGATAAGTAGAACACAATAAGCGATTTAGTATACTTAAAAAATATTTAGATCCACGGCGGTTATCTCAAGAGGGCGGATTACCATTTTCTTCACAACCCCCTCGACATGGGTATCAAATGAGAGGGTATGATAAGTAGAACACAATAAGCTATGTCTTTATATCCATGGCGGCCGTCTCAAGAGGGCGGACTACCACTTATTCACCACCACCTCGACATAGGTATCAATTGAAAGGGTATCATAAGTAGAATACCATAAGCGATATAATATACTCAATATCTGGTTAGATCCACGGCTGTCATCTCAAGAGGGCGGATTACCATTTTCTTCACAACCCCCTCGACATGGGTATCAAATGAAAGGGTATGATAAGTAGAATACAATAAGCTACGTCTTTATATCCATGGCGGCCGTCTCAAGAGGGCGGACTACCATTTATTCACCACCACCTCGACATAGGTATCAATTGAAAGGGTATCATAAGTAGAATACCATAAGCGATATAATATACTCAATATCTGGTTAGATCCATGGCTGTCATCTCAAGAGGGCGGATTACCATTTTCTTCACAACCCCCTCGACATGGGTATCAAATAAAAGGGTATGATAAGTAGAATACAATAAGTTATGTCTTTATATCCATGGCGGCCATTTCAAGAGGGCGGACTACCATTTCTTCACCACCACCTCGACATAGGTATCAATTTAAAGGGTATCATAAGTAGAATACCATAAGCGATATAATATACTCAATATCTGGTTAGATCCATGGCTGTCATCTCAAGAGGGCGGATTACCATTTTCTTCACAACCCCCTCGACATGGGTATCAAATGAAAGGGAATGATAAGTAGAACATAATAAGCTATATAGTATACTCAATATCTGGTTAGATCCATGGCGGTCGTCTCAAGAGGACGGATTACCATTTTCTTCACAACCCCCTCGACATGGGTATCAAATGAAAGGGAATGATAAGTAGAACACAATAAGCGATTTAGTATACTCAAAATATATTTAGATCCACGGCGGTTATCTCAAGAGGGCGGATTACCATTTTCTTCACAACCCCCTCGACATGGGTGTCAAATGAAAGGGAATGATAAGTAGAACACAATAAGCGATTTAGTATACTCAAAATATATTTAGATCCACGGCGGTTATGTCAAGAAAGCGGATACCCATCAAGGCAAGCGGTAGTTTGCCGAGTTCGTAAGGGCAAACAGCTAATGCCTTATTTACGCCTAAACATAGAAAACAAGGTGTTTTTTTATAAAATTATGCGATTTATCACCTTTTTATAAGCAATATAAGTAATTTTTCATTTGTAACCGATACCCAAAATATAAATAATTTATTATTCCATGAGTTTGTTTTCCTATCATTCTTCGTTTTCTTTATTTTTACATTTTTTAGATTTCGAATCGAACTTTTTTCTTCTCCTTCAGTCTAAAAAAGTGGGTACTCAAAATTATTCTGACAGATGGCGCTCTAAGTTATTTCAATTGCTCAATAAAGGAGATGGTGCTACTAGTTAGTCGAAAAGTGTTTACTCGAACTGTTGATGCCAGATGGCATTAGATGATTAACAAAATGTATTCATTTAAAGTGGATACTCGCAACTATGGTATCAGATTGCGTTAGGTACTATAAAAAACAAGTAGTTCACAGTACAAATGTACAGTAAAATTTTGAAAATTTTCTTCACAACCCCCACGACATGGGTATCAAATGAAAGGGAATGATAAGTAGAACACAATAAGCGATTTAGTATACTTAAAATATATTTAGATCCACGGCGGTTATCTCAAGAGGGCGGATTACCATTTTCTTCACAACCCCCTCGACATGGGTATCAAATGAATGGGTATGATAAGTAGAATACAATAAGCTATGTCTTTATATCCATGGCGGCCATTTCAAGAGGGCGGACTACCATTTCTTCACCACCACCTCGACATAGGTATCAATTGAAAGGGTATCATAAGTAGAATACCATAAGCGATATAATATACTCAATATCTGGTTAGATCCATGGCTGTCATCTCAAGAGGGCGGATTATCATTTTCTTCACAACCCCCTCGACATGGGTATCAAATGAAAAGGTATGATAAGTAGAATACAACAAGCAATATAGTATACTCAATAAATAGTTAGATCCACCGAGGCCACCTCAAGAGGACGTATTGCCATTTTCTTCACAACCCCCACGACATGGGTATCAAATGAAAGGGAATGATAAGTAGAACACAATAAGCGATTTAGTATACTTAAAATATATTTAGATCCACGGCGGTTATCTCAAGAGGGCGGATTACCATTTTCTTCACAACCCCCTCGACATGGGTATCAAATGAAAGGGTATGATAAGTAGAACACAATAAGCTATGTCTTTATATCCATGGCGGCCGTCTCAAGAGGGCGGACTACCATTTATTCACCACCACCTCGACATAGGTATCAATTGAAAGGGTATCATAAGTAGAATACCATAAGCGATATAATATACTCAATATCTGGTTAGATCCACGGCTGTCATCTCAAGAGGGCGGATTACCATTTTCTTCACAACCCCCTCGACATGGGTATCAAATGAAAGGGTATGATAAGTAGAATACAATAAGCTATGTCTTTATATCCATGGCGGCCGTCTCAAGAGGGCGGACTACCATTTCTTCACCACCACCTCGACATAGGTATCAATTGAAAGGGTATCATAAGTAGAATACCATAAGCGATATAATATACTCAATATCTGGTTAGATCCATGGCTGTCATCTCAAGAGGGCGGATTACCATTTTCTTCACAACCCCCTCGACATGGGTATCAAATGAAAGGGAATGATAAGTAGAACACAATAAGCGATTTAGTATACTCCAAATATATTTAGATCCACGGCGGTTATCTCAAGGGGGCGGATTACCATTTTCTTCACAACCCCCTCGACATGGGTGTCAAATGAAAGGGAATGATAAGTAGAACACAATAAGCGATTTAGTATACTCAAAATATATTTAGATCCACGGCGGTTATGTCAAGAAAGCGGATACCCATTTACTTTACATAGCCCATCGACACGGGTATCAAATGGAAGGGTATCATAACTAGAACACACTAGCATGAAATAATTAAACACGTGGATTTACGAACGAATTCAAAGGAACACTCGAACAAGGTCATTAGATCAGCATGTTGAAAGAAAAATCGAGCTGGTTATGGATCAATAATTCCATAGTACCTACAGAAAAAATCTTGGCCGAGAAACTCGAAAGGAGCTTATGTTTTTTTTACAAAGGCAATAATATTAATTTGAATTCCTGCATTTTGTTATTTTGTTATTACCTACTTATAAAATAAATAAAAAAATATAATGAACAATTAAATACATAATATTTCTTTATACAGAAGATTATTTATTTTTATTTTAGAATGTATTAAAACAAAAAAGAGTGATATCCTACCAAAAAAACATTAAAAATGTGAATTAGAAGTTCGTGGGCGCGGAAATTATTTATTGGGACAGTTTAAAACACACTTATAACAAAAGGAAGTGATATGGATTAGTCAAGATGAATCGTTAATAGCATGAAATAATTAAACACGTGCATTTACGAACGAATTCAAAGGAATTTTACAACAATTTTAGAGCATCAATCTTAGCTGCCCTTCGAAATGTAACAAATTTTATTAGAAATACTATAGACTGAGCCACACTGAATTCAGCAAAGATTCATGCTAGGTATACAACGAACACGCCAGCCAACTTTTTCGCGGTTGATAATACTTTATTGAGTTTTAAATAAAAATTGGCAGTTGTATAATTCCTTTGAATTCGTTCGTAAATGCACGTGTTTAATTATTTCATGCTATTAACGATTCATCTTGACTAATCCATATCACTTCCTTTTGTTATAAGTGTGTTTTAAACTGTCCCAATAAATAATTTCCGCGCCCACGAACTTCTAATTCACATTTTTAATGTTTTTTTGGTAGGTACATATTTCTGACTGCAAAACAAGACTGTAGTCTTCTGAGCATGTTGTCTGTGCGCCTTGAATAAAACCAGTTTCTCTGTTCTTTTGTCTCGAAAACCAATTCACCATGGCTGAATAAGGTACAAAACTGCATTCTTGAAATTCGTCAGAGATATCGCCACTAGCTCCATCATTTATACAATGGACCAACGTTGGAGTCTGGAAGCCTCGCAAAATTGAATCGTTTTTACAACGATAATTATTTCATTGAAATAAAAACTAACTAACCCCTCGATTCACTCTTACCCCCAGCGGCGCTCTTTACCATGAAAATGCAATCTTCCTCAGTAAGTATTTCCAATTATGTACAACATCTAAAAGTCAAAGTAAAGTTAGTACCCGATTAAAAATAATTTACTGGCTAATTTTCTTACTAGCACGCACGCGCGGGCAGCAATCACGCATAACCAGCAAACCCGCTCCCACCACATGCATGCACGTTTCTGCCACAGGTACGACAATCAAAAAATCGCTAGAGGCACGCACTTTCCCGTCACAAGTATTCACACTCCAAAAACTCAGCCATGAACATTTATAGTTCCATCCCCATCGGCGTAGACCACTCGAGTGTTGTTTTAATAAGCAGTCCCCCAGCTAAGTACTAACCACGTCCAATGCTGCTTGACCTCCGCAATCGAACGAGAAAGAATTCTACTGAGTATGCTATTTATGGTCACCACGATAAGTGCCCCTTTTCTTCGTCCTATAGAATTTATTAAAGCCATGCAGACGGTTTCGTACATGGGTGTGCCGGGAGCGTGCATGTCTATGGCAGAGTGTGCGAGAGAGTTTTATTACCGAGTAATGAGAACGAACTCTCCCGCCACAGGCATATTTTTGAGAATTTAATGTTACAATTCTCAGATAAAATATACAAAAATTCTTATTTGGTTTTAAAAAAGTGATGAAAAAGTTCGATTTGATGACGGCTATTATATAATACTCTTATCTATGTATCTGCTTTAAGAAGCGTAGGATGTTTTATTCTACGTACATAAATATTTTTTCACTGTTCGTGCATGCCAGCTGCATGTTAGATGCGGGCGATTCTTATTTCTACTCCGGCGTGCGTGCTAGTTGCGGGCGTCGTGCGTTCTACTGCATTCCAGTTGCTTGCTAACTGCAAGCGAGTCTTATGTTTACTAAAGCGTGCATTCTAGCTGCGGGTGCCGTGCGGGCTAGTGCGTAACTGTTGCGTGATAGCTGCGGGCGAGTTTCTTTTTTTCTCTGGTAGTCTTCTGCAACTTCGGACTACTCCCGGATTACCTTATGCATAGTGCATTTAAGTGAAACAAATTTTGTATTTACTTGCTAATTATTGTCTTCTTCTTCGCACACGATTTGTATATGTTCTTATACAGGAAAAGTAGAATATTTCTATAAAACTAAGCGCTGAGACTCCCATAAAAAGTCCAAGTAGACCTCCACAATTGGCAACAAACTCAGAAATACCATAAAGCTCCGAACGCTTCGATGTTAGAAATGAACTTTCTTTGAAGAATATTGATATTTGAGAGGCAGTCACTGCAAAGCTGAAAGAGAAGAAGAAAAAGTTATTGCAAGACTCTCGACTAGACTGTGATTTATAATTTGATTATGATACGACTAGTTACTTTGCAAAAGCAATAAGTAATAGTTTGACTTAGCTCCATAAAAAAAATAAGAAATATCTAAAGAATGTTTAAAAAATATTAACATCAGAAATAGATAGAACCATCATAGCGATGCAATTTGCTTTTGAGCCTTAAGATAACATCGAGAATACTCACTATAAAAATATGTTTCATAATCGAGTTTTTCAAGTGGTGAATGACTAACATTACTGTTTACCCTGAATCCTGAACGACAAACCTTGCTTTAGCTCTTGGATATTATAAGAGTTCGGCTATTTTATACGTGAAAGATTGTCAGTAGATACGCAACGGGCGTTCTGACGCAAAATCCTATAAGGTATATTTTCCTCTTCTTTGAGGGCTCTACAACCGGGATCCGGTCCTGGCCTCTCGCAACTGTTCTCTCCGCCGGTCCCGATTCTGAGCCGATGTCATCCAGTTTGGAATCCCTAAGCTCTGAGCGTCCTGGTCTACGCCATCCTTCCAGCGAAAGTTGGGCCTCTGTAGCTGTCGCACCCCATAGGTCTTACCACAGAGAACTTTACGAGCAGGCTCATCTTCACTTATAAGAGCTGGATGCCCTACCCACCGAGCTTTATTTTCTTCACAACATCTATGTCGCGATAGCGCTCGTAGATCTCGCCATTGTAGAGTCTTCGGAATCATCCTTCCTCACATAAGGGGCCAACAATCCTGCGAAATATTTTCCTCTCGAACACGCCCAAGAGGTTTGAATGCTTTTTGCTAAGCAACCACGTCTCGGATGCAAATATGAGAACCGGTAAGACCATCGCCTTATATAGTAAAAGTTTAGACGCTATCGTTAGATACTTGGATTTAAAGAGCCTTGACAGACTATAGTAGGCTTTGTTGGCTTTTAGCAGCCGTGCGCGTATTTCAGGCTGCTACTATTGACCCAAGGTAGGTAAATGATTTTACCGCTTCAAACTCGTGTTCTTCTACGTCGATTGTGGGACCAATGTTAGGTGTTCTTGTAGACAAGGCCACCATGTACATACTTCGTTTTGGTGTCATTAATGTGTAGTCCCAGTTTTCCTGCCGCCCGCTCAAGCTGAAAGAAATCTTCTTCTTATTTTTTCAATGATGTCAATGCCGTGTGCATAAGCCAGTAATTGGGTGGACTTGTAAAGGATTGTACCTCTTAATGTCTCGCAAAATCTCGGATCACTTTCTCCAACGCCAGGTTGAAAGGTTGCAGGCCAGACCGTTCCCTTGTCGGAGTCCATTATAGTTGTTGATTGGTCTGGACAGCATTCCGGATACCTTTACTTGGCTTGTCACATTGGTCATGGTCACCCTACATAGTCTTGTCAGCTTGTTGGGGATGCCGAATTCATAGGCGGCTTTAAAGTTTATGAAAAAAAGATGTTGAATGGAGTTTTGAAACTCTAGACATTTTTCCATAGCCTGCCTCAACGTGAAAATCTGATCTTATAAGCGGCACTGAATCGCTAAAAGTCCGCCGTCGTATGGTCCCAAGTAGTCCAGGAGAGATAGAGAAAAAGTATTTAAAAGTTGAAATAAATCTACCCTGCGATTTCTTGACGCTATAATTAAGAGAAAAATCGTAGGAATTCAATGAATGTGTTTTGGATAAAATTGGTCCAGGGCAACAGGTGGTAAAAAGCTAATAATAGTAGCGAAAACACTTTTTTCACGTTTTGGGTACGAAAAAAAATGTCATTTTGGAAAACAAAAATTACTGCATAATAGTGCTTAAAAAGACGAAAATTATGAGTTTTGGACTATTGATATCGGTCAACAAGTTTTTGCAGAAAAATTCAAAAACCATTAAAAATTGCCGTTTTTTGACATTCAAGGAAGGGAGCAGTTCCCTTTGAATCGGTCAAAAAATGCATTTTTGTTTTCTTTGCTTAATCGATAGTAATAACGTTCAAAAATATCTTGTCAAAATTTGAAACCGATACCATCACTGGAATTAAAGTTATAAGCGGTTAAACAGGCGTGGGTCAAGCTTAGCGCTCAGCTCAGAAAAGTTCAATCGTCGTTTATTCGAAACCTATTTTTCCAATTTTTCTTACCTGACGGCGGGGATTACAAGACAACGGCGATTACAACGATTACAAGATAATGCGACCAAATTTTGAACACTTGTTCATTATTATATTAGCTGCGTTCCTTTTCTACTATTTAGTACTTGTGAGCAGAGCAGAAAAGGAACGCAAAATTTTCTGATTTGAGTAAAATCTCACTTGAAATTTTTGACGTTACTTTAAACTTTACAAATAAAAAATTCTTAAAAGAAGAATTTGTGACACAATGGGGAAATTAATGCGACAATTTCTAAAGTAAAACGAAAGATAATAATTTTTGATAATTATACGACTGAATCAGCAGACACAAATAAAAGCCATCTAGCGGGTAATGGCGTAAGTGAAAATAATTCACAATAGACTCGAAATGGCCGCTTTCCCCCTAGCGGATTTCAATTGCGTAATTGCAAGTGCTATCTACTCGTTTATAAGAGCAAGTGTAGTTGCTAGTACGCAAGTGTAAAAAATAGTAAAAATTAGCAGAAAAGGAACGCAGGTCTAACTAATTTACATTTACATATCATATTTATATTTACTTTTATCTACAACTAATTTTTTTAATTTTTTTTTGTTGTTTAAAAGTCATAATAAAAAATGTAAAAAAAAATGATGTTTGGCTGTTCGGATGGGGGGTTTACCGAATGAGAATCGATGTGAAAAAAATATAAACTTCTTGAAACATATAAAAGCACTAGCATAAAACCCGCGTGCCTTGCAACGCCTTTAAATAAAAACTGTTTATTATGTGCAATGTTTTCCTTCAAAAAAAAAAAAAAAAAACAAACAAAAAAGTCAGCTGTCATTATCCCTAAAAGGGTTTATTATAGTGCATTTTTTTAATAAATATGGTAAACAAATTGCTGCGTATATCACCTCTGCTCAACAAATCTGCAAGTTTTGAAGCAGAGATAGGCATGTTTATGTCCCCCATTTCACTGCGTTAGGGGATGAATTTCGAAAAATTGCTTCTTAGTGAATGTCCACGTCATTATAGAGATGCACTGTCAAAATTAAAGCCCTTCAGCTCCAGCGGTTTGGGTTAACCCCATTTAACCCCCTTAGGGGATAAATTTCAAAAAATCGCTCCTAAGTGGATGTCCACGTCATTATAGGGATGCACGGTCAAAATTAAAGCCCTTCAGCTTCAGCGGTGTGGGTTAACTCCATTTCACCCCCTTAGGGGATGAATTTCGAAAAATCGCTTCTTAGTGGATGTCCACGTCATTAAAGGGATGCACGGTCAAAATTTCAGCCCTTTAGCTCCAGCGGTTTGGGTAAAGGCTATTTCACAACCTTAGGGGATGAATTTCGAAAAATCGCTTTATAGTGGATGTCCACGCCATTATAGGGATGCACTGTCAAAATTTCAGCCTTATAGCTATAGCGGTTTGGAAAACCCCCATTTCACCCCCTTCGAGGATGAATTTCGAAAAATCGCTTTATAGTGGATGTCCACGCCATTATAGGGATGCACTGTCAAAATTTCAGCCCTATAAATTTAGCGGTTTGGAACAACCCCATTTCACCCCCTTAGGGGACGAATTTCGAAAAATCGCTTCTTAGTGGATGTCAACGTCATTAAAGGGATGCACTGTCCAAATTTCAGCCCTATAGCTCCAGTAGTATGGTTACCCCATTTCACCCTTTAGGGGATGAATTTCGAAAAATAGCTGCTTAGCGGATGTCCACGTCATTAAGGGGATGCACTGTCAAAATTTCAGCCCTATAGCTCCAGCGGTTTGGGTAAACCCCATTTCACCCCCTTAGGGGATGAATTTCGAAAAATCGCTTTATAGTGGATGTCCACGCCATTATAGGGATGCACTGTCAAAATTTCAGCCTTATAGCTATAGCGGTTTGGAAAAACCCCATTTCACCCCCTTAGGGGATGAATTTCGAAAAATCGCTTTACAGTGGATGTCCACGCCATTATAGGGATGCACTGTCAAAATTTCAGCCTTATAGCTATAGCGGTTTGGAACAACCCCATTTCACCCCCTTAGGGGACGAATTTCGAAAAATCGCTTCTTAGTGGATGTCAACGTCAATAAAGGGATGCACTGTCAGAATTTCAGCCCTATAGCTCCATCGGTTTGGGTAAAATCCATTCCCCCCCCCCCCTAGGGTATGAATTTCGAAAAATCGCTTCTTAGCGGATGTCCACGTCATTAAGGGGATGCACTGTCACAATTTCAGCCCTATAGCTCCAGCGGTTTGGGTAAACCCCATTTCACTCCCTTTGGGGATGAATTTCGAAAAATCTTTTTAATAGTGGATGACCACGCCATTATAGGGATGCACTGTCAAAATTACAGCCCTATAGCTTTAGCGGTTTGGAAAAAACCCATTTCACCCCCTTAGGGGATGAATTTCGAAAAATCGCTTTTTAGTGGATGTCCACGTCATTAAAGGGATGCACTGTCAAAATTTCAGCCCTATAGCTCCAGCGGTTTGGGATAACCCCATTTCACCCCCTTAGGGGATGAATTTCGTAAAATCGCTTCTTAGTGGATGTCCACGTCATTATAGGGATGCACTGTCAAAATTTCAGCCTTATAGCTCCAGCGATTTTGAGTTGACCCTATTTCACCCCCTTAGGGTATGAATTTCGAAAAATCGCTAGGGATGCACTGTCAAAAATTTCAGCCCTTTAGCTCTAGCGGTTTAGGTTGTGCGTTGTCTGTCAGTCAGTTACTTTTTATACAATAGAAAAAAAGTAAAGAAAATAAATCCCCTTACAACTTATTGAACCCCATTTCACCCCCTTCAACCCTTTTTTCTCCAAAAAAAAATTGCCTATGTCCGTCTCCAAGGTCTAAACTATGTCTGTTGCAAATTTCATCAAAATCGGTCCAGCGGTTTAGGCGTGAAAGCGTAACATACGGACAGACAGACAGAGTTACTTTCGCATTTATAATATTAGTAAGGATTAAAAAAACCCCGATCCATTTCCACTTATATTGTTAAATAAAAAAAATCAAGAAAATCGACCGTTTTTTCGGCGCGCAAAGGGAGCTGCTCCCTTAATTATAGGGAATGTAATTATCGTCGAAGAACGATATCTGTCGAAGAACGATTTTCAAGAAAAAGCTCAAAAGTAAAGTTTTTAATTCAAAAAACTGGAAAAAGGGTGGTTTTCAAACGGGTTTTTAAGGTGTTAAGTCAAACCTTACATACATTTCATGAAAATGGGGTTGTAGAGCAACCCTTTGCGAGACAAAATGCCAATCAAAAAATTTCTAGGACCACTGTTGGCCTTGTTCAACTTTTTTTTGTGAAACAGGTGTTTTTACATTTTTTGAGATTTACAAGAAAAGTTACCATAATTTTTTCATGAAATTTTTATTGTAGGTAGGCACCATCAGTGGCCACAATTTAAGCCCTGACGCAAGGTTCTACGATAATTACACTGCCTATAATTAAATGTCAAAAATCGGCCATTTTTAATGGTTTTTGAATTTTTCTGAAAAAAAGCTGTTGACCGATATCAATGGTTCAAAACTCATAATTTTCGTCTTTTTAAGCACTATTATGCAGTAATTTTTGTTTTCCAAAATAACATATTTTTCGTACCCAAAACGTGGAAAAACGTGTTTTCGCTACTATTATTAGCTTTTTACCACCTGTTGCCCTGGACCAATTTTATCCAAAACATATTCATTGAATTTCTACGATTTTTCTCTTAATTATAGCGTCAAGAAATCGCAGGGTAGATTTATTTCAACTTTTTTGCTATCGCTCCTGGACTAAAGTCCAGGGTGTGAAAGGAGGAGGGTGGTCGACCTGCCGAATTGACCAGAATCGGGAAACCAAAGAAACTAGGCCAGGAACTGCATTGTTTTAAAGCTGCACCGATAGCAGCGTATCCGTTGGGACCGCCAGCTAGCGGATCAAAGAAGAAAAAGAAAGACTCCACCGCTACAGCGCGATAATTAGTGCACGCTGTGATATCTCCTTTTTTTATATACCGGTCAGGATGCCTTTTCGGCATTCTTTTGGGATCTCTTCCGGCTCCCATACTTGCACAATTAATTCATGAATCACTTGGTGTTATGTAGGCCCTTCATGTTTAATCAGCTTCGCTGAGATGCCGTCTGCACTCGATGCCGTCTGCACTCGAAACTTCCAAGTTTGGTGGCGGCAGCACATGAATTGCTAAATTATCATCAGATATTGGTGGAGCCTCTGAATCTTCAGTAAGTTTGCCATTTAGCAATTCATGTGCTATTCCCATCGCTCCAAGATGCCTTTAGGATCGGTGATCCCGAAGATTCCCTTCTTTGTCCTAGTAGTATGTGCAACGTGGTGGGAAATTTGTCATACTGCGGACTCTTCGGTAGAACTCCCGCGCCTGGTGCGGCCTTCGTTCCCTGTACTGTTCCAGTTAACAAACACGATTTTTTACCCAGGCTTCCTTTTTTCGTCAGTGAATGCTGTTTTTTTCTTTCCCGAGCTCTTTATATTTCTCTTCGCGTGCCCGTGTTCTCTGAGACACTATTCTAAATCATTAAACAACATTTTTTCCCCATTCCAAATGCCCTATCTCGAAAACAGGAAGAGATAGCCCCCTCCTTTTTATGTCATTTGTCGATCATTTTTGTCTACTGACATTTAACGCTTGCAAGCCAGGACGGGACCCCCTGTATATTTTTATATGTGAGGGTAATCAAGTGTCGTATTGTAAAAAGAACTAAAATCGAATATCGGGATTTCAATAGTTCAGGTAGAGGCGCCTTGCTTTAGTACGAATGGCAGTTCACTATCGGGCGCAGAGAATTCATCGACTTTAACTTCTTATAAGTATCCATACACCTGGCGAAAAAGAATTTGAGAAGAACAGAGATGCTAGTAAATTGGGCTTGAATTTGCTATTTGCTATCACCTCCCCTTTGTAGATTAAAGAAGGGCTCTGAGTATCATAATTCTTCCATCATGAACATCTAGAAGGTGGAAAGTATTTGCAGAATATGGAGGCTCCCTGCAGGGTTGTGTAGTAAAAATTGTTTAATAATGTAATACTTACTTTTTATTCTGAATAAGGCCTTGTTCGTCTAAAAGAAAATCATTTCCAATAGGATCAAAATCAGCCTGTGACGTTTCTATATTGTACTCCACTGAATGGCAAGGCGGAAGACACTGGCAGTTCCAAGTATTCGAAGTAGGATCACTATACCGAGTTTCTAAGTAGTTCATTTCAGCCTCTTTGTAACATTCTACTTCTGTTGCATTAAAGCAAACTTTAGTGTTTGGAAATCCTATTAATAAAAAAGATTACAAAATACGATTATGCTTTCCCAAAAATTCTACTTACTTGGCATCGAAAACCACACACAGTTACAAACATTTAATACAAATTCGGTTAGACATTCCACGTCGCAATTGTTCTGCGTGTAGACTTTGAAATACTTAAGCTTCTTCTCTCCGATGAAATAGCACTGCCTCCTAAATCGAATTTGTTTATTGGATAACATATTTATGATTACATGTAAGTACAAACTTTTCAGGGCTGTACGATCTAAGTGATTTAGATGTTGTGATCATGTTTACTTTTATAGCGGCAATTACATCTTGAGATTGTGGAAGCCGAAAATACTTGGTTGAAATCCGAGGAAAGTTGTCCGGAGAATGGACTAGTACCTATGAGAAAAAATACGATGATTTTCTTGCTGGATACTAACGTGAACTTTTTTTCGCGAATCTTATTGGTTGGTAAAAAGTATGGAGGTTTTTGGACAACTAGCTACAGTTTAAAACTTTACATGATTATTAGAACTGAAGTGAAATTGCATAAACGTTTGTAATAAAAAATCATAATCATAATCTTGTAATAACTTATTTGCATACTTATTTTTGCGATATATTCCTCATAAATGTGGGGGGGGGGGGGAGTTATTATACAATTCTAGCTATTATATTTATCTAAATATGTACTGGTTGGGGGTCAAATGGGAGTTACGGCCTCAGCAGCCTTTGTAGGTGCCGGTACATAAAAGAGATAAATCCTAACGTCATCTGCGATCTAAGGTATACCCAATCTAAGATCTTGTGATATGCTACGGAATCCTACCTCATCCTCTACAAAGATTTTGATTTTACATCGGGTGACTCTATTTGCCCTCTACTCAACCAAAATACGTAAAACTAAGGCCAAAACTGGAATAAATAAACGACCCATACCAGCATGCTGTCATACTAAACTTGAGAGAGGTGGAAGAGCAGTTAAACATCAACGAAAAATGGGAGCAAATTAAAAGCAGCATATAGGGGGCAGCAGAAGAGACACTAGGCTGGGCCCCTAGATGAGCTAGAATGGATTGGTTCAACCAGGACTGTAGAGCCGCAATTGAAGAAAAAAACAAGACGCACCAGGAGTACATCGCAAGGTCGATAAGAGCAAGGATGGAAGTTTTCAAGGAAGAATAAAAAATCGCAGACATGCTTGGCATAAAGAAAAAAAGAGAATATCTAAACAGAAGGATCTTACAATGAAGGGAAGAAATCAATGAAGGGAGAATTAGACGAGCGTACAAAGAGCTCTCCAGATCACCAACAAGTTTCAGCCAAGAAAGGACATCAGCAAAGACATAGATGGGAACCTATCAGCAGATCCTGATAGGATTAAAGAAAGGTGGAGAGAGTATTTTCAGAACCTATTGAATCTTACTCCCATATTATGCGAGAATCCACAGGAAGACGCATTTGCAATTCCTCAAAATAATTTCTCAATAGAACCACCAATACTAGATGAAGTACGAGAAGTTGTAAAATTGCAAAATAGCAACAAATCGCTAGGCACCGATGGAATAGCGGCTGAGATGCTAAAGGAAGGAGGACCACAACTATTACGAACTTTATACGAACTTATAGCAGCATCTGGGAGGAAGGAGTTATACCATATGACTGGGAGAAAGGGATTATATGCCTGGTATACAAGAAAGGGGATAGATTATCCTGTGAAACCTACAGAGGCACCTCACTCCTCAGCACCAGCTACAAAACTTCACAATCCTTGTGAAACAACCTAGAACCTATAGCGGAAACCCTTATAGAAGAATACATATCAAGCAGGTCTCAGGACAAACAGGCCAACATCGGACCAACTGCTGAGCAAACAGTAAATTTTGGAGAAAACCTGGGTAAGGAATGTAGAAATGTATACCAGATATTTGTGTACTTTCAACAGGCATATGACTTGATAAACAGAGAGGGGCTATACGAGATCTTACCGGAATTAGGAATCCCCTCAAAGTTGGTACAACTGATCAAATTCGCATCAAATAGCTCACTGGCGAAGGTAAGGATCTAAAATGTTATAGCAGAAGAGTTCGAAGTACGACAAGGACTTAGACAATGAGATGTATTGGCCCCTTGCTTTTCAACCTGGCCCTAGAATGGATGATAAAGAAAACGTCAGTCCAGAAAAGTGCATCACTAGCTAAACAGTCAGTACAATTACTTGGTTATGAGGATGACGTGAACATCGTGGGAAAAGAAGCTTATGTCAAATTAAAAGAGGCGGCAAGAATATAAGCTTTTTTTTTGTTTTATGAAAAAACCAAGCTTAGGTGTAACCCTTTGTACTACCAGTCCGTCATGTCGTTCAGTTCATGGTGCAATGTCTAGTAGTAAGCTTGGTTTGAAGAATAGAGGAGAATAGGAAAGGTTAGAGGGGGTCTGGAGGGTATAGAAGAAAATGACGATGAACCTCACGTTTGAACTTTAAGGTGTTGTACGAGTTCGGAAATACTAACTGCGGGAGATTATTCCACAGTCGAGTTGTTCTATTCATAAACGAACCTCTAAACCGTATTGTGCGTGAACGAGGGAGCTGTAGGGTATGGGGGTGAGCAGAGCGGGCTAGTCTTGTGTTGCGGGAAAAGTATTGCCGTGCAGGCAGGAGGTCCTGAATTTCGGTGGAACAGTCGCCATGGTAATAGCGATAAAGTATGGAGAGGGCTGCTACATTCCTACGGTGGCTCAAGGTGTCTATGGAGGCGCGAAAGGGGCCATCACCAATGAGTGTGAGGGCACGATTTTGCACCTTATCGAGACAAGCCCAGGTGGTTTTTGGGGCGCCTGCCCAGATATGCGAGTTGCATTCGAGGCGCGGCCGAATTATTTGTATATTGTAGCCAATGCGGCTGGCTGGAGGAGGAACTTGCATCTCTTGAGAAATCCAAGGCATTGGGAGGCTTGTTTGGCGATTTGGAATATGTGATCGTTCCATCGCAGATGCTCCGTTAAAGTTACCCCTAGGATGTTGAGAGTTGAGTCAGCCGTTAGACTCTCTCCATCCACCGAGACAGGAGGAAGGTCGGTACAATTTTTGTTGGAGATAAGACAGTGCTTCGTTTTTGTGGCATTGAATTCGACGCGGTTCATTTCCCCCCAATGAAGAATCGATTCGATATCCCGGTTGATCGAAGCCGACATCAGTTGACGGTGGTAAAGACACGGTCTGGCACGTGCTTGTCTTATATTGTCGAAGGAGTAAGAGAAATTCAGAGTGTCGTGAAGTGGGTTGGAGGGGATTGAGAGCAGATCATTAATGAAGATTAGAAAAAGTGCGGGTGAGAGAATTGACCCATGGGGAACTCCGGCCGAAATGGCGTGGGGGTTGGATTCGACGCCATCCAATACTACCTTGATTGAACGGCCTGAAAGAAAGCTCTTAATCCAGTTCCTTAGAACTAAGTGTATACCAATAGCTTGGAGTTTATTCAACAGAGCTGGGTGCCATACTCTGTCAAAAGCCTTTGATATATCTAGAGCAACTAGGCTAGCTTGAAGATAAACGAAGAAAAAACGAAGTTGGTGCAACAATCCAGAGCAGAAAGATTTAGAATGGCAAGAAATATAATTATCGACGAACACAACCTAGAAGGAGTCGATAAAAAAGTCCACCTTGTGTCTACAATCACAAAAAGAAACAAAGAAAAATAAGAAATAGCCGGACGAATTGACTAATAGAGCCTTTTATGCCCAAAAACAAATTCAAGGTAGCAAGACTTGGACTATTCTATAACGCAGGACATACATAGAAGAACGAGCTTACAGGTTTGAAACGACAGTTCTCAGATGCATAATAGGCTCAACCAGAGAGGATGGAATAGGGCAAAGGTTATACAACAACGAGTTATATGAAATTTTTGACTTTCAACTTTAATAAAAATTAACAGACTGAGACTAGCCGCCCACGTAATCAGGATGGAGGACTATCGCATCCCAAAACGGCTTACGCCAACAGAAATTTCGCGAAATAGGCCAGTAGGTAGACCCAGGAGGAAATGGATAGCCTCTGTGACGGCTGACGCAGAGGCAATGCTCAACATCCGGAACTGGAGACATGCTGCAAGGGATCGTCAAACTTGGAGAAATGCCCTAGAGGAGGCCAAGGCTCGTTGTGAGCGTAGCGCCATTGGATGGACTATACGATGGATCTTATTTAGATATCCTTACATGACTCGTTGGAGTACTAATTTTATTTCTAGTAATACCTGCAGCTTTCGCAGCGTAGGTACTACTTAGATTAAAAAAAAATCTGATCACTCTAATCCTTATCTAAAATCTGTTTTAGTTTCCTACTTATTTCTTACCAGATAAATTCATTTATAATAATTAATTTACTTTATATCCCCGGCTTTTTGAACAATAATTAGTATGATCCGATAATATTTGAACATTCAAGCCAAGTTGCAGCCCAGCGCCAAGATTTCTTCTAGGGTAGACACTTTGATGATCATGTGCATAACCTAGTTCGCGATTCCAAGTGGTTTTTGGGGCTTCGTCCATGTAAGATTTTGTAAAAATACTACGAAAATATATTCGGACTTTAATTAAATCAAAACTTACACTATTATTACTATTTGTCATAATTACCATTTATTGTTATATAAATCCTTTGCTGCTAGCATATTGAAGTTAAAACAAAATCCTGCTTCAGTTAAAATTGTTCGGACTGGAAGTTCCTTGCCTTGCCAAGTTGCAATTATTATAGAGATTGGTTTTAGCTCCTCAATTATTTTAATAGGATCAAAATCAACAGGTGTAGATTCATTGTACCTTAGATACTGATTTTTGAAAATTTGCTTTGTTATATTTTCACACACCAATGATAACGCCTGTCTTTCTTGTTTTCTGGAAAAATAAAAGCGATGATTTGTTGACTGAAAATTCTTAGATATGGATGAAATAAGCTACTTAAAAAAACGAAAAAATTCAGCTGGTGCTTAACTTCGATATGAAATCGAATTCAAGATTTGGGGAATGATTGTATGGATGCATTATCACGAGAATGCTGTATAAGGATAACTCATAGCATGATAAATTACAAGCAAACGTATAAGGCACCCATACAATTATAAACGAACTGCTAAGCTGTTATGTTCGTGTAGAGGAGGGCTGAAGGGTGAAGGAGTGAGCCAAGTTGGCTAGTTTTGTGTTGCTGGAAAAGAGTTGCCGTGTAGGCAGGAGGTATTTGATTTCAGTGGAGCAGTCGCTATGATAATAGCGATACAACTTGCTGAGGACGTAGTACACAGTACATATCGTCGGGTTAATGCAATAGTCACAAAACAGAAATTTTAGCTATTTTAAACAAATATGCAAAAAGTCATATTATATTCAGCCAAAGTCACGGATCTAAATTTTTATGGGAATCAACTGGATTCAATTTGAATTTTTTCAGAACATAGTATATAATATGCAGTACCTTGTACATAGTACGTAATACATTATATATAATACATAGTAAATAATACCTACTATATAACATACTAACCTACATAGATATGTAAGTAAAATGCAGATGCCCAGTCGAATAGGCAAAACGCCGGAACTTATTCCATGTTGCCAAAAGCGATTAATCCAAGCAAAATATTTAAATATTGCAGTCATGTAGCTGGCTAGAGCATGGCAACTTTTAGTCGAGCTGCAGCAACAGACAGCAGCGATAGTGTGCGAGAGTGTTGAGATCACTGAATTAATTTAAATTAATGAGTTTATATTTTCCCAATATTTCAATAATTGTTTTCAAGATTTTATATATATTTGTACGAACACAAAATAATCATATCATTGTAAGGGTTTAATACGAGAAAGAAATTATGTCAATTAATACAATAATTAATATATAGTCACTAAGCCTATATATTCCTCTTAACTCAGTATAGTTAGCAATCAGTAAAATAAACCAAATTCCATTTCCGGAATAAAAGGGAAACCGTTTCTTTTTCTCCTATTAAACCCACTTTTTATATCGCACTTGCGGGCAGAAGACGTGAGTACATTGAATTCCTTAATAAACAATAAATTGTTAGATTAAAACTAAAATAAATTTTTTATTTGATTATTTTCCCTGAGTTAATCAATCATTCATCGTTGCTTTATTTGCTCGACTCATCAAAATCTATCAACATTTTTGGTCCTTCGAGCCGGATTCTGTGCAGTAAATCAGAGCCAGTGATAGACGCATTTGCGATATAAAAGTCTTTCAACGGCATTTTTAAATGTGATCGAGCTGATAAAACCAAAGAACTCTCCATTGGATTAAATATGAAAAGGAAATATTTAAATGTGAAAGCAAGCAAATTACAATTTCCATAAAATTAATTGATAGTGAATTCGGAAATTTGCAAAGTGATGTGCGCATGTGCTCTCTGAAGGTTATAATACCGAACGGGATTTAAATCTGATTTAAGTGAAAATAGAGAATTATCTGACAAATCAAATTCTAATGTGATATCAATCAAGTTAATCTTAACAAAATTTCTTTAACAGTGAATTCAAAATTTCATAAAATAATGTGCGCATGTGCTTTCTGTGCTTTCCAAAGGTGTCGAACGGGATTTAAAATTTAAACAAAATGAAAAGGTTAACTAACAAATAATATTCTAAAGTGATGTTAAATCAAACAAGTTAAAATTTTAACAAAAAAAATCATTGATAATGAGTTCAAATTTGCTAAGAAATGTTCGCATGTGCTCTCTAAGGTGTAACAATACCTAACGGGATTTAAATTTGATCAATGTGAAAATCAATCGAATCAAACCTATAAAATCATCAAATTAATTTAAAATCTAAAATTTCATATTTGAAACGGGCATGTGCTGTGTAGAGGTGATCAAGCATAAAATTTTTAATTGAATAAGTCTTAATCGTGTATAACAATATAACAGTATAAAGCAAGTATAAAGTATAAAGCAGGGATTAAATAAAAAAAAATTGATTAACGTGATACGAAATCGAATATCTGCTGTGAAAATTAACAAATTAAATTTTGTGATGAATTTACATTTACTCAACGTGAGATATATGTACGCATTACCTTATTAGACGCGAACCGCTTTTCTAAAATTTAATTGCCATACAATTAATTGATAGTGAAATAGAAAATTTATAGAGTGATGTGCGCACGTGCTCTCAGAAGGTCATAACCGAACGGGATTTAAAATTTTATCAAAGTGAAAGGGATTAAACTAAGCAAATAAGTTTTAAAGGAATTTTTTTTCTCAACGTGAACGTGAACGTGAACTACATACAATCAACAAAGGAGCATGAAAATACTGAGATGTGGGAAATAATTAGGCATAATCATTGGCCTTTATCTTATTTATTTGATGAACACGGCCCGAACTCCCTTCTGGATTTAAGTGGGTAAGTCGATTTTATTATTTGGTTGCGGACTATTATTGGTATTAGTAACACTATTCTTATGATGGAGAACCTAGTTAAAGCCCAAGAATTAACGGCTGAAGTATTAGCAAAGGCAGTTAAAAATTATAAAAAGGATGGTAGGGAACGAAAGAAGATAAAATATTATGAAACGAAAATCGAAAGTACCAAGAACCTGTGGGTAACTTTTCAAGGAAGGCATGAACAAATTCTCGATTGCGTCGTGATTAACGAACCCACACCTTCCCAGCAACAGTACTTTGAAGGATACGTGTATAATGACTTCGAAGAACTATATTGCGACCATTTGGCAGAGTTAGAAGAGTGTTTAGCTGTTTTGAAGGAATTAAAGAAACCTCAGTCAACCGCGCCACCCAATTGTTCAATGAAATGTAATGAAAATTCAAAACTTCCTAAGATTTATTTGCCTGTCTTTTCTGGCGAGTATACGCAGTGGATCTCGTTTCGAAACTTATATTTATCTATGATTCATAACAAACCAAATCTGCCTAAGGCTCAAAAATTACATTACTTACGAGCAAGCTTACAGGGGGAAGCAGAACGATTGATTAGTGGCTTTGCTATAACCGATGAAAATTATGATACCGCATGGGAGGTTTTGGAGAATAGATATAAAACAACAAAATGTTAGTGGGCTCTCTTTTCGAAATGTTGAATAAATCAACCAACCTCGAGTGAATCACCTGAGGCTCTTAAAGGTCTTTTAGATACAACTGAGGAGAGCGTCCGGTCTTTAGTCAATCTAAACTTAGGAGATTTATGGGATGCTATCTTGGTCTTTTTGACAGCACAGAAGTTGCCCAAACTGAGTCGCCAGTTATGGGAGCAACAAGTAGCAAATAAAGGAAACCTCCCTAAGTACAATGAACTTAAGTTATTCCTCGAGACTCGATTTAGAGCGCTGGAAGCCATGCCAACGGAAACTAAATTCGCATTGAAAAGATGCTCAAATCCGCAACATGCGAAATCTACACCTATACGATCGCAATCTTTTCTAACAGAACACAAACCCAATTGCCCTTTATGTGACAGCATTCATCCAATACGAAACTGCCCAAATTTTAAAAAATTGGATTTTAACAAGAAAAATGAACTCGTTCGTAAAATTGGGTTGTGCATAAATTGCTTAGGCAAAGGTCATCTCGCCCCTCAATGTCCCAGTACAAACTCCTGCTTCCACTGTCGTAAACGTCATCATACGCTCATGCATATTCACAATACGGCGTCTTCGAACTTTCCAATAAATGTAAACTCTAAAATTTATGAACCATCAACCTCACAAATCACCGGAGACCGCTCAGAACCCAAGGCTCCAATTAACTCCTTCCATATTACAATTCAAAAGGAAGTTTTGTTAGCTACTGCTATGGTAACACTCCAAGGCCCGAACAAAACTACAAGAACATTTCGTGCTCTGGTTGACCCAGGTTCTCAGACTTCTTTTGTATCCGAGCGTGTTGTGCAAGCTTTAGAACTCCGCAAATACCCTACTTTGGTTAATATATTTGGTGTGGCGGAAACTAAAGTAGGAACTTCTAATACTAAAGTGTATGCTGACATTGTCATTAAATCACTCGACTATCCTGTGAAATTAGAGGCGTTAGTTTTAGAGAAACTTGCTCGTTATTTACCAACTAAAACTATTATCACGTCGAACTGGAATCACATCTGGGGTTTAAGGTTAGCTGATCCAAGTTTTGATCGGCCAGGAAAGGTTGACATCATTCTTGGGGCGGACGTGCATGGAGAGCTGATTCTACCAGGGGTACGAAAGGGTTCAAAACAACAACCTGTGGCACAAAATACACTTCTAGGATGGATCATATCTGGCACTATCGCTGATGATGGGCATCAAGTGCACACCGTGAACACTCTTACCTCTCTTGTAACGCAAGATCCCATTAGTCAACAACTTCAGGACTTCTGGACCGTTGAAGAAACTCCAAGCACGCAATTTTCCAAAGAAGAAGATGAAGAATGTGAACGTGTCTATCAAAAGACACATCGACGTCTGCACGATGGAAGATATTGTGTAAGATTACCATTTATCAGTAATGATCATCAACACTCGCTAGGAAGGTCAAGAGCCGCTGCAGTCGCCAGCTTGGGAAGTTTGAAAAGGCGCTTCGCGTTCAATCCAAATTTAAAAGAGGAATATTCTAAATGCATAGAAGAATACATTCAATTAGGTCATATGCGTCTAGCTAAAACGACAGAAGAAGAAAATGCAGCCGTTTACAACAGCAAATTTTGTTATAAAAGCTATTATCTTCCCCACCACGCAGTCTTCAAAGAAAGTACATCAACCAGGCTTCGTGTAGTTTTTGACGCATCTCGGAAAAGTACTTCCACTATTTCGCTAAATGACACATTACACACAGGACCAAGTCTTCAAAATGAAATGATCGGTGTTCTGATGAGATGGCGCAAATTTAAATTCGTTTTAATGGCCGATATAGTTAAAATGTATCGACAAATTATGGTTCATGAAGATGACATCAATTATCAGCGAATAGTATGGAGAAATAACACTAACGAACCCATACGAGACTACTGTCTAACCACAGTGACATTCGGCGTAACTTGTGCACCTTATCTCGCCATAAGGACCCTTCACCAGTTGGCCAACGACGAGCGACCACAATTTCCGACAGCTTCGCAAGTCGTTCTTCATGATTTCTACGTGGACGATGTGCTAACAGGAGCGGAATCTATTCCTGAAGCCGTTGAACTACAACATCAACTAGATCTGTTACTTCTACGTGGTGGTTTCAAACTGAAAAATGGCTTTCCAACGAAAGCGCAGTACTATCGGCAATTCCTACCGACGATCGAGCTATACAAAATTCCGTCGACCTGAATCTCGACAAAGGTGTGAAATCTCTAGGGATTATCTGGTTTCCGTCTACTGATACATTTGGCTACAAAATTAATTTATCAACGGAGAAAGATGTGAGAAGCAAACGCGACCTTCTGTCAGAAATATCAAAATTGTACGATCCAATGGGCTGGATTTCTCCAGTTATTGTTTGTGCAAAATTATTAATGCAAACATTATGGATACACGGCTGTGAATGGGACGAACCTGTACCGGAGCAAGTGCGAACAAAGTGGATGGAGTTTAAGGCGCAGGCAAGTGATCTTGAACAAATTCGGATTCCTCGATGGTATGGCAAGGACTGTTCATTAAACCAATTTGAAATACACGCATTCAGTGATGCTTCCCAAAATGCCTACGCTGCTGTCGTATATTTGCGAGGAAGTATATCCGGTGGAAGTGCTACAACGAACATCATCATAGCGAAAACGAAAATAGCACCCATTAAACAAGTTACTATTCCTCGATTGGAGTTGTGTGGCGCAGTATTAGCTGCACGGTTGGTAAAATATGTCGTGAAACTCATGCAAGTATCTGATGTTGAAATTCACATGTGGACTGACTCCTCCATCGTCTTAGCATGGCTCCGGGCATCCGAAAAAGTGGGCGACATTCGTCGCAAATCGAACTAGTGAAGTATTTTCCTTACTGGGTAATGTACCATGGCACCACGTTCCTACAGCATCTAATCCAGCTGATTTAGCGTCGAGGGGAGTATTGCCAAGTGAACTAATAAACTATACATTATGGTGGAATGGACCCCACTGGTTAACAAAGGATAGAAACCACTGGCCTCGCTCAATTGACACACCAATGACAAACCTGGAAGAAAGGAACATTACCTGCACATTTAGTACGAAAAGTGATAGAAATGTATTTTTACTCGAACTACTCAATAGATTTTCATCTTTGACCAGACTTATCCGTGTCACTGCATATTGTCTGCGAGTTCACCCAACACGTAGTAGATCGGCTCACACATGGCTAACCTCTGAAGAACTTAATAAAGCCACAAAACTTTGGCTACAATTTGATCAACAACTGCATTTCCCTACCGATTTACGCGACATTCGACATGGAAAGCCTCTTCAAACTAAAAGCAAACTGTTAAATCTTAATCCGTTTGTTGCTCATGATGGTCTGTTGCGTGTCGGCGGACGCCTAAAACACGCGAATTTAGCGTTTGATGTACTGCATCCAATTATCATTCCAAAATCAGGTCAGTTAACCACTCTCATCATTAGGCATTATCATCATATTACGTTACATGGAGGAATACAGCTGACCTTATCTATTCTAAGACAAAAGTATTGGGTACTAGACGGGAGAAACTCAGTTCGAAGGGTCATTCATTCGTGCGTAAGCTGTCATCGGTTTCGAGCTACCACACAGACACAATTAATGGGTGATCTTCCATCCCCAAGAATCAACATATCTCGTCCATTTACCCACACAGGCGTAGATTATTGTGGTCCAATAAATGTGAAAACCAGTAAAAGACGAGGAGCGCCATCGTGCAAGGGCTATATCGCACTCTTTATCTGCCTTGCTGTTAAGGCAATACATCTTGAAATGGTCAGTGACATGACCACCCAGGCATTCCTGGCAGCCTTTCATAGATTTTCGGCTAGAAGAGGATTATGTAAGAATCTTTACAGTGATTGCGGTACAAATTTTGTTGGAGCGAACTCGTACTTACGAAACATTGCTGAAAACCAAAAGGAAATCGCGGAAAAAATATCAAATGAAGGAATCCACTGGCACTTCATACCGCCACATGCACCCCACTTTGGAGGCCTGTGGGAGGCTGGGATTAAGTCCACGAAATTTCATCTTCGAAGAATTTTAGGCAATGCTGTATTGACCTTCGAAGAAATGTGTACTGTCTTATCACAAGTCGAAGCTTGCTTGAACTCGCGCCCGCTGTGTCCAATAACTACAGATCCCATGGATTTAAACGCCCTCACTCCTGGGCATTTTTTAATAGGTGATTCCCTACTCGCCCCACCACAAGAGGATTTATCGGGTATAACCCAACATCGACTGGATAGATGGCAACTTACTCAGCAATTGTTTCAACAGTTTTGGAAAAGATGGTCGACCGAGTATTTAGCAAGGCTACAGCAACGCCCCAAATGGACAGACCAACAACCCAATCTGCAGAAGGGGGATCTTGTTCTAATAAAGGATGATCGAGTAAGCCCAATGCATTGGCCCTTAGGACGAATCATGGATGTCCACCCAGGACATGATGGTCTCATCCGTGTCGCCGATGTACGCATGGAACGTAACACAATTCGGAGACCAATTACAAAGCTCTCTCGATTACCAGTGGAAACTGCGACATCATCCTCATCTCAGGAGGAGGTCGCTGAAATCTAACATTATACTAACCTTCAATTTATCAATATAATACAATTAATTAAGATATTGTCTACTTATAGAACCATAGGGCATAATCTAGCTTAACAGATCTCATCCGGGTCCGTATCAGTCATGATGTAGATGGAAATACATGGATACTACTTTCATTGCATGTGAAACAAGGAAGCCCAACACCTAGCCGCCCCGGAGGATGTTGAGATCACTGAATTAATTTAAATTAATGAGTTTATATTTTCCCAATATTTCAATAATTGTTTTCAAGATTTTATATATATAATATATTAAATAATCATATCACTGTAAGGGTTTAATACGAGAAAGAAATTATGTCAATTAATACAATAATTAATATATAGTCACTAAGCCTATATATTCCTCTTAACTCAGTATAGTTAGCAATCAGTAAAATAAACCAAATTCCATTTCCGGAATAAAAGGGAAACCGTTTCTTTTTCTCGTATTAAACCCACTTTTTATATCGCACTTGCGGGGAGAAGACGTGAGTACATTGAATTCCTTAATAAACAATAAATTGTTAGATTAAAACTAAAATAAATTTTTTATTTGATTATTTTCCCTGAGTTAATCAATCATTCATCGTTGCTTTATTTGCTCGACTCATCAAAATCTATCAACAAGAGGATAAAATGAATGCTGAGAGCAGCTTCTGCATTGCAACATTGAAACCCAAACCCTACCACCAAGCGCGGGCTATTTTGCTTCGCACACCATAGAATTATACGCTGCTGTTTGTAGGTGGAATTCGACCAAAAGTCAGCTACATAGCCTCAAATGCCCAGAAACGGGTGTGCAATAAAAGGGCGCGGAAAGCGAATTTTTTGTTTTTACCCCTGGCAAAGAAAGTGCCAATCCTGCCTAAAAAAGTTAACACTACAAAAACACATAAAAATGGTCAGATTGAAAAGGCAGCAACATTTTATGAACCTCAGAAGAGTAAATGCTAACTCGAATTTCCAAGGGGTGACCAAATTAAAGATATGTGACACGGCTCGCTTGAACTCAGTGTCACCCAAAAGTTCTGGCACTTCTGATTTTTTTGCGACAACGATTAAATTAAACTTTCAGAAACTCAAAAAACTAACAAGAAAAACATGTGGAGCTATTTTAGATTGCGAGCGTTTTTTCGCAAAAAAAAAACATTAGGTGATTTTTGGAATTTATCGACAGCACCCCCCCTCCCCCCTTGGTGAGATGTCGTGAGATTTGGCTCGACTCCCTCCCCCATCTAATCACTAGTGAGGTTTTTCAAATTTTAAAAAATCTCTAGTATTTACATAACCACAGGAAATCGGGCTGGTCGTGTGCAAAATTTTATTTGAGATAACTGAGAATTTAGACTTCTTCGTCTTTTTCTTCTTTCTTTAACGGCTCTACAGCCGGGATCCGGTCCTGGCGTCTCGCGACTGTTCTCTGCACCGGCCCCGATTCTGCGGCGATGTCAACCAGTTTGACATCCCTAAGCTCTGAGCGTCCTGGCTTACACCATCCTTCCAGCGAAGGTTGGATCTCCCTCGCTGGCGCACCTCATAGGTCTTACTACTCCTGAATAACTCCTTCTTACCTATCCCCTGTTCCACTCTCTTTTCCGCTTGTAATGGACACACAAGAATTTCATTACGCTAAAATTTGGCGTATGCCTTCCTGTATTTATATATTCTAAAGGCCTTTTCGTGATTCAGTTACTATGTTTCCATGACAGCTTGAGTACTCGAAGGCTTGAAAATCTCAAGAACTCGAGCGCGTATATGCTCTGCCTACTTGAAGCGGCATATTAGCTTAAACTGAGCTTGAGTTCTTTTTTTTTTTTTTTTTTTTTTTTTTATGTGACAGTGCTAAGCTCAGGAGTCACCCTTTGTACTACCAGTCCGTCATGTCATTTGTCACGTCATGGTGCAATGTCTAGCAGTAAGCTTAGTACGGGGAGGGGCGGGGGGTATAGGTTAAGGGTTAAAAGGAACGGGGGGGTATTGAAGAAGGTGGTGATGAACCCTGCGTTTGAACTCTTGGATGTTGTAGGAGCTCGGAAATACTGACTGCGAGAGACTATTCCACAGTCGAGTTGTTCTATTAACAAACGAATTCATATCTTGTTGAGTGCGTGAAAGGGGGAGTTGCAGGTGAAGGGAATGAGACGAGTGGGCTAATCTGGTGTTGCGGTTGTAAGATTGCCGTGGAGGCAGGAGAGCGTTTAACTCGGAGGAACAGTCATTATGATAGTAGCGATAAAATTTTGTCAGTGCTGCTACATTCCTACGGTGGCTGAGGGGGTCGATGGTGGAGCCAGCGGTGTCGTCATCAATTAATTTAAGGGCCTTTTTTTGGACCTTATCTAACCATGCCAAGGTGGTTATTGGAGCGCCGCCCCAAACGAGGGAGTTATATTCGAGAAGAGGACGTATGTAGGATTTATAAATAACAGCACGAGCCGATGGCTGGAGGAGGAACTTGCACCTCTTAAGAAATCCCAAGCACTGGGATGCTTGTTTGGCTATTTGGAATATGTGATCATTCCAACGAAGGTCTTTGGCTAATGTCACGCCTAAGATGTGTAGGGATGGGTCGGCCTTTAGTTCAACGTCATCCACTGTCAAGGATGGTGAGGTGTTGAACTTCTTTTTTGAGATAAGACAGTACTTGGTTTTAGAGGCGTTGAATTTGACACGATTCTTCTCTCCCCAATCTAGAATTAGTTTGATGTCTTTTTTAATAGAGTTGAACATTAGTTCACGATCATCAAGACAGGATCTGGCATGTGTCTGTCTTGTATCGAAGCTGTACGAGTAACGTAGAGTACCGTCGTCAGCGAAGCTGAGAAGTGGGTTGGAGGGGATTGAAAGTAGGTCATTTATAAAGATGAGAAAAAGGGCCGGTGATAAAATTGACCCCTGAGGGACCCCCGCAGAGATGGGGTGAGATTCAGATTTGACGCCATCCAATAATACCTTAATTGAACGGCCGGAAAGGAAACTCTCAACCCACTTATACAGAAGTGAGTCAATTCCAATAGCTTGGAGTTTAGCTAACAAGGCTGAGTGCCATACTCTATCAAAAGCCTTGGAGATATCCAAAGCAACCAAACTAGATTCGCCAGATCCATGCAAACTTCGGTTGAGGTGTTCTGTAAGGCAAACTAAAAGATCACCAGTGGATCTTTTTTGACGGAAGCCGTATTGTTTGTCGCTGATAAGTTGGTTGGATTCTAGATATCCCATAAGCTTTTTGTTAATTATCGTCTCCATGGTTTTGGAGAGAATAGAAGTAATTGCTATTGGGCGGTAGTTGGAGGGATCGCTGGAGTCACCTTTTTTCGGTATTGGCTGAACATGGGCAAGTTTCCAAGAGTCTGGGTAAACTCCGGAAGAGTATGATAGGGCAAAAAGTTTGCGCAGAGGTCTAGCCAAAGGTGAGGCGCATTGTTTTAAGACGATAGGGGGTATATTATCGGGTCCAGTCGATTTGTTTACATCGAGCTCCTTGAGGCACCTGTACACCTCGCGAGTCCTGAAGAAAACCTTGTCCATTAGATGAGCGCTGAGCTCAAGAACCGGGGGTAGCATATCAGTTTGGGGTAAAGAAGAATTGGAAGCAAACAGAGATGCTAATAAATCGGCCTTGGATTTGCTGTCTGTTATCACCTTCTCATTGTGGATAAGTGAAGGAGTTGTGGATGAAGTGAAATTCTTCTTAATGGAGCTTACCAAGGACCAGAAGTTCTTGCTACCAGAGGTTGCATTAAGGAGTTTACTTCTCAACTTGCTGTCAAATGAATTTTTGACATTCCTGATGGTGACTTTACAGGAATTTCTTAGTTTTATATACTCTGCACGGAGCGATTCACTCGGGGAGCTCTTGTAAGCTCGAAAGGCGGCTTCTTTATTTCTGATTGCATTCATACACTCCTGATTAAACCATCTGTTGGGCCTAGCCTTCACAGATTTGGTAGAATGAGGAATGAACAAATGCATTCCTGCCTGTATGATCCTGGTGATACGGATAGCGGCAGAGTTGGCGTTTCTATTCCGGAAACACAGATTCCAGTCTGTAGACTGGAAAAAATTAATAAGCCCCAGCCAATTGGCCTTCCCATAATGCCATACAGTTCTTCGAACTGGTTTGGGAGGGGTGGGAAATTCGAATGGGAAGTTAGCGCTGATTAGGCAGTGGTCTGAATTGCCGAGAGGTGAATCAACTTCGACGGAGTAACGCGCTGGATGAGAAGTTAGAAAAAGATCAAGGAGATATCTTCCTTGATCAGCAACATCAGGGACTCTTGTGGGATGATCCACAATTTGATGCAAGTTATTGATGTCTGCAAAGAGCTCGACGTCCTTGCCAGAAGTACTGGTGCCATTTGAGTAAGTCAGCCATTTAACGTTGTGAACATTGAAATCACCCGCAACGATGATTTCACACTCAGGATTGGACGACAAAAACCCCGAGATTTGTTCGGAAATAGTATCAAAAGATAATGAGGAGGCTTCGTTACTTATGTTAGGGCTTCTGTATAGGAAGCAGAAGAATATGACGTGGCTTTGGAAAATGATTTTAATCCAAAGATAATTAAAATCAGAAGTTGTGCTTGAATGTATTTTACAATAAGCCACGTCGTCCCTAACATAAATGGCAATACCCCTATGGGGGGAGAGATTGTGCACTAAAGTGTACCCCGACACCTGGTAATAACCTAAGTCATTATCGGGTGATATTTGGGTTTCACTAAGTGCGAAGATTGGGGGTTTGTAATTAGATAAGTGGCACTCAACAAAAGAGAAATTCGCTTGAAGTCCACGAATGTTACAAAAGTCAATACCAAAACTTGACTTGTAACGGGACTTCGGTTGCGCAGGCTCAATCGCCACGTTCTCGGGAATATTTCCCGGCATTACATTTGCCGCAACCATCTGAGTCAATAAAATTTGTCCTCGTCAAAGTGTTATGCCTTTTGAGACGGGGCAAATTTCATCGACCGACAGATTTTAGCCGCGGCACCTGCAGGACCGAGATGCGAGAGAGGGTAGGGAGCAAGGGTACTTACTTGTGCCGTTCGTCGGTCCGGTCGGTCGTTGAGTCTATTGAAGGGTGATGGGCCTTCGCGTTAGACCGCGCTCGTTATTTTTTTGTTTTGTCACTGTTTTTTTTTTTTTAATAGTTTTTTGTGCACTTTTTTATTCGATTTCTCGCACTCTGTATGTGTAACAGTTTTTTTTTTTTCGTTTGTGTCGGCGCGTTTTTAGGGACCGGGACAGCACACGTCCGTTCTCTTCGCTGTCCTAACCCAAACTGAGCTGTCTTTAGCTGTCATTTGAAGTTACTATCATATTTCTTTTATTTCTTCCTTCTATCGTGCTTTTATTTCTTCATTAATATTTTTGTCTCCTCATATTCCCACACATTACCTTTAGACACATTTACAGGCCTAACTTTCGCAATTTCGAGCACTCAAGCTTTCAAGCTCGGTTTACATGACAAGCACTCGAGCCGATCACAAAAATCTTTTTGATCGACTCCAGTCGAGCTGCTTGTGTTTACATTTGTACTTGAAGTACGCTTCTTCTGGAGTTTGTGTAGGATTTAGTCATATCTTAAGGCTTCCATTTACACATAGGCCGCCGGCCGCCTGAAAGTTTCCGCCTTGAGGCCAAATATTACCACACGTGCACCGGCCGCCAACTGTATGGGGCCTGCAGTCCAAGAAAACTGACAAAAATCTTTATGTGTTTGGGCATTTATCGTCAGTTCGTGCCTGAAGATCTATACTTCTATTCACTCTCAAGCCGTGAATTCACGGCACAAATTCACGCCATATCCCCTTGAAAAGGAAAGCAAGGCGCGAGCTAGGCGAGAAAACCATCCGCATAGGCGTTCGCGCTTTTTCGCGTGTGTCCACGGCGTGAGTCTGGAGCTCCTTGAAGTTTTCGTTGAAGCTATGAATATTATTGCACTTGAATTACGTGAGATTGAGTGAGATTCGGCTCGGCCCCCTGGCCCAAACGCCTCATGTAATTAATGGACGACCCCTTAGCAATTATTTTTTGCAAAATATGAACAACAATTTTAAGCTTGTGAAGTGTAAATACATACTAAACCAATTTCAAATATATAACAAAGAATTGGGTTCTTCATAAAACAAAGAAATAAACAAGAGAATTAACGGGCTTCTTTTCTTTTTCGAACAAACGCTCGCATTCGAAAATAGCTCGACAAATGTTTTTTTTTTGTTAGTTTTTTTGAGTTTCTGAAAGTTTTATTTAAGTGTTGCCGCAATAAAATCAGAAGTGCCAGAACTTTTGGGTTAGACTGGGTTCAGGCGAGCCGTGGTGAATGACGTTCTATGCGAAAACATCACATAATAAACTGGAGAAAACCAGCAAAGCCTAGAGACGACCGGAAAAAGACTCCAAGAGCCCGAACTCTGGAAACAACTGTCCATTTAAGAAGAAGATTCCTTAAAATCGCTATAATAAAAAACCGATCTGTATGACAAATCAAACGACATTTTAAGCTAAGCTATTACTAGTGTTTTACAAAGTCGTTCAAAAAAAATTAATTATCAACAATCACCAGTTGTATATTAGCTGCGTTCCATTGGGAGATTTTTTCTACTCCCGAGTACATGGCCAATGGAACGCGATTTTTGATATAAGAAGTAAACAAAGATATAATAAAACAATTTTTTTATCTTACCGTATTATATCTATTAATATTATCTATTTTATAATTTTTTAAATTCCACTGTTATTTATTTTATTCACTTTAAACTGTTACTTGTTTTGTTTACTTTCAAAATACCCCATATAATAATTAATCTGACAGTTTGTTTTAACTGAAAAAACAAAAAGCCATCTATTTTTACCTAGCTAAAGCTTGAAAACCTGGCGGAAATTTTATGCGTTTCTACTAGGAGTGAAATCCCCCAACACAAGAGCAGGGGTAGTTGGAGGTCCTCGGGAGTACTCCGGAGTAGCAAATATCGCCCAATGGAACGGACGTATTGAGTCATTAGGCACGAATCAAACCCCATTAGCTTGCATAGTCATTGAAAAAATGCAGCAGAGTCATCATAAACAAATGAAGGTAGAAAGTAAACAAACAGTGCTCGATTCGAGACCTTCAAATAATTGGTAGAATTTTGTCGGTACGGTAGAACTTTTAATTATTTATTAATTAAAGTAAATACTTACAGAGTAGAATCTGCATCAACATTCATAGCTTCCTCGTAGTCAAAAAACATATCATACTTATCTTCAGGGCATATGGTTACTGACGGGAATGGTATTTTCCATATATCCGTTTCCCTCTCATTGAAGCTGACAATCACCGGCGTTTCCTCCCATTTAATCCAAAGCTTGCAAATCATAAAAAAGCATATACTAACAGAAATTATAAACACTAGTATCCAAAATATTCTGAAAAGCAAATCCCTTCTAAATCATTATTACAAAAACTAGTCACTATTACCTTTCCAATATCGGCCGCCTTTCCTCTCCCAGGTATTGTATTCCGTGAATCGAGGAGTGTTGACTATATTCTGAGAAGCACTTGTAGCACATCAACTTTGTTTTTTTAAAACTCCTTTTTGGAGGTGGAGGAGCAGTTCTTAATGGAACAGCTACTTCCACCACTTCTCTTTCTTTTAGTGCTGAGGTATTTTCATGCATTGTCTTGGTTTAGGTTAGTTAGAACTTAAACTATCTGTTATTACTGATCGGTTATAAAAAAAAGTTCAACACTTGAAGCAGACGGACGAGACTTTAATACAAAAGCTTCATTAAGCACCGGATATAATCACAAGACTAAACAGGTAAAAGAGTTTCATAAAATACCTACGCTACCCGGCAAACACTCAGTTTGACGTCTCTATTTATGTTGTTTGAAAATATTTTAAGAGAGAATGGATTGGCGAATCTTGATCGATAAATGCTGAGGCACACAAATAGCAAACTAGTTTGGGTGCCTCGTTTCTATTGTGCCGAAAAGTTTTATTAAGATTTTGGAATAAATAGTTTACATATTGTTATGTTACTGCAAACTAAAACTTTACTTTTAGCAAAAAAACACCAACAATTCGCTTGATCAAATCATCAAGTATTGGCGTAAATGAGATTTACCATTCTCGTAATGTGTCGTTATCTACCGCTACTGATATAATTATAGAAGATAAGAAATCAAACTTAGATGAGATAATATTGTGTGCTAATAAGTTAATATAAATTTGAGAATGACGAACCTTAATTCTTAGGAAAATTGTGTCTTTATCTATAATTCTGATAAGTAGAAGAAGTTATGAACAATTGCATTGCATAATGTAAAGAAAAAAAGCTGCAAAACCAAATTAATATAAAACTGAAGCGAAAATATATGTAAACTTCATACTTCCACATACCAATGTACGAATTAAAATCTTACCCTATTTGAGGAAAGGAAATATAGCACTCCAACTTTAAATTTTTTGTGCAATAAGTCAGATTGAGATGGAGTTTTTTGCATTCACTTTGTAAACTCGTCTAGAAACTTTGTGCCACATTTTAGCGTTGTACTTTTTTTAAATTGCATTGCTGCAACGAAGGAAGGCAGTTGGATCTTATATGACTGTTGAACCCAGTCTAATAGTCATGTCCACAGTTGACAATTACCACCCTCCTATCTTGCTCAATTACTTTTTCAATTCAGTTAATACTCCTTATCCGGAGGGGGTAACCTATTCCTTTAACTTTAAAAAGGCTAACTTTAATGAGCTGTCATCTAAACTTGCCATGGTTGATTTCAACAACTTACTTTCCGCAAACGAGTTGGATGTCGATGTAGCACGGTTTTATGGCGTACTATACGAAGCCCTCGTTTCTTGCGTTCGCTACGAGCCTTAAAAATTAGCCAGTTCTTCTCCTCCTTGGTTCAATAGTGAACTCAAGCATTTGAAAAATCGAAAGAATAGGCTCTGGAAAACTTATTTAAAGAGAAAGGACTCTCCAAGTCTCAATTCATTTATCATTTGCTATACCCAATTTTGTTCACTCTCTTTTACTCTGTATCGTGAATATCTCAGCAGTATGAGTAATAAAGTATTTACTGATTCCAGAAACTTCTTCAAATTTATCAACTCGAAGGAAAAAGTTGATAATTACCCTAATACTATGCAGCACAAGAACTGGTCTAGCTGTGACTCGCCCGCGATTTGCAACATGTTTGCGTCATTCTTTTAATCAATCTTTCTCATCTGCAGACTTTCAGCCTGACGACAATAATTTTCGTCACATTATCCCCAACCGAGAGGCTCATTTTTTACCTCTCTCAATTACTATTGCCGATATCGTGAAACATATTGACGATCTTCCATTTGACTTTACTCCTGGCCCCGACGGTATTCCTTCTGCTGTCCTTAAGGCCTGTGTGGAGGTTCTCCAGTCTCCACTGAAAATCCTTTTTCTAAAATCCCTGGATAAAGGGTACTTCCCCACTCTGTGGAAGAATTCGTTCATAATTCCTATTCACAAAAGTGGTTGCAAGAGTGAAATATCGAATTATAGGCCAGTTGCTAAGTTGTCTGCTATACCGAAACTTTCTGAATCAATTATCTATTCCACACTCGCTCCTATCTGCAAGAGGCTGATCTCAACGAATCAACATGGTTTTCTTGCAGCTCGTTCCGCCACCACCAATCTTCTTGAGTTCACTGCTCATGCTGCCGAAGGCTTCGTTTCCGGTTGTCAAACTGATTGTGTTTACACTGATTTTAGTAAGGCATTTGACAACCTCTTCCAATTCCATTATAATTCTCAAATTAAGAATGTTAGGCTTTCCGCAAGTCCTTCTAGTATGGTTCCAGTCTTACTTAACTGACCGGACCTACCAAGTTCTTTTTCGTGGATCCAAATCAATAACCATTGAGGCGACGTCCGGTGTCCCTCAAAGAAGTCATCTTGGCCTTCTCCTCTTTATCTTATCAATTGATGACATTGTTCCCTTACTCAGACACTGTAGAATATTGATTTACGCTGATGACATAAAATTGTATCGGCACATAAAGAGTATGGAGGATTGCAAACTTCTGCAGATTGACCTTGACACCTTTTACTCTTGGTGCGCTAACAACAACCTGGTTCTTAATATTGGTAAATGCGAAGTCATGACTTTTAGTAGGAGACGTGATCCTATAATTTTTAACTACACCTTTTCTGATGAGGGTATCCCTCGTGTTAATTTGGTTAAAGATCTCGGGATTAGATTTGATAGTAAGCTGGATTTCTCCACTCACATCAACTATATCTCTTCCAGAGGTAGTTTAGTCTTGGGTTTTATAAAAAGGTGGTCCAAGGAATTTAATAACCCGTTGGTTACTAAACACTTATATATTTCTCTTGTCAGACCATTACTTGAATATGCCTCCCAGGTTTGGTCTCCTCACTATTCTTCGCATGTTAGAACTATTGAATCGGTTCAACGAAGGTTCGTTCGATTCGCACTGAATCATCTTCCTTGGGAAAACCCAATAGTTCTTCCATCATATGAATCCCGGCTTAAGTTACTCAACTTAAGCTCTCTTCAAAAGCGTCGAGAGGTGGCCGATGTTGTATTTGTTCATCAGCTACTTAATGGAAAGGTCGACTCAGGTTTTTTAAGTCGCCGTGCGTCGTTTAGAGAGAGTCGTTATAATCTGAGAGGTCCACCTCTTTTACAAATCAACTCCTCTAATACTAATTACGGTAGATTTGAACCTGTAAACCGCATGTTCATTAATGTTAACAATAATATTAATGTCTTTAGCGTGAGCATTAGTAAAGATGTCCTTAAAAGGAGTCTTCTTAATCTCACGTGACCATCTTTGTTTCCTGTCGCTTGAGTGGGTTATATGTTAATTTGGATTTTTGTTTTTATTTACTAATTTTTATGTTAGATACTAATATTTTATGTTTGCATGTCTCAGCTGAGCCACGGCAGTGGTAAATATTTCTCAGCCCTGCTGGGAAGTGAGCCTTCTGTGTTAGAAGGGAAACTCTATATATAGGATCTATTTAGGCCTTCTTCAATGGTTCTTCTTCACTTTTATTGTCTTCATTTGTTAAGACATCCATCATTTTCCTTTAGAACAGCTAGTTTCAATCACGATATGCTTATACTTACCCAAGAAATGATTTGCAGCTTTTGAAGCATTTAAAAGATTATGAAAGTGTCAATAAGGAAATTTCAAAGTGCGCAATGAAAACTGTTTTCTCCGGCATTTGTATTACTTATCAGAGGAACTGGTTGCATTTGCATTTTTTTATGACGAAGTCCCTGTAAACAAAGGCAACAAAAATGAAGGAAAACCATAGAAGAAGGGCGCCCAAACCGATCCAGATGTCGTCCTAAACCCCTAAACCTAAGTCTAAAAATCCCAAAAAATTACAGTAATTCTTCTTTATATAGTAGAACAAAGTAACAGGATGACCCAAAGAAAATGAAGAAAAAAAATTTTTAAGGACCACCCTAATATATATATATATATATATATATATATATATATATATATATATATATATATATATATATATATGGGTAATTCTTTTACAAACCGAACACTTTCTGACCGACCCCTCTTCGATTTGTCTGAAACTTTTTTTACGGGTTCTATATCGAAAAATAAGATATACGTGTCCGAGGATTTTCCCATTTTTTGTTTTTATTTTTTTTTACGGGGGGTGGAAAATTCAAGATTTTCGTGATTTTTGGATTGAAGACCTATTTTCAAAAATTCATAACTCCGGTTCTACTTGAGCTAGAAAAATCAAAATTTTTTTTAAATTAAAGGTAAAAGAGGGAATTTTAAGGAAAAAAATATTTCAAGAAAATTTATGACAATTTTTCCATTGTTATTAGCAATTTAAATGTTAAAATCGATATTTAACAATGTTCCCCACCTCGTAGCACTTTTTAAATATAACCATTGTATTCTACGTTAAATTTTACATTGAAAATGCTTTTTTAAAAAATGGAGAAAAGATGGTTTCTATTGGAGTAAAACCAAATAAACAAGCGCGACATGTTTGCGTGCTGGTTGCAATACCTAGAAGCCACATTTTTGCCGCTTCATACTATTTTTTTCTATTATATTATCAGCAGTAAATATATTTGTAAGAAAATTATGTTATTTATTAGTGAATAAGGCTTCATGAAGGATTAGGTGTATTATATATTTCACTTGAAAATTTTAACAACTTTTTTTGAACAGTAAATCACAGCCGCGAGGCATTTCCTAACACCGCACATAATTTCAACGTTAAGGAATTCCAGGGCATTGGATATGGATTGTTTTATCTTGAAAGACCGGAGACCGTTCTTAACATAGACAGGGACTCCAGTGAAATGGATATTGAAGGAACATGATCGCGTAATGAGGCCTCAGAGACCAGTAAAATGTGAATGTTGGACCCATGTAAGATTTCCCGCAGTTCGTCGATTTTATTACGCCGGCCCAGGTCCTGGAGTCGTAACTGCCGGCGTAGATCCTCTAATTTGTTCGAAACTACGGCGATGTCTTGTTGAACTGTTTCCACATCGTCTCTCAGTTCTGCGATTTGAATATTTAAAGTATTACATAGCTCATCAATGCGGGCTATTAGGCGAGTCTCGAGTGAGTTCAAACGGACCTCGAAGGTCGCAAATTTAACATACGATTGAAGCTTGGCAGTGAGAACTTTAGTGCTTCAATTGATTTCTTGTGCGCTATTGTACATTTGTCCCAAACAATCAGTTTGCATTCAATCAACAATTTTCCTATAGCACTGTTCCAGAGGCTGTTGCACCTTGTTGTTTCCGTTGTGTTCAAATTCAATGGCAATTTGAGTGCGGAATGTGCAGTACGTCCTCCGTCTTATATCGTCCCTGCTACTCTGGATGATGCGAAAGCTAGTGCAACGTCAGCTCGCGATTAAATTATGGTCCGAATCAGCGAAATACCGAATGTTTTTCCTGTTCCACCCATCCAGGAAAGAGATCCGACCAGTGCGGTTGTTCACGTCCAATTCAATGTTTCGTAAGCATTTCTTTGTTGATCATTCAGCAATGCTACAGTAGATTGGATCGCTTCTTGCAGCGCATTTCGATCGATGATGATGCTCTTGGTTCAGTTTTTGATCGAACGCATCGTGCATGGGTCGATTCGCACATCTATGCCAACCTGAATTAATAGTTTATTTGCTATCGTAATGCACATATCCTCAATGAAAATCAGTCCTTTGTCATATATTTCATCACACATTGTTATTTACAAATTGTGCGATATATTTTGTACAACATAGAATATATCTTCAGACATGTCCTCCGTGTATTTGCTCCATAACTCTATAGGTTGAGACGGATAGAATGTTGTCACTTCTTCTTCTTCGATGGCTCTACAGCCCAATTCGAGCCTTGGCCTCCATCAGCTTCTTCCTCCAGACGTCTCTCTGCTCCGCAGCTTGTCTCCAGTTTCTTGTGTTGAGCAGTTTTGCTGCATCGACCTTAACATTATCTTCCCACCTTAACCGTGGTTTGCCAACTGGTCTTTTGCCATCTGGTAGTAGATACAGGGCTTTTTTTGGTATCTTTGAGTCATCCATTCTTTGGACATGGCCGGCCCAACGTAAACGTAGTAGTTTGGCATGGGTCGAAAGTTTACAATTCGTGATTGTAGCATATTCTCCATGCACTGTCTTCATTGATTGGGCCGTATATCCTTCGGAGAACCTTCCTTCAAATATATCCAGCTTGTCTGCGGATTTCTGGGAGATACTACAAGCTTCACATCCATACGTAGCTACTGTACGTATGATGGTTTTGTAGATTCTTATTTTAGTTTTTCTGTGGATGTCTCTGGATTTCATTACTGGCAGTAGTGAGAAGTATGTTCTGTTCGCGGCGTTTATTCTTCTTTGTACGTCTATCGTTTCATCGTTGTTTTCGCTGACTGTTGACCCCAGGTAGTTAAATTGGTTTACCCGTTCGAAGTTATATTCCCCCCATGTGGTATTGTGGTTTCTTCTTCTTCTTTCCACCCTTGACTGAATTAGAATCTTACTCTTCTTTGCGTTTATTTGCAGCCCTATATGTTTTGCTCCATCTTCTAATTCTGTAAATGTTTCTCTAAGATATGACAGTGATCTTGCAAGGCAGTTTATATCGTCGGCATATCCTGCCAACTGTTTGGATTTGTTAAGCAGGGTTGCGTTCGCATCAATGTTAACCTTGCGAATTACTCCTTCTAGGCAGAGATTAAATAGCATGGGTGCCAGCCCATCGCCCTGCTTTAAGCCTTGCTTGACTGGGAAGGATTCCGTCAATTCTCCTTGTATTCTGACTGCACATCTTGTATTAACAAACATGTCGCGCTTGTTTATTTGGATTTTCTCCAATAGAAACCATCTTTTCTCCATTTTTTAAAAAAGCATTTTTAATGTAAAATTTAACGTAGAATACAATGGTTATATTCAAAAAGTGCTACGAGGTGGGGAACATTGTTAAATATCGATTTTAACATTTAAATTGCTAATAACAATGGAAAAATTGTCATAAATTTTCTTGAAATATTTTTTTCCTTAAAATTCCCTCTTTTACCTTTAATTTAAAAAAAAAATGTTTTTTCTAGCTCAAATAGAACCGGAGTTATGAATTTTTGAAAATAGGTCTTCAATCCAAAAATCACGAAAATCTCGAATTTTCCACCCCCCGTAAAAAAAAATAAAAAACAAAAATGGGAAAATCCTCGGACACGTATATCTTATTTTTCGATATAGAACCCGTAAAAAAAGTTTCAGACAAATCGAAGAGGGGTCGGTCAGAAAGTGTTCGGTTTGTAAAAGAATTACCCATATATATATATGGGTGATGATTGTCATGAAATGGGAGTTTTCGAGATTTGCTGGTGAACAAAAAAAAGTGCTGAAAAAAAATTTTCTCATGTGTTTTCAACATTATTTTGAAGTACTTTCTGTATATTTCCACATAAATACACACGAGGTATAGATAGTGAGAAGTTTATATCGAAAAGCCGAAATTATATGGCTTCGGAGGCGACAATTACGGTAGCGACATTTCATCGAAAAATCCGTCGCTTTCATGACCAATGAGAGCACACAATTTTTCCGAAAATTTGCTTGCTCTACAAATGCAAACAAATTCACCAAACCGAGTTAAAAGAGATTTGCAACACATATCACAACGAAAACACACATTACAGAGGCGACAGTTTTTTTTCTTCGATAATTTTCTTGAGGGTTGCTCTCTTGTTTATAAATTGTTCACAGTCTAAACGTCCGGCGAGGATAAACATTCATAAAGAAACTTGTCACGATTCGTTTTCACTACTTAGTGCCACTTGACAACCAATTTGTCGTTGCGTGTACGCTATTCTTATAGTTTTTATTGAAATTTGCAACAAACAACAGTCAGAATGTAAGCACTGACATCTAACTAAGCAGGTATCCGCCCGCGTAATACATACCGGTGATCAGTTTCGGAACACTGCTGCTATCGTTTGAGACCCTAGGCGCGCGGCAATAATGCACTGTTTTTCCGTAAACGTAGTGCCGTGACGTAAAAGCGGAAAATGAACAGGTTACGGAGGCGACATTTTCGGTGGTTGAAGGGCCGCCATTTTGTTCAAGAGTGCTTGCCGCGGGAGGCGATGAAGGAGAGAATGTTTTATTACTAGATGGATATTTTCACCCCAGAAAAAATTTGTATGAGGCGTTGTAGGTAGAGAACCACGGCCAGCCAGCCACTACTCCCATTTCATGACAATCACCCATATATATATATATATATATATATATATATATATATATATATATATATATATATATATATATATATATATATATATATTGTTACGTTTTTACGGCTTAACGGATTCGTAGGATTAATTAAGGAATACACTTTTTAATTATCCACACAATAATTTATTTATTACAAACGAAACACAATTTAATTACAAACACAGTTCTTAGAGTTCACTATAATCACTAGCAAATTTAATATTTCGCACTATTCAATTCCAATTATCGCTTTTTATTTCACTATAAATCACCACTTTTCACTTTTGAACACTTGTATCGCCTTTATAATCAAAACTGACTCGATAGCGGCTGCCAGGCGCTTTTATATAGGCAGCTCCACCTTTGTCTACTTTCTGGAACCTTCGTTTTCTGGTTCCTTGTGGTATGTTCTATATTTCTTTTAGTTTCGACCAGCTTGAAGTTGTCTTCGCTTATCGCTCGTTAGTTTAGTACATAAATTCTTAATTCAGACAACAACCGAAAATCGTTGATTCATCCTCTCGACAAACAGATGGCGCATAATCATCACAATATATATATATATATATATATATATATATATATATATATATATATATATATATATGTATATATATATATATATATACTAGCTGGGACCCGGTGCGCCTACGCTGCACCCATAAGTCAATAGTAAACAATAAAAACCATCCATTGACTTAATATTTTTCGAGATATGAATTTTACACAGATGAAATGCCTCAAAGAACATGGGTCTTGCGTCGGCCGCCATGAATCGGTATATTGAGTCTACTACATTGCTTATTGTATTCTACTTATCATACCCTTTAATTTGATACCCATGTCGAGGTGGTTGTGAAGAAAGTGGTACCCCGCCCTCTTGAGACGGCCGCCATGTATCTAAAGATATATTTTGTATACTACATTGCTTATTGTATTCTACTTATCATACCCTTTCATTTGATACCCATGTCGAGGTGGTTGTGAAGAAAGTGGTAATCCGGCCTCTTGAGACGGTCGCCATGGATCTAAAGATATATTTTGTATACTACATTGCTTATTGTATTCTACTTATCATACCCTTTCATTTGATACCCATGTCGAGGTGGTTGTGAAGAAAGTGGTACCCCGCCCTCTTGAGACGGCCGCCATGGATCTAAAGATATATTTTGTATACTACATTGCTTATTGTATTCTCCTTAACATACCCTTTCATTTGATACCCATGTTGAGGTGGTTGTGAAGAAAGTGGTAATCCGGCCTCTTGAGACGGCCGCCATGGATCTAAAGATATATTTTGTATACTACATTGCTTATTGTATTGTACTTAACATACCCTTTCATTTGATACCCATGTCGAGGTGGTTGTGAAGAAAGTGGTAATTCGGCCTCTTGAGACGGCCGCCATGGATCTAAAGATATATTTTGTATACTACATTGCTTATTGTATTCTACTTATCATACCCTTTCATTTGATACCCATGTCGAGGTTGTTGTGAAGAAAGTGGTACCCCGCCCTCTTGAGACGGGCGCCATGGATCTAAAGATATATTTTGTATACTACATTGCTTATTGTATTCTACTTATCATACCCTTTCATTTGATACCCATGTCGAGGTGGTTGTGAAGAAAGTGGTACCCCGCCCTCTTGAGACGGGCGCCATGGATCTAAAGATATATTTTGTATACTACATTGCTTATTGTATTCTCCTTAACATACCCTTTCATTTGATACCCATGTCGAGGTGGTTGTGAAGAAAGTGGTAATCCGGCCTCTTGAGACGGCCGCCATGGATCTAAAGACATATTTTGTATACTACATTGCTTATTGTATTCTACTTATCATACCCTTTCATTTGATACCCATGTCGAGGTGGTTGTGAAGAAAGTGGTACACCGCCCTCTTGAGACGGCCGCTGTGGATCATTTTAGTTTCAATAGCGTCATGGCCTACCTATTGTTTGACAGCTGCGTAAATTTGAAATTTTCATTAAATGTAATGATTCAATTTAATGACAATTTTACATTTGTCAAACAATAGGTAGGCAATGAAGCTATTGAAACTAAAATGAAGTGAAAATTCCTAAAATTACCATTTTTGTTTGGATTTTGCAGCTGTTTTTTTGGTTAAAGGTATAAAAAATAGCCTACGACCTATTCTCAGACCTACCAAATATACACAAAAAATTTCATGCAAATTGGTCAACCCGTTTCGGAGGAGTACGGTAACAAACACTGTGACACGAGATTTTTATAGATATAGATATATATATATATATATATACTAGCTGGAACCCGGTGCGCCTCGCTGCACAAATAAGCCAATAGTATAGCGTGCGCCAAAACAATTGGGAATCTCAAAATCGATGGGCACTGAGAGTCTCAAATCCCGGGATGCAAGTACATTCGTAAAGAAAAGTGTAACTCCGTTCGTTTAAAAACCCAAATCACTTGCTCATTTATATCCCTAATCACAATTCAGCGGTCTCACTGCCACTCTTGTCGTGGTCAGATGCTATGAGGGAGTGTTTCTGCCCGTAAATGAATTTCGAAGAAGAAATTACAATGCACGTCCGCTTGAACTTTATCCATACACGAAATTTTAATGGGTGTGAAATTGTCAGTTCGCCGCCTGTGTTTATATTTCCAATTCTTTTGGTACGCGCTATAGCTTCCGTTTATTTTGCAGTTGAGGTGATAAGAATTTTAATATACAGTAGGAGCCATTTTCGTATTTTTGATTCCGAATAATATCGATGCTATCGATTGAAATTTCGCTATTTGAAACGACCAAAAGTTGGTTTTTTCAATACTGTTCCATAGATGTGATGCTTTCAAGCATGCATCCGTTCAGCTCATTTGCAGGCTTTGATCGAAGTATACCAGGAAAAGTTGAGCAAGTAGTGTCAGAGCGCCTACCATGGATTAGGTTTTCCTCGGAAATCTTGAAAAGCCCTGTCATGCGCTTCGACCTATTTTTTATAGGCCATGGTGCATTCGCTCCAAAATAATAATTTTGCACGGATGTGGCAATACGGGAGTTTTTACTGATGTTACATGTAGGTGTTTCTCTCTGGTTCAAATTCAATAGGAACTTGGGTGCTCAATACACTAAACATCCACCATCAAGTAGCGTTGATGCAATTCACTTCACACTATGAATGGAGACAGTTAATACGTTCAATAAGCAACGTTTGGCAACATTGGGCGAACTTTTCAAACATTTAACGGCATGATAAAGAGTAATTTTTCCGTAAGAAATATGAAAAAAAAATATGTCCCATGCAAAATTATTGTATGTTGAAAAATCAAGCACCTTGAAATCTATGCAAATTTCCAGGTACCATAGCTCAAAAAGAAAAAGCGACGCACATCTGATTATTGAATTTGTCGTCTTTTTGGTTTCGAGACCTTTCATTTAAGACATACATTGCTAAAATCAGGCACATGCAGCCGAAGTTACTTCAATCCAAGTTCAGAGAACCGCGTCCTTCGCGATAAATCTGATTTTTTCAACAAAATTGTACGGCAACTATCCGTAAATAAACTCCGATCGATCTGAAACTTTGGAAATCGTATTTTTTCGGAAAAAACCAAAACAAAATGGATGTGACTTCTTTAGCAGAAATTTGAAGAGTACCTCCCATACAAAAGTTTCGGATTTTTCTATATCAGTACACTACAGCTACCCGAAGGTTTCGAGATAGCCTATATGTTATTCTGAAGTATGAGCTGTATTATTGTAAAGTTTCATTAAAATCTATTCAGTAGTTTTTGCGTGAAAGAGTAACAAACATCCATACAAACATTTGCGTTTATAATATTAGTAAGATAGCCTATAGCAAAAAACCTGTGTGCGTTGCAAGGCTTTTAAATAAAAAAAAAATTATGTGTGCGTTGTACGCGGTAGGAAAAAAAACAATAAATCTGGAAAAAAATTCCCTCTTCCCAATCTTATCGGTGATTCAATTAGAACAGCGTTATGTATTCAAGTAGATGCATCTAAACATGTAACTTCTCGGTGAATTGGAATTTTAACTTTCTCTTTTCGGTTAGCCGTTACACTGCTCCCTTCTTACTCAGTATTCGTCGTCCCGAACACAGCTTCCTCCAGGTCCCGTTTTTCCGATCGAACTTTTTGGAAGCGATAGATGACATCGTTTAACCTCGTGATGACAATGTAGTGGCGCACAAATTTGCAAACTTCGACTCTTTCTACCGTTTTTACTGTTTCTATACTGGTTAGAGGGAATTTTAGAAATTTACTACATTTCAGAATGTGGCTTGGGAAAATTCGTTCGTCATATTGGACCCGCAATTTTGAATTTATAAGCTTTGATCATTAATTCGTTGTTTGCCCTAAAAGCCCCCAGATACCGATTTTCATTGCAATCGGAATACAATTGGAAAAATTCGTCGGCCATATTGGCGCGGCCATTTTGAATTTATAAGTTTTGATCATAAATTCGTTATTTGCAACCTTAGAAACCCCTAGATATTCACTTTCATTGGAATCGGAATACAATTGGAAAAATTCGTCCGCCATTTTCAATTTATAAGTTTTGATCATAAATTCGTTATTTGCAACCTTAAAATCCGCCAGATTTCGATTTTCATTGGAATCGGAACACAATTGGCAAATTCGTCGGCCATATTGGCACGGCCATTTTGAATTTATAAGTTTTGACCACAAATTCGTTATTAGCGACCTTAAAAACCTCTATATACCAACTTTCATTGAAATCAGAACACAATTTTCGTGGCCATTTTGAGTTTTCGGCGGCCATGTTGAATTTTTTTATAAATTATAGCCTATATGTTATTCTGATATATGAGCTATATTATTGTAAAGTTTCATTAAAATCCATTCAGTAGTTTTTGCGTGAAAGAGTAACAAACATACATACAAACATTCACGTTTATAATATTAGTAAGATATATATATACATATATACATATATATGGGCAATTCTCCAGAACCTTTAACCTGAGCTAATTGGAAAAATGAAATTTCAAATTGATAGCACAACCGTGCCATGATATTTTTTGTGTTTCTTATTTCATAAATAAATGTTTTCTGATGTAGAACATTAAAAAATTCAATGCGCATATTTTTTTTATGACATGGTTATATTGACATGGTTACAATTTCGACATCAAATTTGACATGGTTACAATTTTGACATTCGCTAAAATTACTTTTTTTTAAGATTCATGAAACAACTTAAGCGAAGAAAACGTTACATATGATTTAACTAGTTACAATAGGCCATAAGAAATTTTACGGGGATGAATTTAATGTAGGGACAGTGGGGAGTTTTGAAGCATGGGGAGTTGCGAAGCACGGCCATAGATGTGGCTTAGCAGTGATTTTGATAGCTCTTACTTACTGTCAACATTTTTTCACCTAGTAACTCAGTTTTGTACTAGAACTGGTCCCGATAGCACACTTCTTTCGTATCTCTCCTGACAGTGTGTTCATCATTTTGTTAGAAAAGTTTTTTTGAGCATTCGTTTTTGTGGCAAATATGTGTTCATCATTTTGTTAGAAAAGTTTTTTTGAACATTCGTTTTTGTGGCATTTTTATAAAAATTTTCAAGCGAATCGAAAAGGTGAGTACACACAAAGTAATCAGCAACGATTAGGCTATCGACGTTCAAAAGGATTTATGCAAAAACATTCGATGTGTTACTGGCGCGGCGGCAATTTTAAAATAGTAGCGAATGGGGAGAAATGAAGCACATCAAGTGGGGAGATGTGAAGCACTGCAAATATGACAGAAACTATGAGAAAACTACGAAAACAATGAGAAAACTACAAAAACTATGAGAAAACTTCAAATATTTGGTATTTTTTCGCAAGTGCTTCTACGATTTTTTTTTTCAGTCAATATGCCCCGTTATAAGTATAGTGCGAACAAGAAACCAACGATTGATGTCGATGCCATGGTGGCTGCCATCAAAGAGGTGATGATTGGCAAGAAATCGCAACGCTCCGTTGCCAAAGCGTACAACATAAATGACACCAAACTGCATCGCTACATTTCGGAGCTGAAAAGCAAAAACATAGATCCCGCAACCGCCACGAATGAAAAATTGGCCGATTTTGTAACCACAAAATCTAGCGTGACTCGTGGAAGAACGGTTTGTTATTTTACCTCCATTCATTTGTTCTCAATTTTTTGTTTATGATTTTTTTTTGCCAGATTTTCAGCGTTGATCAAGAGAAAGAGCTGATGAAATACCTCCTTCGTTCCAGCGCCATTTATTATGGATTGACCATCCGTGAGTTGGTAACAATGGCCTACGAGTTCGCAAAGAAGTTGGGCGTTCGATATCCTCCAGAATGGGATGTTCATGGCGAAGCATCGAAGGACTGGTATTATGCATTTATGCATCGCCATCCGAAACTTTCTCTCCGAACGCCGCAGCAGACAAGTGCCAATCGTGCTAAGGCCTTCTGCGCCGAAAATGTCAATGCATTTTTCGCAAATCTTAATGTCGCCATGTTCCAAAGTGGGATAATTTACGATCCAGATCGCATCTGGAACATGGATGAGACGGGATGTCCCACCGTAGCAACCAAAACAGCGAAAGTCATCGCAGAGAAGGGGAAAAAAAGAGTGGGCCAAAAAACTACCGCCGAGAGAGGCACCAATGTCACATTGGCGCTGGCTGTGAATGCGGCAGGACAATCCATTCATCCTTTTTTTATTTTTCCGAAGAAAAACATGCAAAGTTCATGGATGGTCAAAGCTTCTGCAGGTACTGTCGGTGTGGCAAACGAATCGGGATGGATGGATTGAAAGACATTCCTCAAGTACATGGCTCATTTTATTAAGCACGCCCACGCTTCGAAAAGTTCGCCGACCTTGTTGCTCCTAGACAGCCACACATCGCACCTAAGTTTTGAGGTCATGGATATGGCAACCGATGCGGGCATAACTATGGTGTCATTCCCTCCCCACTGCACGCATCGAATGCAGCCACTCGATGTAACCGTATTTAGCTCGTTCAAAACTATGTTTTCTCGTCAGTGCCAAAATTGGATGAAATCGCATTCTTCATTGAACTTTTATGATATTGTCACCATTGCTGAACAATGTGTCGATGCTTGTGCGACGCGAAAGAATATAAAGAGTGGGTTTAAAGTCACGGGGATTTGTGACTATAATCCTGATGTTTTCACTGCCGAAGATTTTGTTGCTGCCGAACTGAGCGGTGAAAATGAGACCATTGAAGATGAGGGCGATGATCAACGCGTTTTAATGGTTGATGGTGATGTGATTGAAACGGTTGCGCATCAAGAAGTGACCACATCTGCTTCTGAAATAGCCAGCACATCAGGTGCATCATCGATGCCAAGCACATCTGGCGCATCCATTTGCCGTGCATTGAAAGAAGTTAGCCCCATGAAGTGTGTCACTCCGGCCAAGAAATCCAATCGAGGTCGCAAGCCAATGAAAAGCACCATATTGACTTCGCCAGAAAATGTGGCCAACTTACGCAAGAAAGCAGAAGAGAAGCAAGCCAAAGAGGCCAAGAAGGATCAAAGGAAGATTGGAAAACCAGTCAAACCCCCGGCAGCGAAGCGTAGTCGTCGCACATCTCCGGCACCACGGCAAATGGAATCTGACTCTGAAGAAGAAGACTTTTGCACCATCTGTAAACGTCCCATGCCGAAAAAATTGACCAAAAATAATGCAATTCGTTGCAATGGATGCGACCGAGCAGTCCATTTGAAGTGTGCTCGTGTATTGGCCGACGGTTTTACTTGTGTTCATTGCGAAACGGAATGATTGAGCAACTTTCCATTTTTGATATTTTTTTCAATAAACTTTTCATCTTTTTCCATTTTATTAACTCTAATACATAATAATCATTATAATTAGTCATTTTCTCCTATCCCAATAAAGAATTTTCACCAAAAAATGCAATTTTCTGCGATTTTTATTCGTGCTTCACAACTCCCCACGATTTTTGAAAACTCCAAAAACCAGTTTTTTGTGCAAACAGGCAAAAATTGTTGATGATTTTGGATTTCATGCAAATCCTTCAACCAGGAAGTGTATTTTAAGATGATCTAGAGATTCGATTCGAACAAATGTGAAAAAAATATTATTTTTGTAATAGTTTTGACCCCCAAACAAAGCGTGCTTCAAAACTCCCCACTGTCCCTTAATATGAGCAAATTAATTGCGGTTACAACTTTGACATTTAAATGTAACCTACGTTCACGTTAGCCAGTTTTGCCCAAAAATCAACCAATTTCAACTTATTGTTGTCACAAAATGTATGCACATGTTCGTTAGTGTCTGAACAATAAGTGCGTTTAAAAAATTTTATGATAAAATGAGACAATTCGGAGAACTTCGACTTACCATGGGGGGTACAACTTTGACGTCAAAACCTAGGGACAAACTTCAGAGTTGTTTTTTGGAAAATATAGCGATTTGACACTGCACCGAACACAACTGCATTTTTCCTTAAGAGTTAAACTACAATTTTTCACTTTTCACTATTTGGGTCAACGCTTCCTATCACAAATATAAATAGTTTTTCATTCAGATTAGCGCTAAAGACAGGCCGAAAATTGACAGGTAACGGAACATTTTTTCAAATTTCATTGCAAAATATCGTTTTAAATGACTTCGTACTTATACCTCATTGCTCATTAATAATTTCTTAACATTATCGATAGCTTCTTTTATTTTTAATCTTCCTACAAAAATTGTAATTCATATATATATATATATATATATATATATATATATATATATATATATATATATATATATATATATATATATAAATATATATATATATATATATATATATATATATATATAATATAAAAATGAATCGCTAAATGTGTTGGTAAGCGCAACAAGGATGGTTCTTACGGAGAGAAAAATTTAAAAAATTGCCTGAAAAAACAAAAAAATGGTAATTTTAGGAATTTTCACTTCATTTTAGTTTCAATAGCTTCATGGCCTACCTATTGTTTGACAAATGTAAAATTGTCATTAAATTGAATCATTACATTTAATGAAAATTTCAAATTTACGCAGCTGTCAAACAATAGGTAGGCCATGACGCTATTGAAACTAAAATGATCCATGGCGGCCGTCTCAAGAGGGCGGTGTACCACTTTCTTCACAACCACCTCGACATGGATATCAAATGAAAGGGTATGATAAGTAGAATACAATAAGCAATGTAGTAGACTCAATATACCGATTTATGGCGGCCGACGCAAGACCCATGTTCTTTGAGGCATTTCATCTGTGTAAAATTCATATCTGAAGGAAAGGTCTCGGGCTCAGTGAGGTTTATAGCAAAATTTCAATAGAAAAGCAGGCGTTTGGTCCATAGCAGCCATCTCAAGAGGGCGGATTACCATTTTCTTTACAACCCCTCGACATGGATATCAAATGAAAGGGTATGGTAAGTAGAACACCAAAGGCAATATAGTATACTCAATATATCGTTTGGTCCATGGCAGTCATCTCAAGAGAGCAGATGACCATTATCTTCACAACCCCTTCGAAATGGGTATCCAATGAAAGAGTATGATAAGTAGAACAATATAAGCAATATAGTATACTCAATATGTCGCTTGGTCCATAGCGGCCACCTCAAGAATGCGGATTACCATTTTCTTCACAACACCTTCGACATGGATATCAAATGAAAGAGTATGACAAGGAGAACACCATAGGCAATATAGTATACTCAATATATCGGTTCGTCCATGGCGATCATCTCAAGCGGGCGGACTACCGTTTTCTTCACAACCCTTTCGAGATGGGTATCAAATGAGAGAGTATGATAAGTAGAACACATAAGCAATATAGTATACTCAATATATCGTTTGGCCCATAGCGGCCATCTCCAGAGGTTGGATTACCATTATCTTCACACCCCTCGACATGGATTTCAAATGAAAGGGTATGATAAGTAGAACACCATAAGCAATATAGTATACTCAATATATCGTTTGGTCCATGGCGGTCATCTGAAGAGGGCGGATGATCATTTTCTTCACTACCCCCTCGACATTGGTATCAAATGAAAGGGCATTATAAGAACATTGCCATAGACTGTGTCTTTAGATTCATGGCGGCCATCTCAAGAGGGCGGGTTACCATTTTCTTCACAACACCCGAGACATGGGTATCACATGAAAGGCTATGAAAAGTAGAACACCATAAGCAATATAGTATACTCAATTTATAATTTGGTCCATGGCGGCCATCTCAAAAGGGCGGTTTACCATTTTCTTCACAACACCCGAGACATGGGTATCAAATGAAAGGCTATGATAAGTAGAACAATATAAGCAATATAGTATACTCAATATATCGTTTGGTAAATGGCGGTCATCTCCAGAGGGCGGATTACCATTTTCTTCACAACCCCTTCGAGATGGGTATCAAATGAAAGAGTATGATAAGTAGAACACCATATGCAATATAGTATACTCAATATATGGTTTGGTCCATAGCGCCATCTCAAGAGGGCGTATTAATATTTTCTTTACAACCCCTTCGACATGGGTATCAAATGAAAGAGTATGATAAGTAGAACACCATAGGTAATATAGTATACTCAATATATCATTTGGTCCATGGCGGTCATCTCCCAAAATCAATTTTCCCAGATTTGTTCTTTTTTCACTATATCATTTTCCTATCGCAGACTGTGTCCCCATAATCTTATTTCATTGAAAGGCGTTGCAACGCACGCGGGTTTTTGCTAGTCTATATATATATATATATATATATATATATATATATATGCATACCGTATTTTTTGGGACACACTTTTTTTTTGCATGTAAACCAATCACAAACATACCCATAATCTAATGCACCAGAAATTTTTAACTATCAAACTTAATTATTACCTGTACATTACTTTGAGACGAAAAGTATTGTTCGACACCATGACCTCAAATCATACTCTAGATATACTGATAGTTTGAGACCAGTCCTGGAAAAAACATTTGTCCTCAGACTGGCTCATTTTGTATATGAATAGTTTGAGGACATTTTTAGAAGCTTAAAAGTGTCTCCAAATAAAATGTAAACTTTTTGAGGACAGTGACTTACGGTTTAGTGTCCTCAGATAATAACCCTAAAAATAATGTTTTTCAAGGACAGTGCTTCAAAGAAAGTGAAAAAAGGCTATTTGAACATTTTATGTAAATAGCGATTCTTTAGAATGTTTAGGTAGGTTGGTTGGGAATATAAAATCCAGTTTTCAGGATCCAGAGTAATGACGTTCGGCCGCAAAAAATACACATTAGTAACCGGATATTTTTATATTTTAAATATGTCCTCGAATTTTTAAATAACTTTTATCAACTTATAGACCATTGACTAAATTTATTTTCACGTTTGAGTACGCTGGTGACGTAATCGTTAAATCAGTAGGCTAATAAACCTGCGTGGAATTTATTATGGAGTTTCACTTTGGAAAAATTTATTTAGAGCTAAATGCGGTTCGGGGAAAATTTGCCTTTGGGGTTCTAGTGTTTTGTCTAGTTCTGTTGGGGAAAATTTGCCTTTGGGGTTCTAGTGTTTTGTCTAGTTCTGTTGGGACTTTAGTTATGCAAATGGTAGTTAGCTGGTTCCGCGTGAAAATTTTCCTTTTCGGCTCAGTATATTTTTGAAAATACCAAAGACCTTCAGCCTTCAAATATCGATTTCTCGAAAACCAAGCGTCCTCAAATTGTTTATTTATTTATTCGCCAAACAAGGCACACTTAAGCTTAAATAATTGCCAGCGCCTAATTCTTAATTAAATTGATTCAAGAAAATATAAAATCTCATTATTAATTCTGCTTTTTGTAATAGCAACGTCTATTGTATTTTTATTAAAAGAGGAGTGAATGGAATATCCTTTCAAAAAGTATGGCAAATTCGGAAACATTGCTTATCAAAGAAAACTTTGGAATTGTTAGGTTTAAAATCGTGATCATAGACAAAGTAATTCTCAAATGTCCAGAAACCAATGTAGATTTATTAAAAAAAAACCTGGTTGCCTGTAAAGTCCGTATGACGTGACGTCTTATAAATCGGTATACCCTAGAAGGCCTTGAGACTCGAACAGAGCGATGAGTCATAAGGTAACGGAGAATTTTCTGATAAATTTTTTTTTGTGTCTCCTAGGGGATACCGATTTATAAGAAGTTGTCACGTCAAAATGTGATCAAGGATTTGAGAGAAGTTTTGTTTTGAAAACATTGTTCTTTAGCTTTTATGATTAACAATATAACATTTGTGATACATTCCTTGAATAAAAACTTATTTGCAAAGGATCATACATTATGTATTCCCATAATTTGGCAGAAAGACACGAGAAAATAAGTTTTCAGATACAAGATCTTGATCACATAACATAAAACTCCAGAAAGACGCTCTTAACGCAGAAAGAAACTCTAGCAAAATTCAATTGGTGTTTTCCATAGATATTAATACTTCAAGAACGATGAGTTAATCAAACAATTGTCCACAAAAAACAAACACATACACGCATACACGGTAAAATTGGATGTACATCCAGATTTTTAACAAACCCGCGCAATGTGTTTCGATCGGCCGACCGGCTCACAATTGATAGTTTTGGTTGTACATCCGCCCTTCGATGTACATCCAATTTGACCGTGTATGGGGGCCTTAACGATGGCCTTGGCAATTCCCATTCGCATTTATTGTATAACTACATATCACGGTCGTATAGACAGGTCTGGGAACTCGCTGCTCAAACCTGTGACCGTTTCGCGTATCGTTACTGGAGTCTACATCAAGATACTCCAGATGGCGTATTTGTCTATGTTACTTTTTGTTGTGTTGTTGTTTTTGCTAGTTGTGAGCTAGCGTGGCACTTAGAGGCCTTTTAATGGTCCTGGCCTTTCAGCCATATAACCATGAAACTTCGTTTGTCTAAATTACGATGTCATTATGATATGAAGCATGAAAGCACGCGGTCGAAATTTGTTACATAGACTACTGCGCCGCCAGTGATCAATTCAAGAACTACTGCAAAGTCCATCTGAAACGGTCACACTTTTCTCTATGGGATGGTGAGAGAGTTCCCAGACCTGTCTATACGACCGTGCTACATATGCACTACAATAGGTAGATCTAGTGCCTGTTTAGACGGGTCGCGCCCACCTTTCAACACGAAATTTGTGGATGATGGGAGTGTTCGGGTGGGAGGGAAGTGCGTCTCGATTTTAAAGCGACTCACGTTCGCCTTTTCTGATCAGCTGTTTGTTCTAATTCCATTGTGTATCACTTTACTGCTTCATTTTATTTTTGTTTCAGCCGCCGTGATGAGCAGACCTGTTTTAATGAGAAAGGAGAATCTTTTAACTTATGTTCTCTAGGGTTGGCCAAAAAAGCAATTGTTAAAATAAAAGTAAATAATTGTTAAAATAAAAGGACTGTGGAAATATTTATTAAAACGGATGAGCTGAAGCAAAATGTTAAATTAAAAAATTAATTTAACAATTATTATAAGAAAATTCAATAAAATATAGTCAAAACAAAATAATAAAATCATCATTTTTAAGAAAATATTTTGACACCTTTGGTAGAAAGTGTGATAATTTTTATAGAAATGGATTTTGATTGCGTATAAGCTATTGAATTCAGCGAAATCATAATAATAAGGACTTTTTTGTAGAGCTAATTGTCAGCCAGTAAAATATTTTTGTTTCAATTGGATGTTATAATTTTTCTTTATACAAGAATAGAAGATATTTATTTAATTATAAATCCTTGGAGCCAACCAACTCTTGCTGCTAAGCTCCTTCTAATACTATGTTGTTCTTATGAAAAATCTAAATGCTCTCCAAATTTATTTTTGTTATTGTTGTAAGCATTTTTTTAGTTATTTGTACAATTAAAAAAACCACTCGAGTATCACTTAAAAACAAATATTGCTTTTTTGGTCCAGCCCTAGTTTTCATTCCGTTTTTTTCAGCTGTCTTAAAAGCGACTGGACTCAAAGCGAATCGTCTAAACAAATTTTCGCTTTGGGGCGCCCCAAAAGGAGAGACAAAACGAACTGTCTAAACGTGCACCTAAAGGCTAGAAATTAACTAGTCTTTCATCTTCATTTGGTAAATGAGTGAAAGGCGAACAGCTATATGCGCAAATTCTTCAAATTTGCGCTCAGCGCTCAGCAATGATGTTCTTACCAAAGTCTAGTAATAAGGCTGAAGCCACACTGAACCAGGCAGAACAAAACAAAAGCAAATTTCCATACTAATTCACACAACTCAAAGCAAAACAAGCAAAACAGTTTTCCAAAATGTATGGAAATTTGCTTTTGTTTTGTTTGCCTGGTTCGGTGTAGCTTCAGCCCACTGACATATAGAATGGACTGCTCATGAGGAAATTTTCATGGCACCAATTTGTTCCATAGGCTACAAACCTTTTTTCACTCCATGTAAACACCGGAATCACTTTTGAAATTTAAATTTTTTTAAATACGTACTTAAAACATTAAAACAACACAAATATTTTGTTTAATAAAATTAATAAACGCTATTTTCACTTTTTCACCTTTTAAAATGCCTTTTTTTCATTAATTTGCAAATTTTATGTGTATCTGATTTAAGTTCTGAACGCCTGTTTTAGCAACTGACATTCTGTATGTCAAAGTCCAGGGGTCTATGGGGAAAAGAGCAAAAGATATAACATCACTATACCCGTCTATTTCTTTTTTTTCTAATTGATTTAACCTGATTTTATTGCTGTCAGTCTGATTTTACTTCTGAGTGCTTTCTGTCAGTTTGGGGGCTTATGGATGAGCGAGTCGACTATACCTTTTTGGTGCCATCGGTTTGTATGAGAATAATTGCTGATGAGCAGTCCATTATTATATGTCAGTGCTTCAGCCTAACAAGTCTTTCATCTTCATACAAAATTTTCCCCCGGTTAGTTGTGCGTGCATATACGAACATCACTGCTGAGCAAAACTCAACGCATACTTCGTGAGCTCGGCGAGCCAAAGCCAGATTCTCTTTCTTCGATCAAATATGCAGAACAGAAAAGGAAAGACAATTGAATCAGCTGTTTTCTTTCATTAACCAAAACAAACGAGCAAATAAACACCAATACACCCTTAGTTTATCCCAAAGCCTTCTACATTTGAAGATTTGTTTTTATTTTTTATATTTATATTTTTATTACATAATTCTACACTGTGTATTTTTTTTAATTTCATGTCCCCCGGGAAAAAATGGTAATAGGCCTATTGGGGAAACCAGCCATTAAAAATAATTGGTTAACGCGCCCTACCGCGATACCTCTAGAGGTGGTGTGGAAAGTCGCTTTTTATATTTTTAGAATCAACAGAATAAGACTTTAGCAAGATTTCGAGGATAATGATTCTTCGGAGCCGCAAATTTCACGCGATCAAGTTAATAGAATACAAGAGCTTCGCAGACAGTGTGATAATTTAATGATGCAACAAGCCCAGAAATCTCAAGAGTTATCTTCTATACAGAATGCAACATTAAGATAACGTATGCAAGAGACCCTTGATCTGGGCGCAGGTATTATTTGCACCTAAAGATCGTGCACCTAAAAAGTCTATCCAAACGGGATCTAATTTTATACACCAAACATCTCTTCGCTCGGTCCACGATGTGTGCGCTGCTAAGGAGTCTTCAGATGAAACAGTTGGAACATGGTTTGCTAGAATTATGAAAAATAAAAAATAAATCAAAAATATATTGAGCACAAAATTATTTGCACCTGCAACATGAGTAAGCATTGCATCTGTAACAATGCACATATCACCACCAGGGAAACCCAGAATCAAACACCAATCTTCCTTCTTGTAAAGAATGCAGCGACTGGGCTAAATCGGCTCGAGATCCCATTTCTCGAATATTTGTTAAACCAAACCGTGATATTTTTATTTGCATTGTCTTCGGACGATCTCTTTGAATAGGAGCATCGGCAGGCGATTCTATAATAATTCGTGGCTTTATCGCTTCTACTTTATACATAAAATTAGCTTCAGGTGTTTGCGGTGAATTTGTACCACGAAGAGGTTTTTAATGTATAATAGTATAATTCATGCGTAGATGTTTCTTATGTTCGCCAGACCACCAGGATAGACCTTCTTTAGTTGCTTAACAACTTCTAAAATATTTTCCGCCACTTGTTTAGGAGTGTGCTTGTCAATTCCTACCGGAATTGAGATCATAGGTCCCTTCTCCAGCTGTCTGAAACTGGTCTTTGTCGAACGTCTTTTTAATTTCTTGAGCAAGATTCTCCTCCTCCATGCGCACGGGATAAAGAGTACACTTTGTCCGTTGGAATTTCTAAAGGAGTTAAGAATTTTATTTTGTAAGTTTATTATCTTAACATTTTATAATATTTTCTTACCCTTCTCAAAAAGGCGTCAACATGTTTCGATATTGCACCGTCGACAAGGTAACAGTCGTATAAATTTGAAAGTTTCTCCTTCATTTCATAGCTTCTGTACTCGGTTTTTATCTGATTGAACGGAATAATTGTCTTTATACCCTTCACGCCCTTCTTCTTTAAGAGATCCTCGTAGTGCTGGATTGTAGGCTCATATTCTACCTTTAAGCCTTTCTGCAAATCTTTTACAATTAGACAAACTTCTCCGTCGGCCAATGGATTTTTTAAGGTCCTAGAAGAAATAATTTGTTTTATGAAAGTAAGATAATATATCAAGATTTACACTTACAGTCTGACGATCCTTTTGGGGCAATTGGGGATCTTGAAGCAGGCGACATTTATAAGATATAGTCAGAAAACACTTGAATCTTCATGTTAGTAATTTGTTTAGAAACTGAAGAAGATGACATTTATAAGATACTTGTAGTCAGAAAACACTTGATTCTTCATGTTAGTAATTTCTTTAGAAACTGAAGAAGATGACATTTATAAGATACTTGTAGTCAGAAAACACTTGATTCTTCATGTTAGTAATTTCTTTAGAAACTTGCTTCTTGAGAGCCGTGATTACTGTCTCAGCATTTTCCTGTGTGATGACCTCGTTGAATTTTTCTTCATTGAATTCCGGGGCTTCTTGAAGAGAAAAAGATGGTTGAGGAGTCTTTTTTGACTTCTGTTTGTTATTCCCGGCTTCCGGTGTTGCTGGAGCTTCTGCAGTGCCGTTTGTAGTTAAAAACGAATACTCCTAAAAATTAAAACAGATGAATACACTTTATACATTATCTTCGGTTTAAAATAAATAATATAATTACCCGGCCTTAGATTTACACATAAAATATGCATAATAAAAAACCACCCGAACCGCACAATAAAATAAAAATAACCGCACTTGTCACTTTCGTCTTGAAGTCTGACAGCAAAATTGAAGTCCCATGCACCTTTGAATGTGAGTGTGAAATTTTGTTGTGCATGGCTTGTGAAGCCTGAAACAGAATCAACGCAGTGTGCAGTATGCAGTGTTTTTTACTACTTGTCAAAAATTACGGCACTGCGTCTTATAACGAAATCAACGCAGTGCAGTGTTTGTCAAATCAAGTCACACGTCAAATTTGTTGTTAATTTCGAAAACATCGTGCGGAGAAATTTAAGAAATATTTTGTTATTGGCGGCTTTAACAGTTTATAGAAATAATTTGTTTTTACTGGCACACTACCACCGTTATGAAAATTTGATGTTTAATTTTCTAACCTCACACTGCAGAGCAAATTTAGAATTTAGCCTAAACCTGCAGTGCAGTATTCTGCTGCTTACTGCGCTAAATGCAATTGTGTGCCGAGTAATAGAAAAACACAAAACCAAACTTTGACAGGCAGTGCAGTATACTGCACTGCATTGATTCTGTTTCAGGCTTGTAGAAGCCTTCTACATTTACAAGCCATTTGTGTGTTTGTGGTTGTATGACGTCCCAAAGAAACGTCAGATTTATATAAAACGCGGGCAAAACAAGGTGAAAGTGCGGGATTAAAATCGATTAAAAAAAGTGAAATAATTATGTGAAATAATTATAAATAATAATTATATATACAGGGTGTCCCACATAAACTTACAAAGCGGCCGGCTGTGGATAGGTCTTGAATAGACGAACAAAAAATCGTATGGGTGGGGGGGGGGGGGGGAAATCGTAACGGTTTAGCCGCTAGGGCGTTTTGAAGTTTTTTTGCTAAAGTTTTACATATCACCCTGTATTTTTGTAACCGTATAACCTATTTTCATGGTTATGGTACCAGTGCACGCAGAATTCCTCCACCTATCTACAATGGTAAAAATAATGGTTCTATCTTACCAACTTTTGGAGTTATGAATCGCCAAAGTCAAAATTTTGTTATTTTTTCACTAAAATTTCAACTAAAACCACCTTTTTCTCCAAAAAATACGTGATAAACCAATATTTTTTTTTAAAAAATTGGAAAGCTTGGACAATTTCCTATGAATAATGTACAATAACTTTTACGCTACGGCCTACAGTTTTGAAGTTATAAGCATTTTTAATGTTGAAATTGTCTGTATTTCGTCCTTCTTTAGTACTTTTCCACCTGAGCTTTATCGAAAAGTACCAAATTAGGCAAATTTTAACATTAAAATTGCTTACAACTTCAAAAGTAAAGGCCCTAGCGTAAAAGTTATTATACATTATTTATAGGAAATTGTCCAAGCTTTCCAATTTTTTAAAAAAAAATATTGGTTTATCACGTATTTTTTGGAGAAAAAGGTGGTTTTAGTTGAAATTTTAGTGAAAAAATAACAAAATTTTGACTTTGGCGATTCATAACTCCAAAAGTTGGTAAGATAGGACCATTATTTTTACCACTGTAGATAGGTGGAGGAATTCTGCGTGCACTGGTACCATAACCATGAAAATAGGTAATACCGTTACAAAAATACAGGGTGATATGTAAAACTTTAGCAAAAAAACTTGAAAACGCCCTAGCGGCTAAACCGTTACGATTTCCCCCCCCCCCACCCATACAATTTTTTGTTCGTCTATTCAAGACCTATCCACAGCCGGCCGCTTTGTAAGTTTATGTGGGACACCCTGTATATAAAATTTGTGGCAAAAGTGAAAGCGAAAGTGAGTAATTCAAAGAAAGGAATATCTTATTACACCTGTAAGTAAATTTATATTACATTTTGTATGCTTCAAAAAATGTTGCAATCGCCCTTAAATGTAGCTGTTTACAATAAAAGAAATTTATTTATTTTCTTATTGGAATGGAATGTTTACGAAAAAGTTTAAACATTTCTTTTATTGTCTTAATTATTAATAACAATTTATTTCGGGGCGGTTGCAACATTAAAAGACAAATAATATTGTGCATTTCTTCCTTGAGCCCTCCTGATTATTTTGCCTTTCATGTTATAAACAAGAGAGAGGAAGAAATTTGTTCAAAATAATGTATAATTTGATAGTGAAAGTGATAACACTGTGTAACAGTAACTTTCCTGCATAAATGGGACCTTAGCGGGACTATCCAGTGAAATGGCTAAAATTTGATCGATTGTTCCGATTCAAATTTTCATTACATTATAATTGAAAAATAGGCCAACTTCAACGGGTAATTCGTATGTGAATTTTAATCCGATTTCAATTTTGTTGGCGTGAAAACGTTCGGTAATTTATGATAAACAAATAGACAGAATTTCGATATAATATTTTGTTTATTAACAATCTACGAATGAGTCAAAAACAGGTCTAAAATAATGTTTTTTTAAGTATTTTTTACATTTTTGTTTATAATTTAGTGAATTTTTTATAAATATAAAATCTGTCTGGTATATTTGTTCTATATTGAATTACGAACATTTTCCACTTTGTATAATTAAAATCGATTGAAAACTCACGTTGTAATTAAGATTAGAAGTTGAAAAAAAGGTAAAAAATGGTTATCGAGATATTCATCTTTGAGGTCTCCTGTATGCGGGAAACTTATATTTTAATTTGGTTGCAGTGTGTAACAATTAAAAATGCTATATATTTATATTATGTTTTCTTAATTTTAATGTAACTTTCATTTTTTCAGCAACCTTTCTATCTGTCTGGGGTTGAGGTTTTCTTTTGTATAACTTTTGTTTTCCTTGTAGTTTGTTCTGCTGTTGTTTCTGCTTATACATATTATATTTTATTAGAATTTCCTTGTGTTTCGTGTAGTTATTTAAAATGCCTCTTCACTGTTGTGTCCCTAGTTGTAATTCAAATTATACAACAGATAGGAGAAATAATGGCTCCGTCTCAGTATTTCGATTTCCCAAAAATGAGGAAATGCGCGCTAAATGGGTGAGGGCAATACATCGAGAAAATTTTATACCGACTCCGGCATCAAGGGTTTGCGCGAAACATTTCCGGCTATCAGATTTTAAAAAAAATGATTGCGGCCCACCCTTGAAAGTTCCCCGGTTGCAAAATGCTGCCATACCTTCAATTTTTCCAAACCTGCCAGCGTACTTGACTATTCCTGAATCCTGTAGTACTAGTAGACAGGATCCTTCTTCCCGCAGAGAAAGGGAACAAGCTCGCATAGAAGTGCTAAACGAGCAATTTCTGCAAAACGATTACATCAAATCGTTTGAAGAATTTAGGGAATGTTTTAAAGAAAGGCTAGATTTAGACACTTGGAATATTATTAGTAATACATCCAAAGTTGTTTTTTATAGGGTAGATATATGCAATGAAGGTGGTTGCGCTTTCTCGGTTCGTGTCATCGTATACGAAAATTTAAGATTACAAATTTTCATCGGTGAATCGGAAATTTCGTTTAAAGATTTAAGTTGGGTGCTTCCACGAAATTCCACACTTACCCTTTGGTCTCAAATGATTAATATTTTGTCGCGTTATAAGTTCGAGACAAACTCTTCTAGGCAAGATCGTGATTTTTATTTAGAATTTGCCTCTAATCATTTGAAGCTGGCTACCGAATGTGATGAGGATTTTGATTACTTAGGAAATTTAGATATTTTATGTGATCAAATAAATCTTATTCGTCGCAAACGAAAAAGGTATGACACTGCAACAATAATAATGTCTTTTCTAATTTATAGTCAGTCCGCTTCGACTTATGAAGTTTTAAAGAAATTTTTAGTCCTCCCTTGTAAAAGATACCTGCAGCACATTTCATCTTCGCTGCAAATTTCATCTGACTATAAAAACCCAAGTAATGACGAGCATTATTTAGGGCATGCAGTTAATAATATACAGGACCGTGAAAAGTATGTCGCGCTTTTAATAGACGAAATATACGTCAGTAAGGGGATAACATACAAGGCCAATAATTTGACTGGGATGGCAGCAAACAATCCGTCTGAAGAAGCCAGTACAGTCATGGCTTTCATGATCAAATCTGTGTATGGTTCCTTCAAGGAAATTGTGCGCCTGCTACCAGTATCACATATTACTGGATCCCAATTAAATGATTATACTTTGAACGTTATATCTTTTGTTCAAAAGTTAGGTTTTCATGTTCTTGTTGTTATTACAGATGATAACAGGATAAATCAATCGCTTTTTAAATTGCTAACTCAAACCGTAGAGAATAGCAATGAAAGCGGTTCCCATTATTGCAATAGCTTCACTAACCCCACCTTTCCAAATGAAAAGACATATGTCCTTTTTGATAGCGTACATTTGTTTAAAAATTTTAGAAATAACTGGTTAAATTTACATAATGTGGAGAACACATTTTTCTATCCTGATTTTGAAACAGGTGAAGTGAAAAATGCATCATTTTCTCACTTGAAGCAAATTTTTGACCGAGAATCTAGTTTAATGGTCAAGCAGGCTTATAAATTAAATTCAAAGTCCATACAACCAAATAACTTGGAGCGACAAAGCGTTCATTTGGTTGATAATATATTCCATTATTCCACAATTTCAGCGCTAAAAACAGCGGGCGGCGAAATGATGGGAACAGCAGAGTTTTGCGAAATTATTCGTAAATGGTGGGATGTACTCAATACTAAAAATACTTTAGTAGGTGTCATAAAACGGGATGATTGGAGAAGACCCTTTTATGATAGCGTGGACCAACGATTAGACTTTTTAGAGAAGTTTATTACGTGGCTTGAGGCATGGAGCCTAACCAAAAGCAATGGCAATAACGGATTGTTCACTCGTGATACATTTCGAGCGGCACTGCTAACCACGCGTACCATTGTTGACATTATTCGTCATTCTATCAATGTTCTACATTGAATACGTACTTCCCGGCAAATTCCAGAGTGACGATATTGAAGCACGGTTTCGACTATACCGCGGCCTAGAAGGGTATAGTTATAAACTATCTTATAAACAAGTTGTGGAAGCTGAAAAGAAGATTCGCATCCACAATATTTTTGCTCACTACCAGAAAGATTTTGAGAAGCTTTCGCAGGAAACTTCCGAAAATTCTCTGCGTGAGCCTGTAGTGTTATCAGATTTTCTGGAAATTTTAGAGTCCGATTACTTAATCGACGTAGATGTCGATGATTCGGCAAATTTATATACTGCTGGTTTTGCTGCTCAAGCTGTTGCGCGTCAACTAAATTGTGTGCATTGCAAATGCAAGGTTGTAGCAAGTAAAGGGGCTATCACGGAAGATGCCTATTTTGATGAGCTACAGAGGGGAGGGCTTTCGGAGCCCACTTCATCCGTAAAGTATATGTTATTTCATAGGTGCGCTATCCTTCAGCACATTCTTAACGTTAAGAATGTTAAAGAGAAGTTTTACGGTGGGGTTAATCACAAAGGTATTTTGTGTCAATTGGCTCTTGTTAGTATAGCCTCATGCGACGGTGTAGATTTAGATAGTGTATGTCAATGTGGGGCTAGGGAATTAGATATTTTTATGGCGCTGGGGTATAGATTTGCCAACGTGCTTTTAAATAATCATACAAAGCACGTTCGTGATAAAGAAAATAGTAGCCGCGAAATAAACACAAGGAAATTAGCAAATTTTCGCAGCTAATTTCAACCTTTTTTTTATCTGGATGAATGTATGAATTTATATGAGTTTATTTATTTATTAATTTGCGAGTAAGAGTTGCATGGAAAAAATTTGAAGACATTTGTTTTTATTATTTATATTTTTATATTTGAATTTGTTTTTTATTTTATTTGTTACTAAATTGAATTTGTTATGTTTTTTATTTATTATATTTGTTACGTTTTTTAATTTATTTGTATATATATACTATATATATGTATTTATTTGTTTATAAAAAGTAATAATTGAAAAGTCATTTGTTTTTATTTTTTATATTTATATTTTTCTATTTATATTCTATATTTTTTTTTAATTTCATGTGCCTGGATGAAATGGTAATAGGCCTATTGGGGAAACCAGCCATTAAAAATAATTGGTTAACGCGCCCTACTGCGATACCTCTAGAGGTGGTGTGGAAAGTCGCTTTTTTTATTTTCAGAGTTGATGTTACATTTATACATTTTCGGTTATGGTTGGCGTTTCTCTGGTATCGCCGGTATTCATTTTAAATGCAAAACCAAATATTGAGATTCTTTTGTCTGATACCGTGTTAAATAGACTTTCAATAATCTGTATTTTGTTAAATATTAAAATACATTATGGATTGATAATTTTTTTAACGTATAAAATAATACCTTTAATTAAAAACGATTTTTCTGATATTCATTCATATTAATTACTTGTTGCCAAATATGAAGCTACTTCTGGTAAGTTCAAACCTTCACAAATATAAACCAAATTCAAGATGTCTTTTTGGTAGCAACTGCCACCAAATCCTACAAAGGCTTGCAAAAATTTGGATCCAATTCGCGAGTCAAGACCTACTGCTCTAGCTACTTCATATACATCAGCCCCAGTTGCGTCGCATACTCTAATCTACTAACTTCGCAAACTCCGAGCTCCAATTATTAGTTTTTAATATATTTTGTTTTGGAATCCAATGTTGATAAATCAAAGAAAGAACCAACAGCTATATTTCCTTCTGTAGTGTCTTCCCCGTCAATCAAAACCCGCTCGGCAATCAATAAGTCTTCAATGGCAGATCCTTCAGCTAAAATTCCGGATTTGAAAGTATATTTATATCATAACGTACACCTAAAAATTAAAAGAGATGAATACACTTTATACATTATCTTCGGTTTAAAATAAATAATATAATTACCCGGCCTTTGATTTGCACGTTAAATATGCATAATACTGTCAGCTGCCCGAAATGGTACTACCAATTTCGCAAGCTCCGAGCTCCAATTATTAGTTTTTAATATATTTTGTTTTGGAATCCAATGTTGATAAATCAAAGAAAGAACCAACAGCTATATTCCCTTCTGTAGTGTCTTCCCCGTCAATCAAAACCCGCTCACAGTTTAAGGAAAAGTTTATAGTTATTGTTGTCTATTCATACTATTATTAACAAAAACATTTCTACTCATCGTTATTAACAAAAACATTTTGTTTTGTAACTAAAGGTAAGATAAAACTGATGATTTACTCATATTGTTATTAAAAAAAAACCAAGAGCCAATCATAAAAGTGTTTACAAATAGTGGGCTATATAAATAAAAAAAAGAACATAAGGAAAAGTTTATAGTTATTGTTGTCTATTCATATTATTATTAACAAAAACATTTCTACTCATCGTTATTAACAAAAACATTTTGTTTTGTAACTAAAGGTAAGATAAAACTGATGATTTACTCATATTGTTATTAAAAAAAATCAAGAGCCAATCATAAAAGTGTTTACAAATAGTGGGCTATATAAATAAAAAACAGAACATAAGGAAAAGTTTATAGTTATTGTTGTCTATTCATACTATTATTAACAAAAACATTTCTACTCATCGTTATTAACAAAAACATTTTGTTTTGTAACTAAAGGTAAGATAAAACTGATGATTTACTCATCTCTTCTTCTTTAACGGCTCTACAACCGGGATCCGGTCCTGGCCTCGCGCAACTGTTCTCTCCACCGGTCCCGATTCTGAGCCGATGTCATCCAGTTTGGCATCCCTAAACTCTGAGCGTCCTGGTCCACGCCATCCTTCCAGCGAAGGTTGGGCCTCCCTCGCTGTCGCACCCCATAGGTCTTACCGCAGAGAACTTTACGAGCAGGCTCATCTTCACTCATACGAGCTAGATGCCCTGCCCACCGGAGCCTACCGAGCTTTATTTTCTTCACAACATCTATGTCGCGATAGCGCTCGTAGATCTCGTCATTGTAGAGTCTCCGGAATCGTCCTTCCTCACATACGGGGCCAACAATCCTCCGAAGTATTTTCCTCTCAAACACGCCCAAGAGGTTTGAGTGCTTTTTGCTAAGCACCCACGTTTCGGATGCATATGTGAGATGATTTACTCATATTGTTATTTAAAAAAACCAAGAGCCAATCATAAAAGTGTTTACAAATAGTGGGCTATATAAATAAAAAAAAGAACATAAGGAAAAGTTTATAGTTATTGTTGTCTATTCATACTATTATTAACAAAAACATTTCTACTCAACGTTATTAACAAAAACATTTTGTTTTGTAACTAAAGGTAAGATAAAACTGATGATTTACTCATATTGTTATTAAAAAAAAAAGATTTCTTTATGTCAAAAATGGCCATTTGCCAACACTCACATTATTTGTAAAAAAAACATTTTGTTTTGTATCTAAAAATTAAATAATAATAAAAATATAATTATTAACAAAATAATTTTGTTCTGTAAAAAAAATAAAACTGACAGCTTTACTTATATTCAGACGACATTGGAATTTTAAAATTAATTTTTTTTTCAATAATGAAACTAATATTTTTGTTTTATTTCTTATTATTTAAATCATAGGCTAGTCACCGAGAAGGAAAAAATGCTAAAAAATGAATTATTGGCTCATAGGCGAGATTGTTATCGAAATCGTTTTGCTTTAAGGTGTAGCATTTTCAATTGTTTCTTAAGTTTTCTAAGTGAGATTCCCAATTATAAACTAATCTTACCAAAAATGGCAGCATTTTTTCGTTCTCTAGCTAATAGCCTAAATAAAAAAAATGCCAACTTATTTTCTTCTAGCAGCGACGTCGCTCATTATTTATATAAGCAAAAATGTGTTGAGGGGTTCTATTTTCGAGAACTTTAAATTTTGTTATGACGGTTTTACATTCGCTTAATGATGGTAATTTCGGCAATTCATTAAGTTTACCAAAGTATTTAGTGACTGCTTTTTTCTCTTGATCGGACCATTTCGCCCTTATTTTCGAAACTGATGATACTGAAAAACATAAATAAAGTTATATCATAATAAATTCACCTCTTTGAACAAAAAGATATATACAAGTAGTGTTTGTTTCAAAATAAAACATCATATTTAATGCAATTAAAATAATTCACTTACGTTTACGTTTCACCCTAATCTTCGATTTATATTGTGGCTGAAATGGTGTATCTTCATCGCTGCTACTATCGCTATTTTGATTATCATCGCTTTCTTTACCATTTTCATCATCTTCTCCAATCGCAGCCATTAAGAGCTTCGAAACATCTGTTATTTCTGCAACTGGTACTGGTACTCTATAGATAGATTTGTGGATGTCCTTATGGTGACCCATGAAGTTAGCAAGTCTATCGACTTGACAGTCTTCCAAATTCAGCATTGACGTATAAGTAGCTACATGTTTTCTTAGTTGAGTACCGCGCAGTGTACTTGGCAAAACTGCACCACACTGATTGGCAAAACTTTTTAATAAAGGACATGCTCTTAAATACTGTTTCGATATTTTATTTGGATTGAGTGAACAAAAAATGAATTCGTTATCATTGGATGCTCCAGCTTGGGTTCTATACTTTAATAGTGTTTCAATGCATTTTACTGCAAGTGGGCTCAGCAATACCGGTACAGTCCTTTCCAATTTTCCTTTGATAACTATTCGAGTAAATTGTTGAGCAAACTGCTTTGTTGCATCAGATAATTTTTGATATAACTCTTTGTCGATATTATCATTTATCACTTCTTTATTTTCGTAGTTAGTAAGAGTTAACCTTTCGATTTCACCAGCTCTGCGGCGATTAAATATTTGTACGAAAATAAGTGTACACTTAGTAAGTAGTTTATATGTATTCAAATCAAATTCCGTGTTTAAATCTTCTAAACATTTGCAACATTCATTTTTCAAGTAATCGTATAACAACTTTATATCTTCTTTTGTGGGCAAAACTAATTTTTTTTCTCGCCGCTTGTCCATTTGATCATTGTGAGCTTTTTTACCAACAAGACTCGGAATATCTTCTTCCCACACTAATAAAAAATCATCAACCATTTTCTTTTTATCATCATCATATCGTTTTATGCATTCAATCCGGAATTTTTTGGCACATTTTTTCATCAATGTAGAAACAAACTGAGCATTGAATGGCACTTTGAATGTTCCTGAGCTCTCATCCCACTCAGCTAATGTTCTTATACATTTAACACATTGATCGAAATGTTCAGGCTGAAATATATCTTCAAATTCACGTATATTATTGTCCAGCTTCATCATTTCTAGTTTAACACGACCCAACATGCGAAGCTGTGTCCTGATATAATCATGCTGATGACGTAAAGAATATCTTTCACACAGTTTGTTACCAAATTTTATGATCAATTCGTCATATTTGATTGCCCTTACAACATCATCATCCGTCAATATTGGAAAAACCACATCCCTCAAGATTGGATCAGCAGCAGAATGAATGTTTCCGGTCGCTCGTCGGCTTGTACATTGAATATTCCTTTGTCCTTTTCGACGATTTTTATCACATTTCGCAATATGGAATCGTATAGTTGCTTTAGCAAAATAAGCATCGCAAAACCTGCATCGCAGATAATCTTCTGCCGTATTTTTTGATTTCACCTGTCTTTGCCTAGAAACAATTAAGATTCCAGAATTGTATTCAGGTTTTTCATTATGCATCCGATCACCTTTTTTCCGTAGAGTGTTTATTAGTTGCAGTCGTTCGACATTTTTACGAGGCAAATACATGAATTTCTTCACTGCTTCTTCAGTTTTGTGCTTTAGCAGAAGATGTCGCGCGAATTTCGTTTGCAAAGTCTTGCAAAAAAGGCAAAAATGTCTTTTTGATTGACCTATGCCGCATTTAGATACCGGTACTGTCAATTGTTGAACATTAACTAAATTTCGCTCATTGATAATGGATGATTTTTCTATTATTGAACAATCTTGAACTGTGCTGGACATTTCTTTTGTTCTGTTTTCAGTTGATTGTTCAGGATGGTAACTTGAATCGTCTTCAGCGTTTGCACTAATGCTTCCATTGGCAGAAAAAGTGTTATTAACAATCAGTCTTGCTGGTTCTGAATCATTTAAATGATCTTGATTCGTCTTACATGAATCGTTTTCAGTCATTGCTCTAATGCTTCCATTAGCAGTAAGCGTGTTATTAACATACAATCTTCTATGTTCTGAATCATTTAAATGGTCTCTATTTTCATATAAATCATGTTGACGGTTAGGGACATTTTCTACTGATTTAGTAATATCACTAACATTGTTTGATGAATTTTCGATATTATCTACGGAATTTCCATCGGGCCAATTCGGCCCCAAACCACTGGGCGCTTCACTGGCAGAGTTTAGTGTAAAAGTTAAATTAGTTAAAGAGATATTAATCAACTGCTGATTTGACTTTTCTAATAAAGAACTGTTCGGTGTAGAAGAGCTTATTCCTTGTCCAAAGTTTTCGAGTTTTGCTTTTTCAGCCTCTAAATTGCTTGAATTATCTAAAAATTTAAAGTAAAATCATTTTCCTATAATAGACACATTCGAAAACGCTTATAAAAGAATTATATTATGATTAATCAAAGACAAAGACAAATTGACAGGCCATGCACGGAATATGTTACTAACTAGCGACAATGCTGACACATGGAGTACTAATATACCCCGTTTATGATTAGGTTGAAAAGTTGAGTCAAGGTTAAGTTGAAATTTCAACCACCGTATATGATTTCGATTTCACTTTGTGTTAAAATAGAGTTGAACTGACATCAAAACATTACATCAAATTTTTGTGTGCAATTCTCATTCATAGAAACCAAGCCTCTTTTTGTTAATTATTTTTCTATATTTTCAAATATTTCTAATTTCCTATAGAGTTTTCCATCAATATGATGAAGGGGAATTTTGTTCCTGCATTAATTCTAGCATAGTTTACTAATGCTCAAAAACATATAAAAAATAACAGCGTTACAGAAACACTAAACATTAAATTAACGAGGAGTCCAGGCTTCACGGATGATAAACAAACAAAACAAATGTTACTTCAACCCGATTTCAACTCAACCTCCAAATATGAGGCGTAAATTCAACTCGACCCATGTAGGAAAGCTGAGTTGGGTTGAGTGTACCCAGTTTGTAGATAAAATTAGAACATGTAATGCGACTCCATAATAGGAAGCTTTTATCAAAAGATGAACTGACTGTTATGAGGTTAATTTTTTTATTGTAGGCGGTGATAACCACGAAGCTATTAGCAGTAATCAATGAATTAACTTAGACGCAATTAAGTAGAGATTTCCTGAACCCGGTTAGGAGCATTATAATTAGCAGGAATCCTTCTTCATGAACTGAAGCCTATCAGATTATGCTAAGAAATAGATATTTAAATTTCTCAGCAAATAAATAAAACTATTTTAATAATCACGCCTACATCAGTACCCGACTATCAAGAATAATTCCTAGAAAAAATCCGGAATATACAAAAAGATTATTCTAATAATAATGGCCAAACCAGATGGTCGAAGAATTTTAAAAATATGCAACAAGGGTATTTCAATAATATCGATCATATTAGGTAGTTCAATAATCTTCAAAACAGGCAAAACGATTATTACAATGAAGTAGTCATACCACAAATTCGAAGAATCACTCTCAAAATAGGTAACTAAATTTACTCTAAATACCTCGAAATAGGTAACAAAATTACTCTTGAAATAGGCCCTCATAAAATTTTTGCAATCGAGGGCAAAAAATTACCCTATATGAGCCCTTTATTATGAAAGTGGGGCAAGTTCATTTTTGAAAAAAAAATTAAGATAATGATAAAAATAGGTAAAGCTTAATATGATCTTCTTATCTGTAAACAATCCATAATAAAAAAAAATAATATTTCCTAATGTTTGAGCAATTCAACTTTTGGCGATTAACGGTCTTGGAAAACGGGCAATATAAGCACTATTTTATAATAAACTTATATTATCTAACAACACAAAATACAAAAAAGATGTTTATTAGTGGCTATCAATATTTTTAATTTGATTGAAACGCAAATCCTTTAATATCGCGAAATAAAAAAAATGAACTTGTCCCACTTTCAAAATAAACGGCTCAATCAAAACAAATGTTAAAACTTATTTTATTATAATAATTAGTGAAAGATAGTATCCGTTACACAAACCACGAATTATTTTTTAACAATCAACATAAAAGAATATTTATTAAACACGAACATCTTAGAATTTAGAAATAGATAAAAATTGAAAGTAGATAATTTTACCTGATGTCTTGATTAATTCAGCATTATATTTCCCTCCCGTCTTGTATTTTACAGTACAATTGCTTCCTTCGTTGACCTTCACCCGTTTTGAAAGGAGAACTTTGTACTCCAAATTATCAAATTGAACGAGCGAAAACATCTTGTTAAATTTGTCACGTCTGAAACACCAAACTTGATTAATTCATAGGAATAAAAAACAAAATTTCATTCAGTTCAACAGAAGGAAGAATTTACTGAATAAAAAGAAACTATGAACTGAACTTAAAAGTTTATTTTATAAGTTAATAAATAATAAATAATTATCAAATTTAAATAATTTTCAATATCAAATTCTGATCCATGATACCTTATTTCACAATAGTTAAGAACAAAATTACAAAGCAATCTTTTCAAATATTTTAAATGTTACGTTAATTAAACTACATAATCAATTAAAAATATATTTGCAAAAGAAAACTTAGGTTTAATAAAAATACATACCTGTTTATGGTGGACGCTATGAAAATATATGTTGTTGTTGTTGTAGTTTAAATTTTACTAGAATAGAGCTAGTGGACCACCAGGGTCTCTTACTGGTCTCAGCCTTGCAGCTATAATGACCATGAATCAATGATACAAACAACTTAATTTGGCCTCTAAATTCTCTCTCTATGAACTGTCCCTTGCAACGTGGCCAAAACGCAGCTGGGATAACGTCTTTAAATCAGTTGATATTAATTGTCAATGTAGTCAATGTTAGTTGAGGTCTAATCAGGCTTGAAAGGATTAATCAATAATAGAATTTCAACCTTGATGTATTAAAGATGTCACCTTTACTGCCATTTAGGTAATAGATTATAATCCTCATAATTCAGTGAAACACAAAGATAGTTTAATGACAAAGTTACATGGATTAGTGAGCTCTTGCAGACTAAGAAAGAAAAATTCTACACCTTTTCCAATTGTAATTCAGAAAGTATCAACTATAATTCAGAAAGTATCAATTGTAATTCAGATTAGTCAATTGTAATTCAGATAGTATCAATTGTAGTTCAGATTTGTCAATTGTAAATCAGAAAGCGTCAATTGAAATTCAGAAAGTATCAATTGTAATTCAGAAAGTGTCAATTGTAATTCAGAAAGTGTCAATTGTAATTCAGAAAAATTCAAAATCTTCTAATTGCAGCAATTTCTGCAACAGGAGTCTTATGTATGGAACGCAGAAGATTTAAATTTGTTTAACAGTTAGCTTAAACATTCGCTTTACATCATTTGCACGAAATGGGTTATCAACTGGGAGATTATTAGAGATTGCGTCAGATAACACAACTTAGCATTGAAACAGTAATAATGGGACGATATCATGCATGATGTTACTAGGAGAATATTTATTATGTAATGAAAGATTCAATTGAAATTATTTGGTCAATTTATTGCATCAATGAGATGAAAGTTGAAATTTTCTGAATTACAATTGATACTTTCTGAATTACAATTGATATTTTCTGAATTACAATTGATATTTTCTGAATTACAATTGACAAATCTGAATTACAATTGACGCTTTCTGATTTACAATTGACAAATCTGAATTACAATTGACGCTTTCTGAATTACAATTGATTAATCTGAATTACAGTTGAGGCTTTCTGAATTACAACTGGAATTGTAGTAGTGGTAGTGCAAACTGGTAGTGCAAATCGAGCAGATGCTCAGAACAATGATAAACGAAGAAAAATTTTTCCATCGATTCAGGATGTTGGGGCGACATGCTCACACTCACACCGACTCTGGTTCAGGGATAAATTAAAAGTAGGGTTAGACACATAGATATGATAGTGTGTTGATTATACTGGACGTATATACTTGAACTAATAAGATATAAACATCACTAATGGAGGTTGTAAGGACCCATAGTTAACGAGGCCAGTATCATCTTGGAGTATCAATAAGGAGTCCATTGAACTGATCGATTCACAATCTAAACCCTCAATGGGAGGATCTGAATTTCTTTTTCCTACGAAATCTGCCACTGAAGATTTTTTTTAAGTCTTTTTTTGGGGTTTTATGTCTCTTAGGAGATATTTTACCTTGATTTTCTCCAACTTGGATCAGGATATTTTTAACTAGACCCTCACCCCGTGCTTGCGAATCCCCAGACCGTGTAGGGCTTTTAACATTTTCGCTTCTTTTCTTATGAAATGAAATTATTAAGGATCTAATGAGGTAAACTTCATTGACTCATACAGTGCAGACATCTGTCGGTAAGTAGTAGTACTATGTGTTCCTCAAAAGTACGTTGTGGGTGCCACTGTACACTACCGTGCAAAAGTATAAGGACATCCTCGAAAAATCCGATTTTTTGAGTTTGTGATTGTTTTTTATTGTGTTCAACAGCATTTTATAATTAAATCTTGTATATAAACTAGTATTTGTGAAAGTTTTTCAAGTGAATTTCCTTTTTTCGAGCCATTTCCAGCTATCACAATCAGTTTTGCCCGAGTAAACAATGACGGGAATGAATGTAGTAACAGTTTTAGTGCACACAGAACACACCAGAGGGCGAAAGAACCGACACGAACTGAAACGTTACAGAATGGCTGTCTAAGACATCAGCGCCTATATTTAAGTAGTTTGAAATAAAATAATAGTTATTACATTTGAAATTACAGAAATTACATTGATGCTTAAAAATAAGAATATTTGGTTCCTTCATAACTCATAAAATGCTGTTGAACACAATAAAAACACAATCACAAACTTAAAAAATCGATTTTTTCGATGATGTCCTTATACTTTTGCACGGTAGTGTATATTGCGAGATTTTTTGGTGATTCCCCGCTTTTGTTTCCCATTGTCAAAGTAAGCTGGTCTCTGGTCACTGTGTCTCTTATAGCGTATAAATTTCTTGAAGGAAAATGAATTCACATAAAAAGCGTGCGCGAATTTTGAGATTATTTGATCATTCTGATTCAGATGAAGATATAGGTAAGTGTATTATAGAAATAATTGGAAATGAAATCAGTAAATTTGATGGAAACCCTTGTGATAGGATATGGACAATTCAGCGAAAACTCAAGAGAGAGTACCCCTAATATATTTTTGTCAAATAATATGGGTTTATCAACATCATCATCTTCTGATTTAGAGGATTCTAACAACATAAATATTTCAAATGTAATAGATGAGACAACTACCTTGTGGAATGAAGATACTGCAGAAATACAAGACTTCTACTTTGATTGGTCTTCAATGGGTGTAGCTAATGATGTGAAAAAGTGTAAAACTTCGAAGGAGATTTTCGATAAAATTTGGTCTAACGAAAATGAATTTAATTGTTAGTTGCACAAATGAATATGGGAAAAAATTGTTGTCTCTATCACGTCCGTGTACGAGAAATTGCCAGATACAGAGTTTCAAAGAAACAAGCTTTCAGGAAATGGAGGTATTCTTTGGCCTTTGTTTGTTGCAGGCTCAAATACCCACACCTAAAATTCGTTCGAACTGGTCTAACAATCCGTTATATTATCACCCAATTTTCGGGGCATTTATGTCAGGGCGCAGGTTTGAACAGCTATTGCGTTGCTTGAATTGCGAATCCGTACCAACTAATGACAGATTATCTAAGATTTCCGAGCTTCTGAAGCTTTTAAATAGTTCATTTCAAACCGCATATAAACCTGGGAAAAATTTATCGTTAGATGAATCTATGATGCTGCATCGAGGAAGACTAAGTTTTCGCACATTTATAAAATCAAAGAAAAATAAGTACGGAATTAAATTCTACGAGCTTTGCACACATGATGGCTATGCCATCAATATAGAAATATATAAAGGAAAAGTAACAAATGAGGTGTCTTCCTTATCTGTAGTGGATTCTGTGGTTATGAGACTAATGAAACCATATTTATCGAAGGGCCATTCGTTATTTATGGACAGCTACTATAATAGTATTGGACTGAGCAATCGATTGCTTAGTTTGAGAACTCATACCACTGGAACCTTACGTACCAATCGCAAAATGAATCCAAAAGGCGTAACGCAAAAAAAAATGAAAAGAGGAGAACATATATGGCGAAGACAGGGAAACGTCTATGTTAGTAAGTGGAAGGACAAGCGGGACGTGCTTTGTATCACAACGGAAAACCATCCCAAAATAATTGACGTACAAAATAAATATGGTATCTCAAAGAAAAAGCCAATAGAGATTGCTAATTACAACGCAAATATGTCTGGCGTAGACAGATGTGATCAAATGATATCATATTATTCCTCACCTAAAAAATCTATCCGTTGGTACAAGAAGGTTCTATTCCATCTACTAGATATTTCTGTATGGAATTCTTATTACATTTATAAGAAGATAAATGATTCAAATATTGGTTTCCTTGATTTTAGAGACAATCTAATAAATACGCTTTTAAAAATACCACAGAATTCAAATGGTCGTGACTTTGTGCTTCATAATGGCAACTCACAAAAGCATGTTAGATACACTCCGACAACAAATTTTCAAGGTGCACACTATCAGGAAAAAATTCCGGTACCATTAAATTACAAACGTAAGACATATTTTCTGAAGTGCAAATATTGTTACAGGCAAAAAATAATAAAATTCACAGCATACCGATGTCAAAACTGTGTAAATAAACCTCCACTGTGTCCTGGACAGTGCTTCCAACAATGGCATTTACCTCCTGAAGATCACAATAACTCCAATTCGGACATGGAGTCCTCAAAACATTCAATCACAATGATGCACTGATATATTTAGTTTTGTTTTCATATACTACGAAATTATGGATTTATTTTTTTAATTTTTTTATATGTAGACTAATAAATATCTACTGTTGAATAAATAATGTAATGAAACTTTAATAAACCTCTTTTTCTCATGTATTCTATAAATGAATGCTATGGCATTTACGTCATACCTAGTTGAAAAATTTGATGTATATCGTCGTAGATGCTATAGCATTCATTGTATATAACGGTTAAAATATGATATTCTGACTACTCTTATAATATATGTCTAAACAGATTTCGGATAGTACAACTAGTTTAAAAAAAACATTGCCTGTCTATTTTTGCAGCTCCCTGAAATTTTTACAGTCCGCGAACGTGTTAAAAAACAAAGAAAAAAACTTATTTAAAACCAAAAACACTTCATCTTGTTAAGCACTGAACTATATAAAACTCAATAACAAATCTAAGCACTGATTAGCCTTTCCACTAAAATTGATACTAAAAATGATGCGACTGACCAAGTCGGAGTCCAGAGAGGAAGTGAAAATATATAATTCCCTTTAATTCTTCCACTCCTTCTGTGTAAGATTGATAATGAGGTTAACGGGACGCACTGGAAAATTTGTGATCTATATTCAAGAAAGGGTTTATTAGAGTCAAGGAATTGAAGTGTCCGACAGGATTCTATTGAAATGACCATAAATTTTTATATGAATGCAAGAATAAACTTTGGTTTATTTTCCCAACTAAAACTATCACTATCTCACAATGAATAAAAACCACAAGGAAGGAACCAAAAGACAAAAAAAAAACACTAAACACACTAGCAAGGCACAAGGTGAAACGGTAAATACACCAAAAAAAACAATGGAAAAATTTTTCTTTCCTTAGGCAAAATAACGGGATTTGAATAATGCCGCTATCCAAAAATTCGGTAAACTATACCGTAAAATTAAATTCCTTTTTCTTTCCTTAGGCAAAATAACGGGATTTGAATAATGCCGCTATCCAAAAATTCGGTAAACTATACCGTAAAATTAAATTCCTTTGTCGAAAGGTGTACTGTTAGCAAAAACTAACGGGACCCACTAACCACATGGATAAGAAAACTCTTTTAAAATTCCAAAAAAGGCAGTAAAAGTGGCCAGGTGATTTAAAAAAAGAAGCAAATTTAAACTTTAAAAGCTAAAAAAAACACCTGAAAAAGGATGATTATATGTAATATTAAAAATTTAAAATTTTATCAAAAGCACATGTATAAGAAAATTTGTAAAAGAATTAAACAAGCAATGGACAATTCAAAATTCAATAAATAATTAAAAAACAAAGAAAAAAACTTATTTAAAACCAAAAACACTCATCTTGTTAAGCACTGAACTATATGAAAACCCAATAACAAATCTAAGCACTGATTAGCCTTTCCACTAAAATTGATACTAAAAATGATGCGACTGACCAAGTCGGAGTCCAGTCCAGAGAGGAAGTGAAAATATATAATTCCCTTTAATTCTTCCACTCCAAACTGAACTTGCTTGGCTATTCAGCTAGCAAGACTTGACCAGTGCTGCCACTTTGGATACGTTCGTATCATTTTGGATACTATTTAGTGGAAAAAAATCATGTGGATACAATGATACGTTTTTGCGAAAAAGGATACGTTCGCGCTTGTCGTAATTTTGTATTCATTTTTCAAAATCTATATCTATTACTTAACATTTGTTGTCTAATCTATCTGCTACATTTTTTCTTAAAGCTACGACCTACTTTTCATTATGAGTTGTGTTTAATGAGCTACTCTAGGTTGAGATATCTCAGCAATGTGTTAGAACTGGAGGAACTTAAAGCATGGTTTTCTGTTCTACCTTTTTTGGTAGAGCAACTTCCGGCAAGATTTCTTGCTCTACTTTTTTCACAGCTACTCTTCTCTGAGCTGGCTTGAGCTATACGTTTTTTTTTTCAGTTTCATTAAACACGGTTATGCTTATTTTATCTTGTCATGTTCATGTGGGGTTTTAAAAGTGAAAAACAATTACGTTACTTGTTGTGTGCGTATTGTATCGTATTGCAGTGCTGTGAAGTTAGTGCGATCGATGGCTAATTTCTTAATAATTACGAGTTACGGCATCTTTAAGTAATTTCCTGTTTCCATATTTAGATTTGTTACTGAAAATGACCTTTTTAATTTTTATTTAAACCAATGTACAATCATTTGTCCATTTAGTATCGTATTTGTACCTACCGAACGGTTATGGATACGTTTGGATACTTTTTCTGTGCTAGAATGGATACGACAAAGCGCTCAGCGAGTGGCAACACTGAACTTGACCAAATAAATCCGTTACTTTACAACGTGAGCTTATTCAATTAAAGCCTGAAATACACTGAAATGCAGTATTATGGATGCCGTTGTTTAGACGGTCGCTTCTTTTGAGGCTTCTGATGGCGAGAGTTTCGGTTTGAGTTTATTCGCTTGTAATTCAGGTGAAATAAAGGGCACAAAAATTCAATAATTTACATGTTATACGGCAATAAAATTCATTTTTTGTTGAACTTCAAATTCAAAGTAGCTTTTTTAGTGTATTGTTTTTTTTGGCGCAACCTGGAAAGAAATTGTTCCTCCTAATAAAAAACGTCTGTTCATCACTGTGACTGAAAGGAAATTAAAATGGAACACTTAGGTGACACAAAATGAAATTAAAATAGACAAGTGATGAGAAAAAGCGAGTCTATATTCGAAACTTTCATATTTTATAAATTAAAAATATGAAAATGAGAATGATTGTTTGTTTTACATAATTAATCAATGTGGTTTTGACCATAACATTAATATCAACATTAGGGCAAACTAAATGGTCTTAAAACGTCTTAAGATTCCTCGTAAAAATCTCTTTGGTATGGTTTTCTGCCAAAACGTAATGACTTAAGCTCAGCTATAAAGCTTAAGATTTATTACTTTTTGCAAAGAAATAGACAGTCTTAAGAAAATTTAACGAGGTATCTTAAGCCGTCTTAATTCTATTGTAGTTACACAGCCAGTTTTGGGCATAATTAACTTATTTTTTAATCAGACTAATAATCATGATTAAAACCAATCATGATTGAATCAATCAGGATTAAATCAATCAATAATCAAGATTACATCGAGTGATCATTGATAAAATCTAATCATCAGAAGGATTAAAGTGGATTTACATATCCCACGTTTTTCTGCCGCTCCGTTCTTTCTTGCAATTTCGACCAATAGGAAGCAGTTTCTGCGACATCTTACCGTCACGGAGCAGAGCTGAACGAACTTCAACTTTTCCTGTGACAGGGTCATAGAAACAGCTGATTGTAAGTAAAATTTTAGGTTATGTGTAACTGAAATGTTTGTTTATTTGGATTTGTTTGGTTTTGCGTGGACGTAAAGAGGTTTAATTAAAAATTGTTTCTTTGTTCATTATACTTTTTAGTTGTTTAGTTTAGTTGTTTTTACTCTCTTCACGTCAATTGTCAAAATTCACGATTGTTTTTGGCTGCGACAGAATTTGTCACAAATGTAAAATGCATTATTAACTATCTGCGACAGAAATGATCAGCTGTGGCGGCGTGACGGAAAAATGTCAGATATGTAAATCCACCTTTAATGATGATGAAATCTAAGCTTTGTTCCAGAACTCGAATGTGGGATCCGGCGGGAGCAAGAATTCGCCCAATTTGTGTTTCTTTGTTTTCTCATTACAGAAAAAGCGGGGAAATTTTCACTTCCCCTCGTGCAGGAATTAGCCGGAGGTTTTCAGTCCTGCGATTTCTTGCAAGTTGTCAATTGACAAGTTTTTGTATGTATGTGGGTATCTTGAAAAGCGGCATACACATAGACAATCGACATTTATGTTATTTTCTTCTTGATTTGCAGGAAATTGCCCAAAAAGTGTTTCTTTACTTTCTGGATTTTTGACAAAATTATCCCCACCATTCAAGTTTTTGCCCGACAAGTTTTTGCAGGAAAAGTACTTGAATTTTTTAATAAAGAACTGTTCGGTGTAGAAGAGCTTATTCCTTGTTCAAAGCTTTCGAGTTTTGAATTTTCAAATTTTGATAATTTGATGATATGATAATTTTGTCAAAAATCCAGAAAGTAAAGAAACACTTTTTGGGCAATTTCCTGCAAATCAAGAAGAAAATAACATAAATGTCGATTGTCTAAAAAACGTTTGTTAAACGTTGCCGAGACATTTATAAAACTGTAAATGGTCAGTTATTTTATAACTGCAGTTATTAGATTATCTATGTCTAAGTTTTATAGAGCTTCTAAAATATATCGCTATACAACTTACCAGTTACAAAATTTCCCGAAGCAAACGGCTCTAAAACTTCTATCATCACTCTGATGTAAACTTTGGTTTGGAAATAATCTGCAGCATTCCTTAGTACAACCTCCATTATCAGTCTTTTATCAACATTGCTTAAAAAATAAACTGAAGCAAACGTTTTTGAGATAGTACACACTTACCCTTAATGAACCTAAAAGTTATTTTATATCAGAAAACTAAACTAACTATCATGCAAAATCATACTGTTATATAACAATAGTATGGTTTTGCATTCAATAACAGGGCAAAAATACGATAACAGAATTGATTGAATAAGGAAGTATAATATTATTTAGACATGTTTAAAAAAGTGACAAAAATGCAATGAATATGGGTAAAAAAGTATGTTTTATTAAACAATAATAATAAATATATAACATTTATTACTCATACATAATAAAACCAAAATAAATTAAACGTTCATCCGTTTCACCTTGTCCTTCTTGTGCAGCGGGAAGTTATCGTTGTCTTGTTAGAATAAATTCAATATTCAGCATTCATCCCTGCAACTTGCAACAAATCGAAGAATCGTTTATGCGTTACATTATATCAGACCGAACTATCAATCCTGTCCCGAAAGCATACAGATGGCCTTGAATAATACGTTACCTCCAAAATCTGTCCTCGTTTAATATATAAAACGATGCTCAGACAGCAGCAATTTTTGACATTTCAGCAAGCAAGCAACAATTTTTGAAATTATTTTTAATTATTATTATTATTTTGTACATTGTAATCATTCAAATTGAAGTTACAGAACTTATTGTATTTATCATTTCTTTTTATTTGATACCAACATCGATCGAGTTTTAAAGAAATGTATAATCCTCCATTATGAATTTGGATTAACTTCACAGCACTTCATTTTTCTACTTGGCAATTCCTTAACCCAAACATTTTTGATTGGTTGTGTGCGTGTATGTAAGAACATCATTGCTGAGCGCTGAGCACAAATTTGAAGAATTTGCGCATATAGCTGTTCGCCTTTCACTCATTTACCAAATGAAGATGAAAGACTTGTTAATTTCTAGCCTTTAGATCTACCCAAAGCCTTCTATATTTACAAGCCATGCTGCATGTATGTGTTTGTGGTTGTATGAAGTCCCAACCAAAATTCGTGAAGTGTCAAAATCCCATTAAAATCAAAGGGAAAGAAGTTTTCGTGCCGCGGAAAGTGCTGTTGCGAGTGTGGTTTTGTGAAAAATAAAAGTTATTTCATCAAAATCAAAAACGTGAAACAGTGCAAAAATTAAAATAAAATGTGTGTCTTACGTTAATAATTTAAATATAAATGTTAAAAATAGGATTTGCGGGTTTTATGTTGGTTATGGTGGAATAACATGTCAAAATCCCGAGGAAAACAAGTGATTCGCGCCGCGGAGTCTTTTATTAATGAAAGCGCCGTGATTTTTTATTAAGTTTTTTTTTATAAAAATAACCCGTACATAATATCAGTTTGGCGCGATTTTTGTAGTTAAGCGAATTGTTACTTGAAATTGTTCTTTGGGGCCATGGTGTCACATGACGGATCAGCCAGTTTTCGTTGCAGCCAGTTCCAGTTTTAGAGGAATATAAGCAAATGAAGATAAGTTGAAACGAATAGTTTGCTAAATATTGCCAAATATTTATATAAATTTATTTTTAGCGGTAGTTTCCTCCACTTACGGCTTTTGCTTGGTGTGACGGCATGATATTTGAAATAATATCCATTAAGGAAGAAAGTCAGGGATGCAATTATACTTACTTATTTTTTACATTATTAACGCAACTTTGTAATATGTAGTAAATAAATGTTGCAATTAATGACCATAATTTTTGTTTTTAATTGTTTAAAGAAGATTCATTGATTCCCAATAAACCAACATAACCGCACTCCACACAGTTTGACAGCTAAATTGAAGTCCTATTATGCTTTCATTGTGAGTGTGAGATTTCTTTGTGCATGGCTTGTAAATATAGAAGGCTTTGGATCTACCTATTGTAATGCATATGTATGTAGTTATACAATAAATGCGAATGGGAATTGCCAAGGTTATCATTACGATGGACTTGGAATTGCTAACAGTTTACTTAGACCCAGTACGGTTACGCTTGCGCTACTGTGAGGGAAAAACCAAGCCCATCTAAACTACAGGCCTGTTCCGCGGAATATAAATTCTCACATAAATGACAGCTTATAGGCCTGTAGTTTAGATTGTCTTGAAAAAAAAAAACACATTTCCTTGCGACTTCTATAAAACCCGCTATAAAACCGTTTAATGTATGAAGGGCACGAGATAATTTATCGTCGAATTTACATATTTCACAACATGCATTATTTCAATGCAGTGTCCTCAAAAAACTAAGTTTTTATTCAAGGAATGTATCACAAATGCTATTTTGTTAAACATAAAAGCTAAAGAACAATGTTTTCAAAACAAAAACTTCTCTCAAATCCTTGATCATATTTTTTTAATAAATCTACATTGGTTTCTGGACATTATGAATTTCTTAACAATGTTTAAATTTGAGAATTACTTTGTCTATGATCACGATTTTAAACCTAACAATTCCAAAGTTTTCTATGATAAGCAATGTTGCCGAATTTGCAATACTTTTTAAAAGGATATTCCATTCACTCCTCTTTTAATAAAAACACAATAGACGGTGCTATTACAATAAGAAGAATTAGTAATTTTATATTTTCTTGAATCAATTTAATTAAGAATTAGGCGCTGGCAATTATTTAAGCTTAAGTGCGCCTTTTTTGGCGAATAAATATGTATATACATAAATATATAATTGGAGGGCACCTTCTAAGTATAAAAAAAGTTCAAAAAATTACAAATAAATACAATTTATTCGAACACAGTATGTTCATATATTCGAACACAGTATAACATAATTTTTTCTGACCAGGTTTCTGACCAACTATACAAATGTACTCAAATAATACGTTTGACACAATATTTCGACGGCAATATCTCGAAATAATATGGCGGTCCTACACGAGCGTACAACGAACACACAAAAATGTGTCCGAAAAGTCGTTTGTGGGAAAGAGGGTGATAGAAGACGAGAAAAAAACTGCCCAGTCACCCTTCTTCTCTCACCCTCTTCCCCCCAAATGGACTTTTCGAACGCACACAAATGAGTCCGCTGTACGCTCGTGTAGAACCATACCATGTGCCCTGAAAATATACTTTATATATTTATAAAGAATTCGAGGACATATTTAAAACATAAACATATCCGGTATCTGATGTATATTTTGAGCCCAGGTCCTCAAACTATACAAATGTACTCAAATAATACGTTTGACACAATATTTTTATAAAGAATTCGAGGACATATTTAAAACATAAACATATCCGGTATCTAATGTATATTTTGAGCCCAGGTCCTCAAACTATACAAATGTACTCAAATAATACGTTTGACACAATATTTTTTCGAGTCCTGTCCCGAAAACATACAGATGGCCTTGAATCATACGTTAGCTCCAAAATCTGCCCTCGTTTAATACGCAAGACACATATATATATATATATATATATATATATATATATATATATATATATATATATATATATATATATATATATATATATATATATATATATATCTATAAAAATCTCGTGTCACAGTGTTTGTTACCGTACTCCTCCGAAACGGGTTGACCAATTTGCATGAAAAACTTTAAACCCGATGTTAAAGTGCCGTTTCTTCGTTAAACCACCTCGAGGACGTAAAGAATCTTCTTAGTTGCGGGATTCGAAACTTTGGCTTCCATGCTTAGGAAGGGTTCACTTCTCCTTTTGTTTAGCACTGGGCAGCGACAGAGAAGCCTCCTCGTCTAGATTCTTACAGCTTCATGCGTCTCTATCAGACAGTGCCCGGTCAGCACTCGCACTGTAACTCAGAAGTCTCGTCTTCCGAGGTTCAGCAGAGAGGTGGTCCGCCTGAGATCGTAGGAGGGCCAAATCATTTTGGATAAGGTGCATTTGTTTAGAGGTCTCCAATGCTTCTCTGTTATTTGCATTGTGTGGTGTTTGCATCGGAGTTTAAAGCTGGAGCAAAGCATACCAAACCTTTCCTTTCCAATTTGACCCGTACTGGTCGTATTACTGTTTTGTAGAGTGAGAGTTTCGTTTTAATGTACCCAAATCTTGAATGCAGGATTTGCTATTTTACTTGTATTAGGGTGTGTTTGTCGATAGTTATATTTCTTCCCATTCTAAATTTTCCTGCTCTGGATTGTTGCATCACCTTCATTTTTTCTTCATTTATAATCAGGGCTATGTCCTTTGCCGCCTCTTTTAATTCGACATAAAGGACCTGTCCACGATGACCCCAAAAAGGACCTTCCCGCGATGTTCACGTCTTCCGCATATCCAATTAATTGTACCGGCTGTGTAGCTATTGATGCCTTTTTTGGACTGACATTTTCCTTATCACCCATTCTAGGGCCAGGAAAGCATGGGGCCAATCGATCTCCTTGTCTAAGTCCTTGCCTTCTTTCGAACTCCTCTGTTATAACATTTTGTATCCTTACTTTCGCCAGTGAGCTATTTGTTGCGTATTTGGTCAGTTGTACCAGCTTTGAGAGGACTCATAGTTCCGATAAGATCTGGTATAACCTTTCTCTATTTATCGAGTCATGTGCCTGTTGAAAGTCGACACATAATTGGTATTCATCTACATTCCTTACTCAGGTTTTCTCCAGAATTTGGCAGGTCAGCAGCTGGTCCGATATTGACCTGTTTCTCCTAAGATCAGCTTGATATTCTCCTAAAGGCCTTCCGCTATCGGTTCTACTATTTGTTTCACAAGGATTGTGAAGGTGTTGTAGCTGGTATTGAGAAGTGAAATGGCTCTGTAGTTTTGTAGGTTAGTTTATCTCCTTTTTTGTATATTGGACATAAAATCGCTTTCTTTCAGTCCTCTGGTTTAACTTCTTCCTCCCAGATCGTGCATATAAGTTCGTGTAAGGTTCGTAATAGTTGCGGTCCGCCTTCCTTTAGTAGCTGCTACTCCATCGGCGCCTGGCGGTTTGTTGTGCTTTTTTACAGCTTCCCGTACCACATGCAATGTTGGTGGTTCTATCGAGTTGTTTTCTTGGGGAATTACAAATGCCTCTGTCTGTGCATTCTCGTTTAGTATGGGGATAGGTTTCAATAGGTTCTGAAAATACTCTTTCCACCTTTCCTTTATCCTATCAGGAACTGTCAACAAGTTCCCACCTATGTTTTTGCAGATGTCCGTTCTTGGCTGAAACTCAATGGTGATCTGGCGAGTTCCTTTGTAGGCTTGTTTAATTCCTCGTTCATTGATGTCTTCCTGTATCTGTGAGATTCTGCTGTTTTGATATTCCTTTTTTCTTTCTGCAATGCTTGTCTGCGATTTTCCATTTTTCCTTGAAAGCTTCCATCCATGTTCTTGTTGGCCTTGCGATGTATTCTTGGTGGCTCTGGTTTCTTTCTTCAATTGTGGCTCTACAATCTAATCAATTCTACTCTCTTTGCTGCCCCTTTTATGCTGCTTTTGATTTGCTTCCATTTGTTTTAGCTTATCTATATCGTATTTTTGATTTTTTTGGCCTCTATGAGTTTTGGTTGCTATACGGGTTCTCAATTTTACCTTGACTAGATAGTGGGCTGAGTCACAGCACGCTCCTCTCATTGTTCTTATGTCTAGTATACTCGTGGCACCTCTATTAGGACGTGGTCAATTTGATTATTAAAAGTTTTTAGTTAGGGATTTTTCTATCTCAAATTGGCTAAAGTGATTCCTAGTGAGATAGAATCAAACGATAATAGGACCCCAGCTGGACGCTCACCCGTGTAATGCCAGTGTGAATGTAGCTTCCAAGGGGGGAGCAGTGATTGTACATATATTGAAAAGAGAAAGGGACCCTCGTTTTCAAAAACGCACGAAATTTTTAAAATTTCACCGTTTTTAATAAAACTAAATAGAATCGTCAGCTGAAGGTTAGTAGAATATTATAAAATTATATAAAATACTATTTTATCAAATAATAATTTTAGAGAGAGATAGAATTTTACATAGTTTTTGAGTTGTAAAATTTAAAAAACTCTATGTTACAAAGTAAATATCTAAAATGTTCCGCATTGTTCCACTTTGGAATGATTGGAGATAATAAATTAAAGCATAAGAAATAAAAACAAAAAAAAATTAGCGCCTAATATCACCTAATCTGGGTTTAATCGATTCTCTCTCTCTCTCTGTAATCGTTCCTCAGTCCTTCTCCTACTTGACTCATTCTCTGCGTTTCAGCTCTTTTCCCGAAGGGTCATGACAGTAGTTTCTGAATTTTTTTGCTTACGTTTTCTGTTTTGGTGGACTCATGGTGAAAATAATACAAGGTGTGCTTAGTTAGTGGACTACATGATATATAGTTATAATAATCGTTTCCAACTTACTGTTCGATACCTACTGTCTATTTTAAACTTTTAACTATCATAAATTATTTTACCAAAAATGTACGATGCTTAATTTGATTTAATTATAAAGCAGTGTGCAATATCGCATAAACAAAATTTTCTTTCTTTCATCATGCACGAAAAAATTATAGAGAAAAAACCATGGAAGACATTTTTCAGAGATTTTTGGAAATGAGTGATTCTGTTATTTCTAATTGTCGAGAGATACCAAAAAAGCCTTTAAGATCATTTTCATCGGATGTTTTCAATCTTATACTACCTACGAATTCAAAATAGATTTAGATAAAAGAGGAATCATCAGCATCCAATGCTGACTCGGATTATGAAGAAATTTTTTTGTTTTAATAATATACGTAATAAAGTTTGTTAATTAAACTCTTGCTTAATTTTTTTGTACTGTTTTTGTGATTTTTTGTAAATTTGGCATCAAATTCGTAATCAGCGACCCCGAAAACCTTTGAAGTGATACGTGACATCATTGCTTTATGAAGTATGGGCTATTGTATGCAAGGGGGTGGTTATTAGGGGTTGAAGGGGGTAATTTTTGGTAAATTTGATATCGAATTCGTAATCAGCGGTCCCAAAAACCCCCGAGTGAGAGATTTCAGATTGATAACTTGAATTTTTTGGTTTTGGCCACCTTTTTGAGAATCGGCCCCACTGTGCATCGCTCCATGATACCCTTAGGAACCGCAGAACAGATCCTCTCTCAGGTGTAAAATGTGTCAAACCACGGACTCTTTGGTACTGTACTGTTCAAGTTTACAAAAAAGATTTTTCACCCAGGCTTCCTTTTTCCGCTCGTGAACTCTCTTTTCTTCTTTTCTGAGTTCTTTGTATTTCTATTGACGTGCCTATGTTCTCTGAGACAACTGCATTCCAGACAGGTGGACATATTCTTAGGCTCAGTTGCCAGGCTTTATTCATCATCAAACCACTTCTTCTGATATCCACGACTTCTGCTTCAGATGGAGGCAGCAGTGCTAACGACAGTATTTTTAAGGCGTGTTCAACTCGCGTCGATTCCCGGCAACTCGTCGCCAGGACTTACTCTTCGTTCAACGATCGCGTGTTCTAAAGGCCCCCATATACGATCAAATTGGATTTTCATACACCCTTGCGCTCAAGGTATTTCGATCGGCCGACCAGCTCACAATCGACAATTTTGGCTGTACATCAGGTCTTCGATGTACATCCAATTTAACTGTGTGACCGTAGCTGCTTCTAGCTATTTCATTGCGAAGTGCAGCTGTGTTGATTCGAGCCGGATACAAAACTTTTCAGTGTTGTAATGCGATCTCGAAGCACAATACCAACAAGATAGTGATCCGAATTAAAGTAGGAATCTGGGAGCGTTCTTGCCGTCATCAAGTCCGAAAGGTGGTAGCGGTCTATGTTATCACTCTATATCAGGGAAATGTTGACGCTCTTCATAAACAATTTGTAAGCAGTTCTTTCCTCAATTGTTCATACATATAAATACAAATTGGCCCAACTCCTTTTTCTCCTTCACGTCTACTAGCAATTGAACCAAACCTAGTTGCAAGAAAAAGCAAATTAACAAAAAACTGTTTATTTTGAAAATAAATTATTCCTTTCACAAAACATTATCTTAAAACATTGTCGGTTCTTTAAATAACACTAAATACTTCACTAGGTATGTTTTGCAGTGGTATATCTTCTTCGTCTTCTTTCCATATTATTCGAAAATACTCGTATTATAGAAAAGTAAAATATTTCTATAAAACTAAGAGCAGAGACTCCCATAAAAAGTCCAAGTAATCCTCCACAATTCGCTATAAACTCAGAAATTCCATACAGCTCCGACCTTTTTGACGTTAAGAATGTGCTGTCCTTAAAAAAAATCGATATCTGGGATACTTGCAGTGCGCGCCTAAAAAATAAATATTTGGTTAAGTTGTGTGTGACGATTCGTTCTAAACTATTTAAATCATAAGTTTGTAACTTGTGTAAATTGAATAGTTTTTATGAATAGTGATATCACTGAAATTATTCTTTCCGAAAGTATTATATTATATTAGTTATAATACGTAGATTTTTTCTACGCTATAGAAACAAACAAAACGATCTGTGGCTTAAGGGCGCCCAAATTGAATCTCTTTTATACCAAAGGCAAGGGAAACCCCAGAACAGGTATTCTGGTTAAAAACGATATTAACCTCTTTCTTCTCCCTCAATTTAGTGACGGAGACTTTACGGTAGTCGACCTAGAGTTAAAATAGATAAAACTCAGGTTGGCCTCTTTTATCTAGCCCACGAAGATGAGGGCCCTTCATCTCCGATGACTAGTAAGCTGCACCGATGCCGTCAATGGGACAGCACGGACACCAATGACCGAGGTGAACTTATTTTTAACTACCTATTAGGCACCAGACTTGCAATACCCTCGCCCTTGCTACACGGAAAATGACCAAATACTGGCTTGGAAGGTCTTGAAGGAACACTCTTTCTCAGACCACAGGTTTATAGAGTTCCATCTGAGAGATTCTACCTCAACCACCCCGTTCAAAATAAAAAAAGGCAAATTGCGGTGCCTAGACTAGGATAATCACAAATAACCTTGCCCCTAAGCCACCCTGTATTTCCAAAAACCGGGAATAGCTCGACAGCATTGAGGTAATTTTCACAGCATAAAGAGAATTCCTTCATATCAACTATAGAGGTAAAAATGGTGGGAAAAGCCTCCCATACAACACCCAAAGACTTCAGGCCAATCAGCCTACCATCCTTTTCATTTAAGACTCTAGAAAGGCTTATTGGAATATATCTGAGGAAGACTATACCAACCTCGAAACTCTCTGGCGCGCAGCACGCCTATAAAAGGGCAGATCCATGGATACTGCCCTACACTCATTGGTTTCAACCATAGAAAAGTCACCCGAAGTCAAAGAATATACATTTGGAGCTTTCCTTGACACAGAGGGAGCGTTTAACAACGTGCATCCGGACGCCATTACCCTGACCTTAGTGAAGCTGAAGATCGAGGCGTCGCTAGTGTCTCGTATACATAAAATGTTTACCGCCAGGATCGCCGCCTCGAGCCTTGGCAACTGCTCGGTCCGAAGGGATGTCCAACAGAGGTACCCCGCAAGGAGGAGTACTTGCTCCACTTTTATAGGTCGCGACTGTGAACAAGCTACTGCGACGCATGGAGGCAGTGGGACACCACGTATTGGCGTATACGGATCACATTGTTATCATCATAAAAGGAAAATTTCCTCAAGTCGTCCTCATGGCTTCGAATACCTAGAAAAGGGCCACCTATTGACGTCAGGACTAATGCAGAAACAACAACAAGAGTTTCGATTTTATATGGAAAGCGGTCACCCAGTGACTTCAGCACTAAAATACCGTTTACGATAAACAGTCTGTTACATTACCTTGTTTCTGTATACCCTGGGGATTTGATAGGAGGAGTTTAATGTAGCTTTCTCAAGCTTTTAAACATATTTAAGAGCTTTGTACCCCAGCCTGAGCCAAATGTCACGGAGTTTGAAAACATTTATATCAGCATTGTTGCGTCTTCTGCAGAGCTTTTACCCATAGTAATAGGGCATGGGCCATGTAAAATCCAACCCAATTTCGTGTTATCATTCTGGTTTCATGGACACGTCTATCGTGATGAACGCGTTTTATTATGAAATCTAAATTCAATTTTTAAGGCTGCGATCCGATCACTAATCGGAGTAAAGTCTATTACTTTGTTTATTGGAACGCGCACAAATCTACCTTAAAGTTCCTTCTGGAATCATAATTGCTGCTCTAAATTATGGTGGCTTCGCTTCATGCTCTTGAGAATCAATTTTTTATGTAGACGCTTCAGGACTGCTCCACGAGTAGGATTATGAAACTATCAGCAGTGGCGGTTCCTCTTCGGAAGCAAAGGAAGCACTGCTTCCCTTGACCTAATAGGCAACCTCATAAAAATAAATTTATATAAATAATAATAAATTTAAATTTTAAAATATATCAAGATTAATCACAACAAAAATCTTAATATATTTCCTCCTCTGGAAACACTAAAGCTGAAGATATTACAGCTTCCCATTGCTATGTTAGGCCTCGAACATGATATGAGCGGCGAGCGGTGAGCGGCAGAGTGACAATACTAAAGTGCCTCTCTCCGCTAATTCGAGAATCTCCGCTAAATTTTCCTGGTGCCTCTCTTATCATGGCCGAGGCCTTACACATCATGGTGAAGCTGTAATATCTCCAGCTTATTTGGCCCAGAAAATCATCGTGAAAACTCCAACACATTCAATCTAATATAACTCACACTCGCACAAATGTTTGCGTTGTTAATACAGTACCCTCAGAAGCTGAGCTAAACGCAGCTTCTTCGGAACCGAACAGCGAGAATTGAGAGTCGAAGATAGAGAAATTTTTCGGTATCCACCATATTCTCTTTGTTTTCTTGGTTTCTTTTTCTGGTAATCTGTTCTGGCTTCGAGCAATATTAAATTTGCTCTTAAAATTTTGCTTTGTAATTTTGTTTTTGACTCTTCTTAAAATGGCCCCTGTGCTGAAAGTCGAGTCGTGTTTCGTGACAAGTTTTTTGAGTTGAAGAAAGTGACGTTTCAGTCAAATTGCGACTTTCAGCATAGTGGGGCTAAGCTCGAACTTAGCACTTACCACTATAAGCCACTATGCTGAAAATAGTAATTCGATTGAAACGTCCTTTTCTTCAACTCAAAAAACTTGTCACGAATCACGACTCGACTTTCAGCACAGGGACCAATATGTATTTGTAGATACCCAGTGGGAAAAATTGGGAGCACTCCTAAAGGGAGGGAAGTTGGAGGGCTCTCAATAGACTCCTGAGGGAGCATTATTGGAGATATTTAAGAAATTGAATAGGCTAAGCTCAAAACTTAAAATTGTATTGATGCGATGACTCACCATTTTACTGAAAACGTAAAATTACTGAAAATTTCATCAGATCATAAGTTTCATTTGACTGAAATACACAAGTTTTAATTAGAGAGTGAAAATTGTGAAAATTAATAAAATAAAGACGATTTGTGAATCGTTTTTAAAAGCAAACGTAAGTTCCTTTCTCTCAATATTTATAAATAGTCATAGATTGAATAGGTCGCCAAGCTATTTAGATTTAAATATTCAATTTTTTTTATGGTACTTTAATGACCTCTACTGTAGATATTTAAAAAAGCTCTATGATGCTTCTTTTTGTCTCCAATTACATCGTTGCAGGAGTGCTCCTATGGGAGCTCAAATTGAGTGGTAGCCTAGGCGGACATCAATGTTAAAAAATATATGCTATGCTTCCATGGGAGTGCTCCTCCATTGTCTTTAGAGCACCCCATTTCCCACTGGGTAGAGTCAAGAAAAAAGAGATCGAGGATAGGTGAAGTTTCTCTTTATCTATTATTTATTCTAGTGCGGTGGCAGGCGGTGTTTACTGAATATAAGTTGATAACTTTGTAGCTTCCATTATATTTTTATGATTCTCTTTAATGATGATTTAAAGGATAGAGAACATTTTAATGAAATGCATTTTTAAGTACGGGCTGCCTGAAGTGTTTTTTTGCAAGAAGAATGTAATGATGTTAGGTGAAGGTTACAATAGGGTTTTATTATTACTATCTTTTTTAGATTTTGGATTATTATAGCTTAACAGCTTTTCTTTGGACGTTTTATTTTTAAACAGAATTTGACAAAAGGCGCAAAACGCCCGCTAGCAGTGAATCTATTTCGACACAACGCAAAAATTTACGACATTGAATTCGATTTTTTTACTTTAAGTTTAAAAAGTTTTTCTTGTCCACCATCTTAAAAGAAACTGCATATTAAAAAAGGGAAAAACATCATGCGATGCACAAAAATTAAAGGGCAATTAATTTAAAATTTGAAGTCGATTTTTGAGACTTGAATAAGATATTTTGACCTGAAATAGTAACCAGTTATTGTATAAGTTGACTGAAAAAATCCGAAGAATCTAAAATTTAGCAGTTTTAAGTTTTTTTTTTCACGTTAGTTGTACAGATAAAAATTTGATATTGTAACCGCTGATAGCCAAAATCATAACGAATAGCCTCTATTTTTTTGCACACACTACACATTCCAAGATATATGCATCTATATTTAGAAAGAACGACCAAAATGATGAAATTTTCACAAAATGGCCGATAACTTACATAGCGGCGGTTGCTAGAGGTAGAAAATATCCACTTCGTATAGTATTCGATGTAACTAACATGTTCCAAACATTTTTTTTTAGATTGGAAACAATGCCATATGTTTACTTATCTGACTCCACTATATGTTATTTTTCAGTTTTTTTAGTTAATAAAGCCTTCGATACTTACTTTTATCGTTCGCTTTGGGCATTGCTTCCCTTATCCTGAACCTTACGAACAGGGGCGGCGCTTTAATAGGTGCAAATGGTGCACTCGCACCGGGCGCAACTGGTTAGGGGCGCAATTTTATAAATTTAAATTTAAAAAAAATTCTTGTAATGTGTCCGGAAACCGTCAATTTTTTCGTAATCTTGATGGATGGTATGGACTAAAAAATGATTTCTTAACATTTCTGATTTCCACGTAATCGATTTTTTAGAACCTCTTGTGGACTGATCATTTTAAAGGAACCCGAAATTTTTTGTCATTGACTGCAAATTTAATAATGGGTGTTACCGCCTCGTCCCAAAGGTTGCCTTTTAAGGTTGTCCCAAACGTGTTCGATTGAATTGAGACCAAGAGTTCGCAATGGCCATGACAACGTTTGAATATCGACCTCATTAAGGTATTGTGTGACAGAACTAGCGAAGCGGGAAGGCGTATTAATGACAAGATCGGTACGGGCCTCTAAGGAGAAACCTCTCCAAATCATTATTGCTTCACCTTGATAGCGTACTGTTTCCGTTATAGCGCATGGAGCAAACCTCTCATTTTTACGTCTGTAGACGTGCTGACGCCCATCTGGACCTCTTAAGGCTATTCTGCTCCCATCTGAAAACAATGCGTCCTTCCACTGCTCCATAGTCCAATCACAATAATGTTGCCCAAAACCAAGTCTAGCTCTTCGGTACTGTGGGAAAAGCTGGTGTGGCGCGAGTTGGACGAAAAGCCCTTAAATTTCTTTCTGCCAGGCTTCTTCTAATCGTACGTTCAGTTGCACAAACATTTCTGATCTCAAACAGACGCGTACGAGCTTCAGTAGCAGTGAAAATCTCGATCTCTCAACACGTTGGTGACAATAAAGCGATCACCTGACCTTCGTGTGTATGAGCCAGTCTCCCGATATCGTCTAAAGACATCCTGTACCGTTGTTCGAGGTACATCGAGTATACCGATGTCCGAACACTTGTGGAACTAGCGGGCGCCAGAAATTCACGAATTTCTTTCCATGTACTTTGTCATGTAAGAAAAAGTGGGGAAATTCTACTTCCCCTTGTGCCGGAACTTACCCGAGATTTTAGCATCCAGATTTTTATAAAATTTCTGCCCTTGTACTAATTTTTACCCAAAAAGTGAAGAAACAGACATTCGTCTTCTTGAATCAGAACTAAAAATTAAGTGGCAAAATCCACCGTGAAGGAAGAACTCCGCCGTCGCCTGGTCCCAAGTCCAGGGTGTGAAAGGAGGAGGGTTGTCGACCTGCCGAATTGATCGTAAAAACTAGGCAAGAAACCGCATTTTTCAAAGCGGCACCGACAGCAGCGTATCCGTTGCGGGGACGTCCCGCTCGGACCGCCAGCTAACGGATCAAAGAAGAAGAAGAAGAAGAAGAGAAGAAGACCGTGAAGGAAGAAGTGAAGGAAAAATGTTTACTGCTTTGGAAAATTCTTTAGAAAGCGCTACATCAACTCACCCAAAGGAAACAGTTATTCCGATGGTTCTGTAATGCGTACTGCTGTTTACTGGGATTGACAAAACTTCAAGTTTCGTGATTTGTTAAAAGAGATAAATAAACGAAATGAGAAGCACAACGTTCCTTGTAGCGAGAATCAGTGGAAGGGGCGCAATATGGCATTCTGCACCGGGCGCAGAAAAACAAAGCACCGGCTCTGCTTACGAACCGCCACTGACTATCAGAGGGAATAATCCCACGAACTCTCTTTTATTACCCTATACTTATGAATATGTACGCCATTTTGAACTCTACGTCGAATATTGTGAAATGAAAAACTGTTGGAACCAACAAATGAAACTTTGGGTAAGAAAATTCAAATCCATGATGTAAAAGAAATAAAACTAAAGAAATCAAGGCAAGCGGTAGTTTGCCGAGTTCGTAGGGGCAAACAGCTAAAGCCTTATTTACGCCTAAACATGGAAAACAAGGTGTTTTGTTTATAAAATTATGCGATTTATCACCTTTTTATAAACAATATAAGTAATTTTTCATTTGTAACCCATAACCAAAATATAAATAATTTATTATTCCATGAGTTTTTTTTCCCTTCGTTTTCTTTATTTTTTCATTTTTTACATTTCGAAACGAACTTTTTTTTTCTCCTTCAGTCTAAAAAAGTGGGTACTCAAAATTATTCCATCAGATGACGTTATATTTCAATTGCTCAATAAATGAGATGGTGCTACTAGTTAGTCGAAAAGTGTTAACTCGCACTATTGATGCCAGATGGCATTAGATGATTAACAAAATGTGTTCATAGTCATAGGTTAGTCACAACTATGGTGTCAGATTGCGTTAGGTACTATAAAAAACATATGTAGTTCATAGTACAGATGTACAGTTAAATTTTGAAATACCGATTACTACTTTTGCGTAGTTCGTAATTGTATTTTATTTCTAAAAATGTGACATATTCGTTATAAGTTAGTCGAATCCAGCACTGTTGATGTCAGATAGCGTTCCCTATCATTTCGATGATTAACAAAAAGCGTTCATATAAAACTGGTAAGAGTCTCAAGAGGGCGGATTACCATTTCTTCACCACTCTATCGACATGAGTATCAATGGAAAGAGTATTATAAGAAGAATACCATAAGCGACATAGTATACTCAATATATGGTTAGGATCCAGGGCGGTCATCTCAAGAGGACGGATTACCATTTTCTTCACAACCCCCTCGACATGGTATCAAATGAAAGAAAAATCCATATCGGCGGTATCAAGAGGGCGGATTACCATTTTCTTCACTTCCCCTTAGACATGGGTATCAAATGAAATGGAATGATAAGTAGAATACAATAAGCAATATAGTACTCAATAAATAGTTAGATCCACCGCAGCCATCTCAAGAGGACGCATTACCATTTTCTTCACCACCCCCTCGACATGGGTATCAAATGAAAGGGTATGATAAGTAAAATACAATAAGCTATGTCGTAAAATCCATATCGGCGGTCTCAAGAGGGCGGATTACCACTTCTTCACCTGTCCCTCAACATGGGTAGCAATTGAAAGGGTATCATAAGTAGAATACCATAAGCGATATAGTATACTCAATATATTGTTAGATCCACGGCGGTCATCTCAAGAGAGCGGATTACCATTTTCTTCACAACCCTTTCGACATGGGTATCAAATGAAATGGAATGGTAAGTAGAATACAATAAGCAATATAGTATACTCAATAACTAGTTAGATCCACCGCGGCCATCTCCAGAGGACGCATTACCATTTTCTTCACCACCCCCTCGACATGGGCATCAAATGAAAGGGTATGAGGGTCTCAAGAGGGCGCACAGTGGGCGGAAACGATCAAAATTACGCGCGGGGCAGAAAAAAACGTCCAAATTAAGTCTTTCTTTTTTTTAAATACTCGTTATTATGTCCGCTATCTTGTATCACTGCGGAAATCCAAATTTATAGGGGTAAAAACCACCCCTAAAGGGTTTGTTGAGGAATGCATTTTTGTTAAGAAACCCAGTTGATAGAAGTTGCTCTGCCCAGGGTTAGGTAGGTTAGCCTGCTTGGGGGTTGGTAGGGGTGGTTTTTAAGGGTTGTAAGGGTCTGTGGTAAGGGCCTGTCTGTTCTTAAGGAATGCATATTTGTTAATAAACCAAGTTGATAGAAGTCGCTCTGCCCAGGGTTAGGTAGGTTAGCCTGCTTGGGGGTGGGTTGACCGCTTTAGGGGTGGTTTTTACCCCTATAAATTTGGATTTCCGCAGTGATACAAGATAGCGGACATAATAACGAGTATTTAAAAAAAAGAAAGACTTAATTTGGACGTTTTTTTCTGCCCCGCGCGTAATTTTGATCGTTTCCGCCCACTGTGGGGCGGATTACCAGTTCTTCACCACCCCCTCAACATGGGTATCAATTTAAAGGGAATCATAAGTAGAATACAATAAGCGATATAGTATACTCAAATTTTGGTAGCACCTGTTCTCATCATACAAGTAAAATTATTCGAACTGAATAATAAAAAGTTTTTTAAAATTGAGCAATGCGATATCAAAGCTGTCACATCTGCAAAATTGCATATAGGAGGTTCAAATTATGAAGTGATTAGTGTTATATTCCATACAGAAACAAAGTCATTACATCAGCATGTTGAGACAAAAATCGAGCTAGTTATGGATCAATGATTCCATTGTGCAGGAAAAATCTTGGCCGAGAAAGGATCTTATGTTTATTTTTTATAAAGGCAGTAATATTAATTTGAATTCCTGCATTTTGTTGTTATGTACCTACTTATAAAATAAGTAAAAAATATAATGAACAATTAAATACAGAATATTTCTTTATACAAAAGACCAAAAAAACATTAAAAATGTGAATTATAAGTTCGTGGGCGCGAAATTATTTATTGGGACAGTTTAAAACACATTTATAACAAAAAAATGATATAGATTAGTCAAGATGAATCGTTAATAGCATGAAATAATTAAACATGTGCATTTACGAACGAATTCAAAGGATTTTTTTAACCTTAAAAAAGTATTATTAACCGCGAAAAAGTTGACTGGCGAGTTTGTTGTATAGCATGAATCTTAGCTGTCCTTCGAAATGTAACAAATTTTATTAGAAACACTATATACTGAGCCACACTGAATTCGTTCGTAAATGAACGTGTTTAATTTTTTCATGCTATCAACAATTCATCTTGACTAATCCATATCACTTTTTTTGTTATAAATGTGTTTTAAACTGTCCCAATAAATAATTTCGCGCCCACGAACTTCTAATTCACATTTATAATGTTTTTTTGGTGGGATGATACTTACTCTTGGTCATCTGGATGTGTAAAATTCTCAAACAACATTTGGGTAGCAAATTCTGTTTGTGACGTTTCCACATTATATTCTACCGAGATGCATGGAGGAAGGCAATGGCAGTTCCAGTTATTCTCGAGTGACTGTTTAAAGCGAGCTTTCAGGTAATTCACTTCGGCTAGTTCATAGCAATCCGTTTCAGATGAAGTAATGCAAATATTTGTCCCGTTGAATCCTAAAATTAATATAAAATTAATACTATGTAGTAAAAGTGGTTAGGAAGTAAAATCACGTGGTTCTACTTACTTGGCATTGAAAATTTAACGCAGTTACATGCCCTTAGAACATAGTCGGTTAAACATTCTATATCGCAATTGTTTTGAGTATATACTTTAAAGTATTTAAGATCTTTTTCGCCATTAAAATAGCACAGTCGTCTATACAAATATTAAATAACGCCATATTCATTAACCAGTACATTAATTTACCTGTCGGGAGTGTATTCTCGAAGTGTCTCCGATGTTATGATCATATTTGGCTTAATTGCAGCAACGACATCTTGGTTATGTGCAACGCGAAAGTGCTTAGTTGACACACGAGGTACATTGTCTGGTGAATGAATTAAAACCTACAAAATAAATTAGTTATTTATAAAACATTTACATAAGGATTGTGCTGTTTCCAATAGAGCTTACTTTAAAACCAGGAGTAATTGAACAACGCCCTGGGTGTTCAGGGTTAAAAATTTGAATTCTCAGGCCCAACTTTAATCCAGCCCCAAGATTTCGATAAGGATAGACATCCAAATCGTTTCTTTCAAAGCCGGTTTCACGATTCCAAGACTTAGAAGGAGCCTCCTTTGTTTCCTTTTCTTGTTCTAATTTTGGAGCAATACTAAAAATAATTTCGTTTCGGTAAAAAATGTTTTTAATAAAAGAGAACAACTACACTACCATTTATCATTGTAAATATCCCTGAATGCTAACATGTTGAAATTAAAGCATATGCCCTCATCAGTCAAAATCTTTTGCATCATAATTTCCTCCTCTTGCCATCTCGATACACTGAGTGTTGATGCATATAATTGCTCCAATTTTTTGATTACATCAAACGTTTCAGGTATTGGTCCCTCAAATCGTAACCTCTTTTCTTCCGCGTGAGCACCTACTAATGAGCAAACCAGCGATAATGTCTGTCTATCTAGATTTCTATAATAATAAAACCATTGAAACAGTAATTTCAAGTAAATAGATAGTGAACTTATAAAGTGTCTAGACGATTTTTTACTATTTATTATGTAAAAAAACCAAGCTTGGGGAATCACCCAGACAGTCATTTGATTACAGTAGTAAGATTAGTTTGAAGCACAAAAGGATATGAACTAGGTTAACACTTTAATCAATAAACTTAATTATATCAGGAATATTAAAAAGCGTAGGAGTTAAGTGGTTCTGATTAACATTGGTGAATGGAGAAAGTTGTTCCTAATATCACTTAATGAGTGAGGCCAATGAAATGGAAACGATCTCTCCGAAATATGAAATCGTTAATTGCTGTTAATCCCCACAATATACTCAACTATACCAACAGGTTTCTGCTATGTCCAGTAGGGAAATCAATCGGCTAACTCCTTAGATAATCAACTTAATGATTACTACTACTACTTCTACTACCATGAAGCCATTAGGAATTAAAAACTTTCTGTACTGAGGAGGTTTTGTACTATCCTCTCTAATTTTGGATAGCATGATGTAAATTCTTTTCGAATGTATTCGTCTTGGATCCTTTGAATGTCCGAACGACTTTTCTTGTGCTTTTCTTGGTACTGCAGTGTACAAAGGTAGTGCGGCTATTCGTTGGCCTATTTTATTTCATTCCTATACCTCATATTGTAACCGTTTGAATAAATTCAGCAGCCCCCATAGTGGCTTGTTAATTTGACTTGAATGGTCGAGCAGGGATTCGTCGAACAAAGAAACCCTCCTAGTCGCTATTGCGGGTCGCTGACAAAGAACCTGGAAAGCAGGTGAGGTCCTCCAAACTTCCCCCATAAGTGGTAAGTAAAGGCGTAGTCAACCAACAAGTGTCCTGACAACAACCTACCACCGAACTCAGAGAACATAGTGTATAACCAAAAATTACCCACAAAGATACGACACTCTCAAAATTTCCCATAAGCTCCCTTGCGAGTGAATATATCAATCGACAAGGTGCAAGCGAGACAAAATTCAATTTAAAAACAAAACAAAAATCGAAGAAAGAGAGGGTAAATAAAGAAATGTTATTTCACGAAGTGCGAAAGAGACGCACTGATTTCTCTTCTCCGCAAATTTTTGTGCCGTCTGGACTTTTATTTTGCTTGTGTGAATTCATGTACCATCTTCGTGTACTTCCTGCTGTGCATGTGTTTGTGTAGTTTGCCGTTGCTCCGCCCTCTCGCCATTCCGGAGTGCGTACATGAATAGATTAGAATGAATAGATTTTTACTTTCCTTTTTCTTCGCACAGAAAGGATTACAGTGTCGTATCTTTCTGAGTAATTTTTGGTATAACTCTGTATTATTAGACTTCAAAGATAGCAGCGACTCATCGAATGGAAATCAAGTTATAACTGAACAAACTTATTCCAAGCTTCCAATGTCCTACTAATGGGCTGGCATACACGGATCATAACGTCAACACTAAAAAACTGGTTTTCAGGACAGAGGGCTAAAAGGAAGAGATTAAGTTGTTGTAGTTTTTTGAATAGAAATCGCACCTTTAGAATTATACAGACCCAGTACGAAATTTTGATATTTTGACTTTCCGCCACAGAGCGACCTAAAATGATCATTTGTATCGACTTTAATTAAAACACTGACCGATTAATGAGTAGAAAAGGACAAACACATATTTCGGTCTTTATCGCTCGGCCCCTGTTCCCCGCGCCCTCTCGGGTTTAGAGTGACGCAATCACGGAATTTGCGTTTCCTTGTTGAGTTTCTATAATTCTAAGGGTGCGAAATGTTTGGCGCGAAAACTAACACATGCATAATTGTATCTTCTTATCTTATCCCTACAAACAATTTCACGGCTGCTCGCTTTCTCGAGCTATTTTCGAAACAAAACTTGTCCAGAATTATTCGAGAAACAATCGTTAAAGTGACCCCTAAAGCTTTTACGCTCTTTCCATGGTTTTGTTTGTTTCTCCCCTGCAAACATTATCACTCGATATCAAAGCGAGAGCGATTCATAAAAAGCGAAAGCTCTCTTCGGTAACGAAATCGAGAACGATTCGAAAGCGTTATTGAAAATGATAAAAAAGGAACGCTATAACGAGGCTTTGCATGTATGTGTGCTTCGTTTTTCTCGAATCGATAACGAATGAATCTCGAATGCTTTATATGCTTACGGTGCTCGTTTTTTTTTTTCATTCACTTTTACTATTGAAAATGCTCGCCAGCTTAATCCTATCGCGCCTGCGTTTCCTGCGCCTGCGATAGCAACACCCTCCAAAATCTCAAATTTCAAAGCAATTGGAAGGGATGGGCATAAGCCTCGGAATTGATAGCACCACCCATGCTGTTCCGAACTTTTGTCTCAAAAAAGTTTGAGTTCAAAAATTCTGTCTCCTTCTACTCTCTTCTCCGCAAACGACAGATTTTTAGTGGTTGGATCACTAAGCATATAACACGTACAGAAATCACGTAGAACAAAAATGTGTGCGCGGCATTTATCTCCTTCTTCCCCCACGGACCCAGCGCGACTTCTACTTAACACCAAAATCCAACAAAAGAGTATGATAGCTTCATGGCTTACTTATTTCTTGACAACTGCCTAATGGATAACTGCTATTAATTCCGTAAATGTTAATCCTTGCTAATATTATAAATGCGAAAGTAACTCTGTCTGTCTGTCTGTCTGTCTGTTACGCTTTCACGCCTAAACCACTGGACCAATTTTGATGAAATTGCTACAAACATTAGTTTATACCTTGGAGACGGACATAGGCTACTATTTATTGAGAAAAAAAGGGTTGAAGGGGGTGAATAGGGGGTTCAATAAGTAGTAAGGGGATTTTTTTTTCTTTCCTTTTTTTTAATTGTATAAAAAGTAACTGACTGACAGAGAACGCACAACCTAAACCGCTAGAGCTAAAGGGCTGAAATTTAGATAGTGCATCCCTATGATTCTGTGGACATCCACTAAGAAGCGATTTTTCTAAATTCATCCCCTAAGGGGGTGAAATGGGGTTTACCCAAACCGCTGGAGCTGTAGGGCTGAAATTTTGACAGTGCATCCCTATAATGACGTGGACATTTACTTTTAAGCGATTTTTCGAAATTCATCCCCTAAGGGGGTCAAATGGGGCTTACCCAAACCGCTGGGGTCGGTTGCGAGGGGGGCTTGCGGAATCAGCCTTTAATAATCTTTACTTAATACGTCGAGAGAAAATAGCTTTTTGGGGTAAAATTCAAACGACGGACCGTACTTCAATCCGTTTGAGCTACGCCTGAAAATGTAACTGTGGAAAATTTGTGATATATGTATGCGAAGGCCCGCTGCTAGGGACGATGCCTGCGCCAGTCTTAACAAAAATTGGAACGAAATAGTAGCGGCTCTTGAAGAATAAAAGCGACGCGCTTCTCCAATAAGCTTATATAGTTTCCAAAATTGTTAAAAGTTCCGCCACAGATGTAGAGCTTGTTTCCAGATTCTACGAGTCCCTAATCACTTTCATAGAGAACAAACCGATGCTTTTGAGGAGGCTGGTAAGAAAATATACACAGCAGATCTCAGAAGCGATCACAAGAGATAGAAGAAGAAAAGACAATGGTCAAAGGCGATTTTTTGCGACCAAAAGTTCAATATCTAATATGAGACCAATATTGTTTGACGAGATCTGGAGGCTCAATATTCATTTGACATTTGCATTATCATGCAAATTGGATAAAATGCTCAATGGGAACTTAGAGTCAAAGCCATAAAACTTCAAAAACTATACCCTTGATCTTGCAATTGATCTGCAAGAAGAATGGTTCTTTTAAAACAATTCTTGGCGTCACACAGTGGGACCAAATCCAAAAAAGCTGGCCAAAAGTCAAAAAGTGCATTAAATGCTCTCAAATTTTACACTCGGGGGTTTTCGGGGTCGCTGATGACGAATCCGGTGTCGAAATGTCGATTTTCAAAATGGCGGACTCAATATGGTTAACATAACCCCTCCAAATAGTCAAAAACTTTAGTAAATGATACCAAAACATCTCACTTAGGGGTTTTCGGGGTCGCTGATGACGAATCCGGTGTCGAAATTTCGATTTTCAAAATGGCGGACTCAATATGGTTAACATAACCTCTTAAAAAAATCAAAAAATTTGTTTTAATATGATGTTTAATACTTTTGATTAATTTTTTTATAAGCAAGTTATTTTATTAGGAAGTTATTGTTTATTAGAAAAACAAAATAAGAATTTTTAAGAATGCAATTACAGAAGAAAATCATTGTGAATACAAGTAAAAGTTGTATCTTTATCTTCTGATGTCGAACATTCAGAGCTATAGCCATTAAAAGAAAATACTGTGTACTAATTTTGGTGTTCTAAGGCTTATAACTTCTTAATTATTAAATTTACCCAAAAATATCTTGCTAATATGTTGTAGATAATTTAATTATAAACAAAAAGTGCCCTTGCAAATTTTCTGTAAGATGTACTGTTACGGAGATATATAATGGAAAAACCATTTGCGCACCTTTTCCAAGATGGCGGCCAAATTGGGGGGGGGTGGGTTAGAATCCCGAAAACTCAGATTTAAGCTCACAGTGACCCCCCTACACATCCCAAAAATAAAACCTTGTCCCGCATTTTTGCAATATTGAAGTACCATTTCCATGGGCTAGTGCTGGACGTATGTGACCCCTTAAAACACGGAGGGGCAGTTTTGAGCAGCGGATTTTTTTTGGAGGTGAAGGAATACACCTTTACCAACAACGCCCAGCAAATTTTCCAGTGGAGCAGAGTGGAGCAATATTACTTTTTGTCCAATATATATCGCATTCTTACAATCCAAATTCATAAAAAGCACGTGTAATAGATGCTTACTGTGTATTATATACTTGCTTAATGGGTATAGTGCAATTTTTTTATACTCTACATACCTTCCAAAGAAAATTCCACTTCACACGACCACGATTGCTTGGTTACTTAATTTTTTATAGCGTTTTGAAAACGTTAACCTTTTTTCACAATATTAACGTTTAAAAATAAGCAAAAAGAGTAAAGTAGCAACTACAATTTCTCAGTCCGTAGAAAAAAATCTAACCTTCCGTGACTGATTGCTCACTATTGGAAGTGTCCTCGAATAATCCCCCCCAAAAAAAACCGCAATCTATAAACTTTTTTTTTAGACTTTTGGCCAGCTTTTTTGGATTTGGTCCCACTGTGCGTCATAGGGGTTTAAGGTAACTCAACCTCAAGCGCAAGGGTTTGAAAGATTTGAAGGGAGCATTTTTATGTACAGTACATTAATAGTATTACGTATCTCAGTAGGTATTGGGTTACTTCAGCCTTGGGAAATTTCTTGTCGCGGTAGTGTAGAATTTATTTCCCGAAGTGAAAACAATAAACAATTACCTACGTTCCCGGATAAGCGAAGATCATTTGACGTTTAAAAACTAAGCATTTAATAAATAGTGATTTATTTTTTTGTATGGCCTAAATTGTGGGGCGGCAAATCGTATAGGCCCAGGGCGCCAAATCTTAAAATACGCCACTGCTTATGGGTGCAGCGAGGCGTACCGGGTACCAGCTAGTAGTTATAAAAAATGTATTAAATTTTCGGAAAACAATATAGTTTGTCTTTTTTTGCAGTAGTAATCATAAAACCCGCCGTACCCTGATAACAGCTGACTTTTTTGTTGTTTTGAATTTTCTCGGCGAAAAAAATTCTTGAGTATTGTGTAGAAAATATTTTTTTTAAGAGTGAAGGGGCAACCCACCCAGTATGGAAAATCGGAAGTACTTACTCTGAGAAGTATATTTGGAAGTATGTACTTCTTTATTTAGTGTTTTCTTGAATACTAAAGAAGTACCTCTGGAAGTACTTCTTAGTCATGCAGGGAAGAATGGGTTTGATGACCATGCGTTTGATTTCGCGCAAAAAGCATGTTCCAAAGCTTCGTAGCTGGTCGTTTTCTTTGTTAATCATCTCAGTCATCCCAGTCTTAGGTTTTTTAACTTTAATCTACATACATACATATATTTGAATTCATGTTTATTTTGCTTCTGTTTTATTAAAATTTAAAAAAAATATAAATCCCTTAATTTTGCCACCACCAACCCCACCCCTTCACCCCTCCCCCGACTAAATTACATTTCACAAATTTACATTATAATCACTTTGTATAAGTATGAGTACAATAATAAATCTAGTATAAGTACTTCCAAAACACATTCTATGGAAGGGAAAATGGAAGTACTTCCCCGCCTAGGCCATCGCCGTGTTAATGTAATGTTTTTTTTTTGTACTGGGTGGAAGCACTGGACTACTCCTACAGAAGTAGTTCTAGAAGTACTTTTAAAAGTATTTCCATTCCCTACTGGGACATGGTGAACACTACGGCCAAGTTAGGCCTATTGTGTATGTACCCTACTAGCGACTATCAGCCTTATGGATGAAGGCAAGGTCTTTAATTGACGAAGACCGGACCTGAGCAGGACTCAAAAACTCTCTGATAAACGTTCTTCTTCTAGGCCAGATGAGAGCAGGACATTCACAAAGAATATGTGTAGAAGTCTCGTCGCCTTCCATGCAGAGTCAGCATTCTGTCTCTTGAGACAGTCCTAGGCTGTGAAGGTGATACCGCAGTCCTACATGGCCAGTCAGATAGCCTACCAGCAGCCTTAGTTCCGCTCTGTTTAAAGTGATAGTGCTCCCCTAAGACAAAGGGTTTTATAAGATCTTTAGCTTGTCTAAGACATGGGACTGGCTCCCAATGGGCTAGGTTTAGTCCCTTAATCAACTCCTCTATCAAGGACTTGAAGGGGGACGAAGAGAAGCCACAGAAGGGCCCTGGGCGCAACGTCTCAGACCCCTCCCTTGCGAGATTGAATGTGATCTGAAGTCTCAAGATACTTATGGCGGCGGATTTTCATATGAAGATATGCAAAGGGGTCAATCCAATGAATACCTCAATTGCAGCGGTGGGACAGGTCCGCATAGCTCCGGTAATCGAGAGGCAAGCAAGCCGTTGCAGTTTGCTGCACTTGTGGATCGACGTAACCTGGGGCCAGTTCACGCAATTCGACGTCGACTGAAAACGACGCGTTAAATGTCGTTTTGGGTTCACGCAAGTCGACGTTTTATGTTTGTCGTTTTAAAAGTGTCGTTAATCTTCTCGACGCCAAATTTGGCGTCGAATTCATTTATTGTTGTATTAAAAACGAGTTGTGGTGGCAATTAGAGCAGAGCAGAAATAATTTTACACAAAACTTTTTACATTTCTGAACGAACAAAATGCAATAGAAAAAGAAAAACTATTAGTCGAAAAATAACAATTATAACTACTCCAAGAAGAGTTAGATGTACAAAAATAAATTCAGAGTTGAGATTTTCCAATATTCTTATGAATTTGTTTAATTAATTAATTTAATTACTCACATTATTGAAGCTTTAGTATTATTTGCAACTTGTCCTCCTTGTGGATAATGTGAAAAGTGCAGCGGTTTCATTGGATTTTGCATACCTTTAGGAGAAATTATTTTGGGAAAACGACATTCGACACGTCGCCTTACGTGAACCCAAATTCAACGTCGTAGAAATTACTGTCGTTTTCATAAAGCGTCGATGTCGACGTCGAGTGTCGAATTGCGTGAACTGGCCCCTGTTTTGTCACTCGGCTGCTTTATGAACTTAGCGGGCTCCTACACCCTATATAAAAATACATGTCTGTTGGTTTGTAATGCAACACTAAAGCTAAAAACTAGATGGCCGATTGAGCTGAAATTTTCACAGAATTTATGTTTTGACCAAATCTCGGTAAATAACATAGAGCGAATACGATCCAAAAGGTCGGGCCCAAGAAAAAGAGAATATTAGAGGACACATTCCAACAATAAAGCGAAACGCGATCTTGCAGATAAACAAAAACAAAAATATTTTCAATTACAATTATACAATATTATTTGTAAACAAAATATTATTTGTAAACAAAATTGAAGTGATAAAAATACATGCACACCAATTTTAGTAAAATTTTCACGCATGAATGTAAATAAAAAAAAAACAAAACAAAAAATTGAAAAAAAAAATTATTGAATCGACTTGCTGGTGTCATAATCTGAACACTAAAAACTCTATACAGCCCGCTAGGACTAAGATCCATGGGCTCAGACCTACTTTATTAGTATAAGTTCCATTAGGCTAATAAAGTTTATATACATACATAGTACATATATACTACACCGGTGATGTCGCTCATTAAACCTCCGTAAAAATTTAGCAGCCCTAACAAAATTTTACCACTATTATTATAGTGACTGTTCAATTGAAACCACGCCCCCCAATTAAATTATTTACCTCATTTCCACAACCCCTGCGAGGTTAGAGTTTTTAAAGTGTTGTCCCTAACACGCGTAGTCCAGGATGCTGCTTTTCTATCTACTCAACTCTTGGTCTTTTTGAAGGGCTGTGCAACGGTTCATGATCATGTACAGGATATTTTTAGATTTGCTGAGGAATTATAGCAGACTGCAATGGTGTCAAGATTGAAAGTTCAAAGAACAAATGAAACAGTTGGTCATGAAATTAAAATCAATCAAGGGAGCTTCTAGTATACAAGACACTGTTGTCGCTGTTGCTGGTACTATGACAACAAACGCTGTTATCCGTACCATTATCAGAATAACTTTTATAAAAAATAGAGTGTAAACTAACCTCCAAAACTGTGCGGAGGAACTGCGCATATCCTTCGTAATTTCTCGTGCAATTAAAGATTTCACTCTTACTTTCGGAGATTTCTCACTTATGAAACAGTTATTTATAATAAAATAGCACAACGTATACTTTTTTAACCTTTAAAACTACAAAAAAGCTCCAATGAATACCTGAAAATTATGGGAGTTATCCCGTCAAAGTAGTAATATTTTGTGTGTTGGTAGTATGCGCAACTGGATAACTATTTACACAGTTATGAAAATTTGACTACGATCAAACTGAAATAACAATTTTGAAATTAAACTACGATGATTCAAACTTTTCACACAAACTGAAAACGTCCATATTTTGCTAGATAAGTAGTTAACAAAACTGAATAAACCACTTTTGTGTGCAGCCCTTAGACATATTATTTAAAAAAAAATGGAGTAACTACAACTAATACATGTTATTCTTCTTCTTCTTTAAACTCCTTTAATCCCTCATGGGACATAAGGCGGAAACAGTTGTCCTCCAGCGGACTCTGTTTTGCGCGACAGCTCTCAGCTCCGACCAGGATCTCCCAGTTGTTGCGGCTTCTTCTAGTAGGGTTCTCCTCCACGTTGTTCTAGGTCTTCCTACTCGACGGGAACCTTGCGGATTCCAGTCAAGGGCCTGATTGGCTAGGTTTTCGTTTTCGCGTCGCAAGGTGTGGCCAACCCAATTCCATTTCCTTCGCCTGATTTGGTCGTCTATCCTTTCTTGGCCGGCACGGCGCCAAAGTTCTTCGTTTGAAATTCTATCTTGCCAGCGGATTTTTAGGATACGACGAAGGCATCTGTTGATGAAGACTTGTAGGCGCCCTGTGATGAATTGGGTGACTTTCCATGTTTCGCAACCGTACAAAAGAACTGCCTTAACGTTGGAGTTGAACAGCCGCAATTTGGTGTTAGTTGAGATCTCCGTTGATCTCCATATGCGGAACAGGCATGCATATGCGCCTCGTGCTTTGTTTATTCTGGAACTTACGTCTTCTTCTGCCCCACCATTTTCGGTAATAACACTACCGAGGTAGCAGAATTTATTTACCAGTTCCACGTCACGGTTATTCAGGGCCGGCGCTAGGTTCCTCAACGCCCGCATGCAATTTTTATCCGAGCGCGAACTTCCGTTTGAATTAGCTTTCCATTGGTGATACGGAGCTCTGCCATGGGCGACCGTCCTTTCTCGCCGAGGTCGTATCAATATAAAATTACTATAAACAAACTTTTGAAGATGGAGCAGTTCTTAACGCTCCAAACTTTTCCTCGGACTTCCACAGCTCCCAACCTACAAGGCCAGTTAGATATTTTTGGATCAATGCTACAAGGTGTCGAATGTGGTCCCAACGAAGGAAAGTCTTCGGGATTTTTCTTCAGGGAGGGCAGTCTGAGCCCGTAAACCCAGGGATCTCCTGCAGAAGTAAGGGCACCTAATTGGAGAGGCGACTCGAAAAAACGACCGCTTTCAGAAAACGGGGTGGCGCAGCCCGAAAACGTTTTATGCGATATCCGAAAGCTGGCTACTCCCGTGTAGAGGCTGGTAGGGTCTGCATGGCCCCTGAGGAAGAAAGGGATACCGATTTTCTTAATAATAAGAGGGTTAGATCATCTGGTTGTTCTCTAGGGTATAATAACCCGGCGAAAAGGGCAAAGGCTCTGGTTTGAACAGCCTTCAGAAAGTCGGAAGAAACGAAATGACTCCAAAGCCGACCTTCGTCTAATAGCGGAAAGTGTCCGAATTGGCGTGCTTGCGGCTAACAATCCGGAGACTCTTCTGACCACGAAACAACTAGCTACCGTGCAAGGAAGTCTTGAATGGATAGGGGTTGAAAAGAAGACCCAAAGGGTGTAGGAGTGGAGAATTCTCCACAAAGTGCACCGCATAAAATTCACAGAGATGACGTTGTCAGGATGGCGAACACTACAATTTTGGGCTGATGGCAGGAGAAGCCTATTTTAACGAGAAGGTGACTCTCTCCACCATCTCAACCTTACTAGCTGGGGCAAGCGTATATGCACAACCAAATAGCCTCCAAAGAAGGTTGTGCTGTTGGCGAAGCGTCGGGGAAGCAACTCTGAGAAAACATACTTCCTCTACTGCCGCTACAGGCGGAACTGTTACCCTAAAACCACCATCAAAATCCTTATGGATAATCCCGTAAGGAAATGGCAGGCCGGCAGTACTCGAAAAAAGTGTTATCTAGGACAATTGGAAATACAATTTATGTAAAGTGCAAGCGTCGAACAAAGGGCGCCGAAAGACAATCTCGCTCCACCCTGAACAAGGGCTAGGGCCGGCGCTGAGTATATATCCCAATCTCGTGATGGCGCCCCCTTCAACGAGACGCCCGCATGTTCCGCATGCGTTGCATGCCCGTTTCCGCCGGCCCTGCGGTTATTCAGCGCTGTCCGTTCAATGGTGTTTGCATTTATCCGCATTTCTTTAGTTTTAGTCGGATTTAGCCTGCTGGACTACTTTCTGTTGCCAAATTGTTCAACATGTTTTTGAGGTCCTGGTGTCTGTGGGCCAGCAAACAGATATCATCGGCGTAGTCGAGGTCCTTAAGGCGGTCTACCAAACCCCATTGTATGCCGCCTGTTCGATTATCTAGAGTGCCGACAAGGATGTCATTTATTACTATAAGAAATAGTAAAGGCGAAAGTAGGCATCCTTGTCGTACTCCTGAGCTCACCTCAAAGCTGTCGGATAATTTTCCATTTTGGAGAACTCTGCATTTGGAATTGTTATATAGGGCTTTTATCAATTCTATTATTTTATCAGGCAGTCCACGTCGCCGTAGTGCCTGCCATATAAAGCTCCAATTGACCGAGTCGAACGCTTTCTCATAGTCTACGAAAGCAAGGTAAAGGGGGGATCGGAATTCAGTAGACTGCTCCACTATTATTCTCAAGGTGTTAATATGATCAATACAGGAGCGGCCCTTCCTGAATTCAGCCTGCTGCCTCCTAAGCGTTCGGTCAACTGCCTCACTTATCCTAGATAGTAATATATGGGACAAAATTTTGCCCACTGTAGATAGTAAACAGATGCCTCTCCAGTTTTCGCATATTGTTAGGTCCCCCTTTTTTGGTATTTTGACTATGATACCTTCCGTCCAATCCTCCGGAAAGGTACAGGTGTTCCATGCTATTTCTAGGATTGGCTGAAGCGCATCTGCTATGAGGCTTGAGTCGGCTTTCAACAATAATTCTGGCGGGATGCCATCTTTCCCAGCTGCTTTACCATTGGCCATCGCATGAATTGCGGTTACTATTTCCGTCTTGGATGGGGCCCGGGTGGTGATTCTTATTGGCTGTGCATTGTTGCTGTTTTCCTGAGGTTCCAGTGTAAGTGTACCATTCAGGGCGGCGAAGAAGTAATCTCTCCATCTTTGGAGTTGCTCTTCGTCGCTGCACAGCAGCCTTCCATCCGCACTCTTAACGGCATGCTTTTTAGTAGAGTGCTTTCCCGAGAGCTGTTTAGTGATTTGGTACAGCACCTTACTGCCTGTGTTTGCCGCGTTTTCCGCTTTTTCTGCGAGCTCGTTTATCTGCTGCCTTTTATCACGCCGGACACTTCTCTTAACCTCCCGGTGTAATTGGAAGTATTCCCATTCTAATTGGTGACGTCTTTCCGGGTCGTTTGTGGAGTTTACGCTAATACATGTTATTATTCAAAGAATTTCATTTTAAACCATATCGTACCTTGTAGAACATAGCATAATAGCAATAAAAACCCCCAATAAAGTGCTAAACAATTTTTATTACATTACTCAAACATCGGCATTTCTTATAACGTAAAGTCATTCATTCATTACTATTACTTACGACTTGTTGTTTAGAATTTCTAGGGAGAGAACGAGGCAAAATGGTAAAAATACTATTCGAAAATCTGTCACTTTTATACCTTCGGGGCGCTGTACAACCTTTCGTAGTGAATGAAATTAAAAAAAAGTATGAATGAAAATTATTTCTTATGAAACCCTCTAAAAAAACTTATTATTTTTTTTGTTAAAGCTGAAGGAAAAAAGTTACAGCCTTTAAAAGAAAAAAATGTGACTAATTTTTGTGTTCTAAGGCTTATAACTTCTTACAAAATTTAAATGTACTACAAAATTTAAATGTAAATAAATTGTAAATAAAACAAAAAGATTCCTTGCAAATTTTCTGTAAGATGTACCGTTTCGGAGATATAGCGGAAAAACCATTTGCACAGCTTTTCCAAGATGGCGGCCAAATGGGGGGGGGGTTAAAATCCCGAAAACTCAAACTTAATGTTACACTAACCCCCCGTACACATCCCAAAAATAAAATCTTGTCCTGCATTTTTGCAATGTTAAAGTACCATTTCCATGGAGTAACACAAGACCCACCCTCATATGCTACAGTCCCATTATAGCGCACAATATGGTCTAGAAGGTCGTTTATGAATACAACACTTCCCATAACCTTTCCTAATCTCTTATATCCTTCAAACTAAGCTTACTACTAGACATAACATCATGACCTGATCCACATCACAAACTGGTAATGTAAAGGATGATTCCTAAGCTTGATTTTCAGCGTAAAACCCAAATTTGAAAAAAGACTTTTTAATTACACATATGTATATGTACTTCGCACACCACCTAACTTGTAGAAGGTCAAATAATTACATAAAAAACATTGCTTCCTTATTTCAAGGCAAATTTTTCATGGTCATTAACTCTACGTAACGCTAATGATAAAAAGTTGCGCAACATTCACAAGTACCACAGGTAACACATCTAACTATAACGCAATTATGAAAACTATAGAAGTTAAATATACTTACAGCGAACTGTCGTTGGTAGTTGTGACAGCTAGCTCGTGGTTAAAATAATCTGGATTATACTTATCCTCTGGGCAAACAGTAACTGAAGGAAAAGGGATCTTCCATATCTCCGTTTCTCTCTCGTTAAAAGATACAATAACCGGCGTCTCTTCCCACTTTATCCACAAATTGTAAATCATTTTTGTGCATATTGAAACCGATACGATTAATACAATCATCCAAAAAATTCTGATAAGATTTTCAAAAAATTATTCAACGCCCAAAAAATCGACGGAGATAAATTTGTTCTCTACCTTTCCCATATTGGTCGATTATCTTCACCCAAGTATTGGATGCCATGAATGGAGGTGTGCTGACTATATTCTGTAAAGCATTCCGTGCACAACGTCTTCGGTGTGTCGAGATCTTTGGGTGATATATTCCGTTCTATGGCAATTGGCTTTGTTGTTCTTAGTGGAATAAAGTCTTCATCTTCCGGCTCGTTATTCAACCGATCATTTCCAGGTGATGTTGTTCGTTGGGACATTTTTTATTTCAACAGTTATCACGAGGCCCCGAACAGTGTAAACTGTGATAACAACTAGATAAGCACAAACAGAAAACTTTCACTTTTTTCTACGGAATTTCTTAACGGATTCACTATACCCACGGGCCACGGTTGTCTATCAACTAATTTCGGGAGACGACGCCAAAAGTTTTCTTCGCGATTTTTGTTTAGTGTTTCGATGACTATTACACCACCACAAAATCACTTTCGTTGTATTATTTTTTTTTGTGATTTTTGTAAGGTGTATGCTTTATTGCTCCTAGTTTGTTTCTATCTCAAAGCAGCTCGAACTGGATTAGATCCGCGGCAAACGACGCGATGGTGGAGTCCAAATGTGGAAGTAGTGGTCGATACCTTCCTACCCAGTCTACATAAGGTGGACAAAAAGCTTTCGCCAAATTCTGTTTGTCCCCGTGTATAGATTATGCGAAGCTAGAGATGATGAGGTCACTCACGCCGCAAAAAGGGTCGATATTCTTGTTCATCTGGAAAACATACTTAGGCCGGAATATTAACGTGAAATTACATTTGCTAATCACTAGAGCAGAAAATGTGGGTTTGAGAATGCCCATCGGAAAATTTTATTTTTGCTAATTAGCAATAAAATCCGTCGAATCTTGTTCATGAGATTTTTATGATCCCAAAAATAAAGTAAACTATTTAATGGCCATTTTAATTCTAAAACGAACAGCTTCAAGTTTGAAAATAGAACGTTAAGGCGTAAATAGTGGAATATCAATACTATTGCATGTTTATATTTTCCGCAGTTCTTCACAACTTTCCTTTTGCTTTTATTTGAGGTTAGCTAGTTTTTTCCTTACACCCACTTCCGGAAAATGAATGGGATTTTTGTTGAAAATGTCGCTTTATTTTAGAATGTGCGGTTGAATAACATTTTTAATGATGTGTGATGGCGTAATGTCATGTTATGGATGTTGCCAATTACGGGAAAGGTATTTTACAACTAACTTTCTTTCGGCTATTAAACCGATACAATATTTTTGACTTTGAAAAATGGGTTTCTCAAGAAAGATGATGGCAATTATTATGATGATGGTTTGTTGTAGATGAGAGCTTCACTATCTTTATATTTTGTAAACTTCACAAGGCTTCAACCAAGGTTCTCCGTCGAACTGGGTTTTGAGCAAGATTTATTGACACAAATTTGTGTTTTGTTTATGTCCGCTCGGTCTATGAGCCAGGTTTCACTGCCATAGAGTAATATGATTTTTACCCAGTAAATATACTACCGTGGTAATTGAACTCCTACGTGGCTTCCGTAATGCTATTATTACTGTTTGTAGTGTTAATTGTCATTGATTTTGTTTTTGCTACACTTGCTGTTACACCTACTTCCAATGCACATATTTCTAAGCTGCCTATTTTGTTGGACGTCTTCTCTTGAATGATATCATCTGCATATTTGAGATATTCTAATCGATCTACCATTCCCAAATAATTCAGTACAGTTCAGTACATACAGTAATATATTAAGAGTAATGGTAAAAGGGAAAGGGGGTTATTTCATGTGCATTATGAAAAATTCTTAACTCAATATATAGGACGACAATGAGTATACGGCTGTAGATCGAAAAATTCTACTGGCCACCTCCTTGTAAGCTTAACAGAGCACCTCCAACAAAGCATTCACCGATTTGGTGAGCCTGGCCTAATTGTTCTCGATATCTCCAAGGCCTTTGATATAGAGCATAATACCCAGCTTAATTGACTAAGCTCCAAGTTATTGTTATTAACTTTCTTCTAAAGACTGGATCGGTAGTACTGGATGGTGTCGTATCTACAATAGTTCCCACAACATCAGTCTTCACATAAAAAGTTAGTCTTTCAGATAAAAAAAATACAATATTCCAAATTGAAAAAAAAAAAGCTTCACAATGCTTAGGAGTTCTCAAAAGATGCAATTACCTGCTAGAGTCGTCAGCCATGGCCAAAATCTACAAATCGACAAGATGCAAAATCGCGCTCTGAGGCTTAATGGTGATGGCGCCGTTAGCTCCTCAATTGACAACTTAAGCCACCGCAGGAATATAGCGGTTCTAGTTAAACTCGACCGTATCTACCACTGAAATATATAACCTTCTACTACTTCGGCGATTTTCCCCCGCAGCGCAAGGCTACCCTGCACGATTCACTCTCACTGCCTGCAGCCCTTATTTTCATACACACATCAGTTATAGAAATTCGTTCATCATGAAAACAAACTCGTCTGGGGAATAAACTCCCACAGCTAGTATTCCAGAACCCATACACCATCCAAAAGTTCAAACTCTATATTTTCATGCACTCTCCAGACTCCCCTTAGGGGTCGTCCATAAATTACGTGACTCGATTTTTAGACAGTTGTGACACTATCAAAAGGAAAGCATACATACTCAACAAGAATTCCATTACGCAGTAGTGTAATTCTATATTCCAATGGCCTTTTCGCGAGTGAGTGTTACCAATCGAGAGGCTACTATGATAACTTTATGTGCGTGGGCATTTATCGTCAGTTTGTGCCTGATGATCTGTACTTACATTAGTTTCGAGGCGTGAATTAATGGCACAAATTTACGCGGTATCCAGTCAGACCTGAAAGCAAGGCGCGAACTAGGGGCGAAAACCATCCGCACTCGCATTCGCGCTTGTTCGCGGGTGTTCACTCCGTGAGTCTGGAGGCGCCTTAATGCCGGGTTTTCATTAGTAGAATTAGTGGTAGAGTATACTGGGCGAGTACTAACTATCTTGAGAACTCGCTTAATGAAAACGAAAGTGGTAGAGTAGAGTACTTGATTACAGTAGAGTAGAGTGGGATAGCACCGTGGTAAAGTTACTCTACTAGTTCTGTCCCCCACCACTGCTTTCCACTCTACTCTACCGCCACTATGCTAATGAAAACAGTGTTGAGATAGTCGAGCATACAAGAAATTCGTGGCATTTAAGTATTTAGTGTGCTGTCATTACCTTCTGCACCATACTATTTTCAATTTAAGTGAAAACGGGTACTCCACCAAAATAAGTAGAGTAGAGTTAGCTCGGCTTAAAAGTACGCCAGTTACTCTACCACTAATTCTACTAATGAAAACCCGGCATAAGGCATAAACATATTGACGCCACACACACAATTCCCCACATATTTAATTTCCCCGCGCCGGCCGCCTACGTACTATGTCAGCAAATATCGTGGTCCTTTTCTTTTTTATGTGGCAGTGCTAAGCTCAGGAGTCACCCTTTGTACTACTAGTCCGTCATGTCATTTGTCGCGTCATGGTGCAATGTCTAGCACTAAGCTTAGTACGGGGGAGGTATGGGGGGGTTATAAGTTAAGGGTTAAAAGATACGGGGGTATTGAAGAAGGTAGTGATGAACCCTGCGTTTGAACTCTTGGACGTTGTAGGAGCTCGGAAATACTGACTGCGAGAGATTATTCCACAGTCGAGTTGTTCTATTAACAAACGAATTCATATCTTGTTGAGTGCGTGAAAGGGGTAGCTGCAGGTGAAGGGAATAAGACGAGTGGGCTAATCTGGTGTTGCGGGATAAGATTGCCGTGGAAGCAGGAGAGCGTTTAACTCGGATGAACAGTCACTATGATAGTAGCGATAAAATTTTGTCAGTGCTGCTACATTCCTACGGTGGCTCAAGGGGTCGATGGTGGAGCAGGCGGTGTCGTCATCAATTAACTTGAGTGCCCTTTTTGAACCTTATCTAACCATACCAAGGTGGTTATTGGGGCGGCGCCAAATGAGGGAGTTATATTCGAGAAGAGGCCGAATGCAGGATTTATAAATAACAGCACGAGGAGGAACATACACCTCTTAAGAAATCCCAAGCACTGGGATGCTTGTTTGGCGATTTGGAATATGTGGCCATTCCATCGCAAGTCTTTGGCTAATGTCACGCCTAAGATGTGTAAGGATGGGTCGGCCATTAGTTGAACTTCATCCACTTTCAAGGGTGGAGAGGTTTTGAACTTCTTTTTGGAGATAAGACAGTAGTTAGTTTTGTCGGAGTTGAATTCAACACGAATCTTCTTTCCCCACTCTAAAATAAGTTCAATATCGTTATTAATCGACTTGGACATTAGTTCGCGATCAAGACAGGATCTGGCATAAGTCTGTCTTGTATCGAAGCTGTACGAGTAACGTAGAGTACCGTCGTCAGCGAAGCTGAGAAGTGGGTTGGAGGGGAATGAAATAAGGTCATTTATAAAGATGAGAAATAGGCCCGCAGAGATCGGGTGGGATGCGGATTTGACGCCATCCAATACTACTTTGATTGAACGGCCGGAAAGGAAACTCTCGATCCACTTCTGTAGAAGTGAGTCAACTCCAATAGCTTTGAGTTAACTAACAGGGCTGAGTGCCAAACTCTATCGAAAGTCTTGGATATATCCAGAGCAACCAGACTAGACTCACCGGATCCATGCAGACTACGGCTGAGGTGTTCTGTAAGACAGACTTAAAGATCGCCAGTGGATCTTTTTTGTCGGAAGCCATACTGTCTGTCGTTTATGAGTAGGTTGGATTCTAGATATCCAATAAGCTTTTTGTCGATTATCGTCTCCATGGTTTTGAAGAAAATAGAAGTAATTGCTATTGGGCGGTAATTGGAGGGAAGGCTGGAATCACCTTTTTTCGGTATGGGCTGAACATGGGAAAGTTTCCAAGAGTCGGGATAAACTCCGGAGAAACATGACAGGGAGAATAATTTGATCAGAGGTTTAGCCAAAGGTGAGGCACATTGTTTTAAGACGATAGGGGGTATATTATCGAGTCCAGTGGATTTGTGGGCATCGAGCTCTATGAGGCACGTGTACACCTCGCGAGTCCTGAAAAAAAAAACCTGTCCATTGAATGGCCGTTACGCTCGGAAACAGGGGGTAACACATAAGTTTCGGGTAAAGAAGAATTCGAAGCGAACATAGATGCTAATAAATTGGCCTTCGATTTGCTGTCTGTTATTACCTTCTCATTGTGAATAAAGGAAGGGGTTGAAGTTGTAGTGGAATTCTTCATGATGGAACTTACCAAGCAAGGACCAGAAGTTTTTGCTTCCGGAGGTTGCCTTTAGGAGTTTACTTCTCAATTTGTTTTCAAATAAGGTTTTGACTTTCTTGATGGCGGTTTTACAAGAATTTCTTTGTTGTATGTACTCTAAACGGAGCAATTCACTCGGGAAGCTCTTGTACGCTCGGAAGGCGGCTTCTTTAGTTTTGATTGCATTCATACACTCCCGATTAAACCATTTGTTGGGCCTAGGCTTCACAGATTTAGTAGAGTGGGGAATGAACAAATGCATTCCTGCCTGTATGATCCTGGTGATACGGATAGCGGCAACGTTGGTGTTTATATTCCGGAAACACAGATTCCAGTCTGTAAACTGGAAAAAATTAATAAGCCCCAGCCAATTGTCCTTCCCATAATGCCACACAGTTCTTCGAACTGGTTTGGGAGGGATGGGAAATTCGAATGGGAAGTTAGCGCTGATTAGGCAGTGGTCTGAATTGCCGAGAGGTGAATCAACTTCGACGGAGTAGCGCGCTGGATGAGAAGTTAGAAAAAGATCAAGGAGATATTTTCCTTGATCAGCAACATCAGGGACTCTTGTGCGATGATCCACAATTTGATGCAAGTTATTGCTGTCTGCAAAGAGCTCGATGTCCTTGCCAGAAATACTGGTGCCATTTGAGTAAGTCAGCCATTTAACGTTGTGAACTCAGGATTGGACGACAAAAATCCCGAGATTTGTTCGGAAATAGTATCAAAAGATAAGGTAGAGGCTTCGTTACTTATGTTAGGATTTCTGTATAGGAAGCAGAAGAATATGACGTGGCTTTAGTAAATGATTTTAATCCAATGATAATTAAAATCTGAAGTCGCGCTTGAATATATTTTATAATATGCCACGTCGTTCCTAACATAAATGGCAATACCCCTATGGGGGGAGAGATTGTGCACTAAAGTGTATCCCGACACCTGGTAATGACCTAAGTCATTATCGGGTGATATTTGGGTTTCACTCAGTGCGAAGATTGGGGGTTTATAATTAGATATTTAAGTGGCATTCAACAAAAGAGAAATTCGCATGAAGTCCACGAATGTTACAAAAGTCAATACCAAAACTTGACTTCTAACGGGACTTCGGTTGCGCAGGCTCAATCGCCACGTTCTCGGGGATATTTCCCGGCATTACATTTGCCGCAACCATCAGAGTCAATAAAATTTGTCCTCGTCAAAATGTTATGCCTTTTGAGACCGGGCAAATTTCATCGACCGACAGATTTTAGCCGCGGCACCTGCAGGTCCTAGATGCGAGAGGGTAGGGAGCAAGGGTACTTACTTGTGCCGTTCGTTGGTCCGGTCGGTCGTTTAGTCTATTGAAGGGTGATTGGCCTTCGCGTTAGACTGCGCTCGTTTTTTTTGTCACTGTTTTTTAATAGTTTTTTTTGTGCACTTTTTTATTAGTTTTGATTTTTCCCTCGCACTCTTTTTTAACAGTTTTGTTTTGTTTTTTATGTCGGCGCGTTTTTAGGGACCGGAACAGCACACGTCCGTTCTCTTCGCTCTCCTAGCCCAAACTCCGTCCTTGTATTTTAAAGGTTTTTCCAGTCATCTGTTTGTGACCATGAATTCACTTGAATTAACAACCTGCTATGTTAATCTGCCGTCTTCGCCTAGGTGTCTGTACGGAATCATGACGTCACCTGCATGCCACGGACTATCAGGCGGATACCTGAAGTCCTCATCCCTCAGTCAGACTGAGTATTTTGTGGCTCCCATCGGGTCGTGCCTGCCAGTGGTCTGTAAGCAAATGTGGGTCTTTATTGCAGAAACATGCTTTACTTAATTTAACCCAGTGTGTGTTGGTGTGTGTGTGTGGTATCGTTCGAAGCGTGTTAGGGGAAATATGATCTAAAAAGATTTTCCTAAAATTCGGTCGATTCGTTTTTTAGTTTAAATGACGTATGTGATATTTGTACCTGTACGATTTCTTACGTGCCGATCGTAGCTTATTCTACTTTGCGGGTTTTTCGTTTAAAGGAGGTATGTGATTTTTGTACTTGAACGCTATCGCGGGAACCAAATATGATACCAGCGACTCTTCAACACACTCAATACGAATTTAACCACGCGGTTCAGTGTAGCGAACGAAGTACGAAGGAAGTTTTGCTTCGTTCAGAAAAAACAAATTCTCTAGAAAATCCTCAGGAGGCACCAGAACTGGTACTATGTAGTCAATATTCCACTGGTGCTAAGCGTATTACTATTTTTTCAGAAGTCTGTTTATTCCGTCTACGTTCATCATATTAGGAAGCTGATCGTGTGGATGAAAGGGTCAACCCACAACTCATCTAGTTAAAATCGGTGGTAAGATTAAGGCCATTTAGAACTTCAGAACGAACGGTCGGTTCTTGACTCCCGAAGAACGGAACTGCCTGCTTGATATTTAGGGATATTAATTTTTTGGCTCAATCCATGTGCGGACGGCTTTTGGCCTATTGTCCGGGACAATTCGTTCCAGCTGCCTCCCATTGTGGCGGGCCTGATGCCACCTAGCCTTATTTGAAGTATGATATTGTACTGGATCAGAATAAAGAAGAGGCACCTCTTACAAACTCGCTTATAATCGTGTCCTACCCAACACTAATGGATGGTGAAATTTTCCTAACTAAAAGTTACAAAAAAGTGTCACTTAACTACTACGGCCCGCCGAAAGGGAGTAAAGTTTATTCTGGCCCATGCTATAAAAAGATTGCCCACCCTTGCACTAGTGGACGTAAAAGAATGATTGAGCCATCTTTCGGAAATAAATAAAGCCTGAACCTCGGAATTAATAGTTGTTCGTTCAACTCAAGTGCTATCAAATGGGAGAAGAATAATAGTTTGCTAACCTGAGGTCTTTGTCGATTCCTGCAATTTCAAAAAAAACTATCGATTAGAATAATTATGATTGAAAAATGTCCAAGTTTGTTTTCAACTTTATTTATTACTTCTAGTCGAACCACTGATGGTACACAGTGGCTAGAAACATTAAGCCAATATGTCCAAATGTTCGGTTGTCAATTGATAAAAAATAGCACGGCTCATATAATTACTCTCTTAAAAACTGTCAATTGAATCTGTGGAAAAAGTACTACCTTGTCTTTCTCTTACCCTCCTTAAATTAAGATTATACGCCAATCTTATTGTACAAAAGTAGAGAATTTCGACAAAACTGAGCGACGATATTCCCATGAAAAGTCCAAACAATCCCCCACAGTTGGATAAAAACTCAGTTATACCAAAAAGCTCATTCCGCTTTGAAACCCAAAATTTTTCTTCTTGAAAAAATATCGTAATCCTTGACACTTTAGTACTAGAAAATACAAAACATTGTTTAATTATTAAATGCAGTTTGTCATACTAAGCCAACTGACTCGATTAACTCAAACTCCTCCTTAGAAATCACATTTTTCAAAAACTGAAGTCTAGCCGGGTCTAAATCCGTTTGGAAAACTTCTGTGTCATAAGAAAGTGACACGCAGGCCGGGAGACAGTTGCAACTTTCCTCCTCGTTTTGTGGATTGGTTTTCTTCTTCAGTTGCAATTGAAACTCGCGCTGCAAAAGTTCTGTTTCCGCATCTACATAACAATTTTTCTCAGGTAAGTCACAAACACGAGTCGAATTTGATCCTAGAAATATTATTTATAGTCTTACAAAATATATTTAAAAAATATTTCCGAAATTGATTGAGTACTTGGCATTGAGAACTTCACGCAGCCGCATTTTGCTAAAGTGTAATTAGTCAAACATTCCAATTCGCAGTTGCGTTGCGTGTAAGACTTAAAATATCGCAGACTCTTCTCTCCGTCAAAGTAACATTGTCGTCTACATTAGAAAAACATAAAAAAAACATTTAATTTTTAAATAAACTATCTCGAAATGTTTTGATCTGACCTTGTTGGATCGTATCTCCTTAGATTTTCTGACGTTGTTCTCATGTTTACTTTTACAATTATTGTGACATCTTGCTCGAACGGAACCATCTTGTACATTTGTGACATTTGAGGAATTTCATCGGGGGAATGTAGAAGAATCTGAAATTTCAAAGATAATTTAAAAAAATTATTTCGGCGATTTTGAAACATAAAAGATATGAGTTTGAATTGAAATTCACTTAAACTAGATGTTATTGTTTTAACATAAAATATAGGCAGCATTTATGAGCTTTTTTGACGGTAATATTAAAAACATTTAGATTTATTCAAATAAAAATTTTATGATTTACAGAATGAGAGCGGCCCTAGCAAAATTCATATTTTTCTGGGTAGCTAGGTTTATTATCCTCCCAGTTTATAGAGAAGTTATGATCGTGAATTTCAGAATAGCATAGCTTCAATAGCATGCCTCAATAACATTTCAAACGTATGTGCGTAAGTGCATGGTCATTTTTTCCTGCACGATATCGCACGATATAGCTGAGGTGTCCATCGAAAGAAATAATTTTTCAAAAAAATCTGTTCAAGCTGTTCTTTTTGTGTTTAAACGAAGATATTTGGAAGTTTCTTGAAGATATACACGGTGTTTTGACTAAGCTGCTAATCTTAGTTTAGAGTGATACATTTGTTTTAGAGAAGGTATTATTGACTGTATACACTAAGATACTGTTTATGAAAAGGCTTTTGTAAAAGTTTTAATTTATTAAATCCAATACAATACTGCTTATTTTTTATGCAATTATTTCATTTGGTATAAATAACTCCGCCTTCGTCTGGTCCCAAGCCCAGGGTGTGAAAGAAGGAGGGTGGCCAACCTGCCGAATTGATCAGAGATGCTAGGCAAGAAACCACATGGATACACGAACTAACTATTCACGAAATAATGCAACAGCATCCGGGCAGCCGATGCGCCAGCGATGGGGACCAAGGATGCTGGTGAGAAGTGGCTCATTGGCCGACCCAAATTAATCACACCGAAAATGGAATCAAAAGGAAATCATAGCAATTGATTTGTTGAAATGCAAAATATCAGTTTCTGTGCTATCGAAACTATGACTTACCGGATCAGGGACATTGACGATCGTCCTGCCAACAATCGACGAAACGATGATGCTTTACTATTCCGGGGTTGAGAGACGAGAGGCACCGTCGGATTTATGGTCGACCCGAGCGTTTGGCGGTTATAACCATCAGCGGAATGATCAAGACCCATATCGCATCCAGTGCGGACGCGAACAGGGACGAATTGTACGATCGGCTTCAACAGACGCTGGATATGATACCTCGAACCGAATTAATAATACCCGCGGGGGACTTCAATGCACATTCAGGAACAGATTGAGCCGGCTGGGAAGGAACCATCGGCAAATTCGTACACGGAGTAATTAACGACAAGGGCTTACGCCGGCTTTTGCATCGTCAAACAACTTGATCGTTGGCAATTTCCCCCATCCACTCAAACAGTTATCGAGGTGAAGACAGCAATAAAATCGTTGAAAAATGGAAGTGTCGGGAATAGACCAAGTAATCGCCGAGATGGTCAAAGCCGGAGGTGATGTCTTATCACAACGACTTCATGTCCTCATAACACACATATGGCATTCGGATGGTGTCCCGTCATCGTTCGGATGGTGTCCCAATTTTGAAGAAAGGCGACAGTCGGAAATGCAAGAATTATCGCGGTATTAGCCTTCTTTCGATCGTCGGCAAAGCTTTTACCAAAAAATCATACAATCGAGGCTACAGAAACATCGAGAGCAAACGAGCCGAAAAGAACAAGCTGGATTAAGACAACATCGAGGATGCATTGATCAAATATCCGTACTCCGTCAGCTAATAAAAGAAAAGACTCGTTGCGGCAAACGAACCTTCGTCGTTTTCATCGATTTCAAATCCCCTTTCAATCATCCAGCTTCTCCAAGCGTCGTACGATGGCTCAACTAGCAGCGTTCGTATTCGAAACGAATTATCCGAGAGGATCCCGATTCAAACGGGTGTCCGAGAGAGAGACGTCAATTCGCCACTTCCGTTCAATGTTGTGATCGACATGATTATGCGTGAAACATTCGATGGACGAATTGGAGTTCGATACGACGATAACAACTTTGCAACCGACTTAATGTTCGACGACACGGATGGCGAAGCAATGGGCATTTTATACGACATTTCCTGCATCGCCCAGTCATACGGGTTAAAAATCCATTGGGAAAGACTAAAGTGCTCATAACGGACGGATCGAGGGCCAGTATTCACCTCGATGGAGCCCAAATCGAACAGGTTCCCAGGTCCAAATATTTGGGATCGAGATTGGTTAAGAAAACAAAAGTGGCAACGGCGGCCGACGGCCGACGTTCACCAGGCCAGGCAACAGCAACATTCGCCTCGCTCAAGTGGTGCATATGGAAACGAACAAATATTTCCATCAAAACTGAAGTACGCCTTTACCAAACGTTGATCGTTCCGATTCTTCTTTATGAATCTGAAACGTGGACAATGCCCAAATCGAAACGAGACACGTAGACAAAGATGCGATCAGCAGACACTGATCGAAGGAGAAATGCAAAAACATCGACTACGGTGGTTTGGACATGTTTGCCGAATGGATCATAACCGCTTGCCACGAGACCATCCTGCCGACTAGAGAATCCGAAGGCACCGAAGAAAACCTGGCTAAAGAATATCGAGGGTGACTTAAGGAATCAACGATTATCAGTTACCTAGGCTCGAGACGTCGCTAAAAACCGGCAAGAATGGAAACGAATCGTGAATAGAGTTCAAGACCCAGCGGCATCGACAGCAGCATATTCGTTGCAGATCAAAGTAGAAGAAGAAGACACCCGCGATTTTGAATTACCCATAAATATAACTGTGTCGTTCCACTCTTTTTATCACTATGATCACCATAATCACAGGTTTTATAATATCGTGAATAAACTTAAACATTCAAACTTTATAACATTCAGAAACTAGAATTTGCCTTTATAAAAAACCCAAATATAAAAATTCTACTATATAAATGTTCGAGAACCAACACACTGAGAAACTCAATTATAGCGAATGTGACCAATCTACTCTATATGAAGAAACCCCAACAATAACTACTTTCTCATCATATATTGCATATGTAAAAGGCAAAAGGCAACTCTTTCTAAGTATACTAACCTTAAAACCTTGCACTCCATCTCCGCAAGCATAGTCTAAATCCTCTTCATTTCCCAATAAAATCCCTTTTAAGCGATGCGAAACACCGGCACCTAAGGCCCTCTCTGGATATGTATCAACTCCAGAATCTGCCCTATATCCACTTTCAACACTCCATTCATGACTTTCTCGTTTCATAAAATCCAGAATAAATCCATCATGAAGGCTGATAGGAATTTTCTTATAAGCTGTAGATGTAAAATATGTGAAATATTCAAAATATGACATACCTTTCATCCCTATATAAATGGTGAGCATCTAGAATGTTGAAGGAATAACAAATTCCTTCATCCGTTAAGACTTTTGTTAATGACTTATTGCACCTGTCCTGATTCTCATCCTTACATAAATTAACATAAAATTCTGGCTCCAAAGTTGACAGTATTTTGACGGCATCTATTGTTGCGTTAATGGGAATGGGGCACACTTGCTCGTCTAAATCCTCGGAACATATTTGATGCATAACACGGAAATAATTTAATCTAAAATGGAAGCTTTTTAGTAAATTGGGTGTGCTTAAAAACGCGCTCATTTTACTTCTCTTGCGAAATATTTAGGTGACTCTCGTTTGTTGCGCAAAACTCTTCAACGTTTTGAATAACGTCGGAATAGTTGAACTTCTGGGCTGATGACTTCGTTTGTGGGCAAATTGTAACGGCTGGAAATGGTATCTTCCATATGGGCATTTCCTTTTCTTCGAAGGTGACAATAACCGGAGATGATTCCCATTTTTTCCAACTATTGTAGATTAAGTGGGAGCAGCTTATCACAGCCAAAATTATTATAGTTGCCCAGATGAACCTTTAAATAATCAAATAACGAATGAAATCCACAAACAAACAAAACAAATAATTCACCTTTCGACGAAAAAACGATTCCTCTCTCCCAAATATCGAAACCCATGTATTGTAGTCTTGTAGCAATATTCCGTGAAAATTGCCCAAATAACTTGGTGTGGCTTACCATACTTTAAAGTTCTTTTGATTTCTTCTTCTACAGGCAGTTCAGACAGAAGTTCTCCACAGCCTCCACCTGCCCCAAGACAAGACTGCTCTACGTTTTGAGTCAGTATCTGTGGCCTGCTGTAAAGTATACGAATTTATTAACTATTGCACAATAACAACAAATTTAACAACTTATTATCTTGGAACCGGTACATATCTGTTCGCAATGTTACTTTCTGCCACTTAATCAAAACATGTCTGGTATCAAATTCGACATATAAATTCCTGTCAACTATCTGTTGCCATACAGTATGAGAACACAAGCACAAATCAAAATGAAATATTGAGTCAAAGCAAACAATGCCAGATAGAGTACATCCATGGCGTGTCATATGATTAAGACACACAAATTAGGAATTTTAAGAATGATCGATTGTTATTAATGAATCATTTTCGTTTAGTTTTTGTTTAATTAATCGGAAAAGCTTTTTCGAGTTTTGCATGATTGTAAACTTCATATGGCAGTTAATGCCGTTGACGTACCATCTCGTCCGAGGGCCAGAGCATAGTTTCCAGTGGCTCCATCGGAGCCTGAGAAAATCCTCACTGTGTTGAAGGCCTTCAACCCATACATCAACACCGATAATTGGAAGGTTATCAAAACGGAGCAGACTAACAGGGCCACAATGCACGTTAAAGAAAAGAAAAATACGCCTTGACCTACGAGTTCCAACAGATCGAAATGAAGGTCTACAAAACTGACATGGAAACCGATGGCGAAAGCGCAGTTTACCAAGGTACTCCATCGAAGTAGATTTACCTCTCGGCACCTGCCTCGTCAGCGCTAGCTTCCCATTCAAATTTTCCACCGCTCCCAAACCAGTTAAGAGAACTGTGTCGCATTATGGGAAGGTCAATTGGCTGGGGCTTATTAATTTTTCCCAATCTACTGACCGGGACCTGTGTTTTCGAAATAAAAAGGTCTACTCTGCCGCTATTCATATCACCAAGAACATACAGGCAGGAATGCATTTGTTCATTCCCTATTCTACCAAATCTGTGAAGCCTAAGCCCAACAGATGGTTTAATCGGGAATCTATGAACGCAATCAAAACTAAAGAAGCCGCCTTCCGAGCGTTCAAGAGTTTCCAGAGTGAGTCGCTCCGTTTGGAGTACACAACTAAGAAATTCCTGAAAATCATCATCAGGAAAGTCAAAACCTTATTTGACAACAAATTGACAAATAAACCCCTTAATGCAGCCCCTGGTAGCAAGAACTTCTGATCCTCGGTAAATTCCATCAAGAAGAATTTCAGTACAACTTCAATCCCTTCCTTTATCCACAATAAGAAGGTAATGTCAGACAGAAAATCCAAAGTCGATGTATTAGCATCTCTGTTCGCTTCAAATTCTTCTTTCCCCAAAAGTGATGTGTTACCCCTGTTTCCGAGCAAAACGCCCATTCAATGGACAGGGCATTCTTCAGGGGGCTTATCCTGGAATGCGATTCGAAAGTTAGAAGTAAACGGAAGCCAGTTGCGATGCGATTTAGGTTTTGTATCGCTGAATGCGTTCGCATCGTATTGAAATGATTGCCTAATAAATATGCGAAAAGAAACTATTTTCTGCCTTCATTTATCTTCATTTATCATCATTTATCAACTTAATTTGGCATTTTGATGCGAACAATTATTTGAAAAATGTTTGAAAAGTTTTTAAAACTTTTGAAAACAAACAAATAATTTCAAGGCATCCGTCAATGGCTTTACTCACGGACTGAAATCCGATGACAAACGGACAACTTTGATTCGACTTCGCTTTGGGGATACCATTTTCTTATTTCCGAATTTCATGATCTTCGAATCGCATTCCAGGATAACCCCCCAGGACTCGCGAGGTGTACAGGTGCCTCAAGGAGCTCGATGCCAACAAACCCTCTGGACCCGATAATATACTCCCTATCATCTTAAAACAATACGCCTCACCTCTGTCTAAGCCTTTGCGCAAACTTTTTGCCCTATCATACTTCTTCGGAATTTATCTAGACTCTTGGAAATTGGCCTATGTTCAGTCCATATCGAAAAAAGGTGATTCCAGCCTTCTTCCAATTACCGCCCAATAAAAATTACTTCAATTTTCTTCAAAACCATGGAGACGATAATCAACAAAAAGCTTATGGAATATCTATAATTCAACCTACTCATAAACTACAGACAGTATGGCTTCCGACAAAAAAGATCTACTGGGGATCTTTTAATTTTCCTCACAAAACACCTGAACCGAAGTCTGCAGGGACCTGGTGAATCTACTCTGATTGCTTTAGATATCGTCAAGGCACCCAGCCCTGTTAGCTAAACTCAAAGCTATCAATTTTATCACCTTCTTATTTTTATAAATGATTTACTTTCAATCCCCTCCAACCTACTTCTCAGTTTCGGAATGGGCCTTATTCTTATTCTTACGGCTTCGATACAAGACAGACACGTGCCACACCTTGTCTTGATGGCCGTGAGGTAATGTCTAACTCTATTAATAACGACATTAAACTCATCCTGGAAGAATCGTCTCGAATTCAACCCCACCAAAAACCAAGTACTTTCCTATTTAATAAAAAAGTTCAACACTTTTCCATCCTCGACAGTGGGTGAAGTTGAACTAATGTCCGACCCTACGCATCTTAGGCATGACATTAGCCAAAGACTTGTGATGGAATGATCACATATTTCAAATCACAAAATAAGCATCCCAGTGCTTGGGATTTCTTAAGAGGTGCGAAAAAAGGCCTTAAATTTATTGATGACGACACTGTCGACACCGCTCCACCATAGACCTTTTGGGTCACTGTAGGAATGTAACAGTACTGACAAAATTTTGTCGCTACTATCATAGAGACTGCTCCATCGAAATAAACGCCCTCCTGCCTCCACCAGAATTTTATACCCGTAACATCAGATTAGCCCACTCGTCTCATTCCGTCCTCCAGCAACTCCCCTTTTCAAGCACTCAACAAGATAGGAATTCGTTTATCAATAAAACAACTCGACTGTGGAGTAATCTCTCGCAGTCAGTATTTCCGAGCTCCTACAACATCCAAGAGATCAAATGCAGGGTTCATCGCCACCTTCTTCAACGCCCCTTCGAACCCTCATAACTTTTAACCTATTCCACTCGTACTAAGCTTGCACCATGATGTGACAAACGACATGACGGACTGGTAGTACAAAGGGTGATTCCTAAGCTTAGCACTGCCACAGAAAAAAAAACTCTTTAACTATTTATAGTGACGGGGCGTATGTAGTCCAACTATACAGCAGTATGTTACGAATTTAAATAAAAACGCAAATAATAATTAATATAATTTTTCGGTTTTTATTCGGTATGATTTTATCCACCTTATTAGATTGATAAAGCCGATTATTATTATAGTTGGTGTGCAAACAAATTCATATCCAAATTAATTCGTTTGTTATATTGGTTTTTAATTGCAACCCCAATATTAATACCATTATGACCAAGCTAGCTCGTTTATCTTTTTCCTCTTACAACACTCACCGCAAACAAAAGGCAATTACATGATTAGCTCCAATTAAAAGGCGAATGTTCGCACCCTTTAACGTAGGTTTTTATTAGTCGTGCATAGTTTCACCGTGTTTTATTATGTGTGTGTTCAGTGTCGGTAAAAGAGCCCACCATGACGACCTCAACAAACTAAGCGCCACTTAATTTTATCGTCTCCAATCTTGAATACTCGAATCATAAACACGACAACTTCTAAACGATTTTAATTTCACGATGAACCCGACTTAGTTCTTGTTATAGCGGCTATTTCGTGGCTACTCTACCTCGCCACGTGTATTTCCAGTCACTTCACGGCGTTTTGCGCCAAAACTAGCTTCGATATCAGAATTAATTTTTTATTCATTTGGAAATGAACTTGGAAGTGAGTTCGGCCAAGGTAAAGGCCGCGGATTTCGACATTGAACAAAATCTATAGGAGGCGACATAAGCGAGTATATCTTAATTGGACCGAGCCCATCCGAACGGAAACTGCGCCAATAGTCGTCATTATTCAACAGCTGTCAGCAGTCTCTTTGAGCTAGTTTTCATCGCTTCGTCAACACTTGTACGTCAAAACATATGGAAGACACATGACGAGCACGTTCCTAGGCCGGGCGCGGGGCTCTCTAAGCTCACGCGATAAACAACAATAAAATGGCGTAAAGATGGTGTCGACATGGCGGAATTTGGAACTGTGGGAAAAGTGTTAATTGCGTGTCGTGAAAATGCTCGCGGCAGTTTAGTTTATTGACAGAAATTTCCTAAATAAATAAAGAATAATGTTTTTGTCGCCGTAAAGCGACAATAATGAAAAAAAATGTTTTTCTTCGGCCGGAAATAATTTTAATAAATTTCAAAAACGGAACGTGATTTAATAACGAGCGCAACGAGGAGAAATGAACAGTTTGTAAATTTGCAGACGTGAAATGCCTGCCGTATGCGTACAAAAATGCTATTTTTTGGTATTTGCAAGAATGTAATTGAAAAATGTTTTGCCTTCGTTTCATTTTATGACTTGCGGTTATTTTTAGGCATCATCGTCTGCAATTTGAAGAAATACAATTTGAGCAATAATTTGAGTTAACTGTGCATGACGGATTGGCGGTTCTTTCTGAAATTAAAATTGCATGTCTTGGATTATATTAGATCAGTTCAAACTAATTGGGGTTCACCCTCTGAGCGATGTCAAAATTAATAATACATGAATTAACATTAAGGATCAAGATCAATATCAATAATACATGAATTAACATTAACATTGGCCGCCAGACAAGAGGTATATGGGGTAGTAAGACTGCTTCGTGTCGGAGCTCTGCTACATTGCTGAAAGTGCGACTCTTCTTCCTCGTGGGGGAGACCTGAATCAACTGACATATAGGAATGGACTGCTGATTAACAATTTTCAATGGCACAGAAATAGAAAACCTTTTTTATGTAAACAAAAAATTTTTCTTCGAATTTCGGAGAAAATAAGTAATAAGATGTAGCTTACAATTGATAGAAATAAATTTCCATCACTAATTTTTATTTATTAGCAATTTTTTCATTATATGTATAAATGTATTTATTCCAAAACTGTGAGGGTTATTTCCCCCTGTTTAACAAACTTTTAAGAATAGCTCAACAGAGAGGCAGAAGAACAAAAACTATAGTTATGAGTTATCAACTTTCTGAAGTAAAACTTCTTTAGGGACGTTTGCTTAAAAAAATTTACATGAGAGTGAATCAATTTCATTCGCGTAACGCTCTCACACATGAAAAATCGTCAGAACTTTCGTATAACGATGGGAAAAGGGGCGGACGGGGTACAAGAGACGATGACACTCGGGGCTGTGTGTGCAACAGTTAAAATACACTCTGCCTTACTGCATAGATTTTCTGGTATGTTAGCTACGTTGTCCCCCAGACTTTGCTTTATCGCATTATAGGAATACAAATTCACCATTCTGTAGAGGTGAATTATTTCAGATTTTTCTTGTGGTTTGGTCACTGGCCGGGCTTATGCCGCGGACAATTTGGAGTTGACATGTTGGAAGCGGCATATACGAGAAGAATTTTCGGCGGTGGTTTGGGTGCTTAGAATACCAAAAGGGAGTGGTGAATTAAATGTTTGAGGTGCTGGTGTTTAAAATTGGCACCCACTTCCCCTTTGGTGAGATGTGCTGGACCTTTCCCCTTTTTAAATTACAATTTTTTTAACTTGCACAAATCGACGAATCGTTTATGTCAAAACATTACACTGTTGTGAAAATCGTTCCGATATGTTTTTTGGGTCGCTGATTACGAAAATCAGGGTCCCACAGTCTTAAAATATGGATGTCACCTTTAAATATGCTTAAAAATTCCCCTTTTTAAGTGTTTTCGCGATAATTTTAATTATAATCAAAAACAATCTAAATAAAATACATTTTTTGCAACATTTATATTCAAAAGTGGTTGATTTATAACTAAGCAAATTTTATGATAAGGGATAATAGTAAAGGGCTGAAACTATCCCTACATCGACTGAAAATATAAAGGTTTGTAAAAAATGTTTTTTCAACTTTATGCTTCGAATTCGGTTAAATCAGCCAAAATAAATTATTTTCAACTACGCCTAGAAAGAAGAATTTGAAAAAAGGTTGATTGCATATCTTTTTGCTCCCTTTAAAATTAATTGGCTCCTTAAAAGATTGTATGGGACGAAGTAATCAGGTAATTGGCTAGGTGGCCATAAAGGGTGCCAATACCATACTCAAGTAGACTGGCTCTCGTTCGCGTAGGTAAAGCGGCTCGCGTAGGTAAAGCTTCATTGTATGTGGTTGGCGGACTGCTTGGTAAAACAACACCTGGGTTTGGAATAGTCTAAGCCGATGAGGATGCAATTATTAATGATCATGAATGTAGCGGGAGCGGAGCATGCAAACAGCTGGTGACATATCCAAGCGTACATGCGTTCAATTCGTTGATAAATAATATAGAAGTGTGTGTATTCAAATGCGACCTGACGGAATGTTCCATGAATGGAATCATGTCACGCAAAGGTCGTGCTACTTTTAACTTTTTCTGTATTGTCGCATTCGAAGTAGCACACACAAGTATGCACAACAAACACATGCACCTTGCATGCACTCGTTACTTAGATTTTCGGGCTATGTGTGAAAGCCGGGACGGAAAAAAACCATGCAATTTTATGAACCTCTGAATGCAATGCATGTACGCTTGCATATGTCACCAGCTTACTTCCATGAGGCGAATGTTTAGATTTTCGTGCCTGTGGCGGTAGTATCCATGCCTGTGGCGGAAGCGTGCATACCCGTGTGGGATGCGCACTTATATGCTATACGTACTAGGTGCACCGCGTGTATGCTTTTAAGAAAATTAGCCAATAAAAATTATTTTTACTCGGTTACTTTTAGGTTTTAATGTAAATAGGAATTCATAAATATTTTCAAATAGTATTCGTATCAAGTCCATCAGTACATTCGGCACTATTCTTCCTGCATCTGTCGTTGGCCTGAATTTTCTCAAGCGTACTATAGATCCGACAGACTTCCCACTATATCTATTGCATATTACTAGCCGTTGGGCACAAAAGTTTTACTTGTAAAGTGTGGTCTTAAGCACACTCATATTTTTTTTTTCTAATTATGTTTATATCGCTGACGCGCTAACTAATTAAAATGATTAAAGTTCATAGAAATTTAACGTGGGAGTGAGACAGTAAAAGTTGTTGGTGCCTTTTTTGTATGGGATTGTGCTTATTTAGCAGTCCATTACTATATGTCAGTGTTATAGGGCCATCCTTTGCTGCCACTCGCTGAGTGAACGTATCCATAACAACACAGAAAAAGTATCCAATCGTGTCCGTAACCTTACTGTACGTATCCATATGATACTAAATGAACACATAATTGTATATTGGTTAAAATAGAAATTAAAAAGGCCATTTTTATTGCCTCGCTTGAAGCCTAAACTACATTGAAAAGCTTTGCAGAAATTAGCCAAGACAAGGCAGCGCAGTGCAGTGCAGTGCAAGGCAGTGAAATTAATATCATTGTCTCTGTTTCATAAAACTTATGTTTTAAAATAATCATTTTCTCTTACAGCATTCATTCAACAGCATTTTTATTTCCAAAAACAGCCGGCACACAGCCTTTTTAATGGTGCGACCATGGCCTATTTCTTCTTTCACAGGCTCTCGCTGTGCGTATATAACCTACAGTTTCCTTCGTGACATCTGTCAGTATCACATATAGTGTTATCTATTTTCTTTCGGCTGTATATGCATTATTTATGTTTAGACTTGGACCTATCCCTTCTGCTCCAATTTTGTAAAAAAATCAAGAAGGCGGTTCCAACATGGCGGCCAATTTTGCAATTGTTTTCCCAGACCCCCGACATGGGTATCAAATGGCGGTCAACACAAAATGGCGGAATATTACAAAGTAGAAAATTTCACCGATCAACTTCAAATTTTGCACATATGCGTAGTTTGCTTGATAAAGCAATTTCACTATTTTGTAAAATAATATAGATGGAGGTTCCAAAATAGCGGCTGATATTTATATTTGTGTTCCCCGACCCTCGACACGGGTATCAAATGAATGGGCATTCCAGGTAGAATACAATTAGCTGTGAAGAGTCATTTGAAATTCAAAATGCCAGCCAACACAAAATGGTGGAAGACATTTAATAGTCTAAAATGTAGAAAAAATAACCGGTCAACTTCAAATTTCGCACATATGCATAGTTCGCCTGGTAATGTAATGCGATTGTAACAAAATCAAGATGGCGGTTTTAAAATAGCGACCAATAAACTTTTTCTTCAAAATACTTCAGTATGGGTCCGATCAACTTCAAATTTTGCAAAAATGCATAGTTTGGTTGACAGTGCAAACTGACCATTTTGTAAAAAAAAATCAAGATGGTGGTTCGGTGCTTTTGAGTACACCTACCCCCGACATGGGTTTCAAATGAAAAGGCATAGCATGTAGAATGCAATTAGCGGTGTAACGTCAATCGAAATTCAAAATGGTGGCCAAAAAAATGGCGGAAGACATATAATAGACAGAAAAAGCAGAAAATAATAGGCTAAATAGTAGAAAATATAATTTATGTGATATATAATAACAAATCAATATAAATAAATATATTGATTCATTTACTTCTTTGTCTATTCTTATTTTAAGACAATAGTTTTTTAGGAGTAAACTCCAGACACGCATCGGAGCTGACACGCACTTTTGTATTTTTATTTGTATATTGACTTTTATTATTCTTTTGAAGGGTGTATACAGTGGCGTAGCGTGGATTTCTGCCACCCGGGGCGAACCATAAATTTGCCGCCCCTACTTTCGTATTGAATTGGTAAAAAGTCTGCGACGTTGAGAATTCAATATTTTAAAAGGAAATAAAATATTTCTTTATTTAAAACTTTATTTTGTGCGTGTTTTTTTTGGAAAGCGAACTTTTTAAGACAAGGGGCAATGTTAATTCATACCACTTGTTCTATTTTTAATCAATGAATCGAAAACCCAAGTTCAATTTCAAGTAATTTTCAATCCAAGAATTCAAGGCATCATGTAAACGCAATGAATTATATGTAACTAATGAATGTTCGGTATAGTGTTCGCCAAAACAATTGGGAATTTTACGCGGAAATGACAATTCCACATACATTAACATTGCATGTATGGATAAAATACAAGCGCACGTGCATTTTAATTTCCATGGGGGGTCCACTTTTCTTTTCGAATCTACTTTCGTGGTGAGGATTTGAGGCTCACTGCGCATAAAAAAAGCGATTTTGAGATTTCCAATTGTTTTGGCACAGGCTATATCCGTGATTCAAGGTTGGCCTAAACTATACACCTAGAGAGCTGGAATCAGTAATTTATCTCTGCAATTTCTTTCAGCCTTTCTTTAGATAACAAGTGTAGACGCACGAGCTTGAGCTTAAACTCTTCTCTGTCCAATATCTAGAGGTTTCATTTCCCATCATCGTAGCTCAATACTATTACAGGCCATTTTAACGAAAAATGCAGTAGCTGTTGGAGCCCTTCTCAATCTTCAGCATTTACAGCACGCGTCATAAAAGAAGAGAATCTTAAAATCGCTGTTTCCGTGCACATTGAGAGTTTCATACAAGAAAGAAACGTTACTCTGATTGTATAAAAACGCAAATTACCGGCTCATTTATATTTTCAGTTAGTTGATTCGACAGTCATTGTCCTGTCCAATTTTAATAGTTTTGTTTGTAATCTTTTTGTACATTTCTGCTATTGAAAATGTGAAAACAAAGTAAAAATGATAAAAAAAAGTATTTTTAAGTGGTCATTTTATTTACTAACGGTAACGATTGTGGCCACGGATATTAAATTTGAGAAAGTGTCCATTCAAAAGTACGCTAATGAGAAATTTAACATACGAGATTTATTCTGTTGGCAGTACACCGCTGAAATGCCGGAAATGTGTGATGTGCATTGAGATAAAAAACGAAACTTGCTTTATTTCTTGAGATAATTGCAAACGAACTTTTACAACAAAACCACAATTCAACGGAAAATTAAACAATGAGTCAATTTATCATCACAATCTAACCGACTGCAAATCGACACCTAGCGAAATAAATTAGAAGAGAAATAGCAAATTAGTCGCAAAACAACACAAAAATAAAACAAATGTAATTTTATTTTAATTTTTCCCAGATTTTTCTCTAGATTTTTCTTTTGAAAACATTCAATTGAGTTATTTCCATCCGGGGAGCATAACATACAACACAAAAAGGAACCAAACAAATATGGCTTTCGAATCGTGAAAAAGCATTTGCAACTTTTCTCGGATTTTCTGATATTCCGGGAAACTGTTCCAATTTTTCTTTCCCGAAAATCCTTATTTGGACTATTACGAACCTATCTAAAAAAATTAGCCAAACCAGTTCAGCCGTTCTTAAGTGAAGCGTTTACCAATGAATAGTATTTCATATGCGTGCTCATTTCCCTTCTTTTATGGCACGGACTCCATTCATAAGGAATATATGTTTGCTAGGTATTATCCACACGTGTTTTGAACCATTTACACAAACATGGATACAAAAAGAAGGTCCACGCATGACTTATTCATGAGTTGAACGTGAAAAACATGAGAGACCAAATAACATCTGCTGCATCTTCGCTGAAAGGGAATCGTCCAATATGAGGTATTTCCAGTTAATAAGACGATTCATTCTCAACTCTAATGTGGACAACTAGGGAAATTGTGCCCTGCAAATGATCGAAAGAATTACGCCAAATAATTGAATAATAGGAAAGGTGTTGTCTTCCATCACAAGGACCTAAATGAAAACTAACGCAGAAGTGTCGTTTTCAATGTGTTAATGGTTAGGGCCTGATGTTGCCGGCAGGATCTTTAGCTCGGTCCAGTTTGGCTGCCGCCCCCAACATCTACGCCGCCCGGGGCCATGGCCCCCTCTGCACCCACCACGCTACGCCACTGGGTGTATAAGAGCTTTTATTTTTTTGACCCAGAGCCCTCTTAAAAATCTCATACATACTCATACCTACATATATATATTTCTCAAAAACAACCCTTTTTAGAGATGCAGGGGGTAAAAAATCATGTTTAGACAACCCAGATACTTCTCTTTTTCCATAAAACAGAGATTTTTTGAACTTAATTACTTTGCCTTCCACATAAAGACCATATAATTTAAAAAAAAAATAATTACTAAAATAGAAAAGAGATTACAGTTTGTATCATAGAAACTCCACTAAAATAAAAATCAAAGCAATTGTTCTATCTTGTTTTAATAATATTAAATAAATATGTTAAATAGCAGGTACAATATTTTGTTCTAAATTCAATAATACACACTCCTTCACTTCTATTCACCGACTATGGGAGACTTATCAGCTGGGTGCCACCCTTATTGTCATAAAGTAAAATATCTCAGTCAGGCTAATAACAGATATTCCCATGAAGAGTCCCAGCAGTCCCCCGCAATTTGATAAGAAGTCTGCCATGCCAAATACTTCAGAACGTTTGGAAGGCAGAAACTGATTTTCCTTAAAGAAAATTGTGATCCTCGACATCGAAAATCTGAAATAATAAAAAGAGGAAACCAGCAAATTTTATATTCACATTCAAAGAAATTAAATCCTTAAAAGACTCACTCTGAGTTTAAATCCTTCCTTTGCAATGCCCTAGAGTTGTAGTAATCAGCTTGGGATATTGAGCTGGAGTATGTCAGCGAAGTGCATGTTGGAAGACAGTTGCATCCAATTCCATCTTCATCATCATGCTCCGCGTCGACGTTGGCTTCTGAAAGGAGCAAATCCTTTTCAGCTTTAACGTAACATTGAACATCTGATGAATCGCATACGCGAATATCTGGGCTACCTGTTTCATGAAATTGTTGAATTTAAAAATAAAACCAAATACAAAATATGAGGCAAAAGCATTTCTTACGTGGCATAGAAAACTTGGCACATCCGCATTTATTGATTGTGTAATTTGTTAAGCATTCCAGTTCACAGCTTGATTGAGTATAAACATTGAAGTATTGTAAGTCTCTCTCCTTTTCGAAATAACATTGCCGTCTAAAAAATATAAGCATTATTAGTAGGAAAATTGATTATGTTATTTCTTTATTTTTACCTTTTTTGGGCATAGTTCTTTAGTTCGTCAGACGTTAAGATCATTTCAGGACTAACTTCAATTGTTACATCCATATCTGGTGGTATTCTTATGTATTGTGAAGAAACTTGTGCAACTTCATTCGGTGGATGTAAAATTACCTGAAAAAATAATTTTACCTTCAATAAAATAGAAGTAAATATATAGGTGTATTATAATTATATTATGATTATAATTACTGTATCAAATTTAACAGTGTAGGACACTTTTGTGTTTCAGAATATCAGTATCGATTTTATTTTATTTTGTTGTCGAAACCGAACCACATTTAGTCCTGGACTTTCGGAACTATTCTCTTCACACCCGATCCCGAATCAATGCCATCCAGTTTTACATGCCTAAGCTAACCAACTAACGACGATAGTATGCATACCTTTCAATGCCTACCAATCCAAGTTATAAAGTTTTCGTCTGAAGGACTGGCATGGGTAATTTTACACTGTCGTTTAACGAACTCCTCTGGTCACCGAGAGCGCCCAGGAATACATTTAATGCCTTATCCTGATAAAGAGACTCAGTCCTGATGAACTTTCCTTTCATACTATAACCAAGGGAGCTAGAAGGACCAATTGCATTGCATTCAATTCCGAACCGGCTTTTGAGAATCAACTAGTTGGAGAAGAGGGGCCTTGGCGATTGTAGTTGGATTAAACTCTCCGAGTATGCAGGCGGGCTGTGGCTGGATTGGCCAACTTTAAGCCGTTTCTTCCTGCGCCGTATTTTAACGCGGCTGTTGTTGGGGCGCATGTGAAAGGATGTTAGAATACTGGTTGGCTTAATGTTAGGACGCTTTTTAGCTACACTTGTTGGCTTACTTGCCGTCTTCTCACGCGGCTTAAGAATTGTGAGGGAGCGACAGAAAGGATGGCATTAAAGTTGGCGGTTTGTTGTCAGGAGACTGCTGGCCTGAGGTCAGGACACTAGTTGGCTTGATTACCGGACCCTGTGCCCTAACTTACCAATAATGGAAGATAGCAAAAGCGGAGGACCCCGCATTCACGCTTTACCTTGAGGACGATGAATCTGCCCTTTGAACAGTGAAGTTTAAGCGACAATCCAAGGGTGTAGTGCAATAGACCAGGTGAGTGGCCACGGTACTTTTTGTCCTATACCTCTCTAAAGAAGAAGAAGATACCGCACTTTAGAACGATTCAAAAAACTGCTGTAAGCCACTGATGATTAATTCTCTGAAATTCTTTATGCCAAACTAATTACTACGGAACTGTCCCTCTTCACAAGGAGGTATAAAACCCTAACTTTAACACCCCCGGGCTTAAAAATGTTAGGCTCAAATTTAGCTGCAGTGGCAAATATCTGGGAGTAGTTGTGGACAAGAAACTCCTCTGGAATGAAAACACAGAAGAGAGGCATTAAGAAAGTGAACATAGCGCTTTTCGCTTGCAAAAGAATCTATTGGGAAGAAATGGGGCTTCTCCCCTAACATATTGCGATGGAACCACACAGCGATTGTCCGCCCAATACTCCTACACGGGGTCTTAGTATGGTGGCCATCCTTAAATAAGTCCAGCGTTCTAAACAAACTACAAAAACTACAAAGACGTGCGGAGTTAGGCATAACAGAAACACTTCCCTCCACTACACTTCCCACTTAGAATAAAATAATCTGGTTTTTGGACCAGAATCAGGATAGGACACACGAAGGTGCTGAACTCTGTTATTATCCCCCCTAAAACTAAAAGGCTTCTGCAACCCGAGATTACCTTCACAAGGAACTACGGAGTGCACATCCCTTCACGTCGTGAATGCAGAAATAGACCACACAGTTTTCAGGGTGTAGAAAACTTCTTTACTGATGGCTCTAAACTCGAGGGTCGGGTGGGAGGAGGAGTATTTTCCCCAGAGCTTGGGATTGAAGTCTCCTTCCGACTACCCGATCACTGCAGTGTATACCAAGCGGAGATTCTAGCCACACACGAGGCTGTTCTGCAAATTAGCCAGCAAGCCGATTGGAATCGAACTCAGTTAGTCAGGCGGCTGTGAAAACTCTGCGCACTCTGCGCTGCCTCTGAATGTCGCAGATCTCTTAACGAGATGGCTCAACAGTTCAGAACCCTCCACGTATGGGTGCCCGGTCACCGAAAAATAAAGGGAAATTGTAAAGCTGACAGACTGGCTAGAAAAGGCACGACCGCTACTCTCCTTCCAGAAAAGGAAAAGAACCGGACCGGTTCACTACTGAGCCTTGAGAGGCAAGACCTCTCAGCTATAAGCTGTCTGATAGGGACGCATGCAACCCATTTAGGTCTTGAGACCTACAATTTTTGCAGAAGCTGTAAGAATCTGGACGAAGAGGAAAGTGTACTACATCTCCTCTGTCACTTCCCGGCTCTAAGCTGAACGAGGTTAACCACATTGGGCGAACCCTTTCTAAGCATACTTGCGTAAATCTCGAAGATTAGGATCCCACAACTTAGAAGATTCGTTACTCCCTCGAGATGGTTTAGCGAAGAAACGACACTCTAACATCATGTTTAAAGTGGCATTCCTATGGCATCACAATGGGCGTGCCTTTTGGCTTAAGGGTTTGATCTTAAACCATCAACTCAGCTGAATCTAACCTAAACTAACTTTAGCATCGCAAATTTGATGAAAAGCTCAAATTTATCATCCGATATTGACCCCCTTCCGCCCTAGGGATTAAAGGACCGTAAAGAAAGAAGATATTGACCCATCCCAGTGTCAGTTGATTCTATTTTTATAATATTCATAATATCTTATGGTGTTGGTGAAGGGGCAGCAAATTTGGCACCTGTCCCAATTGGTTCCTACTGGGACATATGAGCTGCAGAGCCGGAAAAGAGTTCGACCGTCCCGCACAAGATATGATTAGGCTCTTCACCATTAAAATATCTTAGGAGAACTAGAATTTAATAATAATTTTCATAGTTTGTTCATTTTTTTATCACAAAAAAAAAAAACGTAATGAACAGATGAACTGTAATATTAAGAAACTGTTGTAATATATTATAAAAACCAGATTAAACTAAATATCCTACTCATTAATATTCTTATCAGTAACTCTTGACATTGATAAGAATATTTTGTCGCCCTTGTCGCAATTTGTTTTATCAAGCATAAAAAAAACTAGCTACTTGAAACTTTTATAGTCATGAAGAAACTATGGAAAAACAATAAAAAGATAAAGATGTGAACTTAAAATCACCTTAAAGCCTTGTATTGCTCCTCTGCATAAGTAATCGAAATTGCTCTTATCTTGATACATCAAAATCTTTACCCCTGATCGCAATCCAGAACCAAGAACTCTGTCTGGATATGCGTCAATTCCCGCATCTTCGTCATATCCGTCATCTAAGCTCCACTCCGACAATTGTATTGATTGATCTTTATTAATTTGTAAACTCGTGCTACAGAAGATACAAAATGAAATAAAATATATGGACAACATAATATGATGAGCTAAACCCATTACCTTCCTTCCTTGTAGAGTTCGGTAATGTCTAAACTATTGAAAGTGAAGCAAACTCCTTCTTCGGTTAAAATTTCTTTAAAATTATCACAATTTGGATCTTTGTTCGCAAAGGACTTCCCCCAGGAGCAGGTAAGCAATGATTCATTCTTCTTGATTGAGAGTTTGCTTAGAACTTCAGAAATATGTGAATCCGATTCGTAAGACATATCAATATCTTCGCTGTAAAAATTGTCGCACACTTGCAGCATTGCATTTAAATTTCTTTTCCTATAAAGTATCATAGAATAAATTATTGGTAACTCTTCCTTTAGTAAAAATTGATAAAAACTTACTCGTCGATAGTTAGTGCATCCTGAGACTTATCCCAAACTTTATGAATAGCCTTTGTAAAATTGAATTGACTAGATCGGGTTTTTGTCTCGGGGCAAATAGTTAATGCAGGAAAGGGTATTTTCCATACTGGCAGCTCCATTTCGTTGAAGGTTACAACAATGGGAGTTTCATTCCACTTTTTCCATGTATTTGATATCATCTTACAACTGCCGTATATTGATATTATCACAACGAATATCCAGAATATTCCTTCAGCGGCTGGTCTGTTCCTTTCTGCTGTGTATTTAAGGCCGTGAATTGATGAGTTATAAATGTAGTCCGCAAAAATATTTCGGGCTGTTTTGCATGATTTGCCCCACTTCATTACAGCACTGCAAAAGAATTCAAATTATTTCAAGAATTTTTCTTTTAGGTTTTGACGTTTTAAGACATGTTTCTTTCAAGAGTTTTAGAGTTATTGCAAACATTACTGGGAGACATTGCTGTTTTAATGGGTGACCTAAGCACACAGACGCACAGAAAAACGCCGGAAGTAGCAGGCAAAACATATCTATCGACACCTAGAAGAAGATATAGAAGCAGTGGATTAATTCTTATCTAGACACGATTATAACAAAAGGCTAATAAATGCAACTCTGGTTTACGTAAGCACCTCACGTCCAGAAATATTTCAAGGAAGACAAAATTGGCTATATGGTCCGGTAGTTTAGACATTGAAAAACGCAGACGAAGCATTGGTAGGAAGATTCGAACGGAAAATCCTTCGTTCGATCTACAAAGGAATGCAGGTTTATGGCGTTTGGAGGAGAAGATACAACTCGGAGTTGTATGAAATCAGTAAGATTCCAAATGTTGTAAAGTGATCAAAATAAACAGATGGGCTGGTCATGTCCAACGAGGCGGGGAACGGAATCCGACAAAGACAGTGTTGGGGAAAGTACCGCCAGGAAACGGAGACCAGGTCGTACTAAGAAAAGATACATAGATGACGACTTGAGACAGTTGAATATAAGAAACTGGAAAAGTCATGCCAGGGATCGAGAATCATGGAGGAGAATGCCGGAGGAAGCCCAGGCCAATAATAGGCTGTGGAACTCCTGATCATGATGAAACGCACAGATCGGCCCCAACAACACCGACTTTGAACACACAATTGGAAATCAAGGCATAGGCCAGGTCATTAACAGCAACATTGAGCATTTCGTTGACTTTTGTAGTTCCCTACTCATGGTAGGTGGAAACTACTTTTTTCACAAGAAGATACACAAAGAGGCCTGGGTATCGCCCGATGGTAGATCGAGAAATAAGATAGATCACGTGGCCATCAGCCGCAAATGGATAACTACTCTCGAGGATGTCAGGAGCTTTAAGGGAGCAGACACTGAAAGTGATCATCACCATTTCATAGTAGCAACTATTCGCCTTAAAATTGCCACAATCAGAAACCCCCAACGATTAGGTCCAAAGAAACCAGCAACACTGGATTTCGGACTCATCCTGGCAAAAAATAGAACGCAGAAGGGCCCTCAAAAATTACGTGAACTCTATTAGCGACCCGGAAAAACTGAACGGGAATACTCCCAATTACACTGGGAGGTAGAAAGCAGCATTCGGCGTGATAAAAGCCGACAGATAAACAAGCCCGTAGAGAAAGCGAAAACACGGCAAACACAGGCAACAGTGAGGTGCTGTACCAGATTACTACACAACTCTCGGGAAAGCACCCTTCTAAAAAGCCACAAAGAATGCGGATGAAAGGCTTTTGTGTAGCGACGAGGGGCAACTTCATAAATGGAGAGCTTACTTCATCGCCACTTGCACAGGAACCTCAAGAAACCAGCAATTATGCACAGACAATAAGAGTCACCGCCCGTACAAAATGCAAAACCGAAATAGAAACCAATGGTAAAGCAGCGGGAAACGATGGCACCCCGCCAGAATTGTTGAACGCCGACTCAAGCTTCATATCAGATGCTCTACAGTCAATCCTGGAAAAAGCATGGAACACCTGTTCCTTTCCGGAAGATTGGACGGAGGGTATCATAGTCGATATATGAAAAAAGGGGAACCTAACAATATGTGACAATTGGAGAGGCATCTGTCTTTTGTCTACAATATTAACACCTTGCGAATCATAGTAGAGTAGTCTACTGAATTACGATCCCCCCTGTACTTGCTTTCGTAGACTATAAGAAAGCATTCGACTCAGTTAATAGGAGTCTTTTTTGGCAGGCACTATGGCAACGTGAACTGCCTGATAAAATAATAGAATTGAAGCCCTATACAACAATTCCAAATGCAGAGTTCTTCACAATGGAAAATTGCCCGACAGCTTTGAGGGGAGTCCAGGAGTACGACAAGGATGCCTACTTTCGCCGTTATAGTAATAAACGACATCCTTGTCATCGCCCTAGATAGTAGAACAGGAGGCATACAATGGGATTGTTTGACCGGGCCTCCAAAACATGTTAAACAATTTGACAACAGAAAGTAGTCCAGCAGGCTGCAGGCTAAATCCGAATTAAACCACAGAAATACGGATAAATGCAAACATGCTCGAACGAACTGCGCTGAATAAACGTGAAGTGGAACTGGTTGATAAATTCTGCTAAATTACGGTGCAGAAGAAGACGTCAGTTGCAGAATAAATAAAGCGCATATGCATGCCTGTACCGCATATGGAGATCAACGTAGATCCACACATTGGCCTTGACTGGGATCCGCAAGGAACTCGTCGAGCCGGAAGACCTAGAACAACGTGGAGGAGAGCCCTATTAGCAGAGGCCGCAACAACTGAAAGATCCTGGGCGGAGGTGAGAACTGTCGCACAAAACAGAGTCCGCTGGAGGCTAGCTGTTTCCGTCCTATGTCCCATGAGGGATTAAAGGAGCATAAAGAACGAAGAAAGATCTCATTCCGAGGTTGACCCCTTCTTTGGATTATTTGACTGGACTGTAAATAATAAAAATATGTTCGTTATTAGTGTTTTCTATTTTGCTTATTTCGGGGGGCTTTACACAGCTAACCGAAATATAAGTATAACGCCAACAGCTATACAAAGTAGTCTTCCAGGTTCATTGAAACTCCGCATTCAAACCCAGATTATATCTTTTCCCTATATGTATTTATTTTTTTACTTTTATTCTTTTTTGTATATCAGAGAGCCTTGGCCGAGATCCCTCAATCACAACCCAGATTTTTTTTTGTAATAATGTAATTAATAAATTAATATGGAGCTCTGGCAAAATGTATTTATAGCATAATTAATTAATAACTAGAGCAATTGTATATGCCACCTCCGTGTATGATGCTGGGTTATAAATTACAAGGTGATGTTGTAGTCCACGTGTCACCTATAAGTGGCACAATTAATGAAAGGGAAATTAATGAGGTGAGATACAAATAATAAATAAATGCATTTTTAACGTTACTTAATCAACATGAAAAACTCGATTGCATATGTCGATGTTGGGTTGTTCGGTAGGCTTTATTTGGGCAAAATTTATAAGTGTAGAAAGTACGATGGTTCTCTGTTTTCTGATATTTAAGGCTATATTAAACGGAACGCTGTGCTATTATATAGGTTCAGAGAGGACAGTTTTTCTCGATTGCACAGCAGTTGGACCCATGGGTGACGGCAGGATTATATGTAGGTAGTTCAACTATATATTAATTGACTGTGTCTATTTATGTTAGAGCGAAGATATTAAGGGGTTTTTCGATTTATTAAATTTAAAAATATTCGTTTCTAATAAAATGGTCCTATAATGTTCTTATTTTGTTTGAAAGAGTGTATAATTTTCCCAATATTTAAATCGGGCATTAAATCGTCGATTTCCACTTATCGAGGCATTATCAAATCTAATTGTATTCCATATTATATGAGAATCTGGTAAAACATAAATTATATAATTTGGTGAAAGAATTTATTACCCCCGCTGAACATGGTTTTATAACCGGCCGTTCACCGCCACAAACCCTATTTTTGTTTTACACACTTCATCTCTAACTCGGTAGAGTATGCTGCCCAAATAGATGTTATTAGCTTATATATTGTGAAAGCTTTTGACATCATTACACACGGCTTATTAATTCACACACTTAGAGCTCCTGGTTTTCACTTAATGTGTATTTAATTGGATTCGATCTTTTATACATAACAAAAAATCAAAGTAAAAGTAAATGGATCAATCTCTCGTACATTCATAGCAAGATCTGGAGTTCCTCAAAGTAGTCACCTTAGGCCTTTGTTGTTCATTCTCTTCACCAATGGACATTGTTAACAGCATTCTCTTTTTAAAATGCTTACTGTATACGGATAATTTGAAGCTATGTCGTGAGGTTGTTAATGCTGTAGACTGTTTATGTATAGATTTGAACGCCCGAACCAATTGGTGCAGCTCCAACCATCTTGTGTTGAATATTAGTAAAAGTAACTGCTGTTATGTTCCCTTACCCACTGTATAACCTAAGCCTAGCTCGAATTACTGAACTGAATGACCTCGGTGTTGTATTCGATTCGAAATTAGCTTTCAATTCCCACATCAATTATATTATCTCGAAAGCTTTTAGGATGCTTGGTATTTAACTGATTTAAAAAAAGGGAGGTTCAGCGATAACGCTCATTTCCGGATTAGTGGTTTCGTCTATAAGCAAAAATGCCTTATTTAGGCTGAAGAGCAACCCGAAAGAGGTTAAAGAGCTGCCATTCCATCCAGATAAAAGAACTATTTGCTGCCTGAAATTGAGGACCGTGATATCCATGACATTTGGTTCTGTTGGTTTGTTGTTTAAGTTTAAAAAGGTCACTCTAAGCTTTCAGTTCAATTAGTTGTGAATTAGATGAAGAAATAGTTTTATTAAATAAAATAAAGTTCACATTAAACATTATGTATCATGGTAGCGTGTGGGTACAGTCTCCTGTAACGAAACTCGTTTAATTTTCTTGTTTTCAATATTGGAGCCACCACATATGTTTAAACATGGACAAAAGATTTGTACAGTAAACTATTTATTCTAGCGTAAACAATTCCATGAAAACGGAAGAAAAACCTGTTAAAATATTGATTTTGAAAGAACAGATTTGAACAAAAAATTTCTATTATATAAATCCATACCTTGTAGCTTACCATATGTAGGTTTGAAAGAGTGTCTTTATGTACACAAAAAGTCAGATGACTGCATTGCATTCCTATTTCTGTCAAAACTGTATTATATCAATTGTAAATGTATTAACATGAAGAAAGTTGTATATGTATATTTATATACAATAGAGTTAATAATGATGGTCTACAAAAAATGCGGCAAACTTTTTATAACATCGGTCAGAATAAAACCGCGGCCAGGAATCAATTAACACCTTTTAGTGACCTGACAGGTTTGTGTAAATGTAATGTAGGTATTTTACAAAGAACTCATTTTTCTGCACCTTTTTCGTATAACGATTGTGATACCTATGTAGCTGAAGTAGGCTAGTCGGTGGGGCATTTTCATGACATTTTTGGTCCATAGGCGAGATTATTGTTGGAGTTGCCCCGTTTTAGGGTGTAGTTAAGCAACCTAAGTTTGCCCACAAATTGTTTGACCGCATATATTTTTAATTAGCTTATTGTGAATAAAATGGGCCAAAAATTCATTTTTAGCATTTTTTCCTTCTAAACCGACTAACATATAAAAATGAAAGTTTTTCTGTGTGGCTGTATGTAAATGTTTTATATACTCCGAAAACGCTCATCCGATTGGAAAGAAATTTTGTATATATAATGTAGATTTTTGGATACGGTGAGTTTTCCTACTTAGTCTACTTTGCTGTAGTGTACTAATATGGTAAAACCCGAAACTTTTGCATGGGAGATACTCTTCAAATTACTACTAAAGAGCTCAGATCCATTTTATATCGGTTTTTTCTTTCGGAAAAAAATACGATTCCCAAAATTCCAGATCGATAGGAGGTGATTTACATGTAGTTGCTGTTAAATTTTGTTTAAAAACAGATTTTTCGCCAAGCACGCGGTTCTTTGAGCTTGGATTGATGTAGCTTTGGCTGCATGTGCCTGATTTTATCAATATATGGCTTAAATAAAAGGTCTCGAGGCCAATAAGACAACAAAATCGGGTCATAGTGTAACTTCCTCCAATAATGTTAGAATTATGCTGATTTTAACAGTACAAAATTATGAACAAACATGTTGATGTGCGTTTAATATTCAATTTAAACTAGACGAATTACATCAAAACATATTTATTTATGATTTCTTATAAAGATCTCGCGGGCCGGATAGAAACTTTACGCGCGCCTTAGCTGACCCTTAGGCCGGGGGAGTCAAGTACCGTGGCAGCTGGATACTGGAAGGTTTGCCCAGCTGGAATGTAGTGAGTTAGCCAACGAATGCCAGATTATAGAACCAGTTTATTTGAGCTAGTTTGGCTACCAGTTTAAATACTAATAACAAAAACTTTGCGCAAACCCCAGTAAAACGGTACCGTAGGCAAAAGGATGAAATGTCTTCCTTATCACACTGAATCCTACATATTCAATAGGATCTTACCTCAAAGATTAAGTTCTTTATATTTGTTCCAAACTATCAATGTTGCAATCATCCCTTATTTTTCTTTTTGCAGTGAGGTATCGAGCTCTTAGAAATCACCACACCTTAAATTTGTTGGCCATACCGCTTGAATAGGTTCGGCAGTCTACCTAGAGATTTGTCACTCAGCGAGGTTGCATCGTATAACGAGGCCTTTCGCCCTTCAAATCTTCAATAGCTGGTAACTCAAGGCCGATTCTCCGGCGACCAAGCCAGGTAGTACTACATACTTTCTACTAAGCTGCAGTCATTCTCTGTCATCGCTTCTTGAAATTCACCAAACCATACGTGGATTGCCATTATTCTGTGTATTCATTAGAGTTTGATCCCTTAGAGCTCTTTGCACTAAAGTGATGAGTGACTGAATAGTCGGGTTCGTACCGATTAAAACAGTTCGAATGTCCTGTCTGACCAAGCTGTTCTCCTCTTATTTCCCCGCGAAACTCTGATGGCACGAGACTTACATAAGCTTCATGTTACAACTCTGCTTGAAAAAGATCATCTAAAAAACTACAGGTAGTAGTGTACCATTCGAAGTAGTATTTTTATTTTCCCATTGTCACGATTTCTTCATAATCTGAGGTCGTATAAAAGAAACGTTTGCAATATCATCTTGAAAAACTAAAATTTAGCCACTTTCAATCACGCCGGATCATAACAGGATACTTTTCAAGGTGTCGTTAGAACATCATAATAAAAGTCCTCACAAAATTCAGCTCTTATGAATTTTTTTAGTGTCAGTAGTGAAGTTTAACCAGTTTGAGGATCAAAAAATATAGAAGTGAATATTTACTCACCAACAATTAAAAACTATCAAGCAAATTATTATTAAAAAAATTATAATCATAAAAATATTCTATCGCAATTACTTTGAAACAATTCACGAAAAAGCACTTCTCTTTTGTCAGGAAACAATGTGTCCACTATTATCGTTAATACGACGAAGCGCCATTCCAGACTGATTGAAGAACCATATTTTACCCAATTTAAAGCGTGCTAAAGTAGAGACCTTCGACCGCCATTGAAAAGCTTTCCATAGTAAATTGGATCAACGTAAATAAATTCACGCGCCACTATGTCTGGCAGACGTAGGGAATGTGGCGTGGATGTCTAGTAGGAGATGAGTTCTAGAAAAAAAAAATATCAATCGCAGCTGACGGAAAGATTGGTTCCCAGCCGCTGGTAAGACGTGATTGGATATGATAAGACGGGGGCATTGTATCAATAAAGGTATAAACACGGGATCAAAACTTTCCGTAGAATCTATTTAGAAGTTGTTACTGCCGCATTAATTAAATAGAGTGGCAGCAAAAGCGTGTTAATGCGATTTGATTTGTTTTCTGGGAGAATTGCTCACAATAAATCTGGCAGAGTGTCAATGTTTTGTCAAACATTTTCAGCTTATATCTGGGAGATTTCGTTCAGCAATTTATTATACCATTTAAAAGTATATTCTTAATTTTTTTCGAATGACTCAAACATTCTTATTCTGCTTGAATATATCCGAGAACTGCTTCATGAGGTAGGAATGTTTAAAAAACGTCTCAACCGTACCTGGAAGAGATTGTTTGATATCAGGTGAGTATTTTCAAAAGAATTGGGTTTTGGGTTTCCATTTTAAGTGTTTTTTATTTCTAGCTAAGTGTGACAGCAGTAGTAACCTTATTTATGTACACATAACTGGGTCGTCGTATTAGTATGCCCAAATTCTATAATAATATAACTCGTAACCAAAGAACTGTACATTATCAAAGAAAAGTGACAATGTAAAGGCCGAATTGAGGTTAGAATACACTACATTATATAATACTATCGCATTAATAAACACTACATTTAGAGGTACTTTTTCAACAAAAAAAAAAAATAAAACTAAAGCGGGTGTTCGAATTCGTGTTGAGCGTGCTGAAGCGCCGCTGTAATTGTCAGAACTCACCAAAAAGAACAATTTTTTCGGTAACTACTGAAAATCCCGGGATGAACCGCAATCTCCTGAAACTGGAGGACGTAGAAAACAGTTCCCCGTCCCGTGCCGTGCCGATCCAAGGTTTGAAAAATTTGTGTTGATTGTAAAGGCTAACGTAATTTTTGCACGATTTTTAAAGGTTGCCGGATTTTGACAACTGATGTTTTGTTGAAAAGCTATCCCTGTGCAGAATTCAAAGAAGATCACTTCATTTAGAGCGCGTCTCATTCCACCAAGTTTATTAGTTATTAGAAAAACTTATCTATTTAAGGTCTTTCTGACACTTAGCCGAAGTTTTTTCATTTAAACAAAAAAAGGGCGAATGTTATGAAAATTTTTTCAAAGCCTTTTTTCGTCAATATTCTTCTTTCGGTACCTCAAAGAAGTAGAATTTTTCGTTCGAGCGGTATCGTGTAGGTACAAAAATCACGAACGTCGTTTAAACGAAACAAAACGGTTCAACCGCATTTTATAAAAATCTTTTAACCGCATTTTATAAAATCTTTTAAGAGTTTGAGAGACGATTTACAAATCTCAATAATCTTCAATCATTTTCGAATTTATTTCATTATCTTTTGGAGAATTCGATAACGAGGATATTTTATCAAATCTAACTCATACTTTTCAATTGAATTCATCTAATATAGAGTTAGAAATAAAAATACAATCAGATATAATTCTGAAATCACGTGCAAATGAAAATAATTTTTCGAATTTATTACCCGAAGAAAAATATATTTTATTGAGATCGGTGTCAATGACGAGGATATTTACATCTTTTGGTTCCATATATTTATGTGAAGCGTTTTCTCAAATGAAAAACAACAAATCGCAATTTAGGAGTTATCTGACTGATGAGCACTTAATGGCATCTATACGTTTGTGCATCAGTGATTACAAACCTAACTTTAGAAGTCTTGTTGATGAAACGGAATGTCACGCATCTAGATCACAAAATTAATCTAAAATAAATAAGTACATAGCATAAAATAGTTAATGCAACGTATTTAATAAAGACGTTAATACAATTTTTATTTGTTTTTAATTTAACCCATTTTTCGAATCGCGCATAAATAAGAAAACTGTCGATCATACCAGTATTAAGTTTGCCCAACCCTAGTGTAGAACAATTAATTTGAAGAAAGAGAGCGTGTTTTTCCGGAATTTCATTGGCGAACCTCACCTAAAAAATTCGCGAGAGTAAAAAAAACGGGGTTTTTGTTAACAAAACAAAAAGTTGAGCTTGAATCTGAAAAAGTTAAATCAGAAAGTTCTAGGTATTAAAATTATCTTTCGATTGATGTGTTATGAAATATTGAAAAACCGTTAAAAATCGCGTTCTTTTCATTTATGTTTTACTTTTTAGTAAAGAAACCTAGAAACTTTTTACTCGGTGAAAATATTGCTTTTGGCTAGTTGAAAATTCATATTTTTTTGGCTCGAAATTTTTAAAAATATTCGTCAAATTCTCTTTTTTATAAAAAAGGCGTTTTCGTAAAATCGTTCGTGTACAGCTCTCCAATATCGTAGAGTAATTTTTTGAAGCCCTATTTCTTCGTTAAGAGTTGCACTATCATGCACAGTTATTTAAATTTTATATACCAAAAATGCCACCTCAAAAAAGACAACATTTTCAGGTTAGGTCTTTTTGCTGCAATTTTTTTATTTCATTATTTTTCGACACTATTTATTAAAAATTAATATTTTTTTTACAAATTTAAAAATAAAAGAAATTAACCGTACGACCGTCTACAGGGCAGGGTTAATGACCAAGCCTTTTTCCTATATACCATACGAGTTGTATTCAACGAGGGGTTGAATGTAGAACTTGTAGATAGTGGCTAAGGCAGCTGGCTGAAGGAGGAACTTGCATCTCTTAAGGAATCCGAGGCATTGATACGCTTGTTTGGCGATTTTGTATGTATATGTGACATGGATAGAGTGACGGAAGTTAAGAGATGGGTCAGCTGTAGGTTAGCCTCGCCACTGAAATAGAGGCAAGGCCGGTACAGGTTTTGGTGGAGATAAAGCAGTACTTTGTTTTTGATGCCTTAAATTCGATACGATTTTTGCGGCCCCAGTCAAGAATAAGTTTGATGTCCGCGTTAAGAGAGCTGGAAATGAGTTCACGGTCTGAAAGACAAGGTCTGGAATTTCCTTGTCTATCTTTTTCGTAGGAGTAACGCAGATTACTGACATCGGCGAAACTGCGGAGTAGGTTGGAGTGGATCGTTAATGAATATTAGAAAGAGAGCAAGTGAGAGGATCGATCCATGGGGAAAGTCCGTCGAAATGGACTATGGGTTGGATTCGACGTCATCAAATACTACATTGATTGATTGATTGATTGAACAGCCAGAAAGAAAGCTCTCAATCCAGTTCGTAAGAACTGAGTCGATGCCAATAGGTTGAAGTTTAGACAGCAGAGCGGGATGCCACACTCTGCCAAAAGCCTTAAAAATATCTAGAGTAACCTGACCAGACTCACTGTAGCTATGGATGCTTCGGTATAGATGCTCGGTGAAACACACAAGAAGGTCGCCAGTAGACCTTTTTGGTCTAAAGCCGTACTGCCTGTCGTGTATAATTTGGTAAGATTCTAGATATTTTATCAGCTTTCTATTAATTATTGTCTCCCTGATTTTGGAGAGAACAGAGCTATCGGGCGGTAGTTTAAAGGGTCGCTGGCTTCACCTTTTTTTGGGAACGGGCTGAAAATGAGCTAGTTTCCAAGAGTTGGGATAAACTGCGGAGAAGTATCTATCTATCTATCTATCTATGTGCCCCTTAATCCCTCGTGGGACATAGGGCGGAAACAGTTGCCCTCCAGCGGACTCTGTTTTGCGCGACAGCTCTTAGCTCTGACCAGGATCTCCCAGTAGTTGCGGCCTCTGCTAGTAGGGTTCTCCTCCACGTTGTTCTAGGTCTTCCAACTCGACGGGATCCTTGCGGGTTCCAGTCAAGGGCCTGTTTGGCTAGATTTTCGTTATCGCGTCGCAAGGTGTGGCCAACCCAATTCCATTTCCTTCGCCTGATTTGGTCGTCTATCCTTTCTTGGCCGGCACGGCGCCATAGCTCTTCATTTGAAATTCTATCTTGCCAGCGGATTTTTAGGATACGACGTAGGCATCTGTTTATGAAGACTTGTAGGCGCCCTGTGATGAATTGGGTGACTTTCCATGTTTCGCAACCGTATAAAAGAACTGCCTTAACGTTGGAGTTGAACAGCCGCAATTTGGTGTTGGTTGAGATCTCCGTTGATCTCCATATGCGGAACAAGCATGCATATGCGCTTCGTGCTTTATTTATTCTGGAACTGACGTCTTCTTCTGCACCACCATTTTCGGTAATAATACTACCGAGGTAGCAGAATTTATCTACCAGTTCCACGTCACGGTTATTCAGCGCAGTTCGTTCAAGTGTGTTTGCATTTATCCGCATTTCTTTGGTTTTATTCGGATTCAGCCTTAAGCCTGCTAGACTACTTTCTGTTGCCAAATTGTTTAACATGTTTTTTAGCTCCTGATGTCTGTGGGCCAGCAAACAGATATCATCTGCGTAGTCGAGGTCCTTAAGGCGATCTAGCAAACCCCACTGTATGCCGCCTGTTCTACTATCTAGAGCGCCAACAAGAATGTCATTTATTACTATAAGAAATAGTAATGGGGATAGTAAGCATCCTTGTCGTACTCCTGAACTCACCTCAAAGCTGTCGGACAATTTTCCGTTATGGAGAACTCTGCATTTGGAATTGTTGTATAGGGCTTTTATCAATTCTATTATCTTATCCGGCAGTCCACGTCGCCGTAGTGCCTGCCATATAAAGCTCCTATTAACCGAGTCGAACGCTTTCTCATAATCTACGAAAGCAAGGTAAAGGGGGGATCGGAATTCAGTAGACTGTTCCACTATTATTCTTAAGGTGTTGATGTGATCTATACATGAACGGCCCTTCCTGAATCCGGCCTGCTGCCTTCTAAGCGTTTGATCTACTGCCTCTCTTATTCTTGATAGTATAGTGTGGGACAAGATTTTACCCACAGTAGGTAATAGACAGATGCCTCTCCAGTTGTCGCATATTGTTAGATCCCCCTTTTTGGGTATTTTGACTATGATACCTTCCGTCCAATCCTCCGGAAAGGTACAGGTGTTCCATGCTAATTCGAGGATTGGCTGAAGCGCATCTGCTATGAGGCTTGAGTCGGCTTTCAACAATTCTGGCGGGATGCCATCTTTTCCAGCTGCTTTACCATTGGCCATCGCATGAATTGCGGTTACTATTTCCGTCTTGGATGGGGCCCGGGTGTTGATTCTTATCGGCTGTGCATTGTTGCTGTTTTCCTGAGGTTCCTGTGTGAGTGAGCCATTCAGGGCGGCGAAGAAATAATCTCTCCATCTTTGGAGCTGCTCCTCGTCGCTGCACAGCAGCCTTCCATCCGCACTCTTAACGGCATGCTTTTTAGTAGAGTGCTTTCCCGAGAGCTGTTTAGTAATTTGGTACAGCACTTTACTGTTGCCTGTGTTTGCCGCGTTTTCCGCTTTTTCTGCGAGCTCGTTTATCTGCTGCCTTTTATCACGCCGGACACTTCTCTTTACCTCTCGGTGTAATTGAGAGTACTCCCGTTCAAGTTGGTGACGTCTATCCGGGTCGCTTGTAGAGTTTATGTTATTTTTGAGGGCCCTCCTGCGTTCTATTTTTTGCCAGGTTGTGTCCGAGATCCAATGTTGCATGTTTCTCTGGACATAACCGATGCTCGCTTCCGCAGCCGTCAATATAGCGCCCTTTGTTGTACTCCACAGGTCTTCAATATTTGTGTCGTCAGAAACGGTTTGCTGGTTTAATATTTGCTGCAGGTTTCCAGCAAATTCTCGCTTTTTAGCGCTCTCCCGCAAGAGGTCAACGTTAAACCGTCTACGGTTTATAGATTCACGTTGAAAGTTTCTGATTGCAGCGATTCTAAGGCGAATAGTTGCTACTACCAAATGGTGGTCGCTTCCAGTGTCCGCTCCCCTGAAGCTCCTGACATCTTCCAGAATGGTTCTCCATCTGCGGCTGACGGCCACATGATCTATCTGATTTCTCGTTCTACCATCGGGCGATACCCAGGTCTCTTTATGTATCTTCTTGTGACAAAAGTAAGTTCCACCTACCATAAGTTGATGGGAAGAACAAAAGTCAACGAAAAGCTCACCATTGCTATTGGTAACTTGGCTTAGGCCTTGTTTTCCAATTGTTTGTTCAAGACCGGTGTTGTCGTGACCGATTTGTGCATTTAAGTCACCCATTAATACAATGATGTCTCCCCTTGGAATAGAGCGAAAAACCTCATTCAGTCGCATGTAGAACTCGTCTTTGATGTCATCTTCTGCGTCTTCGGTTGGAGCATAGCATTGAACTACCGTAGTACTTCTTAGCCTGGTACGTAGGCGCACGGTAATAATCCTCTCAGAAACTGGTGACCAGCTAATGAGGCTAGCCCTGGCTTCTTTGGTGAGTTTTACGCCAACACCACTCCTACGGCTTTCAGTTTCATTTCTCCCAGAATATAAGAAGGACTCGCCATTTGGGCAGATATGTTCCCCCGCATCGGGCCATCTGGTCTCGCTCAGTCCCATGATCTTGATTTTATATCGATTCATCTCGTTGAGGACTTCATCCAGCCGTCCCTCAGCAAGCATTGTTCTCACATTCCATGATCCGATTCGTGTCCTTGTTCGAAAAGCAAAGGTCGTCGTCGTGTTGTCCATCCGGTTCCGAGGCACTGTTTGCCGATTCGTAGCAATAGTGTTTTTTATGGGAGCGGGTTGCTAACCCTCAGCCCAACCGACTTAAAAGCTCTGTTTTGTGGCGCAGAGAGCTCGCCATTCGCCCCTCTCCCGTTAGCTCCTTCCGAAGAAGTACCCCAGGGGGCACCGCGGGGAGGTGGGATTAGGACTTGCTAACAGGTCTGCTTGGTGTTTGATTGCAGTGGATCTCTTCGGATTTTAATAGAAGTGACAAATCGGGTGTCACCACTTTCCGAGATCTTTGTTAGCCGTTCGCCCCCCCATGAAGGAGAAGTATGACAGGGCAAAAGTTTGAGCAAAATTATAGCCAACTAAATTATTTGTTGCCACCCTGTGGGATTGAATCGCCAACTTGACTGCTAGGGGCGACATTAGAGCTGTTTGAAGCTGCAATAAGAATCTGCGCACATACCTAGATGATGATTAACTCCGATTGAAAAACATTCGAGCGAGTCAGAAAGGCCACGGATATTTTGCTCCACTATTCCCATTCTGGATTTCGGAACCGGACGTGTACCAAAACGTCGTACTTCTTCTAAAGAGGGGCTTCCTGTACTGTCATTCTAATCGGCTAAAGATAATCGCCATAAACGGTTTGTTGAAGTCCAGACTGGCAGGAATGGTTTCGGCTCCAGGCTTAGTTCTTTGAGAGTCGATAGATGATCCATAAGGCCTGCGGGCTAAAAGAAGAATAGCCTCATTTATGAGGCTATTAAATGCTGCGCCCCTATCGGAGCTTCCTTCTTCACTACAAGGTTCAATAGGTATGCTTTCACCTCGTGCAATAACAAGATAGGCGAGCCACTATCATGGTGATGGTAGACAGAACCCTTTTATTTGATCTTGCCCCACCCCACCAGTAGCACGACAGAAATAAAGGGTGTCCCTTGAGCTTACGTTATCATAGTATTAATAGCATCAAGGTACTGATGAAAGCAATTGAATTTTTTCAGAGGACGAGTAAGAACCAGTTTTACCAGCATAGTGTAGATTTATAGCACATGATAATTGTAACTCGTAGACTTTGAGTTTTGCAAGAATCCAAATATTGACTTAATTTAGCAAACATGCTACCGTTACATACACCTTATAAGGTAGCAACTTCACTAATTAAATCGAAAGAATGAAATTCCAAAAATCAACATTCACCACGAGTTTGTCGAATTCTTGTTTGCTTTGCAATAGATTTTGTCATACTTTCCAACCTTACAAAAATTTCCTCTTTATGTACACACAGTTGGATGTATGTTAAGTCTTCCTCGCCAGATTCGATGAAATCATTTCATCAAATTAGTCCACCAACATATACCTTCAAAAATGGTGTAGATTTTTGTGACTTTTAATTGTTTTCTTTTGTACGAATATTTGCATCTTATAATTATGCAATCTAATACTACAGTAGGTTGTGACCTTCGCACCGAGTACAATTTGTTCAAAGATAAGTTGAAGGAAATTATGAAAAATTCGCAAAAACAAGATCAAAGTCCTTCAGGTGATACAAAGTGGGCGACTTTCTCGGAATATGCGTCGTCAACATCAATACACGGAATACAATATATTGGTGAAAATGGAAGGTCTCTTCTGGAAAGGTTTGTTCTTTCAATTACATTTCTTAGAAATGATCTCAAGTTTTATTTTAGAGTATTTTGGTCGATTGTTATAACAATTTCTGTTTGCATATGTGTGCACATGATCTCGAATACATGGAATAAGTGGAATGATACACCTGTAGTGATAAATTTCGATAACAAGGAATCACCAATTTGGAGTATTCCTTTTCCAGCTATAACTATTTGTCCTGAAACGAAAGTGAAATCAGACATTTTTAATTTTACAGACGCAATTTTAAAAATTTTAGATTATGGGAAAACTGCCCCAAATTCAGATGAAATTCCTGAGAATTTGCTGACAAGTGATGAGTGAGTCAATCACATGGATATCGCCAAATTGTTACTAACTGTTTAATTTGTATTTTGTAGAAGTGTTTACCTGACTGCTTTATTCCAAGTTTGCTTACCCAATTTCTTACCCATGAGCAAATTCAATAGCACAAAAGTTGATTTGCCATCAATTTTGAAGAAAATGGCACCTAAGTGGAAAGAGATCGTTGTTGATTGTGAATGGAATGAAAATGTACCTTGTGAGGAAAATTCAGTTGTTCCCACAGTAACAGAAAATGGCATTTGTTTCACTTACAATGGATTCCATCATAATCAACTCTATCGGAAAGAATTGTAAGGACTTCTTTCATTGTTCCTTATGTTAATACTCACCCCAATATTATCATTTTGCTTAGTGAAAATATAACTGAAGTGGCATACGACTGGACTTATAAACCTTCTCATTGGAATATTGAAGATGGATATAAAAGTGGTATTACTAAAGATATCTTCCCAAAGAGAGCACTAAAAGCTGGAGCAAAATCTGGATTGAGTTTATATTTAGCTTCAAAAATAGAACATCTGGATTATCTGTGTAGTGGAACCCTGCAAGGGTTCAAGGTAAGTTGGTATTTGTTTATTTTATCCTTCAAACCAGTTTCTTAATATTTTCTTTGAATCAGAGTCGTGAATTTTGTCATGTATTGAGTAATGTCTTTCAAGGATTTTAGTTGACATTAAAGGTGCTCGAGCTTAGTTACAACAATTTTCTTAGTAGCGTAAAAGTTTGAATTTTGAGACAAACGATAAGTCTACATCTGTCGTCTAAGATAAGTCTACTTCTCTCAAAAGATTTCTTCTTCGACTAAAAGATATTACATATTGCCAAACAACCTTCCACCGTCGGTACAACAGCGATTTTTATCACTAAGTTACTTGTGATCTCTTTGAACACCAAAGGGTTGCCGTTAAAGTATTTCGTTGAAACCATTGTTTCTTAGCATCAACTAGGAGATCCTGGACGGAGCTGAGAGATTTCGCGTAAAACAGAGTCCGCCCAAGGGGGATTGAAGGAGCATATGAAAAATTATTTCGAATGTATATTGTTTTCTTTATGCAGGGTGTCCCCACCTGAAGTTACAAAGCGGCCGGCTGTGAATAGGCGTTGGATAGACGAGCAAAATATCGTACGGCAGGGGGAGGAGTTCTTAATGGTTTAGCCGCTAGGGCGTTTTGAAATTTTTTTGGTAGAGTTTTTTTTTTTTATGTGATAGACTAGAGACTTAGGGAAAGTCCCCTTTGTACTGTTCGACAATCTATTTTTTTCCTATAGAATGTGGAACAGCAGCTCTAGCCGGAAGATGAGAAGTAGAGAGATAGAAGTAGGAAGGAGCTGCCACAACCTAGCCGCGATATATTTTTTATTCCACCTACCCAACCATTTCGCGACTCTGGCATCGGGGCATTTGAGAAACAACTCGCTGGAGTGTTATGCCTCCTGAAACGAGTTGAATCTCTTCAACCAACCGGTGGCATGCGCTTGGTGGAGCGGGGAAAGACTAGCGAAGGCTATGACAGGAGGAATCAGGAATGTAAAGAGGGGAGAAGAAAGAAGGAAAGTTATGTGGGTGGAATAGGCGAAGGACCGTGGGGCTGGCCGGGATTCGAACCCGGGACCTCTGGGATAGTAGTCAGGCGCCTTACCCCTAGGCTACCGAGGCCCCCACTGTATATTTGTAACCTTGTGACCTACTTTCATGAATAAGGAAGGAACTAATAAGGAATGACTCCCACCTACCTAAAACTGTAAAATCGAAGGTCCTACACGACCAATTTCCAGAGGAAAAATCGCAAATATCGCCTCACGTAATTTATTGATGACCCGTAATGGATTTATTATTCTGGCCCCTGTGCTGGAAGTCGAGTCGTCACGACACTAAAGCCGTTTGAGTTGAAGAAAGTGTCGTTTTCAGTCGATTAAAGACTTTATAAGTACAGAGGCCTAAACTCAACTTAGCATTTCCACTGTCTGAAAGTCGTAATTGAACTGACACTGACACTGCACTTGTTTCAACTCAAACGACTTGTATCGCGACGAATCGACTCTCAGCACAGGGGCTTCTTTCTGGCTATTTTAAGGTGTACCGTCTCCTATCTATGGGCAATATGCATTGAACAAGCCTTTCACTATGTTGATCTGATACTGCACAAAGATTTTTGTGAGGGTCCAAAAAGTCTATTTTAAAGATTTTGTCATTTACAGATATTGTTTGAAAAAAAAAAAAAAAAACAGTGGGTGTGTGTACTTATGTACACGCATTAGAAGTTATACTTCTTTGGCGTGATTTTAAGACTAATTCTTAATTTGTACACAAATATTTTATTGGATTCTTTCTATTTTCGTGGGTTGGAAGGTGCAAGCATTATGATGCCGACACGCTAAAGCTGCCGGTTATACTGTATTCTAATCCTAACTAAAATCCCCAACTAGTTGGGTCATTAGGCCTAATTACAATTATCTTAAGATGGGCTTAAGATGCCTCATGAAATTCTCTTAAGACTGGCTAATTTTTTACCAAAACGTAATGAATGTTAAGCTTAATATGCGTCGCAAAGCGGGATTAGCATTTATTTACCTGATAATACTACTGGTACTTCTAAGCCCAACTCACTTCTTTTTTGTTCATTTCCGCCTTAGCTTCTGATTGAGGAATTTAGCCTCTCCTCCACTTTAGTCAGTCGATCAAACGATCGTACCATTATAGTCTAAGACGTTCGTTGCTCTTAGCCGTGCCTTTAGCTGTAGGTTACAGTGCAGCAGTTTGCTCGGCTAATCTCCGGCAATCCTCTGTCACAATGAGGAATTCCAGGCGTTGCGTAGACTCATTTTGCCGGTATGCTCTCGTAACTCACCTGTGGGCTCATCGATCTTGGGTACATTCATTCTACTTCCTTTGCCACTACTGAAATAAACGCCACTTCCAAATTCTGTTCACTTCCCTAGCTTCTTCTTTTAGTCGTTACTCAATTAAATTGAGTGGGTTAGGGTAATTGAAATATGATACGAAGAGTTTCATACTAAGGACATTAATGTATCGGCAAATACAGCATCAACGCTTCCAAAGTTTGAGTGACAACACTCCGAACCTGTCTAAACACCATCGTCGGACGCTTGACATTGGACATTCGTAGTTCGAGTAGCGGCCACACGATGCGTTCTACCATCAAACGTCCAACGTTGGAAAGTGCTCATAGCATCATTTAGAGCCGGCTGTAGCTGAAAACTAGGATAAGTAATTTATTTCCCTCCATAGCCTCTGGGTAAAAACCTCCTCACCCATAGACATCGTGAACGGACTTTGGCTACGAATTTTCATATGCCCATATAATAATAAACTTAATAGCTAAAGGATTGGAGTTGCAATGCTTCCCTCCTCTACCCCTTCGCCTATATCGTTCGCAGGCCGTATCAGAACATCAAAATTGGCAGCGTGCAGTAAATTAGGGCATGAGATAAAAATGCAGCACGCTGCAATCAAAAGTATTTCAATTGGCTCAGGCTGGTAAAAAGACAAGCAAAGCAGCGTGCTGCATGTTCATATCATGTCTTAAATTTGCAGTACGCTGCATATTTGAGGTTCTGATAGAGCCTCCAGCAAACCCATCGTAGATACAGGCCTGGAAGCAGCCGGTGCCGATCCTACATTTGCTTGAATGGAGGACATTTCTTCTCGTGTAATAACATAGTGGAGCCAAGTGTTTAAGTTTATTTTTGCAATAAAAAGTTGTAAAATATTGTATTGGTGTGAACCAATATGTTTTAATGGTTTAATTGTGAAGGTGACCAATTTTGTTTACAGTCGCTGTGGTTTTATCGAGTTATTTTAGGGCAAAAATGTTGAATTTGTGTGGTTAAAAAAAAGTTAAAAGTGAATTTAAAGTGATTAAAGCTTGTTGAAGAATAATTTTTAAAAATATTAAAGCAGAAAACTGTGTAGGAAAAAGTTCAAAATTTTTGTTATTCAAGTTGTGTGGTGGTACTTGCACTTATGTTTTAATAACTATTCCGTAATAATTTCTAACCATTTTAAATTCACTTTTAATTTCATTACCACATAAATCCAACATTTTTTCCCTAAATTAACCCGAAAAAACCACCATGAATGTAAACAAAACTGGTCACCTTATCAATTTCATTCAATTTATTCACTCGGATCACTAACCAACTTATCACCGGTAATACACCTGCAGTAAAAAATGTTAAAATACAATATTTTGCCACTTTTTACGAGTTAAAAACTTGGCGAGTCTATGATATTACACTACGAGTTAGAGAAATTGCCTTCCATTCAGTAAAACCCCTCATCCACAAACAGCACACAATAAACACTACGAATCTTCCTTTCCTATGCCCACGAAAAAACAAACATACGCTTAGCTGATGACTCGAACATGAAATTTATTTCCCTCCATAGCCTCAGCATAAAAACCCCCTCACCCATCGACATCGTGAACCGGCATCGGCTGCGAGTTTTCATATGCCCATAGTAAAATCACGGTATTCAGAAACAAGGTAATGTAAAAGACTGTATACCGTATACGGTATTTTAGTGCCGAGGTCACGTGGGGGACACTTCCCATATAAAATCGAAGCTGTTGTTGTTGTTTCAGCATTACGGCTGACGTCACCAGGCGCCCATTTTTTACGGTATTCGAAGCTGGCGTCGCTTTTACATTACCTTCGTTTGCTGTATACCGTGCATAATAATGATAATCCCAGTGCGCATGAAGAATGGAAGTTGAAATGCTTGCCCTCCATTGCCTCCACCCCTTCGCCCATATCCTCAAGTTGCGTTGCGTTGCGAATTCGTCAAAATTCACTCTCATAATATTTTTCAAAACGCGCCTAAAGAAGTATAACTTCAAAAGTATTCAGAAAAACATAACACCGTTATAAAACGTCAAAACGTAACACCTTTATAGAAATCGTTGTGTATATGTTTTTTAGGTCACTGATCAAGGGGTTTCATTTAGATCACTGATCAATATGGTCGTCACTCTTGAAAATGCGATAAACACCGCTTCTTAAGGTAGACCACTTCTTAAGGGAACCTCGGTAGCTTAGGGAGTAAGGAATCTGGCAACCATCTCGGAGGTCCCTGGTTCGAATCTCAGCAGCCCCCCTGACCTTCGCCTTTTCCATTTTCCACCTACATAACTTTCCTTCTTTCTTTTTCCCTCTTTATATTCCTGATTTCTCCTGCCATAGCCTTCCCTAGCCCTTCCCCCTCCACCAAAGCGCATGTCATCGGTTGGGTGATGAGACTCAACTCGTTTCAGGAGGCATAACATTTCAGCGAGTTGTTTCTCGATGCCACCATGTCAGAGTCCTGATAGTAATGGTTGCATAAGGTGGAATAAGAAAATATCACGGCTTAGGTTAGGTTAGATATGGCTGAGCTGTTGGTTTACGCTCATACACTTAGGCCAGAAGGTTAGGCCCATTGTGATGCCATAGTGATCCCTCTTTCATCCTGATGTTAAAATGTCGTATCTTCGCTAAAACCATCTCGAGGGAGTAATGAATCTTCTAAGTTGCGGATCCCAATCTTCGAGATTTCCGCAAGGGTGCTTCGAAAGGGTTCGTCAAATGTGGTTAGCCTTATTCTGCTTACAGAGGAGATGTAGTACACTTTCTGCCTCTTCCAGATTCTTACAGCTTGCAGAAATCGTAGGTGACCTAAGCGGGTCGCATGAGTCCCTAACTATAACTGAGAGGTCTAATCTCCCGAGGATCAGTAGTGAGTTGGTCCGCCTAAGATCATAAGAGAGCCAGGTTAATTTGACTAAGGTGCATTTATTAAGATCCTTCCAGTGATTTTTGCTTGTTGCATTGTGTGTTGCTTGCATCAGAGTTTAAAGGTGGCCCAAGGCATACCAACTCTTTCCTAGGAGAGTATCGGTGGTGCCTACCCTAGCCAGTTCGTCAGTTTTATGTAAATTCGTATCCAACGTGCGGCCAGCCTTAGTCGAACTCTTTTCATTTAAACAAAAAAGGGCTCTACCGAATGACATGATTTTTTTGACGTGACAACGTGTTATAAATCGATGAGTGTAGGAAGTCATAAGCGCAAAATGTTCCGTCCCGTTCCCGTCGCTAAGTAGTGGTGGAGATTTGCGCTAATGACTTCCTATACTCATCGATTTATAAGACGTTGTCACGTCAAAAAATTGATATTGTAGTAATAGTAACAGGGGTTTTTTTTTTTTTTTTTTTTTTTTTTCACAACATGTTTTCGTTAATATGCTTCGATCTGTTACTTAAATAAGTCGGTATCATTTTTCCTTTAACTGATACCGTGCAGGTACTTTAATCATGTCCATCGTTGAAACAAAAAAAACGGATCGATCGAATTTTATAAAAGAATCTTTTCAAATCATACTTTTGTTACTACTCTTCGAACGACATCTCAATAATGTTGATATCATTATTGGTTCGCGCGATATCGTGCAGTTAAAAAAATCACTCACGTCGTTTAAATAAAAAAACGACAACTGAATTTTATGAAAGTTGTTATCATGTTTGACCGCATGTCGCACATACACATACACGCAAATATACCTCTTGTACTGTATGTTGTATTGTGTCGATAATTCGACCAGGCTAGCAGAGCCCGCCTATTAATGTGAGTGACGTCCTAGGACTGCCTTATTTTACACGAATAAAAAAACTGAAGTGCTTATTAATTATTTATTTTATTTTATTTATATAAACACAGCGATTTCTGCAAGCTAGCTTATTGCTGTTATCGCTCGGAGCGAGCGTCAGGGAATCAATGCCAATCTTACGGCTATTTATAGCCATAATCGTTGTAAGCTTCGTTTACAAAATTATACGTTACATAATTATCCCTATATTAGTAATTAGTGGGAAATAAAAAAAAACTGAATATCACTTTCACTCTCGTCTAAAGGGCTGTAATATTATTTCCTTTCTCAAAAAACCGATAAAAGAAACTATCCTTACTAATACAGTAGAACTCCGATTATCCGAATCAATTGGGGATGGGGGCAATTCGGATAATCAAATATTCGGATAATTGGATATAGATTGGGAATCAAGCAAAAAGAGGTATGTAACATATTGTACATTGAAGAACAGAATTTATTAAGTTGTTATAAAGTAGGCCATGACTTCACGAAACGCAGCAAAGGATTTTTCTAATGCCGCGTACACACCGGGCCAACGAAGGCCAACGAATGGGATTCGTTGACGTTCGTTGGTTCTGTGTGGACGGTTTAGCGAAAGCCAACGAAGATTCGTTGGCGTTCGCTTGTAACCCGTAGCGTGTCGGTAACATCAAAGGAAACAAGCCATTTGAGCGAATGTGGTGTGGACGGGCATCGAAGTTTAACCAACGATTGACAGGCTCGAAGCCCGAAATTTTAAGAGTGTGACGTTTATGGATTTGGTTGCATTTTATAGAAAAGATATTTTTAGTGGCATTTAGGAAAATTAAATTGAAGCATGTTTCGTTAAGGTATATGAAACTAGATATAATGATTTCTTTGTCGTCATCCATAGCACCCTTCGATGCAATTAAACCGAATACCCGAACCAACGAACGTTTGCTAAACCAACAAATGCTTATGGACGTATCTCCGAACGCGAACGAACGTTCGGTAGCCTACGTCGAATGTCGTTGTTGGCCTTCGTTGGGCCGGTGTGTACGCAGCATAATGATACTTCAAGAAAAGAACAAAATGTGGGCATGAAAATTTAGCGACAATTTTTTACTATCGCCCCGAAAATCGATTCGGATAATTGGAGATTCGGTTAATTGGCGTTCGGATAATCGGCGTTCTACTGTATTATAAATGCGAAAGTAACTCTGTCTGTCTGTCTGTCTGTCTGTCTGTCTGTCTGTTACGCTTTCACGCCTAAACCACTAAACCGATTTTGATGAAATTTTCAACAGACATAGTTTAGACCTTGGAGACGGACATAGGCTACTTTTTTTGGAGAACAAAAGGGTTGAAGGGGGTGAAATGGGGTTCAATAAGTTGTAAGGGGATTTTTTTCTATTGTATAAAAAGTAACTGACTGACAGACAACGCACAACCTAAACCGCTAGAGCTAAAGGGCTGAAATTTTGACTGTGTATCCCTATAATGGCGTGGACATCCACTAAAAAGCGATTTTTCGAAATTCATCCCCTAAGGGGATGAATTGGGGTTTACCGAAACCGCTGGAGCTTTAGGGTTGAAATTTGGACACTGCATCCCTATAATGGCGTGGACATCCACTATAAAGCGATTTTTCGAAATTCATCCCCTAAGGGGGTGAAATGGGGTTTATCCAAACCGTTGGAGCTATAGGGCTGAAATTTGGACAGTGCATCCCTATAATGGAGTGGACATCCACTATAAAGCGATTTTTCGAAATTCATCCCCTAAGGGGGTGAAATGGGGTTTACCCAAACCGCTGCAGCTATAGGGCTGAAATTTTGATAGTGCATCCCTATAATGGCGTGGACATCCACTAAGAAGCGATTTTTCGAAATTCATCCCCTAAGGGGGTGAAATGGGGTTTACCCAAACCGCTGCAGCTATAGGGCTGAAATTTTGATAGTGCATCCCTATAATGGCGTGGACATCCACTAAGAAGCGATTTTTCGAAATTCATCGCCTAAGGGGGTGAATTCGGGTTTACCGAAACCGCTGAAGCTTTAGGGTTGAAATTTGGACACTGCATCCCTATAATGGCGTGGACATCCACTATAAAGCGATTTTTCGAAATTCATCCCCTAAGCGGGTGAAATGGGGTTTATCCAAACCGTTGGAGCTATAGGGCTGAAATTTTAACAGTGCATCCCTATAATGACGTGGACATCCACTAAGAAGCGATTTTTCGAAATTCATACCCTAAGGGGGTGAAATGGGGTTTACCCAAACCGCTGGAGCTATAGGGCTGAAATTTTAACAGTGCATTCCTATAATGACGTGGACATCCACTAAAGAGCGATTTTTCGAAGTTCATCCCCTAAGGGTGTGAAATGGGGTTCTTACAAACCGCTGAAGCTATAGGGCTGAAATTTGGACAGTGCATCCCTATAATGGAGTGGACATCCACTATAAAGCGATTTTTCGAAATTCATCCCTCAAGGGGGTGAAATGGGGTTTATTCAAACCGTTGGAGCTATAGGGCTGAAATTTTGACAGTACATCCCTATAATGGCGTGGACATCCACTAAGAAGCGATTTTTCGAAATTCATCCCCTAAGGGGGTGAAATGGGGTTTACCCAAACCGCTGCAGCTATAGGGCTGAAATTTTGATAGTGCATCCCTATAATGGCGTGGACATCCACTAAGAAGCGATTTTTCAAAATTCATACCCTAAGGGGGTGAAACGGGGTTTATCCAAACCGCTAAAGTTATAGGGCTGAAATTTTAACAGTGCATCCCTATAATGGCGTGGACATCCACTATAAGGCGATTTTTCGAAATTTATTCCCTAAGGGGGTTAAATGGGATTTACCCAAACCGCTGGAGCTATAGGGCTGAAATTTTGACAGTGCATCCCCTTAATGACGTTGACATCCACTAAAAAGCGATTTTTCGAAATTCATCCCCTAATGGGGTGAAATGAGGTTAACCCACACCACTGAGGCTGGAGGGCTCTAATTTTGACCGTGCATCACTATAATGATGTGGGCATCCACTTAGGGATGATTGAAATTTATCCCCTAAAGGGGTTAAATGGGGTTAAGCCAAACCACTATAGCTAAACGGCTGAAATTTTGACAGTGCATCTCTATAATGACGTGGACATTTACTAAGAAGCGATTTTTCGAAATTCATCCCCTACAGGGGTAAAATTTGGTTTACCAAACTACTCGAGCTACAGGGTTGAAAATTGGACAGTGCATCCCTATAATGACATGGACATCCACTAAGAGGCGATTACTCGAAATTCATCCCCTAAGGGGATGAAATGGGGTTAACCCAAACCTCTGAAGCTGAAAGGCTGGAATTTTGACAGTGCATCCCTATAATCACGTAGAAATGAATGACTCGAAATTCACTTTATTTAATATTCATTTGTGATTGCTTCATAATTTCTTACATCCACGTAAATAGGCGAACAAACTTAACGAACGTTCGTCAAACCCTAAAATGTCACTTTCCTTGATGACATATACATGCCAATCTACTTTAAAACTTGCAGATTTGTTGAGCAGAGGTGATATTCGCAGCAATTTGTTTACCATATTTATTAAAAAAATGCACTATAATAAACCCTTTTTAGGGATAATAACAGCTGACTTTTTTGTTGGTTTTTTTTAAGGAAAACATTGCACATAATAAACAGTTTTTAAAGGCGTTGCAAGGCACGCGGGTTTTATGCTAGTTATTTATAAAAATATAAATAAATTTGCTACATTTTATATGAAAAAAAAAATGGTTTTATTTATGGTGGTACATTTTCATAATGTACTAAGTCAATTACTTAGTACATTTTGAAATAAAATTTCATAGTAAAATTATGATACTATGGTAAATGTTTTCAGTCCTCAGAAAGTTCAGCCCAGCAAAAGAAAGAATAGTATTTTTCAAATCTTTATTTTTAAAATAAAAAAAAACATTAAAAAATTCAATATGAATACTAGCTATTGAAATTGATGGAAAATTCATTTGTATGACCCATTATACATCGGAATGAGTATGATTTGTGATAAATGTTTATGTGAATGCATAACTACTACGTCATAGATTGGAAAGCAACACAATATTAAAATTAAACAAAAATTGACTTAGTACGTTTTGGAATATCGCTCTTCAATTGTCAAATCAAATTTTCTTACAGTATTTCTCATAGTAGGTTTTATTACAGTGCTTCGCATACTACACTCCTCAAATTTGTGCTTAAAATGCTATTGGGACCTTTAAAATAAAAATACGTTGAAAATTTTGATTTCGATTTTCGGACCGATTGCAATAACTGGGAAGTTAATATGAAACATCACAAAAGTTTTTGTTTCCGATTTTTTCTTAAATTCGGTTAAAAATAAATTTGTAATGAAAACTTATTCCTTTCATTAAGATCCTTTTACATGTACCGGACGAAGCTGCTCAATCATCAAAAAAATTTATTCGAGTGCCATTAAATGAGGATGTGATTGTTACAATCAAACCAAAATTGATCAAGACTTCCGAAGTGTTAAGGGATTATGAACCGGAAAAGTGAGTTTTATAAAACATAAGTTATTATTTTTCAAACATATTGTTGTAAAAATATTTAGCCGAAACTGCTTATTCAGCAACGAAAGACCATTGCGCTTTTTCAACAACTATAATCAACACAATTGCCGCTTAGAATGTCTCAGCAATAAAACATTAGAAACATGTCAATGTGTTCCATTTTATATGCCAAGTAAGAATAAATTCAAATTATTAATTCAACTAAGTGTGTAAACAAAAATATTTATTTTGTAGGATCTAATGATACAAAAGTGTGCGATATTTCGGATTTTTCATGCTTCAAAAATGTTGAAAGAAATCTAATTCGAGACGAGGTTAATCAAGAACTTATCAACCTAAAGTCACAGCAATGCAACTGTCTACCGAGCTGCACGTCACTAGCATACAATATTGAAGTTTCACAAGCAGACTTTGACGTGTCAAAGGTCCTCGCTTTTCAAAAGTCTGAAACGTTGAAGTAAGTCATTCTTTTACATGAAGATTACCTTATAGTCTAGTGAACGGCAGATAGTCCACATTGCAACAAACCTTAAATTTTGCCCAGTAACTCTTTCATACGTATTGTGCATGATGGGGACGGGACTATGTAAGCCCGATCGCGGTAGGCTCAGAGTTACTCAGGTGTGACAGGTTTGAAAATCAAAATACCTTCAATAGTATTTCAACGAATCTGCCATTTGGGTATTTTAAAATATACTTCTATTGTTATGGGAAAATAACAGGGCTTAGTTAGTCCTCATCTCATGTGCAGTAGATATGAGAGAGTGGATGGACAAAATTTAAGGTTTGTTGAAATAGGTACTAACTGCCGTTCTGGCTCTGACACTATTATTATTATCAAGGGTTGGTAAAACTGTCTAGTGCCGCTTATCATGTAACTAACTCAGTTATGTTAATATTATCAAACTTTAATCTTTCTAATCTTTATCAACCGTCAACTATCACCCTCCAACTCACTTTACTTCGCCCCAACCCACAGTTAAGCGGCAATACCAGATAAGCTCGCTCTGCTCATTCCCCTCCTGTAGCCCCCTTCTACCTCTTTATAAGGATTCAGTTCGTTAGGTAGGATGTTAGCTACCCCTAATTTATTCAAATCATAAATATGGCTATATTGTTAGAGATGCTTATAATAAAAAGCTAAAACAAAATTCAAAGATAAATTAAAGCTCCCTGTATTCCAGTGTTAACCCCCCATTTGGAATCATTTATTGAATCATTTTATACGAAAATTAAAACAAAAAGCTAAATGAAAATAATAAATAAATTGTCATTTGGAAAAAATTAATTTCATTGAAAACTTTTCCCTTTTTTTAGAGGAGTAATGTTGTTTCATGTTAAATACAATAACTTCAAAATTGAGGCTTTTTGATATAAGAGCTATTTGAATACAGTCTTCGGCTTTCAATTGATTTCTGTTCTTAGTTTTTAGCTTTTTCAAAAAAATAGCTTATACAGAAGCTCTGTCCGTCTGTCCGTCTGTGACCTTCTTTCATCTCTGAAAGTACTGTCGCTACAGACTTGGACCATATCTCAAATTGTAGCTCTTGATCAAAAGACCTACAACTGAGAAAATGGTCTGGAAATTCCAACCGGAAGTATATATGTATAACAACAAAAAATAGATTTCTAATAAAGTACATATATCGGTAGCCTAGTGGTAAGGCGCTGGAATGCTACCCCGGGGAACCAAGTTCAATCCTCGGCCGGCCGTGGTGAAATATAATTTTTTGTTTACTTCGGTGGAACATTTTTTGAATCTATCACTAAATTGTATTATTTAATAATGATACTCAGGAGAACATAAACATTTACTTATATAATTGAAAGTGAAAAAAGTATTCTTTTTTATGGTCATCCAGTCTGAAGTGTTATTCAACAGAAAGAATACCATGAAAAAGTGTAATTAGTGGCTAGTCTCTAGGCACAACATCCTACTAGTTATAGACTAAGAGCCAAGGCCTTCCAGACCTACGTCGAAGTATAAAGGCTGAAATGTTGACTGTGTATTGTCACTACTGTAGGTAAAAATGTTTGTTTTAGGGAAATCTTGACTAGTAGCACTTTAAGCCGGTATCAAGTGTTTAAGATGCGCAAGAACTGAGGTCATTTACGTTAAAGTATAAAAGCTGAAATTTATATATAGTGTTCAAACAACTATTTAAATCGATAGACCAATCCGAAGGGTCTAACAAACCAAAATAAACCACTCTGGTAGCTTCATATATTGCAACCATTCTGATAAACTTCATGGATGTAGTGTGAAGAGTGTCAAATCCCGCCCTAGTTGAAATTAAATGACTTGCATTAAGGCAATTTGCGAACTGTTTGCTAAGTTGAGGGGATGGTTTCAATGCTTAATTTTAAGATTCTATGGCCTTTGCTATAGGGGAAATACATAAACGTATAGGGAAGCCCTAAACATTAAAGAAAAACTAGAAGCAAGAAGTTTGTTGTCATTCCGTGGTGCTACTTAATTCGATGGGACTGTATTGCAAGTTTTCTTTAATTGATCTATGAAAAGCAATGACTTCAATTATTTATTTATTTGTTTATTTTGTCAAACAAGGCACACTTAAATCTAAGTAGGTACACTTTTTAACATTTTAGTTTAAATTAATTATCACATTAGGATGCTAAGTCAGGTACAGGTATAATTGAGCTAGGCTATATCTACTATACTAATTTTAATAATGGAGCTTAAACAGATATGACGGAAGTTTGAGGTTTCATCATTGGTATTAATTTTCTTTTATGAGACAATTTGTTAGCGGGATGGGTAAAGCATTGATTATGATCGTTGAAGACCATGCAACATCTATTAATGGGCGGGCTCGTTCCTTCCGTAGTCGGTGCGATGAGAATATTCCTTAGGCAGTGTTTTTATGCGTAAGTCTAAGCAACGGTGCCACCCTTTTTACTACCAGTCCGTCATGTCTTACACGTCAAGGTCAGGTATCTGGTGGTAAGCTTAGCTCGAAGGATAGAGAAAGGATAAAATAGATTAAAGGGTGTCAGGGGAGCATGAGGAGATGGAGATTAACCTTGGGTTTGAACTCTTGGATGTTGCATGAGTTCGGGAAAACTGACTGTGGGAGGTTGTTCCACAGTCCAGTTGTTCTCGAAAAGAACGAATTTCTAAACTGATGTGTGCGCGAAAATAAGGGCTATAGATAGTGAGGATGAGCCGAAAGGGCTAGTCTTGTGTTGCAGGAGCAGGACACATTGCCGTGGAGGCAGGAGGTTATACAGGGTGTATTAGCGAGGATGTGGAAACGCCTGGCTGTGGATAGGTCTTGGATTTCACCATTAAAATTGCTAATAACTTCAACAGTAAATGTCGTAGCATAATAGTTGTTAGACTATTCATAGGAAATTGTCCAAGCTTTTCAATTTTGTAAAAAAAAAGATTGGTTAATTACGTATTTTTTGGAGAAAAAGGTGATTGAAGTGGAAATTTTAGTGAAAAAAAAAATATTTTGATGACTCCTAACTCTGGTTGTTGGTGGATTGACCCCTTGACTTTTACCGTTTTAGATAGTTGGGAGCATTCTGCGTAGATTGCTGCCTTATTTATGAAAATATCTAATAGGGTTACAAAAATCAAAAATACAGGGTAATATGTACACCTTTATCAAAAAAGTTTCAAAACGCGACATTCTCGCTAATACGCTCTGTATATTTCGGTGGAACAGTCGTTATGGTAAATGCGGTAAAATTTCACCAGAGCCGCTATTCCTGCGGTGACTTAATGCATCAATTGTGGAGCAAGTGGCGACGTCGCGTCGCCAATGAGTTGGAGCGCGCGGTTTTTTTTTTTTGTGATAAGATTAAGCTTAGGAGTGACCCTTTGTACTACTAGTCCGTCATGTAGTTCAAGTCATGGTGCAATGTATAGTAGTAAGCTTGATCTGCACCTTGTCCAGCCACGCTAAGGTGGTGCTCTATGCTCCTGCCCAGAGATATGAGTTGAATTCGAGGCGGGCCGAATGTAGTATTTGTAGATTATAGCCCTGGCCGACGGTGGAAGGAGCAAATTGCATCTTTTAAGGAATCCCAAGCATTGTGATGTGATGCTTGTTTAGCGATTTGGAATATGTGGTTACTCCAACGCAGGTCTTCAGTTAATGTTATGCCTAGGATATTGAAAGATGGTTCAGTCATCAGTTCTACACTTTAATGGGAGGAGTTTAGGAGCGCGTTTTCATAGAGAAGAGACAGTATTTTGTTTTCCGTGCATTGAATTCAACTTGATTCTTGTGGCCTAAATCTAGAATCAGATTTATATCCCTGTTGATTGAAGTGGACATAAGTTCACGATCAAGCAGACAAGGTCTACCACGTGCTTGTCTTGCTTTATCGAAGCTATACGAGAAACGCAAAGTACTAACATCAGCAAAGCTGTGAAGTGAGTTGGATGGGATTGGGAGGAGGGCATTTATAAAAACTAGGAAGAAAGCTGCTGATAGAATTGAGCCCTGGGGAACGCCTGCGAGATGGAGTGAGGGTTAGATTCGACGCCGTCCAATAGTACCTAGATTGAACGGTCGGAAAGGAAGCTCTTAATCCAATTCTTTAGAAGAAAATCAATGCCCATAGCTTTGAGTTTACTTAATAGAGCGGGGTGCCATACTCTATCGGGGGGCCTTGGAGATATCGCGAGCAACCAAGCCGGATTCACCAAAGCGTTGAATGTTTTGGTAGAGGTTACGCGTACAAGGAGGTCGCCAGTAGATATTTTTGATCTAAAGTCGTACTGCTTGGGATCCAATAATTGGTTGCGTTCAAGATATTCCATAAGCTTTCTGTTTATTATTGTTTCCATGATTTTGGAGAGTATAAAAGTGATTGCTATTGGACGGTAGTTACAGGGGTCGCTGGAATCACCCTTTTTCGGTATAGGGTGAACATGGGCCAGTTTCCTGGAGTCAGGGAAAACTCTGGAGAAGTAAGAAAGGGCGAAGAGTTTGCGCAGAGGTTTAGCCATAGCCATAGGTGAAGCACATTTTTTAAGAACCATAGGGGGAATATTATGGGGGCCAGTGGATTTATTGGAATCGAGCTCCTTGAGGCACTTGTACACTTCACTAGTTCTGAACTGTTGAGTGATCAGAACCCTCTACAATAGGGGGTGCACGGCAGCATCAGGCAAGGAAGAATTAGAGACACACAGAAATGCGAGTACGCCAGCCTTGGCTTTGCTTTCTGTTAACACCTTCCAATCGTGAATGAAAGAAGGAGTCGACGATGTATCTAGTTTCGTGTACCTAGTACGCCGAACTACTTCATTGAGTATTATCCTATTCGACAAGAACTTGAGATCGCCGTTTAGTATATACAAGTTCAAGCATGAGATGAGCATCTCCTGCATGACCGCGGTAAAAGACCAAAACTTTGAGCCCGTCCGCATAGTGTGGAACGTTTTGAAAGTCAGCGGGGTTATATTTTCTTAGTGCGAACAGGGGAAATTGTTTTTGAATGGATTAAATCCTGTTGCTACTGGCGTAAAATAAGGGATCCCATGCAGGGCATGCGTATACCAGGATTGCGCGGACCAGTGATAAGAAAAGAGTTTTCGTGACCCAGATGTTATCAAATTCCTTACCCCTTCTTTTTATAAAACCAAGGAGTTTATTGGCTCTGGCAGTAAAATTATCATAGTGTAGGTTTAAGTTTAACTTAAGGTATACGCCTAGGTAACTTGTTGTCAAGATAGTATTGCTGCTGTTAAGTTGCAACGTTAAGTTGCTAGTGTTAAGTTGCAACTTATTGGTGTTGCACCAGTCTTGCAATGCATTAAGTTTCGCCTGAAGGAATGATACATCGGTGTCGGACCTTAAAATGCTATATATTTTGAGGTCTGCTGCATAAAAGAGATGTGGTATATTATTTAATTTGTGAGACAGATCGGAGATAAAGATGTTAAACAAGAGCGGACCAAGATGACTTCCCTTCCCTATAATTATCCACTAAATGCTTGTCGCATCATTTATGGATTTTTTTTATGTCAAAGACTAGTCTCAGGAAAGGCCCTTTATACTGTCAACAATCTATTTTCTTCGTATAGAGTGCAATGTCGACCTTGGATCAGACCCCGCCACAAAGCTCCAAGCACATTGCCATTAGCTGGTTTCATGAATGCCGTCCCCTTGCCAACTGCATCCTCGTTTTCGGTTCTCAAACAATCCTGCCGCATTTTCTTCAATTCAATTATTGTTAGTTTCTCTCTTTTAATTTAAAAAATTTAATCTCTTATTGCCAACAGGCATGTAATTTTTAATATACTTTTAGCTTTATACAATTACGTAATCAAAAAATAAGATATCGCTAAAAACTGCCACTATAACAAAAATATCAAATATTTTCCTTTTTCATTTCATTTTTCGACACATAATTAATCACAATTCCCTGAACTAATTTCCTAATATAAGCACTTTTTCAATCGATATTTTAATTAGGATATTTCCTTCGTCCTGAAGAGCATGGAATCATTTCGACATTCTTCTCTCCTAAATCTGGTTGAGTCAGGATAATATATAGACCTAGAAGCCTTATAAATTTTATTGATAATTAAATGTAAAAAATCCGCTAAAATTAATATCTCATTTCCAGATATAAATTCTCCCGTTTGACAATATTCTTTAAGGAAAATCAATTCCTTCCTTTGCAACGTTCTGAGCTCTTTGGATTAACGGATTTCCTTGCGAATTGCGGTGGCCTCCTGGGCTTATTTATGGGAGTATCAGCACTTAGTTTTATTGAAATTCTCTACTTCGTCACTATACGATTGGCATCTAATCTGAATCTAAGAAGGAGGAGCTTAGTGATAAGTCAAGATTCCTAGAGATTTCCCCATAGGTTTACAATAAAATTTATTATTGAGGAAATGGTTAATTATGTACAATAAAGAGGAAGTTTCAGATTAACATAAAAATTGGAGAACCTTTAATGGGGAAGAATTTCTACACAACACATTCATCAAATTAATCAAAGTACACAACACTTCACTTTCATGGAACTACTTAGGGCACAGTAGAACGTGGACGATACAAAGCAGGCATCTGACAGTAATCGAAATGAACTCATTCAATGGCAAAAGTAAATACGAAAGGTGAGTCAGCACAAGTCCTATTCTCCTATTTTTATTTGATCCTGTCTATAAATTGTTGCCTTCGATTGCTTACTTTACTCCTATGAAGGACACAACTAGTCATTATTCAGCAGATTACGAGGGCATTATTTGGACGACTTCATCAATAGAAATTCTTTGTGTGCACATCTCGTTCTGCTTGTGAAGGTGGATTAATCATTAAGTTAAGCTGACAGTAAATTCCTCGATTGTAAGACGATTAGCAAAAAAAAATTCTTTCTTGTTTCGTTTGAATTCGAATTGATTCTATTCAATAATAATCAGAGGAGGACACGATTTAAGTTTATTGAACTGCTTCAAGTCTGCAGAATTTACAAATTTTTTTTTACAGTATAGACATATTTGAAATAAAAAATCCGTGAGGCAAACTTCAATCCTCCTTTATTTAATCCTATCGGTAAGGAATTTTATTTCGCTACACCTTAAACGAAAACAAAGCTAAGCAAAAATAAGAGAGAGATAAGGCGAAAAGAAATGTTTGGCATAGCTGAGAAGTTTTAGAAATCTTGTAAATCGGAAAGTTTTAGAAATCTTGTAAATATATGTAAGGAAGTTAATTATACTTAGTAATAAGTAATAAGTTGAATTCACCCAGCGAACTAGATTCCGAAATGACACATTTGTCACAAAATTTTGTTATTCAAGATAGAAAATTCGAAACGTGAAGCCCTAAAGAGGGGCTGCGAATAATAAACATTGAATGCTGTTTCTTTGTTTTTACAGGTAAGCGTATTAAAAAGATTTTTATAATATTCGATCGAGCCATTTTTTTGGTTTAAATGACATAAGTGATTTTGTACCTGCACGATATCGCGCGAACCATAAAAGATATCGACTTAGTTAAGGTGTTGTTCGAAGAATATTAACCAAAATATGATCTGAAAAGATTTTCATAAAATTCGGTCGAAACGTTTTTTTTTTTTTTTGTTTAAACGATGTTCATGATTTTTGTACCTGCACGATTACCCGCGAACCAAAAACTATATAGACTTCTTTGAGGTGCCGAAAGAAGCATATTAACAAAAAATGCCCTGAAAAAAATTCATTGCATTCGGTTACATTGTTTAAATGGAAAAACTTCGGATAAGTGTCAGAAAGACCTCAAATTGATAAATTTTGCTAATATCTAATAAACTCGCTGGAATGAGACCCGTTCTAAACGAAGTGATCTTTTTTGGGTTCTGCAAAGCGATAGCTTTCCAACAAAACATCACTTGTCAAAATTCGACAACCTTTAAAAATTGTGCAAAAATTTCGTTACCCTTTACAAACATCACGAATATTTCAAACCTTGGATTAGCACTTTTTTGCCGTCGAATTGTTTCATATACGTGATACAGTTTCAGGAAATTGCGGTTCATCCCGGGATTTCCACTATTTACCGAACAATTTTTGTTTTTGGTCGAGTCTGACAAGTACTATCTCCGGAAAGCTTTGGAGTTTCCAAATGAAGTCATTCTGTTCCCAGTTTATCAGCGGCACTTCAATATGCTCAATTCGGATTCGAACATCTGCTTTAGTGTAGCGAACGAAGTACGAAAAAGATGTTTGTTTGCTAACGTTCGGGAAAAACAAATTCTCTAGAAAAATCTTTTAGGTTAACCACTATTTTAATTATTTGAACAAGCTTCTCTCAGGATTACTTTGTCACCAGTTCTGATTCTAGTCAATTTCTCACTAGTGCTATTTTGTAAGAAGACAGTTTATTCCGTCTACATTGGGCCTTATCATGGTTGGCGTTTGAGGTGACAAATGGCGCGAGGACCGAAAAACGGAATCATAATTCTCGAAAAAAACTGAAATTTGTCGGAAAAAACGAATTCAGGCGTACATAGTTCGCCAATTATGATACGCCTGAATTCGTTTTTGCCGACAAATGTCAGTGTTTTACGAGAATTATGATTCAGTTTTTCGGTCCTCGCGCCATTTGTCGCTTCAGGCGCCAACCATGATAAGGCCCATTAATAATACTGGGAAGTTGATCGGGTGGGCCGAAGGAGTCAAACCAACATCCCAACTAGTTATTTTTAGTCCCGAAAGGAAAGATATTATCAAGTAAATAGCAAATAAACGTCTGGTCCCAAGTCCAGGCTGTGAAAGGAGGAGGGTGGTCGCGTGAAATGTACGAACAAGACATCACGCCGGTCAAAAGGAAATCATAGCAATGGAATTGTTGAAATGCCAAATATCAGTTGCTGTGCTATCGGAACTACGAATTACCGGATCCAGGACATTGAGGATCGTCCGCCAACAATCGACGAAAGGGTGACGCTTTACTATTCCAGTGGTGAGAGACGAGAGGCCGGCGACGGCTTTATGGTCGATCGACGGGCTGCCAGCAGCGTTGCCGCATTCCAACCGATACCCGAGCGTTTGGCGGTTATAACCATTGATGGAACGATCGAGACCCATATCGTATCCGTTTATGCGCCAACCGACACCAGCACGGACGTGAACAAGGTCGAATTTTACGAGCAGCTTCAACAGACGCTGGATATGATACCTCGGACCAAATTAATAATAGGTAGTTATAGTCATTTTCGACATACATATACCCACTGAATATTGAGCAAATTGAAATCACCTAGAAGAAGTGGCACATCATTAGTGCTCATCATTGTCAGAATGTGATCAACACAAGAGATGGGAATATCATAGACTATTACCTAAATTGTCAAATGTGCTTAACATATCTGGTGGGATATAGCAGCAGAGCAGTAAGAGATTCATTTTAGAAATAGAGATTTTAACAGCAACAAGCTCGACGTCAAGGTGGTTAGATAAACTGGGAAGAGAAATGAACAAAATGAATTAAAATTGCTTCTAAAAGCAGCAAGTACGCCACCCCTTCGAGCTTCCGAGTCAGTGTGACGGTCCCTCCGAAAGACTTGGTAGAAGAAATCGAAAAGCATTTAGAACGCCCACATGGAGCCAGGCTTCATTGAATGCTATGACATCGAGACCACTAGCAATCGATGCTAGAACGATGTCTTTAGTTTTTGACCTGGTCCCCCTTACATTCTGGTAGTAAAGGGAAAAATCTCGATTTTTTTTATATCTGAGGAACACCCGAAGTTGAAGCGTTTACGTGATGAGATCGATTACGAGTACGTGGAACGAAAGGCTTGGTAAGGGCCCCAGTAGAATACAATAGACTATCTCGTTAGATCTATGGTGGCCATCTCAAGAGGGTAGAGTACCACTGTCTTCACAGCCTCTTTGACATGGATATCAATGTAAATATCATAAGAAAAATACAATAAGCAATATAGTTTACCTAATATACCCCTAGATCCATTGCGGCCACCTCAAGAGGGCATCAAATGAAAGGGTATGATAAGTATAATACAATAAGCAATATATTATACTCAATATAGCGTTAGATCCATGATCCTGTCTTAAAAGGGGGGATTATCATTATCTTCACAACCCCCAGGACATTGGTGTCAAATAAAAGGTATCATAAGCAGATTACAATAAACAATATAGTATACTTAATGTACCGTTAGATCCAGGGCGGACGTCTCAAGAGCGCGGTTTACCATTTTCTTCGCCACACCCTCGACGTGGGTACCAAAGGAAAGTAGAATACAATAAGCTATATGAAGCCATTGTAAATTTAACATGGCGGTTTACATAAACTGGTGGATTACATCGAAATGTGACGTAATTCAAAATCCAATATAGACAGCAGTTACATAATGGAAATTAATACTGTAAATTTTTTAAAGTAAAATGAAAGATAATAGTTTTAGATAATTACGACTAAAATTTAATTTATAAATGTTTTTATATGAAGAAAGCAGATAAAAACAATCAAAAGCCTTGTAAGCGCTTTTTAGTAAGTGAAAATAATATGAAATAGACCCCTAGCTTACCTGTTCATTTAATTTTTCAGGAATATCAAAATTAAACAGATTGATATATGTACATATAATTAGTAGATTTAGGTAACAATTTTCCGCGTGTGTCTTTCATAGGCCCTTGTGTGAAAGTCGTATTTGCTATCATAAGAAGTGAGGCTGATACAGAGGTGTAAATATAGATAGTGTAAAATCTGCTGACAAAAACGACAGGTTATTTGGTGTGCTGACACTTGTTTTTATTGTAACTTAGTTGTCACTTTTGGTCGGACTGTTTGCGTTAGTGACAAAGTAGGAAAATTTGAAAGAAAATACATATATATTTGTTATTTTGGAGTGTTTTATTTTAAGTTTTTAATAATTTCAAAATAATAATAATAAAAATTACAAATAGAAAACAATTCGAAACATAAGTTTGAATTTTAGAAAGCCCTCCAGATGTGGCTAAAGGGCAGAGATATGTCGACAAATTACACGAATGTTTGGGAAGAAATAATAACATAAAATTTTTAATTCTTCGCATTTGCTATCTTCATCTTAACACCAACTAAAAAACGAGACAACATCGAAAATTACATACGACTGTTATATGACTTGACGATATAAACTGCCTTGACAGATCACTGTCGTACCTTAGAGAAATATTCACAGAATTAGAAGATGGAGCCAAACATATAGGGCTGGAAATAAACGTAGAGAAGAGCAAGATTCTAATTCAGTCAAGGGTGGAAAGAAGAAGAAGAAACCAAAACACCTCTTCTTCTTCTTCATGGGACATAAGGCAGAAACAGTTGCCCTCTAGCGGACTCTGTTTTGCGCGACAGCTCTGCTCCGACCAGGACCTCCTGTTGCGGCTTCTGTTAGTAGCGCTCTCCTCCACTTTGGATTCTAGTCAAGGGCCTGTTTGGCTAGATTTTCGTTTTCGCGTCGCGAAACAACACCATCTGGGGCGAATTAAACTTGGAACGAGTGGACCACGGTAGACACGGAACGGGTGGACCACGGGGTCCACAGTCAGCGAAGGCAACGATGAAACGATAGACGTACAAAGAAGAATAAATGCGACAAACAGAACATACTACTGCCCGTAATGAGAACTGCCATAGACGTCCCCAAAAAAACCAAAACAACAATCTACAAAACCATCATGCATACAATAGCTACGTATGGATGTGAAGCATGGAGTACCTCCCAGAAATCCGCCGACATGATAGATATATGTATTTGAGAGGAAGGTTCTCCGATGGATATACGGCCCAATCAATGAAAACAATGCATGGAGAATACGCTACAGTCACGAATTGTACGACTTATACAAAGAGCGTAAATCTTCGACCCATGCCAAGCTTCTACGTTTACGTTGGACCGGTCATGTCCAAAGAATGGATGACTCAAGGATACCAAAAAAAGCCCTGTATCTTCGACCTGATGGCAAAAGACCAGTTGGCAAACCACGGTCAAGATGGGAATGTTAAGGCCAATGCAGCAGAACTGCAACAAGGAACTGTAAACAAGCTGCGGAGCAGAGAGACGTCTGGAGGAAAAAGCTAATTGAGGCCAAGGCTCGAATTGAGCTGTATAGTAGAGCCATCGAAGAAGTAGATATTATATTAAGTAAATATCGTGACGTTCAAAAAGTATTGGCTGTTAAATGTGCCTCGCGCAATTACAACAAATCTCTTCTGTTTTTTGCAAATAACTCACATTTCAATTTCTTACCATTGATTATCTATAAGTAGATGCGTAATCATGGGACCTGCGACGATGGCGGGTGTTCGTGTTTGGCGGCGTGGCGTCTGTTTTCTTTTTACGGTTTGGTCTTTCGGTAAAACTTGCAGATTTGGAAGCTTTGGTTTGGAGTTTCGATAATACATAATAAAAAAGCTGAGGGCTTTCGATGTTGTAAATAAACTGTACATAAGAAGGTATTTTCTTGGAACATTAAAATGTTGGCTGGGGCGCGGTGCCGTATACAAATTTGAGATATTGAATCTCATGATTTTTCAGTTTTCGAACTTTTTGATTTTATGAGACTTATTTGCATGCTAGCGAAAAGTCCATTTGCAACGCAAAGGAATGGGAGGGGGAGGGGTGTCGAAACACCGTTTTGAAACTATTTCTCTTCATGTTTTTTGGTGGCTGATTATGAAAATCAGCAGGAAATTTTCGGACTGCAATAAAATATGTTTGTCACCCTTATAAATATAAAATACAGTCCTTTTTAAGGATAAGGATAATTATAATAATCAAATTAAATGCACTCTTTTTTATATTTATTTGCGAAGGTGGTTGATTTTTATTTAATCTAGCCAAATTTTATCAAGCATTAAGGGGATAAAACTAAAGGGAAGTAATATTTTAAAAATAAACTTTATACAGCAGCTTTTTTCTACGTTTTGGGTAATTGTTGCTGCTACCGGATTGCAGGTTGGTTGCTTGGTATTGTTAAGAAGAAATAAGTCATTTTCAACCACCCCTAGATATAGTTGTATTTGAAAAATGATTCAAATATTTTTATGTGTTTAAATTTTTTTTTTTTTATGAAATAATATCAAAAATAAATTGGAAAATTTATTATAACCTCTTTTTCAATGCGTTGAACCACCCTTGAATCAAATCAAAATCAAAAAAAAAACTTGAAAAATGTTGTACGATTTTTGAACAAATTTCCTAAAATAACTCTTGTACAACTAGTCCATTATTTAGTTTGTCATATCATGGTTCATTGTCTTGCACAGTAAGATTAGTACAAGGGTGGAATAGGTTAACGATTATGATCGTTGGGAGGTGGAATTGACGAGGAATTCTGCGTTTGAGTTCTGGGATGTTGTATGAGCTCGGAAATACTAACCGATTATTCCAGAATCCAGTTGTTCTTTTTAGAAACGAATTCCTATTTTGTAGAGTGCCCGAAAAGAGGGCTGCAGGTGGAAGGAGTGAGACGAGTTATCTAATTTGGTGCTGAGGGAATAAGATTGCCGTGCAGTCAGGAGAGGGTTTATTTCGATGGTACTGAGATAGTGGCGATAGAATGTTGTGTGTTTAGCAAGTAATTTGTTGATCTACACAGGAAGCACCAAGATTTATTGATTGTCAGTTCACCTTCGACGATAAGTTTACGATTCGGAAGTTTACGGGATAAAACTGATAAAAGTGTTTAAATATTCTCCGTTTTTACAACCCAGCGGGAAATGTAATGGCTAGGTAAGCGAGGTGATAATGAGATGGACCCATGACCTTTGTGATGAAATAATAGCTTACTTTTACATAGGGATGTCCTATGGCGGTAAGTACTTACTGTAGGCATTACAAACGAGGACTTATTTCAGAGGTGAAGTGTATTAAGTGAATACATAGATTACCAAGTAAAGCACGCAGAATAAAATTCTGGCTACCCTTTTTAGCATTAAAAACATTACTATCCAAAATTACCATTGCATTTCAGCTACATTTGGTGAGAATTTTACTAGCAAGATATCTTTTTGACTGCACTGCACGATCCACACCGAACGAATTTGGAGGATGGAATAAACTCAAGAAGAGAGGCTTCGACAAGACAAAGAATAATAAAAGCACATCACATTTTCAACGAAAGTATTTCACAAGTCATTACCAAGTCGGTTACCTAGCCATTACAATGTAAAGACCTACTACTTACTAAATTTGCAGTAGAATTTTTCAATTACCATGTAAGCGGTTACACAAATCATTAATGAATTCCTGGGTTACCTGAGTAACCCCTCGCTAGTTTTCCCGCTGGGAAGTAAAGCCTTTGATTTGTTACATATAGGGTATTAGTAATACTCTATTAACAAATTTTATAGCGCCAAACTATTAGGAGTCCTAGCATACGTGACAGACCCTGCACAAGCAGTTGCGGAAAAATTGTAAAGATGAGAGGATGAATATTAACAAAACCAGTTAATACTAAGTAAAGCCGGTTTATAGTACACTTCAGCCTGTCCCTGTTATGCTGTCTGTTAATTTTGGAAAGAAGGATTCAATTGTTTTACAGTTCCAGGATGATATATTTATGTGGATTTATCATTATAGCAAAGGTCCTAAATCCAAAGCAATACCTGAATGCGAAAGGATCTTTTTGATTTAAAGCCGTGAATTATGCCTACTGGGGACATCACGATATAAAAAAACGCGCCCTGTACTCGACCTCTTAGGTGGTGTGGAAGAGAGTGCACAAGACTCGTGTATCATCCCACTAAGCAGCGAAACCGATAGACAGCTTTTATATATTTCGAAAGCTCTTGAGTCTCAGTTTTAACATGGATTTTTGAAATCAGTGTAAGTAAGGCCATCTATGTCCAAAGCCCGCAAACAAGGTTACGTATCTACTTATAGATAATCAATGTTCTTACATTAATTTTTGCAAAGTTTTAATATTTGAATAGTCATTGATTAAAATTTACATATCTTCAAGTATTCGTGCTTTTATTGGCATCTGTATTTCTTAATATTCTTTCTTTAACCATCGTTCAACCATCTCCTGTTGTATCATGTTCATTTCCTGTATCTTTTCAATTTCCTGCATAATAATACGGAACTCGCTGAACTTTAAGCATAATTTTTGTCAAAAGTTATGTTGCAAAACTGCAAGCAAAACTTTTATGAAAAGAATAAGAATAAAAAATAATTCTTTCGTCAAAACACTACCATCGAAATTCTGCTGCAAAGGTACGACCCAACTTAGGCGCACAGTGCACTGTGGAAATGCAAAAAGTTTCTAAACCCCTTGAAGGTTTCCCAAGTAAATACGCATAAACTTCGTAACTGGCGCCTGTTATGCTTCATCAGAATTCTTTCCTGCCCAGTAAACTTATCAAAATTCATGAATTTTAACTTTTGGATAAAACTTTCCGTTTCGTTTTGAATGAGATTACAAAAAAAATCGTGGTCTCTAATTTGCATACTGATTTCCTTCTTCCCAGCTCTCGGTGCTTTAAAGTTGTTTAATTTGATTTCAATTTGTAAGATGAATCAAAAATCTATTCGTATACAAGGGCTGAGAACAAAGTTCCTAATGGATGTTTGCATTAGGTGAAATGTAAAGATTTTTCAAGTAATGCGATTTGGTTGTGTTTTAAGGAAAGTTGTGATTACAAAGAAAATGTACTTCAATGGAAAAACAGATTTTTGATATTCTTAAAATCTTTATAGGGATAAGTCAGTAAACATATTTAATTTAAAATTTAAAGCCTACAGAAGCTAAAGGATGCCTTGATTTTGAGATTCTTTGATCCAAATCGCAATTTATAATGGTGTGCACCTTATCCTAGGGAGCGATAACAAAGACCTTGGAAGGTTGTGACACCCGATTTGTCACTTCTATCAAAACCCGAGACGATCCACTGCGGACAAGCACCTAGCAAATCTGTTAGCAAGTCCTAATCCCACCTCCACACGGTGTCCAGAATACAGATAGATCACGTGGCGATCAGTCGCAGATGGAAAACTATTTTGGAGGATGTCAGGACCTTCAGGGGAGCAGACCACCATTTGGTAGTAACAATAATTCTCCTTAAAATCGCCGCAATCAGAAACGTCCAACGCGATTCTATAAACCGTAGACGTTTCGGCTAATAGAATGGATAAAAGCGCTAAACAACAACTCCAAGCGCAGAATTATCCATAATAGACAATTATCCGACAGCTTTGAGGTGAGTTCAGTAGTACGCCAAGGATGCCTACTTTCGCCATCACTATTTCTTATTGTGATAAACGTTGTCAGCGCTCTAGATAGTGGACAGGCCATACACAATGGGGTTTGCTAGACCGCCATAAGGAACTCGACTACTTGGATGACATCTATTTGCTGGCCCGCAGACATCAGGACCTCAAAACCTTGTTAAACAATTTTTCAACACAAAGTAGTCCAGCAGGCTTTAGGCTGAATCCGAATAAAACTAAAGAAATGCGGATAAAGGCAAACACACTCGAACGAATTGCGCTGGATAACCGTGACGTGAAACTGGTAGATAAATTCTGTTATCTCGGTAGCATTACTACCGAAAATAGCGGGGCAGAAGAAAACGTCAGTTCAGTTGTACGGCTGCCAAACATGAAAATTAACCCAATTTATCATAGGACGCCTCCAAGTTTTCATCAACAGGGGCCTACTTCGCATCTTAAAAATGGCAAGATAAAATTTAAAATGAAAAGCTATGGCGCCATACCGGTCAAGAAAGGATAGACGACCAAATCAGGCGAAGGAAATGGAATTGGTTTGGCCACACCTTGCGACGCGAAAACGCAATGCCTGGAATCAGCAAGGATCTAGTCCAGTCGCCGCCACAACTGGGAGATCCTGGTCAGAGCTGAGAGCTGTCGCGCAAAACAGAGTCCGCTGGAGAACAACTGTTCCCATGAGGGATGTCCCATGAGAGATTAAAGGAGCATAAAGTAAAAGTAAAGTGCGAACGTCGTAATGTCAACCGAATGACAATTCCGGCAAGAAACGAAGGTCGGAAGTCCACGATATAGGGCTTAAATACGTTCAAGATGCCATGTCGTATGTTCGCAAGACGTGTTCATCTCCGTGAAACGCTATATAGAAATCCGACAAGAGTTATTTCACTCATCGATTGTTTTCACATCACCGAGAGCTGCCAAACTTACATATCGCTGATTGAGAAGATAAAACGATGATGTTATATCACCGGAAATTCCCGATGAAGAAGAAGATCCAGGCTGAACGAGCTGGTCGACCACCATCTTCAACATTGACCGCGCTGATGAGTTCGCCCGAACGCTGCTATGCCTACTCCGAAATGCCAAGATATTATAATTGGAATCATTCGTCAAATAACGGAAACAACGAAAAAGTTTCAGGATACCCATAGGTGTTTTCCATGGAGGCATTAGTTCGCATTGAAAGGTGCCAGCCCATAGAAAGCGTCGCGTCGCTTTCATGCATTGCTTTGACATTTAACATAACTTCCAACGGTTAATTATCATCGAATGCCAGACGCATGAAAAGTTGAAAGTTGGGAAACTTCACGCAATGTATGTGACGCGTCTACGCTTTTCTTCCGTCATTGGGACTGTTGGCACTTAAAAACATGTACTCCAACTCAATTGTCAACGTAACGCATGAAGGCGTTATACAGTCCATCCAAGCAAAGGCGCGTGTTTCTATTTGCATTTGCTATTAGTCAACATTCGTGGCCCAACATCATTCCAGAATCCGTTAAATATTAATGGCGAATTGTGTTGCAAATATGTATAGAAGAGCCTGCCAACTTTTGTTACTGCTAGAATATGACACTCATTGAAATTACACCATCCGAGATGCTTCCACATTTCCAAAACGATCACAACCAAATTTATTGAAATGTGGACAGGACTAAATCTGTCGGTTCAGCTAGTATAATATATGTATATATTTTTATTTAAGCAACTAGCTGGAACCCGGTGCGCCTTGCTGCACTCATAAACCAATAGTATGGCGTGCGCCAAAACAATTGGGAATCAAAATCGATGGACAGTGAGAGTCTCAAATCCCACCACGAAAGTTTATTCGTATAGAAAATGTAACTCCATTCGTTTAAAAACCCAAATCACTCGCTCATTTATATCCTTAATCACAATTCAGCGGCCTCACTGCCACACTGTCGTCAGATTCTATGAGAGAGTGTTTTTGCCTGTAAACGAATATCGAAATTTTAATGTGTGTGAAATTGTCATTTCCCAACCTGTGTTTATATTTCCAATTTTTTTGGTGCGCACTATAGCTTACATTAAAGAAATTTTTTTTTATATTTTTGATTCCGAATAAATTCGATACTATCGATTGGAAGTTCGCTATTTGAAACGTCTAAAAGTTGTTTTTTCTAAATTTCCAGGTACCACAGCTCAAAAAGTAAAAGGGATGAACATCGAATTTGTTGCTTTGGCTTCGAATACTTTTATTTAAGCCATACAGTGCTTAAATCGGTTTCATACAAATCCAAGTTCAGAGAATCTGTTTTTTTTTTTTTTTTTTTTTTTTTTTTTTTCCAACAAAATTGTTGCACCTCCGATCGATCTGAAACTTTGGGAATTGTATTTCGGAAAAAACCAAAACAAAATGGATCTGAGTTCTTCCGCAGTAATTTGAAGAGTTCTTCCCATACAAAAGTTTCGGTTTTTGCTATATCAGTACACTACAGCTACCCGAAGGATTCGAGATACAGGTATAAATTATAGCCTATATATTATTCTGATGTATGAGCTATATTATTGTAAAGTTTCATTAAAATCCATTCAATAGTTTTTGTGTGAAAGAATAACAAACATCCATACGAACTTTCGCGTTTATAATATTAGTAAGATGTATTGTTTCTTAGCTCTGTTCTTTATGTAAAAAGGGTTTCTCAAAATACTTGCACCAAAAACAGGCGAAAAATAAATCCCAGTAATCTCTACAGTATTCCACGTCCCAGTTGTTGTCAGATAAGGATTTTATGCAAGAGTCATAAGAAAGTAACTTTACTTTCTTTTTAATTAGCACACCAGCTTAATAACATCAGCAAAACCGAGTACGTGAACAGTGAAACACATTCAATTAAGTACCAGTACATAGAGACAAGTATGGGAAATTGAAAAAAAAATCAAGGAGACTGGATAAGGATCCAAGTCAAGCAGCAGAACGGGGTTTGTGCGATTTTTTCTAGTGTCCGTTTGCACCAAAATGGAAGGCAAAAAAATGAATGTAGCATCTGAGGACATCCTGGAAAAAAGCGCAAACGAGGGAAAACTCTTGCTCAAAATTCAGCTCACATTTTCCTTCGCACATAAACTGTCAACCCGCTAAAAGAGCGACAGGGTAGAAAACCTTGTCAGGAAATGGAGGAAACCATTCCATGTCTGCTATATTTGCATCCTTCCTTTTTTTCTGCTGACGAAACAACTTTTGCTTTAGTCTGCCAAGGATAAGCTTACGGCCGGGATGGGGAATTTTTTTAAAATTCATTCAACGTTTTCCTCTATTAAGTAAATACCAGACAGAAAATTTGATAACAATGGAAGGGATGAGATTGATGTTACGTGTTTCATCCTTTTTTTCTCCTCTTTAAATTATGTAACCCACCAAAAATTTGGCCTTGGAAAACGGTATGAACAACAGAAAATTTTTGGTGTTTGGAAAAAAAATTCTAGGCAGGTACGACGCCTTCAAATAAATTTTTTATGCTAAAATTTTTATCTTCTTAATATTTTCACTGATTTTACTCGAGTAAGTATTTTGCGCGTTTTCGTTACGTTCACATTTTCTATGGTAGAAACTGCTGATGATGAACGTGCGTTTCATCAAAATTTTATGTTTCGCAATTTCTTTCTTCCTTGGCGCTTTTTTCGCAGGTAAAGTGCGAGTATTTGGTAAATTAACATAAAATTAAAATAAACGGAAATTTAATTTTAAAGCACCATATACACAAATTGTCGCCATTAATGTAGAATTTCACACAATTGAGATTTATGAATAGGAAAGGCATCTTTGGTGTGAAATGGAATTATTATAGCTTACTACACAACTACAAGAGTTGACTCTTGGAAAAATTGAATTTGGGCTTATAAAGTTCAAAGAGGTTTCTTTTAAATTATTTATTAAGGTTTCTACCAAAAATTACTTCTAATTGCCTATTCAGAACCGATTGTTTCAAGAATTGGGTTTTATCTGAGTTTTAAAGTCTTTCGCGAAAGTGCAGCCATATTTTCTTCTTATTTTTTCTTTGATCCGTTTTTTAAGAATTATGCTTAAAAAAATTCATTTCATAAAAGTCGTTATTATAGTGACATCCTTTAAACGCCGTGTTTACACGATGTCTTTATAATGGCAACCTTGTTGACACGAATTTTTTGACATTTTTATGACAACAGAAACAATGAAACAAATAATGACCGTGTAAACGAAAATGGCATATTATGGCAAGTTGTCATAAATAATGAAATGAGCTTGTCCGATTGTCATAATTCAAGTATGTTTTTCGCAATAATTGCAATAATAATAAATATGGTCCAATAAAACAAACTTTTTTTGAATTTATACCTAATCAAACCAAATTTTACGATAAAATAAAAGATAAGTCGACTGGAAAATAAAAAAAAATCGATATAGTCAGTGCATATTGCCTGCTAAAAATAAATAATTTGGAACCGTTAAGGGGGTAGAACTACCCCTTAATTGAAGTAGAATTAAAAAAAATAGTTTAAAAAAAAAAACTAAAAATTACGCTTTTAATTTAAAATGAACCAAACACATTTCTGTGCGATAAAAGAGCTTTAAATTGCACTTTCGCTGCACTTGGTAAGTCTTCTTCTTCTTTAAACTCCTTTAATTCCTCATGGGACATAGGGCGGAAACAGTTGCCCTCCAGCGGACTCAGTTTTGCGCGACAGCTCTTAGCTCCTACCAGGATCTCCCAGTTGTTGCGGCTTCTTCTAGTAGGGTACTCCTCCACGTTGTTCTAGGTCTTCCTACTCGACGGGAACCTTGCAGATTCCAGTCAAGGGCCTGTTTGGCTAGATTCTCGTTTTCGCGTCGCAAGGTGTGGCCAACCCAATTCCATTTCCTTCGTCTGATTTGGTCGTCTATCCTTTCTTGGCCGGCACTTGGTATGTAAACCCGGCTTTTAGTCCATTCAAAACGCGGGGGGGGGTGTTCCAAAAAAACACTGTTAAGAAAATCGAATCCTAAATGTTTTTGGGGTCGCTTATCACGGAATCGGGGTCCCGCGGTCCTAAAACTTGGGCGCCACCCTTAAAAATGCCAAAAAACGCCCCTTTTTAGGGGGTTTTCGCGATTATTTCAATAATAATGAAAACTAATGCAATGAAATACACTTTTTTTAATATTTATTTGCGAAATCAACCATTTGCACTACATATTTTTTTTCAGGTTTATGCTTCAAATTCGATTGTGGGCGTACTGTCAGGCAAAAATCAATTATTTTCAACCCTTAAGGCCTACTCTCTATCCTACCCCTACAATTATAAAAATCAACTTTATATAAAAAAATTTGCAATATTTTTTTTTTGCTTTTTGCTTGAAATTAGGTTCAATAGGTATTATCAGCCAAAAATTTATTATTTTTAATCCTTAAAATGAAATTTATTGTTTTGCATTAAAATGTTATTTTCAATTAAAACATTTGGAAAATTTGTTTTTAAACCCCTTTTTAAAGGGGTTAAACCATAACCACCCCTAAACCAAAGCAAAATAAAAAATACATTTTGAAATATTTCTTTTCGTGGGATCTTTAAATAAAGTCCGGTTTAATTTACGGTGTCGTGCAGGTAGGTACAAAAATCACGAACGTCCGAGTAGACAAATAGTGAAAGTAACGTGAGTTAAAAACTTTGAAATCTATTTGCAAGATCACACTTGCACCTAGGTACTTCTTATAGGGCGTATTTTTAGATAATTTTATAGCGAAGAGCTTCCCCAATGCATATGGTATACTAAACGTTAGCACGAACGGTGATATTGAAAGAAATAAAAAAACGTGCCTATTTTATTCACAATAAATCAATTAAAAAGTTTTGCGGTCAACCAAATTGTTGGCAAACTTAGGGTGTTAAACTACACCCTAAAACGAATCGATTCCACTACTTATTTTTCCTATGGGCGAAAATGGGCTTTAAAATACCTCGCCGACTAGCCTATTAGCAAAATTTATAAGTTTTACTATAAAAATACTATTTTTGCCTTTTTAAAGTACCTTTATCCATATGTTTAACTTCATATACATCATATTTGCATTGCATATGAATAATGTAACATGTTCGTTACTCTTCAGACATATGCGCAAATATTTTTGGCCAACTTTTAATATTTACAACATATTGTACATTGCTGTTGGAGGTGGGGACCAAAATTTATATCTCCTTTGGCTTGACTTGGTATAAAATGTGTTTCATTGGATTATTTTTGATTATTATAAAAAAGGGGTGTTTTTTCCATTAAAGGTGACACCCGTATTTAGGAAAAACGTATAGGGAACGATTTTTATGGTGTTATGTTTTGACACCCTAACGGGCGTTAGTAGTGATTTCCTCATTATTGTTCCTAGAGCAATATTTAAAGGTATCTTCTTGTAGCAGACCTAATTATTGTTTATTGAATTGCAGACTTTTCACGTGTATTCCTTCCTTTGCATTATGCACAGTTCGACATCTTCTTCTTCTTTCTTCTTTAACGGATCTACAATCGGAATCCGGTCCTGGCCTCTCGCAACTGTTCTCTCCATCGGTCTCGATTCTGAGCCGATGTCATCCAGTTTGGCATCCCTAAACTCTAAGCGTCCTGGTCCACGCCATCCTTCCAGCAAAGGTTGGGTCTCCCTCGCTGCCGCACCCCATACGTCTTCCCGCAGAGAGTTCGGCATCTAAGTTATCCTTATTTAGAGAAATAGTTTTAATGGCTATTAACACTAGAACTACCAAGACCCGTCAAATTGACGGATACTCAATTTCTTCCTTCATTGAATTACATATTTCTTGAATTCTCTTCAGATTTATGTTAAAATTCAATAAGATTATATAATTACGAAATATTAAAAAACCTTTTTCCATTTATAATTACTAATTCGAACTTGAATGTGTATCAGATTAAAGGTGTAAAAAATTGTTAACATTACAGACTTGTGCGTCGGTAGTTCTAGTGTTAAGTGCATTTCTTTTTAGTCTTTTTAGTGCTAACTTGCTTTATTTACAAAATCTTCAAACAATTAAACTATATTCTAAATTTGAAAGAAAATTACAAATACATTCTATTAATAAACGTTCGTTACACAATTCGTAATCATATAATTACTTAATTCGTTAAAAATGAAACAAATTTCTAAAAACAATCGCTGGCAAAGATAGGCTTTGCTTGAGCGTATCAATGCGCACAAATAAAAACTCTGAACTACAATACTGATAAAGTTATTTATATTAAAATGATATATTGAAGGTAAACATTTAAAAAAATATCCTTAAAGAATAAATAACTACATATGTACATTCAGCCTAACTAAAAAATAAACAATTTCTCTTATATTACCATACATAACAATAATTTAAGTTATAATTTACATAAACTCTTGAACTGGCAATGAGCACCTAATTGTGTTAAATTTTTATCGCGTTTGTGTATAAGTCTGTGAGACTAAATTAATTTCGTTTTTCTTTCCATTTTTCTTCTTTTTGGTTTTCATAACTAAATTCGAAAAAAGTCGTATTGAACAAAAGTAAAAAAGTTCAATTAAACTCAATAACGAAAATCCCATAAACAACCCCAAAAGACCTCCACAATTGGCCAAAAAATCGGTCATTCCATAAAGCTCAGAACGTTTCGATGTGATGAACTGATTCTCCTTGAAGAAAACCGAAAGACGAGCCATGATCACACTGAAATTGAAATTTGTAAAATTAAAAAAAAAATAAACATTTGTAAGCAGAATATTTATAATACCCAGGATTGTCATAGTGGTATGTGTCGTTGAATGCTTCAAGTATACTAACAAGATCAAAATCAGCTTGAGAAATTTCGGCGTTATAAGCCAAGGATGTGCAGGATGGCAAACAATCGCATTTTGTGACACCGCGCACGTTTTCTCCAGATCCTACAAGTCCTTCAGCGAATTCGTTCCGTAAGAGATCGTATTCGGCATCTAAATAACACTGAATGTCGGCAACATCACACACACGCATATCAGAAGTTCCTTGAATTGTTTTCAATTAAAAAATTATAAATATTTTAAACAAATTTTTTACTTGGCATAGAGAACTTCACACAGCCGCAATTTAATAGTGTAAAATTGGCTAGGCATTCCAGCTCGCAATTGTTTTGTGTGTACACTTTGAAGAATCTTAGATAACGCTCATCACTGAAGTAGCATTGGCGCCTGCAAATTAAATTCATTAACATTATTGTTTTATGACGATGATTTTTTAATGAGAGTGGATGTGCCACCTACACATCCACGCCCCGGCCATTCTCACACTAAGCGAACCCAAGTCACCGATACTGATTTCGATCGATTTCAGGTGACTGGGTATAGCAGGGATTTCAGGTGACTGGGTGCACAATTTCTCCGACCATAGAGGTGTCGCCATGTTTGTTAGGAATGACGTGGCTCTCCAGAAGGTGTACAATAGTACATCTTCTGAATTCAATTACATTATGGGCTAAAATAATTCTTCGTAGCCACGTCATATTCTTCTGTTTTCTCTACAGAAGTCCTAATATAAGTAATGATGCCTCGACGTTAGGCTTCGATGCTATATCCGAACGAATCTACGGATTTTTACTTCCCCATCCGGAGTGTGAAATCATTGTTGCGGGTGATTTTAACGTTCATAATACCAATTGGCTAAATTACTCAAATGGCACCAATGTGTCTGGCAAAGACGCCGAGATCTTTGCAGATTTAAACAATTTGCACCAAATCGTGAATTGTCCGACACCAGTTCCGGATGTTGAAGGTCACGGAGCTCATCTGCTTGACCTATTCCTTACCACACATCCATCTCGATACTCCGTCGAGGTTAGCTCACCCCTTGGCAACTCGGACTACAAATTAGTCAGGGCTAATTTCCCATATCCATCCTCCACCCCAACCAACACAGTCCCCAAAAGAGTCTGGCACTATGGGAAAGCCAACTGGTTGGGACTTATTCGCTTTTTCCAAGCCACCGACTGGAATTTGTGTTTCCGGAGTGCCAGTTCGAACTATGCTGCGCTCTGTATTACTAAAATAATACGGGCAGGAATGTGTTTGTTCATTCCTCATTCTACCAAATCTATAAAGCCTAGGCCAAATAGATGGTTCAATGGTGAATGTATGAACGCAATTAATGCTAAGGAAGCCGCCTATAGAGCGAACAAACGTTCCCCAAACGACTCACTTCGGCGTGAGTATATGAAATCAAGGAACTCCTGTAACTCCATCATCAGGAAGGTCAAAGAGTCATTCGATGACAAGTTGAGAAACAAGATCCTCAACACACGGCAGCAAAAACTTCTGGTACTTGGTAACTTCCATCAAGAAGAATTTTACGTCTTCCACAGCCCCTCCATTTATTTATGGAGGAAAGGTGACAGCAGAAAGCAAATCCAAGGCCGACTTATTGGCATCTCTGTTCCCTTCTAATTCTTCCTTACCTGAAACTGATACGCTTTCCCCGGTTCTCGAACGCAACGCCCATTCAATGGACGGAATTTTCTTCAGGACTCGCGAGGTGTACAAATGTCTCAAAGTGCTCGACGTCAATAAATCCACTGGCCCCGACAATATCCCCCCTATGGTACTCAATAAATGTGCCTCACCTCTGGCTAAACCTCTGCGCAAACTTTTCGCCCTGTCCTACTTCTCCGGAGTTTATCCAAACTCTTGGAAATTAGCTCATGTTCAGCCCATTTGCAAAAAAAAGGTGAAGCCAGCGACCCTTTAAACTACCGCCCAATAGCAATTACTCCTGTTCTCTCCAAAATCATGGAGACAATAATCAACAAAAGGCTGATGAAATATCTGGAATCCAACCAAATTTTACACGACAGGCAGTACGGCTTTAGACCGAAAAGATCTACCGGCGACCTTCTTGTGTGTCTGACTGAGGCCCTCAACCAAAACATCCATCGCTTCGGTGAGTCTGGTCTTGTTGCTCTAGATATTTCCAAGGCTTTCGACAGAGTATGGCATCCCGCTCTGTTGTCTAAACTCCAAGCTATTGGTATCGACTCAGTTCTAAAGAACTGGATTGAGAGCTTTCTTTCTGGCCGTTCAATCAAGGTAGTATTGCATGGCGTCGAATCCAAACCTCATTCCATCTCGGCCGGCGTCCCCCAAGGCTCTATTCTCTCACCTACCCTCTTTCTCATATTTATTAATGACCTGCTCTCAATCCTCTCCAACCCACTTCGCAGTTTCGCCGATGACGGTACTCTGCGTTACTCCCACACCTTCGATAATACAAGACAAGCGCGTGCCAGACCTTGTCCCGTTGACCGTGAACTCATGTCCAATTCTATTAACGAGGACATCGAACTCATTCTTGCTTGGGGCCGCAAGAATCGTGTCGAATTCAACGCAACCAAAACAAAGTACTGTCTTATCTCTACAAAACTTGCACCACCCGTCCCTCTATCTCAGTGGACAAAAAGAATGTACTGGCTGACCCATCTCTTAACATCCTAGGCGTAACCTTATCATCAGATCTGCGATGGAATAATCACATATTCCAAATCGCCAAACAAGCTTTCAATTCCAATGCCTGGAATTCCTCAAGAGATGCAAGTTCCTCCTCCAGTCAACTGCTCTGGCTACAATATACAAGTCCTACATTCGGCCCCGCCTTGAATACAACTCGTATATTTGGGCGGGCGCCCCAAAAACCACCTTGGCTTGGCTCGACAAGGTGCAAAATCGCGCCATCAAACTCATTGGCGATAGCACCCTTTGCTCCTCCATCGACTCTTTAAGCCACCATAGGAATGTTGCAGCACTTAGCAAATTTTACCGCTATTACCATAGTGAGTGTTCCACCGAAATTAGAAACCTCCTGCCTACACGGCAATTTTTTTCCCGCACCACAAGACTAGCCAAATCGGCTCACCCCTTTAGCCCTCCCCTTCGCGCACATTACATTTTAGTAGTTCGTTTATAAATAGAACAACTCGATTGTGGAATTGTCTTCCACAGTTAGTGTTTCCGAACTCATATAACATCTCAGAGTTCAAACGCAAGGTTCATAGACATCTACTCACGCACACTCCAGACCCCTAACCTATCCCTTCTCCTCTATCCTTCAAAGCAAGCTTACTACTAGAGACTGGCCATGACTCGAACGACATGACAAACTAGTAGTACAAAGGGTAATTCCTAAGCTTGACTTTACCACATAAAAAAAAATAGTTATTCTATTTTTTGGCAATTTTTTCATTGTGAAGATAAAACACGGAAAATCGTAAAAATTCAAAATATTGAACAAATGTAAAAATGAGCCGTCTATTTTGAAAGTGGGGTAAGTCTATTTTTGAAGAATGAAGAATGAAGATAACCGTAGTTCTAGATAAAACCAAGTATGATCTTTTTATGTGTAAACACGTTATGGTCAAAAAATTCAGAACCCTAGTAATAAAGGAAATGGAAGTTTTAGCTCTCAACAGTGTTGCAAGTATGTTAATTTTGAAAGTGGTGCAAGTCCAGTGGTAGATTGAAATTATTTTTAACCACACAGCAAAATTTAGCTTTATCTTTGATATTGGTAGTCGCCAATTTACATTATTTCATAAATAATAATAAGAATATCTCAATTTTGTGTTTCGATAATAACGCCAGCACCAAGAAATTTTAGTAATCGTGGAAACACTATGAAAAACTGAGCAAGCCAAATTACGCGACTCATCACTCCTTCGAGCGACACCAATAATTCCAAGAAATCGGAAGCACCACTAACTCAAGGATAACTTCGATGTCGGAACTGCGAAAACCATAATATAAGACATTTTGTTGTTTTGTGTACAGCTACATAGACAATAGAATCGTTACATGAAAAAAAATGCAGAGCAGTCTGTTTTTCGTGTATACTAATATTAGACTACTCGTCATATATTTTCCTTTGATACCCATACCCAGGGCGTTGTAAAGAAAAGGGTAAACTGCCATTTCGTGTTGGACAATATTTTGAATTTGGAATGATGCCAAACAGCTAATAGTATTCTAATTTTCATATTCTTGTATTTGATACCCATATACCGAACGCGTTGTAAAAATGTAATCCTTCCATTTTATACTCATATTGAGTGGATTGAAAAGCAAAAAGCAGTCCGCACGCTAACTATGCATATGGGAAAAATTTGAATTTGATTGGTTATATTGAAGTGGGTCAAAGTCTAGTTGTAAGATTTGTTTACATACAAAGGTACAAACATACAAACATATAGGGAAAGCTGTATACATACATATGTATGTACATAGACACAAATAGAAAGCGTATAAAAAGGCTAATACAACTAAAATATTATCCACTCAAATTAACGATTATATCAATCCATTAGTTTTGAAAATGAGGCAAGTCCATTTGGGTTTGGAAAATCCTTTATATTCTTGTAGCCAAGTTCGCAACTGAAACCAGAGAAACAAACGTATCCACCCTGGAAGAAGTATAAAGTGCCATGCGATCCTTAAAAAACAACAAATTTCCAAGAATTGATAACATCCCAGCAGAGTTGATCAACCAAGGAGGCGAATCGCTTTCAGCAGCTATACATGAATTACTATGCTGCATATGAAGGAAAGAACAAATGCCTGAAGATTGGGAACAAAGCATTATCTGCCAAATACACAAGAAAGGAGATAAATTCAACTGTGGAACTATAGAGGCATATCACACAGGGCAGGGCACACTGGAACATTATGCAGAAGCCACAATATATATTTGAGAGGAAGGTTCTCCGAAGGATATACGGCCCAATCAATGAAGACAATGCGTGAAGAATACGCAATAATCGCGAATTGTACGCCCTATACCTACAAAGAGTGTTACTTTTCGACACATGCCGAGCTACTGCGATTACATTGGGGCGGTCAAATCCAAAGAATGGATGATTCAAGGATACCAAAAAAGCCCTGTACCTACCAGATACCTGCCAGATGGCAAAAGACCAGTTGACAAACCACGGTCAAGATGGGAAGACCATGTTAAGACCAATGCAGCAAAACTGTTCAATACAAGAAACTGGAGACAAACTGCGGAGCAGAGAGACGTCTGGAGGAAGAAGCTGATGGAGGCCAAGGCTCGAATTGGGCTGTAGAGCCATCGAAGAAGAAGTTAGAATTTGAATTAACGATTTATGCACTAAGCTAACAGTAACAGTCTATACATTTTTGAGAGAACCCCTGACCTTCTTATATCTACTGCACCCTCCATATTTTTACAATACGACACTTCTTCATTGGCTGTCCTTCCTATAGACGATAGCAATATACCTATACTGATTACGAACAAGGAACAGACTAAAATTCTTTTTACAATTTTAAACAGAGTGATACAAGAACCACCCCCTTAAAAATTAAGAATACATATAGAATATCTACATAATCTAAATCTTTAAGATTGTATACAACTCGCAAGGATTAAGCTCCGTGGGCTTCGACCGACTTGGTCAGTATACTCGTAAAATCCACTAAGCTAATAAAGTTTTAAAAATTGATTCTCTGTATGACCAAAAATTTGCATCCCTGTGGTGCCTTGTTCTAGATAAAGACACAAACATACTGGGGTGAAGGCCGTGACGACGACCTCCTGCGAGACAATTTCCTACACATTTAATTTCTCCGCACCGCCTGCGAATTTGACAGTTTCCTATACAGTTGCCAGACTTTGAAGTGCCAATAAGAACTCTACTTTTACTCAATAAGAACAGTTTGCTGCTGCCTCTGAATGAGCGGTGTTTACCTACATTATACACAAACCTGTTTGAGTTAAGCACCAAGTCACCAAGCATACATATATCACTTCAAATGCAGACTAAAAAATTACAGGTCATGTGAAGGTGTCAATTAACTATTACAGGCCGCGGAAAAATCATACAATTTGTCTGGCCCTTATTGTAAAGAACGTTGCGTATTCTAGATCTAGAGCAACCAACAATTGTAATTTATACAAAATGTTTAGCAAACTTGTAATATTCAGGCGCTGAGGACTTATTGTGGCATCCTGGCTAACAGGAAGATTTTCAATGCAAGATTAGACAGTTAAAGAGTAAAAAAAAAATAAATAAAAATTACCTGTGTGGATGATAGTCATTGAGGCTCTCCGATGTTGTTATCATATTTGGTTTAACTGAAATAAGAATTTCTTTTCCGAATGGTACGCGAAAATACTGTCTTGAAAGTTGTGGTATGTCATCGGGGGAATGCAAAAGAACCTTAAAATAAAGAAAGAGAATTAAGAATGCATCAAGCAAAAAGTTATGTACAAGAACTACTGAACTAACTTAGTTTTGAAGTTACATCATAAAATATACTTGTTCAATACTGTTACAAATGTCCACAGAATGATATAAATAATTTAAGGAAACGCACTGTATGTATACGTACGTGTCGTGCGAATTTGTGTTCTAATCTTCATTAGACATATTTTACCGGGCAAAGACGGCGCAAAGTAGTTCAGCTCTCCCTGAGTATATGTAGTGCGAGTTATTCTCTAAACAAATCAAAAAGAAAAGGAATAACCTCAAAAGATAGAGGATGCCCTCGACGACTGTTAGATAAAAGATACACGGGCGTATTTGTATAGTTTCCTTTCGTTGCAAGAGAATATCTTTGAAAAACTCGTGTACTATTTTTGATTCTAATGATTACCACATAAAGATACTTTGTCCTGGTAGCTGAATTTTTCAATTTTAAATCACATCTTCGTAAACTGAACCAAGAGCCAAATAAAAATTGATAGCTTCAGAATTTCAGATCATCTTTTTCTTTCACCTTGTTTCATTTTTCCTGCTTTACTATTATGACAGAAAATCAAGGGGCTTCCTTAGCAGAAGTTTTTCCTACCTTGTTTATGCGATCAGAATAATCTAGATCGATCGATCGAAAATGGCCAGAGTTAATAAAAATAGGTATAATCGGTATAAATAGAGTATTGATCCAATAGTCTAAAACTTATATTGTCTCCCCTGTTGTGATGATCTAGGTCAATGTAGCGGTTTTTTGAATGTGACTGACATATAGTAATGGACTGCTGATTGACGATGCTGAATGGCACCATTTTTCTCCAGAAATAGAAAACCTTTTTATGCAAGCAAAAAAATTTTCTTCGAATTTAGGAGAAAATAAGTGATAAGATGTTTGTTATAATTAACGGAAACAAATTTCCATCACTCATTTTTATTTATTAGCAGTTTTTTCATTAAATTTATGTATTTATTCCTAAACCGTGAGGGTTATTTCCCCTGTTTAACGAAGTTTTCAAAATAGCTCAAGAGTGAGACAGAAGAACGAAAACTATACCTGTCTATTTTTTTCTAATTATGTTTATATCGCTGACATGCGCTGACGGTTACAGTTCATTGGGATTTAACGTGGGAGCGAGGCAGGAATAGTTTTTGGTGCCATTTTTTTGTATGGGATTTTGCTCATTTAGCAGTCCATTACTATATGTCAGTGATGTATACCAAAACATACATATGCAGCTTTTCGTCATAGGTCGCTTGGCGATATACTGTATGTAGCAAAGCGCATGTGACAATTTGTTACATATAAGAAGAGTGCAAATTATTATGCTGATCGTTCAAATGCAACTGAGCCACATGTGCCACTTTTAAGCAAGTTGCACATGTCAATCGTCATCTGAATCGTAACGACATAAGAAGCGTGCACCTTAACGCTGTTTTATCTTGATATTATCTTATTTAAAGAAATAAAGGATGATAGACAATTTGTTTAATGTTTTCAACAATCTCTGCGTTTATGGTACTATATGCTACCACAGTAGCAATGCTTCCAATTCTTACTAGCAGCGTATTTACTAATAGGCTTGTAAAGCTTTGGTGTTCGGCGTCCTGCCTTAGGTTTATTTTAGATACCTTTAGTAGTTATAAAAATGTTCTTTAAATAATGTATTTTTGTGCAGATGTATTTTCATTAAACTTCAATTTTCATCAATTCCCCATTTAAATTTGCCGTTGAAATTTCTTACTACTGGAGAAGGGACTAGCGAACGTATTGAAATTCAATTTGAAACCATTAAGATATTGTTCTCTTTCTACTGTTACGGATAATAGATTACAATTTTTACGGCCGTGGGGGCCCGCACCACAGGTTCTGCCTAGGGTCCTCGAGAGCGTTAATATGGCTCTGTCCACATCAGGAAGAACGGAGAGGAATGAAGACGAACGAAAGCGAAGTCTTAAAATTTTAAAAAGACGGACGAACGGAAAGGAAAAACACCATAACCACACTTTTGGAGTGTTTATTTGTGACTGTTATTTTTAGTAACAATTCGACGTGTCAGTAGATTTTGGTCGTGTTCACGCATAACTTTGTAACGCAAAAACTATTTGCTTTTTTCTTTCGTTGTTTTTCAAAAGTCCAATATAGAACAAATGCAAGAGAGCAAGTTGTGAATAGTGAGAATTAAAATAATAAACAAAAAATGTATTCCAGCAATTGAGTCGCTAACGTTGAATCCGCGAAGACGAAAGCTACTATGTGGACAGTGCTTTGTTTCTCCCTTTCAACGAAGAACGGAATGATTGAACGAACGAAGAGGAAAAGAGCTATCTGTTTCAGCCTTAAATAAAACTGGAGCAAATCTTTTACAGCCAGTATTTTCTAACTTCTACAACATTCAAAAAGCCATTTCCTTCAACATCTCCATCATATTTCAAACCCTATTCTAAGATTACTACTGGATACTGCATCATGACAAGCCGAGCTTTCGTTTAAGGTTTCTTTGATAAATCTGAAACAACTTTAACTCTAAAATCACCTTAAATCCTTGAATTGGCCCGCGACATAAAACATCGGTATTATAATCGAATCCTTGCAACGCAAAAAATATTCCTGGCCTTGCACCAGCTCCTAGAACGCGCTCAGGATACGTTTCAGTTCCTGCATCAGAAGAGTATCCGTCCTGCAGATTCCACTGTAACACTTTCTTCCTATTAGGTTCAGTTGTTTGGTAATAATTCACACTAAAAATGAAAATAAATTTTGAAAATTTTGAAAATAAAAATCCAAATTTCTCCCTTCTACATACCTATCTTCACGATAAAGTTCTGACGAATTCAAACCGTTGAAAGTGTAGCAAATCCCTTCCTCGGTGATTGTTTTTGAAAAGATATCGTCGCAATTTCCAAAATTATTTTTCCATTTACAAAATGGAAATGTTCTGTTAAACGATGGTGCAAGATCCTCAACATCCTTAATAATATCGACGGGCTCGTACATGTCAAAAGAAATATTTTCAATGACGTACCATTCACAAACTTGAAAGAGTGCTCGCATGCGCCTGAATCTTATTAATCAAAACGAAATGAAATCACATTAAAATAATTTAAAAAAAAAAGAAAACTTATTACTCTTCTTGGGTCATTCCTTCATGATCCTTTGCAACAGTGTTATTATCTCGCATATTTGCCCACATGCTTCCATAGAGAGCAGGAAATGGAAATGATTGTTTTTCGTATTTTGTTTCAGCGCAAACCGTTATTGCAGGAAAAGGTATGTGCCAAACAGGTGTTGACTTTTCTGAGAAACTTACTATCACTGGCGTTTCGTCCCATTTTTGCCATATGTTGAAAATTAGTATATAGCACAGATAGAGCGAAAATATGATTATTGTTATCCAGAATACTCTGCAAAAATAACAGAGACATTTTAACAAAATTAGATCTTTGCTTATAAACATAATATGTTTATTTACATAATATTTTATTTATTGTCTTGATTAACATTTCATCTCGAAATCTGTTATATTCAAAAATGATGTAATTGAATAACAAAATGTCTCCTTAACTATTTTCGTATGTACGTCAATCTGTTTGTGCCTTAACACCCAGTTTCTATCCCTAAAACATGCTAAGCCCCTTTCAACGCCATCCAACCACACGGCCTTTGAACTACCTTCTGCGCTTTTCGTTCTCGTTAAATTGAGAAATTTTACTCTACTCTGTCGTTGGGTCTGTTCTATCGAAGTGTTCTGCCTGTTATATGTATCACCCTCTCATCTCTCAGTCTCTCTCTGCACATTCTGGATTTGTGCTTATTCTCGCTAAAAAAACAATTTTTTCGATGCTTTAGCGCCCCCTATCTTTTGCTTTCAAAGTTGTACGGAATTGACTCAAAGACATTAATTGTAGACGGCGATCTCCTCTCCTCTCTGTTTAAAAAGTTTTTCTCTAAAGTGCACTGATTCTGAGAAAAACGCATAAGAAAAACGCATCTTTTTGTGTTTTCCAAAATCCTGCAAAGAGTGGAAGGTCACAAATCTGGGCTTAAGCTTTTTTCATGACCCCCTAAAGATTTATGAAAAAAAAATCCACGGTGTAATTTTTTCAAATCAAAAATACAGATTGACTGTACAACCACTGAGAGTAGATATTTATTATTTCGCTTGAGATAGGAAAATTTTCGACGAATTAAGACTTTTCCTGGTTTACATGCACGATAGACTGATTATACTATCATAAACGGTTATACCAGGACTAGTCTTAAAATCTTTATGTAGCAAGAAGGTTTACCAACGGATCATAGTACCTTGCTAGATTTATATCAAGTATCATGAGCAGTATAATATTAGTAAGTACTTCAATGTTCTCGTGATCACTGAAACGTGGATAAATAATACATTTCTCAATGAGGAGATCTTGAACAATAACTGGACAATCTATCGATGCGATAGAGACCTCGACTCTTTCGGACAATCGAGAGGAGGTGCTGTGCTTATAGCCGTCAAAGACTCTCTAAATAGTGAATTGATTACCACGAATCGATCACAATTTTTCGAAAATGTTTTCATTCGTCTCAAATCTAGCGCTGTTTACATACCCCTCTCTAAGTATGATGATTTTACAAATATACTTAATGGATTTCTCCAATCACTCGACGCTTATACTAGGAGATTTCAACCGTCCTAACATCTCTTTTATTACTCTCGCCGACGACAACAATTTACTCCCCGCAAATGTCACTCACGCTATTGATACGAAGCCTATGATCTGCAACAAGGCAACCGAACACCAGTGGAAATTGGTTGGACCCTGCTTTCCCTAATCTATATGACGGGGTGAACGTCTTACCCACTAGCGAAGAGGAAAACCTTTTTTCTAACATGGTTCACCATTCCGCGTGGATCCTGGAACTCATCTCCACCATCACCATGCTTCATGCGTCTCACAACAATGCAATTGTTTATGATTTTAAAAACGCAAACTATAACAGTATTTGCTTTGAATTATCACAAATTGACTGGAGGAATAGTCTACTAGGTGATAATCTCGACCAGATAGTATCATGTTTCTACAACATTATTCTCAGTACCATCGACAAACACGTGCCCAAAATTACAAAAAAGGAATAAATTGTATAAACTGTCGGAGCCTTGGTTATCTTGACATTAATAAAGGTCACGGTCTCAACAATCTGCCTCCCAGCTTCTTGCAGCGATGCTCAAATCAAATTGTATGTTCCCTTCATCTAATTTTTAAGTCGCTATCGTTAGGAAGTTCTGGAACAAAACCTTCCTAACACCGAACCATAAATCACACGATAAACATTTAGTGGATAATTATAGGGGCATTGCTGTCTACACGGACCTTAGCAAGGCCTTGGATCGCGTGGACCACCATATTTTGATTACTAAGTTATTCAAATTTGCAATTACCGGCCGTGCCCTAGAATGGATAGCATCATATCTTAACGGTAGAGCTCAGGTAGTCAGATTTCAAGGATTTTTATGCAAAGAAATCGAAATAACTTCCGGTTTCCTCAGAGAAGTCATCTTGGTCCGCTCTTGTTCAATATCTTCATTTCCAATCTGTCTCACAAATTAAAAAATATATTACACCTCTTTTATGCAGACGACCTGAAAATATACAGGGTGTATCAGCTAAAGTGTCCAACCGCTTGGCTGTGGATAAGCCTTGGATAGACGAACAAAAAATCGTATGGATGGGGGGGGGGGGGAATTGTAACGGTTTACCCGCTAGGGCGTTTTGAAGCTTTTTTGGTAGAGGTTTACATATCGCACCCTTAGAATGAAAGTGACCTAACTCAAATATTACATTTTGTGGGAAATAAGCAAGAAAGTTTTGAAATAAGTGCGGTGTTGAGTAAATTTAAAAGTATCTATCCCGTGTTTCATTGAAAATGATTCATTTTTCCCGTATTTATATATTGATCTTTTATGTACAGATTGGTAACATTATATTAAATTTAAGTGTATTTTAAATATATTTTGACAATTTTAATAAGAAATGGTTTCAAATTAAGCCACTCTATGTCAAAAATATTTCTGTATTTCTGGGACTTCTTATGAGTTAAGCCTATTTAAGACGCAAGATGCAGCAAATGCTGATGGCACATTATGGTTTCAGTCATTATTTTACTATAAAATTCTATAGATGTAAGGGCGTACAGTATTTGCAATAAACTGGCACAATTCGAAATCCGTCGATTTTATACACGTCCACTTGCGAGCACCTCTGACACAATACTGATTCGATCTCTTTCACATAACATGCATAGGTGAATTGTGCGATCAACAAAAATGACCGATGTATACGTTATCACTTTTTTACTCTTAATTCGGGCTCTTTTTCGCCATAGGGTTTTAGAGTAGGCTTTTTAAGGTCAGTTTATAGCAAAATCAGAATTTACAGGAATTTTGATTTAGGTCACTTTCATTCTAAGGGTGCGATATTACCCTGTATTTTTGTCACCTTAATAGATATTTTAATGAATAAGACATCAATCTACGCAGAATACTCCCACCTATCTAAATCTGAAAATCGAGAACATCCAGAATTATGAGTCATCAAAAGTAAAAGCAGCAGCATAATAATTGTGAGACATTATTCATAGAAAATTGTCCAAGCTTTCTAATTTTGCAAGAAAAAGTATTGGTTATTTACGTATTTTTTGAAAAAAATAGGTGGTTGAAGTTGAAATTTTAACAAAAAAAAAAATCAACTTTGACGACTCATAACTCTGGACTTTGGTACAAGGTGACAAAATTAGAGTGTAATATGTAAACCTATATCAAAAAAACTTCAAAACGCCCTAGCGGGTAAACCGTTACGATTCCCCCCGCCCCACCCATACGATTTTTTGTTCGTCTTTCCAAGGCCTATCCACAGCCAAGCGGTTGGACACTTTAGCTGATACACCCTGTATAAAGTCCGACGCTGATGACGAAACTTAATGCAGTGTAAGACTGGTGCAACACTAATAAGTTGGAACTTAACACTAGCAAATGCTATTTAATAACCTTCTCCCGGAAAAAAGCGAACAACTGCAGCAATACTATCTTGACAACAAGTTATTAAACCGTGTTGATAAAATCGTAGACCTAGGTGTTGTAGTAGATAATAAGTTAAACTTTAACCTACGCTACGATAATATTACTGCCAGAACTGATAAACTCCATGGTTTTATAAAACAAAGGGCGAGGGAATTTAATAACATCTGGGTCACTAAAACACTTTTCTGCTCACTGGTCCGACCAATCCTGGAACACGCATGCCCTGTCTGGGATCCCATATTTCACGCCAGTAGCTGCAGGATTGAATCCAAAAACGATTTCTCCTGTTCGCACTAAGAAGTTCACATAACCCGGCTGATTATCGAAGGGTTCTACACTAATGGCTCAAAGTTTTGGATCGTTTACCACTGTCATGTAGAAGGAAAATGCGTATCTTACCTTGGACATTTTAAACGGCGACCTCAAGGTGAAGTTCTTGTGGGACAGGTCATATTCAATGAGGAAGTTTGACGCACAAGGCGTACGAGACTGCTTAAGGAATACTCTCATCGCACCGAGTATGCAAGGAACGAGTCCATTAATATATGTTTCTTGGTCTTCAATGATCATAACCAATGCTTTACTCGTCTCGCTAACAAACTGTCCTACAAAAGGAAATTAAAACTAATGTTGAAACCCTAAATTCCCTTCATATCTGTTTAAGCCTCCTTTGTAAATTAAAAATACTATTGTACATTCTAACTATAGTAGTCTAGCATGATAATTTTATAATTAATTTCATTTTGTATACTTAAATGTAAGTTGGCTTGTTTGGCAAATAAAATAAATAAATAAAATTTCTAGTATAGGCAATACAAGAACTTTTCTTTTCAAACATGGGTCTTCCATAATTAAAGCTTTAATTAATTATAAGCAAAACCCATTTGAATAATAATCCCTAGGTGTTGCTATAAGTAGAACTCATTATATACTATTAATAGACAAAAAAGGACCTGCTAAATTTATTTAAAAAAGGAATAATCTCAGTGTATTATGCTCATCGATAGCATTTTATGGCCTGCAATAATATACCGAATGAGTGGCCACAAAACGATGATGTACGAAATAGTGAAGAAAATTGCTGTTTTACTATTATAATTAAGATCACATAAATGTACTTAGTTTTGTAATACATTTTAAATAAAAAGTTTTGTGATATTCGCCATTTGTTGCAATCAATGTTACACAGCTACATAAAAAGTTGTAAGTGCTATTTTTGTGTAGTTTAATTGTTAATTGTAATAAAATAAAAACCAAAAACATACACTTATACCTATGTTAAGAAGTCTGTAACTATAAAAACATATTTCTTTCACTTTAAATATAATTATTAAATAGGTAATGCTTTTTTCTTCTTTGGTTATATTGCTAAAATGGCGCTTGTAACAATTTAATCCTTTGCAGTATCGATATTTACTTTAACTACTTGTAGTTTGAGGAAATTGCGTTTGAGCAGCCTGGCGAAATTTTGAGTAATTGCTTCAAAATATTTTTTTTTATTTTTACTTAATATCACTAAGGTTTGTTGGATTATTTATTACAAAATTTCGGCAGAAAACTCATCCCTTCTCGATTTGCGCATGCACAGCTGACTTTCTCTAACCTGGCAAAACGGAAACTTTGCAGAAACTTCAAACGTTTATACAAATTGTATGATATGAAAAAGGTAGAAAATACATACTTCTCCGGTAAAGGACGTTTTTCCTCTCCTATGTACTGCAATCCATGCAACGTACTCTTGCCACAATACTCCTTAATGTAGGATAAAATCGGCCTAAAGCACGTTTTCCTCTTCTTTCTTCTCTTACACCGTTCAACATCTGGGTCTACAAAAACAATAGAAGTCTTTTCTTCGTCGCGAATACCAGAAAATGATAGCTTTAAATTATGCCTACTGAAAAGGGGACGGAAGTTAATCACAGCAATAGAAATTTGTAATCACAAAACACCTACAATTTGGGCATATTAATTTAAAATACAGTTAAACACCAAAAACTAAGCCAAGTCCACTTTCCAAGTCACCGTTAATAAAATCGCACTTAGCCACAGTATAAACCAGTGACACTTGAAGCATATTTCCGACTAATTTCTTTCTAGGCTCTTCAGAACAAAGTGCACCGACAAAATGTTTGTTTAAACAAATTTCACTCCGAGTTGCCAGTGATGTTGACTTTTTGTATTTGTTTGCAATTTCAAGACTGAACTTTGGCTCCAGGGTAAACCACAGAATCTCGCAGCTCCCCGAAAAACTTGAATTTTTATTGCAATTAGGTATTCCGAAATTCTTTCTTTTTTCTTCCGATTTTACTTTATTAAATTCTTAGCTCAGTCTGAGATTCTACTAAATAATGTACAGAATGGTGCGATCCGAACTGGATCGCCAATGTAGCCATAGGTGTCCTCTAAAAAAAGAAAATTGACTTAGAGCATACGAAAACGCGTGGACCGATATCGTCTCGGCTCAGCGGTCCTTCGCCTGATTGATTGCGGCTAATTTCGTCTGATCGGTTTTGTAAGAAGGTGGTATTTCGCTCACGTAAATAACAGATTGAGAATTGATCTTAAAACTTTTTTCTCAGTTTACTGATTGTAATTAAATGTCATCACTTTTGGATCGGAATAACTTGCAAAGATCGAGCGTTGAATACGATCTGGCCAATATTGGCACATCAAATACAAACACAGGCCATTGTTTACCATATTAATTTTTTTAACTCCGGCACTTGTTATTAGAGCAGTACTCTATTAGTATTCAAAATATGCAGTGGTTAATATCCGAAACAATAGCAATAGTAAAATCCTGCGCAAAAATATATCAATGCAAAATTGTGAAGTAATGTATGTGTGCCGTTCTTGGACCAAATGTCACAGTCAGGGCTTTGACCTCTCATAAAATGTGATGTAGCTTCTTATGTACTTTTTTGGGGGTAGAAAACGATTCAAAAATCTTTGCAGCTCTAAAGTCTATGCTATAAGTTCATAGTTTCGAAAACAAAATCGAAAATTTTGCCTTTTGCGTTATATCTCGAAAATAAAAAAGATTCAAAAAATTAATAGCATCACGAGAAACAATAAAGCCGCGCTTATATCCCAAAACCAAGTGAAGTGTTCGTGGAAAAACCAAAGTATCTTTACCTCTAAATTGTATGCAGAAAACGCATTTTAAAGAGCAAGCTTTAAGCTTTCTAAAGAAGCCATTCGTTTTTTTTTTCTCATAGAAAATTTGACCGGAAGTTATAATATCCAAAATTTAAAAAGGTGTCGTCCATTAATATCTGTGGTGATAATGAAAAACCGCTTAAGTCAAAATTCATGATTTTACACCAGAGCGATTTTAAGATTCACAAATATCCAATTTGGACGAGATAAGCAAAAAAACAATGTATCATAACTTTCTAAATATTGGTCAGAAAAGAATCAAATTTTGTGTCGAGGGGGTTTCATATACGGCGAATTCAATGACGTAATTAACTCAATTTTGTCTTAAATCGACTTCAGCGGTTATACATTATCACCACAGAATATTACGGTAGGCATTTCGGGGAGAGAGCCCAATGTCAAGTGGGGAGAGGGGGTCTCGGCAAATATCGCGTAATCTTTTTTTTTTCATGAAACCGTGAACACTCGTGAACAAGCGCGAACGCGAGTGTGGATGGTTTTCCCGCCTAGCTCGCGCCTTGCTTTCCGTTCCGATAGGATACGGCGTGAATGTTTGCTTTGAAAGTGGATAGATCAGATCTTCAGGCATGAACTGACGATAAATGCCGATAAATGATTTTTGTCAGTTTTCATGGACTGCAGGCCACATACACTTGGCGGCCAGGCCTGCCGGCAACCTGTGTATAAATGAGGTCCTTAAGTTATGGCTAAATCCTACACATTTTTTTTACGCGGTTATGTGAATTGTAGAAAGTATTGTTTAGCCGCCGACGGCCAGCTATACGCGTGACTCGGAAAATTCTGTAGCGAACGAAGCAAGTAACACTGACAAGAGAAAAGGCCCTTAAAATATAGAACTACAGGAAGTCACACGAGAGTTTTAGCGTAATGAAATTCTTGTTGAGTGAGAGATCACGTTTTGGTAGTTCTATAATCCGAAAAAATAAGTGGAATATAGAGGGGCAAAGAGTCTAAATGATCAGTTTTCTCAAATAAATTCTTACACGCCGTCACTCCGAATTCTGATCAACTGATGACATTTCATCTTAATGTAAACAAAGCAGATATTATTGTCAGTCAACTAACTCAAGTCGACTGTCAAACTGACCCAGATTTCATTACGGTTACGCACATGAATTTTATACGCGAGGGCTTTTCGTGCAGTTCTATATTCAAACGAAGGCCCGACTTTCTGAAGTTACGCCCTTAAATACGTAGTTTTACTGTAAATACTAGAGATTTTTTAAAATTCGAAAAAAATGATCAATAGCAAAGTTGTGGAGAATAACTACAAAATCAGTCAACAATGAGCTCTGTAAGTTGATTTTGCTCAAAGTTATCTCCGGTCGAAGCTCAACCGTGATCATGTCTGCCGTGCAAAGGACAAATGACCTAGATGCATTATAGGTCAAAATGACTTTGTATGCTTTTTTTGATATGAAATATTCATATTTATCCTTAAAAAAAAATTTTCAGACTGATTGTCCTTTTTAATTAAAAGTTATCAAAGTAAATGCTCACTTTATTTGCTTCGGTTTCATGTATTTTGAAAACTTTGATGCAGTTTTTTTATGTGAAAAACTAGAGGCTCAGGAAAGGTCCCTTTATACTGCGCCGACAATCTATTTTCTTCGTATAGAGTGCAATGTCCAGCAGCAGCTCTACTCGGAAAGGAAGAAACTGCCACAACCTAGCCGCGATCTTTTCTTTTATTCCACCTACTCCCCAACCATTACTATGGCGACTCTGATATCGGGGCATCGAGAAACAACTCGCTGGAGTGTTATGCTTCCTGAAACGAATTTACTCTTATCAACCAACCGATGATATGCATTTTTCACGGAGCGGCGAAGGACTAAGGAAGGCCCTGACAGGAGGAATCAGAAATGTAAAGAGGGAAGAAAAAAGAACGAAAGTTATGTAAGCGGGGAAGGCGAAGGACCATGGGGCTGCAGGGTTCGAACCCGAACCTCTGGGATGATTGCCAGACGCTCTACTCGAATATTTTTTTTGGCATAATGCCCATTACTAAAGTGCTAATAATTATATACTTAGGTATAAAAAAAATTTAAGCTTTTTTCTAAATCTTAGTGTGTGAGCATCGTAGGTAGGCCGCGTGAAACATTAACAAATACACAATTCATCTTCTCTTACTCGCGAGTAGCAAGTATAATTATAGACAGGCACAGAAGAATACCAGTGCAGACTAGATTAACTTCTAAAACCTAGCCTAGTTGCTCTAGATATATCAAAGGCTTTTGACAGAGTATGGCACCCAGCTCTGTTGAATAAACTCCAAGCTATTGGTATACACTTAGTTCTAAGGAACTGGATTAAGAGCTTTCTTTCAGGCCGTTCAATCAAGGTAGTATTGGATGGCGTCGAATCCAACCCCACGCCATTTCGGCCGGAGTTCCCCCCCATACCCTACAGCGGCTCGGCTCACCCCCATACCCTACAGCCCCCTCGTTCACGCACAATACGGTTTAGAAGTTCGTTTATGAATAGAACAACTCGACTGTGGAATAATCTCCCGCAGTCGGTATTTCCGAACTCGTACAACACTTTAGAGTTCAAACGTGAGGTCCATCGTCATTTTCTTCTACACCCTCCAGACCCCCTCTAACCTTTCCTATTCTCCTCTATTCTTCAAACCAAGCTTACTACTAGACATTGCACCATGAACTGAACGACATGACGGACTGGTAGTACAAAGGGTTACACCTAAGCTTGTTTTTTTCATAAAAAAAAAAAAAAAGAAAAAAAAAAAAAAAAAAAAAACAAGGTCTGCTGCTGCTCAAGGAATAATGGTGTAGATCCCATACTATGAGCAAGAGCTCACCCAGGGCGAAAACTCATCCAAGGCACAAACCAACCGCAGCGAAGTTAAATCAACCTGACCAGCGCGGAAGCTCAGCCCCAGGGAAGATCAACAAATCTCACACAGGCGGCGCGCTAACTACCACCCAAGGCAACGTACACAACCGATAACGTCACTGTGTTCGGACTGTCAGAGCTATACTACTGAAGTAGTTCGGAAATACTGATTGCGAAAGAACAAACATAAGGACATTCTTGATGAGCTTAGTTTAGTTTGTCCCTTTTAAACTAGAATGAGTTGTGCAATATTTGATCGATTTTTTCTTTCGCAAATATTTTGCGTTCTTCAGCTCAAGCACCAAATGGTCAAATCAAGTGAAGAGTTCAGTTTAAAAGAGGTTTAGTCATAATACCACATGGCCTTTTGTTAGTGCGATCAAGTAGTAAAGTGTTGTACTTTCATGAATATAGCCAGTTTGTTGATTGTTTTCAAAATTTCAAGGGAACGATTCGTACTCCTAGAAAACCTACAAGATATATTCCAACTATGCATTTGTCTAAATGTTTATGATGAAATAAAATTAGGCAAGGGAAAGCGTTTTCCAAACTCAAAGAATTAAGTATGCTTGTGTATTCAGTAGCAGCATGCCCTCCATACTTTTAGTTTTCATTAGTTTTTATTAATAAATTTCATTTCGTCAAGATTATCAAGACGAATTAATTTAAGTCACAAGCGATGGTTTTAATAATGTTGAAGCCTTTTAGCAAGAGTGCTGTCATCAGCTATAAGAACACAAGCACTTTAGCATGCATCCTCCTCGTTGAGACAAAAATCCTTGTGAAGCGAATATTCCATAGTCTCCTGCACACCATTGTAAACTGCACATTCCCTTGTATTATATAAGAAAATCTTGTCTCTAAAAGAAAATTTCAATTATTTGTGAATATTTTTCATTTTAAGATATTAAAATTTATATGCATATAGCTCATCCGTAAAGGTATCACCATTCATACTGTGCATAGTATATATCAACTACTTATATCCTTTCTGTATCGTGTCTAAAATGAACACGGGAGCTAAAGATATTTAGCAAAGGGAGCTTTTAGTTTTTGTCCATTTTCTTAATCCTTTAAAACTTTTGATCGTTTAAATACATATATGTATATACGAGTAAATGTTATATTTGTGTTAAAGTTGCCTTAACTTACATTCTTACTCCTTCTGAATCCTTTTGAATTTCCTATTTCAGTGTAGACTTGGAAAGTTTCTTATTTAAGCCAAATCCTGTTCAGTCCGTAGTATCAAATTAATTTTAACATTTTACCCCTATGAAATCCTTCTTTACATTTGAGAAATTTGCCTCCGTTTAATATCATGTCTCAGTGGTTTCTTTCAGGACTTAACAAGAGCGAACAGGAGTTGTGGCATTCCTTCATGAAGGATATGGGATCCAGGGAAATCAGAGCTTAAACCAAGCTAGAAAACAACAAATAATATGTTGAGATTCCGGAATTTTAATGAAAATTTAGATTACTTGTCAACATAACATTTATGTGAATGTGAATGTCGAGATGTGGAATTGTTGGATAAAGGTATTTTGCCCTGGTCTCACTTTTGTTTTGAAATAATACTAGGTATAAGAGTAAACTAATATTCAAAACTAGGTGTCTGTGGATTGTGGGAGGATTCTCTTGTATTTTTTGACATACAATTCATGTTGAAAATAGCTTAGACATTTAAAGGTTCTTTATAAACATGTAAATACACTCACAATAAAACTTTAACTGCGGATTTTGCATATCTAAAAAATCGCTATAACATATTAGTGGTACTGGAATAGGCAGAAGTTTAAATCATGGAGATAGTGGAATAATGAAGAACAATAATACCTTGCTGAAAATTGTTTAGGTTTAGAAAATTAATGTAAGAAGAATAGCTTTGCAAGAACGAAGGCTTTGCTTGCTATTGTCGGCTGCTACTGTAACGGCAGACCTTAGGCCATTTTGTTGAAAAGTAATGAGTTATGGAGAACAATTTTTTGGTGAAAAAGGCAAGGTTTTTTTTTGGGAAAAAAGGAGGCCTGGGGGAAACAAAAAAAAAGAAAGGGGATTTTTTTTTTGAAAAATTTGAAAAAAGGAAGTTAGTTTTGGGGAAAATTTAAAATAGGAAGGAGTCTAGTTTGCAGAATTGGAAAAAAAAATATTAGTTTCGAGACGGGAATAAATGAGTTAGTTTCTCTTGAATTTGACAAAATTTAGTTTTTGAAAGTCGGGAACCGTTTTTTGTATAATTCGAGAAAAAGTATCCTGGAAGTCGAACCTGATAACCTGAAGAATTGGGATAAGAATCTTCCACGGTGAACCTATTGACTGTGCAAGAATCAAGGCACAGACGTATCTTATTTGGATTTTTTTAAACTACCCCAAAGACGCCCGGAGGAAAATAGAAGGCTAGAAGGAAGAAATTGGCCGTACCTATTGGAAGCCGCTATCCGCACCCTAGGGAGTTTCAGGAAGCCTAGGAGAGCCTGGTTGGGAAAAGCGCCGGCAGACCTCTCCTCTCACAACCATCAGGGCATAGGTGGCGGTATTAAACAAATTGTCGTGACCAGATCAAGAGCTTAATGAACTATGAGACAACATTCAGAAGACGATAACTAAACTTGAAGGAGGCGCTAGTGGTCGTGATAAGATATTGGCTGAAGTTGTTCATCCGATGTCGAAGGACTAATAGTAGGAGTCAGGACCAGAACATGATAAGGATAATGTAGTATAGTCTTAACTACATTCTTTAAGGTAGCATGCTTAACATTTTCTTAATTTGTTTCTTCGGTGCTGGTCATAATAAACGGTAGCAGATTTTAAATATATGGAAGAATTTGTTACAGGTTATCTAGTTACTCTGGTGTGTATCTAACATAGTTAATTTTTTTATGATACAATTTATTATGACACTGCAGTAATTAGCTCACATTGGAATATATATATTTTTTTTAAACTAAGGTTTGGTTCTTGGAAAACCAAACATATTTCTTAATTTTTTTTGAATATCAATTTTGGTTTCTAGACAACGTTGATGGTTTTTTTATGATATTATTCTAAGTTAATATTACATATTATAATATTACAATAATATTTCTTGTTGGTTTTTTTGATGTGGTTATAAATGTACCACCATTAATGATTGACTTTTCTGTAATTTTCCTGTTTAATATTAATTAAATCACATTTTTGTCTTGAATGCCTTAATTACACAATTTTTTTGTTTGAATGTTATAATTAACATCACTTTAAAGGATCATGTCGTGTTTGAGTTTTGGTTCTAAAGTATGGCGGGGGTTGGTTTTGTGGTTTTAAAGTATATTGAGTGGTTTAGCATGATGTATTAAGGACAGCGGTAATGACATAGCAGCGGACGATAGATTTGCCCCGAGAACTTTGTTTGCCAGGGATCCTCTACCCCGTTGCGAGTGCTTCTCGTCTGCCCTGATGATGGGAAGACCTTCAAGTGCAGGTAAGTGGTGATGCCCCGATGTAAGTGGTACCTTTGGAGTCCTCCCATCCCACGACCCCCCCGACGAGCCAGCCCTTCTCTGGAGGCCCGGGGTACCGCCGATGTGTTTATTTACATGCTTTGATTTTTTTGTTTTGTTCAAAAAAATTTTTTGTATGCGGATCCGGGGTTGTCTTCTTCGGGCAACCAACCCAGGGTTCACGGTACAAATGTCTATGTAATGGCACAATGGCGCGAAGGTGCTGAGAAAGCTATATGAGGCGGCACTGTGCCTGTGCATGCCCCCCAGAGCCAGAAGCCCTGAAGAACCTGACTCTAGGAACATCCACGTACATAAAAAAATTTAAAAAAAATCACTCTCCCTAAACCACCGAAATAATCGTTAGGGAGAGGCGTTATGCCGGCCACACGATGAACGCTAGCTCGCCGGTTGGGGTCGTGGGGTGTGTGGCCGGGCCGATACCTTTATGGTTCACCACTTACCTCAAATGTCGGTGCGAATGATTTGTTCCATCACTTCATATTTGTCGCGGACCTGAAAGGAAAAGAACCCCGGAGCAAAAATTCAGCTCAGCCATCCTGGAAAAGAAAGGTGGCTACTTAGGCCATCATAATGTCACGAAAAAAGTTTACTTTTACAATATTTATAAATTAACTATATTCAATAAATTTTTACAATACGATTAAAGTGAACTCTATAACCAGTATGTAGCGGAAGAAAAAGAAAAAGAAAATTTATCAACACATCACAAAACAATTCAAGAACAAAAAATCTCTCTGGCGCCAGTAGTTGATTTTTTCTCTGTACATCAACATTGGTACATAAATGGATCTATGTGTATAAAATTTATGTAGAGATATACCGCTGGTGAAATTTTATCAAAAATCAAAAAAACGGTGTGATATGTCTTGTATATAATAAAAACTTAAGCTATGTGAATATAGTTAATAAATACAAAAAAACGTCAACATTTAATATTAAGAAAACAAATTCAAATCTTCTGATCTCCAGTCCACTAAGTGATTGCCAAAACCAAATAAATTCCACATTAAGAATATTACACGGTGTAGCGATGAACGCCCAAGAGCACTACCGCTTCATACAACGAAATTATTCAAGCATAACTCGAATGAATGAGAGGAAGTTCCGCAAAATTCATACACCAAGTAGCTCCACAATAAATTCTTCCAGTAGGGATGGTTACTATTGCCGCCTTAATACGCGTTACTTAACTCCTTTCTTCCGCACGTCCGTGAGCCTCAGCACTGTACTAAGTTATGCGAACATAATTAAAATCGGTAACTAACTTACAATATCTCCTGCCCAAAAACAGTTCTAAGGCGACTTCCTGCTGGGTTGTTGTTTTCCCACGATCCGTTATACATATGTATGTGCTAGGTGCACTTTTCCAACCGAAATAGTTGCCAGTCCAAAAGATCGATGAGGTCCAGAGCCTCTACAGTTAGAAACCTGTGTCAATAAGCGCCTTACTTCCCCGAGCCTTCCTTCTCAACCAAACTGGAACCAATGCTCCAAAGCTACTAGTTTTATAGGCCAGCTCCTTAATATGGGTAAACACTATTAACAACCCACTTTTAAATTGTCTTTCAATTATTTTTAATTTTTTTAAAATTATCGTCAAAAAACTAAACTTCAATAGTGATCCAAAAGCTCCCTTGACTGACTAAATTTTTTCCTATCTTTTCCTTGTTTTTTTTCTACGCCTCGTTCGTTTTAAATTTTCGAGTCAGAATCAAGGTGATTACAAAAAAATTTTCCAACCAAAAAAATTGTCTATAACCGACCGTTACACTACTATGGACTAAGGTAGGTCACTCGTGTTCTTCTACCTTGATTCTCAAACTCGTGTTCGTCTGATTGCGGGACTAATGTTAAGTGTTCTTGTGGATGCGGCCACAATGTATTTTGTTTTGCTTTCTTTAAAGTGCAGTCTCAGATTTCCTGTTGCCAGCTCAATCTAAGTGAAAGCTTCTTGTACAGCTGTTGTTGTTCTACCAATGATGTCAATGTCATCTCCATAAGCCAGTAATTGGGACGACTTGTGGAGGATTGCGCCTCTTGATTGTCACACCCGAATCTCAGATAACTTTCTCCAACACCAGGTTGAAAAGGAGGCAGGCCAGACCATCCCCTTGCCGGAGTCCATTATAGATGCTGATTGATCTGGACAGTGTTCCGGATATCTTTAGTTGGCTTGTCACATTGGTTATGATCAGCCTAAATAGTCTTGTCAGCTTGTTGGGGATGCTGAATTGTCTCATAGCTTTGTAGAGTACTACTCTAGTTATGATATCATAGGCGGCTTTAAAGTCTATGAAGAGGTGTTGAATTGAGTTTTGAAACTGTAGACATTTTTCCATAGCTTGCCTCAAGATGAAAATCTGATCAGTTGTTGATTTGCCTGGGTTGAAGCCATACTGGTAATGGCCTATGAAGTTACTAGCGTTAGGGGCCATCCTGTTTTGCAGGATAGCGCAGAATATCTTATAAGCGGCACTCAACAACGTTATACCGCGATAATTAGTGAACGCTGTGATATCTGCTTTTTTATGTACCGGCCAGAGGATGCATTTTTTCCAGTCTTCTGGCCAGAGGATGCATTTTTTCCACACTTCCTGCTCCCCTACTTGCAGGATTAACTCCTGAATCGCTTTGGGTAATGTAAGCCCTCTATATTTAACCAGCTCCGCTGCGATGCCGTCTGCACACGAAATCTTGTTGTTTTTGAGCCGGGTTATAGCTCTGCTAACTTCTTCCAAACTTGGTGGCGGCAGCATAGCATTAACATCAGATATTGGTGGAGCCTCTGAATGCTCAGTTAGCTCGCTATTTAGCAATTCAAAAAGTGCTGTTGCCAGTTGCCTTTAGGATCGGTGATCAGATTCTGTTATTTGTCCTTGCAGTATGTGCAACGAGGTGTAAATTGCGTCATACTGCAGACTCTTCGGTAGAACACTCGCGCCTGGGGCGTCCGAAAAAATCGCTCTCTGTACTGTTCTAGTTCACAGGTGAGATTTTTTTCCCATGTTTCCCTTTTCGTCTTTGTATTCTCTTTTCTTTTTTTCTGAGTTTTTTATATTTTTCTTCGTGTGCCCGTGTTCTCTGAGACTGCTGCATTGCTCGGTATGCAGCATTCGTTCAGTTGCCAGCTTGCATTCATTGTCGAACCAGTCATTCCGATCTCTTCCTACGATGGAATCAACAGTACTAATGACAGTATTTTTAAGGCGGGTCCAGCTCTTGTCGAGCCCGGCATCTCATCCCCAGGACTTAGGGCGAGTTTTAATGCATGACCACCATTTTGTTTTTCTGATGCCTTTTTTTCTGTTTCTACACCGGACATATAGTCGTCCACACAAAAGTCCTTGATAGCAGCTTCTTCTTCCGATTAAATGGTTGTCTCTTTCATTCAGGGCCAGTTATTTAATTGTCTTTATGGCTAAATAAGGAGAACTTTTCGTGCCAAAAGTAACCGTCAAAAGTTTGAAATCTTGTAGGGATATCTGTGACGTTCCATCTAAACTATCCGCTGAGATTCCGCGTCCCGTGGGTCGACCGAAATTTATCGATGCATAAATGCTATCCTCTGCTTTCTCCATGAAAGCAAACTAGTGGGATGTTGTACCTAGAGACTATTCACTAATTACGTTTATTTCATGGTATTCTTTCTGTTGAATAACACTTCAGACTTTATATTATTTCCGCGAAATTTTTTAATGATTTACAAAGCCGTCGAAGAGCCATAAAAAATCAAGAAAATGATATTTTTTCAGTTTTAATTAAGTAAATGCTTACGTTCTCCTGAGTATCATTATTAAATTATATAATTTAGTGATCGATTCAAAACATGTTCCACCGCTGTAAAAAAAAATATATTTCACCTTGCGCGGCCGAGGATTGAACTTGGTTCCACGGGACGGGATTCCAGCGCCTTAGCTCTAGGCTACCGTTATATGTACTTTATTAGAAATCTCTTTTTTGTCGTTTAATATACTTCCGGTAGGAATTTCCAGACCATTTTCTCAGTTTTAGGTCTCTGGGTCAAGAGCTACAATTTGAGATATGGCCCAAGTCTGTAGCGATAGTACTTCCAGAGATGAAAGAAGGTCACAGACGGACAGACAGACGGACAGAGCCTCTGTATAAGCTTTTTTTTTTTTTTGAAAAAGCTAAAACCAGGCAATAAATAAAAAAAGGATTTAATTTAAGACCTAGATGCTTTTCTTAATATAAAGTAATTAGTTATATAAGTTAATAGCCAGAAGAGTGTAGACAAATTAAATAAATGTATTGAAGCAATACAACATCTCATAATTACATAACGTGAACAATTCCGAGATTTTTTGGATATACATATACCAACACCTCGTTCAACCTATAATTGATGATGCCGAATTACGAAGAAATACTTATCCAAAATTATCGGCACACAAACTAGAATAATAAAATAGCGCACTATATATTATGTAATATGTGTTTATTGGGAATTAATTCGGTAATATGAGTAATATTTAATTGCGCGTAATCGATAAATACACAAGTAATATTATATTATAGATAGTAATTCGTGGTTTCTCAATTATACGAGAATTTCGCAAATTATATTTTCAGAAACTCTCAACCCGAAGGCTATCAAAGCATCTAATTTTGACATTGAAAAATAATTTATTCCGCAAAGGGAACTATTCAAATACGATGGAATTCTAATTGATAAACCCACATCTCAGTAAATCCGTAGGCTGATTCTCAAAGGATCCTTCCACATTTCCTTTTTCCGATTTAAGTTCTCTAAGTTTTCTTATTTCAATTCCATCTAAGGCAAATCACAGCCGATTTCAGTTCAAAGTAATCAGTATGTCGCCTGCGGCTGTTTACTCCTTAAACAAATGCTTTGCGGTAAGTGTTTGCAAACTCGGAAAGGCCTCTTCTGTTTGAGGAGTTTTACCAAGGTAAACCCCATTTTCTATGGTGTAGAAATTTCCGCAGGGAATTAGAAAGCAATTTTTTTTTTTCATAATTAATCGATAGTAGTTCGCTCCCCACTATACGGAATACGGTAAACATGGTGTTTAATTGATGTAAGTCGGAATTTAAAATAAAGAAAACATTTCAAACTGCGAATTCCAAATCAACGAGGGCTCCCAGAAACGTCCCGATTATTGGCAAGAAGATTGATTGATTTTATCCCTCCGCAGCTAAACACAACCTTGGTCCCTTATTTCCACAAATTAAAAGGGACCCCATTTTATTGGATCACTTCCTTGTGGTTTATATGGAAATCCCCCCTTTCTTTTCTTATAAAATTCGATATCCCCTTCTGGAGGACTCGTTTTGTGCCATTGGAATCAGAATTCTGCGTGCATTTCGAATTTATCATTTGGTACCGAATTGAAATTCTAGTCGTATTAGCCCTTATCACTCTTGTCACAAAGGGAAAAAAACCATTTTGTTTCCTGGTTGACAGGAATGCCGCATTTCGAGTTCTTGAAAAATAATTCACTCACAGTTGACATCGTTGTCATCTTTTAAATGAGATACAATGAGTGATGCGATATCGTTTCACTAAGGACATATCGACTTTCAAATGCTCCTCTCTAGCGGCAGGGTAAGGAGCCTGTCGTAATTTTTTGTGAGTTTTGCAAGGATGAGAAGGAAGAGCAGAGATGTTAATCATATTCGTGCCTTTCATCACGATTTATTTTCCTGTTCATTTAGGACGTTTCTGGGTGACAAGGCCCTAAGAGCGGATTATGTACTGTTGGCACTGATTTACTTTTCGCTTTTGAAATTTCAATGCTCTGTTTTTACCACTTTGCATATATTGAAATGGTGCTTGGTCTATACTGAATCTGCCTGCCTGGAGGAAGAAGGAAACTTTTTGTTGTGGCAATGTAAATTAAGTGACTAATTTGTATAATATGCTTCCAAAAGAGCTCCTTCTAAGGAAAGAATGACTGAATATTTCTAATTCTATGTCTGTTTAGCTTTCATATTTTTTGCGTCCAAATGAAGTTACATTAAACTTTATTACAGTGCAATCGTAACACATATTTATTTTTTATCTTTGGAAAGGACGAAGTGTCATTTTAACAAATACAACTTACATAACAAATATATAGGAAAAAGGAATTTTGATTTATCCGCAACAGTAATGTAATGTAATGTTGTTCTCTAAGGTAGTATTTTAATGTAAGCTAATGAAAGATGATTTATTTGTATTTAAACTTATTATTATATATTTTGAGATTTACATATTTATTTATACTCTTCCTGAAAGCAATCTAAGTAAATTTGTCAAACATCGCATTAGCAGGCTGCAATGATATGTAAAAAAAATTGATATTTCCCGTAGAATTCAATTGGACTATTTTTAAAACAAATGACGCGCTTGCATCTTTTTCAAAATGGCCGCCAAAGTTAACGGAAAACAGTTTTTTACCTTTAAAGAAAAACTTGGCGTTGTTCAAAAAAAAGGTAAATAACAAGATTTTGTAGCTTTTTGATAGGGATCGAGCTGGCCTGGTCCTATTACCTAGTAGTCCAATCAATCTACGGAAATTCTCCAGACAATTGAAGGCAGAAAAAAAAATATGGGCGGGTAGAACAATTAATTTGAAGAAAGATAGCGTGTTTTTTTACGGAACTGCATTGGCGAACTTAACCTAAAAAATTCGCAAAATTCAAAAAGACGGTTTTTCGCCAATAAAACAAAAAGTTGAGCTCAGATCCGAAAAGTTAAATGAGAAAGTTGTAGGTATTAAAATTATCTTTCAATTGATGTGGTACAAAATATTGGTTAGTGTCTTATACATGGATAAAGATGCTAAAAACCGTTAAAAATCGCGTCTTTTTCATTTATTTTTTGCTTTTTATTGATGCGACCTAGAAACTTTTTACTTGGTAAAAATGTTGCTTTTGGCAATCTGAAAACTCATATTTTTTTTGGCTTGAAATTTTGCAAAATATGGGTGAAATTTCGATTTTTGTTAAAAAAGGCGTTTTCGTAAAATCCTTCGTGGTTCTCCTCGCTCCTCGACCTCGTAGGACATTTTTTCGAAGCTCTTTTCCTTCGTTAAGAGTTGTACTATTATGCACTATTATTTAAAATTTGGGTTTTTCAATTGAAGGGTTGTAAGTCTAAAGGGTCTAAGTGCCAATTTTATTACATATTTGGAGATATGTATAACATAAAACATAATAAAAAACACGTTGGCACTTACGGCCCGCCACAATTTTTTTTGTGTGTAAGTAAAATTTTAAAAGAAACAGGCACCTTGACCCATTTGGATATTATTAGGCTTGCCACGTAGATTGTATTTTCGTAAAAATATTGACTTTTGATTTTTTGGCACTTAGACCCTTTAGACTTACAACCCTTCAATTTTATATACAAAAAACTCCACCGCAAAAAAGACAAGTTTTTTTGCCGCAAAAAAGACAAGTTTTTTATTTCATTATTTTTAGACTCTAAACTACTATTTAATAAAAGTTTATATTCTTTTTACTAATTTAAAAATAAAAAAAATTAACCGTACGACCGTTAACAGCGAAGACATTTTTTTAAATTACGGAGCCTTTTTCCTTCGTTAAATACCTGTGAATTTGCGACATATTGTTGTTCAATACTTACTGTACTACATACATACAAGTTGTTATTGACGTCTCAACAGCACGGATCATGTGCAATTTCATCTTTTACGTAGAATGTTTACTTGGCGAGCGGCCACTTCTAACTTTTCCCGCTGTAGTAATTTCTGGTTGTTCGAATCAATTTTTATTATATAAACTAGCTGGGACCCGGGGCGCCTATGCTGCACCCATAAGCCAATAGTAGTAATCAGGTGAAGTATTTTAATATACCGTAAGGGAGTTTGAAAAAGGCAATTTTTTGGTATTTTTGATTCCAAATAACAAAATGTGAAACTATTAGGGATCTGACATGTTGATCGCGACAATAAAAACCATCCATTGACATATCATTTTTCGAGATATGAATTTTCATACACAGATGCAGTGTCGCAATGAACTGCTTATTTTCTGTATTTTGGATAGCTAGGACCCGGTGCGCCTCGCTGCAGCTAACGTTTAAAATCAATTCAAAGCTTCTAAATTCAACGTTTATCAACCAATAATGAAAAACCAACTATTCCTATAAAAGTTGGAGTCATTAGATTCAAAATACATTTATTTGAACTATGACCAAAATTGCCTGTGTATTCTGTTAAAACAGGGCCATTTTCTATAGCTTTTTTCAATTTAAATCTAGAAGTCTGCAATTACAAAATTTTTCGAGAACAATAAAAGTAAATTGAAAAATGAAAGAAATTTTTTATAGTTGGAAAAAGCCATGCCAAAAAACCAACTTTTATTATCATTTATATAATGTATGACCAAATTACCTATTTTCTAAAAACCACGAACGTTAAACCATTTAAATAAACCCAACACTTCAAAATACAACATGCAACTCTTCAACAACTTTTCATATAGATCAACCAAAAACAAATTATTCCTATAAAAGTGTGAGATATTAGATTCAATATACATTTATATAATGTATGACCAAATTACCTATTTATTCTCTAAAAAGAATATAAACTTTTATTAAATAGTAGTTTAGAGTCGAAAAATAATGAAATAAAAAACTTGTTTTTTTTTGCGGCAAAAAAACTTGTCTTTTTTGCGGTGGAGTTTTTTGTATATAAAATTAAAAAACTCAACTTTTAAATAATAGTACATAATAGTACAACTCTTAACGAAGAAAAAGAGCTTCGAAAAAATGTCCTACGAGGTCGAGGAGCTGTAGACGAAGGATTTTACGAAAACGCCTTTTTTTAACAAAAATCGGAATTTCACCCATATTTTGCAAAATTTCAAGCCAAAAAAAATATGAGTTTTCAGATTGCCAAAAGCAACATTTTTACCAAATAAAAAGTTTCTAGGTCGCATCAATAAAAAGCAAAAAATAAATGAAAAAGACGCGATTTTTAACGGTTTTTAGCATCTTCATCCATGTATAAGACACTAACCAATATTTTGTACCACATCAATTGAAAGATAATTTTAATACCTACAACTTTCTAATTTAACTTTTTCGGATCTGAGCTCAACTTTTTGTTTTATTGGCTAAAACCCGTTTTTTTGAATTTTGCGAATTTTTTAGGTTAAGTTCGTCAATGCAGTTCCGTAAAAAAAACACGCTATCTTTCTTCAAATTAAGTGTTCTACACGCCCATATTTTTTTTCCTGCCTTCAATTGTCTGGAAATTAACACTGTGAATCCGTAGATTGATTGGACTATAGGTCCAGTTGTCAGAGACTTTGACCTATCACAAAATGTGATCTCGCTGAAAATTAGGCCTTAGATAATTTTTTTGGTGTAGAGCACGATAAAAAATCTTTGTAGGGGCATCATGCTACTGCTCCTGGTTTTACTTGGCCAAGGAAACTGGTTAGAAAACCCAGTCGGCTGGGGCGTAAAATTAAAAAAAAAAAAAAAAAAAAACAATAATAAATTTGGTTTGGTGGTAAATTTTTAAGATTTTTCTAGAGAATTTGTTTTTCCTGAACGTTAGCAAACAAACATTTTCTTCGTCCTTCGTCCTTCGTTCGCTACATTAAAACGTTTGTTCGAATCCGTATTGAGCGTGTTGAAGCGCCGCTGATAAACTGTGAAGCGAATGACTTCATTTGAAAATTCCAAAGCTTGCCGAACATATTAGCTAAACTAATCAATGTAAAGTACTTGGCAGACTTGACAAGTGATGTTTTGTTGGAAATCCATCTCTGTGCAGAGTCCAAAAAGAATCACTTCGTTTAGAACGGGTCTCATTCCATCGAGTTTATTAGATATTAGGAAAACTTATCAATTTAAGGCCCTTCTTACACTTAGTAGAAAAAAAGGCCCAACGGAGAGTATGAAATTTTTTTCTCTCGACCGCACAAAGAAGTCGATATATATTTTGGTTCGCGCGGTATGGTGCAGGGACAAAAATCACGAACGTCGTTTAAACAAAAAAACAGGCTTTAACGTAAATAAGGCTTTAGTTGTTTGCCTTTACGAACTAGGGAAATAGTAGCTAAGAATCATCATTTTCGAGGTTCTAAAAGTAAAGTTTTTGATGAGACTGCCTCAGATGCGGAAAATAACAAAATGTGAAATGTAAGGAAAAACTTTCTGACGAGACTGTCTTTGGAATCCGGGACACAAACCGTGTGCAAAGAGACTTAAGTGAAGGTCAAGTGAAAGCTGTTTAAGAAAAGGTGGTGCAATCATTTTTAAGAGGAGCAGTTCAAGAAAAGACAAAGAAAGTGGGAAATTACTAAGAAGTGTCTCGACCGTCTACATTCATGTGAGGTGCTAAATTCGATACTGGACCGAAGATGAAGGTATTCTCCCACAAAAAAAGTACTCACAGTATTGTTTATATTAAAGATTTATCGAAATAAAAAATATATGATATATTGAAAGGGAGTGGTTTAGTTTTCGCGAAAATGATGATTCTTAGCTACTATTTCCCATTATTATAATTTTCCAAAGTAGTTAAATAACCCAAAATATAGATAATTCAGGGCGTTACATAAAATTCTAATTCATCCGACACGCGAAACTGGCTGGAAGCGAGTTATTCGTCGAGAAGTGTCACAACCTTCGCTGTTGACTTTTCACCCGTGATGTCGCGGACATGAAGCGACATAGAGTTTCGGTCAATAGCCCATTTGAAAGATATTTTAATACCCGTATTTCTGCTGTTTACTACGTTATCATATGAGCAACCGTTAAGGAGATATTCAAGAAAAATGGCGATATCAGTTATTTCAGGCACGCGCAGTACGAACTTTGGCGTTAGATTACTCGCAAGCTATACAAGCGAGGACGATGACTAAGGGCTTATTCTAAAGGTAATCACTAGCACTATAAATTTGGTAATCGGCATTAACCCACCCAAATTAAGATCTTACGAGTTAATCGCAAAAAACTGCATTCAACCTCAACCACCCGAACAAGTTCGAATTTTGAGCGGCCATAACTCTGAGCCAAATTAACTTACAGACCTCGTTAAGGGCTCATTTTGTAGATAATTTTATTCTGCTATTGAGCCAAGTTAGTTCGCGAAATTTGCCCGCAGTCATCATTCCAGACCTTAACCAGATTTGAGTCTTGGATAGAATACAAACTAAAGCCGGGGTTGTATAGCTTTACGCCAAGCCTGAAAGACTTTATCGATCCCTTTCTTTGCTTATACTAATATGCTAATTTACAACAATCTCTATTAAATGTTTGTAAATCTCAATACAGTAGTCTATTGGTAAGGCTGAGCCATAATCTTATTTCATAGAGGAAAATCACAAGTAAAATTGTTTCGATATTTTTAATGCTAAAAAAAATCCAATTTCTTGCTCTTTTCACAAAAAGCAAATTTTAACTCAATTCCGTCCCCGTTAATTTCCAACTTTTCAAGTTTTCAAAGTCCTCCTTCAGCTAAAGCCTTCTACCGTAAAATCTTTTCACTATGCAAATTTTTTTTCAGACGCACTTCGTTTTAACCCGGTATTAACTCACTTCTTCGGAGCTTAATTTCTTAGAAAATATCACGATCTGTCAATCTAAGGAGCTTAATGGAATCTCCGCCCAAAGGTAATTGATTCATAAATATTTGATGGCCCAAATCACTTCCGTCATTACGGAAATTCAAAGCAGCTGCCGGAATTTTCAACGGCAGCTAATTCATAATTCAGGAGATTATTTGGCGAGGACTTGGTAGCTTCCTTTCAAGGAGAGAACATGATGATTAAAATAGTCAGAAACCCATACAAGCCGGAACTCTCCTTAATATATTCACCCTGGGTCCTGATGGTTGCCCCCAGGATGTTACTCCTCCACTGCTGCTGGATGTTAAGCGCTGAAAAGTTACTAATAACTCTTAATTAAAGCGATACTTTCAGGAATCTTGTGGATTAAACATTATAAAAGATGCTTTTATGGAAACGCAAAAAAAGACCGCTTTAAGACGGTCTACGGGAGAATTTATGTTTTCGTGAGATTCTTGTCTATTGTAGAAGTCGGTTTTAAGGAGCAGAGAAAAATTAATTTTCGTTTAAACTTTATTAAATTTATTACCCCTTTTGGAATTCGTTCGAGGATTATGATAACACCGTTAATTGGGAAGTTCAGGAAGTTTAACAAATTAACAAATCATTTTGTGTTTGATACTTGACTGTAGAAGCTCTGCAATGTAGGCACCATGTTTTGAATAAGTTATTGGGTCATTATCATTTTAACAAAAGGAGCCAAAAATTGTGCATATATGGCTAATTTTAATGCATTGTTATCGCGTATACCCATTGGTATCCCATTAATGGAACACGCAAGAAGGCCATCAAGTTGGAAGACCTAACCAAACAACAAATGGGAGAAGTTGGACGGAGCTGAGAGCTATCACACAAAACAGAGCACGCTGGAGGGCAACAGTTTGCGCCCTATGTCCCACGAGCTATAGAAACGTTTGGAGCTATAGAAACGAGAACTGAAAAAAAATAAAGAAGGCGATAAATTGGCAAAAAACATTGTGATTATTTAAAAACGTAGATATTACATACTTCAAAGTTAGATCTTGCTTCCATCTTGTGATGATTGCATTTCAAAAACTTTACGATACTACGGACCTGTGATGATTTCATTCTAATCCTCTCACTACATACTCTGTTTCAATCTTTAATGCTAAGGTCAGTACACCTCAACCATACTTTTCCAATATAAATTTTAGTACCCCTTGTAACTCATTACAGCAGCAAAAGTCCGCGCTTGGTACTTACAGCTCAAATCGAGCCTCCTCTACGGCAATTCTCCAAGTTTGATGGAGTTAAGATGCAGGACCGAACCGGTCCAAAGTATCAAAAAAGGTAAAAAAAAACCGATAACACAAGAACAGGACCGAACCATTTTCGATCTTTAGGGTCTTGATTTTGGGATGGACCATAGTGGACCGAATCAATTCGGTACAGATCCATAAACTGTTTAGGTAGTTTAAAATAAGTGCAATTTAATATTATTACTGAAATAGGTGAACGTCGGGCACATGAAGATGTAATAATAACACTTCCTGACTTCCTCAGAGAGTAGAAGTTTGCTTTCGCCCTTGCGAGAAAATATCTTTGATTATGTTCGTCTTTTCCTGGCTTACATGCACAACAAACCCGATTCGTCCTGCAATAATGGTAACACCAGGACTAGTCTCATTATTTCTATTCAGCAGGAGGGTCTATCTACAGAGCATAATACCCTCCTTGAACTGTTTGCAAAATTCCATGAACAAATTCAGCAAGATAGAAAGGATCTGCAAATGCTTGACGCAGAACAAAGCATATCTCCAAACTTCAAAGAAGTCGGGACGAATCAAATAGATATCATCGTCATTAACTAAAATCCCCCGAAATTTTAACCGTCTCCAAGCCCGTCATTCTAAGCCAACATCTTATGATAACTTAAGGCTTAAGGCTCATAACTGCAGTAAGAGCAGAGGCAAACTGAAGGATTTTTTTATCGACTCCAAATCGTGTCACTACTGGTGCGACTATGTTGCTCCTACTAGCACTGTTTATTAGGTTATAGAAATTTAGTAATATCCACTAATAAACCATTTGTTTAGTATTTTATTATCGAAACAATTCCATGATTTGTTTGTATTATTGAAAGGATTTGGTCAAGTATTTTGCTCCCATTGATTTCCGGTCTTTGAAAAAGTTCAAACCACTTGACAGGTTTACAACTTTATAGAACACTTGATCCAAATGATAAAAGTAATTTTAACCAGTTTACACAGCGCTGTGTCTCAATCTACTAAATTATCGAACAGGTTTATTTGTCCAATGTGGATATTTAATTTTGAACTAATCTATTCACGTGACCTTTAAACACGTTCATATAACTTTATTTTCAATTTTTTAAGTGCACTTAGCTTCTGAAATAATACTGCCAGTAGGTGAATGTCCTGTTTTCGTTTTTTCCATATGGGTACAAAAACACCTGCTGTTGGAATTTTACAATCAGAGATCGGTGATCTTTTGGCAATCTGATATGCAGATTTACCAGTTTTGTGACCGTTAATTAAAATTACTCTTACAGTTTTATCACTTTCACAAAAATTTGTTGCGTAGTATTTTGGTTGAAATCACTACACGATTTTAAATTCGCTTAAGTTTAATATTTTAAACAGAGATAAAATGCATCCACGCAAAATCGTTGACTTGCTTTATACACATTTCATTTTATCGATATGAGCAGCAACTTTATTTTTTCTGCCATTGAACTTTAAAAGGAATATATTTAAAGATTTAAAAAAATAATTCATTCATAGTAAAACAATTTTTTAATAAAGAACTTCATGAGTAATCAGAGAATGGTTTGGTTGAAATGGTTCAGAAAGGATGGAACTTAAATTGTATTAATAGGGTGCTGTTGAGGGTGTTTTAATTCAATCAAACCCAAATAGTATAAAAACTTTTATTAAAATTTAAGCTTGAATAAGAAATTTATATAAAAATAGAAGATGCACTATACATATACTGTTCATTTTTTATTTTTATAAATTTACGGATACTAAAGTAGCGTGACCACCAATTGGACCCTATGCATATTGAACTCAACCCTTATCAACCCACAAGTGTCTCGCGGACACCATTTTACGTTCTTTGATGCATAAAACCTAAAGTATTTATTTCTACGCTTTTTATCTAATCTTTCTTTAAGGTTTTACGACTCTAAACGTGTAATTAACATATTTGTAACTTGAATAGTACAATATTTATTTCAAAAATGCAAAATAGTAACTCATCAACCCACAAGGGTCCAATAGACACACTAACACTTTTTTACTCAAGTATGAACCTAGTAGGAATTATAGGAAGGCCTTACCGGTGGATTACTGAAATAAGTACTCATCTGGTAAGGGATACCCCTTATTTTCTTGGTGCAAGATGAGCCCTTATATAACCCACTAGCAAAAACACGCGTACGTCGCAACGCCTTTTAATAAAACAAAATTATGTGTGCATAGTCCGGAATAAGAAAAGGGTATAATGAAATAAAGAACAAATCTGCAAGACATGATTTAGGATATATAAAAAACTTTAGAGTTGACTATCAAAATATGTTACCTACAACTTTTTTTAAAATTCGAGGTTAATCATCGGAAAACTTTTATACTGCGTGCACAACAGATACCTAGCCAATTTTATTCAGAATATGTCTTGTGCGCGTAGATTTTGACGTTCTCAGATAATTGCCACCCTGAACTTGCCCCATGGCGAACATGGCTTGAGACGAAGATTGCCAGCATTTTAAGACGATACTACTGATTTGATCCTAAAAAGGACAGTTGCTGCTTCCCGTTTCGTGTTTCGAAGTTTCCGGTCATGTCGCCCACAGGTTAACAATCCACTGTAACGCTTGTTTATAAACGATATTAAATGTTTCACTTGTAAGTATTACAATGTTTGTGGCATTACTGAGTTGAGTCAATTTAGTTGATCAACTTTAACTTTTCGAAATCGTCATAAATGTCGCTCATCAAAATTTCAAAAGTTTTCATTCAACATAGTTTTTTACTTTTTAGTTCATTTTTAAACAAAAGCATATTTTTAAGTTTTTTAATCAATATTTTTAGTTTTCTACCTTTTAGTTTATTATATGTCTTCGGTTATTTTGTGGTGGCCGATATTAAAAATATGGTCACCCAGCTTACTGTACTCTACACATACACTTTTATTTCGTATCCATACCGAGAGCGTTGTGAAAAAAAGGTAGTCCACCATTTTGTGTTGGCTGCCATGTTGAATTTGGAATTACGCCACCCAGCTAATAGTATTCTACTTGTTATATCCTTTCATTTGATACCCATACCGATCGTGATGTAAATAAAAAAGTAATCCACCATCTGCGTTGGCCGCCATTTTGTTCCGGCCGCCATTTTGATTTTGGAATGACACCAAATAGTATAATTATATTATACTTATCATTCCCTTTCATTTGATACCCATGTCGGCGGTCAGCGAGCACAATTGCGAAATTTGGCCGCCATCTTGAAACGGCCATCTTGATTTTTTTTAAAAATGGTCAGATTGCATTGTCACTTGAACTGTACATGTGTGCAAAATTTGAAGCTGATCAGTTGGAAGTGGGTCAAAATTAATTTTCAAGATTTGTCTCCATACATAACATCCATGCATACATACAAGTAGAGCTAATATATCCCTGCAAACAATTTCTCGGCTGCTCGCTTTCTCGAGCTATTTCCGAAACAAAACTTGTCGAGAATTTTTCGAGAAACAATCGTTAAAACGGCCCCCAAAAGCTTTTACGCTCTTTCCATGGTTTGTTACTTTCTCTCTTCCAGAATTGCTTTGAAATTTGAGATTTGGAGGGGCTTTGCTATCGGGCGAAGAGTGCAGTGCGTGTGTGTGCACATGACTATGCAGGAAACGCAGGCGCGGTGGAAATTAGCTGGCGTCTTTTTTCAGTGGTTAAATCCTACCAAATAAAATTAAAAAAAAAACATTCAAAATTAAAACATAAAATGAATAGAAATTTAATTTAAAAAAGAATACGACTGTTCCATATTGGTTGGAAAAAAGGGCTTGACAAACTACTCGCTATAAAATATTGAGTGGAAAAACGAAGCACATAAGCATTCCAGTTTCATTCGATATTAATTCGAAAAAAACCAGAGACACACATACATGCAAAGCTTTCGAGATTTCATCTAGAAAGCGATTCGTTATAGCGTTCTTTTTTCGTCATTTTCGATAACGCTTTCGAATCGTTTTCGATTTCGTTATCGAAGAAAGCTTTCGCTTTTTATGAATCGCTCTCGCTTCGATGACGTCTCGGAAATTTTGCAGGGATAGTGCATATAAATAGCCTGAAACATGCCCGCCAAAGTACTGAATCTTCCAGTGAAAGTCCTATCCCAATCGGATTAGCCGTTACCGAGATTAGCCCGAACAAACAGACAGACAGACAAAAAGACAGACAAAAATTTTAAAAATGCGTGATTTCGTTTTAAAATTATGTAAATAACCATATAAAATTAAAAAACCACAATTATTTTGAAATCACAGACAGACCTCCTCCATATCGAACGAAAGCTATTGAGTTTGCTAATATCACATTTTATGGGCATGAAGATAATTGCCCGTTTTCTTTTTTTCTATAAAATTTATGAAAAGTCCAGTAAAGCTCCCTTGAGAGTGCTCCAAGTGCACTCCCCTGTGCAACGCTCCCAATTATTCCCACTGGGAAGCAGCTTTAGAAGTGGATAGAATTTAGTTGGGGGACTGCTTTGGTAAAGCCACTTTCGGGCTTGGAAAGAAAAAGGCAATTGCAAAAGATAAACAAAATAAAAGCTTTTCGATACCGGATCACATACCCACAGGCTCCCATGAATATTTCCTTTTTAAAAAGCTTTTTTATAATGCTCCAACAACGCCTTTTTGGGAGCATAAAAACGTATGCTCTCTCGTAATGACATGCAATGTTAAAAAGAATATAGAACGGGTATGGCAACGGGAGCACTCTATGCTCTTTTTGATGCGCTCCAAGATGGCTCTTGGAGCACTCCTTTTTCCGCTGGGTAGGTAAAGCCCATGGTACAATAATACAAGGTAAGCTCATAAGAGAAAAAAGCTTTTGCCGTGACGTCGCTCAGATCTTTTTCATACAGATTTGTATGGTATTAAATATGTTTTCAATTAAAAGACGCTTATTTTAAGAGAAATATTTTTGCAATTTTATATTTCTATTCTTACGTTGTTGATTTTTAATATTATTATTAAAATTTTTAATTCTGCAATATAATTTAGATCTAAAAAAACAAAGATTTTACATTATACCCTTGACACTCATGTGGTGTCGATATTACAATATTCCAAATATTACGTGTATACTACATGTGTGTCACCCAATACTAGCAATATACCTATACCAGCTTGACAATCTAATTTATACGTAGTATGAGATTTGCTAAATTTATACCCTTGATACACATGTGGTATCGATATTACAATATTCGAAATATTACGTTTATACTACATGTGTGTCACCCAATACTAGCAATATACCAGGTTGACAACCTAATTTATACGTAGTATGAGATTTGCTAAATTTAGGTGGTATTAAGGTAATATACACTATTTTTACTGTGCACAGCGCCTCTGCCGGAAAATTTTCCTCACAAAAAAGTTGTCAATTGCTTGTGAGATTGTGTGTTTATAGTGTTTTCTCACTATAGTCGCTTGGTTTGTTTATGTTCTGATTATTTTGACAAATCAACTTTAACAACATTGAAATATTAATTATTTGCCGCTTGCTACTCCAAAATCAAATGGAAACACAAATGTCAAAGCAAACTACTTCGATACTAGATTTATGTGTGTCACGGGTCTGACGATATTATGATATTGTGGATATTATGATATCGAAATTATAATATCGATACCACATGTGTGTCGCAGGTATTAGGTGGTATTAAGGTAATATACACTATTTTTACTGTGCACAGCGCCTCTGCCGGAAAATTTTCCTCACAAAAAAGTTGTCAATTGCAGTCGCTGGTTTTGTGAGATTTTGTGTTTATAGTGTTTTCTCACTATATAGTCGCTTGCTTTGTTTATGTTCTGATTATTTTGACAAATCAACTTTAACAACATTGAAATATTAATTATTTGCCGCTTGCTACTCCAAAATCAAATGGAAAAACAAATGTCAAAGCAAACTACTTCGATACTAGGTTTATGTGTGTCACGGATCTGACGATATTATGATATTGAGGATATTATGATATTGAAATTATAATATCGATACCACATGTGTGTCTAAAGCATTATCTGGGAAATTCACATGTTGTGCCTTTCTAAACGGATTTTTTATATAATTTCTTTTTATTCTAATTTAGGTATTATTATAATTTTGAAAAATGTTTTATTATTCAGCAACTTTATAACGCGTTTTTATTTAATATTTTTTAAAAATTGAAGGCAATAGTCTAGAATTGAGAGTAGAACTTTCTTCACTGAAATGTACTGAACATATAATAGCGTTTTGAAAACTAATTTTATTTTTGTCACACATTTCACTCCATAATTTCGATCTTGATTTTTAGAAAACGTAAAATACTGAAAATTTGTTATTGCATTTGGTTTCTTATTATTCTTATATTTGCAACCTCTTATGGCGGGTTTCTACCAAACAGGCAAAATAAGAAACAGAAACAAAAACTGTTCTTGTCAACAAAAATGTCAATAACAATTTTGAGAACATTTTTGTAGGAGAATAGCGTTTTTAAAAAGAAAATATTGTCCCATCTCGAGTGGGTAGTTAAAAACAAACAAAATGTTTAAAAATAAAACTGTTTTTTGAAACTCTCTGTTTGGTGGAAACCATGATGATTAATTGTCTTTAATATTTGTTCTTTATTTTTTTAATTTTATATTGATTATAAACAATAATTTTGAATGAATTCTTCTTACAAACGAATTAGCTTTCAAATGGTAGAGAGTTAAAAGATCTTGATGACATCAAAGCTTTTCCTTATGAGCTTACCGTGTACAATGCCACTCTCGGGCTTGGAAAGAAAAAGGCATTTGCAAAAGATGAACAAAACAAAAGCATTTCGATACCGGATCACATATCCACAGGCGCCCATGAATATTTCTTTTTGCTATTGTAGATGCGTAACCTTGTTGGCGGGTTTTGAACATAGATGGCCTAGCTTACACTGATTTCAAAAATCCATATTAAAACTTAGACTCAAGAGTTTTCGAAAAATATAAAAGCGGTTTCGCAGCTTATGTACAATGAACTTGTATATAGCAATCGTATGAATTGATGTACTTGCGATTGCGTCGCTGTTCTTTGAGACAAAATTTTTGGAATTTTTTTGTTTTTGTGTTTATATGCTTTAAAAACAAGTGAGCCGCGGAAGATTTCTTCCTTTTCCTTTTAATGAAATCATTTTTTTTTTATTGGAGGTGGTTATTTGGTGCAGAAAATTTTAATTATGCTTTGTAAAAATATATCAAAATTTTTCGGATTTCGATTAAAACTTAAAATTGATATTATTAAAAATCTAAGACTGAGAAATTTTGATATAATGGAAAAGGTACTGTTTTGCCTTAACATTAAGTATTGGTATAAAATTATATAGAAAAATTACTGAGCGATCTCAATCGGGGTAATTTATTACTCAAAATTGTTTGACCTTTAGGTAAAAAAAATATTACATGCTAATTGTTGCTAACTTAATTCAATTTTTTCGTAGGAGTCCCAATTATAATGAACGGACTTGAGCGCAACAAAACGGATTGAACTGTCAAATTGGTTTTCCCAACATACATTTTAGACCTGACCGATTATAATGAACGCATTCAAGCGGATTCGGTCGGATTTGAGCGCATTCGTTTTTAAAAGATTAGAAATTTCCGCATGGAACTGCCCAAAATTTGATAAACATAACGTTAAAAGTTGAAATGCAAAAATGTTTACCGGCGACCAACTCGTCAACAAGGTTAAAAATTATGAAATTATTTATGAAAAGCGAAAAGTGGCTATAAAACCACAAAATGAAGAATTTTTTTCCACTCTTGTTTACAATAGACTTTGACGTTTGAATCCGAGCAGACGCGTGATTTTAACCAGTCAATTTCCCATCCAATCAAAAGCGTTTTTTGACATTCCAATCCGCTCAGATCCGTTCATTATAATTGGGCCTTTGGTCTACCATTGATAATCCTGCCTAACATTCTTGCTTGAGAGGCTCGTACAACATGCCCGAGCCATCATACATAGTCCATTCAATTTTAGGTATACCTATATTCATTTCGTCATACATTTCTTGAAGCTCCTCGTTAGATCTAATGCGCCATTAGTTAAGACTAACCCTTACAAGACCAAATATTATTCTTAAGATTTTCGTGTCTGTCGATTTTGAGAGTACTTTCTGTTTTAGACGGAGAGCTGGCTACATAAAAAAGCAAGGTATAAGGTACATGAAATATGAATATCTAGATAGGTGCAATTAGCGGTCCCGGACACCGAGTGGCTAATCTGCCAGCGCGATTAGGAAGATTAAGGCGGGGGCGGACGATCAAAGATGACAAATTATACATAGAAAAAAATGATAATGCTCATGGATAAAAATTATTGATAAGTGAAGTATTTGTTGCTACGAAACGCGAAAATTATTGGCAGACGATTTCGTGGAAGATAAATGGCCGGCAGACGTCAACAAAGTGGCGTTATCGTTGATGCGAAAAAATTAATGATAAGCCTCATGATTAAAAATTTTTGAGAATTATCATTAAACTGTTGAGGAAGCTGTGTGTTGAATGGCAGACGAAAAAATTAAAGACCACATCGAGGCAGACGCATTAAAAGTACAGAAAAGTTATTAGTCCGGGAAAATTTGCATTTAAGGGAGACAAACGTTTCAAAATGGCTGAAAATTGGTACACAACTTCCTTCTGACATTTTAAGAAAACAATTTCAGAAAGTATGAGTGTGCTTAAGACCACACTTTAGAAGTAAAACTTTTGTGCCCAACGGCTAGTAATATGCAATAGATATAGTGGAAAGTCGCTTGAGTGCGCTTGAGAAAATTCAGGCCAACGACAGATTCAGGAAGAATAGTGACGAATCTACTGACGGACTTGATACAAATTCTATTTGAAAATATCAATATTTATGAATTCCTATTTACATTAAAACCTAAAAGTAACCGAGTAAAAATAATTTTTATTGGCTAATTTTCTTAAAAGCATACACGCGGTGCACCTAGTACGTATAGCATATAAGTGCGCATCCTACACGGGTATGCACGCTTCCGCCACAGGCATGGATACTACCGCATGGATACTACAACATTCGCCTCATGGAAGTAAGCTGGTGACATATGCAAGCGTACATGCATTGCATTCAGAGGTTCATAAAATTGCATGGTTTTTTCCGTCCCGGCTTTCGCACATAGCCCGAAAATCTAAGTAACGAGTGCATGCAGGGTGCATGTGTTTGTTGTGCATACTTTTGTGTGCTATTTCGAATGCGGCATTACAGAAAAAGTTAAAAGTAGTCCGACCTTTGCGGGGCATGCATTCCATTCATGGAACATTCCGTCAGGCCGCATTTGAATACACACACTTCTATATTATTTATCAACGAATTGAACGCATGTACGCTTGGATATGTCACCAGCTGTATGCATGCTTCGCTCCCGCTACATTCATGATCATTAATAATTGCATCCGCATCGGCATAGACTATTCCAAACCCAGGTATTGTTTTACCAAGCAGTCCGCCAACCACATACAATGAAGCTTTACCTACGCGAGCTGCTTTACCTACGCGAGCTGCTTTACCTACGCGAACGAGAGCCAGTCTACTTGAGTATGATATTGGCACCCTTTATGGCCACCTAGCCAATTACCTGATTACTTCGTCCCATACAATCTTTTAGGGAGCCAATTATTTTTAAAGGGAGCAAAAAGATATGCAATCAACCTTTTTTCAAATTCTTCTTTCTATGCGTAGTTGAAAATAATTTATTTTGGCTGATTAAACCGAATTCGAAGCATAAAGTTGAAAAAACATTTTTTACAAAACTTTATATTTTCAGTCGTTGTAGGGATAGTTTCAGCCCTTTACTGTTATCCCTTATCATGCTTTTGAATATAAATGTTGCAAAAAATGTATTTTATTATATTGTTTTTGATTATAATTAAAATTATCGCGAAAACACTTAAAAAGGGGAATTTTTATGCATATTTAAAGGTGACATCCATATTTTAAGACTGTGGGACCCTGATTTTCGTAATCAGCGACCCAAAAAACATATCAGGAACGGTTTTCACAACAGTGTAATGTTTTGACATAAACGATTCGTCGATTTATGCAAGTTAAAAAAATTGCAATTTAAAAAGGGGAAAGGTCCAGCACATCTCACCAAAGGGGAAGTGGGTGCCAATTTTAAACAACAGCACCTCACACATTTAATTCACCACTCCCTTTTGGTATTCTAAGCACCCAAACCACCGCCGAAAATTCTTCTCGTATATGCCGCTTCCAACATGTCAGTCAACTCCAAAGTGTCCGCGGCATAAGCCCGGCCAGTGACCAAACCACAAGAAAAAGCTGAAATAATTCACCTCTACAGAATGGTGAATTTGTATTCCTATAATGAGATAAAGCAAAGTCCGGGCGACAACGTAGCTAACATGCCAGAAAATCTATGCAGTAAGGCAGAGTGTATTTTAGCTGTTGCATACACAGCCCCGAGTTTCTTCGTCTCTCGTCCCCTTTCCCATCGTTATACGAAAGTTCTGACGATTTTTCATGTGTGAGAGCGTTACATGAATGAAATTGATTCACTCTCATGTAAACTTTTTTAAGCAAACGTCCCTAAAGAAGTTTTACTTCAAAAACATTTGTTATACCAGCAGCTCCCAGCATTCTAGACATTCTAAGTGTGTGGAGCAGGTTTAGGAATTAAGTTCATCGCTTCGATGTACGAGCGCTTCTTCAACTGATGTTGAGCGTGAGATTTCCGAAAACACGTTGCATAAACTTTCAAAAGACTTAGCTCAGGGTTTCCATAAAACCTTAACCCAAAGTGAGGAATAAATGGTGGGTTGAATTGCCAAGGTTCTTTGGTAATAAATGAGAAAACCTTAATCTTCTTCTTCTTCTTCTTAAATGGCGCTACAGTGCTTGCAGGACTCGGGCCTCTTGAAGTCTCCTCTTCCAATCTTCTCTACGTCTTGCTAGCTCTCTCCAGTTTGATATACGAAGTTTTCGTATGTCTTCTAGCACGTCATCCATCCACCTATTTCTTGGTCGTCCTACTCTTCTTCTTCCAGATGGTCTTCCATTAAAAATCCTGGCTAGCATTCTTTCTTCTGGAGCCCGTAGAACGTGTCCAAGCCATCGCAGTCTGTTCAATCTTATGTATGTAGATATGTATGTTTATGTCGTCATACATTTGTTGAAGTTCCTCATTTGTCCTAATGCGCCATTCGTTTTGGTTAACCCTTACAGCGCCAAATATTCTTCTTAAGATCTTCCTTTCGAAGATTTTAAGCTGGTTTTCTGTTTGTTGGGTCAATGTCCAAGCCTCAGACCCATAGCATAGAACCTTAATCTTAATCTGCTAAAACTGCTTGGTTAATTGATTGTCATACAATAGACATAAACATACCGAAAATTTTTACAAACAGCAGCTGTAGATCTTCAATAAATCGTATATCGAAATCTCTCAAAGAAGATTGGAGGAGAAAATTGGAGCTATATGCAGAGGGAATTAACGGGTTAATCATTAAAAAAATAAAGTTTTGTTAGGGCTGCCACATCCCTACAGTGCCTCAGAGGGTCGATGGCTTAGCAGATGGCGTCGTCACCGATAAGTTTTACGGTCCTTTTTAACATTTACTCTAACTACACTCATGTTTTTTTCGAGGTCCCACCCCAAATATAGAAACGTCCAGGGCGATAGATGGACGAGAAGGCCGCAGCTCTAAAGAATAACGAAATCTACGACCACATTACAATATCGCGATGTCTTAAAGAAAATAAAGTTCGTGGATCTTCGGCGTGCGGAACATCTAGCTCATAAATGTGAAAAAGAACTTGCACGGGAATTCTTTTGCGGTATGATACAAAAGCGACGGAAAATATCCTACCCACTGACATATAGTCATGGACTGCTGATTGACGATGCTGAATGGCACCATTTTTCTCCAGAAATAGAAAACCTTTTTCATGTAAACAAAAAAAATTTCTTCGAATTTAGGAAAAAATAAGTGAGTAAGTGAGTAAATAAGTGGTAAGATGTTTGTTATAATTATTAGAAATTAATTTCCATCATTCATTTCTATTTATTAGCAGTTTTTCCATTAAATAAATGTATTTATTCCAAAACTGTGACAGTTATTTTCCCTGTTTAACGGACTTTTTAAAATAGCTCAAGAGTGAGGCAGAAGAACGAAAACTATACCTGTCTATTTTTTTCTTATTATGTTTACATCGTTGATATGCGCTGACGATTACAGTTCGTAGTAATTTAACGTGGGAGCGAGTCAGCAATAGTTTTTGGTGCCACTTTTTTGTATGGGATTTTGCTTATTTAGCAGTCCATTACTATATGTCAGTGATCCTACCAATCCACCTGCGATTATTTCAGAGCATCTTTGCGCTGGTCCACATTCTGAAGTGAAGAAGAGAGACCAGTTTGGTTTTTATCCGTAAACCTGTGAGAAGATCCTATAAGGAAGTAAAATCCTATCAACTTATGCCAAGGGCATCTCTCTCTCTCTGTGGCTTTGCAGATATCGAAGGTGTGTTTGACAACGTTATCTATACGGCGATCAATGAGCCGCAGCAAAAAAAGAGTGTATCTGTATCACTGGATCTATAACCACCTGCCTGACTGCGACTATGGAAACATATTACACATATTAAAGAACAAGAAGACTCTAGTGGGGGTGCTGCATCTACGGGGGATGTTCTTCTTGAAGCCAGGGGACCATTTGGATCACTTATCGATTCTCGAATTGATCCCTTGAACCTGGAGCCAATGCTATCAATGTCCGATACAATTCTGCCACTCTGAACTTCGAAAACCCGTTTATAAAGATTATGGAAGTCGGTCAGATGGCAGCCCGGAGGTCTTTTGGTATACAGATGGTTCCACAGCCGATAATGAAGCAAAACTAGGCGTACTTGGCACAAGGAGAAAAATATCCCTGGTCACTATCCCCACTATTTTTCGAGCTGAGGTACTCGCCATCCAGGTATACGCCTTATTTTTTTTGACAATCAAATTGCCCTGTTGGCTGTTAAATCACACGGGGTCATCAAAGACTCTCCTGGATTGTCTCCTCTTTCTGAAATATTACGCTCATGTGAATTTCGGGCAAAATTATCACATGTTGGCCCGAAACTTGTCCGCAGCTTAGTCAGCAGGTACGTTAGTCTCCTCTATCACGACGTCCCTACTCTCAGGGAGGTTTAGGCTAGGAATTTTAGGCTATACCAAAATCCTTAACCTGAATGGTTTTTAATAACGAGTTGGCGTAATTGGCGATCATAATTTAATATTGACATTAAAACTAACCTCCATTGAGGTAAATTAATTACACTATGCATCATTCCTTTTATTACCCGCATACACAAACCGGTTTTGTAGACAAGGGGTCGCTAGGAAGTGTGTTTTTCCTCACCGTACCTCATCCATCACACCAAAACAATTAAAACATGGTTCTCGGGAGCTATGCAAACTATGAAAAATTCCCTTCTATTTCGCCTTTATTATACAACAACATACGGGCACCAATTCTACAACTTCAAGAGGCAGAAGTAAGTACAAATTTACCTTCATTATACACAAACCTGTTTAAGAATATCTCAGCAAATAAATCACTTTTAGCAAAACTTAATAAATATCAACAAAATATTACAGGACAGTCGGAGGATTAAAAATATCCAGATTTAAAAATGGAATTAATAATTCAAAAAATAAATAATTTACCGAATTCATCATAAATTCACCGAATATATCTAGAATATGAACATTTTTCGATATTCGAAAACCGTTGAGGCCACAACAATTATTAAAAGGCAAAACTCTGTTGTTTGTCAATCGGCCATCCGGAAAACTCATTCACTTCCGTTTGATTTTAAATTTCCCCTTTTTGCTGCGGAGGGAAAACCTTTTTTATTCCCGATAAAATATTTGTGAATGTATATTTTTGTTGCGGTTGGAAAGATTTAATTGAAAAACTTTTCCCATTTACATTCTTTTGGCATTCATATTCATCAGCAACGGTGGGTGAATTTGACTTTCGGAAGTTTACGTTGCGTTCCATTTTCACAGTGTGCCGAGCCTTTATTTATATTGGACCCCTGAATTATGAAAAGGAAAGTTTTTCCCGATTTGAGTGTTATGTTTCAAAAAATTTCCTGTTGTCCTTATTGTCTTCAAGATACGAGATGAGTTACTGCTGTTAGTCGCTTGTTTTTATTTTGTAATTTTTAAACGATAATTGGATAGAGAATCAGAGGATTTTAGAAGTTCTACATGAAGGTTCGTTAAAGCAAAAGAGGGGCACCTCACACACCTACAATGTAAAAATATCACTTTAAGACTAACTTTTCTTAAATCATAAAAAGTTGCTTGAAGAAGATTCAATTATATTTGAGTCAGATATTTTTTAATAGTAGGTAATAGTAGGTGAAGAGTTTATATTTTTAATTATTTATTTATGCCAATACGAAACACTTGAAACTTAAATACAACTTATTAAGCTATATTGTTACTACAGAACTTAGGATGTCAACTAGGATAATTTCTTTTATAGTAATGTTTACCCATGGAAGGGGAAACATTAACTGTAAATATTAGAGATCACACACCATGTTACTTCGCACATTCTTTGCAATTTTGGTGTGATGTCCTTAACTATTTTCGTGCTTCCAACGTCACAAAATTCATCGTTGAATATTATTTTATATGACAAAACCTACACTTTGAAATTGTCAATTATGATTTCTAAGCTAGTAGGAGAAGGGCCCGACATCAACAACAAATGGGAAAAACTGAAAAACAGAGTAAAGGAGGCAGCAGAAGAGACCCTAGGCTGGCCCACTGACATATAGTAATGGACTGCTGATTGACGATGCTGAATGGCACCACTTTTCTCCAGAAATAGAAAACCTTTTTTATGCAAGCAAAAAAATTTTCTTCGAATTTAGGAGAAAATAAGTGATAAGATGTTTGTTATAATTAACGGAAATAAATTTCCATCACTCATTTTTATTTATTCGCAGTTTTTTCATTAAATAAATGCATTTATTCCAAAACCGTGACGGTTATTTCCCCTGTTTAACGAAGTTTTCAAAATAGCTCAAGAGTGAGACAGAAGAACGAAAACTATACCTGTCTATTTTTATCTAATTATGTTTATATCGCTGACATGCGCTGACGATTACAGTTCATTGGGATTTAACGTGGGAGCGAGTCAGGAATAGTTTTTGGTGCCATTTTGTTGTATGGGATTTTGCTCATTTAGCAGTCCATTACTATATGTCAGTGGGCTGGCCCCAAGACAGACTAGAATTGACTAGTTTCATTTTAGTGCCGCAGTAAAAGAAGAAAACCAGAGCCACCGGAAGTACATCACAAAGACCACAAGAGCAAGGATGGAAGTCTTCAAGCTAAATAGAAAGAAAAAATGCAGACAAGCTGTGCAGAAAGAAGAAGAGAGAGAGAGTATCTAAACAGATACAGGAAGACTTCAACGATGGGAGAATTAGGCAATCCTACAAAGGAACACGCCAGATCAGCAATAAGTTTCAGCCAAGAAGGGATATTTGCAGGGACATAGATGCGAACCTATTACCAGACCCGGATAGGATGAAGGAAAGATGGAGGCATTATTTTCAAAATTTATTGAATCCAACCCCATGAATAAACGAAGACTCAAACGCGGAGGCATTTGCAATCCCTTAAGATAATATTCCAATAGAACCACCAGCACTGTATGAGGTACGGGAAGCTGTGAAAAGGCAAAAAACTTGGGAAAGGAATATAGATACCAGATATTTATCGACTTTTAACAGGCATATGACGATAAACAGAGAGAGGCTGTATAGGATCCTATTGGAATTAGGAGTCCCCTCAAAACAACTGGTACAACTGATCAAATTCGCAGCGAATAGCTCGCTGGCGGAAGTAAGGATCCAAAATTCAGTAACAGAAGAGTTCGAAGTACGACAAGGTCTTTCACAAGGAGATGGACTAGCCCCCATGCTTTTCAACCTGGCCCAAGCATGGTGATAAGAAAAACTCCAGTATAGAGAAGTGCATCCACGCAGTCTGCACAATTACTTGGATATGCGGATGACGTGAACATCGTTGGAAGGTCCTTCTTGGCAGCAAAAAAGTCTATATCGATTTAACAGAGGCGGCAAATGACATAGGGCTGACCATTAATGAAGAGAAAACAAAGGTGATGCAACAATCCAGAGCATCACAATCCAGAGGTTTAAAATGGGGAGAAATGTAATTATCGACAAACACAATCTAGAAGTAGTCGATAAAACAGTCTACCTTGGGTCTACAATTAAAAAAGAAACGATGAAAAGGAAGAAATAACCAGACGCATACTACTGGCTAACAGAGCCTTTCATGCCCAATGCCCAAGATTTGTGCACAGAAAAACAAAACTTTCACTCTTCTTCTTCTTCTTTCTTCTTTACGCTCCTTTAATCCCTCGTGGGACATAGGGCGGAAACTGGAGGGCAACTGTTTTCGCCCTAAACTTTCACTTTACAAAACAGTAATATGACCAGTACTGTGCTATGGTAGCGAGACTTGGACTATGACCCAGGACATAGAGGAGCGAGTCAACAGGTTTGAGAAGAAAGTTCGCCGATACATAATAGGCGCAGCGAGAGAGGATGGAATATGGCGAAGAAGATACAACAACGAGTTGTATGAAAGTTTTGACGACCCAGAACTCTCAACGTTTATAAAAATCAATAGACTAAGACTAGCCCGCCACGTAATCAGAATGGACGATAACCGTATTCCAATACGGCTTATAAAATTCAAGAAATAGACCAGTAGGTAGACCCCGGAGGAGATGGATGGACTCTGTGAAGGCTGGCTTCAACATTCGAAACTGGAGAACTGCTGCAAGGAACCGTCAACCTTGGAGAAATGTCCTAGAGAAGGCCAAGAGTCGATTTGGGCTTCAGCGCCATTACATGAATTTCTAAGCTATGAGGTAGGTTTACACAATCGGGCGGTACAAGAAGACCCGCGACCATAACTTGTACTTATAGTACTCTTAGCAATTTCTATATCTTCGATACAATAATCAATGGAAGTAACACCGGAAGCGGTCTGTATACCCTTTAAATTCTGAATTTGAACCACATTCCATGCACATTCAAGAAAGGGCAACCTTCACACTATCCCTAAAGTACCACAGGATCGTTTGGTTCAGTACTTAAACACGGCGAGATTGATCTAAAATCTCTTCTAATTTACAGTCTTCTCGCAAGCAAAAGTTTTCCACGAGTTTGACTAGAAAATAGCACATCTTGGTGCCTACGACTCCGATGATACTGCCACTCCTACCTACCGCAACGCTTATGGTACACGGCTGGCTCCAAATCAGAGACAGATGTGGTTTTCGGAATCTGAAGTAAAAGCCCCAGATTAAGTACAGAGATAACTCTAGGTATAGTAGCAACTGTCTTTCAAGTAGAGGAAGTTTAAATTGGTTTGGGACTGAACTTGGTGAGCTGGGTGCAGGGCCGGAATTATATAATGCGGGGCACCAAGCACAACCTCGTGAAGGGGCCCCTCTTTTCTAGAAGCGCACGATACGCTGCTACTCTTTTCTTTCTTTTCTGCTTTGAAAGTTTGATATGTGCGTTACATTATTTATTGTTTTAGTCGCAAAACTATGACAGTTGTATATTTGATTCGTAAAAAATATTATGAAAACATTGTGGCCAAACAATTTTTTTACTTCCCTTTTATCTAAAGACGAACCAAACAAAATATAAGAGTCGCGGGGCCCCCTGAGGGTAGGGGCCTCAAGCAATTGCTTGTTTTGCTTGTTGGTAAATCCGGCACTGGCTGGGTGTGCTCAATCAAACTACTCTTGTTTGGGCTCCGAATGTCCAAAGCTTCGAATCCAGCGAAAAGGCGGATGCCCTGGCTAAACAAAGCGACGTTGCATTTATCTGTGAGTAACCGACTATTAGGGCGATCACCAGCTTGCTGAAGACTGCCCTTGCCGATTATACTTAAGATAAAATATAACAAATGCGATTCCTGAATGGACATGGAGGCCATAGGGCATAATTTCACCACTTCAGGTTGGACGATTCAAATAGGACGCAGAGTGTCGCAACAAATAGGACGCAGAGTGTCGCAGCGTGATTACTGAGATATAAAGTCACTTAGCTTTAAATTTAAAAAATTATAAACATAGGAACATTTTCAATTTGACTTTGAATTTTATTGTATTTGTTTTTTCGGTAATCAAAAAATAATAAATTAGAGTAGAGACAATCGTGTTTCTATTTCTAAAATTACGAAATAAAAATATTCAATTATTCAATTTTACAAAGTGGTCCTTCGAGCCGGATCTTTATTTCGCGATTCGGTATTACAGATAAAAATAAGGAAACAATATTCAACACAGATGTGGCACTGGAAGCAACAGCAGTTAAAGAAGATCGATTCATGGAAATCGCAAGATGTATATTTCGCAATTCATCGTCGCTTTGCCACAGAGAATCTCGTGAAACGCCATCTCAGGCAATTCCTAGGACTCCAGTACGACGAAGGGCAAAAATTGGAGCACAAGCGTGATATTATTAAGGAATTAGGCGAAAACGCATTACTACGCGTCTGTGAATTCCTTGATATGAACGCTGGCGAAAATGCAACTGCCGAATATATGGCGACAAAAATAATGAATACCATTTGCTTTAACAGCGTCGCAGTAAGTGTTGAGGAAGCGAGTTCTTCAAGTGTGCATGAAAGTTTACTTGCCTTAGAGCAAATCAAAAACGTCGATGAAGAAAAGCTCAACAATGAGGTAGAACTTTGCACCAAAGAAAAGGAATTAATTAACGTTAAACGGAAACTTAATGTAGCAGAAGTTGAGGCAGAAGAGGTACCTTCTCAAGAAATCGACAAATTGAATGAAGACATCAAGATATTAGAAATGGAGTTGAGAGTGCTTCAAGCTAAAAGGGAGGCTTTGGAAAGTAAAAAGCAAGTACTTAATGCCAAGGCCAAATTAGTAGAAAACACTCCTCCACACTCTGTCCGATCACAAACATCGATGATGTCGAAATCGGAAAGATAACAGATTGGTTCCGATTACAGCGTGAAGAATCTCCACAACGAAACATGACGTCGTCTAACATGCTTGCAAGACAGACTCTCAGTGGTAAGCATAAGCATTTGGAGTTTGACGGGTCGTCCGCATTGGCATGGCAACATTTTCTGAATCAGTTCCAGACAACAAGCAGAGAATGCGGGTTTTCTAATGAAGATGACGTATTTAGATTGAGCAAAACATTAACGGGAGTGGCTCGAGAGAAGGTCGAATTGCTGCTGATTTCCGCAAGGGAGCCCTCTAAAATTATATCAATTTTAAACAATGCGTATGGTGGTTCTGAAAACATAGCATTAGAGCTGATGAAGAAGGAAAAAAAATCGGACAAGTGATTGAGTTGGCCGATTTTGAAGAATACAATTGCGCTGTACAAAATATCTCTTCAGCACTGGAGCTCACTGAAAATAAGCTCGTTGATACTCAAAAGTTAATGGCTATAATGATTGAAAGGCTCTCTGAAAACTTACTTAGAGAATGGGGAACATTTTTGAACGAAAAAGGCGTACGTCCAGCAAATTGTGAAGCAGGCTGACCTCGCTCAAGGTATCTCATTCTTCAAGAAGGTAACAGAAATAAACAACTGTCAAGCCAACACATACCAACAAAAAGTATTGGACTCGGACCAACGCAAGCCGAAAGGCAAAACAATTTGCTCAATATGCAATGAAGAAAAGCATTCTCTTGACAAGTGCAACATCTTCAAAAAGGCTGAAATTAGGAAAAGGTGGGACTTAGCAAACCAACACAAAGCATGTTACTGCTGCTTACATTTTCATAAAGGTCAATGCTCTCAACGTGAGATGAGCAAAATTGACAATTGTGAAAAATTTCACCATCGATTGCTACATAAAAGACGAATGTAAAAAGCGGTACCAACACCACAGGCCTTCAGTGGCTGCATTGCAGAGAAGAAAAAAGTTTTGTTAAAAATGCTCCCAATACAAATTCACGGACCAGTAGGGTGGAAAGAAATTATTGCATTTTTAGATGAAGGTAGCACAACCACAATAATGGATTTGAAGGTGGCACGTGATGTAGGGATACAAGGTGCTGTACAACCATTCTGCTTCAATTGGACAGGATACGATACGAACCAAAAGCCGAGATCGCAAGTATAACCATTAGCGGTAGCAACAACAACGAATTCACGTTAAAAGACGTTCGATTGGTAAACGATTTAAATTTGCCAACGCAGCAAATCGATTATGAAAAGCTATCACAAGAAATACCCAACAACCTAGTAAATCTAAACAAGCTGCACAACACACAACCAATGTTATTAATCGGCCAACGACACGCAAACATAATAACAACAAGGGCTGTCATCAACCCGGATGAAAACGGGCCAATGTTATCAAAAACCAAGTTAGGGTGGGTGCTGCATGGTCCAATCGAAGCAGAATTAAGTCAGACAAATTTCACATGTTGTCACATTGCTGACGAAGATTTGCGGCAAATGGTGAAAAGTCAGTTTAGTTTAGAAAATTTTGGAGTTTGCATTTGCAAAGACAGATAAAACCAAATCTGTAGAAGATCAGCTGGCGTTAAATAAGACTAAGTCATCAATAATAAAAATAAATGGAAAATTCCAAGTGAACCTGCCCTGGAGGGAGAACAACGTGAGATTACCAAATAGTAGACCAATGGCGGAACAGCGGCTAAGATGTTTAGAGAGAAAACTACTACGGGACAAAAACACTGCTGAAATATATCAAAAAGAAATTGACAAGCTACTACAAAACGGCTACGCAAGGAAAATAAATAATAAAGAAGTCTCCAAAATTGTGGTTTCTTCCACACTTCGCTGTACTCAATCCCAATAAACCAGGTAAAGTAAGACTAGCGTTTGATGCTGAAGCCGAATGAAGCGGCACATCCTTAAACAAAAATCTATTGACTGGCCCGGACTGGTTAATGTCAATTATAGGCATATTGATGAGATTCCGTTTACACCCTATTGCGTTCGTGGGTGATATAAAAGAGATGTTCGACCACGTGCAGATAGCAGACGACGACGCAGTGGCACAATGTTTTCTCTGGAGGGATTTGAAGACAAAAATGGAGCCGACAATATATCAGATGAAAGCTATGCTGTTTGGCATTAACTCGTCACCGTTCCTAGCTTTTGTAAAAAACCATAATGCAGAAATGTTCAAAAAAGAATTTCCCGAGGCGGTTAAGGCAATCAAAGAGAACCACTATGTTGATCATTATTTAGATTCTAGCCCAACGGTTGAAGAGGCCGTGAAATTAATACGGTCAGTGATCAAAATTCATGCACATGGTGGTTTCGAAATACGGCAGTTCATCTGTAATAACCAAGAAGTCCTAAAGCAAATACCTGTGAATTTACGTTCGGAAAAAACGTGTATGATGTTCGGCGACAAGGCAGAAGCTCAGCAAAAGGTGCTAGGAATTCTATGGGACGCTAAGAATGACGTTTTTAGATATCCCACGAACACGATGCATCGAGTAAATGATGAACTTCTCAATGGAAAAACTCTACCAACGAAGCGAAAGATTCTGGGAGCAGTAAACTCTGTCTATGATCCGCTACGACTGGTGACACCTGTAACAATTAAAGGACGAATACTTATGAGAGATGTCTGGGAAACCGGTATACTCTGAGATGATGTTATCAAGGGAGATTTGGTAAATAAGTGGAAGCAGTGGCTCAAAGACTTAACGACTATCGAAAGTATTCAAATTCCAAGATGTTACACGCCATATCTTAAGCAAACGCAAAAAATAGAGTTGCAGGTGTTCAACGATGCCAACAGTAAAGCATATTCGTCAGCAGCGTATTTGCGGTTTTGTTATCGCCAAGGCCACGACGAAAAATATGATATTCAACTTGTTACATCGAAAGCAAGGGTGGCTCCTCTTAATCATGTCACCATACCGAAACTGGAAACACTTGCAGCAGTTATGGGATGCCGCTTAGCTGAAACAATCCAAAAAGAGTTGCAGATAAAAATAGATGAACGATTTTTCTGGACAGACTCCAGAGAAGTCCTCACATGGATAAACAGTGATAAACGAATGCAAGCATTTGTCGCAAACCGTATTAGCGAAATATGCGAAAAGACCGAGAGATCGGAATGGCATTGGACATCTACATCACACAATATCGCAGATATCATCACACGTGAAAATATTCCAAGCCACAAAATTGATCGATGGTTTAGGGGGCCGATGTTCCTCCAGGAAAATCAAGTTAATTGGGTGAAGGCTGTTGGCAGAAGAACATTCAAAATGATACAGAATGTGTAATGCTAATAAAAGAATACGATCAACCTCTTAATAGCATAATAAAGAGAGCTTCAACCTTTAAAAAGTTGACCTTTCAGCCTCGACCAGAAATCCAATTTCGCTTGACGGAAGTCGCAAATTTACAACATTGCTCATAGACAATTTGCACGCCAAAGCACATCATACTGGAATACAAGTTGTGGTGCACAAATTCAAGAGTCAGTATTGGATGTCAAAAATGACCTCTATCATTAAAAAGGTAATAAAATACTGTTTATGGTGTAGACGTAGAAAATCGAAACCGCTTCAACCGAAAATGGGATTTCTACCAAAAGAAAGGTTTTGTTCAAGAGAAAAGCCATTTACCGCCGTAGGAGTAGACTACTTTGGTCCGTTTTACACACGAGATGGGAGAGGTAAAAGCACCCAGTATACAAAAGGGTTTCGGAAGCGGTATGGAGTTATATTTACATGCTTGACGACAAGAGCTATACATGTAGAAATAGCGCACTCACTAAGCACCGATTCATGTATAATGGCGATTAAAAGAATGATGTCACGACGAGGTGAAATTAAGGTAATTTGGTCTGACAACGGAACGAACTTCCGAGGCTCCGCGAGGGAACTATTAGAGGCGCTCGAGGAGCTTGACGAACAAACGATGAAAGCTTCGTTAGCGATGAAGGGCATAGAATGGAAGTTTATTCCGGCAACTGCTCCAAATTTCGGCGGCACCTGGGAGCGGCTTGTTGGGTGCTTCAAAAGAGCAATAGAATCCGTGCTATCAGTGGACGCAAATCCCAACGATGAGACTTTACAAACTATTTTTTGTGAAGCTGAACATCTAGTAAATAGCCGGCCATATATTTTGGAATCGGATGACCCAGACGATGATATTGGAATCTGCCCAAACGACATCCTCATTCAACAGAAGGTAACTATACACACTCCAGGAAAATTCGACAAATATGATTCAAAGGAGAAACGAATGTGGAGAGTTTCTCAGTTATTGATAGAAGCGTTTTGGAAGAGGTTCCTGAAAGAATATATACCAACTTTAATAAATCGGACAAAGTGGAATCGCAATATTGAATATCTCAAAGAAGGCGAAATAGTAATCATGAAAGACAACATTCCAAGAGGCGAGTGGCCGCTAGGTATCATTCTGAAGGTACATCCAGGAGAAGACGGAATAGTTCGAGTCGTGGATCTACAGACCGCAAATAACACATACCGCAGACCAGTAAATAAGCTATGTAGGCTGGGACTTCAACGAGGCGACATTACTGACCGTGGTGAGGGAGTTATGGTCTAGCACTAGGAGGCGGAATATGTATGTCGCAACGTGATTACTGAGATATAAAGTCACTTAGCTTTAAATTTAAAAAATTATAAACATAGGAACATTTTCAATTTGACTTTGAATTTTATTGTATTTGTTTTTTCGGTAGTCAAAAAATAATAAATTAGAGTAGAGACAATCGTGTTTCTATTTCTAAAATTACAAAATAAAAATATTCAATTATTCAATTTTACACAGAATATCTCCTCTATAACTCTCTCCGCGCTTTGCAGTACTGTGCTGGAAACAGCCGACGATGAGGAGCTAACAACGACGAACATCCTGGATCAGATGATGAGGTCCGAGGATATGTCTGCAGTACACAGCCAGAAGTGCTTAAGTGCAAAATATGCGTTTCGAGAAAATCGCCCTCAAATTTTTTTTTTAGATACAGAATTGTGCACAAAACCACTTTTGCCGGTTCAATAACTCAGCAAGCATAGCTCAGTTTAAGATAAGAATTATAGCAATGATTAAGAATAACATACTGAATACAAAAATGCAATAAAGTCAAAATCGTCAAATTTGCGCTTAAGCACTTCTGGCTTTTTACTGTAAATGTGGAGACTGGTGGAAGTGGTGGTGAAGACCATTTACCGGAGGCTTACGCATATACGAAGTCCAACGAAACAGAGAAAGTCAAAGAAATGCCAGGAGACATAGACCTAGATTATGTACCTGATTTAGTGCCGCCACCTAATGACGTAGGCTGGTCAAACAGGGAGAATGAAAATCAAGAAGAAGGTGGTGGTTCTTTTGTTAGGGTGGGCTAGAGATCCACAAAACCGAGAGTAGCTTCTTGATAGGGCGATGTCCACCTTCCGATGCACCCACGGGAACTTGCAGCTAATGAAATGAGAAGCGCGCTTTGCCAGGGCAACTTTCCCTAAAATGAAGGCAATAAAGTCCACACGATGTCCTGTCCAAGACCGACCACTGCGAAGTTGAACTACAGATTCGATCCCCAGTGCGATATCTTACTCGGCGCGAGAGTTCACCCAAGGCTCAGCGAAGTTCAACCAAGAGACGGCGAAATTGAACTAATCTTACAGAGGCGGCGCTCACTCGCACCCAAGATAGCATCTACATGCGCAAGTCAATAACACATGACGTCGCATGCCCAGAACCGGCATATACCTTCAGCCAATTAGTTTTCCCATAAGGTAATTTTTTTTTTAACTGTCTGGCTTAAGACAGAATACGTACATGCGTGGTATACAGAAATAAGGTAATGTAAAAGAGACTGACAGCTTCGAATATCGTAGAAAAGGATCGCTTGGTGAAGTTAGCATTAAAATACCATCTTACGGTATTTAGTCTTTAAGGGCCCTGTAGACGATCAATATTATTGTAAATCGCCTCTCAATAATATTGACCGTTTACCAGGGGTTCGAACGCATTGTCAATTTATTGAAGCATATTGATGGAAATTTTGATAGAAACCTATTGACGCGAGCTATATTTATGCGGAATTGACGTTTACAAGGTTTATCGGTCAACATTTCGTTATTCTCAACTCGTACATCGTACAGGCAAAATGTCTGACGCACAGAAAGAAAACTCCGACGCGGAACGACTACAGTGCGTAGTCCCCGCTTGATAGCTAAATTGACGAGGTTATTGAGCGTATACATATGTATTGGCAATATTATTATGCCACGGCCCTTTGCATTACCTTGTTTCTGTATACTGTGAGGTACAATAGGATATTGACTCTGGCAGTGGTTCGAGTTACTGAGAACTGATTCAATATCGACGGACCCGACTTGGTAGGGTGAACATAAGGCATAGGTCAAGTAAGTGTGCTCCTGGGGCTACCCGCTACAACGTCAAGAATTGGCAAATACATTTATCTTTCGTCTACCCAAATGCACTGCAAAAATGCTACGTTAACATAGAAACTCCTAGTTCGATTTCATGTTAACAGATGATGATAATTCATTCAATTTCTAAAATGCCAGCGAAACTCTCATTGAATGTATTTAAACGTTTTTCAGACAAATTCGTCCTTAGTTCACATTCAGTGGAAACCTATAAAATATTGGCTTAATTATGAACTCAAAGTGCTGCCATTACTCTTTGTGAAGTAGTCTGAAACAATGTTAAGTATACACAATATTAAAAAAGCTGAAGAATTGAATCAATCAGAAAATGTTCAATTAGTGCAGAATAATAATTGAACTGCGTTTTTTTTTTTTTTTTTTTTTTGTATGGGAGCAGCGAAATAATTTCAATATTTTCGCGATATTATGTACGTTACAGTTCACTGGTTGGTGGTGCTTGGTGCAAACCGAAAATAAAATGCTGGGCGAATTATATTGATACCAGTTCGCTCTGTAAAATGGGTTAATTGTCTACTTCGGGTGCCTCCTTTACATATTTGATTGGGATATTGTTTTCGAATTGAATTTATTGATAGGGATGTAAAAGAACATTCGTGTGCAAACAAAAAATAAACAATGTGATCCCATTGTAAAATGTGCAAAAATTGATAATAAAATTTTTCACTAGTTGAGCGTAAAGGCCAAAAACTTGTTAACAGGATATTAGTTCGCCTGGAAAATGATGTTTTTCCGCTTTTGGTTTTTTTGTTTATTTTTGGAGTAGCAATGATGTATGCCCACTTTTTAGCGTTTAATTTAAAACGGAGCGTTTGTAGCTCGTTTTTTAAATATCTGAAGAAGCTTACTTTAACATAAAACTTTTATCGTTGTTGACTGATTGATTGATAATGTTTAAATTTTAAACCATGTTTCTCTCACTGGAACATTCTTTACATACAGCACGCTAATATCACGTAACTATAACTGTCCTAAATACCCTAAATGTGCTAAGCGCAAGATGTGCTAAATGACTTAAAAAGAAACAAATTGATTGGTTTAGGCACTCCCCAGGAAAAAATGAATGGAGGATACGTTTCTTGCCATAAATAAATAATTATCAAACATCTTGTATTCCATGTAAAATTAATGTGTAATAAACAATTAACCCCTTGCGCCAAATAAACACTCTCAACATTATCTCCAACCCTTATCAATTATTCAAAATTTACTCCCACAGAAGTTAATTTAATTCTTGGTGGTGTCTCTACCCACTCGTACATACACAATTCTTAGAACCTGGATCAATTTCCCCTACAAGATCTCACCCAAGACTCCCCAGCATAAAAGCCCACTTGAAACGCGCTAATTTCAAAGCCCCCACAAGATCCCACCCAAGATTCCGCCAGAATGAAAGCCCAAGCAAGCCATACTACAGCAAAGTTCAATTAGTTTCACACAGGTGGTGCTCACATCGGAAAGTTTAAATACCACGGAGGGCTATCAATCAACCAAAGTAACAAATTGCACCTAGCGATATACATATAGGTATGTAAAAGGCCTTTTGGTCATTACAACACCCTGAGCTCTCTGGCTTCAAAATTCGAAGGTGTCTTCAATAGCAGCATATTCCCCTCTGTTGGCGTCCTGCTGCATCAATGAGGATGCCATCAACCTAACCACGCCAGGTATTAAGGCGCGTTGCAAAAGTTGAAAAAATAAAAATAAAAATAGTCGAAATTACCAAGCCACCATTGGCAATAGTGGCAGCTTGAGTTCCCTCGGTCCCTCGGTCGCGCAAGTTTCAGGGACTTTGTCCGCCTCTATGCCGGTCTTGAGAGCAACCCCTCGCCTCAAATAGTGGATGTTGCGCCAGTTACCGAAGTTATAGTTCCTCTTGAGCCTTGCACCTCTCTGGTTACGGTACCGAGGCCTTTAAATATCTTCATCTCGAGATTCTCTCCGGAAACTAAGACTGAGTCTGTCTGTGAATATTTGAGGAATAAATCTATAAACCGCGGAACGGTTCATTGCAAAAGAGTTAGCAAGGCTTCAAAGCCAGATCCATCTTTTAATTTAACTGCACCGCTTGCCGGGATTCCCTTAAATCCTGGTTTCTAGCCAGCTCGTTCCGCCTAGCCATGATCGATCTCATCACGTAAACGCTGCAACTTCAACTTCGGATGTTCGTCAGACATCAAAAAACTCGAGACGCTTTCCTTATACTACCAGGGGGTGACGTACTTGTTGCTTGTAGAAGCCATCTTAATTGTACCCCAATTTCGCTTCCTAGTTTCTCTAACCACCTTGACGTCGAGCTTGTTACTCTTAAAATCTCCCTTTTTTAAAATAAATCTCTTCCTGCTGTGCTGCTATATCCCACCAGATATGTTAAGCATACTTGACGATGGAGGTAGTAACCTCTATGATATTCTCATCTCTTGTGTTGATCACATTCAGATTATGATGAACACTAGTAATGAGCTACTTCTTTCGTAATGAAAGTTGTATGTTGACAGTTCAAATATCGCGCAAAATTAAAAAAGACGCCTCTTGTTGAAAACCCCTTTATCTAAAGGAAGCTATAGTTTTTGTGTCATTCTATTCTTCTATTTCTACAGGAGTGTTAGATCATGCTTTTGATCAGTGGCGGATTTACCAGGAAGCAAAGGAAGCAATTGCTTGGGGCCCGCTTGGATAGGGGCCCCAAAAATTGAAAAATTTTGAAAACACACTCGAAAATTTGAAAAAAAAAAAATCCACGTCAGATGTATCTCATATTGATCAATTAATTACATTCCTGATTCCTCCTGTCATAGCCTTCACTAGTTCTCTTCCACGCTCCACCAAGCGCATGCCATCGGTTGGTTGAAGAGATTCAACTCGTTTCAGGAGGCATAACACTCCAGCGAGTTGTTCTCGATGCCCCGATGTCAGAGTCGCGAAATGGTTGAGAGTTGGTGGAATAAAAATATCGCAATCAGGTTGTGACAGTTCCTTCCTCTCTTCTTTCTCTCTCTCTTCTCTCTATCTTCCCAGCAAACCACATGTAATGTATAGAACAAAGAAATGCATTCGCCGTACATTACAAGTAAGCTATTTGAAAGCTATCAATCAGCGACTGCTTACAAGTGCCTTACAAATACATTACAAGCAATGTATTAAATTATGTTTGGATTCTGGGGATTCATACTCGTATGAATATATCAAATCAGGCAGTAGCACCGTTATCTTTTCGAGGCACTTTCCGCCGCTAGTAGAAAATTTTTGCTCATTTGTAAGTGTTTGCACCAAGTGCCGTGCGCATTTTATCCAGTATTGTATTTCAACTATAACGGGGTGAGTAAAGTATAATTATGTTTTATACTTTCTTTACCTAAGATTTAATACATATATCAAATTGTGTAAAGATAATCTTTCGAGGCAGATAAATCAAATCGTTTAAAATCAATGCATTTCATCCTAGAGCATCCTTAATGCTATACAATACATTTTGTTAGCTTTATGAAATGTCTTTTGTAATGCATTTGCAACATTTATAAAATGTATTTGTAATTTATAATGTATGCATTACATATTTCTATATGAAATATATTGTTAATGCATTACAAGCAATGCATTTCATCCTAGGACATGCCTAATGTTTTTTAATGCATTCCGTATTACTTACAAAATGCTTTCTGTAATGCATTTCATTCATTTCTGAAATGTATTGTGAATTCATTTTGTATGCATTCGTGGTTTACTGGGTTCCGGCTAGAGCTGCTGTTCGACGGTGTATATGGAAAAAAATAGATTGTCGACAGTACAAAGGGACTTTCCCTAAGCCTCTAGTCTGCCACATAAAAAAAAAAAAAAAAAAAATTAACTGTCACTGTTCGTTATGTATGCTCTACAACTGGTTTACCTTTAGAAAGGTTTTTGGCCTTTCTTGAGATAGAAAGTCATTCTGGAAGGTACTTAGCAAAAACTACCCTAGTGTATTTAGTTGACGGCGGGCTTAATTTCGATTTGTGTAGTGTAGAGGATAGTCGAACGATAATGGTATATACAAATAACGGAATGCAGCAGGTACTTTAAGAGGAAAACCCCTTTGCCTGTTATATACCGTGTTCTGCTCATTGAATTTAGTTGGACAATCTTCTGTGGCGTCGTGCTTAGAAGCAGTGAATTTTTTCATGCTACTTATGTATTCTTCGCAGGTTCAACGAAACGATGATGAATGTTTAGGTCCAAACGCTCCAACCGTAAAGCAATTGTCAACAACTCGCTGGAATGCGCAAGCAAAAGCTGTGTCAGCCGTTTCGACGAACCATAATAAATAGCTGATACTTTTCAAAAGATCGCAGATGATCGTGATCGCGACAGTTATACTCGAAACCAAGCATCAAGTTTAGTAAAGAGTATAGAGAATCTTGAATTCGTTATCATGGCGATTTTTTGGGGGTCAGTCCTTCACGAATTTGAAAAAGTATCAGCTACTTTACAAAATCCGTCAATTTCTCTTGAAACATGTGTGAACTTGTACACTGCGTTAATTACGTTCGTTGAGAATTATCATGATGACTTTTCGGATATCGAAGCCAAAGCGAAGGAGCTTGTTCCTGGTTATGATTATAAAGCGAGCACGCAAAGAACAAGACGCAGAAAGACACAATGTAACGACGGGCCTGCTCAAGATGCGCTAGAAAATCTGTCTGCCGGTGATAATTTTCGGATAAAATCGTTTCTTCCGATGATCGATTCTTTGACAACCAACTTACGACAACGTGCTACAGCATACACTGATATCGCGGCTAAATTCTCTTTTCTTGTCAATTTATATGCGTCGAAGGAGGAAATCACAGAAAGTTTAGAAAGACTGATAGAAGACTATCCAAATGATGTTAACATGAACATTTACTATGATTACATGCATACTTGAAGTCGGCTTCAACTAGACTTGAAAGTCATGTAACCACAGATCGACTTCAAGTAAGCTTGACTCAAGTAGATCCGAAAAATTTGTCGCATCGACTTGAACTAAACCTCTGCTTCAGCGCTTGAGTTTTGAAATTTGCAATTTTCCGTTGATTGTGCAATTTTCCTCCAGTGCAATTCACTTAATAAATTTATTTTATTTATATTAGCTGCACATAAATGAGAAAAAAACTTTTTTTCATCACGTTTTTCGAAGCAAACTTATGTGAAGTGGCAAATATATTTCAAGCCAGTCAAGCTCTGAAGTAGGCAAGCTGTCGTCGCGGATTAAACTATCAGTTCAAGTTCAAGTCAAATCATCAGGCCGATATGTAATCTTCGTAATTGTGGCTGAAATTCAAAATTTTCATATCTATGTGAAACAGGTATACGGAAACGAGCCTCGTAAAACATTCGTTGAATTGTACCAAATCAATTTCAAGGATGAATTGTTTTCAGCGTTTCCAAATGTTGACTCATCAGGTTATTCCTTACACTACCGATAACTAATAATACAGGGGAGGCGCATTGAAATTATATACGCTCATCGATGTGCCAAGAAAAAGTAAGTGATTTGGGCTTACTGTTTATCGAAAAAGACAATCTTCAAAAACTTGACTTTGACGATGTCATTCATCAATTTGCGACTGAGAAAAGTAGGGAAAAGTCGTAATTTAGTTAGTAAATTATAAGTAAACTGAATAATTGCAAAATTAACTGATTATTTATTATTTAAAAAAAAGGGGGGGGGGGGGGGGTTGGCTGTTTAATTTTAGAATGAGGGCCCCGAAAACCCAAGGTTGCTTGGGGCCCCGTCATAGGTAAATGCGGCCCTGCTTTTGATATTCATAATTTCGCTTACAGAGGGGCGTACTCCAACCCCAAACAAGTGTTGAATATTCCAGTACCAGACTATCTAGTATCTTGCATCGTTAGTATGAAAGTCGAGTCGTCACGACACGACAAGCCGTTTAAGTTGAAGAAAGTGACTGTTCAGTCGAATTACGACTTTCAGAGCAGGGGTTTAAACTCAACTTTGCATTTCCACTCTAAGCCCCTATGGTGAAAGTCGAAATTCGACTGAAGTCACTTTCTTCAACTCAAACGACTTGTCACAAAACACGACTCGACTTTCAGCACATGGGTCTATGGTAGCATTATATTTTTTCATCTTCGTTATGAGAGTGTTCAGTGCTCTACCAAGCCTATATCAACTTCAGGTACTACATGACCCTATATCATGCCTATCCGATTTATCTGAATTGAAATAATGCTCAACTGAAATAACTTAACGTCCACTTTTATCTCTTCAGCTTGTTTCGAAACCTCTGCATTATATCTGTTTGGAAACAGACTCGTCGACATACTTTATACAATCCCCTTAAAGGGAAACGATATGCTGCTTTATATACCGATCAATCCATAGTACCTAGTCATATCTATCGACGATCAATTGAAAAGACTCAGGCGGGCGCAATGTGATGTTATTCAAACAATGAAACAACAAGTTACAAAAATGACTCTTTTTATATGAAATGTGTCGAATCCGCCAGACCTGTATTATTGACACGACTTAAAATGATGTCGCAATTCACGCTAATATAAAAAACGATATCCTGATTTATTTTTCATCCCTTCTAATACCATTGAAATTTCCATTTAAAGCCGTCATCAGCAGAAGTTTGTCATCAAAATTATCTAACGGCATTGAAAAAGGATTTTTTTATACCATATTCAAATCAATGAAAATCTGTTGTAAGTGCGTTAAAGGAAGTTTTTCTTATATTCAAATTTTTTTCACAAATATTATCCTGCCTTGATTTACCTTTGAACATTTTATGCTATCGATATAGAGCGCTCATCAAAGGAACCAAATCAAATTCTAATCCACCACAAGCTGAAATCAAACGACTCTCATAGAATGCTGAGCCGAAAAGCGATTTTACACATGAACTCCACCTCAGCAATAACCGAACCTCTGGATTTCATTTAAATTCATGAGATTGTTGCCAAACAGTTTTTCTCCTTGGCTTTTCGATTCAGGTAAAGGTACAAGCGACTTTCTGTAGCAGAGGTGACTTTAGAGCGGTGAAAATTTCGCCCCTCGTCGTATTTTTTAGCCTTTGTTTTCATCGGTTTAAAGTTCAATTAATCAAAAAAGATTTCGTTTTTTATACTTTCTGCACGAGCTAGACGTCGTTTGGTTCTGACAATCTAATTGAATTTCCCTACGCTGTCGGGCAGCAAAAATTGTGCATCCTTTGCCTTTGTAATTTCCTTACAACATTTAAATTTGAATATTCTTAAAAATCTACTCGAATTATGGGGTTAAGAAAGGACAAGTAACTTCAAAGAATAGTTTATGTTCGTAGCAGTCACCAGATTACAAACCTTTAACCGAAGGGCATTTCTTTCGTTTTATTTTTACAAATTCATGTTTCTGCTTCTAGGTGTACCCTTAAAACTAGAGTTTCACGAGAGCGAGGCAAGACAACAGTCGGCCGCGGTCTCGATCTCACTGCGCGAGAGTGAGACCACTGTTGTCTTGTCTCGCACCCCAGTGCAACAGTGATATTATAGTGTTGTGTCGCGATAGTATCGCGTTACTCACGCGAAAGTCAGTGTTCCACTCTCGACCTCCCCCCTCCGTTTTTGCCCTGCAAAGGATTTAAATGTATAGGAAATTCCTTCCCAGGGGGCGCCTCCACGACCTCTGCTACAATGTGTTTGCGCCATTAAGGGGGTAAAATTAAAGTTGAATATGAAAAAAGATTTAAAAATTGTTGAAATATTATTAAAAAATTTAGGAAATTTATTTTAATCCCACCCCTAAATCTATCTTCTTCTTCTTTAACGGCTCTACAACCGGGATCCGGTCCTGGCCTCGCGCAACTGTTCTCTCCACCGGTCCCGATTCTGAGCCGATGTCATCCAGTTTGGCATCCCTAAACTCTGAGCGTCCTGGTCCACGCCATCCTTCCAGCGAAGGTTGGGCCTCCCTCGCTGTCGCACCCCATAGGTCTTACCGCAGAGAACTTTACGAGCAGGCTCATCTTCACTCATACGAGCTAGATGCCCTGCCCACCGGAGCCTACCGAGCTTTATTTTCTTCACAACATCTATGTCGCGATAGCGCTCGTAGATCTCGTCATTGTAGAGTCTCCGGAATCGTCCTTCCTCACATACGGGGCCAACAATCCTCCGAAGTATTTTCCTCTCAAACACGCCCAAGAGGTTTGAGTGCTTTTTGCTAAGCACCCACGTTTCGGATGCATATGTGAGAACGGGTAAGACCATCGTCTTATATAGTAAAAGTTTAGACGTTATGGTTAGATATTTGGATTTGAAGAGCCTTGACAGACTATAGTAGGCTTTGTTGGCTTTTAGCAGTCGTGCGCGTATTTCTGGTTCCATGCTATTGTCGGCTGCTACTATTGACCCAAGGTAGGTAAATGATTTTACCACGTCAAATTCGTGTTCCGCTACCTTGATTGTGGGACCAATGTTAGGTGTTCTTCCAGACGAGGCCACCATGTACTTTGTTTTGCTTTCGTTAATGTGCAGTCCCAGATTTCCTGCCGCTTGCTCAATCTGAGTGAAAGCTTCTTGTACAGCTGTTGTTGTTCTTCCAATGATGTCAATGTCGTCTGCGTAAGCCAGTAGTTGGGTGGACTTGTGGAGGATTGTACCCCTTGATGTCACGCCCGAATCGCGGATCACTTTCTCCAACGCCAGGTTGAAAAGGAGGCAGGCCAGACCGTCCCCTTGTCGGAGTCCATTATAGATGTTGATTGGTCTGGACAGTGTTCCGGATACCTTTACTTGGCTTGACACATTGATCATGGTCAACCTACATAGTCTTGTCAGTTTGTTGGGGATGCCGAATTCTCTCATGGCTTTGTAGAGTTCTACCCTGGCTATGCTATCATAGGCGGCTTTAAAGTCTATGAAGAGGTGTTGAATTGAGTTTTGAAACTCTAGACATTTTTCCATAGCCTGCCTCAAGGTGAAAATCTGATCAGTCGTTGATTTGCCTGGGCTGAAGCCACACTGGTAATGGCCTATGATGTTTCTGGCGTATGGGGCCATCCTGTTTTGTAGGATAGCGGAGAATATCTTATACACGGTACTCAACAACGTTATACCGCGATAATTAGTGCACGCTGTGATATCTCCTTTTTTGTGTACCGGACAGAGGATGCCTTTTCTCCAGTCTTCTGGCATCACTTCCTGCTCCCATACTTGCACAATTAGTTCATGAATCGCTTGGTGTAATGTAGGCCCACCATATTTAACCAGCTCCGCTGCGATGCCGTCTGCACCCGAGGCCTTGTTGTTTTTGAGCCGGCTGATGGCTCTGCTAACTTCTTCTATGCTTGGTGGCGGCAGCATAGCATTGTCATCAGATATTGGTGGAGCCTCCGAATCCTCAGTTAGCTCGCCATTTAGCAATTCATGAAAGTGCTCTTCCCATCGCTCCAAGATGCCTTTAGGATCGGTGATCAGATTACCTTCTTTGTCCTTGCAGTATGTGCAACGTGGTGTGAATTGCGTCATACTGCGGACTCTTTGGTAGAACTCCCGCGCCTGGTGCGGCCGTCGTTCTCTGTACTGTTCTAGCTCACAGACGAGATTTTTTTCCCAGGCTTCCTTTTTCCGTCTGTGAATTCTCTTTTCTTCTTTTCTGAGCTCTTTATAGTTCTCTTCGCGTGCCCGTGTTCTCTGAGACTGCTGCATGGCTCGGTACGCAGCATTCTTACGTTCAGTTGCCAGCTTGCATTCATTATCGAACCAGTCGTTCCGATCTTTACGACTTCTGCCTAAGATGGAATCAGCAGTACTAATGACAGTATTTTTAAGGCGTGTCCAGTTCTCTTCGACGCCCGGCATCTCATCCCCAGGACTTAGGGCGAGTTCTAATGCATGACCGTAGCTGTTTCTGGCCATTTCATTGCGTAGTGCAGCTGTGTTGATTCGAGCCTGATCAGCGGATACAAAGCTTTTCAGCGTTGTAATGCGCTCTCGGAGCACCATACCAACAAGATAGTGATCCGAGTCGAAGTTGGCACCTCGGTACGTTCGTACCGTCATCAGACCCGAAAGGTGGCGGCGGTCTATCAACACATGATCTATTTGGTTGCGAGTGGCTCCATCAGGAGATACCCAGGTGGCTTTATGGATATCTTTACGCGCAAATCTAGTACTTGCAACGACCAAGTTCTTACTTGCTGCCATCTCTACAACTCGCTGTCCATTGTCATTAGTGTTTTCATGCAAACTGTGGTTGCCGACATATTGCCTGTATATGGGCTCCCGGCCTACTTTAGCGTTCAGATCTCCCAGTATGATTTTTACATCATACCTGGGGCAGGCATTAAGTTCCCGTTCAACTAATTCGAAGAACTCTTCTTTATCATCATCCGGGGACTCTTCTGTAGGTGCGTGAACGTTTATGAGGCTGATGTTCTTAAATTTACCTCGCACACGAAGGGAGCATAGCCTTTCGTTTATTGCTTTAAAGCCGATAATGGTAGGCTTCATTCTTTTGCTGACCATAAAACCTACTCCTAGAACATGGTGTTTTGTATGACAGCTGTAATATACGTCATACTCAGGTTTTTGCAAAACACCATTCCCTGTCCACCTCATCTCCTGAATGGCGGTAATGTCAGCTTTATACTTTGACAGGGTATCGGCTAGATGTTTTGAAGCTCGAGTTCTGTACAGAGTTCGAACGTTCCATGAAAAAATTCGTAAATCGTTTTGCCTTTTTCGTTGCCGTGGTCGTCGTCGTTTATTCCAGTATCCGAGGCATGTTGCTCGTTCCGTAATAATTGTTTTTTACGGGTGAGGTTATTAGCCTCACGCCAACCTTACTTAGAAGGGACTAGCCCGATCATATTAGCCTATCCTCTCTCATAGAATAGTTACCAGTGGCCACCGCTAGGAGGTTATGATCGCACTTCCATCACTTCCCCTAAATCTATACAGAATTAAAAATAAATTGACCACTCAGTGTCTCCGCGAGAGTAGTGTGACTAGATTAGGGACGCTTCTGTCGATGAGACAATGGGATGTTTAGAAGAGTGCACTCGCGCTCTCGCGGGCGTGTTGGGGATTTACTGGCACCTTTAAACTATGTATTACCGACGAAAATATAGAATCGGTGCAGTGCGAGAGTTGCAACACTAGTGTTGCATCTCGTGAAACTCTACTTAAAACCCGGTTTGAATGTAAGCATTCTATCTTGCACTGGATGCAAATATAAATCGTAGTTCTATATGATTTTTGTTTCCAACAAACAAAATTTTGGAATAGTACAAAATTCTTCCAGAGCTGCTTGAACTCCTTTCATTGGTACTAGGTTTACTCTTCTGATTGTAGTAAAACTTTGTAATACTAATTTTAACCCTTTCAAAATATGGTTTTTTCCATTCGTATGTTCATGATCCGACATTACTGTAGCTATAGACATGACTTTGGCATGCCAGATACAAATACGTAGGTCATCATAAGAAACTGCATAGATACACGAACTAACTATTCACGAAATAATGCTACTGCATCCGGGGCAGCCGATGTGCCAGCCCTGGGGACCAGGGATGCTGGTGTGAAGTGGGTTACTTGCCGAAAAAATGCTACTCGATCCGCCCGCCCGTCCCGCCAACAATCGACGAAACGATGAAGCTTTACTATTGTGCCAACCGAGGCCAGCACGAACAAGGACAAATTTTATGATCAGCTCCAAGATACGCTGGATATGATACCTCGAACCGAACTAATACTACTCGCGGGGGACTTCAATGCACATTCAGGAGCAGATCAAATGGATGGAAAGGAAGTATGGGCAAATTCGGACACGGAGTTATTAACGACAACGGCGTACCCGCTTTCATTCGCATCGTCAAATAACTTGATTGTTGGCAACAGCATTTTCCATAATCCACTCAAACACCAACTCACCTTGCAAAGTCCATCCGGCAAAAACTCGACGATGTTAGACTACATTGAGATACACGCAAGATTCCGGTCGACGCTCTGCGGATCGGACAACTATCCTGTTCGAGCGAAGTTACAGATGCGATTACAAAGATCGAAGAAAACGGAGCAACCACCAGCCAAGAAGAAATGGGCGTGGCTTCGGGACCCAGCCATCGGGCGAGAGTTTCAAATGGCTTTATGCAACAAATTCGCGGCGCTCGCAGTACTGGACGATATCCATGTAGAAGAAAGGCAATTGTCGGGGTCTATTGTGGAGTGTGCAATGGAGTTGGGTCCACCTATCCGTGAACTGAAGCAGCCATGGATCTCGGATAGGTCCTCGTCAGCGGAAGCGAATGAAACACGTAGATTTTGAGCAATACCGACGATTAAACAAAGAAGTTCAACATCAAATGGAATCAGAACGAGAAGCGTACTGGAATAACGTTTCGGCCGACGTGGAAGAAGCGGCGTCGAGCCACGAGTACCGGACGCTATACCAGACAATGCGGTGGTTAGGCTGCAAAACAACGGCAACATAAAAAAATTGAATGGAACTTTCGTGACTTCTTCCCATGAGCGCTTGCCGCGGTGGAGAGAATTCTTCCACCAGCTGTACAACCACGATCCGCCACAAGGTCCAGCACCAGAACCGCCGATTATCGAACAGCCGACGCATCAGTTTCTCGATACTGAACCGACAATTATCGAAGTGAAGACGGCAATAAAATCGCTGAAAAATGGAAAGGATGTATTGCTCAAATATTTGCACTCCGTCAGCTAATGAAAGAAAGAATTCGTTACGACAAACGAACTGTCGTCGTTTTCATCCGCTTTCGATTGCATCGATTGGAACAGCTTGTGGCGGGCGTTGGAAGCCGAACCCTTGCCTTTGAAAATCAACCAACTTCTCCAAGTGTTGTACGATGGCTCAGCCGGCAGCGTTCGTATTCGAAGCGACTTATTCGAGGAGTTACCGATTCAAATGGGTGGCCGACAGGGAGTCGTTGCTTCGCCACTTCTCTTCATCACTGTGATCGACGCGATTATGCCGATAAGACGACAACAACTTCGTAACTGACTTATTGTTCGCCGACACGGATGCCGAAGCAACGGACATCTTATACGACATTTCCCTCATCGCCCAGTCATTCGGGTTAATAATCAATGCGGAAAAGACCAAAGTGCTCACAATGGACGGATCGAGTGCCAGTGTTGACCTCGATGGAACCCAAATCGAACGGGTTCCGATGTTTAAATATTTGGGATCATTGGTTGAGGTAACGAAAGTGGCATCGAAGGCGACCTGCACAGCCGCATCGGTCAGGCAACAGCAAACTTCGCCTCGCTCAAGTGGTGCATATGGAAACGAACTAATATTTCCCTCAAAATAAAAATACGCCTTTACCGAACGTTTATCCTTCCGATTCTTCTTTATGGATCTGAAACGTGGACACTGCTCAAACTGGATGTTAAGAAGCTAGGGGTCTTCCAAATGCGATGCTTGAGACAGATCCATGGTGTCTCACTCCGTGATCGCCTTCGAAACGATACAGTTATATAAAGAACGAGGCAGCAGACACGGATCGAAGAAGAAATGCAAAAATGTGGACTGCGGTGGTTTGGACCTGTTTCCCGAATGGATAACAACCGCTAGCCAAGTAAACTTCTCTGGCGAGACCGTCCTGCAGGGTGGAGAATACAGCAATCGGCACCGAAGAAAACCTAGCCAAAGAATATCGAGAGTGACCTAAAGAATCAACGATTATCAGCTACCGAGACTCGAGACGTCGCCAAAAACCGGCAAGAATGGAAACGAATCTTGAATAGAGTTCGAGACCCAGCGGCAACGACAGCAGCGCATCTGTTGCAAGGACATCCCGCTTGGACCGCCATCTAACGGATCACAGAAGAAGAAAGAAGTTTAAGTAGATTTATCGCCTTTTGCATGCTTGCTCCTCACTTAGTCTCAGTAGGCCGGAATGCCAATTCTTAAACTACAGTAGTTATTACAGTGTCTTGCTATGTATGTATATTCGAACTTATATGCGACACACATATCCTACAACTAAAAAAGGTATAGTTTTGCTTATTTTATGTTTGGTATTCACTACAGGTAAGCTAAAACGATCTTCTTTCGGGTGAGAGGAGATAATAAAATAAATTAAGCACACTCCTTTATTTCTTCACACCTCGGCTTGACCATTTTGCATTTGCTTCCCAAATTCCAATAGGTGCTTGCCGCAGAACGAATAGGCCTTTATTAAAAAAATAAACTTTGGGTTCGTTAATTTTTGTCTAAAGTTTAATCGCGCTCCATTCTTTATAGCGGGAATCGTCCGACCGCTTGTGCAGCATAAAAGTTTGAAATTAATAATTTCGAAAATACTTTATATTTATGCTAATAAGCGCCGAAACAATATTGTTTTATTTCGTTTCGGAAATGATGAAGGCGGCGAGGATATTTCTAAACAACCCAAATTGCTATAAGAATCTTAATCATAAAACACCCAGAACACCGCCCAGCGCCCACCGCCCCCTTTCTAGTAGGAAATTTTAAGACAGTAAAAAGTTTGCCTAGAGTAATGAAAGCGACGTCAGGAGGTGAAAAATTTCGTGGACGATGTCGAGAAAAAAGGAAACTAATTAAAATCCACAAACTTTTCATTTTCACCCTTCCGTCATAGGATTTAAGCCCCTAAAAAACCGTTGAGAAAGTTCTGTTTGACGTTGAGCCTACCCTGCCGCCCAGCTGCCGCCCGGCGCCCCTCGCTTCTGCCCGGCTCAAATTTGTTCAGTCATTAATGAAATTCATTGGTTTTCCGGTTGCTTTTTTCCCCGTACGAAATCCTGAGACTGAACATCAGTCTTTTCTCTAATTAAATGGCTTCCAAGATTTGGCGTAATTGCGATGCTTCTGAGCAGTTCCGGGGGTTGGTTCATTTACAGGCAGTTTAGAGGCTGCCGCAGCCGTGGTTTGGGGTAGGTGTGCTAATGTGATGGATTAGAATTGATGGTTTCTGGGATAAGGTTTCCACTAAAAATTCGTTCCATGTGACAGGACGGATGAGAGATTTTTTCATGGTGTTGGGTATTAGGTTCTTTTTTCCATGGCCTCGAGATTTTATATAATTAACAAAAGCTTTTAAAAGAACCCGAATATAATTTGATTTATTTCAATTCCACCGCCAATTAATATGAAAGCTGATATTGAGGAAGGAATCCTAAATTAAATGCTTTTAAAAAATTCTGTATTTTTTTTTTTGCAGAATTTTATAAAGTTTTTGTGGATATAATTTAGTGCGTATTTGTGATAGAAACACAAAAACCTTTAAACTATATTGGGTGTTAGGTGAAATGGCGGAAGGTTTGTAACGGCAGACTATCAGCGTATGAAAAAATAATCACCCTTTATCCACTGTACAGTCAATATTTGACTGAAAAAAAAATTTACAAAAATAAGTATGTCAAGAGATCGAAAAAAAAGGAGGATTCTGATTTGAATTTGGAGTGGAGGAGGCTGAAAAAAATAAACGAGGAAAAAACGAGAAAATTTCGAAAAAAAGGAAAAAGTTTGATTTTTTTGAGATAGTTACTGGTACCGAGGAAGTTTTGGGTTTCTTGTTTTGGATCTGCCATAATATTGATCTGTCCCCGAATCTTTTATTTACAGGAACCCTCCTCGCTCTCCTTTAATTTCTCGGACGATGTCGTGAAGGAGACACTCACAATTAGGTAAGTGGTGGTGCCGAATTATGTGCGATATTCTAAGGTTCTCTCCCCCAAACCCACGACCCCCCGGCGTGCCTGCCCTACTTTTGAGGCCTGAGGTACCGCTTTGAGGTTCAGGTTTTGAACATTTTTATTTTGGAGTTTTAGCTAAAATTTTCGGTTTTTGTTGGTGGATCTGAGGTTGGCTCTTCGGGCTCCCAACCTAAGGCCCACGTAACAATTGGCGCCCAACGAAGGCTTTTGGCCCTTAACAGTCCTGTACGGACAACAGTTTAAGTTAAATTTATAGAATTTTTTTGGTAGTTTCGGCTTATCAAGATGGCCTTCACGGCTGGATTTTTTTTGTTTTGTACTAGTTTGATATGCACCACCACTTCGTAATTGGCTCGTTGGACTAAAGTAGTACCGCGATACTTTAGTCCCTACCCTTTTCTTCGATTTATTTTGTCTAAATTTTGAGTTAATTTTAGTTTGCTTTAACCTTTCGGCTAATCTCTGACGCGGTAGCTTCTTCTGGTTTTTGTAATGCTTTCGAACCCTGCTTGCCTTCACGTCTTGCTAACAAGCGTGTGATCGTTTGGCTATGCGTGAAGGTGTAGTCAGGGGGACCTCCTGTCCTGTTTCTTGGGTCGGCGGCTCTGGTATCAGGCGTGATACCGCCTGCCACTGCGTCGGTCCGAGAGCAGGATTCTCAATCTTTGTTTTCTTCGGATGGACTTTGGAGATGTTACGCGGGCTACCGTCTCTGGTAACAGGCGTCTTACCGCCTGCCACTGCGCCCCGGGGACATTTTTGGAATCCATTCGGTCCATTATTTTTTTTGCTTTTTCTTTCGATATGTGGTCGAAATTTAGTGCTGGTAATGTTGGGGTCTGTCGGGATGCACTCCAAGGATGTTGCACGGGCTCCGTCTGGCTAACAAGCTTCGCGCTTGGCACTGCGCCCCGTGAACAGCTTTGGGGGTCATCCTGCTCCCTCCACTTGCCTTTGCTAGTAATTTTTTCTTCGCTCTCCCGTCTGTCCCTCCCTGCTGATTGATTTTCCGTGGTGTAGCTCAGCTGTGGTTAGGCAGCGGGTAGAGTTGACAGATTTCTAAATTCTTTTTATTATAGGAAGAAGTTTCCATATTATTTCGTGAGTGTTTCCTTTCGGGTGACGTAGAGAGCTGGTCATGGGACAGGGTCTCTTTTGGGGAGGGTGGTGCTAGTTCTTTTGGCCCCATCCCCCTCAATGAGCCCTTGTTCTGAAGATTACCCTTGCTTCATCAATGAGGTAGGGGTAACTTGAGGTGCATCCGGGGTCTTCGATGGCACTCTTGATGGTGGCTTTAGAATTTTTTCTGGTAGTTTAGATCATTTAGTGTCTGGTCTCACGGTCTATAGGTTGAGCCGTTGAGACAGTACGGAGTTTGAGTTCTATATTTAAGTTGTGATGGTAGGAGGTAGAGCCACCACTGACTGCCACCGTTGACTTCGGCCGCCAATATTTTTCGGGGCGAGAGACATCGTACCGCTGCTGCCATTTTTGAGATTTTGTTTTTGCGTCATCGATAGTTGAATAGTTTGAATTGTTCGCATATACTGCATGTATTGTTATTGCGTCCTGGAATTTTTTTACGATATTGTAGCAAGTTTTTTTTAAATACCTTAAAGATCTTTAGCTAGAGGAGTTTATTATTATTTGCAATTTAATTTTATTAATAATTTTGGTCGGGTAGTGTGAGAGAGAAATCGCCCAGCGGCCGGCGTCCTTGAGTTATTTAGTCTCTGTTTTGTTTTAGCTACAGATTAATATTATTACGGCTGAATTGAAAGTTTGAAGTAAATTTTGGCTTTAAGAGGGGTTGTAAGATTATTAATTGCTTAGTTGTCTAATTATTGTACGTTAATTGAAAGAAAAATCCTTTAACAATGGATCTGCTAAAGGAAACCAAAGTGATTTTAAAATCTTTAGTTGTATCAAGTCCAAATAAATTGACGATACAAGATTTAGTTCATGATTATGACCAATTAGAGGGAAGAAACATACCATACCAGGAGTTGGGATATCAGAATATAGAATTGTTCCTAAATTCCATGCCTGACACCATATTGGTTAAAGGCAGTGGTTTAAATGCAACAGTATCTGCTGTTATAACAGAAAGTATTTCACATATTGATAAAATGGTAACCCAGCAAAAGAATGCAACCTTAAATAGAAAAATAGCAGGTAATATAACCGTTAATGATCTGCCCAAAGGACTAGTACAACCACGAAGGAAATCGTTTCTGCCGGTAGGAGTGCGACAAAAGCTACTGCATCATTAGATCCGTTACCAAATAATCAAAAACTTTAATTTTAATTTTAATCAAAAATCTATAACCTCACTTACGGCAGACACATCATTAATCCTTTTTAAACAAGGCGAATATATAAATCCACAGCGACAAACTGCAGTTTATCACCAGCAAAAGAATCTGATGTATAACTATATGTATTGTGACAACATGCTCCGTATTATTTTTATTACTATTTCCCTATGCATATGCATAGAGGCTTGTTGGAGTCGAATAAAACCCTCACTAGCCTTATCACCAAGACCTAATATAACATTTCAGACTTACAAATGTCCTCCAAAATATGCCGCAAGCTATTGCCTAAATCAAGCATCGTGCTTCACAGTAAAAATTGAAGATGGCATCCTGTACAACTGCGAATGTGCGGACGGGTACATAGGTCCGAGATGTGAATACAAAGAAGTTGATAAATTATCCTTGCCTACACGATCACGAGTTCGGTTTGAAACTACAAGCGTATCCTCTGGAGCAGCCTTCGCTTTAATAGTTATCCTGATATTAGGTTTTATGGTATATATTCGTCGTCATTTACGTACAAGATTAGAACGGAGTAACACCGAAAATGGTGGAGGCGTAAGCATCGTGATGGTTTAGTATGTTGTTTAAGGTGAGAGACGCATGAGCTTATCTCATTCCATCCATACCACTATGAACCATTTCAATGGAAGTGATTCTTAACATATTTCTTTTTGGTTTTTTAAACTTTAAATCAAATAAGTCTGCAAATATTGTCTTTAAAAAAGGGTACTGTTTTCTACTTTCTTTTTCTCGACATAAATTTCACTCTGATGTTACGTGATATACATAGATGCAGAAACTTCCATCCAATGGTCTACTATTACTCAAATTAATGGATATTGTTTCTGTAGCAATGAGCGTAGCATAAGTTATGTCCTTGCAAGTCATTTTAGAATCAGGTTCTTTCAAATTCTTACTTTGTCATTGAGATGACCAAGGACGTGGCGTCGCCTCTAGGATGGCCCCAACCTTAATCACTTTTCTTTTCTTGAGTATCTGGGTTCTATAATTTTTCGCGGATGTACCGGATTACCTCCTCTTTTCCAAGTCAAGTTTAGAATGATTTACAATCCCGTCACGGGACACCAATATATCGCTGCCATAGCTAAGACTTATATGCTTCCTTTCAAATTTTTTTCACCGTGCGACTTTAGTATCACGACGAAGCAAGCTCGTTTCTGAGTAGCCCTAATAAGGCATCTCGCCGGCTTCACCGGTTAATAATAGAGTGCCTTTGGTCCGCTTAGGTAGCTTCCCTAGCGGATGGCACACCTCTTAGTCTTTCTTGGTTGTCTGGGGCCAAGCTTCATGTCATATTATAGCAGGGGCTGCCAGACCAGTTCCCTACTGAGGCAGGGTCCCCTCAGTCAATTTCAAGTGTCTCGAACAGTCTTGTGAGTCTCTACCGGCGGAATATGTCCTTGCGACTCACCAGATGAAGTCGAAGGCAATGTGGCATTGTTGGAAATTTAATCCGATGAGTCGGAAGGTGATGTTATTCGAGTGGTAGGGTTGAGGTTAATAGGGACTCGGAAGGGAACAATATGGTATTGTTTTTGGCCAGATTCTTGTTCCTCAACACTGCCCTCCGGGAGATCCACCAGCATTTGCAGAGGACACCAGCTGGACCACTCCAACTTCTTTTGGAAAACCTTTTCCTCCATTTTTTGTCTTTTTCCTCCACTCAGTAAATATTTTTTTTGAGCCCGGCTAGCTCAGTTGGTAGAGCATGAGAATCTCAGGGTCATGGGTCGAGCCACACGTTAGCTTAACCAACTTTTGAATACAGTAGAAGGAAAGCCGTTTGAATTTTTTCGGCTCCACACCCCCTCGCGAGTCGGTCCTGTAGAGCCGCGGTTGTAACGGCAGACTATCAGCGTATGAAAAAATAATCACCCTTTATCCACCGTACAGTCAATATTTGACTGAAAAAAAAAATTTACAAAAATAAGTATGTCAAGAGATCGAAAAAAAAGGAGGATTCTGATTTGAATTTGGAGTGGAGGAGGCTTGTAACGGTCGGTTGTAAAATTGATTGTGAATGGGAAATTAACGTTCGAAACACTTTGTAGAAATGGGAAGTTTTTGGAAAAATCACTGTGCGGAATCAGGAAATTTTGAAAAAAATAGGCGGCGAAAAGAAAAACAAAGAAACAGAAAAGGAAAAATTTTGGAGTCAGTCCGTTGCTGGAGGATAGTCGGTGGATAGATTTGGAGTGAGTTAGAGAGTTTTTTTTTGTCGGAGTCTTTTTCGGCGAGAGTCAGTTTTTTTTGTCGTCGACTGGAGATTCAGCTTTTGTTCGCTGGAGAAAGAAAGAAAAAATTAAGAAAAAAAACTATTTTTATATATGTACATATCTGGAAAAGAAAATAGTTAGTCAAGACAATTTATTGAGGATTCAACGTTTGCATGAAATGGAAGATGTTCTAGTAAATGGTATTCATCCAAATGAACGAGTTTTGTGAGGCGAAATATACTATTGTTATATATCTGGAAAAGAAAATGGACCGGAATATGTGATTTACCCAACGAGAGATGACACTGACGAAGTTGCAGAAGAAAGTACATTAGATGATTCATTGACCAGGACGAAGCAAAAGTTTTGTTGGGGGAGGAAGAAAGAAAAAAAAAGAAATTTCGATTTTGGTTGCAGCGGACGATTTTGCTGGAAGATTTTGGTCTGGAAAAGGCTGCCGTGTTGACTCACAGGTTTGATCACTTGAGGTGGACTCAAAACACCGCACGAGGTTGGCGGTGTAGGAAACATTTATTTTCCGGTAGGACATTTCCTTTTTATTTCGTTTCTTTTATGATCTATTCTCAAAGGTGGTAATAACTTTGTTGTCAAAATAACAACATTATAACTAAAATAGTTATGCACATATATAAATACACATATATACAAGATTATTAACTAAATAAATATATACAACCCAAGATACCCCATTGCAAATAAAATAATGGTTGCTAAGTCAATTTCAATAAATAAATATATACAAAACCTAATCTATACCACAGAAAATATTATATAATAATTAGTGCTGATTCCATTTAAATAAATAAATATATACAAAACCTATTATACACCACAGAAATTATAATAATTTTTGCTGATCCAAGTTAAATAAATAAATATATTTACAAATCCGAATATACACAACCACAAATAAAATATTGATTTCTGATTCAATTTATATAATTTAACTTATTAAAATATACTAATTTTAAGTTGCGTTACCCATAATGGGTTATAGTATTCATAATTGTTTGTACGTTCCATGTTGGAAATAGTTTGTCTGATTGTTTCTAGGCACTTTGTTCGCGATATTCTGAATTATTTAAATGTAATAAAAAGTGTACAAAAACGGGACGAATTGGTACCAATCACGACACGTTTTTCCAGATAAATGTTTTGTAGATTGAATATATTAAATTGTGTTCTTGTGCGGATAAGTGTAATTGAAATAATCCCTGTAAATTAAATGTTTATAATGATTAAAGCAACGTGTTAGATTTTTTTTGGGAATGGTTTAGGCGGATGTTCTTCCTTTTCAGGGTTTGACGCGGGTCAGGCGATGACCGAGGAATGATGGACGGAAGTCAAGGTTGCACAGACACAGGTAAGTGGTGAACCAACCGCGGTAAGCCCCGGCCACACACCCCACGACCCCTCCGGCGAGCTAGACAACTCCGTGTGGCCGGCGTAGGAGTTCCGGATTTTCTTTTTATTTCTTATGTATGGTGTTGGCTCCTTGGCCATGCTCTTCCGGGCTTGTGGCTAAGGGGGTAACACCTCGCATAAGTGGCGCCCACTATTTAGATCGCGCCATTATGCTGATACATAAATGGCGCCCAACGTAGCTTTTAAAGCCCGTTGACTGTCCTACACGGACCCTGAGATTAAATTTTTTTTTGGTTTAGTACCACTTGTGCCTTCACGGACAACGTTTGATTTTTTTTTGTTTATGGTTCACCACTTTTACCCAGCGCTCGCTGTGGGCTAAGGTAGTACCGCGAGGCCTTAGCCTTTGTCTGTTTTGCCGAATTTTTTTTTGCAGCATCCTTGTCCAAATTTTATGTGAATTTTTCTTTGTTTTCGCTTTTAGGCCTACCCGTTCTCTTCTGCGGTAACTTCTTCTTTTTGGAGTAGCTTCGAACCATGCTGACCTGCACGGCTTGCTAACAAGCGAGTGGTCGCTTGGCTATGCGTGCAGGTGTAGTAGGGGTTCATCCCTGTCCTGTTTCTAGGGGCGGCGACTCTGGTATCAGGCGTGATACCGCCTGCCACTGCGTCGGTCCGTGAACAGGATCTTCTTTAACTTTCCTGGTGGATGTTGAAGTTGGTGCAAGGGCTTAACCGTCTTTGGTAACAGGCGTGTTAACGCCTGCCACTGCGCCCCTTGCCCTTCTGATGGTCCATCCAGCTTTTTAAATTCTATTTTTTGTTTATGTCCTGAATCGTTTTTTTTTTTTTTTTTCGTCTGTTCCTCCCAACTGATTGATTTTCCGAAAGGTAGCTCAGTTGTGGTTGGACAGCGGATCCCCCAAATTTTTTTATTTTTTGAAGAAGTTTCCTTTCCTTTCGTGGCTGTGCGATTTTGAGTTTCGTTTCCGTCCTTCTTTCGGGGGTAGACCTGAAGCTGGGTCGGAGACCTTGATGACACTTGGTGATGACTATGATTCATAGTTTGCACCAACTGCCATCGAGGCCATCGACATGCGGAAGCCCTGAGGGGTTGGTCGTCTGCCTCAACCATTCCTCGCTTAAACTGAATTAAAGCACATAATCAACTCACCTACACTATAGGCACTAATACACTTTTGCTGTTTTATCGCTATTCACTAATCAGCGTTGGCTGTGTTTTTTTTGAGGTACACTCACATAATATCAATATTTATTTGATTTGTTAGTAGGCACTTGTTGTTATACTAATTACTGTTGATTTGATTGGCTGTTCTATTTGAATCTATTTTCACACAAATTTTTTTTCCTTTCCTTCTTCGAACCTTCTGTGCGTGCTGGGTAGAAGAACGTATATCGTTGGTTGCTACTATTGTAGATATTTATTGGCATAAACTGTTTGTGAGTACAACCGCGAGAGTTCGTGTTCGGGATTACTCTTGTTGTGGGCAATAATTTTTCATATCCTTCGTTATCTATTTTTAGAGTACTTCCTTGTTGCTCGATTTCGAGTATAGTCTTATTGGGTTGTGATTATATCGTGGAGTTAAATTATGGAACTCAGAAGTGGAAGGACTGCGGGTACCACTTCGGGTGGAGGCAATCTCCCTAACGGAACCGAAGCCGGCCAGGGGGACTCACCAACCTTCCCCAATCCTACTCCCTCGCTGGAGGAGCAAGTCGACCAGTTGAGACAGGTTTTAGATACCCTGCTAAGGCAGCAGCGACCTGCTGAGGTCCCTATGAACCCTGGGGTACCCAGGGATCGGCAGTCCACCCCGGAGGAGTCCCCACCTGCTGTCGGTAGGTTAGATTTTTTGCCAGGGACCCAACATCGCAAGTCTCCAGTTACGTTCTGGAATTTAAAATTCTCCGGCGAGGACAAGTTGTTGTCGGCGGAGGAATTTCTGTTCAGGGTGGAGCTGAGGGCTCGCGATGATGGGGTCGAACTATCGGAAGTCTGCCGACATTTCTCCTCGATGTTGTCGGGACGAGCTACCGATTGGTACTGGTCCCAGTTTCGAAGACAATTCGTAGATCCTGATTGGGCGACTATTAAACTTCAATTTATAAGTTATTTCCGAACGCGAGAATCCGATGAGGAACTGATCCTCCATATGATGGATACCAAACAACACACGCTTTCGTTTGATGACTTTTCTGCTCAACTGCTGTCGATGCATAACCGAATGAATAAGCCGATGTCGGAACACGGTTTGATGGGAATCGTGATTCGTAACTTAAACTACACGTTAGGTTCGGCTATAATAGGACAGAATTTCGCCAGCATGCAACAGTTGCGTGAGACCTGCGTTCGAGTCGAACGCTGGCAGAAGCTGAAGCGCGTAGAGCGTAGGCCTGATCGGCAGCTACACGAGGTTGAATATCCATCTACCTATGCGCCTGAACATTTACACCCGGACTTACCAGCACCCGAAGTTGACGAAATGACGGCGCCGCGTCAGAACCAGGCGAATTCACGACCTTTACGTTGTTGGAATTGTCAGCAACCGGGTCATCCATTTATGGACTGCCCGTCTGAAACTCGTGGCCTGTTTTGCTACAAGTGTGGCAAGCCAGGAGTCGTCACACCAGTGTGCCCCACCTGCCAGGGAAACCGGAGCCGGGGTGTGAGACAGTACGGGAGTCCGCGCCCGAGCTAAGCTCGCCCGTTGTCCCTGTTTATACTTTAACTACCCCTGATGTGACTACCATCAGCGACTTTACGTCAACTGATGCTCGTCCTGTTTTTCCCTCTGAGGAGGTTAAACTTTCGTTCCTTTCCCGTTGGAAGAGATATATCTCCACTCGTGCCCGCATCTTTTCGGAGCCACCTTTCGTGGACTCCCTCACTTCCAAGCGCACCCCTCCCCAAATTAGAGTACGAGCAAAGGAGAAGCGACAATGTTTGCAGAAAATTGTTTCTGCCTTCATCTCTGATTCGTCAGATCCTCGGCTGTTTACGAAGGTCCTGTTAGCTAACGAAGAAGTGGTTGGTTTGTTGGACAGTGGTGCCACTGTTAGCTGTTTGGGAAGAGATGCCGAAGCGTTTCTAGCTAATCATCCCGAAGTGACAGTCTACACTTTGCACTCTGTAGTGCATACTGCTGACGGGGCTCCGCAGAGACTTTGCGGTTATATTCGAGTTCCGATATCCTTTGGAGGAAGGACCCGTAATATAACCATCTATGTGGTGCCCAGTCTCAGCCAGAGACTGTACCTAGGGATGGATTTTTGGAATCTTTTCGGCCTAGCTCCCCAAATAGTCGGCGAGATAAACGCTCCATCCGTGTCTGCAAAAATGCACGACTTAACGTCCACGCAATGCGAACGGTTGGAACGCATCAAGGCCAGATTTCCCTCCTTCGATGTCTTCGGACTGGGAAAGACTAACCTGGAGGAACACATCATTGACACTGGTGACTCAGTTCCCATTAAACAGAGGCATTATCCCGTCTCACCCGCTGTACAACAGTTGATGTATGGTGAGTTAGACAGGATGTTGTCGCTGGGGGTGATTGAGCCATCAAATAGTCCCTGGAATTCTCCAGTGGTGTTGGTTCGTAAACCAGGTAAGGTCCGCCTGTGCCTTGACTCTCGCAAGGTCAATAGTGTCACTGTCAAAGACGCCTATCCTCTTCCACACATTGATGGTCTTCTTGGTCGTCTTCAAGACACCAAGTTCATCACGAGCTTAGACCTGAAGGACGCCTTCTGGCAAATCCCTTTAGAGAAGAAGTCGCGAGAGCGGACAGCTTTCACTGTCCCTGGTCGTCCACTGTACCAGTTCACAGTTATGCCTTTCGGCTTATGTAACGCCCCACAGCGCATGTGTCGCTTGATGGATAAAGCCATCCCGGGCCATTTACGTGAAAACGTTTTTGTCTATCTGGACGACCTGCTCATAGTCTCACCTGACTTTGATTCCCACTTAAAGCTTTTGGACGAAGTGGCCAGCTGTCTCCGTCGTGCGGGGTTAACCATCAATTTATCTAAAAGCAAATTCTGCGTGACTGAAGTCAAGTATCTCGGCTTCATAATCGGTGATGGGACTTTGAAAACCGATCCTAATAAGGTGACGGCCATCCAGGACTTCCCGACTCCGAAGTCTCATAAGCAGACCCGGAGGTTCTTGGGCAGGACCGGATGGTATCAGCGTTTCATACCCAATTATGCTAGCGTGGCTTCTCCAATCACGGATTGTTTGAAGTCTAAATCTTTTGGTTGGACTGATGAGGCCCAGCAGGCGTTCGAGACCTTGAAAAAGCTGATGACGGAAGCTCCTCTTTTAGTCACTCCAGATTTTTCTAAGCCTTTCTATATTCAGTGCGATGCCAGCAGGACTGGTGTAGGTAGTGTGCTTTTTCAAAAGGACATGGATGGAGGAGAACATCCGATTGCTTATATGTCCAAGAAATTGAACGGAGCACAACGGAACTACACCATTACTGAGCTCGAATGCTACGCAGCCGTGCTGAGTATAAAGAAGTTTAGAGCGTATGTTGAGGGACAGACTTTCACGGTCATTACTGACCATGCAAGCCTAAAATGGCTCATGAGCCAGAAGGAGCTTAACGGCCGTTTAGCCCGGTGGAGTCTTAAGCTTCAGGGGTTCGACTTTACAATCGAACATCGTAAAGGCACCCACAATGTGGTTCCCGATGCCTTGTCACGCATGGATTGCGTTGACGAATTGTCCCTGTGCTTCGACGTGGACTTAAATGCCCCGTCTTTCAAATCCACTGATTATCTTCGTCTGGGTGATAGCCTCAGGCAAGCCTCACCGCAGCTACCAGACCTGCGAGTTGAAGATGGGTACGTTTTCAAGCGTACATCACCACGTACTGGAAACCCGATTGCTGACGACCTGACATGGAAGTTGTGGATTCCAATGGAACTGACCGCGTCTCTCATAGAGTCGTCTCATTCGCCGCCACAAGCATCGCATGGTGGAGTAGGGAAGACCCTAGCCCGATTGCGATGCAAGTACTTTTGGCCAGGTATGGCAAAACAAGTTCGGGAGTTCATCGGTAAGTGTGATGTCTGCAAGACCACCAAAGCCCCCAGCTCAGTACTTCGACCACCTATGGGAAACCCCATGGATGCGTCGAGGCCGTTCCAATTTTTATACGTCGATTTCTTAGGTCCTTATCCCAGGTCGAAGAAAGGCCACACGGCAGTATTTGTTGTATTGGATGCTTTCACTAAGTTTGTCTTCCTGCACCCCGTGTCCGCTGAGACCACGGCGGTGTCCGTCAAGTTTCTCGAGCAAACTATCTTTCATACCTTTGGAGTTCCTGAAACGGTCTTCTCCGACAATGGTCGGCAATTCACCTCCAAAGAGTTTGCTAAATTGTTGACCGACTATGGCGTGCACCATGTGCGCACGGCTGTATATTCGCCGCACCCCAACGCTTCCGAGCGGGTGAATAGATCCGTCCTCGCCGCCATTAGGGCGTATTTAAAGGAGGATCATCGTGAGTGGGATAGACATCTGTCGTCCATAGAATGTGCTCTTCGTAGTACCCACCACGAGGCGATCGGCATGTCCCCGTATCAGGCCCTGTTTGGTAGCCACATGATCCTGCACGGATCAGCATATCCAGTCCTGAAGAAACTGAACGTTTTCCAGGAGGGTGACATAGCTTTCTTGCCATTGACGAACAAAATGCAGATGCTTCGAGAGCGGATCGCGCTGAATTTAGCCGCCGCACACTCCAGACATAAAATTCGATACAATCTACGGTGCCGTGTGGGCAGTTTTCGTCCGGGAGATGAGGTTTACCGGAGGACTTTCTGGGTGAGTAACCGAGCGGGTCGTTTCAGTGCCAAGTTAGCACCCCGGTTCTTGAAAGCTCGGATACGTAAAAAAATTGGAACCAGCTTGTACGAGCTGGAGGATTTGGCCGGTAAAATCATAGGTGTATATCACGGCAAAGACATACGTCGTTGATTTTCCTCAAGGGGTCCTCTTCACCTTTTGATTTTTTGGTCAGGCGTAGGTTTCCCTCGGCGAATTAGTTGCCTGTCGTCCTACTGGGGAACTCCATGCAATGTGGGATTGCGTGAGTTGGACTCCAGGGTGCGAGGGGAAACTGGTTCGGGCGAGAATTTCTGAAAGATTAGAGGAGCCGGAAGGGGACAATATGGAATTGCCTTCAGCCGGATCCTTGTCCTTCCAGATATTCTTCCGAGAGAACCTGCAGACTGTCCAACGGTCAACAGGTTTGTATACACTCCTCACACTGTCCTTCCTCTTCGGTCAGTCTGGAGAATATCTCTCAGCAGACAGTTTGACTATCGTTTCACCGGGGGGAGTCAAAGGCAATGTGGTATTGCTGGAGACTGGCCCGGGGGAGCGAAAGCAAACCGGGTTTGTACGAAATGTTTGGAGACTTGTTGATATCCGTCGGGGGACAATGTGGTATTGTCTTCCGCCTGTTATTCGCAACTCCAAATATTTCTCCGGGAGATTTTTCAGACTGGCCATCGCAACTTACGGTTGCCAGCATGAACCTAAATTATAGTTAGCTTTTCACTCGTTTCTTATATTACCAACTAGTTCACGCATGCCCGGCTAGCTCTCTAGAGCATGAGACTCCTATTCTCAGGTCGTGAGTCGAGACCCACATTGGCGCCAAAGATATTAGACCTACGGCGACCGTTTTTTTCGGCTCCTCACTGCCTCGCGAGTCGGCCTTGTGGACCCGAGGGTATGTAACGGTCGGTTGTAAAATTGATTGTGAATGGGAAATTAACGTTCGAAACACTTTGTAGAAATGGGAAGTTTTTGGAAAAATCACTGTGCGGAATCAGGAAATTTTGAAAAAAATAGGCGGCGAAAAGAAAAACAAAGAAACAGAAAAGGAAAAATTTTGGAGTCAGTCCGTTGCTGGAGGATAGTCGGTGGATAGATTTGGAGTGAGTTAGAGAGTTTTTTTTGTCGGAGTCTTTTTCGGCGAGAGTCAGTTTTTTTTGTCGTCGACTGGAGATTCAGCTTTTGTTCGCTGGAGAAAGAAAGAAAAAATTAAGAAAAAAAAGTATTTTTATATATGTACATATCTGGAAAAGAAAATAGTTAGTCAAGACAATTTATTGAGGATTCAACGTTTGCATGAAATGGAAGATGTTCTAGTAAATGGTATTCATCCAAATGAACGAGTTTTGTGAGGCGAAATATACTATTGTTATATATCTGGAAAAGAAAATGGACCGGAATATGTGATTTACCCAACGAGAGATGACACTGACGAAGTTGCAGAAGAAAGTACATTAGATGATTCATTGACCAGGACGAAGCAAAAGTTTTGTTGGGGGAGGAAGAAAGAAAAAAAAAGAAATTTCGATTTTGGTTGCAGCGGACGATTTTGCTGGAAGATTTTGGTCTGGAAAAGGCTGCCGTGTTGACTCACAGGTTTGATCACTTGAGGTGGACTCAAAACACCGCACGAGGTTGGCGGTGTAGGAAACATTTATTTTCCGGTAGGACATTTCCTTTTTATTTCGTTTCTTTTATGATCTATTCTCAAAGGTGGTAATAACTTTGTTGTCAAAATAACAACATTATAACTAAAATAGTTATGCACATATATAAATACACATATATACAAGATTATTAACTAAATAAATATATACAACCCAAGATACCCCATTGCAAATAAAATAATGGTTGCTAAGTCAATTTCAATAAATAAATATATACAAAACCTAATCTATACCACAGAAAATATTATATAATAATTAGTGCTGATTCCATTTAAATAAATAAATATATACAAAACCTATTATACACCACAGAAATTATAATAATTTTTGCTGATCCAAGTTAAATAAATAAATATATTTACAAATCCGAATATACACAACCACAAATAAAATATTGATTCCTGATTCAATTTATATAATTTAACTTATTAAAATATACTAATTTTAAGTTGCGTTACCCATAATGGGTTATAGTATTCATAATTGTTTGTACGTTCCATGTTGGAAATAGTTTGTCTGATTGTTTCTAGGCACTTTGTTCGCGATATTCTGAATTATTTAAATGTAATAAAAGGTGTACAAAAACGGGACGAATTGGTACCAATCACGACACGTTTTTCCAGATAAATGTTTTGTAGATTGAATATATTAAATTGTGTTCTTGTGTGGATAAGTGTAATTGAAATAATCCCTGTAAATTAAATGTTTATAATGATTAAAGCAACGTGTTAGATTTTTTTTGGGAATGGTTTAGGCGGATGTTCTTCCTTTTCAGGGTTTGACGCGGGTCAGGCGATGACCGAGGAATGATGGACGGAAGTCAAGGTTGCACAGACACAGGTAAGTGGTGAACCAACCGCGGTAAGCCCCGGCCACACACCCCACGACCCCTCCGGCGAGCTAGACAACTCCGTGTGGCCGGCGTAGGAGTTCCGGATTTTCTTTTTATTTCTTATGTATGGTGTTGGCTCCTTGGCCATGCTCTTCCGGGCTTGTGGCTAAGGGGGTAACACCTCGCATAAGTGGCGCCCACTTTTTATAACGCGCCATTATGCTGTTACAGGCTGAAAAAAATAAACGAGGAAAAAACGAGAAAATTTCGAAAAAAAGGAAAAAGTTTGATTTTTTTGAGATAGTTACTGGTACCGAGGAAGTTTTGGGTTTCTTGTTTTGGATCTGCCATAATATTGATCTGTCCCCGAATCTTTTATTTACAGGAACCCTCCTCGCTCTCCTTTAATTTCTCGGACGATGTCGTGAAGGAGACACTCACAATTAGGTAAGTGGTGGTGCCGAATTATGTGCGATATTCTAAGGTTCTCTCCCCCAAACCCACGACCCCCCGGCGAGCCAGCCCTACTTTTGAGGCCTGAGGTACCGCTTTGAGGTTCAGGTTTTGAACATTTTTATTTTGGAGTTTTAGCTAAAATTTTCGGTTTTTGTTGGTGGATCTGAGGTTGGCTCTTCGGGCTCCCAACCTAAGGCCCACATAACAGGTTGTCATTTGTAAAAAAGGAGACATCCTATTAGGAATTTTACGAATTGAATTATGTTTTCTTTACGTTCACGGGTTCATGGTACTCAAATTTCTTCCATTTTACATTCGCTAATTGATTCAAATCACTGTTAAGTAACAACAACTGGGCTTGAATAATCACATTTGTACTAGGAATAAAGCTTTTTCAGTGTTTTAGCTACCAATCAAAACCTTTTATATAAGCAAGTTTAAGCTTAGTGTACACCCATATCACTACAAATTATGGTACGTACAATGTCTCAAAATAAGTACGGTTCATATGGGGCCGTCCGTAAATTACATGAGTCGTTTAGGTGAGGTGGATCTCACCCAATCTTACGTGGGGAGAGGGAGGGTCTCGGCAAATATCTCGTAACTTTTTTTTTTCAAGAAACAGTGTAAAATTGCTAGAAAACTGGGTTAAATTAAGTAAAAAATGTTTCTCCACTAAAGAACCCCATTCACTTACAGGCCGCCGGCAGGCCAGGTCGGCAGACACGGCCCAATGACACAATACTCAGTCTAACTGAAGCCGGTGACATATACAAGCGTACATGCATTGCATTCAGGGGCTCCATTATATGCGGGGAATTTCCTCTGACACATAATTACATGGTTGCGTTCCGTCCCGGCTTTCACACATAGTCCGAAAATCTAATTCATCAAAGTTCATGTGTTCGTTGTGTATGCTTGCGTGTGCTATGCCGAATACGGCAATGCAGAAAAGTTGAAAGTAGCCCGACTTTTGCGTGGCATTCATTCCATACACGGAATATTCCGTCGGGTCGCATTTGAATACACACACTTCTATATTATCTGTCAAAGAATGCAACGCATGTACGCTTGGATATGTCACCAGCTGGAGGGATGAGGACACACAGGCGAAGACACACAGGCGTACACGACAGTTTAGCATATCAGGTTGTTAATTCAAGTGCAAAAATGTTCATGCCTCAATGAAAACTTTACAGGCACAAACAGATTGGTGACTGAAAAGCCTTTCAAATACACGGACCACCATGTTTGCTGACATAATGCGGAAAAATTAAATATATATTGCCTCCGCACCAATTAAGGCGGCTCCAGACCAAAGTCTAGTAGAGGTCCCGCCAAAAGAGTTGATGCCGGACCGCGCAGCTGGGGAAATTAAAGCTGCACACAAATAAAAATTGCGCACATATTGATAAGAAATGCGCTTATGTATTTTCAAATTTCCCCTTCGAAATTTGTTGCGACTAAGGGACGGGAACGGCATGTGGGGATTCTACTGCGCATGGAAAACGCGACTTTCTCGGCATCAACTCTTTTGGCGGGACCTCTAATAACAAGTCTTTCGTCTTCATACACAATTCCCCCCCCCCCCCGCCGTTAGTTGTGTTCGTGCATATATGAACATCATTGCTGAGCAATACTCAACGCATACTTCGTGAACTCGGCGACACAAAGCCAGATTCTCTGTTTACGATCAAGTATGCAGAAAAGGAAAGAAAATTGAATCAGTTGTTTTCTTTCATAAATCAAAACAAACGACCAATACATTAAGTTTATCCCCATATAAACTCATAAAAGTTTCCGCTGTTTAGTTGTGTGCAAACGCATATAAAAATCTTGCATTCTCTCTCTGACAGCCTGACATCGTCATTTGAAGAACTTGTGCATATAGCTGTTCGCCCTTCACTCATTAACCATATGAAGATGAAAGACTTGTTAATTTCTAGACTCTGCTCCGGACTCAGTAAACGTTCGCGCGAATACGAGTGCGGATGGTTTTCGCCTTACTTTCAGGTCCGACTGAATACGGCGTGAGCTCGCGCCGTAAATTCACGGCTTGAGACGGAATAGAAGTTCTGGGGTAGTAGTACGTTACAAAAATGTTTGTATGAAGAGGTTGATTGAAACAACTTACGTGCAAAACCCGAGATCTTTAGGCACAAATTGACAACAAACCCGTTGCAGACTGGCGACTGCAGACCCCATCCGGTTGGCGGCCGAAGGGGTGTGTGGTGATACTTGGCTTCAACGCGAAAACTTTCAGGCCACGGCCTGCCGTCGACCTGTGTGTGGAAGGGGCCTTACGATATGGCTAAATCCTACACACAAAATTTTATGCGAACGCCAAAAAGTACCATAACAGCGCGAATGCTGCGGCGTACGACCCAAGTAACACCAACTCGCGGAAAGGCCATTAAAATATAGAACTGCAGGAAATTCTCATGATTATGAGTACTCACGTTTTGATAGTTGTGTGTCCACAACAAGCGAAAAAATCGAGTGGCATAGAGATGGTAAGTAGGAGTTTGAATTATCAGTTATCTTTAATTAGACCTTGTGGCTACGCCCGTAAATACGTATTTTCAGTGTTAAATACTAGAGATTTTTTAAAATCTGAAAATCTCACGTGAGATTAGGGGGAGGGGGTGAGGCCAAATCTCATCAAGGGGAGGGGGTCGAACAATCGATTGCCTCACGTAATTTATGGATGACCCCTATGGGGAGTAAAGGCACAAACAGATTGGCGTGGAGGTCGTGGCGGCAGTCGCCTGCGAGAGAATTTCCCATACATTAAATTTCTTCGCAGACGGCGCGGAGAAGTTAAATGTATGGGTAACCCTCTAGCAGGCGACCGCTGTCACGAACTTCGCGCCAATATTTTTGCGCCTTTAAGGTTAAAGGTGGGATTTCATAAGATGCGGAGGTTGCGTTGTGGTTAAAATGTAAACAGTTTCTCGGTTAACTGAATTACCAGCTGTCTGATAAGTTATTAATTCTTGGGTTATGGGGTTATGCACGACTAGCATTTTGGGGAAGGTGCACATAGGGCCCCTATGAGTCTAACCCGATGGCCCTACGTGAACGTCATGTAAGACCCACACAAAGGATCTAACGCCTTGCCTCATTTGCGCATCGTCATAAGGAATGCCTCATTTTGCCCCCTTGAGGAAAAATCATTGCTGCTCGATTCCGAGTGGAAAGAAGAGGCCGAAAAACTTGAGAATTTTGGCGTGGATATGTGAGTGATACCTGACTAATTACGACCAATGCTGCTTGAAAAGCCATCCGGCAGGTGTTCGCCTTTTGTAAGACCATTTTCACTTGGGACCCTCATAAACTAAACGGTCAAAGATTCAGTAGGTCACATTTGAACAAATCAGCTATATCATTCATTCCCAATTTATCTTGAGCCTAATAGAATTGAGGTTTCCTGTAAAGAGCGAACAGGTAGAGAAAAACTTGATTCAATTAGTAACTGTTGTTAATACATATTTACATAATTAGTAACTGTTGTTAATACATGTTTTTAGTTCGCGCGGTATCGTGCAGATACAAAAATCACTAAAGTCATTTAAACCAAAAACTGCTGGACCGAATATTATTAAAATCTTTTCAGATTATATTGTCGCTAATACGCTTCGAACGGCACCTCAAGTAAGTTAATATCTTTCGTGGTTTGGGCGATATCGTGCAGGTACAAAAATCACTTACGCCGCTTAAACAAAAAAACGGCTGGACTGAATTTTATGAAAATCTTTTCAGATCATATTTTGGTTAATACTCTTCGAACGGCACGTCATCTAAGTTGATATCTTTTATAGTTCGCGCGATATCGTGCAGGTACAAAAATCACTTAAGTCATTTAAACCAAAAAACCGCTGGACCGAATATTATAAAAATCTTTTCAGATTATATTGTCGCTAATACGCTTCGAACGGCACCTCAAGTAAGTTAATATCTTTCGTGGTTCGGGCGATATCGTGCAAGTACAAAAATCACTTACGTCGCTTAAACAAAAAAACGGCTGGACCGAATTTCATGAAAATCTTTTCAGATCATATTTCGGTTAATACGCTTCGAACGACACCTCAACGAAGTCGATATTAGTTTTGGTTCGCGCGATATCGTGCAGGAAAAAATGACCACATCCGTACGCACATACACACACACATACTTCCTCCCAATTTTTTGCTTAAAATGCTCCTGGGACCTTGAAAGATGAAAATACGTAGAACTTTTCGATTTCGATTTTCGGACTGATTACAATAACTTCCTATACTGGGAAGTTAACAAATGAAAAAAAAAAATCTCCAAATGTTCCTGCAAAACCCCAATCTCCACAGTTCACACTGTTGCAACAATTGGGATTGTCTCCACTCAAAAAAAAATCGTAGAATCCAAAACTGCTGTTATTAACAGAGTTTTCCTTTTTCAAAATTACAAATACACAAAAACTGCGTTGTCCCGAAACGGGAGTTTTTCCAATTACCTATTTCGTCGATTTTCCACAACTGTATAACCAGTTAGATAAAGAATAAAGGAAAAACCCTTGAAACTATTAATTTTTTTTTTTTTTTTTATTTACTACCACTTTCTCTTTTTTTAATAATTTACTACAATTATTCTCCCGAAATATAGGCGTATGATGGGCCGATGATCGCACTGCCAACCGTCAAGTTCCCTATAAAAGAAAACAACACGTGAGCCCTTGTCCTTCCTGGTATTTTGTAAAATACTCGAAAATACAACTAAGAAGGGTCTTCACGAAAATCAACGCACATGCGCAACCACGTCCGACAAGGGTGACACCTTTTATCCTATGCCAATGGTCCTTTGACCTTTCATGTGGAGAAAACCATCCACGCACAAGCACGAGGAGAACACCATCACAAGTGCCTGTGGAACCACGATATCTCTAGCCTCACATGTGGAGAAAACCATCCACTCATAGGCACAAGGAGAACACCATCACGAGTGCCTAACAGGAATCGATTCGTTCAGCCTCAAGGTGGAGAAAACATCGACACCAAGTGAAAAAGAGGCGAACACTCATATAGGTCTCCCAGGAGTGTGGCGTAGGCATTATCCTTTATGGACACTTGTCGAACAACACAAAACTACCGGGTGAGTCAATTCCAACTTAACTCCAAAAACTACAATAACTACACACATTCACACAGGAAAATTAAACTCTGTGAGATAACTCACCTCTATAGTTCAGTCAACTCGCTATAAGACTTATTGTTAAAATTTAATTTTTTTTAAAAAAACCACTTTATTGTACAAGAAAAACACAAGAAAAACACTTTAAGAAAAACATTTTAAATAAAACACTCCGACTCTCAAATGGACTTTTGCGAATGACCATTTCTAACTATTTCCAGCATTAATGCGCTACCCCTACCCCAAAAATGAATTTACATTTTTTAAAACAAAGAAATACATAATGACGAATAACCGAACAAAAGAATACATAATGACTAATAAGCAAACAAAGAAATTAACCAGACAGGCTTTTTTTATGTAGGTACAGATAACTATTTACATCACACTCAAAAGGGCACAAGTTTCACCTTTTTTTTATAAATAAAGAATTATAAAGGAGTTGCCATATACAAACCTTCATAAAGTCTTACACAACCAAAACAGAAAATTTCCACGATGTCAATCTTTGACTGCGTTCCCGAAAAATGGAATTTCTCCTGCAAAACGACAAAAGCATCTAAAACGAGCGACAGTCTGATCCCGACTAACTTCTTCCCACCTCAAAAAACTCGGCTTCGCGTTCCCTTTTTTCCAAAATCGCCTGATTTTGCTATTGCGATATGCAGTAACCAGGTAGTTTTCCTTTTCTTCTGATAGGAACACAGGCAGTACCTAGTTCTGCGGCAATTAGAAAACTAAATAAAAATCCTAGTGATTCTAAGCCTACAACAACTTCAACATCTGGACATGAAGTCCTCAGATGGGATATAATTAAGTCCTTCGCCTTTGAGTACATACTTCGCCTTTGGAGAGGGATGTAAAAATGTCTCTCAAAACTATTCCTTTCTTTGGAAAAGCAGGGAAGACACCCAAGCTTCTCTTTATTAAATTCTTTTATTTAACTTCAATCCTGAATTTAACTTCAATCTTTGAAGTTAAATTTGACCCACTTCCCGGTTTCGGATAGAGCTGAAATTTTGCATACACGTTTAGTTTGGATGACAATGCAATCTGGCCATTTTGTAAAAATATCAAAAATGAAAAATTCTTTTAATTAACTTTTTCATTAAAATTGAAATTTTACGCTTTCTTTTAAATATTTTTTATTTTTACTTTTCAGTACATTTTTTAGTTAATTAAAAGAAATTAAAAAAAAAATTTTTTTAACCATATTTATTTTTTATTTCTAACTTCTGTTCGGCATCCTTCGAATGAATATAATCTCTAACAAATTCTTATCTCATCGTGAGTTTCTGAGTTTTCCTATAAGTAAGATATATTAGAAAAGAACTTTTGCGTTTTTCAAGATCCGATGTGTTCTTCTTTGCCAATAACATATTGAAGCATTTTATTTTTGAGTTTGTCGTCGTATAATCACGTTTTCCACCACCATACCATTCCCTTTGAGTCATCATCAAGCGATGCCTGATATGAGTTTACATGTATGTACACAGTCCCACTGATTAAAATTAGGGCTGGATGTTGAGCTAGAAGTTTCATTAGACCTTGGTTGGGGGTCTTAGCAGTGAGCCACGATTTTAGGGTGGAGTTATCATTGGGATACTCAGGTCACATAGGGCGCCGCGCCGGTTACAGAAGTGCCTTAGATTACAAAAATTAAATAAAATGTTAATGGTCTTAATATAATAATAATCATACCCTAAATATGTGGAATACTTATCAATAATATAATAATTTCTTTCTAGTCATAGCCGTCAATAGCCGCTTAATTTAAAGTGCAAAATCTGAAAGGAAGAACAAGACATTATAAATCATAACGAAGTCTACCTAAGATTTTTTAAACCAAAGTCATAAAATCCACTGGCATAATCTCAAATTTAGCCAGTTTAGCATCGTCACGGATATTTCGGGTGAGTTAGAAACTATCTTGAAAGAAATCCACATGAAAGGATCCCACGAGCTCGTCGCTGCACCAAGTGCATCCATATTTGATGCAAGTAGCATCTTCAGATAAACCTCAAGTGCAAAAACGGAACTGAAGTACCTAAGGAAGTGGTTTCGCCTTAACCTGACTAAAGGCATGGATGGGATGTACAAACTTAGAAGATAGGGAATGAGGCATGAATAAAGTCTTTAATTTTGCATTAACGTCACTACAAGAGATTACAAAATCGATACACGTTTAAGCCAAGGAAGTTAAATTTGAGCAGATGATATCCGATAAAGGCGAGTTTACTAGCGTTCCTCCATAACGATTACCTTAGAAATGGGGTCGGGCATGGGGGGTGGAAGAAGATGGTCTATTGGGATATGGAAATACAGAGACTAAAGGAAACCCGAAAATGGGAAAAATTACGGAGTTAAGTGGAAGCTGTTACAGGGAAACGTTTGCCACGAAATTCTCCTTGATAAGGAATTATTTCAGATCCCTTTGTGCCGAGTCAATTATAAAGTGGTGGAACGTTCTAACGCTACAAAGGAAACCCCCTAATAGCTCTTTCGGAATTTTATTTCACCGTTTTAATGCTGCACTCAATTACTATATATCTGGCTAAAGCGGTTTTTGAATAATATTGTAATTTCCGTCTGGAAATCGAATTTTTAAGAAGACCATTATAAAGTAAAAATTCGCATTTTCGTTTAGGTTGGATAATGGATATATAAACAGATTAGTGCTACTGAGCCATTTTCAAAATACAAAATATTTTTTAGAGCTGATAAGATTTTATCTTGTATTTTGCTAATAAGTGGTTGCTTGCGTAAGTGGAATCCGAGCTACAACAGGAATCCGAGCTTGACCTTATGTGGGTGCGCATTTCATCAATACCGTTTCCGCCCAATGCCATCCAGTTACCCGAGTAAAAATAAATGATAGCTTTTCAAGCAGCGGCTTGGCTTTTCAAGGGGCATATGATGGCGGTAGAGTTTTAAAAATTTTTTAAAAGGAGAACATACATATTATGGGCGAACGACGGGCAAACCAAAAAACACGTAATTAACCAATACTTTTTTTTGCAAAATTAGAAAGCTTGGACAATTTTCTATGAATAATGTCTCACAACTATTATGCTGCGGCTTTTACTTTTGAAGTTATATGCTAGTGCATTTTTTTAATAAATATGGTAAACAAATTGCTGCGTTTTGAAGTAGAGATTGGTATGTTTATGTCATCAAGAGAAGTGGCATTTTAGGGTTTGACGAACGTTCGTTAAGTTTGTTCGTCCATTTACATGATTGCAAGAAATTTTGAAGCAACCACAAATGAATCCTAAATAAAGTGAATCATTTCCACGTGATTATAGGGATGCACTGTCAAAATTTCAGCCCTTCAGATTCAGAGGTTTGGGTTAACCCCATTTCACCCCCTTAGGGAATGAATTTCAGTCCTATAGCTCCAGCGGTTAGAATTAACCCTGATTCACCACCTTAGGGGATAAGTTTCGAAAAATCGCTTTTTAGTGGATGTCCACGTCATTATAGGGATGCACCGTCAAAATTTCAGCCCTATAGCTCCAACGGTTTGGATAAACCTCATTTCACCCACTTAGGGAATGAATTTCAAAAAATCGCTTCATAGTGGGTGCCCACGCCATTATAGGGATGCACTGTCAAAATTCCAGCTCTGTAGCTCCAGCGGTTTGGGTAAACCCCATTTCACCCCCTTAGGGGATGAGTTTCGAAAAATCGCTAAGGATGCACGCTCAAAATTTCAGCCCTTTAGCTCTAGCGGTTTAGGTTGAGCGTTGTCACTATCAGACAGTTACTTTTTATACAATAGAAAAAAAAGTAAAGAAAAAAGATCCCCTTACAACTTATTGAACCTCATTTCACGCCCTTCAACCCTTTTGTTCTCCATAAAAAGTATCCTATGTCCGTCTCCAAGGTCTAAACTATCTCTGAAGCAAATTTCATCAAAATCGGTCCAGTGGTTTAGGCCTGAAAGCGTAACAGACAGAGTTACTTTCGCATTTATAATATAAGTAAGGAAGTAAGGATAAGACTTAGCGTTTAAGATATTTCAAAAAAACTGATTTTTTTATCTTTTGAACAAAATGCAATTTCCTGAAACAAGGATTTTCAAATTTCTGGGATTTGACAGCCCTCTTTTCAAACTGTGGGTAGATAAGTGTAATTTGTCTAAGGAAATTATTGCAAGGTCGCCATCATTGTTTTAATGTGACAAACATTTTTCTTCAGACTTAAAAGGTAGCAAGTTTTTAAAAAGAGGTGCTATACCGAATTTGAATTTAGCAGGATCTTTGGAGTCAGATGATTCTAGGTCCTTGCTCGATAGTGAAGAACGCGAAATACCGTTAACTTTGCTTCGATCTCCTGGTCATAAACGGAAGAGATCCGAATCTCCTCACTGTGTAGTTCATGTACAACAAATTTAAAGAATGTGCAATTTTATTCCAAAAAGTGTTCCAAACTGTCGGAAGCTATTAACCATTATAGAAAAAAAAATATGAGTGTGCTTAAGACCACACTTTAGAAGTAAAACTTTTGTGACCAACGACTAGTAATATATGCAATAGATATAGTGGAAAGTCTGAAGTCTGAAAGTCATATATAGTACGCTTTGAGAAAATTCAGGCCAACGACAGATGCAGGAAGAATAGTGACGAATCTACTGACGGACTTGATACAAATACTATTTGAAAATATCAATATTTATGAATTCCTATTTACATTAAAACCTAAAAGTAACCGAATAAAAATAATTTTGTTGGCTAATTTTCTTAAAAGCATACACGCGGTGCACCTAGTACGTATAGCATATAAGTGCGCATGCCACACTGTTTTGTACGTTTCCGCCACAGGCATGGATGCTACCGCCGCAGGCACGAAAATCTAAACATTCGCCTCATGGAAGTAAGCTGATGACATATGCAAGCGTACATTCATTGCATTCAGAGGTTAATAAAATTGCATGGTTTTTTTCTGTCCCGGCTTTCACACATAGCCCGAAAATCTAAGTAACGAGTGCATGCAAGGTGCATGTGTTTGTTGTGCATACTTGTGTGGGCTATTTCGAATGCGGCAATACAGAAAAAGCTAAAAGTAGCCCGACCTTTGCGTGGCATGGATTCACTACTTCTAGGTTATGTTCGTCGATGGTTATATTTCTTCTTATTCCAAATCTTCCTGCAATGGATTGTTGCATCACCTTCGTTTTTTCTTCGTTAATCTTCAGGCCTATGTCCTTTGCCGCCTCTTTTAATTCGACATAGACTTCTTTTGCTGCTAAAAAGGACCTTCCCACGATGTTTACGTCATCCGCATATCCAAGTAATTGTACCGACTGGGTAGCTATTGATGCACTTCGCTGGACTGACGTTTTCCTTATCACCCAGGTTGAAAAGCAGCAGGCATGCATTCCACTCATGGAATATTCCGTCAGGTCGCATTTGAATACACACACTTCTATATTATTTATCAACGAATTGTACGCTTGGATATGTCACCAGCATGCAGTATGCATGCTTCGCTCCCGCTACATTCATGATCATTAATAATTGCGTCCGAATCGGCATAGACTATTCCAAACCCAAGTATTGTTTTACCAAGCAGTCCGCCAACCACATCCAATGAAGCTTACCTACGCGAACGAGAGCCAGTCTACTTTAGTATGGTATTGGCACCCTTTATGGCCACCTAGCCAATTACCTGATTTCTTCGTCCCATACAATCTTTTAGGGAGCCAATTAATTTTAAAGGGAGAAAAAAAAATGCAAAAAACAATCAACCTTTTTTCAAATTCTTCTTTTATCCAGGCGTAGTTTTACTCCCTTAAGGGTTGAAAATAATTTATTTTAGCTGATTGAACTGAATTTGAAGCATAAAGTTGAAAAAACTTACTTGTACTTTTTACAAACCTATATATTTTCAGTCGATGTAGAGATGTTAACCTAGCCGAAAAAATGAGAGTTAAACTAGCTGCGCAAGTGTTGAGTCATACTGTTGCAGCTGCTATTCTATCAGCAACAGAAAACAAACAATGTTTATACTAAAAAAAAAATTATAAAACGTCAGGAAGTGACTTTGGAAGCTTATGTCCACCTTCTGATTTATTTTTCAAAATATGCAAGATACCATATTAAAGTATTTGAAAAAAATTGCATAATTGAACAAAGCATATCTTGCACAAATGATAGTGAATATAAATTCTGGTTTCAAGAAGATCATCCTTGTTTTCTACATAGAAAAGCAATATTAAGTTTCCTGATAAAAGTTCTAATTCGTAAGCATTGCGCTTGGATAGTCAATAAGAAGAAAAGGACGAATAATAGTAAATTAAATACGTTGGCTCACACATGAAGAAACAATAGTGCATTAACGAAAAAATAAATATTATTCTAAACAAGAAAATTTCTTTCATTCTGAAAATTTGATAAATCCAGAACATAACTTATCCCTACATTTCATAATTATTAGCGCAGCCCGACCTGAAAAATCATAAATTGAGGAATTTGTAATATACGCTCATGGTCACGGCATGTTTATTAGGAACTGAGCAGGTTACGGATTTCGACAAAAACTGCGAATTTTTTAAATTTGAAAATCCTTGTTTCAGGAAATTCCCTTCTAGATCGCTCGCAATGTGGTAAGCAGCATTTGTTTCCGGCTTTAGAAGATTTCAATTCACTATTCGTCTTTTTAACTGTCCGAATTATCCCATCCATCACGATATTAAATTATTGTTCTCTATTTATTTTCGTTTCAACACCTTTAAATCTGTTCTTTTGTCTGTCTCTAATAAAAAAATATTCACTAATCTGATGTTCGGTAGAACATTGTGGTAACAAAAACTGCAAATTTTTTTAAACGCTCGTTTTGGTGATTCATTCTTCTTATTGTGGTATGCTTATTTGTATGCTTATTTGTGTGTGCAGTGCACTCAAGCCCTTTTTCATTCTCAAATTGCGCAGGCGACGGCAGACCAAGCAGTCTGCTTGGAGATAACTTCAAAACTTTTTGAGAATCGCTTCTCCATACGCGAAAAGCTCAGCGCAGTCTTATGCCGAGCTTTGCGATCTGGAAAATTAGTAAATCCACTTGAAAATCTCCTTAGGACAAAATTTTGTTCGGCGTGGCATATCTGGGTATAGTTATATTGTCTGTGATAGAACAACATCTATAAAATTTGGCAACGAGGTGCGCAGAACTGCTCAAATTTATTGATCTTGGGCTTATTGGATCAGGATTTTTTGCAGCTTATATCTGCCAAAAAATAGTTTTTGGAAGAAAAAGTCATAGAAAATGGGTGTTATTTGGATAAGTGCCAATTTTTCTCATTTTTCCAACAGTACAGTATCCCGCCATTAAATTATGACCGACTAGAAAATTTTGAGATTTTTCTGTTTTCCTCCAAAATAAACAAATTCAATTGGATTTTTTGCACATATTTATTTATAATTTTATTTTTTACATTGTTTTTAGTTTTTATAAGTAATAATTAATTAATTTTCTAATATTTTGTGGCTAAGGGGGGCCTTTACCACAGCCTTAATTCTTAGAGGCATGCTGTTGATGCAACGTTGGATCATTTGCTTGATTCCTGCATCATTTTTCCAGACATCTTGGATGTTTTGCTTAAGTTGCTCGATGGTGTTATTTCTCCTGGCGTACACCTTCGATTTTAAGTAGGCCCAACAATTCTCGATAGGATTGCAATCAGGAGAATTGCCGGGCCAAGGTAAAACCTGCAATTCCAAGGAGTTGAGGCAGTCCATGCTAGCCTTTGCCGTGTGGCATGGTTTTTTCTTGATAACGGTAATTTAGGATTCTCCATTTGGTGTGTAAAAAATGCAGGTTTTACCCAACAGAATCATAAATAGTCATTTTTCCAGGAAAATGGGACTACAGGTGTCGCCAGTACACATTAAAAGATAAAAAAATTTCAGAATTGCGATCGGTCATAATTTAATGGCGGGATACTGTACATCAAATTCTTTCCATTATAATGAAAGTAAACCTCTAATATATACAGTGGTGTAAAGCTGCTCCTGATCCAATAAGCCCAAGATCAATATCGTACTACAATTATTGTAGAAGCTATAGCGATTTGTTTAAAAGTGTTATTAAGAAAATAATAATTTAGTACAAAATATATTTGTTAATAATGGTGGGGGTAGGGTTCGACTAAAATATATAGCTGAGAAAATTTCTGATACAATAAACCCGAGATCATTATCCTACTACAATTATTTTAGAAGTTATAGCGGTTGGTTTGAAAGTGTTTTTAAGAAAATTCTCATTTAGTAACTAAATCGAATTTTGAAAAGTGGGGGGGGTACTCTTCATCCAAAATATATATATATTATAATCCGGGAGGCAGCGTTGCATTTTGGGGACTCATTTCTTACCACTTGATTTTTTTTGCAATTGATAGTTTAGATAAGACTAATAACAGAAACAACCGTCAGGCGCCAGTATCGTGGTGGGGGTGGTCGTGGGAAAATGTGAAAATGGTAAAAAAAAATTCGTCGGCTTATTTCTTACCACTTGACCATTTGCACAGTTATTGTTTAAGTGATAATAAAAATTATAAAAAAAGTCATCTGCGTACCTAGTGGGGGATTATACGTCAGTCGCTTGTATAAACCTGTCAAAAAAAACACATTTTCTAAAATCATTTCAAATTCAATGAAACTTATACATAAAATTTCTTATATAATTATAAGAAGAAAAAGCACAACCACCTGTATGCACAATGGGGGTAACACCGTCAGCTGACAGATAATAAGTGCTGCTTGGGTTTTTAACGTTAGCATTTTATAATGTATTCAAAAAAGAAACTGACTATCTTCACAACGTTATGCCGGCAGCTATCGACAATTTTTTGTGAATATAATCTGTAAACACATTATTGCAAAAGGTTTCATGCGTCTAGAAAACAGCTTGGCTAAGATATGATGGATTAAATCCATTTTGTTGTATTGTGAGCATGGTTTTACTAAGAAAACGACCTAGCTGACTATCTTTCCCCCTTTATGTTGACAGCTGACGGCCAGTTTTTGTTAATATAATCTGTAGACTCATTATTGCAAAAGGTTTCATGCGGCTGGAAAACAGCTTGGCTAAGATATGATGGATTAAATCCATTTTGTTGTATTGTGAGCATGGTTTTACTAAGAAAACGACCTAGCTGACTATCTTTCCCCCGTTATGTTGACAGCTGACGGCCAGTTTTTGTTAATATAATCTGTAGACTCATTATTGCAAAAGGTTTCATGCGGCTGGAAAACAGCTTGGCTAAGATATGATGGATTAAATCCATTTTGTTGTATTGTGAGCATGGTTTTACTAAGAAAACGACCTAGCTGACTATCTTTCCCCCCGTTATGTTGACAGCTGACGGCCAGTTTTTGTTAATATAATCTGTAGACTCATTATTGCAAAAGGTTTCATGCGGCTGGAAAACAGCTTGGCTAAGATATGATGGATTAAATCCATTTTGTTGTATTGTGAGCATGGTTTTACTAAGAAAACGACCTAGCTGACTATCTTTCCCCCGTTATGTTGACAGCTGACGGCCAGTTTTTGTTAATATAATCTGTAGACTCATTATTGCAAAAGGTTTCATGCGGCTGGAAAACAGCTTGGCTAAGATATGATGGATTAAATCCATTTTTTGTATTGTGAGCATGGTTTTACTAAGAAAATGAACTGGCCGTCAGCTGTCAACATAATGGGGCAAAGATAGTCAGCTAGGTTATTTTTTTAGTAAAACAATGCTCACAATACAACAAAATGGATTTAATCCATCATATTGTAGCCAAGCTGTTTTCCAGCCGCAAGAAATCTTTTGAAATAATGTGTTTACAGATTATATTCACAAAAAATTCTCGATAGCTGCCGGCATAACGTTGTGAAGATAGTCAGTTTCTTTTTTGAATACATTATAAAATGCTAACGTTAAAAACCCAATCAGCACTTATTATCTGTCAGCTGACGGTGTTACCCCCATTGTGCATACAGGTGATTGTGCTTTTTCTTCTTATAATTATATAAGAAATTTTATGTATAAGTTTCATTGAATTTGAAAAGATTTTAGAAAATGTGTTTTTTTGACAGGTTTATACAAGCGACTGACGTATAATCCCCCACTAGGTACGCAGCTGACTTTTTTTATAATTTTTATTATCACTTATACAATAACTGTGCAAATGCTAAAGTGGTAAGAAATAAGCCGACGAATTATTTTTTTTACCACTTTCACATTTTCCCACGACCACCCCCACCACGATACTGGCGTCTGACGGTTGTTTCTGTTATTAGTCTTATCTAAACTATCAATTGCAAAAAAAACAAGTGGTAAGAAATGAGCCCCCAAAATGCAACGCTGCCTCCCGGACTATTATAAGATTTTCGCTGAAATGGAACGAAAAAACTTATGACCCACCCTAATGTACAAGTAAATTTCCTATTTCCTAGTTCACTAGACATATTTTTTCAGAACTGAAATAATCCAAACTCATAGAGCTCTTGGAGGGTTGTCCCTCATTCCCCCTTTAAATCCGCCACTGCTTAGCAACCATACAAAAGTGTCTTTAAGGAATCTGCAATGTAGATGGACCAAGTTCCCATACAACTATCCGAAGATTTTTGACGAGCAGCTTACATTTCATATTTCCCTAGAATCGGTGCTGGAGTCGGAACCGTACTGAATGCAAATTAAGACATTTCAAAAAATAAATATCTTTAAATTAGTCCAACTAAACCAAACTTAAAACGGAAAGAGTGATGTATATTGGCTGGAAACATCATCTATGGGCATATAATTTCTGTGGACATAAAATAAAAATAATTGTTTACTTGCGGGTAATTGCATCAATTAAAAGTTTCATTTCTCTTACCCAAAATAATGAGAAAATTTATTATTAAAATGCGTTTCTTCAAAAAATGTAAAGATAAACTACAATTGCCAACTAAAAGACAGCCCCATAAGGGTTTTTAACGTGCACAAACCAACCTCTTTCTTGTATTACACCGATGATTTATGGCAGCATTTTCTTGGTGAAATTAATCTTAACGAAAGTGAGACAATCGCTCCAAAAATTCCCAAAAATAGTCTTAAATTTGTTGTAGTGGTTATGATGTCATTTACAGCAAATCTACGAATACCTTTAATAATAGCAACAAAAAAACAATTTGAACCAAGATTCTTCCATTAGAATAAAATCTTTCTCGGAAATAAATTGGCGAGACTTGCGACACTTGGAGAAGTTTGACCAATTTCATCCGCATAAGACATCCCAAATGAAACTAAATCATCCTTGGGGAAGATGCTGAGCTGGGTCTCAATGAAAAAAAAGGATTTCCCATATACGAAAAAATCCTGCGCACTCAAAAATTCTTCCTTTAGAGCAAAGCGCCTCCAAACGGTCAATAGATTTTCTAAAGTGCATGAAATTCTGGGTACGGAAGTCCTTCTCTGCTCTTTCCTAAGAGAGGAGCTCCCTTGTTGGCAGGACTCCCAAGGATTCTTTTATCAGATAACCTTAACACTGAATACACATTTTGGCAACGCGTTATGTCTTTGATTTAGATCTAAATTAATGCATGCTACGTGGCCTTGATAACGTAAATATAAAGAAATTGTCGGAATATCAAGGCTCTTAGCGATGGCACTGTATGGGCCCGATTGCTGGCTTTTTGAAATATAAGGTTCTTTGGGGCCTTATGTAATGTTGGTTGTAATTACTGCAATATTTTATGATTAGAATACGAAGTTAGTTATTACATACACACAAGTATGCAAGTACATATTATTGGACTTCTTATTTCTCCTAGTGTGGATTTTATTATTAAATTTATCGTTTCATCTGGTTTAATTGAAAATTTTCTTTATAGGGACTTTCTCCTTCATATATTAAATTGCATTATTATATATGAAGGTGAGGATACTTGTTAGAAAATAAGCGATTAGAATAAGATTTAACTGTTAACATAATTAAGTACCTATTAACATAACTCGCACATTATGCTCTAAAATCATTGCATTGCATTTTTACTTCCACTTATTACTTTGAATAGCTGTATGATTTAGATGCACGATCAGCAATATTGTGTAAAATTAATAAATTCTGAATTCGTTTTGTAACGGTCGGTTTTTTTTTACCTGCAATCACTTGAAAATTACTGGACTGAAAGTACTGTCTTCAATAAATATATAAAATTTTTTTGAAAAACAAGTAGCCTGGACGATGGGAAAAAAATAAAAATCAGTTAGATTTTGGGAGTCTGATTTTGGAGATTGGAAAAAACAGAAGTTTGTTTTGGTTTTTATTAATATTTTTGGTCGGATTCCGGGTTAACATTGATTTAACGCCTTTTTGCGATACTAGAAGTAAATTGTTCATGTTTTATTAAACTCGCAATTAAATTCGGTAAAATGTCTACTCGTGACTAGTTCGATTTGCGAAAATAGTTTTTTTCTTGCTATGCAAGATTATCAATTGCCACCGGTCAAGCGGAACGTCTCAATTAAATTCAAACAAAACCAAATCCACCAGTATTTTATAAATGGATCCAGTCAATGTTGATGCTAAGTATTATACGGATCCTGAAGATGCAGGTATAGAGGGGTTCCCAGAGGGACCAAGTATAGAGAAGGAAGCTGCACTGCGAGAGGAATATTATTGTATTCTGGAGGCATTCTTAGGCGGCGGGAACGATCTTCAATTGATGGCGATTTATGCTATACAGGTTTGTGGTTGCAATGTCAGTTTACCGAAAGGTATAGTAGTTTTCAAACCTCGTGACATCCCGCGCATGTTCCCCAGCTAAGCTCTTAAAAATGTTTAAAAGTTCAGACAAAAGCTTCACTTAACTCCTCCTATCAAATCACTTGCTGCCATGTAATCAGTCGCGACTGCGTATTGCTAAAGGGTGGTGTATTTTTCTGGGACTTCAATGATTATTTAAAAAATTTATAAATTATGACTGAAAAACACCCGTTTTTATATATTTTTTTTATTTTAAAGTTTTTATATTTTACACATATGCCACATACGAAATTTGTGTTTTTATCACTTTAATTACTAGATTTTTGACATTTTCCGCCAGTCGCAAGCGCGCTTCTGCCTGGGGAGGTTGTGTTGCTTGCGGCTGCGGATAACTCTCAATTTATGAATGAAAATGCTCATATCTTTAAAAGAAATTTTTCCAGCAATTCTTTTAATTTATTTTAAATTTAGGGATGAGAAATATTTAGCATAATTATAGAAAAATTATGCTTATTACGATGGATAAACTGACTTGGTTGAGCAGGAGTTTTACATGTATTTAAAAGCTCTGCTCAATACATATAAAGATTAATAAACGGCATGCGCACATCCCTTCCCAAATTATATTTTGTTGAGTTTTTTCTGCGTTTGTTGCCTTTTTAAGTTAAAAGAGGGGAAATGATAGAACAAAATTTATGAAATTGGGCAACGAGGTGCGCAGAACCCTTCAAATTATTTGTGTCACGGCGTTTGAAAACTTCTATACGTTATGTCGTTGGTTTAAAAATCTCTACGAGGGCAATATTATTGAGGAGGACGCATTCTTAAACTGGAAGGAAAGGATACAAGAGGAATATTCTGGCAAAGGCAAGGCTTTATTTGAAATAAATATTTGTTTAACGTGGTTATAACAAGCGGAATCTGAGGACTGCGGTTGAGAAAAATTTTTTTTAAATTAAAATATATACATATATATATATATATATATATATATATATATATATATATATATATATACATATATATATATATATATATATATATATATATATATATATATATACTAGCTGGGACCCGGTGCGCCTACGCTGCACCCATAAGTCAATAGTAAACAATAAAAACCATCCATTGACTTAATATTTTTCGAGATATGAATTTTACACAGATGAAATGCCTCAAAGAACATGGGTCTTGCGTCGGCCGCTATGAATCGGTATATTGAGTCTACTACATTGCTTATTGTATTCTACTTATCATACCCTTTCATTTGATACCCATGTTGAGGGGATTGTGAAGAAAGTGGTAATCCGGCCTCTTTAGACGGCCGCCATGGATCTAAAGATATATTTTGTATACTACATTGCTTATTGTATTCTACTTATCATACCCTTTCATTTGATACCCATGTCGAGGTGGTTGTGAAGAAAGTGGTAATTCGGCCTCTTGAGACGGCCGCCATGGGATCTAAAGATATATTTTGTATACTACATTGCTTATTGTATTCTACTTATCATACCCTTTCTTTTGATACCCATGTCGAGGTGGTTGTGAAGAAAGTGGTACCCCGCCCTCTTGAGACGGCCGCCATGGATCTAAAGATATATTTTGTATACTACATTGCTTATTATATTCTACTTAACATACCCTTTCATTTGATACCCATGTTGAGGTGGTTGTGAAGAAAGTGGTAATCCGGCCTCTTGAGACGGTCGCCATGGATCTAAAGATATATTTTGTATACTACATTGCTTATTGTATTCTACTAATCATACCCTTTCATTTGATACCCATGTCGAGGTGGTTGTGAAGAAAGTGGAACCCCGCCCTCTTGAGACGGCCGCCATGGATCTAAAGATATATTTTGTATACTACATTGCTTATTGTATTCTACTTATCATACCCTTTCATTTGATACCCATGTTGAGGTGGTTGTGAAGAAAGTGGTACCCCGCCCTCTTGAGACGGCCGCCATGGATCTAATGATATATTTTGTGTACTACATTGTTTATTGTATTGTACTTAACATACCCTTTCATTTGATACCCATGTTGAGGTGGTTGTCAAGAAAGTGGTAATCCGGCCTCTTGAGACAGCCGCCGTGGATCTAAAGATATATTTTGTATACTACATTGCTTATTGTATTCTACTTATCATACCCTTTCATTTGATACCCATGTCGAGGTGGTTGTGAAGAAAGTGGTACCCCGCCCTCTTGATACGGCCGCCATGGATCTAAAGATATATTTTGTATACTACATTGCTTATTGTATTGTACTTAACATACCCTTTCATTTGATACCCATGTTGAGGTGGTTGTGAAGAAAGTGGTAATCCGGCCTCTTGAGACGGCCGCCATGGATCTAAAGATATATTTTGTATACTATATTGCTTATTGTATTCTACTTATCATACCCTTTCATTTGATACCCATGTCGAGTTGGTTGTGAAGAAAGTGGTACACCGCCCTCTTGAGACGGCCGCCATGGATCATTTTAGTTTCAATATTGTCATGGCCTACCTATTGTTTGACAGCTGCGTAAATTTGAAATTTTCATTAAATGTAATGATTTAATTTAATGACAATTTTACATTTGTCGAACAATAGGTAGGCCATGAAGCTATTGAAACTACAATGAAGTGAAAATTCCTAAAATTACCATTTTTTTTGGATTTTGCAGCTGTTTTTTTGGTTAAAGGTATAAAAAATAGCGTACGACCTATTCTCAGACCTACCAAATATACACAAAAAATTTCATGCAAATTGGTCAACCCGTTTCGGAGGAGTACGGTAACAAACACTGTGACACGAGATTTTTATAGATATAGATATATATATATGTATACTAGCTGGGACCCGGTGCGCCTACGCTGCACCCATAAGTCAATAGTAAACAATAAAAACCATCCACTGACTTAATATTTTTCGAGATATGAATTTTACACAGATGAAATGCCTCAAAGAACATGGGTCTTGCGTCGGCCGCCATGAATCGGTATATTGAGTCTACTACATTGCTTATTGTATTCTACTTATCATACCCTTCAATTTGATACCCATGTTGAGGGGGTTGTGAAGAAAGTGGTAATCCGGCCTCTATAGACGGCCGCCATGGATCTAAAGATATATTTTGTATACTACATTGCTTATTGTATTCTACTTATCATACCCTTTCATTTGATACCCATGTTGAGGTGGTTGTGAAGAAAGTGGTAATCCGGCCTCTTGAGACGGCCGCCATGGATCTAAAGATATATTTTGTATACTACATTGCTTATTGTATTCTCCTTAACATACCCTTTCATTTGATACCTATGTTGAGGTGGTTGTGAAGAAAGTGGTAATCCGGCCTCTTGAGACGGCCGCCATGGATCTAAAGATATATTTTGTATACTACATTGCTTATTGTATTCTACTTATCATACCCTTTCATTTGATACCCATGTCGAGGTGGTTGTGAAGAAAGTGGTACCCCGCCCTCTTGAGACGGCCGCCATGGATCTAAAGATATATTTCGTATACTACATTGCTTATTGTATTCTCCTTAACATACCCTTTCATTTGATAGCTATGTTGAGGTGGTTGTGAAGAAAGTGGTAATCCGGCCTCTTGAGACGGCCGCCATGGATCTAAAGATATATTTTGTATACTACATTGCTTATTGTATTCTACTTATCATACCCTTTCATTTGATACCTATGTTGAGGTGGTTGTGAAGAAAGTGGTAATCCGGCCTCTTGAGACGGCCGCCATGGATCTAAAGATATATTTTGTATACTACATTGCTTATTGTATTCTACTTATCATACCCTTTCATTTGATACCCATGTCGAGGTGGTTGTGAAGAAAGTGGTAATCCGGCCTCTTGAGACGGCCGCCATGGATCTAAAGATATATTTTGTATACTACATTGCTTATTGTATTCTCCTTAACATACCCTTTCATTTGATACCTATGTTGAGGTGGTTGTGAAGAAAGTGGTAATCCGGCCTCTTGAGACGGCCGCCATGGATCTAAAGATATATTCTGTATACTACATTGCTTATTGTATTCTACTTATCATACCCTTTCATTTGATACCCATGTCGAGGTGGTTGTGAAGAAAGTGGTACCCCGCCCTCTTGAGACGGCCGCCATGGATCTAAAGATATATTTTGTATACTACATTGCTTATTGTATTCTCCTTAACATACCCTTTCATTTGATACCTATGTTGAGGTGGTTGTGAAGAAAGTGGTAATCCGGCCTCTTGAGACGGCCGCCATGGATCTAAAGATATATTTTGTATACTACATTGCTTATTGTATTCTACTTATCATACCCTTTCATTTGATACCCATGTCGAGGTGGTTGTGAAGAAAGTGGTACCCCGCCCTCTTGAGACGGCCGCCATGGATCTAAAGATATATTTTGTATACTACATTGCTTATTATATTCTACTTAACATACCCTTTCATTTGATACCCATGTCGAGGTGGTTGTGAAGAAAGTGGTACACCGCCCTCTTGAGACGGCCGCCATGGATCATTTTAGTTTCAATAGCGTCATGGCCTACCTACTGTTTGACAGCTGCGTAAATTTGAAATTTTCATTAAATGTAATGATTCAATTTAATGACAATTTTACATTTGTCAACCAATAGGTAGGCCATGAAGCTATTGAAACTAAAATGAAGTGAAAATTCCTAAAATTACCATTTTTGTTTGGATTTTGCAGCTGTGTTTTTGGTTAAAGGTATAAAAAATAGCCTACGACCTATTCTCAGACCTACCAAATATACACAAAAAATTTCATGCAAATTGGTCAACCCGTTTCGGAGGAGTACGGTAACAAACACTGTGACACGAGATTTTTATAGATATAGATATATATATATACTAGCTGGGACCCGGTGCGCCTACGCTGCACCCATAAGTCAATAGTAAACAATAAAAACCATCCACTGACTTAATATTTTTCGAGATATGAATTTTACACAGATGAAATGCCTCAAAGAACATGGGTCTTGCGTCGGCCGCCATGAATCGGTATATTGAGTCTACTACATTGCTTATTGTATTCTACTTATCATACCCTTCAATTTGATACCCATGTTGAGGGGGTTGTGAAGAAAGTGGTAATCCGGCCTCTTTAGACGGCCGCCATGGATCTAAAGATATATTTTGTATACTACATTGCTTATTGTATTCTACTTATCATACCCTTTCATTTGATACCCATGTTGAGGTGGTTGTGAAGAAAGTGGTAATTCGGCCTCTTGAGACAGCCGCCATGGATCTAAAGATATATTTTGTATACTACATTGCTTAATGTATTCTACTTATCATACCCTTTCATTCGATACCCGTGTCGAGGTGGTTGTGAAGAAAGTGGTACCCCGCCCTCTTGAGACGGCCGCCATGGATCTAAAGATATATTTTGTATACTACATTGCTTAGTGTATTGTACTTAACATACCCTTTCATTTGATACCCATGTTGAGGTGGTTGTGAAGAAAATGGTAATCCGGCCTCTTGAGACGGCCGCCATGGATCTAAAGATATATTTTGTATACTACATTGCTTATTGTATTCTATTTATCATACCCTTTCATTTGATACCCATGTCGAGGTGGTTGTGAAGAAAGTGGTACACCGCCCTCTTGAGACGGCCGCCATGGATCTATAGATATATTTTGTATACTACATTGCTTATTGTATTCTACTTAACATACCCTTTCATTTGATACCCATGTTGAGGTACTTGTGAAGAAAGTGGTAATCCGGCCTCTTGAGACGGCCGCCATGGATTTAAAGATATATTTTGTATACTACATTGCTTATTGTATTCTACTTATCATACCCTTTCATTTGATACCCATGTCGAGGTGGTTGTGAAGAAAGTGGTACCCCGCCCTCTTGAGACGGCCGCCATGGATCTAAAGATATATTTTGTATACTACATTGCTTATTATATTCTACTTAACATACCCTTTCATTTGATACCCATGTTGAGGTGGTTGTGAAGAAAGTGGTAATCCGGCCTCTTGAGACGGCCGCCATGGATCTAAAGATATATTTTGTATACTACATTGCTTATTGTATTCTACTTATCATACCCTTTCATTTTATACCCATGTCGAGGTGGTTGTGAAGAAAGTGGTACCCCGCCCTCTTGAGACGGCCGCCATGGATCTAAAGATATATTTTGTATACTACATTGCTTATTATATTCTACTTAACATACCCTTTCATTTGATACCCATGTTGAGGTGGTTGTGAAGAAAGTGGTAATCCGGCCTCTTGAGACGGCCGCCATGGATCTAAAGATATATTTTGTATACTACATTGCTTATTGTATTCTACTTATCATACCCCTTCATTCGATACCCATGTCGAGGTGGTTGTGAAGAAAGTGGTACCCCGCCCTCTTGAGACAGCCGCCATGGATCTAAAGATATATTTTGTATACTACATTGCTTATTGTATTCTACTTATCATACCCTTTCATTTGATACCCATGTCGAGGTGGTTGTGAAGAAAGTGGTACCCCGCCCTCTTGAGACGGCCGCCATGGATCTAAAGATATATTTTGTATACTACATTGCTTATTGTATTCTCCTTAATATACCCTTTCATTTGATACCCATGTTGAGGTGGTTGTGAAGAAAGTGGTACCCCGCCCTCTTGAGACGGCCGCCATGGATCTAAAGATATATTTTGTATACTACATTGCTTATTGTATTCTACTTATCATACCCTTTCATTTGATACCCATGTCGAGGTAGTTGTGAAGAAAGTGGTACACCGCCCTCTTGAGACGGCCGCCATGGATCATTTTAGTTTCAATAGCGTCATGGCCTACCTATTGTTTGACAGCTGCGTAAATTTTAAATTTTCATTAAATGTAATGATTCAATTTAATGACAATTTTACATTTGTCAAACAATAGGTAGGCCATGAAGCTATTGAAACTAAAATGAAGTGAAAATTCCTAAAATTACCATTTTTGTTTGGATTTTGCAGCTGTTTTTTTGGTTAAAGGTATAAAAAATAGCCTACGACCTATTCTCAGACCTACCAAATATACACCAAAAATTTCATGCAAATTGGTCAACCCGTTTCGGAGGAGTACGGTAACAAACACTGTGACACGAGATTTTTATAGATATAGATATATATATATATATATATATATATATATATATATATATATATATATATATATATATATATATTATGTCTCAAAGTAGCTCCAGTAGCCAAGAATCTGAAATGAAATGTAACTTTAGCAAAATGTAACTTTAGGGTATACTGTTAGATATTTAATTTTTTTCTTTTAGGCGAAAAGGCAAAAATAAAATGGAAAAATCTGAAGGAGAAATTCCGTAAAATAGCAGCACCCCAGCACAATTATGCAATTATATCGATATGATATGAACAGAACACAGACAAAGAAAATAACAATACACATTTTTTGAATGACAAATGTTCAACATGTGGAGAGTTGGGCTGTGACAAAGAAGTCTGATTTAGTTGCTGCAGTTGTTCCACCAGGATCCACAGAGAATGCAGCGGAAAAGATACTGCAGAAAATTGTATTTGTGACTTCTGTTAATAGATATATTATATATGTACATATGTATAAGCAACATAATTAAGTTGGTTGTTAATTTTACGTGTTTTTATGTCTAAATAAATGTTGATCGTAGGTAAACCATATTAATAAAAATCTAGCTCGATTCGATCTAATCCGCACCAGTCGAATATTATAGCTGAATCCCCTCAAGGGCGCGGTATTACCCAACTCTACTACTTAGACGTTCGTTTGCTATTTGAAATCCGTTTTCTTATATGAAAGACTAGTGTCTCAAGAAAGGCCCTTTATACTGTGCCGACAATCTATTTTCTTCGTATAAAGTGCAATGTCGAACAGCAACTCTAGTCGGGGATGAAGGAACCAAAGTCTAGAAATTAACAAGTCTTTCATCTTCATATGGTTAATGAGTGAAAGGTGAACAGCTGCATGCACAAGTTTTTCAAATGACGATGTCAGGCTATCAGAGAGAGAATGCAACATTTTTATACGCGCTGGAATACAACCATAAGTCGGAAAATTTTATGAGTTTATATGGGGATGTATTGGTGCATATTTGCTCGTTTGTTTTGATTTATGAAAGAAAACAGCTGATTCATATTTCTTTCCTTTTCTGTTCTGCATACTTTATCGTAAAGAGAGAATCTGGCTTTGTCTGGCCGAGTTCACGAAGTATGCGTTGAGTTTTGCTCAGCAGTGATGTTCATATATGCACGCACACAATCAACGGTCGGAAATTTTTGTATGAAGATGAAAGACTTGTTATTACTAGACTTTGGAAGGAACTGCCACAACCTACCCACCATGGTTGCAAAATATGTGATTTCCGCTCACATCACTGATTCCGCTCAAAATTTGATTCCGATCAGAAGTTGATTCCGATCAGAATATGATAGGAATCACTTTATGAGCGGAATCAAATTGGATACATATTGATTCCGCTCACATTGCTGATTCCTATCGGATTTGATTCCGCTCAGTTTTTGATGTGAGCGCCGGTCACTGAACATCAGGCGTTGAGCTTGTATGCCTTCGACTGAATGTGTGTTGTATGTTCAGATAATTTATTGTAAATTTAGATTTTAGATGTATTATGCTCCACATCTAAAAGATTAAGTAAATAACACTTGCCGAGTTAAGACTAGCCGCGGCCGATATTTTTTCATTTTCTTGGTTAATAGCAAACAGGGTAGTTTTTAAATTTCATAGAATTACCAGGACTGAAAGCAGAATATAGTTCCTAGAACAGTAAATTTTGTACATAGCAAAATATACTATGCATATACATATGAACTTATGAACGAAGTGTTTATTTAACTTAACACATATTAAGAGTCCTATTCCCTATTAAAATCTTTTTGAATAATCAAATGAATTTCCGATCGAATTTGATTCCGCTCATATCAATGATTCCGATCAAAAGTTGATTCCGATCCGAATATGATAGGAATCAATTTATGAGCGGAATCAAATTGGATTCCTACTGATTCCGCTCACATTGCTGACTCCTATCGGAATTGATTCCGCTCAATTTTTGATGTGAGCGCGGTGGTGATTTCTTCGATCGATGTCGCTCTTGTGCAACCATGCTACCCACGATATTTTTAGTCCACCTACTCCCAACCATTACTATCGCGACTTTGGCATCGGGGCATAGCGAAACAACTCGCTAGAGTGTTATGCCTCCTGAAACGAGTTGAATATCATCAACCAACCGATGACATGGGCTATGGTGGAGTGGGAAAGGGCTAAGGAAGGCTATGGCAGGAGGAATCAGGAATATAAAGAGGGAAGGAGGAAGAAGGAAAGTTATGTAGGTGGGAAAGTGAACAAGGCGAAGGACCGTGGGGCTAGCCGGGATTCGAACCCGAGACCTCTGGGATGGTAGCCGGACGCCTTACTCTCTAGGCGACCGAGGCCCCGTGCGTGCTCATTCCATCGAAGGTCTTTCGATAATGACACGTCAAAAAAATTAAGGTTCATCTTCTGACGTGGTTCTTCTTCCTTGGTGAGTTGTTTTTCAATATTTATTTCATCCAGCTCCAAAACTGTCTTATCTGTTGGTTTAGGTTGGCAAACACATTAAAGTTGTATAACTGGACAGGCGATGTAGCCTCTTGAAGTCTCCCAGACAAAATCTGGAGTTTCCTTATTGCCAGGTATAAGCCCTTTCATTATTATTTGGCCATAGATATCATCCCCACTGAATAACCCTCTCAAGCACCTAACAACATATCAACCGTTGCCGGAACGTAATACCAAGAACCCGTTAGTTTTAATAGTTCATTATGAACCCAATCGGAAACCCCAAGGTTAAGGATCACTCTTAATACTATAAGTATACCATCTCTTTCAGGTCACGGTGCAGTGTCCAGTAGTAAGCATAGAAGAAGACGGATAGAAGAAAATAGAAAAAGTTAGAGTGGGCGGGCCTAGGGGTGCTCGAGTAGTTGGGCGGTTATATCTGTGGAACTGTTGCTATAATTATAACGGTAAGATTTGGAAGGCTGCTACCTTCCTATGGTGGCTTAATTAATCAATGGAGGCGCAAAAAGTGCCTTCACTAATGTGTTTTATTGCACGGCTTTGTGCTTTGTCAAGCCACGCTAAGATAGTTGGAGCCTGTTTGGAGCATTCGCTAAAGTAGCCTTACCATAAATCAAAAGACTTCACTGAACGCAATTCAACAGTATCCACAGCTTTAAAAAAATAATATTTGAAAAACACTTCGAGGACATAAATGAAACTAGCATTGCAAATGTGGACACAAGGTAAAAATTTGCAAATTTTTCAATTGTTTTAAAAATTAAATAACAACAAAAACTTTCGGCATATCAATTACCAAGGTTTGTTTGTTTTCTTCAATTGAAAAAGCATTTTCTAGAAATGTGCATTACCCCTATCCGAAAAGAGTTGATAAATGGCTAATTATGAGTTCGCTCAACGAGCTTCCGCAAAAGAAGGAAGTCTCAGCGCCTGATACTATGGAATATCTCCATCAGAATTGCCTTCAAATAATGCTTTTAACCCTTTAACTTTTTCACAAAATCTCTCTATATCTAAAATTGAATTGGAACTTTTCCAAACGCTTGTGACCACTGTTAGCCAATTCCAAAGCATTTCAATACTTGAATTCGGTCCAAGACCGAATTGATAAAAATCGCTTTAAAATGAACATTTGATTGATGGCGGTTTTAGTGACTTTTGAATGTGTTCTATTTTTAAGCACTCTTATTCAATTTTAAATATATTTACCTTAAAGTGAGCACTGTTGTTTGTGAAGTGCTCCTAGTGTGTGTTTTTCGAGATTAAATCAAGAAGCGTGGAACGGTTCAGTAATTAAAGAAATGCAATTTACGAGTGAAGACTTCATATCTGCCAACGTTATCGAATATTGAGAAATAAACAACGGGTATTTTCATAAACGCAGAACTGCCGCAGTACTGCAAAATTCAGCAATTGGTAGTCTGTAGCTGAATTCTGCAGTACTGCGGCAGTTCTGCGTTTATGAAAATACCCAACATCTGATAGTGATCTCCTTGTTTGCGTAAACGGTGCGGTATATAGTATGTTCCTTTTGTCGACAGTGCATGACAGTGGTAAGAGATCCAACGCTTTGACTCTTCACCTTTTGCACTACTAGCAGCGAGCAATAATAACAAGAGTGATTAGGTAGAGCTCAAGGCCAAGTAAAAGAGTTAAACATATGAAAGAAGAGATAAACCATAATATTAAGTAAAAATTCTCAAAAAGAAAAACAAACGCGAGATGGTCATACACTAAAAGCAAAAAGCACTGGAGTATGAAAGAAACGGAAGATGTTCCTTTTTTCCCCAGTTTACATTCAAGTGGAAGTAACATTGGAACAGAGCACGTGTAGTCGGTACAAATGTTGAGAATGTATGCGTTAAAATTTCGTGTTGGTACAGCATTTCTGTTATTTCACTTACAGTTGTATTGTCAGTAAAAAAAGCGGGAGTCGTGCGATTTTTCCTTCTAATTTACTTGCTACATCAATGCAATAAAGTTCTTTCTGAGTGTAGCTGGAGGTCAATATTTCACTTTTCAACAATATTTCACTAATTGTAATATCACATTTGAGGGGCAAGAATGCAAAACGCGATAAATCCATTTTTCACATTTTGGGAGTGATGCAGATTGTATATATGGGCGATTCTCCAGAACCTTTAACCTGAGCTAATTGGAAAAATGAAATTTCAAATTGATAGCACAACCGTGCCATGATATTTTTTGTGCTTCTTATTTCATAAATAAATGTTTTCTGATGTAGAACATTAAAAAATTCAATGCGCATATTTTTTTATGACATGGTTGTATTGACATGGTTACAATTTTGACATCAAATTTGACATGGTTACAATTTTGACATTCGCTAAAATTACTTTTTTTTAAGATTCATGAAACAACTTAAGCGAAGAAAACGTTACATATGATTTAACTAGTTACAATAGGTCATAAGAAATTTTACGGGGATGAATGAGCAAATAATATGAGCAAATTAATTGCGGTTACAACTTTGACATTTAAATGTAACCTACGTTCACGTTAGCCAGTTTTGCCCAAAAATCAACCAATTTCAACTTATTGTTGTCACAAAATGTATGCACATGTTCGTTAGTGTCTGAACAATAAGTGCGTTTAAAAAAATTTATGATAAAATGAGACAATTCGGAGTACTTCGACTTACCATGCGGGTTACAACTTTGACGTCAAAACCTAGGGACAAACTTCAGAGTTGTTTTTTGGAAAATATAGCGATTTGACACTGCACCGAACACAACTGCATTTTTCCTTAAGAGTTAAACTACAACTTTTCACTATTTGTTTCAACGCTTCCTATCACAAATATAAATAGTTTTTCATTCAGATTATCGCTAAAGACAGGCCGAAAAGTGACAGGTAACGGAACATTTTTTCAAATTTTATTGCAATATATCGTTTTAAACGACTTCGTACTTATATCTTATTGTTCATTAATAGTTTCTTAACATTATTGATAGCTTCTTTTATTTTTAATCTTCTTATAAAAATTATTATTCATAAAAATTTCGAAGCGACAAGCAGGTTAAAGGTTCTGGAGAATTGCCCATATTTGCAGATGGAGATTGTATATATTTGGGGTGAGATAAATCGAATGACGATGTCAATATCGAGCTAAACCCGTTAAAACTTTGTGAAATTCTCGTTTAAAAACAAACACAGCTTCTACATCATAGGTTTACAAAAATATTTCTATTTGAAACGGACCTGAAGTTATAACATTTTTGTGATTTACTCAAAACTATTTTAAATGAATTTATCGCGTTTTGCATGCTTGCTCCTCATTTCAAAAACACAATATCGCACTACGCAGAGCCGGCCTCTGTCGGACACGTCGCGGTCGGCTCCTAAAGCCAAAACTCGTTTAAAAAATTTAAATTAATCGTATTTTACAAACAAAAATGAAAATATTTACAGAAAACCCGATTTCGATGCCATTGAATTGAGAACTGTCAAAATATTTCCAGTTCACATTCCAGTCACTTCCCCTTCATTTTTTATCCTTCTTTCACACACGTTGCGTGTTGTGTGAAAGTAATTCCGCCCCCTTTTATCATAGATATTACATCTTGGATATTCTCACTTTTTCACTCGCGTTGAAATTTTTATCAGCTGTTTTCAAGGGCAATGAAACTTTTTTAAAAATTTGTTCTAGCTCATCACTCTTACTATTATTGCTCGCTGCTACTAGTCTGGAGCATGAAGCAATTCTAGTAGTAATGTTTGAAAAATAGAAGAGAATGGGATAGGTCAGAGAAGGTCTGGGGTTATTGGAACAGATGGCCATGAACCACCCTACGTTTAAACTCTTGGATGTTTTACGAGTTTGGAAAAACTGTTAGTTAAAATATCGCAATCGCGTTTCCCGATCCCCGGCATGGTTATCAAATGATAGGGTATTACCAGTAGAATACAATTAGCTGCGAGGCGTCATTCCAAATTCAGAATGGCGGCAAACACAATGTGGCGAGTTACCTTTCTTTTTACAAGCCCCTCGGTATAGGTATCAAATGAGAGTGTGTGACAAGTAGCATTCTATTATTACGTCGCGTCATGGGCGTAGCAACTGGGTGGGCCAGGTGGGCCAGGCCCACCCCAGAATCCTTCTGGCCCACCCCACAGTAAAAGTGATTAACTTATTAAAAACAAGATAAATCCGCTCTAAAACCCGTGATGTTACATAATGCTTAAAACAATTTTACAAAAAATAGTTTTTAAATCATCCCTCGGTCGTGGTCCACCGTTAAACTACGATTTATTGGTTCGTGGCGCATGACACAGCGTAGTGGCCCTAATGGCCATGGAGATAAAGCTGGAAAAACATAATTGCATTGCGTTTTATTGCTTGGGTGGGTATCAAGTGCATTTCATACAATGCAGTGCCGTTTTTATAAGACAGCAGTCTTTGAAATACTACTTTCTTCAGTACAGCGTTGCCTACTCTTGCCTCCAGAGACCACTAGATTCGACTTTCAAAACCACCAGTAAACCACTAAAATGTTTTCCTCTCGTCAGTAACTAGATATTCCACTAACCCCCTATTCTAAAATTGAGACCAGTCATAAGTCACAAGCTTTGGCGACTCGCGCTTGCTTTTTATAAACTTCTTATTTTGGTTTCTATGTAGATGTTGACAGTAGTTACGTATAAACAACTTCAAAATAAATACGTTTAGCATACAGGGGTATATCTAACTTAATGTTTGATAGACGCTGTTCCTAACTAATTCAAAAAACAAAATGATAATCACTGCACTAATAATTTGCTATAAACAAATAGATTTTAATAATAGAATCAGCATTATTGCTTTGACAAATTACCATTATAACCTGGCTTCATTGACCGAACGAGTAAATTAGTGAACTGAACTTGAAAATAGCCTCAATTCGCATACAATTTCCATATTTTCAACTGAGGATAATGGTGGATCCACACTACGCGAACTCAGCTCTTACCCGCTTTTGCCTATTTTTCATAAAGAGTTTTGTGATTGTTTTACTATCTTTTTAATGTCAAGGGTAGTGGGGTAAAACTGCGCGGACAATAGTCTGGAATTAAAAAGGTGCATTGTACGTTCACACAATACGGGCTTTACAAAAGCGCGTACGGCCTTTCAAATGAAAATTGGTTTTTTGTGAATACAGATTAATTAATATTCATTTTTAAAAAGCTCATAAATTATTTGTTTTCAGATTAGCTCTTACTTTAGGATCCAACATAAATCTAATAATTCTAGATATTACTCTCAACTCCCGATTCAGAAAATTATCCCCCTGTTCTAAAATTGTGACCAGTCATAAGTCACAAGGTTTGGGAGCTCACGCTTACATCTTATGAAATTCTTTCTTTTGGTTTTTATGTCAATGCTAAGAGAAGTTACGTTTATTTCATTCCTACTTCGATTCTAAGTTACTTTTGATTTAGTAAAGATTTTCTATTATGATTGTGTTGTTACTTATAGCTGCTTTTAGAATACGGGGGTAAAAGTATACGCGTGCTCTTTTCAAACGCCTTACGGCCAAAAGCACGTGGAATCTAAGTTTATGTAGTGAGGACGGTCCTTAAAACAAACCTCAGTTCGCCCAACTGGACTCGAACTAAAGTTAAACGTTAAAGCGAGTCACTCTTGATGTGTCTTTAAGCTGCAGAACTTCATACGAAAAATTGGTGGTATTTTTGGTTTCATTACACTTTGGCAAAAAACTTTTGTTTTTTATTTAAGTGAATCATTAGGTCAGTGGTAATTGATGTCTTATTATGGTTTAGTGAATGGCCAATACTAATTTTGTATACTTGTACACTTTCCTATTACCACCAAAAATAACCTACTAACCACTAGATTTTTTCCTCACTAAAGGCAACTATAAACTACCAGTTCTAGTAGCAAAACCACTAAGTTGGCAATGCTGCTTCGGAAATAACTTGCACGCTCGTAACGCAATGCAAAACTTATTACCAGCTTTAGACAAAGAGTATAATCTCTTACGGAAGAAAAGGCAAAAAGTCAGGAGCTAAGTTCATTTGGTATATACGTAACATATAACGCGGAATACAACTAAAAATAAATAGTTTAGTCGTTGAGTTTTAAATTCAAATCCAACTCAACTCGGCTCCAATAGAAACTCAGTATATATGATATGTACAACCTTAAATGCGCAGGACAAATGTTTTTGGCGCGCTTCTATCTCCACGGTAACCGCATGTGTATACATATATTAAACTAGGTAGCCAAAGAGCCGGCACACGTGAGTCTGGATCTATGATTTGTCGCTAATTTGTTGCTAATTGTGACGTCAAAAATAATTTTGTCGCTCATCTCATTGTTTAAATAATGATGAAAACCGCCAGCATGATGTCAAGTGATCTTTCGAACTGAACACGATAAAAAACAGCATTGAGGATAACGTTATGCCGATTTTGTCTCCGGTTTTTGGAGGAGCCGGATCACGATTATTATCGATCGGCCTATCAAGGTGGCTAGGTAACGTGCATACCTCCCATTTAAAAGTTCTAAATACCTAGGCAGTTTATTCTTAAAAATTGAAAAAAAAAAAAATTAGTTTTGTTATTTATCATCTGTCAGTCGGTAATTAATGGTGGTTTAAAATCTGGCCCACCCCAGCAAAAATTCATTGCTACGCCCATGCGTCGCGTCATTTCAAAATGGCGGCCAATACAAAATGGCCTTTTTTTCCTATAAAACGCCTTCGTTGTGTTTATCAAATGAAATTGTTGGACGACTATAGTACAGTAACCTGTGTGGCGTGATTTTAAATCAAATATGGCGGTCACCACAAAATGGTGGAATATATATAATAGACTAAAAATAAAAAATAAAAATATAGTTTAAAAACACTAAAAAATACGATTTTATTTTAAAATGAAGTAAAAAATAAAAAATACTTTTGCCTGTAGAGGTTTTATTGCTCCAGCCAGTATATGGAAAAAACATACATTTCGAAATGTAAAAAAGCGTGGGGCGAAAAGTTCCAGTGTTAATACAATAAGATAGGTAAAGATAGGTATTCGCTTTTTTTCTGGGGCATCGTGTGCAATTTTGTGCTGCACAAAAGGTGCTAAATTTCCGGAAAAACAATTTAGAAGAGAGGTGGGCGCCATGAGCGAAGTCCTGGACAGAGCATCTGATCTCTCGCCATAGCAAAATCTATGCAGACGATTCTTTATGTGTTTGGCTAGGTGTCTGCTGTGCAGGTAGTAAACAATTTTTCATCGTCGAATTTTAAAAAAGTTGTAACATACTCTAAATTTTTTGAAGTACCCAAAATCAATTTTTGCAGATTTGCTCTTTTTCATTATACTTTTTTCTCCCGCGGACTGTACACTCATAATCTATTTTTAAATTAAAGTCGTTGCAGCGCATGCGAGTTTTTGCTAGTATATAAATAAAAGATAGTTTCTGCATGTATGTATGTATGAGTGCGCTATAGCGGTCGCACCAGTCACCACAGAGCTGAGAAATTTTGCATAAAGGTCCGTGGGGTCTTCCATGACACGATTTACGAATTTCACATGGCCGCTGAAAAATTACCGAATGGCCAAAATGGCCATCCAAATATGAATTTGCAAATTGTGTTCCTATTTCAATGAAAGTTGGTATCTAGGGGTTTCAAAGGTCGCTAATAACGAATTTGTGGTCAAAACTTATGAACTCAAAGTGGCACGCCAATATGGCCGAGGAATTTGCCAATTGTGTAATTGTGTGAAAATTGAAAATGGTATCTGGGGTAGCAAATAACGAATTTATAATCAGAACTTATAAATTCAAAATGGCCGCGTCATTATTGTGGACGAATTTTTGAAGTTTTATTCCGATTCCAATGAAAGTGAAATGAAAGTGGTTTTTAAGATTGCAGATAACGAATGTATGATCAAAGCTTATAAATGCATAATGGCCGCACCAATATGGCCGCTGAGTTTTCCTATTGTGTTTCGATTACAATGAAAATCGAAATCTGGGGGGTTTTAAGGTTGCAAATAACAAATGATCAAAACTTATAAACTAAAAATGGCGGACGAATTTTTCCAATTGTATTCCGATTCCAATGAAAGTGAATATCTAGGGGTTTTTAAAGTTGCAAATTATAAATTTATAATCAAAACTTATAAATTCAAAATGGCAGAACCAATATGGCCGATGAATTTGCCAATTATATTACAATTCCACGATAAAGCGGTATCTGGGAGTTTTTAACTTATACATTTTAAATTTCAGGGCCTATGTAGTGGAAGAATTTTGCATGAGTGTAATTTTCGGTTAGTTCAATAAAAAACGCTGTTGGCATTGTAAAGTTAATTTCGTTTTGGTTTTTCACAAAAATAACTCTGGTGGCCGAATTCTACCCGACCCTCGACATGGAAATCAAATGAAAGGGTATGACAAATAGAATACAATTAGCTGTGTGGCATCCTTCCAAATTCAAAATGGCGGCCAACACAAAATGGGGGATAACCTTTTTCTTCACAACTCCCTCGGTATGGATATCAAATGAAAGTGTATGACGAGTATAGTACAGTAAGCTGTGTAACGTTATTTGCAATCTAATATGGCGTTCACCACAAAATGGCAGAAGACATACATATAATAGGCTAAAAAGTAGAAAATAACATGTTTAGTTTTAATAACCTAAAAAATACGCTTTTTTTAAATGAACTTACTTAAAAGTAAACTAGTTGGGATGTGAGTTTGATTCCTTCGGTTAGCTTAGCTTAGCACTATTGGGAAATTGACTAGTATCAGAACTGGTGACAAAGTAATCCTGAGAGAAGCTAGCTCAAATAATAGTGGCTAATCTAAAAACAAAATTCTACAAAATTTGTTTTTCCCGAAAGTTAGCAAACAATCATTTCCTTTCTGCTTTGTTCGCTACACTAAAGCGGGTGTTCGAATTCGTATGGAGCGCGTGAAGCGCCGCTGATAAACTGGCAAGAGAATGACTTCATTTGGTAACTCTAAGGCTTTTCGGAGATAATACTTGTCAGATTGACCAAAAAGGACGAAGTTTTCGGTAACTACTGCAAATCCCGGGATGAAGATGTATCGCGCGTAGAAAACAATTCCCCGCAAAAAGTGCTGATCCAAGGTTTGAAAAATTCGTGATGTTTGTAAAGGGTAACGAAATTTGTGCACGATTTTTAAAGGTTGTCGGATTGTGACAAGTGATGTTTTGTTGGAAAGCTATCGCTGTACAGAATCCAAAAAAGATCACTTCGCTTAGAACGGGTCTCATTCCATCGAGTTTATTAGATATAAGGAATATAAAGTCTTTCTGGCGCTGACAAAAAATCGAAGACCGAATGTTATGAATTTTTTCAGGACATTTTTTCGTTAATATTTTTCTTTCGGCACCTCAAAGAAGACGATATAGTTATTGGTTCGCGCGGGGTATCGTGCAGGTACAAAAATCACTTAAGTCGTTTAAACCAAAAAACGGCTCGATCAAATTTTCTTTTCAGCTCACATTTCCGTTAATACGCTTCGAACGACAACTCAACGAAGTCGTTATCTTTTTGGGTTCGCTCGATATCGTGCAGGAAAAAATGACCACATGTAACGGTCAGTTTTGCTCAAAAATCTCTAAATAGTTACTTGACAAAAAATCACTGTCGAGAAGGAAATTCAGAAGTTGTTCAAAACCAAAAAGTAGGCGGAAAAAAAATAAAACAAGGAAAATAGGAAGGAAAAAATTGGGAAGTCAGTTAGGAAGTCAGTCCGGAAGGAAAAAAAAGTATGTAATTTTTCCACAAAGGATTTGAAAAAGTTGGAAAAAAACAATTCTTAAGAAAGGCAGTTTTGTAATTTTGGATAAGGGATTCGTTGGTTGGTATACTCCGGGTAAAAGGAAGTTTTTTTGACGGCGATTCCTTATTATGCACATTAATTTTGGATCCGGTGCTGAGCATATGTAATTGCGGCTTATGAAGTTGAAGAGAGTTTCCACGAAGCTGAAATTTTGCATGGGCGTGTTCCAGCTAGGATATCCAGAGTCCCAGAGTGTACCGTTGCAGACCTAAACTAGTTTATGGAAGTGGACTGTCGTCCTGGTGCAAGGCGAATAACACATGAGGATATAGATAATATAGATCTTAGTAGCTGCAGATTATTGGGTAGTAGGAGGAGATCTGGATTAATTCTTTCTTGTCCCTTGGGCCAATGCCCCGAAATACCGTTCATAGACGGGGAACAATTCTGAAGAAATTTTTTTGAGACATATTAGGTGCTGGAGAAGAGCAACGGTGGCTCATTTTGGTTGTTAGTGGTATCAGAGGCGTTCCAGAGGTGAAAAATGCAGTCCTTGACCGACAGCAGCTAATTACTAAAACAACGGTCGCAGCCATTTTTCAGCAAGGGTTTTCGGATGGTATTACTAGTAAGAGGTTTTTGATTATATTTTTCGTGAGTACGAACCTTATGAAATTAGTAATTATACATTAAATATAAATAATACAAAACAAAACGCAACAAAAGAAAAACAAAAATACACAAAATAAAATAAAATATTCGTACATTCTTTAATTTAGCACTATACAATAATTTTTAGCGCAGTTCATATTAATTTTTTTAAATCTTAATCCCATTATTTTGTAAGTTTGTTTGCTCATTTGGTGAAAATAGTTTTTCTTGTTGTTTCCTGGACACTTGTTTCCCGTATCTTGAACACGATATTTGTGATATCATTTGTAAGAAACTAATCGTATTGGTACCAAAGCGACGCGTTTCCATATCTTGTATCGACCGGATTTATCTGGGCAGTTACTATTGTAAAATACAAATTTTTTTTGAAATTGAATACGTGGATGTAGTTGTATCTGACAATGATTCGAGTTCATTGCCATTATTATCATTGAATATTGATTTTTAACTCCTGGTGTTCTTGTATTGATGTATGTACCTGAAATAAACAAAGAAATGTAATGGTTGTAATGATGAACGTAATGTGCTAGATTTCTTTTTTTGGAATGGTTGGGGCGGATGGCGTTTCTTTTCAGGAGTCTTAGGTAGTGCCTTTCCTGGTCAGCTGGTGGTTATCCATACCACGAGTTGGCACGGGACCGCACTACAGTGACACGGTTCAGGCGATGCCCGAAGGATGGAATCGGAAGATGAGTGTTATAGTCAAAGGTAAGTGGTGAACCTCATACGTATAGGCCCGGCCACACACCCCACGACCCCTCCGGCGAGCTAGATAACTCCGTGTGGCCGGCGTAGGAGTTCCGGAATTGTGTTTCCTTTCTTATGTATGGTATTGGCTCCTTGGTCATGCTTTTCCGGGCTTATGGCTAAGGGGGTAATACTCGCATAAGTGGCGCCCAATATTTTATCGCGCCATTATGCTGGTACACACATAAGGACGCACACACATATGCTTCATACTTCTTCTCAAATTTTTGCTTAAAATGCTCTTGGGCCCTTTAAAAATGAAAATACGTTGAAAATTTCGATTTCGATTTTCGGACCGATTACAATAACTTCCCTATACTGGGAAGTTAAAAATAATTTTGAATGTAAAGTTTTTATTGCTCCAGCCAACTTCCCTCATGAAATGTAAAAAGCGTGGGGCGGTAACGAAAATTTAGAGAGGCTAAGAGGATTTTTTACATATCGAAAGGTAGGTAGTTCCTATAAGCAGGCTGGAGCAATGAAAACTTTATATTCAAAAATATTTTTTTACAATCACAATCACTGAAAGTTGTTGAACTTGATCTGTTTAAGCCATATTTCTCCCACCGGCTGCTGTTTCTGGGTTGTTGAAGAGTTGGTAAAACCGAAAACCTCCACATCTTAGCTCCAAAAGCAGAAACATTAAATATAGTGTATTCTGAAGCTCTTTGAAAAAAATACCGCAATATCTGTTGTATGTCTGAACAATTTTTACTCCTTCTGTTCATCTCAAGCCGAAATGAAAAAAAAACAGAAAGGAACTGTTTTTTTAGCTGCACCAAATTCTGGGTGTTTAGGCTGCACGGTAGGTGCCAAATTGGCAAGATAGATTACTTTTTTGGCGGATTTTGGGGGAAAAACTATTTGGAGAAGGGGACGCCATAAGCAAAGCTCTGCACAGCGCGACTAATCCACTGGCATAGCAAAATCTATGCCGACGATTCTGAATGTGTTTGGCTAGGTGTCTGTACTGCACGTAGCACACAGTTTTTTATCATCGAATCTTTAAAAGTTGTAAATACTCTAAAAAAAACCTTTTTTTATTATACCTTTTTCCTACCGCGGACTGCACCCACATAATCATTTTTTATTGAAAGGCGAAACTATAATTTTTAATGTTTGACAAATATCAAGCGTCTCACCAAAAATAGCTGCTAAGTTGGAAGATCTACATAAATATTTTGGTTATTCTAAAGTGGTTCCTTCATTTATGTGGCCCATATCTCTTTAAAATACCCATGAAAGACTAGAGCTCAGAAGTACCTACGCCCTTTGGTAGACAAGCAAGTAATAGTCGAAAATATGGAAGACATCGGAGTAAAAGAACTATAACTCCGAACGCCAACTCGTGGTTTAGCTTCACCAACTTTCATCCAATATTACCTCTGCAGAACGCTTACCGCTGTGATCTTACAGCAAATGGCTTTCTTGATTACTATGCTTGCAAGTAGACGGACGAAGGACCATGACGCAGTTAGGAATTACACCAACAACCTTGGTAGTGGAGTAGTGTAACCTCTAGACGGTCGGCCGATCTACAATTCAATTAATGGTATAAAAAATTAATAAATTATTATTAATGCTTTATCTTTGGTACAAATGTTATAAAATATCTTAATTTCATCTGTTTTTCAGAACATTCTGTTATTAATCGGTAATTGCTAGTGTCTGCACGTAACATGAAAGAATGCAACAAAACAACCCGAGCAAAGTAAATAGGAGGGATTCAGCGATTATTTCATAAATTCCAACGAATTTTACACTTTGTACGTAATTTTTATTAAAGATGCAAAAACTTAATAAAAATTTAATTCAATCCAGGCGAAAAGCGCACGGGAATGCACTCACTGCCAGAAAGCAGGACGGAAATTTATGCAAATTCTTTCATCAAAGTCCATCTGAATACAGGATAAAAGCCTACGGCTGGTGCCTACGTGAGTAATAATATAACACTTGCCCGGCTTTGTGCTGATGCTGGGAATACACAACCATTCCAGAATGTTAATTTTGACTTTAATTGGTAAATTGAAAATAATAACGAGGGAGTACCGAAGCGCAAAAAATTACAAATTCCACTCCTGATAGGAAATTTCTATGAAAAGGATACAGGCCGGGTCAGGATTGTCGATCGGGGATGAATGGCCCACGAGGCTGGCTGAGCTTCGGTTTCGGCTGATGATTAATGAATTCCAGGGTAAATTTCATCAATAGATTTGATTAATTGATTTCGGTTCGAGTATCAAAATTGGCCAATTCCATTTACATTTCACGAATTCAAGATTCCACTTAAGTGACTATTGGGCGCCTGATTCGCAGCTCGGAATCAACGTGATTTAAAAGCGTCAGTGGGAGATTTTAACAACGGCTAGAGAAAGGGTTAAAAGCACCTGCCATTCATGGTGTGAATTTACCGTGACAAGTTGGATAAATTTTCAAAATAGCTTTCTACCACTTAAAATGGGGTAAACTTTTAGACCGCTGCGAAGATTTCGCAAATACAATTTAACTTTTGGTTGAAACAAAAAATTTTTTTGACAAATTTGAAAACAAAAATGAAAAGGCTTTTAAAATTCCGTGGTAAATTAAATGGCAGGGAAATGTCTTTTTTATTTGCACAGAGTTTAAAAAAAAATGAATAGAAGAAATTTGTAATTTACCAAATTAAATCTGCGATATCCCGATAATATCTGGTAGCAATGGTGTTATACACATTAAATATCCAGTTCGTCATATTCATTATTTCTATACTTTTAATAATAAAGTAGATTATATAGTGAATATATGTCTTTTTGGTTAAAATGCACCGGATTCGACGACATTCTTGAATCGGCCGGCCCAGCTATGGGACATTTGTAGAACAGAGGACTTCAGTTGCAGACTGTGCGATAACCAGGAGCAAACAAACTCTTGTAATTCGTTGCGACTTTGCTTGACCAAACACGTCTAAATAACAAATCTGTAAGCAGACTATTCAAGCGATCAAGGAATCAACACTGAAGCGATGGAGCCGCTATTAGTACAATAGATCTACTTCGGGGTCGGTATGCCTAACTGGAAGTAAAATAAGGAAGGAAAGGAGCCTAAACGGAAACAGGACGGACCCATTCTTGAGCAAGATCTAGGAGCATTAACCTAGAAAACAGAAAACAGACAAAATAGGCATTATCTCTGCACTAAGGTATGTCAACTAAATCGTATACTTTAATTAATGTAGTTCTCTTGCATCTAGAGCAATCTTACCAAAATATGTAACTATATAATAAATTTAAAAAATAAATAGTTTAAAAAAACTAAAAAATACGATTTTTTTTAATATGAACCAGAAAGTAAAAAATAATTTTGAATTTAAAGTTTTTATTGCTGCAGCCACTTACTTAAATGTAAAAAAGCGCGGCGAACATGGCGTGTTCCTTGCAGTCCATTAAATCTACAATAGGTGTTCAACTAATGGTGTACTTACGTTACCGCCCCCGTAGGTTACAGCTACTTACAACAATAGCGGCCGTGTTCTGATAAGGATGCACAATAGGAAAACTCCATAGTGGAATGCCGCCAAGAAGAGACGCAACTGGGAGAGTTATAAAACCTCCCTGGCCCCCTACAATAAGACGAGCAAAATAAAATACCTCAAGGAATTTCAGCAAAGGCCCATCAACAGAAATCGAAGAAAAACTACAATCAGCAAAATTCCACAAAGCTAGTAAAAGGCGCGTCGAGAGATCTCGGGTTAAATTAGAGAACAAAGGTTCTCTTTTAACTTTCTAGAGTAACCAAAACTGCCCCTGGACAGGAAGCAAACTCCGTATTTAGCCACGAAGCTCTTAAAAGAGTGATAAAATCTTTCAAAAGATAGGAGCAGATTTCCCATTCTGATGCAGGGAAACTACGACCTAATTACCCCCTTACTATTGTGAAAATATTTAGCACAATAACATTACATAGGGCAGGTCGTTCGGACCTTGGCTAAATCTGTCGACAACTCTCTCAACTTTTCGCTTGAAGTCTATAGAGACAATAGGCCCCCATCCACGGTCAAACAAATCGTCAAACCAATTTTCGACAAACAGCGCACACATTTATGCTTTGACATTTTTGGCCATCAACGAGGAAAACTTTCTTCAAACATCCCGAGCGACATTTCATATAATCTACTGTAAACAAAGCGAACTTTACATGACACACAGGCAAAACTCACACACACATTTAAGCTGTTTGAAGGAACCCACAAGGAAAAGGAAACATACAATCATGAATGCTGGAAACCTTCCGAGGAAGCATTCTCGAGTTTGGAAGCATTCTCTTCCGTGCTCTAGTTCATATTCTTTTTATTCATCCATGTCATTGGATGGAAGACTAAGAATGAAGCTTTTGCGGAAATAAAATTCAAAAAATTCTCTATACCTTCTCTGGGCAACGAACAGGAAGGCTTCCTTATTCCTACCAATAGGAAGCATTCTCAATTTTCCTTGTGGGAAATATTAAACCAGACGAATATTTTCTTCAAACAGCGGCCAACTTCGAAAACTTGTATTTTATACACGCACACTTGCAATTTTTTCGATGTTGGCCAGGAATTTGACGATTTGTTTGACCGTGGATGGGGGCCTAATTAGTGACAGGGTTATAAGGGAAATTCAACCTCAACGCCAACCGCTAAGCTCCTCCCGAGTTAAAATAAAAAATGGGCTTATGGCGGGAGAATCACGGCTTGGCATTTTAAGGGAGATATGACGGCCGAAGAACTAACGAACATTTTTAATGGAGGCACATACGGCCTCGCGACGGCCAAACTTGACCAAAAGATTTAAATGGACAAGAACTAAGCGGTGCACGCAGGCATTACACGGTCAAATTTGAGCCAAAAAAGAATTGTTGAATTTGTTTTATGGGGATCTGACCATTTTCGTTATGTACAATGCCCCTTTCGAATTAACCTACAAGATTACCGATGCCATTCGTCGGTTTGTTGTACGTAATTGATTTATTATAGGAGAACCCAATTGCATTTTGGTGTGTGAAAATATTTCTATATAAGTAAATGTCGGTATGGGTCTGTGTGGTGTACGGCCGTAATGTCCTGCAACCGACCATCTGATGCCCTTCAAATGAAGACTATTTTTCAATCACGTTTGGTGTTCGCCCGTTGTAAGGCCATATTTGTTTTTTATAGTCCAGTAAAAAAAGGCCAAAAAAATGAAAAGATAGGTATTGTCTGGTAACAGCAAGATTATGATTTTATCCTGTTTGGGGTATCACCAGGAGTATATTCATAAGTTTTGAACCTCGTGAGCCTTGTGCTACTTTTGTTATAAACAATTAAAAAAATTTTACCGCGTTTTTCGACCTTAAAATATGAATAACTCCGGTTCTATAAGTCGGATCGGGGCAAACTAAAAACTAGTCTCTTCGTAATAAAATTTCTAATAAATTGACTTTGGGTTCAAGTCTCTGAAGTACGTACATAACCTACAAAACTGAAAAAACGAGAAAAAAACAGAATTTTTTTCATTTTAGAACCCAAGACGGTCAACTAGACCAATTTGCATCAAACTTTCAGAAAATATACCTTTTAATGTTATAAAAAGATCCTGAAAAATTGGTGTCAAAATACTGAACCCATTGGCCAAAATTGCATTTGTTATCTAAAATTTGAGATGCCCGCCATTTTATGCCATTGAGTCCAAAATGAAAAATTCTTTTTTCAAAGTGTAGATATCGATGCCAGCTTTCGAATGCAATTCAAAGGAAATTTTTTTAATGCTATTTTGGTTGCTTTTTTTACATTTGTTTATAAATTAAATAACAACAATTGCATTTTTTCGGCCATTTTTAAAATTTAACTTAAAACTTTTTATCAGATCTGGTAGAGGATTTTGAGACCGTTAATTTAAAAAAAATAAAGTTCATTTTTGTGAACGGAAACTCGAGATATTGAGCTTGTTGCATTTTGTCCAATTGTTAATTAACAAATGCATATTTAGCGCTAAAATTTGTACTGTATCATCTTGAAACCTATTCATTTCATGTGATAAATTCAAAAAAAAGTTAAGGTTTATAGAAATTTATTTACAAGCATTAAAATGTAAGTATTGTTAATTGAACAAAGTGATTTTTTTTTTATTTTTCAATAAAGCTTAGTTACAAAATGCAATAACTTCCTTGTTTTTTACAAGCTTTTTGTATTAATTTCGTTCTCTGATTTTCGATCACTTCCCGATATCCGTTGATGCTCAAATTTAGCACACACCTTTGGTTCTGCAAAAGACAAAACAATATAGTTTATTCAATTTTATTTTACATCCAATATGGCGGCCACCATAAAATGGCGGATTACCTTTTTCTCTACAACCCGTCGACATGGGTATCAAATGAAAGGGTTTGACGAGTAGAATACAGTAAGCTGTGTGAAGTCATTTTAAATCCAATATGGCGACCAACATCAAATGGGGAATTACCTTGTTCTTTACAACCCAACCCCACCTCCTGCCGTATTTTTTTTAAAATGTGATTTTTTCCCTCGCAATACTTAGGTTTCTGTGAAAATGAGTGTTTTCTATTTCCAAATGCATATATACACTTCATGTACCAACGATTGCTAAGGTATAAACCTATAAGTTATTTAAGCCTCTCGACTCAATTGCTCCTGCAGCCAATGCAATGTATGTATTAGATGGCGGATTCCTGCTACATCGAGTTGTTTGGGATGACCCTAAAAAACTAAGCTTTACTTATGGCGAAGTTATTAATAAGTATATTGATTATGTGAATAACCATTATAAAAAATGTACAATTGTATTTGATGGTTATTCAAATGAATATAAAAGCACCAAAAATACGGAAAGACTGCGGAGGCTAGGGAAAAATTGTTGCCCAGATATAGTTTTTTCTGAATCCACTTGTGTCACTATAGCTCAGAAACAATTCTTAAGTAATAGCAGCAACAAGAAACTATTTATTAAATTCTTAGTAACAGAACTTGAAAGAGCGAAAATTGAAACTAAAGTAGCAAAAGAAGATGCTGATGCAGATATTGTGAATATGGCAATATTAAAAAAACAAGAATATGAAAATGTAATAATTGTAGGTGAAGATATTGATTTATTGGTTTTATTAACACACTTTGGATCGGTACTAAATGAGGATATTTATTTTTTAAACCTAAAATGGGTCGAGTTAAAGATAAATTTTTCACTCAAAGAAGTTTTATATATCCTGAATTGATGAAAAATATCCTGTTTTTACACGCTTTTTCAGGATGCGATACGACGAATGCTTTGTGGGACAAGGGTAAAAAAAAATTGCAGATATTTTAATAAAATATCCTGAACTCCAAAAAGAAGCAGACTGTTTTTATGATCGGTCAACAAATAAATTTAGACTTTTCTCCGCAGGTCAAAATATCATGAAAGTTTTGTATGGGTGGAACCCAATAAAACCTATGGATTTAGGTGATTTAAGATTTCATTGTTTCCAAAAACTTACATTGAAAACCAGATGTAATTTGAAAACCCTTCCTCCTACCGAAGAGGCTACAAATGAACATTTATTGAGAGTATATCTTCAAATACAGAAATGGCTGGGAAATGAAGAAATGGATCCACGATTGTTTGGATGGGAGGATACAATTAATGGTTTAATGCCTATTGCAATGGGAAAACAGCCAATACCACAAGAAATTCTTGAAACTCTCGCTTGTCAATGTAAAGCCGGCTGTAAAGACTTGAGATGTCGATGCAGGAAGTTCGGACTACAATGTACCAGTTTGTGTGAATATTGTGAAGGCATTAATTCCAGGAATTGTACAGAATGTACTGTCACGGAAGAAGAAAATCGTGAAGTTGAATAAGCCGATATAGATGAATCAGACACAGATTCAAATTGTACCAATATAACAGAATCGGAGCCCGAAGGGGAGTGCGAAAGATTGCAAAATAATGTACCTGATCTTCCTGTTGAAATTCGTGATAAAGAAGAAAATGGTGATATATTTTTATTTGAAACAGATTCAGAGAGTGAAACTGAATTGTACACGTCACCAAACAAGAAATTTAAAATACATTAATTACGATTTGTTTATTTTTAAATATAATAAAATGCTTTGACCATATTTGATTTAAAATGACTTCACACAGCTTACTGTATTCTACTCGTCAAACCCTTTCATTTGATACCCATGTCGACGGGTTGTAGAGAAAAAGGTAATCCGCCATTTTATGGTGGCCGCCATATTGGATGTAAAATAAAATTGAATAAACTATATTGTTTTGTCTTTTGCAGAACCAAAGGTGTGTGCTAAATTTGAGCATCAACGGATATCGGGAAGTGATCGAAAATCAGAGAACGAAATTAATACAAAAAGCTTGTAAAAAACAAGGAAGTTATTGCATTTTGTAACTAAGCTTTATTGAAAAATAAAAAAAAATCACTTTGTTCAATTAACAATACTTACATTTTAATGCTTGTAAATAAATTTCTATAAACCTTAACTTTTTTTTGAATTTATCACATGAAATGAATAGGTTTCAAGATGATACAGTACAAATTTTAGCGCTAAATATGCATTTGTTAATTAACAATTGGACAAAATGCAACAAGCTCAATATCTCGAGTTTCCGTTCACAAAAATGAACTTTATTTTTTTTAAATTAACGGTCTCAAAATCCTCTACCAGATCTGATAAAAAGTTTTAAGTTAAATTTTAAAAATGGCCGAAAAAATGCAATTGTTGTTATTTAATTTATAAACAAATGTAAAAAAAGCAACCAAAATAGCATTAAAAAAATTTCCTTTAAATTGCATTCGAAAGCTGGCATCGATATCTACACTTTGAAAAAAGAATTTTTCATTTTGGACTCAATGGCATAAAATGGCGGGCATCTCAAATTTTAGATAACAAATGCAATTTTGGCCAATGGGTTCAGTATTTTGACACCAATTTTTCAGGATCTTTTTATAACATTAAAAGGTATATTTTCTGAAAGTTTGATGCAAATTGGTCTAGTTGACCGTCTTGGGTTCTAAAATGAAAAAAATTCTGTTTTTTTCTCGTTTTTTCAGTTTTGTAGGTTATGTACGTACTTCAGAGACTTGAACCCAAAGTCAATTTATTAGAAATTTTATTACGAAGAGACTAGTTTTTAGTTTGCCCCGATCCGACTTATAGAACCGGAGTTATTCATATTTTAAGGTCGAAAAACGCGGTAAATTTTTTTTAATTGTTTATAACAAAAGTAGCACAAGGCTCACGAGGTTCAAAACTTATGAATATACTCCTGGTGATACCCCAAACAGGATAAAATCATAATATTGCTGTTACCAGACTGTGCAAATTAAAATAATTTTTTTACTGCACTATTATACGGGTTAATGATATTAAGAATAAAACATGGTAACTTGATTTCATAAAGGGCATCATCCATTTTTGTCCAAATGTGAAAAAAATAATAATCATCGTTATAACCTGTTAGAACTTCCCCGTCTAAGCTATGTCTATGGCATTAAAGCTTTAGGGCCATTATCATTGGTTTTATTTGGCTTCGAAAAATATGTCTTTTCGTACAATTTCGATGAAATCACTCAAGCCCGGCCCCGCCAACTCTAGTGTAAAGTAAGTTCATTGAAAATAGAGAACATGCCCAGAAGATAATCCGCCATTTTGTTTCGACCGCCATTTTGTATTTTGAATGACGCCACATAACTAATTATATTGTACTTGTCATACACTTTCATTTGATACCCTTGTACCTCGGAACAGCCATCTTGATTTTTTACAAAACGGTCCGATTGCACTGTCACGCGAACTATACAGTTCAGTTCAGTGGCAGAACAGCCCAAATCGAGTCTTGGCCTGCTTCAGTTTTCTCCTCCAACCTTCTCGCTCACTGGCTAGAGTCCTCACATTTCAAGCCTGTAACAGCATAATGACGCGACTATATATTGGGCGCCACTTATGCGAGGTATTGCCCCCCTAGCCAGAAGCCCGGAAAAGCATGACCAAGGAGTCAATACCATACATAAGAAAAATTCCGGAACTCCTATCCTCCCCAACCGCCGATACTAATGTCAGGGGGATGTGCTGCCGGCCACACGGAGTTCACTAGCTCACCGGGGGGGTTGTAGGGTGTGTGGCCGGGCCTATACGCAGTATGGTTCACCACTTACCTGTGACTGTGCAATTTCAGATTCCGCCTCCATCTTCTCCAGGCATCGCCTGAGCCGCGTCACTGTAGTTCGGTCCCTTGCCAGCTCATAGTATGGATAACCACCAGCTGGCAAGGAAAGGCACTACTTAAGAACCCTGAAAAAAGGAAATGAAATACGGCCCAACCATTCCAGAAAAAAATTTGAACACATTGACATTTTCAATATAAGTATTTAATTTGGTTAACACAACTCCAACTTAAATTCGACAACAGTATTAGATAATTACATACCTATATAAAAAACTCGGTTCGACGAAAGATTTACAAAAACAAAAAAACGCGTCGTAATGGTACCAGCACGTTGCGTTTGTACATCAAAACGATTACACATTAGTATCTATACATTATAAATATCAATTCATTCGTGAATTTCAATCATAACACAACAAAACGTCAACCAAAAAAATTTAAAGAGTGGAATATGTTAACACAAACAAAGGTGTACTCAACTGCCAACCAAAATAAAAGTAATTTGAATAATAAATGTAATAGGAGTAAAGCATAAATTGTAAGTGCTCTGGGTAGGCTTAACCCGTTTAAAATAAACTAGTATTATTGGTACAGTTATTGTTTTTTGTTATAAGTAAAACATAAATTAATTAAATTGTCATCAAATTGCTAAAAAAAAATAAAGTGAATTTCAATATTATTATTATTATTTCTGTTCAGTGATGTCCGCCATAGTAAACGTGTGAGAGTTGCTATTTTACCTTGCTATATTTTGCTAGTAATTTGAGAATCTTGGTCCTCTTCGCCGAATAAAAACCTCAGATCTTCAAACACGACTTCCAACTCTTCTATCTCCTATCCACTCGCACAAACTATCGTCCTCATCGCCAGGTATAGCCACGTAGGTACTTTCCTTCTGACTCTGCTCCTCCAGGTTCGTATGATTAGTCAAATGCACATACGTATATAATTATTTTTCAAATTCCTTTTTTTTGTTATTAAAAATTTTTTCTTTATTTTCACGAAGAAAAATTTTTCCCGTCCAGAGTTATCAATCCATCAAAACTTTTTCTTTTCCAAAACTCAATTTTTTTTTCTACTCGCCTACTTTGTTTGTTCGGACCCACTACTAGATTTCTTTCCCGACAGTGATTTTGTGTCAAGTAGATATTTAGGGATTTTCGAGCAAAACTGACCGTTACAAGCCACAGGCCTTATAAGAGATTTGTATGATTTAAATTTAGTTTTCCTGCGTAGCGCTCTTGATTTAAGTACTTTACGCAGAAGAAACTTCGAAACGTTTAGAAACATCGACTGCCCTGTAGTTCTGCTACTTTTAACTTCCTCCAGCTCTTCATGCGTTGACGCCACTATTGTTCCAAGGTTGTTCTTTATTGTAGCCATCTATCGTTACTTTTATTAGCCCCACTAATTTTGCAGGTATTCTTTCCCTAGATATTGAATCATACGCCTGTTGAAAATCTACCACCAAAAATGCCACTCCAAATTCTTTGCCCGTTGATGCTATTCCACTGGAAAAGATTCTATGTGTTTTGAGCAGGGATTAAAAACGAAAAGTATTTTGTTCGTTTCCGATCAGAACGAAAACGAAAAATCCTTCTTCTTTCGTTCTCGTTTTCGTTCCGTTCTTAGTCCCTGGTTTTGAGTTCTGTAATCTCATTATTATTATTTCGCCATCTGGTCTCTTGCAATTCTGCTACTTTTACTCGATATCTCTTGAATTCGTCCAGTATACTTTTCAATCCTCCTACCCTATTTAGCGCCCTGACGTTCCATGTAATAAATTGCTGTTCCATATTTCGTGACCTAAGCCGTTGCCGTGTGATCCGTCTAGTCCAAGGATTTTTGAAGGTTCCGTAACATCGCGTGCGTCCCCACCTTAGCTACAGATACCTACATTGCCTAGAGATCCCAACGAAACGTGGTGGATAGGACTTTTCTGACAGAAGCGTGATTGTGTTTTGCTGAAGGCATTCCTTAGTTTTTGTGGTATTTACACCCTGAAAGTATGAACATCCTAGGACATATTATCATCACATTGACCCCCGTGCGAACTATACATATGTGCAAACTTTTAAGTTGATCGGTTATATGAAAGTGGGTGAAAATTAATTCGCAAGATTTGTCTACATAAAGATGCACTTATAGAATGTACCTTTCGATGCATCAATGCAATTTCAAACAATACAACACCAAAAATGGCACAAAGTTTCTAGACGAGTTAACGAAGTGAATGCAAAAAATCCCTATACGACTTACTGCACAACAAATTTTAGGATGGGGATAGGGGGTCAAATGGTAGCAATGGCCTCAGGGACCTTTGATGGTGCCGGTACATCAAAGAGATAAATTCTGGGTAACGCCACCTGCGATCTAAGGTCTTCACGATCTAAGATTTTCCGATATGCTACCGAATCCTACCTCAACCTCCACGAAGATGTAGATTTCACATCGGGTGTCCCCTGGATGCTCTTGTCTACACAAGAGTAACAGACTGAGGAGGGTAAAGGGCGAGTGCTTCGCGCCTCAAAACGAAGCAAATACCGGACTGGTCCTCCAGGTTGGGGGTTGGGCGGCAGGCTGACAACCTTCCACCGTAAAAACCTACCCGTCACGAATCCTCAAGGCAGGCCTCAGACAGGACGGACTCAACGGCAACGACTCAGGCAACGGAATATGGAATTCGATTTTGGAACATGGAACGTCAGGACGCTCAACAGAACGGGCGCTCTGCGTTCGCTTTTAATACTTCTAAAAAAAATATAACATAAAGATCACAGCCCTTCAAGAAACAAAATGGACCCACAGTGGTATAATGGATCTAAAAACCCACACGGTACTCTCCAGCGGATCATCAAATGGAAGAAGAGAGTTCGGAGTAGCATTCATCATAAAGAAGGAAATGAAATCTCTGATTCTGGACTTCAAACCAGTCAGCAATAGAATATGCACACTTCGCATTAAAACAAGGCTACATAACATTAGTCTTATAAACGTCCACGCGCCCACAGAAGAGAAAACGGATGAGGAGAAAGAGGAATTCTACCAAGAGCTAACAAACACCATCAGGTTAATACCGTCAAACGATATTAAAATGGTGCTTGGAGATATGAATGCCAAAGTAGGAAAAGAAGAGGAGTTCCTAGGAGTCATAGGAAAGCATAGCCTACATAACGTTACCAATGACAATGGTAGTCGATTGATCGATTTCGCAAGCTCAAACGCAATGGTAGTAAGCTCGACAATGTTCCCGCACAAAGATATACATAAGATGACGTGGCAGTCACCAGACGGAGGAACTAATAATCAAATTGACCACGTCCTAATTGAAAGAAGAGGGGCCACGAGTATACTGGACGTAAGAACAATGAGAGGAGCGTGCTGTGGCTCGGACCACTATCTAGTCAAAGTGAAATTGAGAACCCGGATAGCAACTAAAACGCATAGAGTGCAAACTCAACCAAAATACGATATAGATAAGCTAAAACGGGAAGAAATAAGAGATGCCTACCAACATGCTGTCGTACAAAACTTGAGAGAGGTAAATGAGCAGCCCAACATGAACGACAAATGGGAACAGGTCAAAAGCAACATAAAGGGGGCAGCAGAAGAGGCACTAGGCTGGGCCCCCAGAAAGACTAGAATTGATTGGTTCGACCAAGACTGTAGAACCGCAATTGAAGAAAGAAACCAGAGCCACCGAGAGTACCTCGCAAGGCCAACAAGAGCAAGGATGGAAGTCTTCAAGGAAAAAAGAAAAATTGCAGACAAGCTGTGCAGAAAGAAGAAGAGGGAATATCTAAATAGGAAAATCCTACAGATACAGGAAGACTTCAATGAAGGGAGAATTAGACAAGCGTACAAAGGAACTCGCCAGATCACCAATAAGTTCCAGCCAAGAACGGACATCTGCAAGGACATAGATGGGAACTTGTTGGCCGATCCTGATAGGATAAAGGAAAGGTGCAGAGAGTATTTTCAGAACCTATTGAATCCTATCTCCATATCAAACGAGAATGCAGAGACAGAGGCATTTGTAATTCCCCAAGATAACATCTCAATAGAACCACCAACACTGGATGAGGTGCGGGAAGCTGTAAAAAGGCAGAACAGCAACAAATCGCCTGGCGCCGATGGAATAGCAGCTGAGCTGCTAAAGGAAGGAGGACCCCAACTATTACGAACATTACACGAACTCATATGCACCATCTGGGAGGAAGAAGTTATACCAGAGGACTGGAAGAAAGCCATTATATGTCCAATATACAAGAAAGGAGATAAACTAACCTACAAAACTACAGAGCCATTTCACTTCTCAATACCAGCTACAAAATCTTCACAATCCTTGTGAAACAAAAACTGGAACCTATAGCGGAAAGCCTTATAGGAGAATATCAAGCCGGTTTTAGGACAAACAGGTCAACATCGGACCAACTGCTGACCTTAAGGCAAATTCTGGAGAAAACCTGGGAAAGGAATGTAGATGTATACCAGATATTTGTCGACTTTCAACAGGCATATGACTCAATAAACAGAGAGAGGCTATACGAGATCTTATCGGAAATAGGAGTCCCCTCAAAGTACAACTAATCAAATGCGCCACAAACAGCTCACTAGCAAAAGTAAGGATCCAAAATGTTGTAACAGAGGAGTTCGAAGAACGTCAAGGACTTAGACAAGGAGATGGGCTGGCCCCCATGCTTTTCAACCTGGCCCTAGAATGGGTGATAAGGAAAACGTCAGTCCAGCGAAGTGCATCAATAGCTACCCAGTCGGTACAATTACTTGGATATGCGGATGACGTAAACATCGTGGGAAGGTCCTTTTTGGCAGCAAAAGAAGTCTATGTTGAATTAAAAGAGGCGGCAAAGGACATAGGCCTGAAGATTAACGAAGAAAAAACGAAAGTGATGCAACAATCCAGAGCAGGACGATTTAGAATGGGAAGAAATATAACCATCGACGAACATAACCTAGAAGTAGTCGATAAAACAGTCTACCTTGGGTCTACTATCACAAAAAGAAACGAAGAAAAAGAAGAAATAACTAGACGAATACTACTGGCTAATAGAGCCTTTTATGCCCAAAAACAAATCCTGCACTCAAGATTTGTGCACAGGAAAACGAAACTCTCACTCTATAAAACAGTAATACGACCAGTACTGTGTTATGGTAGCGAGACTTGGACTATGACCCAGGACATAGAGAAACGAGTCAACAGCTTCGAGAGGAAAATTCTCAGATGCATAATAGGCCCAATCAGAGAGGATGGAATATGGCGAAGAAGATACAACAACGAGTTGTATGAAATTTTTGACGACCCACAACTCTCAACTTTCATAAAAATCAACAGATTGAGACTAGCCGGCCACGTGATCAGGATGGAGGACAATCGCATCCCAAAACGGCTTATGGCATCAGAAATTTCGGGAAGTAGGCCAGTAGGTAGACCCAGGAGGAGATGGATAGACTCTGTGACGGCTGACGCAGAGTCAATGCTCAACATCCGGAACTGGAGACATGCTGCAAGGGACCGTCAAACTTGGAGAAATGCCCTAGAGGAGGCCAAGGCTCGATTTGGGCTGTAGCGCCATTGGATGGATGGATATTTTTGGGCTATATTTCCTCGCCTAATTGGGCATACTGCTGAGCCTCTTAAGCGGTTTGGCTTACATATATGAGGCATAGGAGTGTGTACAATTAGGCAAGTGAGTGGTCGCGATACCTTTGGACCTAGTAACTCAAAAACAAAATGCTCTAATAAATATTTCTTAATTGTTTGCAGTGCCATTATTGGAAAGACCAAAAAAAAACATATTTTAGCAACTTAAACAACAGATCCAGAACTACTTATCCCAAGCTGGTACGTAGTTTTATTTCATTCATCAATTCTATCAATTTTTATTTAAACCAGTTTTTCAAAACCACCAAAACCATTTTGCTTCAAATACCCAATAAATTGTTAACAGTCGTTAAATTTCATTATTCGCGCCGCAAATCAAGATGTTGATGATTAATTTTAACATGTTTGAATAATCCCGATCCCAGAATCGATTATCATATATACACACGGCATTTAATTTAATTTATTCAAATTCCAGGCGCCAACAGATCTCGCAGTCACGAAGTGGCAATCCATACCAACTTCTCTCTTTCTCTCGCAAAGTTTGCCAAATCGATTTCGGCGATTGGCGATGTTCCTGCTTAATTTATTGGATGTAATATTGAAGACGTGCAAATTTGCATTGAAATGTAAACTAAGCCCTTATCTAAGCCTCAAGGTATTAATAGCGTAATTAAATTGCGGAAGTTTCTTCATAATATTTGCCCGAAAGTTTTACAGGTTTCCTATTTGCAGTTTCTTAAACTCAAATTAACTTGTCTGGAACATCTTGAGGGAGGTTATTATATTTTTCGAGACTTTGTTTAGGCATTTTTGGGGGACATTTTGTGGATAACTGGTTTTCCGAGGTTAATATGTGCGAAATTTGCTTTGTCAGTTATTTATAGGATGTCTTAAAGAGTTTCATTCTATTATTATTATAATTATTAATAGAAAATAGAGCATACTACAGCAGTTAGTTAGTTAGTGATGACATGTGTTGGAAAAGCTATTGAAGTCTGTTTGGTTCGCCTGTATCCATTTTGAAAGGGGTTGCTAATAAAAGCAAAAAATGTTTTACTAAAAAATGTTTAATATTTTTTTAATGTGCGGTAATAATAAGTTTATTCAGAGCTTCAGAATGAACAGTCGATTCTTGATTACCGGATAGACCTTAAGTTACATCGTCTTCTTGTTCTTCTTCTTTGATCCGTTAGTTGGCGGTCCCACAACGGATACACTACTGTCGGTGTCGCTTTAAAAAATGCGGTTCCTTGCCTAGGTCGACCATCCTCCTCCTTTCACACGCTACGTTTAGGACTAGACGACGGCGGAGTTAAGCTACATAGTGCAGCCCAGAACGGAACAAGTTTTAGGTTATTGCCTCCTTTATGTTAAGAATGCAGGGATATGGGGTTATAACTTTTTGGCATTCATTCTATCGAGCGCCCCTCTTACCTTAGGCCTGGGACAATTCATTCCAGTTGTCCTCCATTGAGACGGGCCTGTACGGTTTCGATCTCTCAAGATAATTTTTGAAAGAACAATTGGCAATTTGTGTATATTGTACGTTCCACTAAATTATGCCGAGAATTGCATCTAAGCATACTAATAAAAAGAAGATTCTTGTTCGTCTTGTTCGTTGGTGAAGCATTGAGTCCAAAATGACTAGCCTCACTTCACTTTGTCTGATGTACGGTAATGCACCCCGATACGATACCTTATATTTGTACACCCGGCCGCTTAAACAGGTTCAGCAGTTATCGCGGAGTACTCACAGGGAGCATGAACAACACAATCATATTTCTCAAGGCAAAGCCTAGAGGTGGGATCGCCTTTCTGATCTTCCTATGGTTAGAAGGAACGATTACAATTTAAAAATATCGAATGTCTTCGTCTACAAATCTTGGTCGACCTAACTTAAGGTTTGAAAACAGTGTAAGTGGGGCAGTTTCCGGTAACCTATCTACCACGCCCCCCAACAATTCCTTAACGGCAATAAGAGACCAGCGTTTTGTGTGTTTCATCCAAATCCGATCGGGAAGAAACCTCTTCATCAAATTGGTAGGTGCGCCAACAATCGATTCCGGCCGATAAGTACAATGTATTTGGCCCATAAAAGTATTATGAGTAAAAAAGGCGAGGTCCATAATAGAAGAGCCTCGCTATCAGGATAAAGCACTTTACAACTGGGTGCTCCCGATGCCCAGAGAAGATCGTCAAACGACCCACCATGAGATAGTCAAATCGATCAATCTTACATGGTTGTGTGTACAACGTAAACAAATGAATACAATCCCTTGAAATTTATTGCAATATGCCATCCGTCGATAACACCAATGCTTGTTGAACCCCAAGTTTTTACTATATTAGCTGCCTTCCACTGGGCGGTATTTGCTACTCCGGAGTACTCCCGAGGACCTCCAACTACCCCTGTTCTTGTTTTGGAGGATTTCACTCCTAGTAGAAACGCATAAAATTTCCGCCAGGTTTTCAAGCTTTAGCTGCTTAAAAATAGATGGCTTTTTGTTTTTTCAGTTAAAACAAACTGTCAGATTAATTATTTTATGGTGTATTTTTAAAGTAAACAAAACAAATAACAGTTTAAAGTGAATAAAATAAATAACATTGAAGTTTAAAAAATTATAAAATGGATAATATTGATAGATAAAATACGGTAAGATAAAAAATATTGTTTTATTATACCCTTGTTTACTTTTTATATCAAAAATCGCGTTCCATTGGCCATGTACTCGGGAATAGAAAAAATCTCCGAATGGAACGCAGCTATTGTCTACTATCAAAAACCCGCTTGCGTTGCAACGTCTCTTAATAAAAAAAAATTATGTGTGCATAGTCCGGGATAGGAAATATTAATTTAACTTCCAATTCCCTTCCATTCCAGCGGGAAAACTAGCAAGGGGTTACTCAGGTAACCGACGAATTCTTCACTGATTTTTGTAACAGCCTACATCGTAATCGAAAAATTCAACTGCAAATTTAGGGAAATGGAGGTCTTTACATTGTAATGACTAGGTAAGCGACTAGGTAATGACTTGTGAAATACTTTCGTTGGAAATGTGATGTGCTTTTATTATTCATTGTCTTTGGCTTGTCGAAGCTTCTCTTCTTGAGTTTATTCCGTCCTCGAAATTCGTTCAGAGTGGATCGTGACCAAGTGCAGTCAAAAAGATATCCTGCTAGGAAAACTCTCTCCAAATGTAGCAGAAATGCAATGCTCGGATAGCAATGTTTTTAATGCTAAAAAGGGTAGACAGAAATTTATTCTGCATGCCTTACATGGTAATCTATGTATTCACCTAATACACTTCCCCGCTGAAATAAGTCCTCGTCTGTAATGCCTACAGTAAGTACTTACCGCCCTAGGACATCCCTATGTAAAAGTAAGCTATGATTTCATCACAAAGGTAATGGGTCCATCTCATTACCACCTCGCTTACCTAACCATTACATTTCCCGCTGGGATTTTAGTCACACACATACATATTCAATAGTACCTAAGTTCAATTCCCTTCACTTGAATTTAGGTTAGGCCTTAACGTGCAGTATTTTACATGCACGTGTAATGAAAACAAGATTTACGCTTTTATTTAGAAAAACATAAGCAAAAGTATTTTTAGTGAAAACTGAGAGCAAAAGCGATTCAAATTTTAGTTCCGCGCAAAAACGTTATAAATTTTTATTTAGAGCAAAAGCGGAATAAAAAGTTAAGCCGCTTTTGCTCTCTGTTTTTTGATACAACGTTCTTACGATAAAATATAGTTATACCATTTTTACTCTGAGAACACGAAGATATTCCTCTTTTGCGCTAAAAAAAATACCGAACCGTTTTCGCTCTCTTTATTATTATAACCCGCTTTTGCTCTGAGGGTGTCATATCTAGTACGCCAACTTTAGCGAACGTAAACATTTAGTTAGAGCTCTTTGAGGCCTAGAATTTGAATGATAAAGAAAAGTCTTCACTCGATTTATTTCGACTATGGGTTCAAGTTTTCGATCTAACCCGGGGACTATTTACCTATATTTTTATTTTATTAACATCGGAAGTTTTCTCTAACGCCCCATTTGATATCCATTTCGAGTGAGCTGTAAAGAAAAAGGTAGTCCGCCATTTTGTATTAGCTGCCATTTTGAATTTTGAATGACGCGTCATAGCTAATTGTATTCTACTTGTCATACCCTTTATTTTGATACCCATGTCGGGGGTTGGGAAGCAAAATTGCGAAATTCGCCTGCCATCTTGGAATCGCCATCTTGACTTTGTACAAAATGGTCAGATTGCATTGTCACGCGAACTATACATATACATATGCGCAAAATTTCATGTTTATTGGTTATATGGAAGTGGGTCAAAGTCGAGCTGCAAGGTTTGTCTACATGCATACTTACATACAAACGCAAGATAGAGTCCGCTGGAGGGCAACTGTTTCCGCCCTATGTCCCATGAGGGATTAAAGAAGCGTAAATAAGAAGAAGAAGATACATCATACATGCGCACATACAGATGAAGCTAATATAATAGGCCTGCAGCGAGTCCCCAAAAAGTGCTCTAGAAATGGAAAAAGTGATGGAAATGAGATAACCGGTTCAAACTAATTGCAATCGTTAGAGGATGTAAAAATGCATATACAGTTTATTTTGGCCGAGGTTTGGATATGGCCAACATAAAAAAATCATAAAAATGCCTTTTTTTCCTATATGCTGTTTGAACGAAATTTTTGCTTTATCTCGCCATAACTCAGTTAATATTGCAGATATCGATTTAAAATTTTAACATAATCTAGTTTAACTAATTCTCTAAATATTAAACTTTAGCCGAACTGGTTACGTCATTTAAAAACAAAATGGTGAATGTTTAAAAATTTTCCAACAGATTCGTGCAATTTTTTTTTTCTAATCAAAAAGTTGTGTTATAGATTTTTGAAATTCGCTTTTTTTGCTATTGTACATTGTACTAGAATACTTAAGGCAGTTTTCTGTAAATTTTCAGATCAGAATATCTTCTCGTTCAAAATTTGGGAAATTGAAGCTATTGGGAAGTTCCGAAGCTTTTTTGACCCATAGTATCAATATTGCTTAAATCCAACCCATAAAATACAAAAAATTAACTAGCTGTTATTTAAAAAAAACCCCTACAAAAAATACACATTACCTCAAATTTTAAGCTTTGTATCAGAAACCAATAAACTTTTAATATACTACAAAATTAAATAAGAATAAACATACCTTGCTTGATCACCGACATAATACACTTCCATAGATTTAACGATAAAATCTTCGTTAAACGTTTGAAATTAATGTTTTTATATCGCGCATAAACTGGCATTCCTTTTTCGCAGAAGTATTATTTTCCCTAATAGTCCATTCAAAACGCGCGTTTGGGTGTTCCAAAATAACACCGTTAAGAAAATCGAACCTAAAGGTTTTTGCGGTCGCTGATCACGAAAATCGGGGTCACGCGGTCCTAAAACATGGGCGTCACCCTTAAAAATGCAAAAAACACCCCTTTTTTGGAGGTTTTCGAGATTATTTCAATAATAATGAAAACTAATGCAATGAAATACACTTTTTTTAAACATTTATTTGCGAAGGTGGTTGATTTGTACTAAATCAAGGCAAACTTTAAGATAAGGGGTAGTCCTAAAGGGTTGAAACCACCCCTAAATCGGCTAAAACTAGAAAAAAATGTAAACGTTTTTTTGAAGTTCATGCTTCAAATTCGATTGTGGGCGTACTGTCAACCAAAAATTTATTATTTTCAACCCTTAAGAGGTTAAAATTACCCCTACAATTATAAAAATCAACTTTATATAAAAAAAATTTGCATTTGCATTTTTTTCAATTATAATTTTAATGTAGAGTTAGTTTAACCCCCTTAAGGGTTGAAAATAATAAATTTTTGGCTGATAATACCTATTGAACCTTATTTCAAGCAAAAAGTAAAAAAAAAAAATTTGCAATTTTTTTTATATAAAGTTGATTTTTATAATTGTAGGGGTAGTTTTAATTATTTATTTTTTCCTGACAGCACGCCCACAATCGAATTTGAGGCATAAACTTTAAAAAAAATATGTTTACATGTTTTTATATTTTTAGCCGATTTAGGGGTGGTTTCAACCCTTTAGGACTACCCCTTATCATAAGGTTCGCCTTGATTTAGTACAAATCAACCACCTTCGCAAATAAATATTAAAAAAAAGTGTATTTCATCGCATTAGTTTTCATTATTATTGAAATAATCGCGAAAACCTCCAAAAAAGGGGTGTTTTTTGCATTTTTAAGGGTGACGCCCATGTTTTAGGACCGCGGGACCCCGATTTTCGTGATCGCGGCTCCAAAAACCTTTAGGGTTCGATTTTCTTAACGGTGTTATTTTGGAACAACCCCCCCCCCCTTTTTTTGAATGGACTATAAACTATGAGCTTTATGCTCTTGCGCTCGATGACTAATAACAGTCAGCGATTTAATATTTTTACACGTGATCTGATTCATTATTACAACTACGATGACACAATTTTTTTGAAAAACACCCACATTTTGAAATTTGAGTTTTGAGCAGAACCTTCTATGAGCGAGCCCCACTGTGCGACGGTTCTAGTAAATTCGAAACCAGTTTGATTTGTCTTGATGATTGTGGACGGAGCTCTACGTTGGTGATACCATGTTTGAGTGTTTGCGAAATGGTTAGTCAACATTTACTCGAACATATCATTTGAATTATTTTTCGCAAATTTTGCACATTGCCGAGTCTATCCAAAGCGAAATGGGTTTCATCGCTGAAGATGATGTTGTTTGAAAACAATGCATTAGTTGAACGATGTTCTAACAAGCAATCGTCAAAATTTCTTTGCTGCAAAAGGTCACGTTCTTTCAATTCTTGTGTTAATTGAATTTTGTACCCATGCAAATGCAAATCTTTATGCAAAATTCGCCGCAAACCCACCAGCTGCCATAAGAAATGCTCAATTTCCGTGAACGACGTGAAATTGGTGTTGATGGGTCATTAGCAACACATTCACGAACAGCAGCAATGTTTTTATTCGAACGAGCTGTTTTTACTCTGCCAGTATTTTGTTTTTCATGAACAGATCCAGTTTCATCAAATTACTTAACCGAATTTTGGATTTTGCATGATCAGATGGACGATTATGTATGCCGAAAAAAACCCTAATTTACGATGAGTTTTTTTATTGAACATTTGCAAAATTAATTTGAATACCTTTAACATGATCTTTTACGTCTTGTATCGTCCATTCTTAAATTATGTAAATAATTTATGTTGCATAAAATCGAAACTATTTGCAAATATGTATGTTTGTACCTTCCTTGACAATCTCTCCTAATGGAGAAGTAACTAAGCCAAGAGCAGTACCCAAGAAAATCGATGCAACAGGACAGGTTTGGCGCACTACTGTAGTAGGAGCACAAGAATGTCAGTATACTTATTTTCGGAAGTCTTGACAGATCGATCGATTGACTCATAATTCTATGGAGACTGACGAGGGACATTGGAATCAAATTTTTGACATATCGAGGGCATACAACTCTTGGTGGAAAGATAAATACACATATATCAAGCTGAAGTTTTCAAGTTCACAAAGAAAGAATAAGTAAAAGAAAATTTCTAAAAAAAATTATGAAAGAAATTATGAAAGAAATTATGAAAGAAATTATTTAGTATCTTGAGAAGCTATTTCAATAAATTTTTTATGACATCAAATTATTGTAAGTTCAAAAACCGTTACACTTGGCTATAGTTTTGTAATTTTACATTTTTTAATAATTTGAAACAATTACATAGATTAATAAATTTAGTATTTCGTAGGGTAGCCTTTATTTCTAAATACAACCCTGTATCTGCGTTGCATACTTTCTACAAGCCGTTGACATCATTGAAGTGGAATCGAGTACCACGCCTTCTGAATATTTCTCCATAGTTTATCAAAATCCCAATGTTTCTTTGGCCGAATTATCTTGTCCACATCGTTCTAGAGATTTTCGATGAGATTTAAATCTAAGATTTGTGGGAGCCAGGTCAACACATCGATTAATGCTCCAAAACAAACCAACTTTTCGAAAACCAATGTTTCCATATGATTTCGGAGGATATCTAAGTACTGGTACTGATCCATCTTTCCTGATATCTTGACAATAGGACCTACGCCATATCAGGAAAATTCCAGCGCCGTGTTTAATAGCTTTAATGGTATACCTTGGATTAAATTCGTGTCCTTTAGGGCGGCGTGCGTACAATTTACCATCAGATCCGAATCTATTAAATTTCGCTCCAGAGGACATGTTTACAAAAAGACAGTGGCTTGTTTATAGGCTCTTTCGCAAATGCTAATCGTTTTTTAAAAGTTTGTTTAGAGACAAGTGGCTTTTTCCTCGCAATGCACCCATTCTAGTCTGCTTCAGCTAACCGGTAGCCTTGACAAAATATCTACAAGCCATATTCCTCTCTAATTTCCTGCTTTATAGCTTCCGAACCTTTAAAACGATTGCTTCGACTTGCTTTTAAAATTTCTCGATACATGGCTTCCGTGGTTTTTCTGTTGCGTGGCTTTCTTTGTTTTGCCTCAAAAGTGTTGTTGTTTAAGGGCATTGTAAATCATTTTCCGCGAGCAGTCGAAAACCTTAGCAGTTTCAGAAATATTTACACCATTCTTGAATAGTTTCAATGTGGCTTCTCATTTTCCGGCAGTGCAATGACTACCTCTTCCCACAATTAGAAACTATTTCAATTACAATTCTTTTAAATAAAACGGTAAACTTACTATGGATTAACAAGGGTTTCTTTCGACAACAAACGAAATAATGAAATGGGCTATTTATTTTTCCACAAAAATCGGACTACTTGGATGCAATTTGAGCTGTTACCGGCACGATGCCGTCAATTATAATAATAATACAGTTACATACTAATTGCACTTCCGGCTACTTAAAAGTGCCTTAGCTTCAGATTAGTACTGCCATTATGCATGAAATTTTTAAAATATTGTGTAAACTATCTATTGGTGTATTTATCTTTCCACCACTGTAACTCTCTTTATAGACAGACCAATACGTCTATGCATGCGATTTTAACTTATGAGTAGTGGTATTCCGTGAAGTAAGAATTTGTTGCCGTGACCTCATCTTTTGTGGCGTCGAAGCTAGGCCGTATACCGTATACCAAAGCTGCATATGCATTTATGCATATAAAAAAAGTAGGAAATGTCGCTAATAAGCATGTACAGCTTTGGCCGGCTGCGCACCAGCAACTTTTTTGATATGCGATTAAACAATTTAATCAATGAAAAATTGGCCGCCGGCCTTAAGCAAAGTCTAGTAATAACAAGTCTTTCATCTTCATACAAAATTTCCCCTCCGGTAGTTGTGTGAGTGCATATATGAATATCACTGCTAAGCACAACTCAACGCATGCATCGTGAACTCTGTGAGACAAAGCCAGATTCTCTCTCGTCGATAAAATATGCAAAACAGAAAAGGAAGGCAAATTGAATCAGCTGTTTTTTCAAACAACGAGAAAAAATGGACCAATACATCAAGTTTATCCCCATATAAACTCATAAATTTTCCGCTGTATAGTTGTGTGCGAGCGCGTATAAAAATGCGCGTAAATAATTCCGTATCTATAAGAGACATGTTACCCCGGACTGCAACTATAGGCCGTCAACACTACGCGGACTTAGATCCCACGCGCTTTTCGCCATACGGCCTCAGACAAAAGCGCGCATGAACTTTTTATTTTCTGAATTACGAGTAAATTGAGAAAACACATCAATTTTCATTTGAAAGGCCGTGCGCGCTTCTGAAAATCCCGTATTGTGTAAACGTAGAATGTACTATTTTAAGCACAGCCTTTTGTCCGTCCAGTTTGACCGTACTGGGTTTACCATGAAAAAGTACCCCACGTTTATCTCTTGCTGTTTTGAGAGGACATTAGTGATAACTTCGTAACCTTTAATTTTTATTTGTCCATTTATGAAGGTAAATTTACTCTAATTCACACGAGTTTGTGGTATTTTTTATTTTTAATGTTCAGTTTTCCTTAAAATTTAGTTCAATGATTAAAGTGTGTCGTTAATTAATTAATTTGATTAATATAAACGGATATATTCTCGCAAAAAACAGTAGCTTTATAATGGTGGCCTCTGAGAGATTCGGCTCGAAGGACCAAATTGTAAGTTAGTTAAATAAATTCAATTTAAATGAAACTAACAGAATGACTTTTACAAGACTTACTTAGTTATCTCTGTTTATTTTCAAATTCTACTAAATTAATCAATTATCTAGAGAGTGAACTGCTCATAGTTAATTATCTACCAAAAATTGCAAATTTTAGTTGTGAAAGTCCATTAATAGGTTTTATTACTTAGAATTGTTGTTCTGCTTACGCCCTTAGCAGCTCCTATTCAGTCCAACTACTCAGAAATTAAATAACAACCCCATTAGATGTCTGCCACTGATAAAAATACAAAAAACAAAAAACAAAATTGCTAAACAACTTTCTTAGTACAAAATATACCAAAATACAACCACCAAACATTGATCCACAACGAGAACATCAACCTCGACATTCTCCTGCCCTCAATAATATGAACGCTGGCAACAATGTGACCTTGGTTTTATTTGTTTCAGACAATGAAAGTAGAGACACCCCAGGAAGATTTATTTCCCGATAGACATGTAAATACGAAATGTAATACATTTTTATGTTGGCGTATACATCACGTTCGATATCCTTTTTCTATCATCTCCTTAGGGAAGTAACTCCTTTTGATGGGAGGAACCAAAACCCATAAAACAAAATGAAACACGAGATAAGACCAAGAGCTTTATCAACGATTTTTTATGGTTATGTTGATAGTTGGCAGCCCAACAAAAAATTATTACTGACTACGTTTTAAATGGGTGATGAAGAATTGCCCATAGAAAAGTTATGAATTTATTACAGAGCACAATTTTTTTGTTGGGCTCCATACTAACAAGAGTCTTAAAGGAGGTTTGTGGAAGGCACTAGGCTTGAAGTGTTCCTTTTAAAAATGATGAGTTTTAGAATTTTTTTTGTAATTGGGTGAAATTATCTGGTAAATGCGGAATAGGCTCAAATCTTACAAAACATTTTTCTTCAATATATCAACTGTCATCGGAATGAAAACATTATTAGGTTAGTGGCAATGCTGCCGTTTCTGAGGGGAGTATAATTAGTCTCTTCAGGGGAGTATTTATGTCTTCAAGGGAGTAGTAACAAAATTATTCTTTGCCTCTGTTTATAAAATTTTCAAGAATCTCAAGCTCAATTAAAAACCCAACATTAACTTATGGAGATATTGATGATTATATTCATCGGTAATAGTGATGAGCAAGAAAATGAAAAGCAAACGGTAGCCAGCTGCGATGCGATTGAGTTTTTGTATCACTGAATACGATCTTCGATTTTGATTCGAACAATTTTTTCAAGAAAATTTAAAGAGTTTTCAGATTATTTTACCACAATAAATTAAGCGCATTCGTCAATTGCTTTACTCACGAACTGAAACACTATGACGGACGGAGAAACTTAATTCGAATTGGCATTGGGGGATACTATTTTCTTATATCCGAATTCCATGGCTTTAAAATACCATTCCAGGATAACCCCCTAGATCTTCAGGCACGGGCTGACGATAAATTCTCACACAACATTAAGCTTTTTGTTAATTTTCTTGGACTGCAGGCCGCATCCAGCTAACGGTCGATGAGTACTCGTATGTGGTTGGGTGGAGCCTTTAGAGATCGTTTCATGGGCGAAAAGGCGGCAAACATTTTTTTAATCATTTGCATTCGTAAATTGGCATTCGCGAATATGAAAAATATGGCATTTGTAACATCCGTAGCTCCACATATTCTTTGTAAATGTCCTGCTCTGATCTGGCTTAAAAGAAGAACGTTTATCAGAGAGTTCTTGAGCCCTGCTCAAGTCCGGTCTTCATCAATTAAAGACCTTTTTGCCTTCATTCGGAAGGCCGATAGTCTGTTCCGCTGTTGAGGTACGTACACAATAGGCCTAACTTGGCCGCAGTGCTCACCACATGGGTTGCCCCCTCATTCCTTATAATAATAAAAACATCCGTAGATCAAACCACTAAACTCACCTACTAGTACAAAAAAGTAATAGCAGTCCAAAAATCTACCATTTTTGGCAAGTTTTGAAACATTGAAAAAAAATTACTAAAGGAAGTAAAATTTCGTTATGAGGGGTATGGGAGTGTAGACATCTCGAGACGAACACAAATACCCTGATCGGAGTAGCTTCGGCAGATCTGGTTAGTTGGTTTAGAGAAGTTGGCGAAAATATAAACTTTACTAAATGCCGCAAAACGTAAATTGCAGTACAAAATAATGTGGCGAACTAGTTCTACCTAGAGATTTTGTTGGGTTCATTTTCCAATACTCGAACGATACTCGAACTTCCCGCTATTGTACAATGTGTGCATAATAGCATAAGCAATCTACCTTAAAGAAACGTCTTTCAAAAGTGAAGGGCGCATAAAAGTATCTCGCACGGGGCGTTAAATACCTAAAGATGGCCCTGGGTGCGGCTGGCTATTGTGGTGGCTAACATTGAATAGGACCCATTTTGTCTAGCCCAGAAGACGACAATAATAGGAGCATAGTAAGAACTACAAAAAAAAATCCCCGACAAACGCTCTTGCTTCCTCCCGCGACCTTCACATCAAATACCTGGCCTCCTGCAGTACCCTTAAACTGAGAAAAACCAGGGTCTGACCCTCAAAATCCATAGCAACTTGCTAGGATTGTTACCCGAGGGTGTGGTTGCCACAACCACAGAGTTGCTTTCCACTGCATTAACCTCTTGAAAAGGCTTCACGCAAAAATACCGTTGTGAAGAGAATGGGAAATTACTTCTAACTCCTTTTTAAAGTCTACCATTTTTCCTAAAACTCTTTATGGTATTTCGGCAGCTTCGTGATATTAAAAAATACTGCAGTCTTGTAACGTTGGTTACAATTACAATCTGAGTGAAAAATGGACACCTTTTCATAATTATTTATGTTGATCGATCGTTCACTAGTTCAGTGTGATTACTAGCTCTTGCTTCTGTTTATTAAATTTCTTTTTCATCATTCAAGAGAACATTGCACTATAATGACTTTTACCTGTAGAAAGTACCAATAAATTGTTCAGTAAAATAAATTACCGCAAAAGGAAGTAGCCACATTCGAAAGTAGCTGAAAATTGGCACACTTGCGTCGTTGATAAACCGATGGATATATGGTAACAATATCTCCATAATTCACAAGTTTATCTCCGTACCGGAGCCCCAAATCTGCAGTGCGGTCGGTGGGACCCCGAAGTTGTTTTGTTTACTGTTCCCAATTTCAGTGCGGGCATTTCTTGCGATGCGATCGATAAAGATCATTCCCCGCGGATTTCCTTATCTACTTACTTTTCGTACCTTGAGTTTTTTCATTTGGGTGATTTTGGAATCCAGCGAACACCATAAAGAACCCGTCGCTTACCGTGGTCATGCCCTTATTTTGTCATGAAAACGGAATGTGGAGCGGCTGACGGCACAAACTTCAAACGGAATTTGTTATGCGGAAATTACCTGGATAATTAACAATTTCTGTAGGAACTGCATCGCAAATTTTCGTGCTTAATTAGCAGCTGTGATTTTTAATATAAATTATCGCGTATTTCAAGGCAATATTTAAATCTTTTCAATTTTTTTCGTTGGGTATGAATTTTAACAGGTGTACAAACAGAATTGCAATTTTGTGTTTAAAAATTTTATGAGTTAAGTGAATCAGTTTTTGGCGGAGGGAGTGAATGAGTTTTTGTTTAAAAATCGCCAAAATAAAGTACAGGAAATTTATAATTACACCAACTTTTATTAAAAGGTCTCTGAGTCTTTACTTCATTGACTAATAATAGTCAGTCGTTGGAGTGTTTTAAACGCAATATCCTTCTCTGATTCTTCATCGTCATTGATCGGGGAAGCAAGGCAGGGCCTTTTAAGACCCCAAGTAAATTAACTGCGAACTGTTAAGGGAAATTACGGAGGCCGAACTATCGATAGAGTCAAGTCGAGTACGGAAGTTACTTGAGATGATAAGTGGACAGTCATATGGAGAAATCTTAGAATTTTTCCTGTATTCCTGCTTCTTACTTTTCGAGGTATCAATCACAGGCCTAAGGTTCCAGGCAAAGACAGCAACATAAAAATATAAACTAAACACGGAATGGTGTAAGCCAGATTGAATGTACCACAATTTCTGATATGTTTGAGTTCATTGGGCTAGTAGTGGTCAAACAGTGCAAGCGTAGATATGTAAGTTAATACGTAAATTTTAAAATTCCTGGCATAAACCTGCCCCCTGGGTAGCACGCCACCATTTAGTCAAGAAGCTACCCTGCTTTTGGCCGGATATAAGCAAATCAATTCGGCAATTTGTGTCCCTCTTCCACACTACTACTGTACTTTTAAACAAGCTGCCTTTAGTGTGGTTACTCATTCATGTATAGGGTTTTTACGTGACACAGCCGTTCCGTGTTAGTTTATATTTCTATGGATAGCAATATGATGGGAGGAACCTGCCAAACTGTCATCATAAAAAAGATGTGTTGAGTACCAAACAGTTTTTGCTCCTGAAAGTCATGAGGCATGGATAACATGTTCCAGAAGACGCACGTTATTTGTGCATAGCTGTTGTCAAGCCAAAGATTGTCTACACTACAGCTAAGTAATACTCCCGCTCATTCCGAAGGAGGAAGATACGCGCACGAAAAAAGGCCTCTAAAGATCTCGTCCTTCGTCTAGCCAGCGTTAGGACGAAAGAGTAAATTCTATAACAGAGGTCAACCGATAGATAACACACTGCACGAAGTAGTGACACTTGTTAGTGTGTCCGTTTATATTAGCGACATTCTTGGACATATAAGGCATCGTCAGCAATTTAATAGTATCAGGAAAGTATCTCTGTACAATCAGCAAAAGATGGCGCGGAAATGGCTCTTAGAAAAACTAGAATGGTTCAAAGTTGTAAGTTATCCAGGAAGCCGGAAAAGACAGAACTGATGCATTTCAGTAAGAGAAACAAATCCCCGTTTTCAGTTTACCTAAAATTAAAATTAAATTTTCAATCAGTTAATTAATTTATTAATAAAATAAATAGGTTAAACAGCTAAAATATACGGCTTTATTTTAAAATGAAACAAAATGTAAAAAATAATTTTGAATGCAGGGTTTTTAGTGCTGCAGCCACTTACTTAAATGTAAAAAAGCGTGGAGCGGCGCTAAACTATTTATTTTTATTTTTTACGTCTATTATATGACTTGCGCCAATTTGTTGTGGCGGCCATATTAGATTTAAAATTACGTTACGTTACTACTGCATTCTACCTGTCGTACTCTTTCATATGATACCCTTGTCGTGGGCTCGGTGGAACATATTTTCAAAAAACGGCTACCATCTTGGTACCGCCTTCTTAATTTTTTTACAAAATGTGCATTTATTTGTGCATTTAATACTTATACATAATAATCTGAACTCATAGGCAGAACGGCAACTTCCACTATCCTCCAGGTAAAATTCCGGGGATCGGACCACTTCCTAGTAGAAGTGATATTGTTCAAGTAAGAAGCTAAACAAACAACAAAAACTCGAGATTGATGCCAAAGAACAAAGGGCATTGGAGAAATATCATGCAACTCTAGCAGAAAGGATAGGTCCAAACATAAATAATGGCGGTACAGCCGAAGATAACTGACTAAAACTAAAGACGATATTGACAGATGTCACAAAGGCAACTGCAGGTATATTTTCTTTTTGGTCGAATTTGTCGTAATGATTTTTTTCATAATATTAATTAAGGGTATTCATTTAACTTCGTAAATTCTTCGTACTTGGCGTTCTTCGTAGTTGTTCGTAGTTTTTGTAGTTCATTTCCATATATTTTTTAACTACGATAATTTGTGTGAAGTGCGAAGCTACTGAGTTTCTAAAATGACTTCGTAATTTTAAATTGTCGAAGTTGATGTTGACATTTGTCAGCTGTTTTGAATAATTTAATTGAATTAAATTGTTGTGTATTTAAAAGATGGCTAGCGAAACCAACAATTTGAATGAATTTAAAAAAGTAAGTGTTTATGAGAGGTATTCACATTCCCAAAATATATTTTTTTTGAACATACAAGGCAACTCAAGAAGCCGCAACATCGCTGGACAAAACAAGAAAGCTTAGCTTTATTAGAGGCAATAGTAGATGTCACCCTCAGAGCAAAAGCAGGCTATATTTGATGTTGCAGCAAAAGAGGAATAAAAATATTTAAGCGCAAAAATGCTTCAACTATATTCAGAGCAAGAACGGAACGGCAAAAATCTTAGAGCAAAAGCGGATTAACTCTCTAAACCGTTTTTGCCCTCTACGAAAACTTAAACCGCTTTTGCCCTCAGTTTTTATTTATATGTACCTCCGTTGCTTACATTATAACTTCGAAATCTATTTTTAGACATTTTCTTCACTTTACTAGTAATAAAATGCAACTCTATTCATAATATTGGAATTTTTGGAATTTTCGAGCTTGTAAGATTAATTCTTTGAATGTGTGAAGTCTTTGTAATGCTTTATGATAAGTTTTATGTTTTTGCCATTTTTCCATTTTGACTACATATTTGGGGATTTCAACATTTCCAACATATATTTTCGTCATGTTTATCTTTTAACTTTATTACTAACTTCAATTTTTGTAATGTTTGCAATTTATGATTTTTTTCAATTTCCTTTTTTTTACTTAGTAATTTTTGTATTTTGTACTATTATACTTCAAAATTTCAGAATTTGTTCAAAAATTCAGAATTTTTAGCTACATTAAAATTGCAAACATAAAAGTGAAAAATTGGAGATATTATTGTCGAAACGAAACTCAGAAAAGGCACTCAAACTGGAATTGTGAAACCCAAAAATTAAAGAAAATTGAATTTTTTTTAGTAATTAAAGACCAATATCTAACTACCCAATAATGGCATGACTGAACGGGAAAAATGTAGAATACTTACCCTAAAATTTAAGATAAAATTTCAGAAATTGGACAATTGGACAATAAATAATTTATAAATGATCCAGCGGGAAATTGAAGCAGTTTAGAACAGATTCTGAAGGGCTGAAAAATAATGCCAACGCGCTTCTTATTCATATCCCAAGTCTTTTCCTTTAACCCAAACATGTCATCAGAGCGAAGTACTTATGTTTTGTTGTTAGAAAAGCGCAATTGAAGCTAGGAAATTGAAGCTTTTCGGCAGCAAGCTTTCGTGTGACCCGGGCATATTTTGTTGAAATCCAACCCATAATCATGCTTCAGTTTCACCAATTAATTTATACACAATTTAATACATTTAAGTATTAAAATAATTATTCCAACAGAATTATTTAAATAATAAAAACATAATAGATCGGAATCCACTTCTGATTTTTTTCCGACGTCCGATAGCTTCTAAAAAGTAATTTTAAATTAGTGATTTTTTTGAAGAATAAAAATGTATTAAAACTACTGTAAACATACTTCTTGAATAACTTTTTAATTGAATTTTTAAAATTATTTAACGAAAAAATAGAAATGTATTTATTATTTTGTTCATTTAATCAAAATGTAAAATGAAAGACCACCCAAAACGTACCTACTAAATTTCATAAGTGACGCGATTCAAAAACCACAAAGGACCCCGCACCGTTTGTATGGGAAAATGTCTTTGGGTGAATTTTCTTGAATTATTATGATCACAGACGTTCGTTAAATACATCGTTTTCTTTGATTAGATTTACAAGTATGTCAAAGGTATTCCAATTCATTCCCACTATTTCGCGAAACCTGTTTTTATCTAAATTTGGTAGACTTCGCAAATAATACTCCGACTTTTTGCCACAATCCATACTGAAAATGAACTCCATATCGAAAAGATGAACAGGTCAAATAGGCAGGCCGTACCTACTTATTGCAAGCTGCAATAAATTTTAACTATCTTACAAGAAAAGTAAAAAGATAAATTATAATCTACCAGACTCCTCCAATTCCACAACATTGAACATAGCGTTATCGATTCCAATAATTTTTGCTTTTCAATTTTTCTTGGCATTTTCTCAAAAAACAACCACTTCAAATCATCACAACTTAAAAACGACACTTGCAACAATTCGAAGTATGGAAAAAATGAACTACGACAAATATTCAATCCAGTAGTCGTTCATGTCAATCGAACTACGAAACTACAAACATTTGAAAAGTGAAATGAATACCTTTATTTTCTATTATACTTATTTTATCATTATTTAATCCGGTGATCATCATGTCCAGCCAGCATTACACGATGGCCCCATTTTCCTAATCATAATCCAGCATCATCGTTAATCACTAAGCCTACATTTTCAACTCACCACTTTAATCACGACCGTAAGCACTTGGCGTTTATCCGGCACAACTTAATTAATTTAGCAATTTCAAGTGGGAATTATCGAGTTATAAATTTTTTAGAGTCTTTCACTGCGAAATACAAAAACTTATGTAATTGCGTTCAATTTTAAAAAGCCATTTTTCATTAAAATTTCTTTGTATTTAGAAACACCTCCTCTGACCTTAAGTGAAGGCCCATTACTTAAATGCTAACAATACATGCTGGTAAGCAGCAAAAAATTATCGTCTAACCCAAAACTGTCAAAGTAACTCACTCGCAGTTTCTAGCTACTCTAGTTCAGGCGATTGATCTACTCTACTTAAGCAAATTATGTTAACCGTGGCCAAATGAGCTCAATATTTGAATTGATAACTCATAGCTTGAATTATGACGGTCAGACAGTAAAAATCTGCGGGTGTGGCAGCTTTTTACAAAAAATTTCGATATTCCATAAAATTATGCAAAATTTAACCAGCAAAGAATCTCCAAAAATACGAACAGTGTAAAAAATGGATTAATTTGATTGTTTAAAAAATTGAAATACACAACAAATACTGGCAGCAGCCAGAATCAATCTTAATGCGGATAATTGAAATCTAGAAAACAAACACCGGCCATATAATCCGCGTCATGATTTCAATCATTTATCACAGCCAAGCACCTGCACGAGGTGAAAGTCCCTTTAAAGCCGGCAAATACTGCATGTGCAGAGACGTTACGGTTCCAGGTTCAATTTGTATCCTTCTCGAATGCAGAACGAAAGCAGGTTTACCTTCTGGTAAAGAGACGCTTGAGCTCAGCTATGCACAATCCCGCAAAAGCTTAAATTTAGATCCTGCTGCATGGTAACAATTTTGAAACGACCTCAGCCGGCTGTATCCTGTCTGATGTTGGGAAAATTGCAAATTTCACCTGCACAAAAGCCTCCACCTTTTCTATATAACCTTCATCCTCAACAACAAAGCACACGGAAATTTTAACCCCTTGTGAATTTTTCATATGATTTCTGTATGAATATTAAAAACGTACTTCCGATCTGACGTTTTCGTTTCGATACGGCGTACCTATACGGCAAATAAGTTGATTCGTTTCTGCTTTGCATTTTTTGTGAGTGTTTTTTGTTAACTTTCCCCGTTTGTAAAGGTGAAAGGTACTGACGTCGGCATTTTTATAGAAACAGGCGACAAATATTGTTTTTTGTTTATTCGTTAAAAACTGACATAACCTACAATATGTGTTTGATTCAATCGGTGGAATGTAAATGAACGCACAATACAGAGCGTTGGCGGATCCTTTGTTGGAGCGTGACATTAAATTTGCTTTTATACTAATGGCAACCCATCTCGCTAACTATAATACTCACCACGCAGGTTAGGAGCATAACAGTGTTTGTAAAGGGTAACCCAAGCCAACTCAATCTGGTTAATGCTGTCCTCGACTGTACTGGAGCATTTGCGTTACTTTAACGAAATTTTCAATGATACAGCGTCTCATCATCTCCTGGTTGAAGGCTTCGGTGGTGGTCTGTTTAATTTCATAGAGCTTCAATTTTTAAAACCCCCAATGAATGTAATCCAAATGAACGCACAATACAAAGCGTTGGCGGATCCTTTGTTGGGACAGGGGCAGGGGCGTGACATTAAATTTGTTTTTATACAATGGCAACCCATCTCTCTAACTATAATACTCACCACGCAGGTTAGGAGCATAACAGTGTTTGTAAAGGGTAACCCAAGCCAACCCAATCTGGTTAATGCTGTCCTCGACTGTACTGGAGCATTTGCGTTACTTTAACGAAATTTTCAATGATACAGCGTCTGATCATCTCCTGGTTTAAGGCTTCGGTGGTGGTCTGTTTAATGTTACAATTTCGGCACCAACATCCATTATACCATCTGCGGAAATACAGTTTTCAAAGTGAAAGTACGCGCCTTCAGTTTGCTGGGATTTTTTAAAAATGTAAGTAAATCATGAAATTATATTTTTTAGTTTAGTCCAGTCACTTTACACAAAAAAGGGCCAAACCTCTGCAAAAAACAACTGGAGATTTTTCAGCGGGATTCTCTTTATTTTGGGCCCACAAATAATTTCCCAAAAGTCCATAAAGCTAGCTGACCGGCTACTTAAGTTACGGAGAGTCAAAGGTCAGAAACGTCAGTTTTTCTGAAGTATCTCGTAAATTATCGGCGTTATGTAATTTTTGGCTAAGTACCTAAAGATTGTTCGTGAGATGAATTTGCATAAAAATGTGCTGTACGAAATTTACGTAGAACTAATAGTACAGTCAATCTGTAAGTTAGCCTCGGAAAAATGACCCACCGAAATTTGACTTGATGAATCGTTAGGGGCATGTAATGAAGTTAATGTCAAATTTCTGAAGTGCCCCCTCCCCCTGTTTTTGAGAAAATCCAAAAAGTGGGTCCAAATTTTGAAATGCGTTTTTGTCAGAATCTATGGGTTTTGGTGAAAAGTTTATTTAACAAAAAATGTAGAGGACATTGTTAGCTACATTTTATGTCATTGAAGTGACGTCATCCGACTTGAAATACAAAAGGTAGGTGGCGCTGAAGCATCAAAAAAGTGTTTGTTTGTTATTTTCGTTAAAAAAATAGTTTTTTTTTGCAACGATGTAAATGAGAAAGTTGTTCGACACATTCGTTATTCCTTCTTGGAAGTTTTGTATAACATTTCTTATGGTACCAAGCTTTCACTTGTACTAAATCCACATCTTTTATCATGTTATCAACGCTTATGGCACCGGATGTGAACCTCGACTTTCAAAGCAGCGACAGTCTTGATCTATCTCCAGTTATTTCCGAAGAACTTTGTCAATTTTTCTAATATACTAATGTATATTCGAAATAGTTTTTCTGTGAAAAAAATGATATTTTGACTCATAACTCTGGAAGTTGGTGGTGTAGAACCTTCGCTTTTACAGTTTAGATAGGCGGGAGTATTCTGCGTATACTGCTACCTAATTCATGGAAGTAGGTCATCGGGCTACCAAAATACAGGGTGATGTGTAAACCTCTATCAAAAAAAATTCAAAACGCCCTAGTGACCAAACTGTTACGATTTCTGCCCCCTCCCAAATGATTTTTTGTTCGTCTATCCAAAGCCTATCTACAGCCTGCCACTTTGTAACTTGAGGTGGGACACCCTGCATAAAGAAAGCAATATAAAAACAAAATAATTTTTCATATTTTTTTTCTTTAGCTTCCATTTTCCGACCAAACGTGAGGTTTTCCGGGAAAAGCTTATATAACTTTTTTTGTTGAGAATTTTCATAGCTTTAATTTTGTCTTCTTAACATTTTTCCAATTTCGACGTTTTTCCGAGCTACGGTCGGGAAAGCGTCGGAAAATTCTTTCAATCGGATTTTCTCGTGATTTTCACGAAGTACGGCCCGGAACTCAACGGTTACCTTTTCTCCAATTGCTAAACTCCCACCATTCCAAATTTCATTCTACTACAATATTTTTTGCAGAAGAAACTCTAGGAGCTGTACTATTAAAACACACTTAATCGCTAATTTTTTTTTATTTTTTTTTTTAATGAAATCACTAAAAAACTATTCACTGATAAATCCAAGTGCAGTTAAAAGTATTAAAATATAACACTATCACTTTTTACTGCAAAAACATAACAAAATTGCCCTATACCTCTCTGCCATGTTATTCCGGTGACTTTTTGGACCGACACCAACACCACGAAAAACTCTCGTTCATGGCCTGTAGTTGAGAGGGCCTTGGGAAGCTGTCATATCTCCAGCTTTAGTGTTTCCAGACGAGGAAGTATATTAAGATTTTCCTTGTGATTAATCTTGATATATTTAAATTCATTTTTATGAAGTTGTCTATTTGGTCAAGGAAACAGTGCTTCCTTTGCTTCCAAAGAGGAACCACCATTGATAATTATTACTAATTAAAAAAAACTACCTCATAACGATTTCTTTTTATTTTGATATTTTGATTTTATATTTTTTTTTATTTGATTATATTGAATTTGAAACCAGTCACTTTCTACCATTTTTCACTAAAAAGTAAATAGGCATCTGTCAAAACGGCAGAAAAACAACAACAAAAAATGTTGTCCTTGAAAAAATCGAGAATAAAAATGTAAAGCTTAGAACACTTTAGAACAGCTTAATGAACACCAAACTAGAACACTTTCGGACAAAAAATAACAAGTTGGCGGTCATTAGCCAAAACATGTACCTACTTTTCTATCCTAGAATGTTTTAAGTCGTTCTAGGACTGACTAATGAACAGACTTATTAAATATCTTATCAGAATATCAGATATCAGACTTAATAAATACGCTAAATTAAAATTCTGACTGTAGAAAATGTATTCAGTTCTTTTTTCCGGTTCACAAACTGTCACTTGCTACAATTAATGAACTTCAAAGTAAAATTTTTATAAAAAAAACAGTTCTTTTACGGGTTCAACAAGGATTAGGATTGATTGCAAACTCAATCAGTAGAAGTTCGTATACAAGGCAGAAATATAAAAATAAAGAAAATACCGAACGAAATATGCAACTAGTATAAAAAAGAATTGGTTCAAAGAATCATTATAATGAAATAAAAACTGCAATCTACAAGTTTGAAGAAGCACTCCAGCATAAAGTCCACTGTTTTTTACACCTGCACGTGCAAGCCCGTTTTGGATCTTTAAAAAATGCTCCCTCATAATAGCGAACATCTCTAATTGGTTGCCTTCAATATTCAATTACCCTAATTAAGACGTTGAAACCTTAATCCCTTCTTCGATTTTACAGTATGAAAAATTCAATCAGGAATTTCTAAAGACTTGCAAATGTGAATGAGTTGATCCGCTGCAGGGATTGAGTTCAGCATCTGAATTCAATTTTCGATTTTATATCCGAAACTTCTTACACAGGTAACATTCGAGGGTGCCTGGAGTAAAAAGTGGCCCCACAGAAGTTCCAAGGGCTGTTCATGCTATTCAAATATGATGGAGCGCTCCACCTCAAACACAGTGCAACTTCAAAAGGGAAATTCACCAGTGCAGGGGCGGTATGAAGCTTACGTTTCGAGTATTTCCCGATTCTATATTTTTTCCCTGAACATGCATCTGCATAAAAGTGTGAATAGGTTTTTCATGATTTGCACTGATTTCATTGACATAATTTTCACGCGAAATCAGTGCTGCTGCAATCGCATTAATGTCTCGGAGAAAATTCAAGAATATTCTCTTGAATTAAGGAATTTAATTTTGTTTTTAATAATTCAGAAGAAGTTAGAGAAAATAAATTGGATTCCAATATATTTCTGTCGGTATATACGCAAGAATAATGTCAAATCGGGGTACGTCGAATCTTATAGTGGTGATTGTCTTGTTCTGAGCTGGGGAATATTGGTCTATCTAAGAAAGTTTAAATGCCAGTCCGTTTATATGACCCACACATCCCCGAATTCCTTCTCCTTATAAAGACAAGGAACTTGTTGGCTCTGTCAGTAATATTATCATAATGCAATATGGTCGACATGATTCAATATCTTGTAGTTGAGATAATAACATGGGTAATTGCCTGGTGTTGCTGGTGTTAAGATTTTGTTTGTTAGTGGTGCACCAGCCTTGAATGCATGTTGAACTTCGTTGGAAAAACGATACATCAGTTTAGGACTTATTTGAACTTTATATTTTGATCTCATCGGCGTAGAAGAGATGTGGAATATTTTCTGAAGATATGAAGATATTAAAAAGAAGAGGATCTAGGTGACTACCCTGACGAAACCCAGAAGTTATTTCAATTTCGTTGGACAGATATCTTTTAAATCTCACAAATTTTGTTCTTCCGTTAACATTAGGTATTTGGGACGCGTCATTCTGACGCATTTCGAATTTTATAAGGAAAATTACAAAAAATCTCTTGTACTGACTTTTATACATTGAACGAGGTAAATATGATATATAATTCTCCATGTCATATACTTATCTCTACGAATATGCGTAGTTCCCGCGATCGTAATGTAGACACCAGAAAATTGGTAGCGGCAACTCCTACATATTTTAGGGGGCTATGTCGCATGCCGGACCCAACTGACGCACTGCCAAAACGGCAGCGGTCAGAGAATTCTCCGGCTGGGCAGGGACCCCAGAAGAAAAAAAGGGAAGAATCGCAAGAACCCTCATACCGGGTCAAGTTGGCTGAGATCACCATGGCAGGGGTCCTGGACAACTATCCCGAAGGCAAATCTACGGAGGAGCAAACCTCCTCTATTTGCGATTCCTTCCTGACTGAGGTGGACGAAAGCCTTAAAGACGATTGCCAGCCTCAGTTAGGGAAGCGGAACACATGCTTCGCAGGCTGGAAATTCAGAACCCGCCAATTGAGGTGACCCCTTGGCGAGTGATAGGTAAGAAGGTGGACCAGACCGGTCAAACTCTTGCCCTTAGCATTGACGAGAGGTCACTCATGCAGCTTAAAGAACAAGGGATGTTCCTATTCTACGGCCAAATCAGAGTCAAGGGTATTGGCTCAAAAAAGGAGACTCCGGCTGGCTCACAGCAGCAGGAACAACTCCAGGATGCGGGTGGTACAGTGCAACCTGCAACAGAGTGGGGCTGCCTCGGCTGGAAAATAAATTCGTTCTTTTCAGTTGCATTCTTTTACAAGAAAATTTCCAAATCCACATTTTTTTCGTGCGAGTTATCTTTGGCCATGGTTGCTTTTTAAAGCCATATCTGGTCTGATTCCGTAAAATAAAACTGATCTTTTTCCTTGAAACACGATCCAAAACAGAAGGTTATTAACCTTTTCAATGCAATCATCAAGGTAACATAAAACCGAGACTCTAAATAATCTCCATCAAGAAACAGCATGATTTTGCGGTAAATAGTCAGATGACAGCAAGATATTTCTTCGTCAAACTCTGACCTAAAATTTATTAACAAAAAACCAATCAGTTACATTCCCCCACAGAGCAAAAAATACATTTCACACCTACATCGGTGTCTCATCAACAATATACAAGTCGGAGACGAATTTCGCTGTGACATATGCAAATTTACCTACAACTCAATTAAAATCAGTTATGTTGCGAATTTTGACACTTTGTGTACGCGGTCTTGCCGCGAGTACCGTGCCTAAAGAAGATTCTTCTCTTGATTTTTTGTGAAGGCCCAAACTCATTTCTGATCTGATTGATATCATGAAACGATTTGTAATCAAACCACCACTGAAGTCAGTCAGTGACTAACCTGCAGGGCGGACGTCTTCCAACTCGAATTTTAGTCTGCTCCAAAGTACAGATTAAATTTTAAATTTAACTCAACATATAAAATAGTGCAGTGGGTGAATTAAAACAAGTTCAGTGTGTCAAGGTAACGGCGTTTTCCACGTTTGCCCTATATTTGAAGCTTAAGTGTTCCCGGTAAGTAAATTAATTTTCATCAAATGTTTGGACAGGTGATAAGTTACCTTTGAAAGTAATTTCATGGTTGTTTGGGGTGCTTCTAAGTTTTTGTGTGTTTTTACAATTTCATACGTTGAGTCGATTTGTTTACATGATAACTGCGATATTCGTTGCCAAAAATAATTTGAATTAGTGTCACTTTTGAGGTGAATTTAACTTTAGCCATATCAGCTTCCTTTATACTTTATGCAAGCTTAACTTAATGCTTATAGCTTTGTGTTTAAGGGGCTAATAGCCATCAACAGTCATCCATGATTAAACGTTAAGTTTTCAGCCTAAAGATTTCTGCAAACTTATATTAAAATGTTAGATAGACAAATTGCAGCTTTAACTCTCTACTTTCGGAAGCCGTTTTGTAAATTTAAATCGGGCGACTTGGCTAATAATGGCGCAATGTTCAAGTTTAGGGTCTATTTTGTTTATATGCAAAAACTATACATGCGACAAATATTTCGGCAGTTTAAAGTATATGTACCTACCAGGCTATCATGTCCTAAAAAATCATCCCCTAATGTTTCAAATTAACAGAGCTATGAATTTTTGAAAAAGGGATATTTTAAGGTTTTTTTTTAAATACTCGAGCGCGCCGGAAGAGAGGGAAAATCCCTTGCTCATGCGCCAAAATTACGGAACTGTCAAGTTGACGATTCTAGCGATGTTTACAGTGTTTTAACACCAACAATAATCATTAACATAATTTTTTGGAGTTTACTCCTTAAGAATCGTTTCATATATAGAGCACAGTATGAAAAATATATGCGGAGCAAAAATCAAGTGTTAACAAAAAAACCGTTAATAAAAAAAGTTAACAAAAACAAAAACCTTTAACTCAATTTTTGCCGATGTTTGTATTTGTGTTCCCCGACCACCGACACGGCTATCAATTGAAATGGCATGGCAGCTAGAATAGAATTATCGGTGTAGCGTCATTCGAAATTCAAAATGGCCGCCAACATAACATGGCGGAAGATATGTAATAGAGTAAAAAGTAGGAAAAATAACCGATCAACATCAAATTTCGCACATATACATAGTTCGCCTGGCAATGTAATTCGAGGGACATGACAAGTGGAATACAAGTGATGTAACGCTATTCGAAATTCAAAATGGCGAACAATACAAAAAGTTGGAAGGCATATCTTCTTCTTCGTTAACGGCTCTACAACCGGGATCCGGTCCTAACCTCTCGCAACTATTCTCTCCACCGGTCCCGATTCTGAGCCGATGTCATCCAGTTTGGCATCCCTAAGCTCTGAGCGTCATGGTCCACGCCATCCTTCCCGCGAAGGTTGGTCCTCCCTCGCTAACTTACCGCAGAGAACTTTCCGAGCAAGCTCATCTTCACTCATACGAGCTAGATTCCCTGCCTACCGAGCTTTATTTTCTTCACAACACATGTCGCGATAGCGCTCGTAGTTCTCGTCATTGTAGAGTCTCCGGATTCGTCCTTCCTCACATACGGGGCCAACAATCCTCCGAAGTATTTTCCTCTCAAACACGCCCAAGAGGTTTGAGTGCTTTTTGCTAAGCACCCACGTTTCGGATGCATATGTGAGAACGGGTAAGACCATCGTCTTATATAGTAAAAGTTTAGACGTTATGGTTAGATATTTGGATTTGAAGAGCCTTGCCAGACTACAGTAGGCTTTGTTGGCTTTTAGCAGTCGTACGCGTATTTCTGGTTCCATGCTATTGTCGGCTGCTACTATTGACCCAAGGTAGGTAAATGATTTTACCACGTCAAACTCGTGTTCCTCTACCTTGATTGGGACCAATGTTAGGTGTTCTTGTTCTTGTAGACGAGGCCACCAGAAGACATATAATAGACTAAATTACTCCTTAAGAATCGTTTTATATATAGAGCACAGTATGAAAAATAGACAGGTGGTAAAAATCAAGTATTAGAAAAAAACAAAGAAAATAACAAAAAAACTACAACTTGATATTGACCCACTTTCGTATAAAAGATCAACTTCAAACTTTGCACAAATGTATAGTTTGAGTGAAAATGCAAACTGACCATTTTGTAAAATAATCAAGATGGCAGTTCTAAGATGGCGGCCGATTTTTATATTTGTATTTCCCGAACCGACAGGTAGAATACTATTAACGCTCTAACGTCATTTGAAATTCGAAATGGTGGCCAACACAAAATGGCGGAAGATATATAATAAGCTAAAACGTGGAAAGTAAAATTTACGTAATATATTTTAACAAATCAATATAAATAAATATATTGTTTCATTTACTTCCTTTGCCTATTGTTATTTTAAGACAATCGTTTTTCAAAAGTATAAACTCCAGTCACGCGTCGGAGCTGACACGCACATTTAATTTTTTTTGTTTATAAAGTAATCCATTTCACTTTTTCAAAATCAAAACAGCTGATTTTTGACAACTAACAGATGCACCCATGTGAACGAGGAGATGCAGCTAAGCCGCAAGCTTGTTGCAACCTCTCACGAAACTTTCCGAATGCTTCACGAAGCCAGCCCATGGAAACGCGGCCTAAAGTGTCACCCTGTGCATTACCGTCGTTCACGTCATGGTGCAATGGCTAGTATAAAGCTTTTTTTTATTATTTTTTTTATTTATTTTATTTATTTTTATTTTATAATTTGATTACACATTACTTAATATGAATATATATTTTAGATCTAGAAGGCATCTTCATACAACTATAATATTATTGAGTGGCCGAGCCGAATATGATTTTTTATAGGGGTGTTTCTCACCAAAGTGGTAAAATCGCTGTCCCTGGCAAATATTACGTAAACTATATGGATAAATATTTAAATTTCAATAAATTTGAATTTATAACTATCTAAACTATAGTATACCATATAGAAAATATCTCATTTTTAAACCTATATGTTTTCAAAAACCTATTTTTTAGGTTTAAAAACAGTCCCCTGGCCGGTCACCAAACCAAAATAGTTTCTATTGAGTTAATTAATTCAGTATTAGCTTTTCAAAACAGTTAACTTATATAACAAAGTTAAATCATTATGAAATGATGTGCAATTACATTCTAATATTGATTTATTTAAACTATATTTTGAATAGTTTAATTTAATCTAAAGTTTGTCCCCGAATTTCATGAACAGTCCCCCTGTCAAAGTTTCGAGTTACGTGTCACGCCATATACAGTAAAAACAGACTTGTTTATGCGTGTAAAGAAACGTGAAAGGTATGAAGTTAGCTCTTTTAGCACCAAAAGGAGCTACACCTCATTTTATTTAGTGTTACACGGGCTAGCGGTGCACATGCGCGCATCGGTACGCAACAGTCAACAGTCCTCTGGTAAGTGTTATTTTTCTTTGTTTTAAGTGCTTTAGTTATATATGTATATTGTGCATCGTTTTAAATAAGATAGTTAATATGTCTTCTATATAACAAAATAAAAAAATAATGAAGGGATTTTTTGGTATTGTAACAAATAGACAAATTAAACAGTCCCCTGCCAACAGTCCCCTGCTATATTCGGGAACAGGGGACTGTTTAATTTAAGAGGGGACTGACTCTATTGTACGTTTGCCTTTGTTTTAGGTCTATAACCATCTTTTGATTATGGCGCCGAGAAAAAAGAAAGTATCGAAAGAAGAAATGCTACAGAGAAAAAGAGAGGCTGCTCGAGCAAGATATGAACGTAAAAAAAATGACCCTAAGAAAAGACAAGAAATGAGAGAGAAAGAACGTATTATTATTAAATAAAAATAATTAAAGTATTATTAACCAAATAGATGAAGAAGGTGGCGAAATTCGTGTTACTTTTCTAAAGCCCTATGATGACAAAGGCCAAACATTTAGATTCAACGAAACCGATATAGCAGACATGAAAATAAACCAAGTAGTTGAGAAATTACCCAACCCAAATATGGTGTTAAAAGGAAATAGAGTCTTTTACAAATTTCCTTCACCCAGAAATGTTTTCGAAGCATAATGACTGTTCTGCTATACTAGTATATTTTCAATTTTTTAGCTAGTCGTTTATAAGGTATCTCCACATTAATATTTTGAACTGATTTTTTTTTGTTATTATTTTTTGTATACCAAAGAAAACTGTTTTGTTTAGGTATATATATAATATATATATATATATATATATATATATATATATATATATATATATTTATATATATATATATATATATATATATATATATATATATATATATATATATACAGTATTGTGCAAAACTATAGCACCGCATTGCATGGATTTCAAATAATAAGTCAGAACTCCGAAATTATTAAAGTTACAATCTCGAAACTTTGCCACTTTATTACTTTAATTATCAGCTTTATTTTATATAAAAATTAAAAAAACATTTATTTACTGATTTAGTAAAAAAACTATAGCAACTTTACAGAAATTTTAAAATTTTGTGTACATCCCTTTTGATTTTATGACTTGGACGCACCTCTTTGGCATTGATTTTATTATTTTATCAATTGTATCTAAAGATATAGAATTCCATTCACTTTTTACGGCCTCTATTAGTAGCTGTTTATTTGCAAACTTTTTGCCCTTTAAATTTTGTTTTATGATGCCCCAAAGGTTTTCAGTGGGGTTGAGATCTGGTGATTGCGCCGGCCAATCCATGAGTTGAATGTTTTTGGCTTGAAACCATTCTTTAACCACCTTTGAAGTGTGTTTCGGATCGTTGTCCTGTTGAAACACCCAACAAGGGGGCATATGCTACTCAGCATATGGTAGCATTATCGACTCAAGTACATCTCTATTCTATACTTAAAGCGATCCATAATTCCTTTGATTTCATGAAGAGGACCAACACCATCACCAGAAAAACAACCCCAAAACATCGCATTATCCCGCCGTGTCTAACTGTGAGGCGGCAATAACGAGGTTCAAGTCTCTTTCCCTTTGCTCTTCTGAGGTGGTTGATTCCATCCAAGCAGACCAGATTGAATTTGGACTCATCACTAAATAAAATGGCTCTCATTGACTAATAGTCCAGTTTTGATGATTTAATGCCATTAGCAACCTAAACAACATAAATATGATGACATTAAATTAATTAAAAATTTCCTTTTGACAGCATTGGCTTTCGAGCAGGTCGATAACATCTTAAATTATTCTCGATCGCTCTTCTACGTATGGTGCTTGTGTCAACGTTAAGATTTAATTGTTCCTTAATGTCACTCGATGAGATAAAAGGATCCTTTTTAATAATTGAAGCGATCCTTTTGTCTTCACGTACTGAAGTTAATCGCGGTCGACCTCCTGAATGAACCGTTGTAGTGTGACCTTCGCGGTCAAATTTTTTCACCCAACGACTTAATAACGATTTATTAAGTCCGTACTTCTTAGATACCGCATACTGAGAATTTCCGTTTTTTATCTCTGTTTCTAGTTTTGATTTAAATTCAACACTATTTATTGCGTCCCATTTTTGTTGATAAAATGCAGATCAAACAGTGGCGGTTCGTAAGTTTCAGGATCGGGGAAGCAATACGCAAGGCGAACGATACAAGTATCGAAGGCTTTAACTAAAAAAACTGAAAAATAACATATAGTGGAATTTGATAAACAAAACATAAGGAATTGTTTCCAGTCCCAAAAATCTTTTTTGGAACATGTTAGTTACCTCGAACACTATACGAAATATACATTTTCTACAAAATTTTGTAAAAATTTTACTTTTTGGTCGTTCTTTTTAACTAAAGATGCGTATATCTCGGTATGTGTAGGGTCCGAAGAAGTGAAAAAAATAAAGGCTGTTCGTCATAATATTGGCTATCAGCGGCTACAATATCAAATTTTTATCTGCACATACAAAAAAACTTAAAAAACTTCTCAATTTTAGTTTTTTGGTTATAACTTCGGATCTTTTAGTGAACTTTCATGGATTCATTTTCAGAAATTGTATAATGTGAACAATAACTGATTAAAATGTCAAGTCAAAATATCTTATTTAAGTCCCAAAAATTGCCTTCAAATTTAAAAATTGATTGCCCAATAATTTTTGTGCATCGCATCGTACGAGGTTCTTACTTATTTTTAAATATACACACATATGTAGGTTCTTTAATGCATTTTTATGAACAAAAAAATATTTAAGCTTGAAAAAAGTGAAAAAAATGGAATCGAAAACCGTGAATTTTTTCATTTTTTTCGAAATAGTATATTATTAAGATTCTAAAATAATAATAATAAAACCCTACCTCGCATACACCCCACCCGCTACACCCACGCCTACAATCATTACATTCTCCTTCCAAAAAAACACTTCAGGCAGCCCGTACTCTAAAATACAATTCATTAAAATATTCTCTAAAGGGATCATCTTTAAAGAGAATCTTAAAAAATATTATGGAAGCTACAAAGTTTTCAGCTTATATTCAATACATATACACCGCCCACCACCCCACGACACATAAAGAGAAACTTCATCTACATATCTCCGATCTCTTTTTTCTTGACAAAAATATAAGAAAATTCATATTTTAATAAGAGCCAAAAACAAAATTTCGAAGCAAATTTTTAAGAGTACTAGCAACTCGAAGCCACAGCAGATTACCAGAAAATGAACCCAAAAAAACAAAGGGAATATGGTAGATACAGAAAATTTGTCTATTTTCGACTTCTCGTATCCCACTGTTCGGTTCCGAAGAAGCTGCGTTTAGCTCAGCTTCTGAGGGTACTGTATCAACGCAAACCTTTGCGTGAGGGTGAGTTAAATTAAATTGAATGTGTTGGAGTTTTCATTTTGATTTTCTGTGGCAAAGAAGCTGGTGATATTACAGCTTCCGCATGGTGTGTAAGGCCTAGGCCACGATAAGAGCGGCGAGAGGCACTTTAGAATTTGCCACGCCGCTCGTATCGTGGCTAAGGCTTTGCTCTTTGTTTACAGTAGATGTTAAATTTTAATTGTACATTTTATATAAAAAAATTTGTACATTGCATCCTTAGTGTTTCCAGAGGAGAAAATATATTAAGATTTTTTTTTTGATATATTTTAATTAATTTTTATGAAGTTGCTTATTTGGTCAAGGGAAGCAGTGCTTCCTTTGCTTCCAAAGAGGAACCGCCACTGAGATCAAATAACTTTTATGAACAGTATAATTGGAATGACAATTACCAATGCTTTCAAAAAAGGAAATAATTGCCAGCATTCGCACTGGCAACGGTCAAGAATACAGTTGTAGTTACAGTGCATGTTTAAAATTAAACGCCACTTAAGAGGTTGTTATAGTCCACGTCATAAAATCAAAAGGGATGTACACAAAATATTAAAATTTCTGTTAAGTTGCTATAGTTTTGGACAGCCCAAAGTGAACTAAGCGTAATATTATTGTTGTTTTTACTAAATCAGTAAATAAATGTTTTTTTAATTTTTATATAAAATAAAGCTGAGAAATAAAGTGGCAAAGTTTCGAGACTGTAACTTTAATAGTTTCGGAGTTCTGACCTATTATTTGAAATCCATGCAATGCGGTGCTATAGTTTTGCACAATACTGTGTGTATATATATATATATATATATATATATATATATATATATATATATATATATATATATATATATGTTTTATAAAGAATGTTTCTTTAAGTTTATAATATACTATTAAATAAATGCTTATTTTTCTAATTAAAATGTATCTTTCACTTATATAAACAGTCCTCTGACATATGCAGCAGTCCCCTGTCTCGATTTTTTTAAATTTGCTCTAATTCCTAAAATAAATCAAATATATTTGGGTCCCTTACTGTTTATTATCCACCAGATAAATATCTATTTAATTGTATAGTTTTTTTTTCATATTCCCTTAAAAAATTGCTGGAACAGATTTCTTGCAAAAATTTACCAGTTTACAGAGAAACACCCATAGATAATGCTAGAAATTGGGACAAAATTTTCAAAAACCCATTGAATTTATTTAAAAACCTGACATAACATTCTTATCCTAACTACATACTATTCTAACTACTTATTCTAACTACTACTAATTGTCGACTAGTTGTCGGATCAAAGGATTTTCAGATAATTCACATGAATCGTAAAATTTACTGGCAAAAATGTGGAACGCTTCACGATTTTTCATGTCATCCTTGCGCAGGGGCCATACCTTCTCTATATCGTTCCAATTTTATTATATGTTCTGCGCTGCGGAAGAAAGAACAGCTAGTAGAATGCTTAGTTCGACGAATATAAAAAAATAGGATGATTAAAAGCTATGGATGCATGAGAAGCTTGGATGTTGTATGAACTCAGAGGCAATGTCGGGGTTAGGGCGAGCTGCCCCGTTGGAGTCTCGCGCAGTTAAGCCGCCAAAGTGACTTATTAGAGTCGTGTATATATGTATATACCATAAACGTACCGCCTAATTATAATTGTTCAAAGCCACTGACATTTAGTAAAGGACTAAATGAGCAAAATCCCATACAAAAAAGTGGCACCAAAAACTATTGCTGCCTCAGTCCCAAGTTAAATTCTATTACAGTATAAATATTAACTAGATTTTTCAAAAGTACAAAACAAATTAAAATCCAACCTTTTTCCAAAAATCGCTTGAACAATGAAATAGGTACATCCCGAACCTAATGAGAAAAACTAGTTTTGTATCATATTGCCGCCAATTAGTTTTGTATTATATGACTTTTTAATAGAATTAAACCTGTAAATTAATAGCCAGTGTATCCACCGTTATTTTTTAGTACAGCTTCCACTCTTCTGGGCATGCAGGAAATACATTTTCGGCAAATTTCAATGGGTATTTCGTTCCAAATTTTTTGTTCAGAAAACCATAACTGCCCTTTATTACGAAAAGTATGTTTCGCCAGATTATTTTATAAATGCCCGCATAGATTTTCACTTGCTTTCCTAAACAAACCAATATTTAACTAGTCTAGAAGTATGTATAGGATCGTTATCCTGTTAATACTTCCAAACTAGGGCATGTTTTCCTCGGCGTAGGGTAGCATGACCTTCCTCATTATGTCTAAATATTCAAAACTGGTCATGGTATCCGATATTAGATGTATTGCACCTACCCCGTTCCATGAGAAACAGCCCCAAACCATTATATTCCGGCCGAAATGCTTAATTGTGTTTCTTGTGTAAGAAGGACGACGAAAATTCCTTTGAGCGTCATTGGAGAACAAATTAATTTTTCTTTTTTCGTTTCAAAGAACGTTACGCCATTTCCGTTGACCTTCTGGCCCGGACCAGTATAACTAATTTTCACTGTATAGTGCGGGAACTCATGTTGCCAATCTCCGCAGCAATAACCCTTAAAGGCCGAAATGGGTCCATTTTTGCTAATATTATAATTCTTTGGTCTGTCATTGGAGAAATTTTTTTCGCTTTCCACGAAGTTCTGCGGCGTTTTCTGGCTTAAGAGCGCTGCAAACGAAATTAGCACTCCGACTCAATAATTTTGCTAAAGCTCAAACGCTTCACTCTCCTCTCTTAAGTTCCGAACAAGACGCTTCTCCTCTTGGGTGCAATGTTGCTTTCTACCCATTTTAATAACTAGAATTTCTAAAATAACCTCCATTAAGAGTCAAAAATAAAAAAAATTAAGTTATTATGCAATAATAAATACCGTAAAAATCTCCTTTGAAAAACTTTTAACTTTTTATTGCAAACAAAACAACGCTCTACCTATTTCAATGTCCACATCACCGTTATGAAATTTCCAGAATTACAACAATTCTCAGAATAGGGCTGCCATATTAATTATTAACTTCACAGTATAGGGAAGTTATTATAATAGGTCCGAAAATATAAATCGAAATTTTTATCGAATTTCCATTTTTCAAAGTCCCAAGAGCATTAAGCAAACCTTGGGAGGAAGTATGTGTGTGTGTGTGCGTACGTATGTGGTCATTTTTAACTGGACGATATCGCGCGAATCAAAAAATATAACGACTTCGTTGAGGTGTCGTTTGAAGCGTATTAACGGAAATATGATCTGAAAAGATTTTTATAAAATTTGGTCGAGACGTTTTTTTGGTTTAAGCGACGTAAGTAATTTTTGTTCCCGCACGATATCGCCCGAACCACAAAAAATATCGACTTGACGTGCCGTTCGAAGCGTATTAACGACAATATAATTTGAAAACATTTTTATAATATTCGGTCGGGCCATATTTTGATTTAAATGACATAAGTGATTTTTGTACCTGCACGAACCATAAAAGATAGCGACTCAGTTGAGGTGCCGTTTTTTGTACGTGCACCATACCGCGCGAACCATAAACTATATCGACTTCTTTAAGGTGCCGAAAGAAGAATATGAACGAAAAAATGCCCTGAAAATAATTTCATAACATTCAGTCGGGTCTTTTTTTTGGTTAATTGGAAAAACTTCAGATAAGTGTTAGAACGACCTTAATTTGATAAGTTTTGCTAATATCTAATAAAGTCGATGGAATGAGACCCGTTCTAAACGGAGTGATATTTTTTGGGTTCTGCACAGCGATAGCCTTTCAACAAAACATCTCTTGTCAAAATCCGACAATCTTTAAAAATCGTGCAAAAATTTCGTTACCCTTTACAAACATCACGAATTTCTCAAACCTTGGATTAGCACTTTTTTACGGGAAATGGTTTTTTATGCGTGATACAGTATCAGGAAATTGTGGTCCATCCCGGGATTTCTAGTAGTTACAGCAAAATTTGTTCCTTTTAGTCAAGTCTGACAAGTACTTTACATTAACTTTTGCTAATATCTCCGGAAAGCTTTAAAATTTCCAAAAGAAGTCAATCGCTTCCCAGTTGATCAGCGGCGCTTCCACTTTCCACACGTTCAATACGAATTCGAACACCCGATTTAATGTAGCGAACGAAATACGAAGGAAATATTTACAACAAATTCTCTAGAAAAATCTGGTGGATTTACCGCTATTATAGTTATTTGAACTAGCTTCTCTCAGGATTGCTTTGTCACCAGTTCTGATACTAGTCGATTTCCTTCTAGTGCTAAACGTATAACTATTTTGTAAGAAGTCAGTTTATTCCATCTTCGTTCATCATACTGGGAAGTTAATCGTGTGGACCGAAGGGGTCAAACCCACATTCCAACTAGTTTTGTTTTGGCAGTAGAACGTTATAGAAATAAGTGAAGCTAAAACTAATATTTAGATGAAAGAATGTTTTAAGGCAATGTACCCATTTTTCACGGTGTGCGGACGTGCGGGGTGCGCTGTCGCCGGTCACCCAGGCAATTCGATTTTAAAAAAATTGTCTCGTGGTCGTGCTGTACCGTTCATAATCAAACCGAGTGAAATCTGTCTCTTTGTTCTGTGCCGAAACTGTTACTTTCTGTTTTTTGCTGTTTAAGTGAAGTTATAATAATTAAACAATTAACAATTAAATTTCCGCATTATCATCAATAAAATCATCAATAAATCAATAAATTTGTGACGGGTTTTGGCATGCAAGTGAAGGGTCATCAACTCCCGCACCGACAGTGATCGAACTGACTGACTGCACAAGTAAGTAAGTTCTTTCCTTCTTCCCACATCCCGATCTCGGCACCGCCGGCGTCAGTGCCAGTATCGGTCAGCTGACGGGATTCTCCTTGCGTTAGGAGGCATAACACTCCAGCAAGGAGTATCCCGATAGCCCCGATGGTCATGGCAATGGCAGTGCCGGTTACGACGGAGGTTGACCTTGAGCATACTAAGCCTCGATACAAAAATTTTGGTATTGACTCCACTAACATCCGTGGGCTGCAAGCGAATTTTTATTCGGTGATGTGTCATCTCTGTGTCAATAATACAACTCCTGATTTCAACCATCTCGATCTTACAATTTTACTTCCAAAGCACGTCATTTTCTTCTGTTTTCTATACAGGAGTCCTAATATCAGTAATGAAGCCTCCTCTTCAGCATTTGACGCTATCTCTAAACGTATCTCCGGTTTTTTATCCTCCCATCCGGACTGTGAGATCATTGTTGCGGGTGATTTCAACGTTCGCAACGTAAATTGACTGAATTACTCAAATGGCACCAGTGTTTCTGGCAGGGATGCCGAGCTCTTTGATGAGACCTATACCAAATTGTCAACGGTCCTACGCGTATTCCTGACACTGCAGGTCAAGGACGCCACCTCCTAGATCTCTGTCTTACCTCGCACCCAACAAAATACTCCGTCGAAATTGACTCTCCTCTGGGCAATTCAGATCATTGTCTAATCAGCGCCCACTTCCCATATCGATCTCCTACCCCAACTACGCCAGCTCCTAGGAGAACCGTTTGGCATTATGGGAAGGCCAACTGGTGGGGGCTGATTCGCTTTTTTCAATCTACTGACTGGGATCTATGTTTCCAGAACCGCGATGTCAACTTTGCCGCCCTCTGTATTACCAACATAATATCGGCTGGTATGCACCTATTCATTCCTCATTCCTCCAAATCCATAAAGCCTAGGCAGCATGGATGATTTAATCGGGAATGCACGAATGCAATTAAAACTAAAGAAGCCGCCTACAGAGAGTACAGACATTCTCCGAGCGAACTATCTAGACATGAGTACATCAGGTTGAGAAATTTCTGTAAATCCACCATCAGGAAAGTCAAGGAATTATATGATATCAGGCTGAGAAATAAACTCATTAACTCCACCGGGTGTTCCCCAGGGCTCAATTCTATCACCGGCTATCTTCCTAATTTTTATAAATGACCTGCTCTCAATCCCTTCCAACCCACTCCACTGCTTTGCCGACGACAGTACACTACGGTACTCCTATGGCTTCGATACTGTAGGACAAGCACGCGCCAGACCTTGTCTGCATTATCGCAATCTCATGTCTATTTCATCGAACGAATTCTTGAATGGGGCCGCAAGAACCGTGTCAAATTCAATGCATCTAAAACGAAGTACTGTCTCATCTCCAATAAAACCTGCACCGACCCTCCTTCTATTTCAGTGGACAATAAAAACCTAACGGCAGAACCGACTTTACACATCCTAGGCATAATATTATCCGAAGATCTGCGGTGGAATAACCACATATTCCAAATCGCTAAACAAGCACCGCAATGCCTGGGATTCCTTAAAAGATGCAAATTCCCCCTTCAGCCGTTGGCCGGGGCAACAATCTACAAGTCCTACATTCGTCCCCGCCTCGAATACAACTCGTATATTTGAGCTGAGGCCCCAAGAACCACCTTAGCCTGGCTGGACAAGGTGCAAAGTCACGCTCTTAAACTTATTGGCGATAGCGCCATTTGCTCCTCAATTGACTCATTAAGCTACCGTGGGAATGTAGCAGCCCTTACAAAATTTTACCGATTTTACCACAACGATTGCTCTACTGAAATATGTAACCTCATGCCTCCACGGCAACCATTCTCCCGCAACACTAGACTTACCCGCTCGGCTCACCCTTATAGTCTACAGCCCTTATCTTCGCGCACACTCCGATTTATAAATTCGTTTATAACAAGAACAACGCGACTGTGAACAACTTACCTCAGTCAATATTCCCGAACTCATACAACACCCAAGAGTTCAAGCGCAAGGTCCACCACCATCTCCTTCAACACTCACCCGACTCCCCCTAATCTATCCTATCTTTCTCTTTATCCTTCGAGCTAAGCTTACTACTAGACATTGCACCATGACGTGTACGACATGACGGACTAGTAGTACAAAAGATGACACCTAAGCTTAGACTATCATATAAAAAAAAGGTGTGTATACATATGTAAAACCGCAAATATAAAATTTATAATAATGTATGTATAAAAATTAAATAATACAATAAACTAATATTTATAAGAAGACTAACCGAATAACTGTTAATTATCGGACCCCTAAAACGTCCTTTTCGGAGTTAGTCTCATTTTCATTTAAAACATCAACATCTAGTAATCGCCGGCAAATTTAAGTCACATAAACGTGACTCCGGCCGTCAAAGTGTTAGGATAGATATTTCTTCCTAGTCGCAATCCTTATTATGCCTTAAGAGCTAATAAGTTCATTATTCAAAACATATCATTCCCCCAGAATTAGCCTTCGATATTCTGATTAAACTAAAAACGAATTTTACAGGTTCTTGTTAGCACCATTCTACAACAATTTATGAACATATAAAATACGTTAATTCCACCACCAAAACTAGGCTAAGGTCACCACAACTCATCATTCTTGAAGCGACGCCAGTATACACCACTAGAGTATGGCGCACGACGAAGGTGATTAACGAGTTTCATCATTCTCGGTTAGTTTTACGTAACTTTCCAATGATCTAATAAATTTATGGATCTGGAACTAACCTTCACTGCCAGAGCAGGCAACATCCATATAGCTCCGGTTTGCCACAATCAAAACATTGGCGAATTACGGTTACAAAGCTGAATCGTTGTCACATATCACAGTTTTTTGGGGGGAGAACATCACATGAAAACCAACTGAAAATGGCTGAAAATAAAATGAAAACAAACGACCTGGGACCAGCCTTTATTTTGTTACTATACCTTCACAAAGTTTATCTCTCTCGCTTTCCTCCCCCTCCCGCGCTTGTGTGTGAACAACACTGCTCAGCTCAGGTGAAGCAGATAAAATAAAACATAACAGAAACACAAAAAACAAAATTTTACACACAGCTCCGTTATATATAAAAATCGATGCAACGCAAAAATTGTGACCAGTTTTTTCGAGGATTTCCCGTTAATTTTTTCCGTGTCATACGTTAAGTGGACAAAATTTCGCACAGAGCGAAAAGCACTGCCGTCATTCACTGTCGGATAAACTTGAAAAGTTCGTTTCGATTCAAAGCCGAAAACCGAAATTTTTTTATTCGCCAATCAAAAGCCAGAAGCGAAAAAATTATAAGTCGAAAAACTGCGTTCGATCAAGTCCGAAAGATTAGAGGTAAACGCGGCAGCAACAACAACAGCAACAAAGCCAACGCACAGCGACAGTTAGACCAAAAGTTTCGTTTCTGCTTAACTAATTGCCCGGTGGCTGCCAAGAGTCCGGGCCCAGATAAAGCGGGCGCACAACGGAAATCGAAGGGTGGTCGGGAAGGAAAAAAATTGTTTTAAGGGAAGAGTTGACAACTTTTTGGGGGCGGCGGTGGCTGAGGGCCTGTTATCACGGTATCCCGAGAATCGTAGAGGGCTCAAGTTCAGGGTAGCTGTAGCTAGTTTTAATTAATCGAGGTGCTTCTGAAACGGTGCCATTCAATATTTTAATTAAAAAAGTTTCGTGCAAAGCCCAGCCAATTAATCTGGACGTGTTATATATAAATATAAAGTGCCTGTGAGTGTGTTTTGTTGAAATCTGTGTAACAAACAAGAAGGTGGTGATTGTCATCTGGAGACGCCAACAATTTGCCGAAAACTTTACATAAATTAGAAACGACATTAGGCAGCCGGCAAGGCCAGCCCAACAACCGGCAGACAGGTGCTTAGTTCAAGTTAAAGTTGAAGGTGTAAACCAATCGAGGCCGGTTAAAATCCAGCAACAACTCATTTGTCATCTTATCGAGAGTAAAAGTCGCACATCAGGTAAGTGGAAGTTGTGCCACTTGTGTCAATTCTTTCAGTGCATTATTTAGGCCCTGTATGATAATGAGTTTACCTGTACGAGCATCTTCACACCCATGCGAAGGAGCCTCGTAACTCGCATAATTTTCGCTTTTATTTTCTTTTTTTGTGGACCAACTTTCATTTTTAAATTAAATTTGCAATATTTTGGCGTACGAGCCGTTTCTTTTCGAGATGTAACTCAGTTATGTCTGTTCTTTCGTAGACGTTATTATTGGAATTCAAAACACAGCTTTCAAATTAATGTTGGACACGATTTTAAAATGAGGTTGTAATAGGTGCCCCTTTTCTCTTTTGAGCCAGTACAATGCCATACTTCAAAAGAAGCGAGGTGCTATTGTAATGCCAAAAACAAGCAAAAGAAAAAAAAATCAATAAACAGAAATAAAGAGCTTTATTACTAAGTTAATTATAATATGCATTAAACGACTATGTAGATGTAAGGACATCGTCCCACTACTCTTATATTACTTGAATGCAAAAGCCTTGGAAAAAAACATAGCCGACTACAGTTAATTAATTAATTTGACTCTTGATCCCTGAAGTTAAAAAAGCCAATAATAAAGTTCCGTAATAATAAATAAACAAGTTTCTACTAAAAAATAAATAACCCCACAGTGTTCTAAATTAGTTTCATGCAATAAAGATATATGATAATAAAACTTTAAGTTACGTAAGTGAAATCTATTTAATTAAAGGCTAAGAAAAATTTAAATAATATTTAACATAACGAAGAATTTATTTAATTAATAAAGTTCAAATTGTTACACAAAATAAGAGATCTTATCCTCGACAATGTATATTTATGTATATTTTACAATCCCACCTCGCCTAATTTCAAGCTGGAAATTTTGTTGCCGTAAGAGCCAAATTACACGGCCTATCACTTTCCCAGACTCACTTTCCAATCACTTCCAATAAACCGGTTTTTTAGACCAAGGGGCGCAGGGCCCTGCGCCCCCTTGTCTAAAAAACCGGTTTATTGGAAGTGATTGGAAAGTGAGTCTGGGAAAGTGATAGGCCGTGTAATTTGGCTCTAAAAGAATTAAAAAATGTCTCTCCAGTAAAAAATTGCACTCCCTCGAAAAATGTAAGAAATGTCTCTTCAGTACAAAATTTTCTTCCCTCGAAAAATCTATGAAATGGCTCTCCCTACAGAACTTTAGTCCCTCAGAAAATGTAAGAAATATCTCTCCAATTCCTTTTTACAATCTCACCTCATCAATTGGATATTTTACTACCACAAAAGAAGTAAGAAACGTCTCTCCAGTTCGTGTTTACAATCTCACCTCGCCACAGTTCAAATTGGATATTTCACCACCGCAAAAAAGTCAGAAATGTATCTCCACTACATAATTTACAATCACACCTAGCTTTCTTTATTTATCTCGATATACGCTCATATACCAATAGGACATTATTTTTTAACCGGGACATTTTGAGGCCTCAGTACAATTTACCATCGTGTAAGAGGTAAATGTACTGGCTCGTGTAAGTCCGGCTCAACTCTATTTCAAATCTCGCATTTTTAGTATATTACGACAAAATTGCTTAGTAAATTTTGTTGCGAAATTAACATTTGGATTAGAAAATGTTATTTTATTAAATTTTATAATCGTTCAACATGAAAAAAAAATTGTTATACTCGTATAAGCTGAATTGTTTTCTCATTATATAACGTTTTCTTGTTATATAACGCAAGAAATATAACAGGACCAGTAGGATATGAGTAAAAAAATAAACAAAATGTGTTTGTGGCTCTTTCTGTCTTTATTACCACTTATACACAAAAAAACTAATGTTAGAAAGTGCATTTGTTTTTAAAAATTTTGTTATGAGTACATAAGTATATCTAATTAAGTAATCCATTTAATTCTACCATGAGGAGAGTTAAACAGGTTTAGAAACAAAACTACTTCAATTCTTTCTTTCCTTAATAAACACTACTTTGTCGCTCATTCACTTGTAACACTAGAACATTAAAAAATACATCCTTTGGCACTATATTAAACGAGTTAAAAAGACGAAGTATAACACCATAGAAGAATGCATCAACTCTATGCTGAGAATTCGCGAATCAACGTGCACTCATTTTGAGAGGTCTATATAGCACTGTAGCAAAAGGATATCCGTACGGAGAAATTGTATATCCGCACCTATGCTGCCTTGTTGTAGATGACTCGTTGTACAAATCTTTTCGTTCAAGATTACGCCGGCGATGTTGTCATCGTGGTAACCGGTGGAACAAGAAGCACCTAGTTAACTGCTAAAAATGTAGAACAAGTCCCAAGTAGTAATAGCAACGGTGTGCTTCTGGACTCGATGCCTCATCAAAATAAAGAAGGAAAGAATCAGGTCTCAAAGAGCTTGAGGTTAACAATCTCGCTGGACTCTGCAGTATATCCCCAATTACCCTATCTTGATTTTACATTTATTATGAATTCCAATATAATTTTTATTAAAATTTTAAATCGTCACCTTTTTGGTTGATGACTATCGATGCTGGCGGTGTAAAAGCTGTGTTGCTTCACGCTGGTTGTGATGTCCCTCCGACGTCCCGTGAAAGAAGAAGTCAGTTCGGGCTTTTTGGATCCTCGGAACCGGCCCTGATTTTGTTTAATCAGTCCCGTAGCAATTGACGAGCTGATTGAGTAGAATATAACATACTATACACCCTCAGGGTGGAGTTCGGCTGAGAAGGTGTTGTTATTAGTTGCTGTAGGAGTGTAGCCCCCAGTTTGTGATGGTTTCCGATATAGCGGTTGGTTTTTGCTGCTGAAATAAATGCAAGATTTGATAGTATGAACTGCGATGAGTCATGTAGATATTAGAATGGACCTCACTATGAGGTTTGTTGGCTTGTAAGTTTCGAAAAGTGAAATAACATTTTCACTTGTTTTCACATTATTTAGATCAGGGGTAGCCAACCCTACATATTTTTTGAACGGAGTCACTCAGGCTGCTATGTTTTACACCAAATTAAAGAATACACATTTACCTAAAAGATGAGCCTAATTAGGCTACTTTATGATAATTACTTTAGGAGTTCTTCAAATTTCAGTAAATTTAAAAAAAAAAACAATATTTTTTCCCTAATCACCCTGTATCTTAGTGGATAGTGGAGATAGCCGCCCTCTGTAGAACAATTTTTTTCTCCAAATATATCCAGGAATCACCCCTGAAAATATTAGCCGCGTACTCCAACAAAGGATTTATTAAATTTCTGATGACCTTTACAAGTCGGGAATGATAGAATATGAGTATTTTAACTTATTAAAACGACAATATCTCAGAAATGGCAATTCCTACGAGAAAATGTATGATATACTTTTTTGTATATAATCGCCTAATCTACAAACGTTGTAAACACAATTTTCTGATAAGACGTACGGTTTAGCAGATATTTGCAAAAAACTGATATTTTGACCCTTTGACCTTGAATAAAAAAGTTTGCAGCCGCCCAATCGCGTGGCAGTCTCTACAGCTTACGTATAATAATGTTTTTAACGGCTGTTCCAATTTTCAGCAACTTCGGAATTATCTTCCAGTCAAACCTCTAATGTGACTGGACTACAGCTCGACGGGTTCCTGGCAGATTCCAGTCAAGCGCCTGTTTGGCTAGATTCTCGCCAGGTGTGGCGATTCCATTTCCTTTGTTTGATTTCGTCATTTATCCTTTTTTGGTTTGGCGCAATAGTTCTTCAATTGTAATTCTATCTTGCAGGGGATTTTGTGGTGATGTGACATTGAAGTTGTTAGTTTTTTAATTTGTAATTACTGGAACAAAAAGTTGTGAAATTTGGTTCAATTTTCAACTGCGAATGGTTTCTTTCGCAAAATTGAATTTACGAAAAGTGAATATAGCGCCACCTTGTCTAACGAAAACTTCAAATACCAATTACATTACATTTCGCTGGTCTCTTAAAAATGCTCATACTTCGTCTATTGCCTACCTATTTTAACTCACATTCTCAGCTGCTGCCTCACGGTACCAAAGTTTCCCTCGAACTGGAAGTATGTTTTAATCATACCCATTTCCAAATGCTCTTCTCCTTTAATTTAAGCTTAAGGTAAAGATGATTTAACTCAACTGTTTCAAATGATCCTTAATAACATCCAAAGCTGGAGTCTCCTCCCCATAATCTTTAATGACGACCACTGAACATCCACAAACCTTAGGAGGTTTGGCCCCCTTGTCAATCTTGCTCAACCCAGACCATTCACCCAATTTCTTATGTGAATCGATACGAATTAGTGGAATCTGATGTTCATGACACAAGGCTGTGACAACCTTCTTGTCGAGTGGCTCCTCAAATGATTCTGCAAAAATGCAAAATTCTGTTTGACGCTTGTCAAGAGCCTTGCAAGCCTGATGAATGCTGTGCAATAGTCCGTCAGCGCCGTCAACTTTTTGTAGTGCTGCGTTTACGTCCCTAGCATCTACAACAACTGGGGCTGCTGAGGGAACATCTACATCAACGTTAGCCATTTATGGAATTAATCGTCACTTTATCCTTTGACAACCGGAAAGGAACCTTTTTTCGACCTATCAGCATTCTTCCATTTCCGGCAAAGCTCCTTGAAAAGCGTTAATTTGCGTATTATGAGCGTCTCAAACTTATAAATATAAATATGAAAATCTGGCTTTCGTAAACATCCAGCCTTCAATCACGTCCTGGTCCTGCTTCTGCGGAAACTGGTCTCACAAGCACATTTTGTTCTCTCTACTCTTAAGCTTTTGTAAAGTTTCTTATCTGACCGCTTTCAAAAGGTTGAACTAAGTGGCTAAAGCTCCTCAAGTGCCATACTCCATGCGGGAGTCCCCACAGGCTCCATTTTTGAGCCACTTTTATGCAGTATTTTTACTAACTTTAAGATTCCTATGTATGCAGACGATGTGTAGCTTTCCCTGTGTCAAGAGGTGAAATACACGTGTGTGCGAAGAATCTTCCTGTTGACTTGCACCATGTGACCTACTACTATCACATTAGTTTCATTGCTAGTAAAACCTACCTACTCCTATCTAAACTTCGTTATGATTGCGGCTTATTGAAAATGGCTGTGCGTATGAATTTGCTTAAAACCTAACTACTACCTCTTCTAAAGCAACACAACATTTGGCCACATTTCACCCGCTGCTGTTTAAAAGCTCCATTACATAGAGCGTGTTCTCAACCTACTAGCCGGCAAATTCACTAGCTGCCAATAAACTAGCCCAGTGTCATCATGTTCACTAGCTAGCTAGCAGATTGTAAATCTATGAGAAAGTTGAAAACAGGGCTACTTTACTCGTTAATCTCTGGCGTGTGGGCTTGTTAGCTAGTAAACTAGCCATGTGTCATCATAGTTGCTAGTGAATTAGCTGCGAGTATCTCATTATTTGGTTTCATTAACTACAAATTGACAGAATTAGTTCATGCTAGGTAGTTGGCTACTGAGCGAGTGGAAAGCTTTGAGTGACATAGTCACTATCGCACTAGCTGACTCGCCAGCTTTTAAACTAGCCGGATTATAGTTTGTAAACTCGGTTAATGTAATCGAGCCTTATACCCAGGACACATCAGCACTCTTAATCTTGATTATGACGTCAAAATGACGTAGACTCATACAAAAGATCCTTATCCTTATTCCTTATTTTTTAATATTATAAATGTGAAAGTAACTCTGTCTGTCTGTCTGTCTGTTACGCTTTCACGCCTAAACCACTGGACCGATTTTGATGAAATTTGATACAGAGATAGTTTAGACCTTGGAGACGGACATAGGATACTTTTTATCGAGAAAAAAAGGGTTGAAGGGGGTGAAATGGGGTTGAATAGGTTGTAAGGGGGGTTTTAATTTCTTTGGTCAGATTTTCTCCAAACTTAGTCAAAATACTCCTACCACCCTAGATAATGAAATACGTGTTTCAGAATTTTTCAAAATTCATTCCCTGAGGGGGGTGAAATGGGGTTGAATAGGTTGTAAGGGGAATTTTTTGTTACTTTACTTTTTTCTTCTATTGTATAAAAAGTAACTGACTGACAGACAATGCACAACCTAAACCGCTGAAGCTAAAGGGCTGAAATTTCGACAGTGCATCCCTATAATGACGTGGACATCCACTAAGAAGCTATTTTCAAAATGCATCCCCTAAGGGTGCGACCGCTAGACGTTAGAGCTAGAGCTAGAGGGCTGAAATTTTGACGGTGCATACCTAGAATGACGTTAACATCCACTTTTTTGAAACTCATCAGCTAAGGGGGGAAATGGGGCTGAATAGGTTGTATCGGGAATTTTTTCTTCAGCCAGATTTTTGTCGAATTTTGTATGTACTATATACTGTACACCATAAATAATGAAACACGGCGTAATGGATTTTTCGAAATTCAACCCCGAAGGGGAAAAACAGGGTGGAAACAGTTGTATGAGAAATTATTTATTTCAACAGTTAGTCTTAGAACTTGGTATAAAAACTATATCTTCTATATCTATAAAAATCTCGTGTCACAGTGTTTGTTACCGTACTCCTCCGAAACGGGTTGACCAATTTGCATGAAATTTTTTGTGTATATTTGGTAGGTCTGAGAATAGGTCGTAGGCTATTTTTTATACCTTTAACCAAAAAAAAGCTGCAAAATCCAAACAAAAATGGTAATTTTAGGAATTTTCACTTCATTTTAGTTTCAATAGCTTCATGGCCTACCTATTGTTTGACAAATGTAAAATTGTCATTAAATTGAATCATTACATTTAATGAAAATTTCAAATTTACGCAGCTGTCAAACAATAGGTAGGCCATGACGCTATTGAAACAAAAATGATCCATTGCGGCCGTCTCAAGAGGGCGGTGTACCACTTTCTTCACAACCACCTCGACATGGGTATCAAATGAAAGGGTATGATAAGTAGAATACAATAAGCAATGTAGTACACAAAATATATCTTTAGATCCATGGCGGCCGTCTCAAGAGCGCGGGGTACCACTTTCTTCACAACCACCTCGACATGGGTATCAAATGAAAGGGTATGATAAGTAGAATACAATAAGCAATGTAGTATACAAAATATATCTTTAGATCCATGGCGGCCGTCTCAAGAGGCCGGATTACCACTTTCTTCACAACCACCTCGACATGGGTATCAAATGAAAGGGTATGATAAGTAGAATACAATAAGCAATGTAGTATACAAAATATATCTTTAGATCCATGGCGGCCGTCTCAAGAGGCCGGATTACCACTTTCTTCACAGCCACCTCAACATGGGTATCAAATGAAAGGGTATGTTAAGTAGTATACAATAAGCAATATAGTATACAAAATATATCTTTAGATCCATGGCGGCCGTCTCAAGAGGGCGGGGTACCACTTTCTTCACAACCACCTCGACATGGGTATCAAATGAAAGGGTATGATAAGTAGAATACAATAAGCAATGTAGTATACAAAATATATCTTTAGATCCATGGCGGCCGTCTAAAGAGGCCGGATTACCACTTTCTTCACAACCCTATCAAAATGGGTATCAAATTAAAGGGTATGATAAGTAGAATACAATAAGCAATGTAGTAGACTCAATATACCGATTCATGGCGGCCGACGCAAGACCCATGTTCTTTGAGGCATTTCATCTGTGTAAAATTCATATCTCGAAAAATATTAAGTCAATGGATGGCTTTTATTGTTTACTATTGACTTATGGGTGCAGCGTAGGCGCACTGGGTCCCAGCTAGTAACATATATGTATGTATAATGAAACACATGTTTTAGCATTTCTCGAAATTCAAAATTTGTGAAAATCGAAATTCACTTTATTTAGGATTCATTTGTGATTGCTTTCTAATTTCTTGCACCCACTTAAATGGGCGAATAAACTTAACGAACGTTCGTCAAACCCTAAAATATCACTTCTCTTGATGACATATACATACATACCAATCTCTGCTTCAAAACTTGCAGATTTGTTGAGCAGAGGTGATATACGCAGCAATTTGTTTACCATATTCATTAAAAAAATGCACTATATTAAACCTGTTTTAGAGAGAATAACAGCTGACTTTTTTGTTTGTTTTTTTAGCTTCCCAGTATAGGAAGTTATTGTAATCGGTCCGAAAATCGAAATCGAAATTTTCGACGTATTTTCATCTTTCAAGGTCCCAGGAGCATTTTAAGCCAAAAATTGGGAGGAAGTATGTGTGTGTATGTGCGTACGGATGTGGTCATTTTTTCCTGCACGATATCGCGCAAACCATAAAAGATATCGACTTCGTTGAGGTGTCGTTCGAAGCGTATTAACCGAATTATGATCTGAAAAGATTTTCATAAAATTCGGTCCAGCCGTTTTTTTGTTTAAGCGGCGTAAGTGATTTTTGTACCTGCACGATATCGCCCGAACCACGAAAGATATTGACTTACTTGAGATGCCGTTTGAAGCGTATTAGCGACAATATCATCTGAAAAGATTTTTATAATATTCGGTCGAGCGGTTTTTTGGTTTAAATGACATAAGTGATTTTTGTACCTGCACGATATCGCACGAACTATAAAAGATATCGACTTCGTTGACGTGCCGTTCGAAGAGTATTAACCAAAATATGATCTGAAAAGATTTTCATGAAATTCTATATCGACTATCAACATTCATTGAGGTACCGAAAAAAGAATATTAACGAAGAAATGCTCTGAAAAAAATTTCATAATATTCGGTCGGGCCTTTTTTGTTTAAATAGAAAAACTTCGGCTAATTGTCAGAAAGACCTTAAATTGATAAGTTTTACTAATATCTAATAAACTCGATGGAATGAGACCCGTTCTAAACGAAGTGACTTTTTTGGGTTCTGCACAGCGATAGCCTTCGAACAAAACATCACTTGTCAAAATTCGACAACCTTTCAAAATCGTGCAAAAATTTTGTTACCTTTTACAAACAACGCGAATTTTTCAAACCTTGGATTAGCACTTTTTGACGGGGAATTGTTTTCTACGCGTGATACAGTTTCAGAAAATTGCGGTTCATCCCGGGATTTCCAGTAGTTACCGCAAAATTTGTTCTGTTTGGTCAAGTCTGACAAAGTACTTAACAGTTACAGTTTTTCTAATATCTCCGGAAAGCTTTGGAATTTCCAAATGAAGTCATTCGCTTCCCAGTTTGTCAACGGCGCTTCAGCACGCTCAATGCGATTTTGAACACCCGCTTTAGTGCAGCGAGCGAAATACTGAGGAAATGTTTGTTTGCTAACGTTCAGGAAAAACAAATTCTCTAGAAAAATCTTGTGGATTTACTACTATTATAGTTATTTGAACTCGCTTCTCTCGGGATTGCTTTGTCATCAGTTCTGATACTAGCCAATTTTCCACTAGTGCTAAACGTATAACTATTTTGTAAGAAGTCAGTTTATTCCATCTTCGTTCATCGTACTGGGAAGTTAATCGTGTGGACCGAAAGGGTCAAACCCACATCCCAACTAGTTGTTTTTTTTTTAGCGAAAGCAGTGCACATAATAAACTGTTTTTATTCAAACGCGTTGCAAGGAACGCGGGTTTTATGCTATTAACCATATAAAATTAAAAAAACACAATTATTTTGAAATCACAGACAGACACTCCAATTATATTTAGTTCTCTCCTCAGATCTAGATTTCACAATCCATTATCCAGCTGCAAACGGACTAACGCATGCACCATCAGTGCACGTATTAAAGCAACATTCAATGTTGGCGGCGCACTGAAAAATATTTTTATATAATTTATCTTTGTTATTATTGGTTATTAAATTAAAAAAATTACCGCTGCTTCTACTGGTAAACAGCCCTTAGCCGCTGTTAGTTCCATAAACGCAATTAAGCAAATCGCCAATGCGAAAAATATGTAGTTACGAAGCTCTCCAGTTGACTGCTTCTTTCATCGGGAAATATTATCAGTTGAAGTTTTAAATTTGCTTAGATACACGGTGTTAGTGTGAATAATCGCGAATTTGCGAAAAATATTGATTCTTCTGTTAAAAATTGTGCTACGATTAAAATAGCTTCAAATATTGGGAAATACTAGAATATTGATTGTTCTGCATGTGTGCAAAGACTACGTGAAATTATTTAAAATCGAATCAGTGCTAGAAGGCACGGTATAGAAATCTGTAAGAAATCAATTTTCTTCGAATAAAATATGGTTGATCTTGCTACTTATTCACCTGTCTATACCTCAATACTTTTCCTATTTTTCTTCTTCTATTCGTTCGTTTACCAACGCCTTCACACATATCTATTTTGAAGAAGATCCTTATATTAATTTTAAACTTAGTTTTAGGAATATCGCGGCCGGATAAGATGTCTTTGACCGGTTCTACACGTTCAACTTCAACACCTTTTTCTCTTTCATTCACATGCAACTTGCGAAATAGTTAATCTAACCCCTTTCACAATTTCATGCGAGTGAAAGAGAAAAAAAGTGTCGAAATTGAACGAAAAGTTGAAGGTGTAGAACCGGTCTTTGGCTACCATCCAAACGATCGATTCCGAAACAAAAATGTGGCCCTAAGTCTTGCCCGCCGATTTTTATAATTGTTTCACTATACTGCCATCGTTCTTTACAGAATCTCCGTATCTGACTGACAATAGAAGAATTTGTAGTTAAAGAAGAAAATAAGAGGATGATGGGAAAGTGTATAACAAAATTTACAGACAAGGGGAATTTTTAATGTAAAACACGCGAGCACAAATTACGATTAAAAATACTGCTACGTTTTTACCGCTTAACGGATTCGTAGGATTAATTAAGGAATACACTTTTTAATTATCCACACAAAATTTATTTATTACAAACCAAAAGACAATTTAATAACAAACACAATTAATATATAGTTCACTATAATCACTTTCAATTTAAATAACTCGCACTATTAAATTCTATCTATCGCTTTATAGTTCACTTTTAAGTCACCACTTTTCACTGTTCACTTTAGAACTTTATAACACTTTTATCGCCTTTCAAATCAAAACTGACTCACTCAGCGCCTGCAAGTCGCTTTTATATCCCAACTCCACCTTTATCTAACTTCTGGAACCGTCGTCGTCCCTTTTCTCGAGTGCCTAGTATGAAAATAAAATGCACTCTACGTCATTCTGTCGTCATAATCACGATTAAGAGTGCTGGTGTGTCCTGGGTATTAAGTGGCTATCGTAAGTATACTGTGATCGGATATTGTGTCACGATGTCCTACAGGAGCGCAAACCGGTTTGTTAGTCCAGTCAATGCACGGAAAAACGGCCAAACCTGGAAATCCTGCCAATCAGTATCAATTTGCACCAAAATTTGGATTTGGGTTTTACTTACCCTCTACTTCAAAGTTGTCAATGTGCCTAGGGTTGCTTTTTATTTTTTGGGGGTGTAAACTACCCCTATTCGAAAATAGTTGTAGAATTGTAGATACAAGCGTTTAATCGATAGAAATTATCATTGCATCATGAATTACACTGGTCGGCAAAAAACGGGTCATTTTTTCTCCTTTCCAATTTAATAGTCGTATCCTAAGTATTTTTTCGCGCTGAATCCGAATCCGTTGGCCAAATTGCCCTATCACGTCAGGATTTTGAGCAATCCTAACCTAAAAGTGCCAAAAAGCGTGTTTTTTGCACTTTTGCGCGTTAAATATCTCAAAACTATGGAATGATAGGGCAAATCGGACAACGGGGTCGTTTTCAGCATGCCAAAATCTACAGAAAACCATGTCGAAAGCGTTAAATTTGAAAAAAAGAAAAACTTCGGTGCAACGATGATATCATGTGATAATAAAAATCGTCGATTTCGATGACAACCCCTACTGATTTAAACGTAATTAAAAATCATTTTCTTCTTCATTTTCACTCCTTTCTAAGTCTGCCTTATCCTTCCTCCTCGTTTTCCTCTTGATCTATAATTGTGGCACTATTCGGATAACTGTCTCCGCTGCTTAAACAAGTTGAATTGCAGAAGAGTCCTACTCATTTTTGTGTGTGCGCATGCATGTGTGTCTCACAATGTGTGAAAAGATGAAGAAGTCTTCTAAAATACACGTGTTTTGATAACTGTAAAAATTGGTATTTTTACCATAACTCGCTTAGTTTTGAGCAACCAAGTTCAATAAAAAACAATTTTGTAGGTTTTTTCAAGAACTATAAGGTGATGTAAATAAATTTTTTTAAAGCTCTTATTTTTTAAAAGGTTGAAGCTCAAACAGCTTGAAAACGTTGCTATTTGCGAACGAAGCAAACTTGAAACGGCCATATCTTACTTAATTTTAATCGTACAGAAAAATTAAAAAAACCAAAAGTTTTAGAAAACACCCTACAATTTTTTTCACTTTACCAAATTTTGCGTATCTTTTATAGCCAACTTTTTTTTAAAGAAAGACAACTTTTTGCAAACTACATAGCAAAAAGGCTCTCTTCAATTAAAGCTCAAATTTTTCTAAAACTAAGCACTGTAAACCGGTCAAACTTATAGAGCATATTACAAGTGAACAAATAAAGTAAATTGTAAAATGGTAACAATCATTTTCAATTGGGGTGGTAATTAGGGGGTGATTTTCACAATTTTTTGCCGCCAAAAAAATAAGAACCAATTTTGTTTTTGTCATAACTCGCTTAATTTCGATACTACGAACTTCCATTAAAAAAACAAAATAAAGGTTTTTCTAAGCACTTCAAAAAAGTTCTATGAGTTTTCCCCGAAAAATGCATTGTTTTTGGGATATTTCACGTTGAAATTTACGATTTTGGCGTTTGCCGAAGAAGAACCAACCTTTAACAAGCTATTACTCCATTAATATTGGGTCTAGTGATATTTTGTACCAAGTTTTCTGTTTTGTTTTTTTTTTATAAGCTACATTTTTACTCTGAACGATTTTTTCATAAAATACCTATTTTCAAAGTTATTCATGAAAAAACGTCTGAAAACGGTTTTTTTGTTAAAAAATTGACATTTTCACTCTCGAATAAGTCGAAGAGTATTGACTTTCAGTAAAAACTTTATATAACAAAAGTTGCTTGGAATTAGTCAGTCTATCCATTCCCATACTTATTTTTAATAAAAAAAAATTCACCTCCGAGAAGGGGTTGGGCTCACCCCCAGGGTAAAAGCAACCCCCGGCATATTGACAACTTTGAAGAGGGTCAGTAGAACCTACGGCGAAATTTTGGTGCAAATTATTGCTGTTTGGTAGAATTTCCAGCGAAATTGTGCATTGACTGGACTATGTGAAGCTATCGCAATTCCTCAGAAATAATAATCTAATAATTACGCGTTTCCGCATGTTTATTGGGCTTAGTTCTTTCTTTGTCTTTGCACCACAAGTTCGGAACTCGCTTCCTAAATTAAATAAATTAAATTAAATTTTAATCTCCCCGACCCGCGGGGTCATAAATGCATTTTCAAAATGGCCCGCGACACCATGCACTAGAGAGAGTGTCAGCTCGCTTCTTAGCCTACTGAAGCTGCGATAATATACGTATCGCTAAAAATCAATACTTCTAAAACTAAACATGCAGGCTTCGCTTTGGGTCAACCTTGCCAGCTTCCCCCATTTAGGATATGCTAATCAAAAGTTGTCAACACTAACAAGATGTTAAGGCTTATGCTGTTTCAGAAAGTAGTACATCTTCCTCGGTCGCTTGAGATTGGAAACGTTTTTAATTTCCTGCGTTCGAGCAAACTCCGACAGCACTAGGATGTTCTCATTTTTATTTATTTAAAAGCTGCGGCAATACACAGCAAATTAAATCTTAATTTTCAACCAGAACGGAAATGACAATTCCAGGTCCTTAAGCTTTCCAAACTGGGGGCCTCAATAGCTTTGAAGAAGAAAGAAAATCCTTAGTCCTTAGAGCAATATTTTCGCTTCCCTTGCATCTCTCTCACATTCGGAGCTCCTCATTAATTATACGGAGCCAAATAATTAAAAGCCGCAATGAATATTTTCTTCTTCTTGTTTTTTTTGCAAACTAAGAGGTTTTCCGTTTTCCATAATGGTTTTGTAATCACAGATGCTGTGTGCCGCGGCTGCCCCCTGCTCCTGGCTCCTATTTTTTCACCTTCGAAACCTGTCCAGGTACCGCGGAATTTCGCTCGAAGCTGCTCCGCGTCTTACTTTCTTCAGTTAATTTATTCGCGGGTTTTGTTTTGTGTTATTATTATTTTTTCCTCCTCCCGTTTGGTTTTTGACATTTTTTGCGCGATGATGATTCATTTTCAATGTAAATCATTTTAAAGTACAACTTTTTAGCATGCAGAAGCACTTGAGGACGTCGCCAAGCTGTCTAGAAATTAAACCGTAAATTGCTGAGTGTTTCTTCTTCCGCATGATTAATTTATTTTGATCGCGAGCTTCACAAGTGAGGAAGGAGGGCTCTTCTTTATCTTTATTTATATGTGTTCGAGTATACATTGATGAGAGCGTTGTCTGGATTTAAATTTTATCTTTCGGCTTTCATGGAGCTTTATTGTCTCCGGGAGAATGTCAGCATTTAGAAGAAAGATTCTAACAATAACTGAATCGATATCGCTGTAAATAAAATCGATGACAATAGGAAACGAATTAAATTACTAGAAAACTGTTTTTTGCGAACTGAGCGGGAGGCCATTGTTAAACTTCCTTTTTCTTTCTTTCTTTCTGTCGTTTTTTATTTTTGGAACAAAGTCAGATTTGACAAAAGTGAGTTTAAAAAGATTCGTTCTAATTAAAGTTCATCGACAGTTGCATTTGTGCCACTATGACTAACTTTGTCTGATGCAGTTATTCTTCATTCAAGATTCTGTGTCGTCGGTAGAATATAAGAGGTGTTCCTGTGCTGCTTATTTCTCTATAGACTCACACGAATATGCATAAATTTTTATTACAATTAATGCTAATATTTTACTTCGCCTTTTGGAAATGGTCCGTTATTGGCTAAAGAATCATTTCTATTTGAATGTGGATATAAATTTACTTAAGCAAGATTTACAGCGGATATCTATCTAATAACATCTATTGTTAAATGACTTTTTATGTGCATTCTAATGTACTACAAAAAAACAAAATCTAGCACAGCATGAGAAACTATTGAATGAATTTTCATATAAGACTTATGTGACTCACAGCTGATGAATGATGGCCTTCGATGAGGCTTTGTGCATTTAAAATCATATTCAAACTACTTTTACCTATGGAGTATATATTATAAGTAATTTTATGGAAATAATCCATCGACCGAAGTGATCATCGACCGAAATCAGAAGACGAATAGCACTGGCTAATAAATGCTACTTTGGTCTTCGCAAGCACCTCAAGCTTTTTTCCCTTATGAGTTGAGATCTGAATGACACCACGAAGCCAGAGCTTTTCCTTAAAAGCCTACCTTGTATTATTGTACACGGTGCTGGGGAAAGTACCGCCAGGAAAACGGAGACCAGGTCGTCCTAAGAAAAGATACATAGATGACGTCGAGGATGACTTCAGGCAGTTGAATATCCAGTATATAAGAAACTGGAAAGCCAAGGCCAACAGTAGGCTGTGGAGCTCCTGATGATGATGAATTTTATGTTGAGAAATGTGCATTTTTGCAGGATTTAGTTCAAGCTAAAATGAACTGTGGCTGAAGGCGACGGCTAACAAAGACCTCGGAAGGCGGTGGCACCTGTTTTGTTAGTTCTACCGAACCCGAGAAGAGTCACTGCAGACGAACACCTAGCAGCTCTATTCACTGTTTCCAGATCAGTATTGCGTTTCTCCCCTGAGTGCCCTACAAATGGCTCTATATTCCCCTAAAACTCGATACTTCTCCCTTATAATTTTTGAAACGTATACCTAGCAACTCATATGAGTGGTGTTGGGTCATAATCCATATTATAGGTTCGTTTCATTTTCATTGGATTACGTTCGCCGGCAGCTACCCCAGCCCCTATTGAAGTGTTGCATCATCTACAATGATGTGCATCCAACTTCGCTGGCTTACGTACTACTGTATTTTCCAAATAAAGGCTCAAACAGAATCAATCCGCTTCATCCGCTCCACTCGTTTTTCTTTGATCTTGCGCTTGATTGTGGCCACCACTCCGTCCGTCTCATGGAAAGTTATGGAAATGTCGAATTTTCAACCTTTAAAAACGGACGGAACGGATTGGTTCTATTTTCCGATTTGTCAACTGTCAAAAGAAAAAACAGAGGGATTTTGCTGCGCTGTCTGCTCCAACAAATTTGATGGAACAGAAAAAATGAGAATTCTCAAGCCAGAGCAGGGCAAATGAAAGCAGAAGATAGCTGTCAAAATGACTCAATGACCACAAATCGCAGTCATCGAATACACCACATGTAGGTATCTATTGAAACTGGTCACTTGATTTGGAAAAGGTCGGCCAATTGAAACGTCAAATCTAGTGAACAGTGCTAAACAATCGCATAAACTGGCATTCCTTTTTCGCAGAAGTATTATTTTGCCTAAACTATGAACTTTATGCTCATGCGCTCGATGACTCATAGCAGTCAGCGACTTAATATTTTTACACGTGATCTAATACATTATTACAACTACGATGATACAATTTTTTTGAAAAATTTCCACATTTTGAAAATTGAGTTTTGAGCAGAACCTTCTATGAGCGAGCCCCACTGTGCGCCGTCAGCTTCGAAACATGGTACAAAAATAAAAATTGTACCGACCTTCCTCCTATCTCAGTGGATAAAGAGAATCTAACGGCTGATTCAACTCTTAACATCCTAGGGGTAACTTTAACGGAGCATCTGCCATGGAATGATCATATATTTCACATCGCAAAACAAGCCTCCCAATGCCTTGGATTTCTCAAGAGATGCAAGTTCTCCTCCAGCCAGCCGCATTGGCTACAATATACAAATCCTACATTCGGCCGCGCCTCGAATACAACTCGTATATCTGGGCAGGCGCCCCAAAAACCACCTTGGCTTGTCTCGACAAGGTGCAAAATCGTGTCCTCAAACTCATTGGTGATGGCCCCTTTCGCGCCTCCATAGACACCTTAGGCCACCGTAGGAATGTAGCAGCCCTCTCCATACTTTATCGCTATTACCATGGCGACTGTTCCACTGAAATTCAGGACCTTCTGCCTGCACGGCAATACTTTTCCCGCAACATAAGACTAGCCCGCTCGGCTCACCCTCTTACCCTACAGCCCCCCCCGTTCACGCACAATACGGTTTAGAAATTCGTTTATGAATAGAACAACTCGACTGTGGAATAATCTCCCGCAGTCAGTATTTCCGAACTCGTACAACACCTTAGAGTTCAAACGTGAGGTTCATCGTCATTTTCTTCTACACCCTCCAGACCCCTTCTAACCTTTCCTATTCTCCTCTATTCTTCAAACCAAGCTTACTACTAGACATTGCACCATGAACTGAACGACATGACGGACTGGTAGTACAAAGGGTTACACCTAAGCTTGGTTTTTTTATATAAAAAAAAATGGTACGTCATTTCAGGCTCCATCATTAAATACCAGAGCTACATGTTGCCAAAGTACTGCAGCAAGGATTATATCAACTTCGCTGCTTGTATCGCTTTTCTATTACCTTTAAATCAACCCCACACTGAATTTTGTATTAAATTCTTGCATCAGTATATTTCTACTCTTAGCCTTTTCGTTTCTTTATTCTCATCGTTATTGCTCACTCCTGTATTCTTTGTATCCCAATACTTCCACGTCTTAAAGGCATCACAATTTTGGTTTGAGTTAAACACTCTTTCTTGTCTTTTATTTTTTTCTTGGCCGTAACTTAACAATTTATGTCTTGTTCAATAATGAACAAATTTTATACAATCAAACGAAAAAAACGAAAATCTTTAGAATCATGAGGGGGCTGCCTAGTGGAGCTCCTCTCCACAGCCACAGCTTCAAAAAGGACTCGAAATCCTGGTCAAAGGGACACGAAATAATAATTGGTCTTGTTCAACAAGAATTCAAAGGAATCCTGTGGAATCATTCGATAACGTTATAACACCGTGATCATTATGGCTCCTTAGTTGTTTGATACCACAAGGACTTCTTTAGCAAACTTTAACGAGGAAGTTAAGAGGAGGTGGAAGCACAATGAAGGAGACTGTGCGGTGTTTGGGATGAAACCTTTGTGTACGGATCAAACCACAAAGTGGTTTCAGGCCGTACTGAGTTAAAATCTTCTCGTTGGCTTCTATCCTTAACCCTTAAACTTATTAAGGTAGATTTAAGCCGGGAGAGAAGGAAAAAAATTTTATTTAAACACGATTTTGCCAGTTTCCTCTTGCCTTTTAAGGTAACAATAGGATTCACTAGATATTTTTAGGAAGTTTAAAATTACTTCAAACTAATTCATGCCTGTTCTTGTTAAGCAATTATTGTACTACGATGTAACCCGAGTTCCATATAATGATTGCTCACCGTTAAATAAGGCTGGGGGACCTTTTAGTATATTTACAGTAAATAATGCCAATTATAATGTTTTCAGGCTAAATTATTCATTTTAAAGTTGTTGATGGATGAATATCCGTGTTATTACGAATAACATCAAAAGTTGAATTTACTATAGCAGAAGAAAGTGTCCTTAGTTAAGGGTACCTGTATTAGGATAAAGACTATAGCCCAAGTACAACATAAGCAATTACAAAAAATAATGTAAATATTATGGATGGGATCTCTTATCAGTCAAAAATCACATATTAGAAGATTTTCTATAAATTCTTCTCAATGTCTATTGTTTATATGAAAGTTGAAATAGTTTTGCCTGGTTGGAATAACAAGTTTGTCTTTACGACTCTCCAACATAAAACATTAGGTAGAAAATTCTTGTTGTAATCATTACTTACTTTTAATCTGTAGGGACATCGTCCCACTACTCACCTATTACTTGACTGCAAAAGACTTTGCCATAAAGCATAGCCTACTTGCATCAAGTAATAAAAGAAAATAGGAAACAATGAAGTAATTAAATTAAATTAATGAGTTGTCAGTATAAAAACTTTGACGTTAAAAGAATATAAAAATAAATAGCTGTGTTTGGTTAAAATTGAGTATAATAAAATAAGATAACTATTTATGAACATATGTGAAGCAAAAGGGTTAAAAATAAAACTTAAAAATATATAGTGTTAAAAGTAGGTGTTTTCATTGAGCCACTGCGCACGTGACACAACAATTGGTGACCCCGAATTTGGACACGCAAGACAACAATTAAAGAAAATTGCCAGCAAGCAGCTAGCTATCCAGCAAAGATACAAGGGGAAGATAAAAGATAAGTCTGGTTATATCTACATATTGTTTTAATTAAAGGAAGACAGTAATCAAATTATCAATATTAGTGACTAATTATTTTTTCTTTGTTAATTTATTATATAAATATTAAAATTTATATTAATTAAGTATATACATATATTTAATTTTAGGAATTTGAATAATATTTTAAAAAATTACCTATAAATATATACAGTTGGGATCGTTGTTGGTTAAAATATCTTTGATTTCTCTTTATGTAACAATTTTGTTGTAATTTTTATTGTTTTCACGTGAAAGTTGATTTGGTATTTGAGAAATTTGTTTTGGTTTGTTTTCCTCTTCCACTTTTACAAGAAACAAACAAAATAATGGTGAGATATGGAGCGTTAAACGATTCATTTGTTGTCGACATGGATGAATCGTTGGCCAGCCGGGAGGAGGGGCTGCCGGATCGGCGTAGGGTTCGGGCAGAAGTTGATGTAGCCTCAACGGCTAGATTTAACCTGCCCGAATTCCATCAAAGCGACCCGGCAGTATGGTTTTACCAGGCTGAGGCTCAATTTGGGCTGAACGGGATTACTTCGGACAAGACGAAGTTGTCCCACATTGTGTCTGCTCTCCCGACGGAGGCAGCCAAGATCCTGTTGCATGCTTTTCCGGACCTCAGCTCTGCTAGCTATACTGATGCTAAGAAGCGGTTGCTGGAGCGATATGGTTTTTCGACCAGGAACCGCCTCGAGCTACTGTTAGCAGCGCATGAGCCCGGAGACCGCAAGCCCTCAGATTTCCTGAGGGGATTGCAGAGTCTGGCAGGGGACTGTCTCGGCGATGGGGAGGAGCTCATCCGGAGCGTTTGAGAGCGCAGGCTTCCCAAAGATATCCAGGTGGTGCTTGCCGCATCCGCGGATCAGTCCTTAACACAATTATCGAGGCTAGCGGATACCGTGTGGGAGAATCGTTCAGCCCAGGCACAGGTGTCGGAGGTGAGAAACTCGTCGTCCCTGGAGCGGGCCGTGCAGTATCTTCAACGCGAATTGCAGCAATTGCGGGCACTTGTGTTAAAGAGAGGGCAAGGCCAGGACCAGGAGCCGGCGGGAGGGTCAACTGGTCAACGGCGATGGAACCAGTCTCCGGTTCAACAACCGAAAGCTACATCGGCGGGGACCAGGGATCCCACTAATCAGGGAGCGATCCCTAAGTCCTCCGCCGCGCAGGCACTGCCGGGGACGCTCTGTTACTTCCACTACCGCTTCGGTAGTGGGGTAGAGCGGTGCACCCGCCTTGCGCTTTTAAAGGTCCAGGCTCAGCAGCCAAGAGGGACCGGAGGACAAAGGGCCCCCGGTCAAAAAATTAAATTGGCGGGGAGTCGCCACTTCCGCGAGTGTCTCTCAGCAGAGACGCTCGTGTCGATTATATGTCCGCGATTGCAATAACCAAATCGATTTTTTGATCGATTCTGGTGCGGACATATCTTTAGTTCCAACACACACTTACAAGTACACTTCATTAACACAACCACCTAATTTTAACCTACCGGTTAAACACAATGTGCAACATCACATTGTTTAATGGGCAATTACCTTTCGTGACCGCTCGTAGACTTCATCCTGAGAAGCTATCAAGGTAGCGAAATTGGAGTTTGAAGATATGGTTCAACTAGGGATTTGTCGACCATCGTCGTCTCCCGCAGCATCTCCACTACATCTGGTCCCTAAACGGGATACAAATGATTGGAGGCCATGCGGTGACTACCGTCGCCTTAATGCAGTCACAGTGCCGGATATATATCCCATCCCGCAAATTCACAATTTTTCTGTGAACCTTCACGGATGCACGATTTTTTCGAAGGTGGATTTGGTACGTGCGTCATTTCAAAGATTTATGAATGAAGTCACAAGAGACTTAGACTTCATTTATGTCTACCTAGACGATATACTTATCGCTAGTAAATCCGAGGATGAGCATCTCACTCACCTCGAAGAACGTCTTGATAACTTTGGGTTAACCATAAAGTTATCAAAATGCGTTTTTGGAGTCAGTGAGATTATGTTTTTGGGGCATAGTATCGGTAAGGATGGTATCCTTCCATCACATGAACGTGTCCAAGCAATTAATGACCTCACAACTCCAACAACAGTTAAACAAATTCAAAATTTTTTAGGAATGGTGAACTTTTATCATCGATTTATTCCTAAACTAGCACAAATGCTAGTGCCAATTAATGAACATTTGAGGGAACTCCTCAATTGTCCATCAACAAAAAAAAAAATAAGGAACAGCTTCCTTGGCCCGCAGAATGTCAACAAGCATTCCTCGACGTGAAAGCCGCAATGGCTGCAGCAGTTATGCTGATACACCCACTAGAGGATGCTAAATATAGCATCACAACTGATGCTTCCGACTTTGCGATCGGAGCTCTGCTGGAACAGTTTCACGGTCACAGATGGCAACCATTAGCTTTCTTTTCTAAGAAGTTATCATCTGCTGAACGAAATTATTCTGCATTTGATCGCGAACTACTCGCAATCTTTGCAGCAATAAAACATTTTCGGTACTTTGTTGAAGGAAGAAATTTTGTAGTCTACACTGACCACAAGCCTTTAATACACGCCCTTCACACAAAAACCGAAAGATCTCCCCGCCAAACAAGACACCTGAGCCTAATTTCCCAGTTCACCACAGACATCAGACATGTCTCTGGGAAACAAAACGTTGTCGCAGATTATTTATCTCGCTCATTAGCGGTCGACAACGTTGACACAATCACCTCCGATTTGCCACATCTGGCGAAAGCAAAAGAAGGTGACAAAGAGTTACAACGACTCCAAGAGCATTCCAGTAGTAGCTCGAAGGTAAAACTAATACTCACACCAATTCCTTTCACAACTCATGAAGTTTGGTGTGAGATTAGCACGGGTACATTACGCCCATATCATTAAGAAAATTAGCATTCAATGCTGAACATAGCTTGTCGCATCCAGGCATACGCGCCACAAGGCAAGCTATCACTAAGAAATATTTTTGGCCAGCGATCAACAAAGACTGTAACAACTGGTCTAGATCTTGTATAGGCTGCCAAAAATCTAAAGTTTCGAGACACACCAAATCTCCACATGAAGCTTTTAATTTACCGAATAATAGATTCGAACATATCCATATGGATATTGTTGGACCATTACCCCCATCTCGAGGATATTCATATATTCTAATAATCGTAGACCGATTTACGAGATGGCCAGAAGCATATCCAATTCGGGACATCTCAGCTTCTACGGTGGCCGAACTTTGTCACCGAGTATGTCCCAAGATTTGGCGCACCACTTGAAATTACAACAGATCAAGGGTCGCAATTTGAATCGAAATTATTCAATGAAGTCACAAGACTTCTAGGTACACATAGAATACGTACAACGGCTTACCATCCACAAGCAAATGGAATGGTCGAGCGGTTCCATAGACAACTGAAAGCGGCCTTAATGGCAAGGGACAACACTAATCATTGGAGTGAGGATTTGCCCTTTGTCTTATTAGGCATTCGCTCGGCAATTAAAACCGATTTGCAATGCTCACCAGCAGAGCTTGTCTATGGACAAAACCTGAGGCTCCCCAATTCAATTTCCATCCCAACGGATGAGAACCCAATAGAGCACTCAGAATTTCTAACTCGGCTTCGTACACACATGAAAGGCCTGTCGGCAACACAGCCTCGACAGTCCATACACAAGGATGTGTACGTGCCGAACGCCTTAGAGAACGCAGTCTACGTTTTCATACGTACTGATCGTATTCGTAGGCCTTTCGAACCACCATACGAAGGCCCATTTAAGGTAATCAAAAGATTACGGAAACATTTTGTCGTCAAGATAAACGGCACAAGCAAGTCAATAGCTCTTGACAGACTGAAACCTGCTTTTGAGTGTGACCGACACGTTGAAGCAGCATCAACTTGCTCGGTACACTTCAGGTAACGCTACGCTGGGAGGGGAGTATGTAGGGACATCGTCCCACTGCTCACCTATTACTTGACTGCAAAAGACTTTGCCATAAAGCATAGCCTACTTGCATCAAGTAATAAAAAAAGGAAACAATGAAGTAATTAAATTAAATTAATGAGTTGTCAGTATAAAAACTTTGACGTTAAAAGAATATAAAAATAAATAGCTGTGTTTAGTTAAAATTGAGTATAATAAAATAAGGTAACTATTTATGAACATATGTGAAGCAAAAGGGTTAAAAATAAAACTTAAAAATATATAGTGTTAAAAGTAGGTGTTTTCATTGTGCCACTACGCACGTAACACAACAAATCCCTCAGGGGAAGCAGTTGCCTTCCAACGGACTCTGTTTCACGCTGCCTCCTCCGTTGTTTCCTCCACGTTGTTCTAGGTCTTCCGCCTCGACGGGATCATTGAGGATTCCAGTAAAGGGCCTGTTTGGCTAAATTCTTGTTTTCGCGTCGCAAGGAGTGGCCAATCCAATTCCGTTTCCTTCGCCTGATTTTGTCGTCTATCCTATACTATCCTATACGAAGCATGCATCTGTTGATGAAAACTTGTAGGCTCCTATGCAAATGCACCATTCAGGCCGGCTCCATCTTTAAAATTGCTCCTCGTAGCTGCACAGCAGCTTTCCATCTGCACTCTTTACGGCATGTTTTTTAGTAGAACTAAATCACTAATTTTTTTTATTTTTTACATTAAATCACTCGTATATTTTTGGCATAATAATGAAATAAATAAGGAGGATGATACACGGGTAAGCATGCTTATCAACACGAGCTTCTTCTGCGCAGTTCAGTAGTCAAGACAAGAGTAAGGGTGAAGTTTGCGGTGTTGACTGCAATTAGAAACGATTTCTATTTTTCCTCCAGTTGCATGAAAAATGTTTATGTAGACCTAACTGTCAAGCGATTGTGGGTAAAAATAATTTGGAATACACACCCACATTTATAAAATCGCATTGTTATTATTATACAGAGTGTTGAGTGTTGAGTCGTGTATCACCTCCGCTCAAAAACCGACAGTGTGTTGCATCAACACGCCGACTCGTCTGTCATCCCACTAAGCAATGTAGTATCTTACTAATATTATAAACGTGAATGTTTGTATGTATGTTTGTTACTCTTTCACGCAAAAACTACTGAATGGATTTTAATGAAACTTTTCAATAATATAGCTCATATATCAGAATAACATATAGGCTATAATTTATAAAAAAATTCAAAATGGCCGTGCCAATATGGCCGACGAATTTGCCAATTGTGTTCCGATTCCAATGAAAATCGAAATCTGGGGGATTTTAAGGTTGCAAATAACGAATTTATGATCAAAACTTATAAATTCAAAATGGCCGTGCCAATATGGCCGACGAATTTGCCAATTGTGTTCCGATTCCAATGAAAATCGAAATCTGGGGGATTTTAAGGTTGAAAATAACGAATTTATGATCAAAACTTATAAATTCAAAATGGCGGACGAATTTTTCCAATTGTATTCCGATTCCAATGAAAGTGAATATCTAGGGGTTTTTAAGGTTGCAAATAACGAATTTATGATCAAAACTTATAAATTCAAAATGGCGGACGAATTTTTCCAATTGTATTCCGATTCCAATGAAAGTGAATATCTAGGGGTTTTTAAGGTTGCAAATAACGAATTTATGATCAAAACTTATAAATTCAAAATGGCCGCGCCAATATGGCCGACGAATTTTTCCAATTGTATTCCGATTGCAATGAAAATCGGTATCTGGGGGCTTTTAGGGCAAACAACGAATTTATGATCAAAGCTTATAAATTCAAAATTGCGGGTCCAATATGACGCACGAATTTTCCCAAGCCACATTCTGAAATGTAGTAAATTTCTAAAATTCCCTCTAACCAGTATAGAAACAGTAAAAACGGTAGAAAGAGTCGAAGTTTGCAAATTTGTGCGCCCCTACATTGTCATCACGAGGTTAAACGATGTCATCTATCGCTTCCAAAAAGTTCGATCGGAAAAAACGGGACCTGGAGGAAGCTGTGTTCGGGACGAATACTGAGTAAGAAGGGAGCAGTGTAACGGCTAACCGAAAAGAGAAAGTTAAAATTCCAATTCACCGAGAAGTTATATGTTTAGATGCATCTACTTGAATACATAACGCTGTTCTAATTGAATCACCGATAAGATTGGGAAGAGGCAATTTTTTCCAGATTTATTGTTTTTTCATTATACTTTTTTTCCTACCGCGTACAACGCACACATAATTTTTTTTCCGATAGGTGGTGCTCAACCTCGAATTTTAATAAATTTGAAGCATATTTTTTATAGGTAACTCTAAATTCTTTTATGTACCCATAACCATGCTTCATTATAACCATTTCCTATCCCGGAGTATGCCCACATAATTTTTTTTTATTAAAAGGCGTTGCAACGCACGCGGGTTTTTGCTAGTATTCAATATATCACTTAAACCCTCCACTCATTTTCTTGCCTGGAGATACTGTTTTTGTTCGAAACAACTAGTTGGGAGCACTGTGTTTACTAATTTCGTGGCCTTTGGCTTTGGTTTTGCCACCGTTTCCGTGTTAGCCCGCCACTGATGTAATCGGTTCTGCCGGTTCTCCTTTCCCCAAAACCGAATCCTTCTTCAATCATACTTCTCGTTCGTTGGTATTTAGCACTCTCATGAATACCTCCTTTTTGCCATTCACCAGACATTTTCCAATTGCTATACTTTTGATTTGCTCCGTTTTCTCTGGTAGAATCGGTAGCTTCCGGGATCACCATCGACTATCGCTCGCACCAATTTCTCAGCACACGGAAGAAGCACGGTATCTTCACGAACAACTTTCAGCTGCGAATAACAAGTGGATCCTGCGGCCATTGGAATCTCCTTGTTGTCATGTCTCAGTATATTCCATTTCCGATGTCCAGTAGAATTTTATGTGTTTTCATAAAGTCCAGCCCGTCTGTTATATCAGCTACCAGGAACAAATGTGAAAATCCAATGTCTGCATGAACCACATCCAACATAATTTCCCCATATAATCGTACTGGCTCTCCTGTTGCAGTTTTCAGTCTGTATTGGTTTGCGTCTTTCAGCTACTTATTACCGGCCAAGTCAACCCGGATGACAGATTTTGAAGCACCAGTATCTACAGTTTTTGTGTATTTTTCGGCTCCAATCTTTCCATCGATGACAAGGGTGTCGTCACTACGTTCTTTAATAATGATGGTGACATTGGGGGCTTTAATTTCCCCGACTAGCTCTCGCCCCATAGAGTGTCTTTATTCGTTTCCCTGCTGCTATCTGCGGGGAGACACGGAGTCGTCTTCTTCGGCCTCCCTCTGGTAACCTTTCTGTCGATGTCCGACTTTTTCACAAGTTGCGCCACTCCTATGCTCGAGGGATTTCGCTCTCCTTCGCTTTCTACATTTCCTTTGCAGATGACCCGGTCCACTACAGTTCCAGCATCGGAGTCGGCCACACACTTCCGTTGTATTCATTCGTTTGCAATTGCCCTCTGTCGTGTGGATTTCCCTGAGGCGAACTGCACTCCTTGTTGCTTGCTTCGCTGCCTCGTATGCCAGAGCACGGTAATCTAAGGGCGCGCGCACACAGAAAGCGGAGCGGAGCTGAGCTTATCCGAGCTGACCGGAGCTGAGGTTATCGGTGCGCACACCAAAATCGGAGCGGAGAAGAGCATTTGGGAATTTACGTAGAATTATGTTTGCTTCATTATTTGGGTCATCATTCATTATACGAGTTAATTTAAAGTGGTATCTTCAAAATTGCAAAGAAGTATTTTATGTGAAAATTCATTTTTACGAAAACAATTTTAAGAAAAAAAGGATATGGAACCTAAACAACCTAAATAAAATTTTTACTTCAGCCCAATTTCCTAGAAAACCTTTTCGAATTCCATATACAGAATTTTTCTAAAGAATTTTTCATTCGGAATCATTTTTACGTGCTGAGACAATTGCCACAAAACCAGCAAGAAAAATCAACTCCGCTCCGCCAGTAGCTGATCAGCTCCGCTCAGCTTACAGTGTGCGCAGTAATAGGGATTTTAATGTAAAGTTAGGACAGAGCTGATAAGCTCCGCTCCGCTCCGCTTTCTGTGTGCGCGCGCCCTAAAAGGGACAACAGCTTCGAATACCGTAAAAAACGGGCGCCTAGTGACGTATCTTGTTTCTGTATAGCGTGTGCCAGAGCATATGCCAAAACTTCTGCGGTGTTCTTCTTTCCAGCCAATTTGGCTTCCTATTGCAGATCCCGGTCCGTAAAAGAGTTAAGGAAAGCCTCTCTTGCTACTTCATTAGGCGTGTTTCTTTTTCATGGTATACCTACACCAGTTTACTTTGGAGTAGATGGAAAATGAAACGCATTTTTTATTTGTCAGTGTAGTTTATAACCCCAAAATAAAATCGATTGCATAAAAATAGAAGTTTCCATATTTTTGGAACTTACAATTTCAGTCATTTCATTAGACATATTTAATTTCTTCTTTTCAATTAGAATAATTTCAAATTTATCAATGGTGCTGCCTCGCATTGGAGCTTGTAAGTAGACCATGGGCTTTGCCTTTCGAAAGTTGTTGGCTACAGTTTCCTAACTCCGATGCCGATGTGACGCCGTCGCTGGCTGATATATCTTTACCTTTTGTGGGTCGGCTCGGACAGTTCCTAGTTCAATCTTTACCTTTTCTTCATTTTCCTTCATGAAATTTTCGAGTTTTTCCCAAAGCCTTCTACATTTACAAGCCATGCACAACAAAATTTCACACTCACATTCAAAGGTGCATGGGACTTCAATTTTGCTGTCAGACTGTGTGGAGTGCGGTTATGTACGTTTATTGGGAATAAATTATTGGGGATAAAATCTTCTTTAACCCAAATAAAAACAAAAATTATGGACATTAATTGTAACATTTATTAACTACATATTATAAAGTTGTGATAATAATGTAAATAATAAATGTAACGTAAATAATGTAATGTATAAATGTAATAAACGAAAATTTTGCTTTTATCTTTATAAAAAAACTATTATTTTTAACAAAAAATCCCGGCACTTTCATTAATAGAAAACTTTCCGCGGCACGAAACACTTGTTTTCCTCGTTATCAAAGGGATTTTGATATTTTTTTCTCCATTGCCAACATAAACCCCGTAAATCTTATTAATAACACTATTTATTTAAATTGCAAATTTATGACAGGTAAATTGGGTACTTTTTGCATTATTGTACGTTTTTTACATTGATGGAATAGCTCTTATTTTCAATAAAATCACACTCGAAACAGCACTTTCCGCGGAACGAAAACTTCTTTCCCTTTGATTTTAATGGGACTTCGATATTTCACGAATTTAAGTTGGGACTTCATACAACCACACACACACACCTACAGCATGGCTTGTAAATATAGAAGGCTTTGGTTTTTCCAGATCACTTCTTACATTTTCTATTTTGCTGTTAGTACAGTCAACCTGTAAGTGAGCCTCCGAAAAATGACATACCGAAATTTGACTTGATGAATCGTTAGGGGGCATGTAATGAAGTTAATGTCAAATTTCCGAAGTCCCCCCTTCCCCCTGTTTTTGAGAAAATCCAAAAAATGGGTCCAAATTTTGAAATTTTGAATTTTTTCTCAGAATCTATGGGTTTTGGTGAAAAGTTTATTTAACAAAAAATGTAGAGGACATTGTTTACCACATTTTATGTCATTGAAGTGACGTCAGCCGACTGGAAATACAAAAAGTAGGTGGCGCTGAATCACTAAAAAAGTGGTTGTTTGCTATTTTCGTTAAAAAAATAGTTTTTTTTGCAATGATGTAAATGAGAAAGTTTTGCGTCACAAAATCGGCTACAACTTTTATTTAAACTATTCTTTTATAAAACTTACCGTTTTCGAGCTGTAGGCGAAAAGATGCAACGCAGCGTAGTTAACGGTTCTTTCGTTACTTTCGCCCGGCAAGTCGGCATAGTTTGGACAAAAGACCGGTTTCTAACATCTGCCTAATCCACTACGACACGTACATTTTTCAGATGCTATGTGAGTTTCGGAGAGTAAAGGCGTCCAAACTTCGCTCTCTTAAAATGAGTGTCTGTTTCGTTTGTGAGACAAGTGAGTTTGTGAGACAAAATGGAAACTAAATACTTTAAATTTAAGTCATAAATTCTGAATATTTAAATCTTACAGATTTTTCTTTTCCACTTTTACAAAAGGTTAAATTGGAAATCTTTTAATTGAACACGTGACGCTATTTTTATGGTTCCTTAAATAAATTAATAGTGACAAATTTTAAATTAAAAGAAAATTAGTCTTGACATTTTGTGAGAATCTTTCACGCCTATCTTGTGTTACATTCGTTAACTGTATTACTGTATGTTAACCGTTTACAACAAGCTGTACTAAAAGGGTACCATTATTAATTGTTTATCTGAATTATTGTTGAAAATAAGAATAGCAAGTAAACATTATTGTCTATTAATCCCAAAATAATCTTTCTATACAATTTATGACAAACACGCATCGGCGCAGCCCATAATGTACAATTTGTACACATCGGCAAACTCCAACTCGAAAACAGTAAGTTTTATAAAAAAAATAGTTTAAATAAAAGTTGTAGCCGATTTTGTGACGAACAACTTTCTCATTTACATCATTGCAAAAAAAACTATTTTTTTTAACGAAAATAGCAAACAAGCACTTTTTTGATGCTTCAGCGCCACCTACTTTTTGTATTTCCAGTCGGATGACGTCACTTCAATGACATAAATAATGGTAAACAATGTCCTCTACATTTTTTGTTAAATAAACTTTTCACCAAAACCCATAGATTCTGAGAAAAACGCATTTCAAAATTTGGACCCATTTTTGGATTTTCTCAAAAACAGGGGGAGGGAGGACTTCGGAAATTTGACATTAACTTCATTACATGCCCCCTAACGACTCATCAAGTCAAATTTCGGTATGGCATTTTTCGGAGACTCCCTATTTTTTGTGAAAGATTGACTGTACTATATTCAGCTGGTTCCTCTGTTCTTCCATAGAGTCTTTGAGCTCTGTGATCGAACGCTCATAAACTACTGTTAACAATTTTTGTTCATCTTTTAACGCCAACACTTCTGCCTTGATCTCATTTGTCGAAAGTTCTTGGTTTGGTAGTAGTAGGAAATTCATGGGGGAAATTAACACTGATTAGGCAGTGGCCCAAGTTCCCAAAGTATGAATCAACTTCGAAAGAGTTGGGTGAAAAGTAAGAAACTAATGTCGCTAATTAATACCCTTAAGGCGAAAGGAATGAGGTACATCCTGACACCGAACCTTGATATAACTCAGCCTAAGCAAAGCAAACATTACAAAAATCCAACCAACAATACTAGGATAAGTTGCTCAGAATCAGTCGGGCCGCCTCCATTATCCACTAGTTCTCCTTCAATTGCTACTATGTATATATGTATATTGCCTCTTATTCGGATGCATTAGTATCTTTCAAACCTACTGCTAATTTTTTTTAAAAATAATGTTTTACAACTTAATTATTATTAATTATGAATAATTAGAAATTTTATATATTTATCTAAATTTTGTTATTTATAATATAATACATAGTTACATATATGAGTATAAATATAAGTATAAATAAATAATTATTTAAATTTAAATAATAATTTAGGGGGTTATTAAAAAATTTTCGGAAGGAAATACCAAAAATTTATTATTTTTACTTTAGTAGTTTGTCGATTGTCGCGTTTTTTTTATCAATTTACTACACTCCTTCACAGGTTCAGCTGTCTGTCTAGTGGCTTGTCGCTTAAACTTGACTTTTCGAGCTAGGGTAGCTTTCATACAAAAATTCGAGTGCTGCTTGTGACTGCGGAGAACTATCGTTTTATGAATGAAAAAGCTCATGTATTCAAAAGAAATTTGGTCTGAATTTTATTAAATTATTTTAAATTTAGAGATGAGAAATATTTCGCTTAATTATAGTAAAATTATGCTTATTACTACGAATAAACCGGCTTGGTTGAGCAGGAAATTTACATGTATTTAAAAGCTTTGCTCAACACATATAAAGATAAATTAACTTTATTCATTTCTCATGCGTGCATCCCTTCCCAAATTATTTTGTTGAGTTTTTTCTGTGTTTGTTACCGTTTTAACTAAAAAGAAGGGAAATGATAGAACAATATTTATAAAATTTGGCAACGAGGTGCGCAGAACTGCTCAAATTTTTTGTGTCACGGAGTTTGAAAAAATCTTAAACCCGGTACCCACTTGTTGCAAACCGGCGTTTCGTATCCCTGTATCGTTTCAATTGTTGATTGATACGAACAAAACAGGAACCCAAATTTTTCGTGTATCATCACTGCGTTTCGAATCATCCAGCCTGTATCATGTTTGATGCGGGAGCGCGATACGGTTATCTGGTCAGTGTGTGATTTGAAGTGATGATGAACAGGATACGCGCATGCCCGTCCACACTTCCTCCTAAAGGGTATCGTATCATTCCTTTGATGTGACGGAGAAAAACCGCTAAATGAGAGATCGGGTTTGGATTGTATCATTTCGCACATTCTGAAACGAAGCGTTGCAATTTTTTTAGAAAAAAATTTAAAGAACGGTGATACGAAACGCGAGTTTGCAACAAGTGGCTACCGGGCTTTATACCACTGCCATAGTGATCCCGGTCAACTGGGGCTTCTCGAATGCCTGACCACGGCCCTGCCATCGGTCTGTTGGGAAGGAATTCACGTAATCGGGGCTCAGATGTGTTCCGCGGGGTTCCCCAATTCTACTTCGGCCCTCCTTGACTTGGGGGTTCAGAAAGTAGGGCTAGGGTAGAGCGGCGGCTATCTGGGCCTGCATGTTTTCCCGTTAAGGGAATTATACAAGATGAGGGCATTGGTGCTACCAATTTTCTGCTGCTTGCGGCTCCACAATTCCATTCTGGCTCTCCGTGGCTTGGGGTTCTTCAGCTTAATTGATCCATAAACAGTACAGTATAAGTACAGCCAGTATGCTTGTATGGCATGGTTCAACAGCACGCAAATTTTCAAGGTATACCAGGATAAAGTGTTCTTTGCACCTGTGATAATTTTACTAGATGAAAATATTAATATTATAATATCCTGGCACTGATGCCAGCATCAAAGATTTATCAAATGCTCACTCCTTCCATAAATTTTGCCTTTTAACGCTTACACAGGATTATAAACAAAGATGCAAAATAATCCCAAAGCATAAATGTATCCTTATTCCGTTTCTTCGGTTGAATAGTATGGCCTTTTCCAATTTGTAACGCAACTCCCACTAAAATAAGAACAACCTATTCATGTGTCTACAAAATTTACCACATGTCAAACACAGGTGTGACGTGGCTAAGATATGAATACAAGCAGCACTTCTTTGTCTTCTGACTTATAGTTTCTTTACACATACAGTTTCTAGGTTTGGATTTGACAGATGTAGATTCATTTTACGAAGTGAATGCAAAGTTTCATATAAATTCTCACAAATAAATTATATACAACACTTAAAACCCAAGTTCACGGTCAATCAAAAGCAAAATGAAATTCCATAACCTCAAAAACTTTATAATGACCTCTTGTGTAAGCTCTTCCCTGTAGAGTTATCCAGCATTCAGGTCTTAAAATTAGTTTGCCCTTATGGCCTTTGTTTTAAACAAGGTTTAATCAAAATTGCTAGAACGCTTCACCTTTACTTCATTAATTATCCTAATTAAGATAATTTCTCCGAGTTATTTTAAATTTCAAAGAGGAATCAACTAAACATGTTCCAGGACCAGATGAATCCCTTCCTTGTAATTTGTTACAAAACAAATTCTCCCCACTCTTTTTATCAGGTTACGAATTCTGGATATAACATACCTTCGGCTTTAGAATTGATGTTAAAGGGGCTAATTGCTCCTCCCGCTCCTCTCTCTCGCTCATGCTCATCCAGTGGGTTCGGGTTGGAGCCAAATTTTCACTTTGGGAATTTGCAAGTTTCCCCAGAACCTTTTCTTGGCCTTTGAGAAGTGTCGGTGAAAAATTTTGGAAACTGGATACAGCCTCTGCCACGTTCGAGCTTAGTCTTTAAGTATCCACTTGTGCTGCTTTAACACTTCGAATTCTTTAGGATGGCTCCATTGGAGATTATTTTACAATGAACTAAATTAATTAAATTGTGAGGTTTTTCAACGTAAATTCTTCACTCTGGAATATTTGCTGTGAAAGAGTTTATCCCAACCGCAATGCGTTAGTGTGCAATGGCGTTCTTATTATATTTGGAGGTGTAGGTAGCACCATTTCAATTTCAGAAAGAGAGTTTTAATCAGTTTTACTTCCTCAAAGTGAGTGCATTAAAGGAATGAAAGCAAAGTAGCGAACAAGTATCTCCTTAACTTGTTTTGATTTAATCAATCCGGGTCGATAACTTTTCTTTCAATTGAAATATCAAAGAAATCTTCACTTCAATATTCCTTAACATATAAATTAAACTGGTTGGGTTGGGTGTGTGGCTCTTTCAGTCCACACGATCAACTTTCTAGTATGATGAACGCAGACGGAATAAATTGACTTCTTAAAAAATATTAATATATTTGCACTAAGGGGTCATCCATTACTTAAGGAGAGGGGGGGTCGCAGCAAATAGCACGAAATTTTTTTTCCTCAAGAATCAGTGTAAAATTGCTAGAAAACTGGGTTTAATTAAGTAAAACATATTTTTTCGCTAAAGACCCTCCTTCATTTACAGGCCGTCGGCAGTCACGGCCCGATGAATGCGACACAATACTTAGTCTGAGTGAGGGATGAGGACTTCATGTATCCGCCTGACAGGCCGGACGATGGCGGCAGTTTATCCAGTGAGCAATAATAATAAGAGGGATTAGGTGGAACTCAAGGACAAGTAAAGGAGTTAAAGATATGAAAGAAGAGATAATCAATAACATTAAGTAAAAATACCAAAAAATATTAACAAACACATACATTACATGCAAAAAACACAGGAGTATGGATATAACTTTTAGTTATGTTTTAATAGAAATAACACCAGAAGAAGTGTTTTAGAGGAACTCAGTTTATTAACTATTGACATACATGATCAATGGTTCCAATGGCTTGTGGAAAAGTCACAGTTCTTTGTTTTTACGCAAATTTGCTGATTACTTCCTTAACCATTCCGTCGATTTCCCTGTGAATACTCAAAAAAGCAAGGCGAATCAGACGCTGTTCTCCAGTTGCACTACTTCGCCAATCGATGGAGGGATATACAGTGAGCCGCAAAAGTATAGGTACCTCTGATATGAATACAGCAAAATTTGTATAACTTCTGTTTTGTATCAAGTATATAACACTTATTGTTAAATTTATAATTACTGATGGGTAGATTTAAGAAATATATAACCAAAATTTTTACTCCAAAAGCTGTAAATAAATGAAAAACAGAAACTATTTTTTTAACCGAAAACACTTATGTAAAATTATAGATACCTTTAAAAATGTACGTACAAATTAGTATACAGGGGTGTATCAGTTACTTGACGAATTAGGCTGTGGATAGGTCTTGGATGGACTCACAAAAAATCGTTGGTAGGGGAGGGGAAATCGTAACAGTTTAGCCGCTAGGGCGTTTTGAAAATTTTTTGGTAGAGGTTTACATATTACCCTGTATTTTTGTAACCCTATTAGATATTTTCATGAATAAGGCAGCAATCTCCTGCAAAATATAAGGACTCATATTTTTTCTAATGATCAATATGCTAGTTTCTATTTTACTAAAGTATAAGTAATAAAATAGTGAATTTCAATAGTCCAATCAATCTAAAATAGCTCCATGTAATTTTTGCGTTAATTGCCATCAGGAAACAAAAAATATGGTCATATAGGAAAAAATTCTAAAAAAGATAGCGTTTTCTTTTCTGGATTTTGGAATGGCGAACCTAACCTAAAAAATCCCGGAAAGGGTAAAAAACGGTTTTTAGCGAATAAAAGAAAAACGTGATCTTGGATCGAAAAAATGCAATGCTCAAAATGAGCCCCAAAAAGATATTAATAATGAAAAAAACAGACTCAGAAAGTCAGTTTTTTCAACCAAACCTATGTTTTTTCATTATTAATACATTTTGGGGAGCCGTTTTGAGCACTGTACGCTTTCAAAATCCACTTTTACATAATAGTACAATCTTTGAAGACAATTTTAAGCTCTCGAACGTTGATCCAGCGAAATCCATGGACCAGAGGAACGTTTTTACAAGAACGCCTTTTTTTACAAAAAGTGAAATTTCAAGGAAACTGTGCAATATTAACAAAAATAACACCATTTTTTCAGCCATTAAGAAGCAATATTTGTACCAAATAACAAATATGTAAGTGGCGTTAAACAAAAATTATTAACAAATCAAAAAAACTGGTTTTCGATCGCTTTTCCCATTTTTCTCTATGGTTTGTGCCCAAACCTATAACTCAATATACATACATCAACCGATAATTTTCAATTTTCAATTTGAATAGCTAAAACTTTATAATTTAATTTTTTTCGATCCGAGGTCACGTTTGTCTTTTATTCGCTAAAAACCGTTTTTTACGCTTTCCGGGATTTTTTAGGTTAGGTTCGCCATTCCAAAATCCAGAAAAGAAAACGCTTTTTTTTAGAATTTTTTTCCTATATGACCATATTTTTTGTTTCCTGATGGCAATTAGATGGATTTGCGTAGATTGATTGGACTACAATGCAATATCCTCGAATTAAAACTTTATCGTGCCTTGAAGTAATACAAATTTTGTTTTGAATAACAAATATTTAGTTTCTTGAGTAAAAAATTAAAAAATCTTGTTTCGAAAGAAACATATCTTGGTCGAAAAATATAAGTATTGAGCGAAGAAATACAATGCTTGGCTCAAGAATTTCTAGTGTCTTAAGGGGCTGTTACACGATACAACGGTTGGACCAACTTGCGTTGTCACGTTATCGGCCCGACAGCTATAGTATTCTACACACACGTACCAATTTCGCCAGCGACTGAAATTATTTTCAGTCGTATTTTGTACTTAAAGCATTTCGACATTTCAGTTCGTATGATAAAAAATGTCAGAAAGTGAAAAACTTTTTATAATAATGTGCGGAGCTGCATTAACATCGATTCCAGAGAAAAAAAGAAAAGGAAGTGGGTGAAAGAATGGCTTATGGAAAGAAGTTTATATTCAGATATTTATCTTGTTAAAAAACTCAAAATAACAGAACCTGAAGACTATAAAAACTACTTACGAATGACTGATGAACAATTTCAATATATTTTAACCCGTGGAGAACCATTAATTTCAAAACAAAATACATTAATGAGGTGTGCAATATCAGCCGAACAACGTTTAGTGACTACGTTAAGATTCCTAGCCACAGGAAGTGATTATACAGACCTACAGTACAGTTCAAGAATCTCAGTTCAAGCCATTGGAAAAATTGTTCCTGAAACATGTTTGGCAATATACCATGTATTAAGGGACACTTTTATGAAGGTTAACTCTATTTATAGAGATTAAAGTGCTAATTTAATTTATTAAATTTTCTTCAGTTTCCTTCTTCTGAACATGAGTGGAGAGCCATAGCCGATAGTTTCAAGACTCAATGGGATTTCGAGCACTGTTTAGGAGCAATGGACGGCAAGCATGTTCTTATCCAAAAGCCACCCAACAGTGGTTCTAATTTTTATAATTACAAGGGCACGTTTAGTGTTGTACTATTTGCTATAGTGAATGCAAATTATGAATTTATTTATATTCATGAAGGCACAAACGGACGAATGTCCGATGGCGGAATTCTTCGGAAAACGGATTTTTACAAAAAACTGGAACAGAAGCAGCTTCATATACCCCCTTTAGAAAAACTTGAAAAGTGCGATTATATTTGTCCATTTGCATTCATAGGGGATGAGGCTTTCGCGCTGATGGAAAATGTTTGGAAACCTGCGCGGGCAAGAAGTTCTAAAGAGGAAAACATATTTAATTATCGATTATGTAGGGCTCGACGAGTAGTCGAAAATGCTTTCGGAATTTTAAGTTCTAGATTTAAAGTTTTTCAAAAACCTTTAAAAATTCAACTAAAACACGTAGATGCGGTTATTCTAGCTACCTGCGTGCTTCACAACTTCTTAAGAGCCCAGTCTTCAAACTACATTACTAGTTCTTGCGTAGATCAAGACGATTTCGAAAATGGTTTAACCATTCCAGGGGCATGGCGACAGGGCTGTGTAATGGCTTCTTTAGAACCTTCAGTCGTCAGAAACGCTCCGAATTCCGCAATTCAAATAAGAAACAGATTGAAATTATATTACAACAATGAGGCAAAAGTTACATATCAAAATAAAATGTGTGGAATATAAATTGAATCCTTTTAAGAAATTCTGCATTTGGTATCTTTCAGAAAATAATTTTTATTTGAATTCTATTAAAAAAAATAAAATGATATTAAATATTATACAAGATTATTATTTAAAATTAACAAATGGCGATATTTCAGTATAAATTTTGTGAGCAGGATTTGGCAACTGTAGAGCATTTTGTTGTGTATTTGTCTCCGACTGAATTTGTTCAGGTTGAAGTTGCAAAGGTCCTTCTGCTTCAGTAGTACCCACATATATATATTGCCGCGTAGAAGCAAGATCCATTGGGGCACATTGCCGAACAGAATTGGTGTTGTCAGTGGGGGGTGCCGCATTAAAGGTAGAACTGGCACTTAAGAGATTCAATCGCCCTTTAATCATTATATCTGAAATGAGTTTTTCGGCAAATAATCTTTGATCTGGACACATGCCCCTAAAATGAGCAGCTACTCTTTTTCCTAAAATGTCAAATTCATCTTCTGCTACCTCAGTTCTGGGTAGTGACAAAAATTCACTAGCTTTTTGGAAAAAAGTTTTCTGTTGCTGTGCCAAAGTTGACTGCTTGGAACGATGTGAAGAGCAAGCCGAATCAGGACGAGAGTGAGTTCTATTTGTACAATTTGGGGTTTCCGCTCTAGAAAACAAATCCTACAGAATAACAGACATAAGATTGATATTTTCATGCAAAGTAATTAAGTAATAAAAAAACTTGTTTACCTCTTCGTCTGAAATATTTTGTAAGCTTGAGGAATCTTGCAAAGTTGACATCCCATCCCTCGGAGTTTCTCCATCTTTTAGGAAGAGCAAATAATTGTAATACCACAAATTAGTGGTATATATGTCCCCCGCTGCTTTACCGGTTCCTTGCGAATTTTTAATTTTTTTAAACTCCCTGCTGAACGCAGTGCGCATATTTGAAATCCTATGTCTCACCCATATTTGATCAGCTTCAGGATTGATTTCTTTGGAATGATCAACTATAGACTTCATAGCTTCATCCCGAAGAATTTTATTTTTGTAATCACTAGAAAAAACATCCCACAAGCAAGGAAAGGATCTATATTTTTCGATAAACGAAATCCAAAACTCTTTATCTTTTATTGATACCATTTTCTTCACTTTTTAAACTTTTTAAAAATGAGTTTGTTACAACCGTTGTCAAATTCCACGCACACGTTGCAACGGTTGTACGTACGACAGCTGTTTTTAGTTGACAACTAACAACCGAACGATATCGGGACAACCGTTGTTTCAGTGCAAACAAACGAAGCAATTGTCGCAGGCAACCATCATAGCAAGCCGATATTGTATCAACGGTTGTATCGTGTAGAAACCCCTTTACTCTGAGACAGCATTCTCATGTTAAGACTGAAAAAATTTTCTACTCAAGGCAACGAAACGAAGACTATCGAATTGCATTGTGCGCAAACTAGTCATGAGCAAAAATGGTCTTGTTTTTGCAGTCTTGTTTTGTTCTTGCACATTTAGTTATGCTTGCAAGAACAAGACAGACTGAACAAGAACAAGACTAGATTAGTCTTGTCTTGTTCTTACGTTTGCTCATCACTAGTCACCAATATAATTGCTTGAAATATGAAGCAATACAACAGCAAAAAAACTAAAGTTTTGTATGAGTTAAACTCGCATGCACCGACCTCAGTTCATAATGTTCATAATAAGTGGCTACACCGGCTAAATTCCAGTTCATGTTCAGTTCGTGCTTGAAATTGTTGTGCATTTTCGTCAGATGTCAGAAATGCAAAAGCCCACCGAAATAGCATTCCACTATTCCAGTTTATTACTCTCGTTTGAACTAGCTTTTACGTTCAACTTGTAGTTCGTTCGAGACCAGTTGAGCGAATTGAGGTTTCTTTTTCCTCAGTTCAATACTTGGAAACTATATGCGAACTGAACTGAGGTTAGAAGTTCAGTTTGCCTACTTGCTCGAACTTGCGCAGTTAACGCGGTGAGGCCGGGGTATTTCTTTGAAGCTATTCAAAAAGCTTTCCGAATACGCAGATATCGCCCCATTTCATTTGAAACAAGGTTTGCCTGCTCGGGCCATTTTGGAAAACTGATAATGAATACCTGCATTTTTTTAGCGGTGCTCATGAGTAAACTCTCATTTGCTATATAAGGTTCTCATAGGAAGCCTACGGAGAAATCCCGCTTTCGAGATGCCCATGAGGGAATCTCTTTTTAAGTGCTAGTCTGGTGGGGTTAAAAAAGCTTAGGCTATGCTGTTATAAGGTCTTAATAGCTCTAATATAATATATTTAGTTTTCGTGTGAAAAGCTTTGTTTATGTGCGGCCCTCGCCCTCATTCCTTGGTAGCCAGCGTCCGAGATAGCCCCCCGACGTTTTAGGTTTTCAGGTGTACCTACATGAAATATTTAGGGTATGGATTTCACCACCCAAAGAGAAAGTGCGTGTGCACTTTTCCTTCCATCCCCACACGCTCCGCCGCCCCTGATTTTACACCTACCGAACATCTTACAATATATAAAAAGATTTAAGAAAATGAAAATAACTGAAAAATTATCTTCTAGGAATGCCAACAGACGCAATTATTTTTCTCCTGTTCCAAACTTTGATAACAGCTTATTCTGTTGGGGCTTTTAAACATCGCCAAAGCAACGGCACAAACCGAATAGTAAAAGCTGTTGATGGAAAACGACGAGGAGCTTCTGCAAAATACTCCCTTATCGACCCTTTGGTTGATGTCTCCAATGTCCAGCTTCTAGACGAATCGGACCTAATTGACAGACCTAACGAATGTGGCATCCGGTCCATTCCATTTCAACTGCGTCGTCGGTCAGGACGTGTGATAGGTGGACAGGAAGTTCCGTATGGCGCCTACCCTTGGCAAGTGGAAATTCAAGTGTTTGACTATAGCAGGAAGGAGTTTTCACATCATTGTGGTGGAGCTTTAATTGGCGACAGAGTAGCTATAACGGCTGCTCATTGCTTGCAAGTTCCGCAACTGGAGTATTTACGATTGGTGCTAGGCGAACATTCTCTCGGGCAGCGCGATATGTTCGAGCATGGATATCGGGTGGATGCTGTTATTTTACACCCAGACTACAGGAAAAGTATAGAGCTCTAGCAAGATCTATTACTTGAGACTAGATTATCTTCTTTTCAGGAGGACCATACAGTAATGATATAGGACTGTTAAGAGTTCGCACCCCTCACACACTTGGAATAGCCTTTAGCACGCATATCAGAGCAATCTGCCTGCCGGAAAGTGGAAAACCACCACCACCTGGAACGTGGTGCACAGTTGCCGGATGGGGAGCCCATGAAAGTAGGTTAACAGCCAGCAAATTTCTGTTTATAAAATCGCCTGATACCAGCATCCTTTTAGCTGCTGACCCCAAAAACATTGATGGAATTCTGCGAGCCGCTTCTGTTCCTATTCTTGACCTGGATACATGCCGCAAAAAGTCCATTAACGGAGGAAGGACGCAGAAAATCTTAGACACCATGATGTGCGCAGGTTAAAAATATTTTTTTGTTTTTGTGTTTATTTTTTTATCAATAGAATTCACTGTAAACATTTTCAATTCTTTATGTGTTCTCTAGGCTTCCTGGAAGGTGGCGTAGACGCGTGCGGTGGAGATTCTGGTGGTCCTTTGATTTGCGAAACTGGAGGACGATTTGTTCTGAATGGAATTGTATCCTGGGGGGATGGATGTGCACAGAAGAACCGTCCTGGTGTATACACACGCGTAGATGCATACAGCGACTGGATACGAGATTCACTGATGAAGCTCGAGTAGAAAATTTGTAGAATTATTTTAGCTTTTTTATTTATTTTACCAAGTAGTATTTGAATTTTATACACCAATGTACAGACATTTTTGTAAATATAAATTTATTTATTGATTTTATTATAATTGTTCTTTGTTTGTTCAAGAGGATTAAGCCATCCTAAGCTCGTCAAGGATACAGCCTATTTGTAGCGATTTATTAAATAATAAATATACCCGAGAGATTCGCGTGCTGAAATAAAATGTAGCCGACGGGTGATAAGAGATATGGGAGGTTTGGGTAAGGGGTTTCCAACGAAATAATATAATAATTGAGCATTGTTTCACCTTTCTTTAATAGCGAACAGCACGTGGGTATTTATGTACGTAGGGAATTACATTTGCAAGGCATAGATAACACAATATATAACATTTGGGTAGTGCATTAACATAAATTAATTTACAAAACCCAAAAAAATACATGAAATACATGAAAATCAAAGCAAAAACAAAGCTGACCTTCTATCGACTGCATGAATTAGAGGACATTTCATGGTCTAAAATTTTAAATTAATCGTTAGTTAAAAGCTATCACAAATAAAATAAAATATATAAATTGAGTACACTTAGGTAATACCAGCGGCGGATACAAGGGGCAAATGAGGGACATCAGTGGCGGTTCGTAAGGTTCACGATAAAGGAAGCAATGCGCAAGGTGAACGGTAAAAGTAAAAGTATCGAAGGCTTTAACTAAAAACTGAAAATTAGCATATAGTGGAGTCAGAGAAGCAAAACATAAGGAATTGTTTCCACTCTCAAACTTTTTTTGGAACATGCACTTTATGATGGTGAACAAGAAAAATGTTTAAACCTGATAACTTGAAAAAAAACCAATCGAGGCTTTGGAAAAAGAAGAAATCTGGCCGGAACCATATCAGAGAATACGATAAGATCTGTAGAGTTTTGGGTCAGAAAGTCGTTCAAAATGATAGTCTTATGAGATGGTGCGTTATCGTGGTGCAAAATCCATGAGGTTTCTGTCCACAAAATTGTTATTTTCGGAGGAATGTGCTCTCTCAAACGAAGTATAACGATCAGATAACATTTTTTATTTAATCTCTCACCTTCTTAGGCCAGTAAATAGGTACTTTTTCTTTGCGAAAAATACCGCACGTGATTTGTTTTTTACGAAATGATTTTATATATTTTTATGAGCTTAAATTCAAAATGGTGTCATCCCCACCCTTATGCTAAATGTACAGTGAAGGGAAACGCGTTTAATTCTATATATCAGAAACTACGCATTTTACGACAAAAAAGTATATAATCTTTTTTTGTACATAAATAAGTGATTTAACTTTTTCATTCAGAAATTTTTTTGGTGAAATCAATATGTTCGATGTTATAGTGCTTCAAACTTCATATATCACTTTTTTGCACCATATTTCGTTAATGGCTAGCTTGCCATGAAAAAATCCTTCCTAAGACTTATAGAACACACAATTATCTATAATTTTTGTTACTACTATTTTTACGTAGGGCTAATATTACATGAGTCATATGTAGTAATTTAAGTGTCGAAAAACGTAAATTTACAAGTAGTTTTTTGCTAATATCTTTTTAATTACACTTATAATACATTACTAATCGTCGTTGCGACCTTAAGATCTCCTACATATGTGCAAAATATCAAACTTTAAGAAAACTGAGCTTTCAAATTGCCAGCTTTTCAGGGCAACCAAAATGACGAAGTTATTGTTATATCAACATGGGAGTTTTTGCATTCGATGGAGGACATCATGAAGTTTACATTAAATTGAAAAAGTGGATTTCGATACAATTGTCACATAGGAGATCTAAAGGTCGCTACGACGTAATGTGTTTTGTGTGCAGTTTCATTGCCCACATTTTTTGTTTTAACATTTTCCTGTAAAGTTGACATTTATAGGTTTAATCCACCTAAACCCTAATAACGAATGGTTATTTACGAATATCCCGTCAACGACTCATTTTCGACGAAAATTAATACCAACAAATATGCTTGTTATAAAATTCTGTAGAAATTTTGCTTTAATTTTTTTTTGTAGCAACGTTTCAATGCTATTCACATAAATGTTCATATACAAATAATTGAGAAATTTCTTAGGCGTACAAACTCTGTTCCACAGGCCTCCCGAAACAAAAAATTTGGGTAATGAAATTGCGCAAAAAGGCATTATAATCAATTTTGCAATGAAAAGTGTAATTAAAAAGATATCGCGCGGCAATCACTGATTTATGAAAAAAAAAAACAGCTGCTATAGCTTTCCTCCCTATTCTGTTCTGCATATTTTATCGAAGAGAGAGAATCTGGCTTTGTCTCGCCGTTCACAATGTATACTTTGAGTAGTGTTCAGCAGTGATGTTCATATATGCACGCACACAACTAAGTGAGAGTTTTGTATGACGATGAAAGACTTGCTATTTCTAGACTTTACCACTGACGACTGCTCATCTGAAATATTTCCAAACAAAACTCATGGATCCAAAAAGAATAGTCCTCTCACTCATCCATAAGCCCGCTTTGTCACCGAGCTCAAATTTTGTTAAATTTTGCGTTTTGAGCTCAGGGCACAAATAATGCCATTATATATCCAAAAAATAAATGGGTATAGTGATTTTTGATTTCTTTCTCTCCGGAATTCGCTGAAACGTGGTTAAAAAACTATATTGGCACTTTTTGCTTAATTAGCTGGTTATCAATATTGAAAACCTGTCCTGGATCATTGTGCTCCTAAGCCAAGTATTTATGCACCTCATAGCAGACAAACACTTTAGGCTGGTCGTCCACTGGAAGCGTATTCGAGCGACTTCGCGCTACGGCCATACATATGAGCGACTACAAGCGACTCATTTGTATGGCCGAAGCGCGAAGCCGCTCGAATACGCTTCCAGTGGACGGCCAGCCTTATGTACCACCTGAGCTCACCGGAAGGCCTACAGTAACTTGCAACAGCTTGGGAGTGAGATATTACAGCTTTCCCATGTTGGTTTAGGCCACGGTCATGATATGAGCGGTGAGCGGCAGAGTGACCATACTAAGCTCGCCGCTCTTATCGTGGCCGGGCCGGCACCTAAGACTAAGAACATAGTGAAGCAGGTAGCAAAGTAGCAATGAAAGCGCAGAGCAAAGGGGCGAAATTAAGTGAATTCCTGTTGACACGCGCATAGTGAAGCATACTGCAGCATTATCGCGTGCTAACAAGAACAGTTTTTTTTAAGGTATGTGTATAGATAAATATTTCATATTGTAACCGCTGATAGCTAATATCATAACGAGCAGCCTGTATTTTTTTGCTTTTTTCGGACCTACACATACCGAGATATATGCATCTACATTTAGAAAGAACGACCAAAATGATGAAATTTTCACAAAATTCCCGAAAACTTACGTCGGTTGCTAGAATTAAAAAATTTCCCTTTCGTATGGTATTCGATGTAACTAGCATGTTACACGTTAATTTTAGACTGGAAAAAATTTCTTATGTTTTGCTTATCTGACTCCACTATATGTTATTTTTCAGTTTTTTTAGTTAAAGCCTTTGATACTGTTACTTTTATCGTTCGCCTGGCACGTTTCTTCTCTTATCCCGGCCCTTACGAACCGCCACTGCCTACCACCCACGCAAAATGTGGTAAAAATTACCTCGATTACCTAATTCCTGCAAGGCTCAATTTTTTTTATAAAATTAAGTAGCTTGTAAAACAACAAAAAAGACAGTCTACCGCTTATCGAACGATGGTAAAGCCTCGGTAGACGCTATGGCATGTACGCCGATGTGCTAAAAGACTAAAAAAGGACGGAAAGGAGACTGAAAATGAATTTTAGACGGAATTCTGTCTAAAATTATTATTTGCACTGAAAACTGATATCAGTTAACTTTCACGAATATCAACAAAAGACTGAAAAGAGCCGGAAGCGAGGCAGAAATTTTATCACTTTTAGGATTGGAATACTCTTAGAAAGGAGGACGCGGCATTTCTCGGACTTTTGAGAAAATTTGAAAATTTCGAATTGTCATTTCTTGCATCCGCAACAACTGGGAGATCCTGGTCGGAGCTGAGAGCTGTCGCGCAAAACAGAGTCCGCTGGAGGGCAACTGTTTCCGCCCTATGTCCCATGAGGGATTAAAGGAGCACAATGATGAAAATGATTTCTTGCATCCAAATGTCTTAATTTTTCCGCCTAAATTCCCCCTGATTTCCTTCCGTCCACACTCTTCAGTCAGTGCCGTCTTTAGGCATAAGTCGACGAAGCCCAGGCTTGGGGCCTCCGCCTTGAGGGGGGCCTCTTCATATTCGATTTTTTTTAACAAATTTAAACGCAAAATTCAAATTTTCTTATTAGTTATCCAATGATAAAATTAAAAAATCTATTAGCATAAATAATAAGTTTTAATTTATTCTGGGTTTTACGTTTTATAAAATATACAAAAATATTTTCATCCAATCATACTTAAAATAAAATATTTTATTAAAGTAAAAAATTTACAATAATTTACAATTTGTTTCTTGATTTTTTTAATGCAAAATCAGAGATAATGGTTTCAAAGTCGATGTTGTTACAAAGATCTGATTCAATAAACATTAGTGCCAAACTATTCAGTCTTGTATCTTGTATTTCTGTGCTCATCTTTTAAGAAATTTTAGAGCTGAAAAAGATCTCTCTCCAGTGCAGTTTGCTACCATCATACATAAAAATATTCGGAAACATATTTCAATATTTGGGAAAGTAGAAACTAAGAATTCTGTTTTTATTCTGGCGTACAAATGAATTATTGATGAATTACTCATTTTTCCTGATGTTTCCAAATAAAATTTGAAATGAACACATTCAGAAATCAAAAGATTCTGTATCTATCTCAATATCATATTTTTCAGCTAGTGTTTCACACTTTTCTTTTATTGCTTCGTCAGTCATCTCTTGTAAATGAGAAAAAAACTGAAATTCTCATTTACGCTAATTTTCGTTTTTTCAGGTTAACAGAAAAAGAATCTATAATGGGATAAAAAGTTTCGATTTTTAATGAATCTTCTTTGTTGAAAAGAGTTTCATCACTTTGTCCCTCGAATCTTGTTAATTTAACACTTCTACTGTTTAATCTAGTTTTTTTTTTTTTTTTTCATTAATTGTTATTTTATTACTCTCAATGAATTCTTTGGTTTTTCTTATATAATCATCAAATGTATCTCTTAAATTTTAAAGGTATTTCTCGAGCGGATCAAGTAAGTTAACAACCACAGCTAAGTCCAATGTCTCTTTTTGCAAAGTTTTGTTAGTTGAATTGATTTTAAATAAAACAGCATCCCAAAAAATGGTGAGAAAAATATTATCAAATTGAGTTAGTTTTGCGAATAAACTTGAAGACTCGAGTCTAGTCTCACTTGACTGTGTTGTATCACTGGAAAGTAGCAAAAGAGATTTTAAAATATTGCCATAACTTCCACGGAGAGCAGTGAGAGCATCACTTCTGGCTGACCATCTGGTATCGGATAACGGTTTTAGCAGCTTTTCTTTGTCACGTAGGACTGATACTAACTTTTGCCACCTGCATGTGGATGCCGAAAAAAAGTGTACAATTTCTGCACTAAATAGAAAACTTGCGTGACCACAGTACTACAGTCTACGCTTTTAACGCTAATCAAATTCAAAGGTTGGCCAGCGCAAGGTACATACTCAGCGTAGTCTAGCTTGGAGGCCTGAATATTGTCCTGACATATTTGACGCATTGTCATAAGACTGGCCACGACAGTTATTGATACTGATACCATTATCATTTAAAAATGTTAAGACGACTTTAGACAAATACTCAGCTCCATGACCTTCAATAGGAATAAATGCCAAAAATTTTTCACGTGGACCATCATTGGTGACATAACGAATAGTAAAAGTCAATTGGTCCTGATGTGAAATGTCAGGAGTTGAATCTACACTTATAGAATAATACTTTGCTGCCTTTATTATTAAAATCAAAAATTTGTTTTGCCATCAGTTCTAAAAGTTATTCACAAATATTGGGGAATACCTAATATGAACGCTTGCTCACATTCACAGAATTTATAAAACATATTCTTTCATTTTTTTAATTACATGGTTTACAATAAAGTTTCAGCAAATTAGCATTTAACTAGTTTGGGTAACCTACTTTTTCTTTGATTTAAATGGGTTTTAGTATTTGTCAATTGACTTTTAAGCCGAATGCTTTATGAATATTTTAGGGGGGCCTCCATCTGTAGTGGCTTAGGGCCTCGCAATCTATAAAGACGGCACTGTCTTCAGTCCAATTTACCTTATTTTCAGTTCCGTGGCTCCGTCTCTTGTTCACTACCTAAGTAAAGTTTCCCTCCGTTTTCTGACTGCTCTTAAACATTAAAAAATTCAGTGCATTTTCAGTCTGTTTTCAGTTTTATATTTTCACCCGAACCAGCGGCATTGGGAATTTCAAAATTTATTTTACAGTGCTACAGGGTCGATTTCAAAAGGGGATATGCTTACCTTTACAACTACAATGAGTAGAAGTTTCGCGACATTCCTTATCTCCACTTGAAGCTTTTAAGCTTCCAAATAATGGATTTGACCACATCCATATGAAAATAATGGGACTCCTACCGCCATATCGACGATACTCTTATATCTTAACGATAACGACGAAAGATTCGTCATTGAATCGTCCCACGATTCGGTGTACCACTTGAGATCACAATTGCTAAATAAAGTTGCCAAATTATTCGCCATTCATCGAATTCGGACAACCCCCTACCATTTGCAGGCAAACCAGGTAGTTGAACGATTCCACAAGCAACTAAACCTTAATGGCAAGGGACGACAACACTACTCATTGAAGTGAAGACTTGGCCATTGCAATTAAGATCGACTTGCAATGCTCACCAGCCGAGCTCTTTATAAGGTCAAAATCTGAGACTTCACAGTTCGATTTCTATCATAACCAATGAAAATCAAATTGAAGAATCATAATACCTCTCACGTCTTCGTTCTCATATCGTACCTCCGGAAGAACAACGACGTAAATGCAAAATGAATTATTCAGGAAACGCGATTGAGAAATAATATCTTCTACAAAGTAATATTACAATACGAGGAAATATTCTGAACGCCTTGAAATTATGTGTGAAATTAAAATACATCCTTCTGATTAAAACTGAATAACGCCGGAAAAATAATGCTATTTCAAGCGTTTTGACGTGTTTAACTAAAAATTTAAAAAAAGGCATTTACGTCGTTGTTCTTCCGGAGGTACGATATGCAGAACATTAAGGCAATACATCGTCGAAAGCCCGTCCAAAAGGATACATATATGTGCCAGTAGCCGTGGAGGATGCAGACGATCGGAAACCTTTCGAACTTCCATATGAAGTAATCAAGCCGCCAAGCCGTCTAAAGCGGCAACATTCCGTTAACACTACGCTGGGGGAGGAGTATGTGGTGATCGCGTACAAATTTAATTAATAAGTTTTACGCAAAAAACGATCGGCCAGAACCCTCCCTCGATCTATGAACACAAGTGATCTAGCCAATTTCCGATATCTCCGCCATTCACTTACTTAAGAAGCTTCGTCCATACAAGCGTGAAACCAAAGTCGAAACCCGTAAATTTAATATTAACATTAAAGCAATTATATATTTGTTCATTTCTACAGTGACCTTTATAATAACTAATCTGAAACAATAAATAAATCACAAACGTGATAAATTAATAAACAAATACGTGTGTTATTAAAAACACTGCATTGTGCACGTAAAATTTCACCAGTCAAGGTGGATTTACATATCTGAAATTTTTCCGTCGCGCGGTATCTGAGCTGATCATTTCTGTCGCAGCCAAAAACAATCCTGACTTTTGACTCATTTATTATCAACCGAAGCCACAACACCTAAGCTAACAAACAAACAAATTTGAATAAAACCTCTCTTACGTCCACGCAAAACTAAAGAAATCCAAATAAATAAACATTTCAGTTACACATAACCTCAAATTTTACTTACAGTCAGTTGTAGTGTAGTAGTAGTGCCTCTTCGTAGAAAATCGTTAAGATTTTTATATTTTTTTAAAAAAGGTTACTTTACTGTCAAAACATAGTTTTTGAAGAAAAAGTCATAGAAAATGGGTCAAATTTTTCTCATTTTTGCAACAGAACATCAAATTCTTTCCGCTATAGTGAAAGTAAACCTCTGATATATACAGTAGTGCTGCAAAAATTCCCGATCCAATAAGCCCAAGATCAGTATCGTACTGCAATTACACTGGTCTGCAAAAAACGGGTCATTTTTTCTCCTTTCCAATTTAATAGTCGTATCCTAAGTATTTTTTCGCGCTGAAACCGAATCCGTTGGCCAAATTGCCCTATCACGTCAGGATTTTGAGCAATCCTAACCTAAAAGTGCCAGAAAGCGTGTTTTTTGCACTTTTGCGCGTTAAATATCTCAAAACTATGGAATGATAGGGCAAACCGGACAACGGGATCGTTTTCAGCATGCCAAAATCTACAGAAAACCATGTCGAAAGCGTTAAATTTGAAAAAAAAAAAAAAAAAAAAACTTCGGTGCAACGATGATATCATGTGTTAATAAAAATCGTCGATTTCGCGCCAAGAAGTTTTTCTTTTCAGTATTACAAAAAGTTTTTTCAAATTTAACGCTTTCGACATGGTTTTCTGTAGATTTTGGCATGCTGAAAACGATCCCGTTGTCCGATTTGCCCTATCATTCCATAGTTTTGAGATATTTAACGCGCAAAAGTGCAAAAAACACGCTTTCTGGCAGTTTTAGGTTAGGATTGCTCAAAATCCTGACGTGATAGGGCAATTTGGCCAACGGATTCGGATTCAGCGCGAAAAAATACTTAGGATACGACTATTAAATTGGAAAGGAGAAAAAATGTGCAGACCAGTGTTATTGTAGAAATTATAGCGATTTGTTTGAAAGTGTTATTAAAAAAATAATAATTTAGTACAAAATAGAATTGTTAATAATGGTGGGGGTAGGGTTTGATCCAAATATATAGTTGGGAAAATTCCTGATCTAAAAAGCCTAATATCATTATCATACTACAATTATTTTAGTGGTTTGTTTGAAAGTGTTTTTAAAAAAATTCTTATTTAGTAACAAATGCAATGTTGAAAAGTGGGGGTGGGGTACACTTCATCCAAAATATATAGTTTCTTCGCGAAAAATTCTTAAAATAACCCAAATTTTAAGATTTTCGCTTAAATGGAACGCAAAAACATTTGGGACATTCCATGTCAAATCAGACAACATTTTTCGACCCTCCTCCGTTTTGGCTGAATATTTTCAGGGACTGTTCTTGTAGTCCCTACAGGACTACAAATAAATTTTTTTTTTAATTTTTTTCAACAATCTATTGACAATAAAAATTAAATGCTGAAAAACATAAACATATTTTCGAATTCAATGTCAAAAGGTCAAAAATTAGTAAAAAGCTCAATTTCTCAAATACCCCATCACGAAAATGGATGTTTTTGGCCACAAAATGTTCGGGAGAAGTCACTCTAACATCTCGATCAAAAATCTCGATGGGATCTTAAGAATTTCGAAAGTTATGAGTATTTGTTTATAATCATTAGTTTTTTACGATATTTATTGAACCCTTTGACCTAGATTTTTTTTCGAAACGTCATCAATTTTCACCAAAACATGTGTAAGGGGTTTTTTTGGCCGCTGATTACGAATCTGCGGTTGGATTTTCAAAAAAATTAACCTTTTTCCATGGAATGAATTTTGGTCCGCCATCTTGGCTGCCATTTTGAATGTAAAAAATACTTACCGTTTAGAATAGTGAACGGAGAAAAAATTCAAGATGTACAAAAAGTGAAAATTCAGATAGTACTTATTTTAAAGAAAAATCATAATGATCAATGTTAGAGTGCTTTTTAAAAAATTTCAAGGTATGTATTACGTCTCCTTAAGTGGGCCTCCACTCTAAGTAGGCCCAGGACCTTCAAGCAATGAAAGACGGCCCTGATGGGTTGGAAAAATAGAGGATAGTTTTAGTTAAATTTTGAGTGTTTCATTTCAGTAATCCAACAAGTCGTTCAAAAATTGCAGCTATCGAAAGTAAAAGTTTCATGGAAAAATGTACGTGGTCCTATTTTTTTACGCAGCAATGTATTTTAGCTACATTGTCTAAGAATATCTTCTGCTCGAATGCTCTTTAACTGTCTGTCCAGGTGAAGTAAATTGAAGTAGAATCACAGAGAAAGAAGGTTCAGTACGACAAGTGTATTTCACAATAGCTTAAAAATCTTTTCCTCAAATATTGCTACAAAAAAAAACAAGTTTCACCTTATAAATTAGTTCAACTTTGTTTAGCTGTTATATTAAAAAATAATATAAATAAAAAACACATATTAAGTAAAGCGGAAATATAATCTACCTATATCCACCTGCTAACTATGCATATATGTATGTACATATACAAGGTCTTAGACCTTGGTCACAACAGGTACCGGTGGATCTAAAAAAAAGTAAACAAACAGCCAGTGAAAAAGTAGAATTTTACTTGGAATCAACCTTAGTATATTTTATTTGTCATCCAATAAATCTTCGCTGGTAGTGGCCGTTTAAAGTATATTACTCCAACTGTTGACGACGAAAGTCGAACCGGTCTTTGTAATAAAAAAATTTAACACACGAAATATTTTTTAAAAATTACTTGATAAAAATGTATGGAAGTGACTTTTTTAATGTTATTTAGTGACATACAAAAAAGAGTATTCTCAACTTACCCAAACAAAATAATAATAAAATATATACAAGAATTTTTTGGGGAAACGTTTTTTTTTTCTTGAATATAATAAAAATTTCAGCAATAAGTAAAAAGAATGGATAATTTTCGTTATTATTTAATTTCCTAAAGATTTGCTTACATTTCCTTGAAAAAAAACCTACCGCATGCTGTTTGTAAATTATCAGCAATTAAAACAATCGATAACCAATAATAACATGTGACAAAATATAATGAAAAAAACGCGCATCGAATGTCATTTACCCACAAAGAATCGTGAATTCAACTCCACGCGCAAAATCCGCCAATTCGGATTTCCAGCAACTAGATTCTCAATAAATTTATCGCGAGCAGGCGGTTACACACACGTTTAACATTTATAATAAAAAAAAACAACCCACGCACACCGACCAGAGAGTATCCCTTTAGAGAAGCATACCAAGGGCAAAAAAATAACATAATGATCTGCACGAGCCCGGCAAAAGCTAGTAGTCGCTGTAATAATTAAATCCACATTCACTCTAGCAAGTGGAACATCCCCGAAGTAGCGTATGCGACAGAAGAAAATGCATACACGGGATACGCATGCGTACGAAACAATCAGTTCCAGTCCCAAACCCGCACGGGGGTGGAAATATTCAAACGCCTACTTAGCATCGATATTACGAAACTCACCTCACCTTCACGCCAGAGAAATTCTCTTTGTTTACAGCCTAGCTGGTGGGTTGCTGATGTTGTCAAAGCGCGCACCGTCTCGGCGAACTTATCGCCGTCCGACCCTCCGGAATACACCATAGAGCCCAACACACATCTGCTCCTATTATTGATTAAACCTAAACCCCTTAATATAAGCCTTGTGCGACCAAGCAATCTAACAAAGGGCGCATGTCCTTCGAGCGAGTGTGCGCACAATTGCCCTTTCGGATTTTACCTGGACTGCGTGTGTGTTGTTTCCTAGCGCAAAGCTTCAACTTAAACCGTGTATGTCACGCGAGGGGTAGTTTGATTTCGTCATCCTGGAACAGCGAAAGTGTAGTTCAGAGTGCGCCTGGGTTTCTGATTACTAAATAAAAAAAAATAATAATAAAACCTAACAAGGGCGAACACCTGAAAATTGATTTTTTCTTACTGTGCAATTTGTGGATTTATTAAAAACATCAAAATTAAGCCGACAAAGAAAATGGGTTCCAAACGGAAAAGTGAGATGTGGATATCAAACAATCGGGTGCTAGTGGGTGGTAATAAAAAAGTTACAGGACGTAATCCTAATTTTGACACAGAGGAGACCAAGCTTTTGATTTCGCTTTGGGGTGATCCGAAAGTGCAGAAGACTTTGATAACGACGCATAAGAAACATGGGGTAATTGTGAAGCTAGCTGAGAAAATGCGTGAATATGGATATTTTCGTTCCCCTGAGGAAATCAACACAAGAATTAAGAACTTGAAATGTTTTTATAACAGGATTAAGAAGGACGTTGAAATGGGTATCACCGACGAGCCAACATGGAAGCACTTCAAGACAATGGATGAAATCATGACAAGGCCTATATTCAGTGTTAGGCCAAACGAGATACCAAAACCATCACTGCGGTACAAAATGGAAGAGGAGCTGAGAGAGCGTGAAACCGCCGAGAAAAATGAAAAAGAAAGTGACGGAAGCGATGAGGATGAGAAAATATCATTCACGCAGGAAATGTTCGACGATGAAATGATGGACGACGCAGACGAGGAGGACGAGGACTCAAAACTGAAAAAGGATGAGGATGATTCGGAAAAACAAAGCAGCGATATCGAAGAAACTCCTCTAATTATACCCAAACAGGAACCCATAGATGTTGATGACGAAACGGAACCTGAAAACGGCGACGGCAAGGATGGGTAAGTAACAATAAACCTCCAAATTTTTTAGCAAGGACATTGCGTGGGTGCATCTTAAGGAACATTATGGGGTGGATAACAGAGAGTGGCTGATTTGTTGTTTACCTTTTGCCATGTGGTCCTAAAAGCTCTTTGCACGTGAATTTAATGCGAAGCTTTAGTTTTAGAATTCTGTTCATTCTATATTGTAATCTTCATGCTTTTGAAGTCAGCGCATGGGCATAATTATCCTTGCGATAGTTAAACCGCTCTTCATAAGATAACTGTGTCCTTAAAACGTCGCGTGACTAACAAAATACTTGATTATGTTTTGATTTCGGTTGGTTTAGGACTCATAATACCTGTATACCTTAAGAAAAAACAATTGCAATGACGGAATGAATCTGAAGGAGCTCAAACCAGTGCATAGATGGTCCAAAATAAGTGTCAAAAAAGTTTACCTATGATATTGTGTGCATTAAGATTTTGATTGCGCAAATATGTTTTAGTTTCAGTGGATCTAAATAAAATTCGTAACAAACTTGTGTCTAACGGAAAAAATTAATGTTTTTTTATTAAATTAGTATTTAATTTTGTTTGTTTGTTTATTAATTTAATCAGAATATTCTTGTACCAGAAAGACCATAAAAAATGAATATACATTGTCGTAATACAAGTAACCCTCCTACAACACAGCTTGGGCCAACAACATTATTATAAAATTCCGTAAAACCTATTACAACGTAATTTTATTCTCTTTTATGTAATTACTCTTAATTAAATGGGATCACCCGGCAAATTCGGAAAAGCTGCAGATTTATTTACAGAATGCTTTTTTTAAAGTATTTTGTGCTGAAGACGGAAATTAATTTAAAGGAGACTTTGGAAATGCTGCCAACATCCAGGCCTATTATCTCTTGCGACCACCCTGTACTGTTTTGTTGTTCCAGCTATCAGATAAAGATTTTATCTATACTTTTTAAACTAACTACTACACTAGTTCATGTAATGGGATGCTTGCTTGAAAATATTAGAAATATCAAGGTGAAATGATGAAGAAAGGTTTCGCTATTGCCAATAATATTAAATTTATAGCTAATTTAATAATTGCTAAATAAAACATAATATTAAAGAGTTATTACTTTAAGACGAGCTTAACGAATTGGACTACCATGGCATCATGGTGGTAAATGCTGGAAATTACTATAGTAACTTAATTTTTTCCGTTCATTTGTAAACGAATTTTACTGATTTCGTACCGTACAACTTTTTTCCTCCAAATGCCATCCTACCTTTATAGTACAGTCAATCTGTCGTGAAAAAAGGCTGTTTGTTGAAAAAATTACACCAGGGATTTTTTTCATAAATCGTTAGGGGGCCATGAAAAAAGCTTAAACCCAGATTTGTGACCTCCCACCACTTGCAGGTTCCTGGAAAACACAAAAAGTTTTTTGATGCATTTTTCCCGGAATCAATGCACTTTAGAGAAAAAGTTTATTAACAAAAAATGTAGAGGACATTGCCGTCTATAATTAATGTCTGTCAGTCAATTTCGTACGACTTATAATGCAAAAAGTAGGGGGCGCTAAAGTATCTAAAAAAAAGTTTTTTCGCTTTCCTCCCCAAAAAGCATATTTTTCTCTAAAGTGCACTGATTCCGAGAAAAACACATCAAAAAACTTTTTGGGTTTTCTAGGAACCTGCAAGTGGTGGGAGGTCACAAATCTGGGTTTAAGCTTTTTTCATGACCCCCTAAAGATTTATGAAACAAATATCCCCGGTGTAATATTTTCAAATCAAAAATACAGATTGACTGTACTAGTATTCCTTTGTAAATCGATCTAAGGATGCTCATTTCCAATATTACTACCAATGCTTCTGCTGCGTTCTTCAATATCTTCACTTCCGAACTATATGGAAAACTTGTTAGTGTTGTGAAATTCATAAATATGGTCTTAAAAGTGATATATTGAACTATAGACCCATCTCTTTACTATCATCCGTAGCAAAAACCTTTGAGCGATTAGTGTATGGCAGACTTTATTACTTTTTTAAGCACATAATTAACCCCAATCAGCATGGTTTTGTGAAGTCAAAATCAACTGAGACTAATCTTTTAATTTATTCTATTCCAATCAATAGATGCTGGTATTCCTGTTGATTCCATATACACAGATTTCAGAAAGGCCTTTGGCAAAGTTGACCATATGTTAATGCTATATTTAAATATGTTCTAACGGAGTCAAAGGTAATATGCTATGATGCTTTTCATCTTATCTAGAACGTAGGCTTCAGTCTGTTGTTTTAAATGGTCTTTCTTCCTCGGTAATACCGATCAGTTCAGGATCTATCGTGGGCCCACTGTTTTTCATCATTTTTATAAATGATATCCGGCAATGTTTTCACCACAGCCAAACATTGCATTTTGCCGACTACTTAAAAATATACAAACAAATTCAAACTATGAAGGATTGTCAGCTGCTGCAAGATGATATCCGATTCCAAAACTATTGTCATGATAATAAACTCTTTCTTGCATTAGATAAATGTCAAGTAATTAGCTTTACGAGAAATACCAACCATGTCAGTTTTGACTACACATCAACTAATACTATTCTTATTAGAGTAAAGCATATACGTGGTCTCGGAGTTATCTTTGACAGCAAATTGATTTTCGACTCACGTATTAACAATAGTGTAACTAAAACATACGTGATGCTTGGCTTCGTACTAAGATCGACCAAGAATTTTAAACAGTTACATATTTAGAGATAATGTAAGATATATGTATGTTAATTGTAATTCTGAAAGTTTTTTCATTCCTTGTGGTACACAGTAGTTTTATATCATTGTAGCATTCGTTGGTAAGGTAGTATATTACATTATCTCAGAAAGAAACGTTCAGGATTTATATTGTTGTTAATTTGTGATTTCTATCTAATCTCTAATCTATTTTTTTGTAATGTGTATCTGTTGTTTCTTCAGTAAATAAAATAAAAGAAAATTTCTTTGATATATTTCTGGACATCAGGTCGTTGCATTTATTAACCAGTGCTATTCATTTTCTGGGGTGGCAGCACGTAAGTTGTTTCAATCGACCTCTTAATACAAAAATTTTTGTAACACTTGAATTTTTGTATGAAGAGGTCGATTGAAACAACTTACGTGCTACCACCCCTGATTTCGGCCAATGTATCATTATATTTTGTTATAATCGTACTCATCTATTGCTTCTATACTGTAGGCTTCTATCGTTATGTTTTATCTGCTACTTCTGGCGCTTTTGTGCACATATAACTTGTTTTGTTCTCGTTTATTTCGAACCCGATTTTTTTGCGGCCTTCATCCTTTGAAATGATTTTCTAAGGACATCAATATTGTCGGCCAAGGCTAATGTTTGCACTAGCCTGACAAAGATACACTCTGATAAATTAAACTCTTACTGTGAATAACAAGCAGGAGAGTGGGTCACTTTGTCTTAATCGTTTATTTGTCAGAGGGATAGGAATATTTCGCCATCTATTCTATACCTTGCATCGTTCATCGAAATTTTCGTCAGTTCTATTAGGTTTTTAGGTATTCCAAGTTGCTCCGTAGCATCAAATAACTCATTACGGTTTACACTATCTGAGTATAAACAGCTCTGCCGTGCAAAGGGGAAATGGACCGATATGCAAAAACCTCGATTCGAGAAAAACGCTTGGCGTACTTCTTCTACGATAGGGGCTGCTGTGCTGTCATTCTCATCGTCCCCGTTGAAGTTCCGTACATTTTGGGTATCAATATGCACTGGATCCATTAATAGTAGTTCCTCGAAATGCTCTGCCCATTTTGCCGTCCTTATTCCATATACCATCTTTTATCCTTGCACATTGTCACTCTAGGCTTAAATTTTGTTCAATGTTGATTTAAATTTGTGTGGAAATTTAAGCTTGCTAATTCTTCATTTTTTTATTTGTTCTTCCCAATACTGCCCTTTTTTGCTTTGTATATTCCTTTCTCATCTATCCTTTTTTCTCTATACTCCTCTTCTGTGACATGAAATGGTATCCTCCATTAAAAAGTTTATTAACAAAAAATGCTCTCCCTACTTTTTGCATCGAAATTGACTAATTATAGACGGCAATGTCCTCTACATTTTTTGTTAATAAACTTTTTCTCTAAAGTGCACTGATTCCGAGAAAAATGCATCAATAAACTTTTTGAGTTTTCCAGGAACCTGCCGTGTGGTGGGAGGTCACAAATCTGGGTTTAAGCTTTGTTCATGACCCCCTAACGATTTATGAAAAAAATCCCCGGTGTAATTTTTTCAAATCAAAAATACAGACTGACTGTACTATTAGGGTGAGTTGCACCACATCATTGATTACAGTTATTGTTAAAATTAACTTTAACAATAACAAAGTTGTTAAAGATCCAGTTTGTAAAACTGAGTTGCACCACCCAATCGTTTTGTTAAAGTTATCGTTAACGTCTACTTTGATTTAAATTTAAGTTTCACAGTTTGTGAGTTTATTGAAAATGGCACCCCTGTCTGGGTCTACGACAACTGCCATAAGTTAACAATAACAATAACACTAACCGAGCGAATTTGCTTGGTTAAAGTTAACGTTAAAATGTTACGTCATGTTAACAATTGTTAAACGGTGCAACTCTCGTTTTGTCTAACCGGAGATTTGACAACCGATCAAGCTTTTGTTACGGTTAAAGTTAGTTGGTGCAACTCACCCTTAGTCTGTAAGTTCGAATGCACTGTAGACTAAATAAATAAATATGATGTCATTTATTGTTTTTCCCAGGATTTATAAGTTGTTTCTAATAAAAAAAATATCTGCAAATTCGTCGACATTATATATTCCACAAGTCGGGTGGAATGAAATCGAATCACAATTCAATTTCACTCGATTTAAATATAGGTATATTACATAAATGGAAGTGGTCAAAACGTAGAACATCTAATTTCGGGTATGTATTCGACAGAAACCGAATTTTGGAACAACCTCCGATTATGTCCTATTGTATTCCCTTTCTTCATTGATGTCTTCAGAATCACTTGACAAAGACATGGACCCTCGATTTCAGGTATAATATCTGACTGTAGATTCGCATCACTATCACTTGTCTCTTCTTCGAAACAATAGTCAAATTCATCAGTAACATCTAAGGATGCATCAAGAATAAAATCTTGGCAAGTATCTCTTTGGTTATATATTTTGCGAGAGTTATTTTCGCAATGAAATCAAAATTGCAGCGCGACAATGAAAGAGCTTGTAATAAATTTATGGATAAATTTAAAACGTAACGATGTCGAAACTTCATAATACAAATGTTATACCACTAAATTAGACTTCCAATACCTATTTTCTCAGCAGAAACAAGAAATGCCTACTAACAGCTCATTATCTTTTTTTCCAGAGATAACGATGACACAGAAAATGCGGATATATTTCCAAAACTCTCAGCATATCTGCAATTATCAAGCAGCACGACATCATCGAGCACCTCAAATTCAGATATTAATAAACCGTTTACAACAGTAGCGGGCAATGTCTTATCAAATGGCGATAGTCCATCAATTACAAATGCCTTGAAGCTTAATAAAAATCAGCCGATCGTTATTACAAGTCAGCAAGCAACACAAGGGAAAATATCACTTGTACCAACAAATTTTCTTTTAAAACCACCACAACAGCAACAAATACAAATTAGACCGCAAACTCAACATCGTTTTCTATATACAAACAATCCCAATCAACAGACGCAGGGAATAGTTTCTTCTGGACCAGGGCAAGTGCCTATGAAAGTTCTTCTAGTAAATACCCTACAGAAAACTCCAGGTGCAGCTGTATGTACAACAACTGATTCTCAGGCTAAATCAATAAATGTTAGCTCAATACAACAGAATGGCATAATGCATACGGCTCCAGCCGTTGAGAAAAATCAGAGACAAAATTGCAATACTAGTAAATCTCAAAAAGACCCAACAGGTAATTTTTTTTACTAAAATATACTATATTGTAACTAAAAATATTTTTTTTTCTGCAGGCTGCAAAGCACTTCTTACTCAACTAGTACAAATCCAGAATGACGCACTTGAGGTTAATCGACAACGATTGGAATTAGAAAAACAAAGACTTGATTTTGAAAAGTCAGCCCTTGATAGAATATTAAATGATTTACCAAATATATTTCAACAGCAATCCTCGCCTGTGGATAATATGACACTTTTAATACCAAAGATTGAAAGAGAAGATTAAGAAAGTAGTTTACCTACATGATTCCCTTGTACACATTTTTTACTATAACATTCCCATTCACTTTCCTTTTACATGTTTAACATAATTCCTTTAATGTTTCCCCTTTTTTCTCTTAAAAAAAATATATGGAAACGATGTGATAGAAATTTATCTTAACGTATTTATTTTAATATATTTGTAATACAGAACAAATTAGTCAATAAATTAAAAAATATATTACAACATAAAATCTTATAAATAGAAAATTTCCTAGCGGAAATCCAAATAACTAATAAATATTCATCCTTTCTAAGTCACGAATTTCCATAATATCCGTCTTCAGTCTTTGTTTGACGATTTCTCGCCAGATTGCTTCTCTGTGGCGATTGTCTGCAATTCCCATTCTCTGCAAAGAATTATCTGTAATCCTCAGCAAAGCTTTTCCTGTAATTTCATGCTGGAATTTTGAAAGATTTAAGTGTGAATCTTTTGTTATAATATAAACCGAAAATTAGTATTAATATAAATAATTTAAGCAAGTACGCCAATTCAAAAAGTAAGTGTAAATATATCACTATACTTATAGTCTAAGATCCGGTATAAGAAATATATACCCTCATCTGTTATTTGATTATGACAAATATTATATGTTAGATAATATATAAATTGATAAATCGCACATGGGTTGCCTAGCAAAATCGCGTACCGAAGGTGTTAAATAAAAGAAGTTGTAATTAACTTTTTTGGACCAACTTCCCTCATTTGTTAATCATAAAAATCGACCAATAACTGACAGAATATGACACAAGCAATAGGAAAAATAGGGGTTGCCTGATTTCTACCCAATCCAATCGTGAGGTTGGCAGGTATAAACAGGTAAGCAAGCGTTGTTGATATTCCCTCATTTGTTATTTAATCAATTTTTTTATGAAATACTACATAAAATGAAGGGTTAGTTCCTTCCCTATCCAACAGTATTAGGTTGCCTGAGCAAAAGTTTGTCACAACCGGTGTTGCCTAGATTTTAGAGTTGTTCTGAAAGAAGATTTTTTTGTTCTTTGTTTTTGTCCGTTCCATATGTTTTTTTGGAACATGCGATACATGATAGACTAGTGGCACAAAGGGTGATCCTTTTCATTTCATAAAAAAATGATTAAATAACAGATGAGGGTATATTAACAACGCTTGCTTACCTGTTTATACCTGCCAACCCCACGATTGGACTGGGTAGAAATCAGGCAACCCCTATTTTTCCTATTCCTTGTGTCTTATTCTGTCAGTTAATGGTCGATTTTTATGATTAACAAATGAGGGAATTTGGTCCAAAAAAGTTAATTACAACTTCTTTTATTTAACACGGTACGCGATTTTGCTAGGCAACCCATGTGGGATTTATCAATTTATATATTATCTAATATATAATATTTGTCATAAACGCCGCCAACAGAACATACTTCTCACTACTGCCAGTCATGAAATCCACAGAAAAACCAAAATAAGAATCTACAAGGCAAAGCATGGAGAATACGCTACAATCACGAATTGTACGATCTATAGAAAGACTGTAAACTCTCGATACATGCTAAGCTACCGCGTTTACGTTGGGCCGGTCATGCCCAAGGAATGGGTGTCTCAAGGATACAAAAAAAGGCCTGTACCTACTACCGGATGGCAGAAGACAATTTGGCAAACCACGGTCAAGGTGGGAGGACAACGTTAAGGCCGATGCAGAAAAACTGCTCAATATAAGAAATTAGAGATAAGCTGTGGAGCAGAGAGACGTCTGGAGGAAGAAGCTGATGGAGGCCAAGGCTCGAATTGGGCTATAGAGTTTTCGAAGAAGAAGAAATCTTATCTTGCCCCTCGGACGGTATCAAAATATATTATACCATGTTTCCATCGCACTCGAAATCTTCCGATTTCGGCAAAAATGAGGATTTCGGACGAAATCTCGTTTGAAATCTCATGTTTTAGCATATAAAATGAAATCGCCTTTCGGAGGAGATTTCAATGAAATCTCGATCGAAATCTTGGTAATGACTATTCAGCCTATTCAGCAAGTGGGAAATTTTGGGGAAATTTCTCAGCTGTAAAAAATTTTGACAGTACGAATTTGTCATTTTTAAATTTTCTATCTTTAACGTTTAAAATGGAGCTTAAATGAATGTTTATATTTTTTCCTTATTTTACAGCCTATTCTTTCCAAATTCCTCAGTTCTTTTGATATAATTAGGTTTTTAAAATTTGATGTGCAAGTTTGTTATGACAAGCGAAAACTGCCTGGTGCGATGGAAACACATTTGGATTTCGCCAAATCGTTTTATCAAAACCTGCCGATTTCGAGTGCGATGGAAACATGGTATAAGGCATTTTCATAAACCCAAAACTGCTGCAACATTACAGAATTCAGCAGTTGGAAGTCTGTAGCTGAATTGGGCAGTGTTGCGACAGTCTTGCGTTTATGAAAATGCCCATAGTGTCATCATGTCCCAAACCGACGTATCCTTTATTCAGTCGAAACTCAATGCATTACAAGACTGGTGCACCACTAATAAATTAAATCTTAACACCAGCAAATATAAAGCAATTACCTTCTTTCGCAAAAATAACACAGCAGTATTATTATTCTCTCAACGACAAAGTGTTGAATCAAATCGATCAAATTGTCAATCTAGGTGTTGTAATAGACAAAAAACTTAATTGCAATTTGCACTATGATAATATTAATGCCAGAGCCAAAAGAGCTAAAAAATTCGACAATAGATGGGTTACAAAAAAACTCTTTTGTTCTCTAGTCCACTCCATCTTGGAATATGCATGTGCTCTTTGGAAACCCATGTAGAGCTAGAGAATGTTATCAACAATGATCTAAGCACTTTTAAGAAGTGATGGTAACTAATTAAAAATAAATGAAAAAAGACAAAATACATGATATTTTATCGAAAATCCAGGGGGCTCCCTAACAGGAGTGCTCAAAATAAACTCCAAGATGCACGAATTGAATTGCTTTTCAGGACTATAATGCGTACATTTTATCACATACATATCAGGTTTAGCACCCTAAATTGGTCGAAGTGCTACCAAAGAGTGCGAACAGATGTAAGAATTCTGTTAAATAGGGCGCTGAAGACACTATACAAGATTTCCATGGAGTATGGCCATTCAGATAGTTTAACAAATTACGACAGTTAAGACTGGAACATATTATCCAAATGGAAATGGCAAAATTTATGTATAAGTTGGAGAAAAATCAGCTACACACAAGCATCACTACACGGCAAGAACCCAGCGGGAAAAACCCGAATTGAACCGAACATCCGAATGAATTCCGAATTTATTACAAAGTAATTAGTTTGCAATTAAGAGGCAAACAAAAACCTTTTTGCCATATTTTGTCTTTTTCTTTTCAATGGACATTTGTAACTCTTAGGTTCTAAATGAAGTTTCCGATAAGTTGTATGACATAATTTGAAATGGGAAGACGTATTGAATGAATTGGGAACACCCGTTCCACACGAGCGTCAACACGACACGACAGTCTAACTGAGGGATGATACTTCAGGTATCCGCCTGACAGGCCGTGGCATGCAGGTTAAATCATGAATCCATACAGACACACAGGCGAAAGCGACAGATTAGCATAGCAGGTTATTTATTCAAGTGCAAAAATGTTCATGGCCTCAACGAAAACTTCAAGGCGGCTCTAGAATCAATCCGTGAACACCCGCGAACAAGCGCGGAATCGAGTGTGGATGGTTTTCGCGCCTAGCTCGCTCCTTGCTTTCTGAATCGATTGGATACGGCGTGAATTGTTGCCGTAAATTCACGGCTTGAAAGTGAATAGAAGTTCAGATTTTCAGGCACGAATAGACGATAACTGCAATTTTTGTCAACTTTCTTGGACTGCAGACCCCATACTGTGATACTTGGCCTCAAGGCTTGTGATACTTGGCCTCAAGGTGAAAACTTTCAGACCACGGTCTGCCGGCGTCCCGTGTGTAAATTGGGACCTTAAGATATAGCTAAATCCTACACAAAAAATTTTACGCGGATTTTTAGTAGCTCCTCGATTGTTTAGCCTTCACCGGCCAGCCAACTCGACTCGGTGAATTATTATTATTATTATTTATTTTCATAAGTGTGCACAAAGATAGGATCTTATTATAGTACATTCATTATAAAGACAACAAAAATTATTCAAAACAAAATTATATAGAAAAATATAGGAATATAAAAGTAAAATATAAGTAAGAAAAACTAAAAAAGAATAAAACATATGAGATGAAACAAAAAAAAGCAGATAGAGAAAAAAAAAGAATAAATAAAATAAAATATAAAATATAAAAAAAGAAAGTTATATATATATAAAAAAGAAGTAAGCTATATAATAGAAAGAAAGAAGAAAAATATATATTCATGCTTTAATCAATTCTATTAGAAATGAATTCGAAGAGACGCTTCCTGAAGATGTTCGCAGAATCAATACAAATCGACTGGGAGTGAGTTCCATATCGACTGGGAGTGAGTTCCATAAAACAGCCGCGAAGACAAAGAAAGAACGCTGTCCAATTAACGTGCGGAAACGCGGAATAATTAAATTATTATTTCTAAGGGATTGTGAAAACTGAACGAACTCATTAAGGTATGCGGGCTTGCGCTGGTGCAGAATATCGTGGAATAGACACAAAAGCCTAAATTTGCGATAATCATTAAGGGAGCAGCCCAAAACCGAATTCAAGTAGGGTGAAATATGGTCAAAGCGGCGTAACTTATAAACAAAACGAACACAACCGATAAAGGCTACTTCGAGCTTTCTAGCGCAAGAACAATCGAGAGAGGGGAAAATAGAAAGGCCATGCATTAGAAGAGATAGAAGGCTTTCACTGAATTCAAACGGACAGCCTTTTTAAGCAACCCAGTGATATCTGAGTTTGGACAGGAGTCCATATGTTTTTCCAATAAACCCTGGTAATGAATTGCTTGTTCAGTGAGGGCTCATGTTTTGGTAGTTCTGTGTCCACTACAAACGGAAAAAACGAGTGGGGTAGAGGAGGGCAAAGAGCCCAAATTATCAGTTATCTCAAATAAAATCTTGCTTCCCCCTTCCTCCAAATAAACTTTTAACTCGCCACTTCGAATTCTAATCAGCTAATGGCATTTCCTCTTAATGTAAACTGGTGCGGCTTGAAAAATCAAAACAAAATGTTATTTTATTTACAATAGTTCAATGTAACAATAAGTATCATTCTATAAAGTCGCAGATTTGCCTGTCCTTTTTTTATGTCCCAATAGTTGAGATTTTTTTATTACGACATAAAAATTAAAGCTGCGAAAAAACATGAAAAATCGACACTTTGCTTCAAAAAATCATAACTTCTACATTTTTTTGCATGTGGGACTCCCGCAGCTGCGTAAAAGCCCTGATAACACCATCTAACACAACTGAAACTTACAAGCTTCAAGGTACACTAGATGGTCCCACACACACCTTTTAAGCCGCGCCTCGAGTATAACTCATTTGTCTGGGCTAGCTCCTCGAAAACCGCCTTAGCATGGCTGGACAAAGTGCAAAGCCGTGCCATCCGCATCATCGGAGATAACAGCCTTTGCATCTCCGTCGACTCTCTGAGCCACCGTCGGAATGTAACAGCGTTCTCCATGCTTTATCGCTATTACCACAGCGACTTTTCCACTGAAATTCAGGACCCCAGAGCCTCCATTCCAAAAAAGCGTACTTGCACCTTTTGTTTTACAACTTATACGATTTTTTGCAATTTCGCGTTCGAAACCAGTGCTAGTTTCACGATTTTGCTGATTCCTTGCGCATGTATACCAATGCTAAGATTCGCCTGGGGAGTTCCTAATTTTAGAAAAAAAAAACAGTACCTATATTTTAAATTACATTTTACATTTTAATATGAATGATTTTTTTGTGGTTTCTTTCAAGGAAATAGTGAAATAAATAGTAAAGCCAGCCGTAATTTAAAATACTGTTTGAAAATCGGAGGTGGGTACTGGTATACTGTAGATTTACCAAGTTTATTGATCTTTTTTTATTAATTCAAATATGCAGGTATTGTTGAGCGAATAAATAAATGATTTTGTTGGCGAAATTGAATTTTCCTTATAGTGATCGACCTTTCTTTCTCTTATCTGTTGAATTGCTAAACGCATTCAAGTTTTATCATATTAGGAATATGCAATTGAAAACAAGGTCACACGTTGGATGCATTTTCCCATCTAGCTTGAATATGGCAAAGGTAAAACATATTATGAAACAATATAAGCAGTGAATCCGCAAAACTATACATAATTTTAAAAAAAGCATATAATTCAAGGTGTTTCGCAAGACTTTGTCCACTGACACAAGTCTTTACGCTCAACTTTAACTAGCTATAACTCTTGAAAAAAAGAAAAGTATTAATATACCTTTGAAAATAATTCCAAATATTCAATAAAGTCTGCACAGTGTCTACGGTACCATTTTTGGACATCAACAACAGTCCACAGATATACTGGCCTGGGTCTAGCTGTTTTAGCACGCGGCTTAGTCTGGGTTGTAGTTTCTTCAACCATATTTATATTTAGATTTTGAAGCCTCAATAATTTTACGACGCAAATTCAGGTAAAAAAACATTAAACGATCTTAGCTAAACATTTTGATTATATTTGGTAAAATTATAAAAGCAAAACATCTGACCGAAGACAAAAACAAACTTAACTTGGCTGCCAGCGACTGTCACTTAAGTTCTAAAAATTCACAATAACATATTTTTCTTGATAAATTGGTACATGGTAACAATGAATATTTTTTGGGCGTTCAAACGATAAAATAAAATTGTATGTTACTTTTACTAGTTAATCTCACCATATTAGGAATATCTTTATTGGGTAAAGCTAGAATATAACAGTACCCACCTCCGATTTTGATGAAATTTTTACACAAAGTACAGTTAGTTATGTACATTTCAACTGTGAAAAAAAATGTCGCTCAAGTCCCGTTATCCTGTAATTCCACTCTAAAGTACCGTTTTTTCAATAATTGAACAGGTGATAACTGCTGTATTATTTCACCAATTTCGATGAAATTTACACACAACGTATATTTTGATGTGGACAATTGGTTTTTTTAAATATGAGCGAGTTTACACGGGTGCATCAAATAATTTAATTAAATTTGATGCAGCGGTGTCCCTGACAATTAAAATAATCCGCTGCATTAATTTAGTTCACAGAACTTATTTGATGCACTGCCGTGTAAACAGTTGAGTGCATTAAATTGACATTTCAAGAAGAGCATATATCGTTGGTTTACAAGCAGAATTCACTAAGTACAATTTTTCAAGTTTTCAGTTTTTTATACTAAAGTAAGTCTTATAATGCCAACTTTATACTGGCAATACCTTATAGCCCGCACACTAATATTGTTACACCGGATCCACACGTTGGTTCCAACGCTGGTACCAGCGTTGGTCCATAGGCGTACACACGTTGGTCGTAAAGCGTTGGTAGGTTAGTTGTGTTCCAATAGAGCCAATGTCAAGATGTCAGAAACAAAAATCGAAATTGCTCTAAGCGCTTTTACAGTAATAAGTGCTAATTTATATTTGTTATTTAAAAAAAAGAAACAGCGACTTCAAAGAAGATGGTGGATGACAACACATCATAAAACACGAAACCAGTGAGTACAGAACCTAAACATTTCCAAACTGCAATTATGCCAGCAGTGGTTTACAAGGCTCTCGATAAATAATATTGAAGTATGTAATTATCTGTAAATAATAATTCTTTACATTTCCTTTTTTTAGATACGATGGAAACCGCTTATTAAATAATTTGGTTCAAGAACCTTCAGGACAATTCGATAACTTTTGTCGTATGTCCTCAATAGATTTCGAATACCTTCTACAGTTGATTGGACCAACAATAACAAAACAAGATACGGTATTCAGAGAAGCAATACCAGCCAAAGTACGCCTGGCTGTGACTCTGAGATTCTTAGCGACTGGAGATTCTTTCAAAAGTCTTCATTATTTATTTAAGATTTCTCCTCAAGTAATATCATTAATCGTGCCTGAAGTATGTAAAGCTCTATGTGAAGCATTACGCTCTTTCATTAAGGTACTAAGTTATTTTTTTATATTTTGTAAAATAAAACCATAATTAATAATCAAAATCACTTATTCATAAAAAAAATCTACTCTAATTTTTTTCTGTTTCAGATGCCTCAAAGTGAGCAGGAATGGCTTCAGGTTGCTGCAGGATTTGAAACGAAATGGCAATTTCCACATTGCTTGGGTGCCATCGATGGAAAACACATCAAAATACAGTCACCCGTTAATAGTGGATCAGAATTCTACAATTATAAACATCATTTTAGTATAATATTACTAGCGGTAGCTGACAGTGACTACAACTTTTTATTCGCCGACGTTGGAACTCATGGACGTATGAGTGACGGTGGAGTTTTCAATGATAGCATGCTTTACAACAAACTATATGGGCCTGATGCCATTTTTCCGGAAGACACTCCATTGCCCGATCGACATCTTCCTGTGCCTTATGTTTTTGTGGCAGATGGAGCTTTTGCTTTGTCTAAAAGAGTCATGAAGCCTTTTCTTGGGACACCTTCATCTGGCTCACAAAATAGGAAATTCAACAGTCGACTGTCACGTGCTCGTGTTGTGATTGAATGTGCCTTTGGAATCATGACATCTGTGTTTGGAGTGTTAAAAAGTAATATGCTGCTACAACCCTATAAAGCATCTATCATAACACTCACGTGCGTAGTGTTGCATAATTTTTTGAAAAAAAGCCAGCACTCTCGGCGTTTGTATATGCCAGGGGGTAACATAGAAATTGTTTCAGAAGAGCAACAATTAAGATCACTAGATCAAATACCAATAAGAACAGCAGAAAGTGCAAGAGGAATACGAAATGAATATGTAGCATACTTTAACTCAGATTAAAAAAAATACTTGTTTATGAATAAAATATTTAATTAATGTTTACTTTACCTCTGTATTAATTGTCCTTGTATTAGATTTATCATAAATCGGAGCAATAAAGCTGTCCATAGACTCGTAGGCGAACTAATTAGATTTTAAAATATCGTCTGCCGATGATCCAGAATGGGTACTTTCAGCAACTTTCTTTCTGTATAGACGATATGAGCTCATCAAAGATTCTCCCTTTTTTTGATTTCTCCTCAAGTTATATCATCAATCGTGCTTGAATTATGTAAAGCTGTATGTGAAGCATTACGCTCTTTTATTAAGGTACTAAGTTATTTTTCTTATATGTTGTAAAATAAAACCATAATTAATAATCAAAAACACATTTATTTATAAAAAAATCCTAAAAAATTCTAACATAATTCAGTTCTCTTTTTATAAAAAAAAAATCAACATAATGCAGGGGTGGTAGCACGTAAGTTGTTTCAATCGATCTCTTCATACAAAAATCTTGAATTTTTGTATGAAGAGGTCGATTGAAACAACTTACGTGCTACCACCCTAGTTCTTCTTTTGTAAAAAATTATAACATAATTCAGTTCTTTATTTATAAAAAAATATAACATAATTGAGTTCTTTATTCGATAAATAATTCTAACATAATTATTCGCATTTTATTATTTTGTTAGACAAAATTCTAAACTTTTTACTAGAGGTGGAGGAGCTGTATGGATCTGTCGCATATTCCACATGGCTGTAATGTGGTTCTACAATGTACTCACCATAATCGTCAGCAACTTGATATACAGAGCTTGACTTGTCAGATGAGGGGGATGGTTTAGGTGCACTCGAGTATATGCTGCTGCTACCAGGGCTACAATTATGTAAGTGAAAGTCCTCCCTCTTCTGGTAAATAAGTTCGTCTATATCGTGCATTATAATGTCCCTTTCTTGGTCATTAAATTTTTTTATTTTTTTGGCCAGTAGTTGACAATATAAATCTACCTCATTCACTTCAGTTGGCGGTCGGTTTGAGATATCTTTAAGAACATTTACAGCTGTCTTCACTTGAGCTTGTACTTCCGAAATTTCTGATTGTCGCCGTCTTTTAACTGCTTTAGAAGTTGGTGAAATATCGCTGCTATCCAGAATACTGTCTTCGTCAAGAAACTCCATAGTCTAAAATTAAAACAATTTCAAAATTCAATCAATTTCAACTCTTATTTAAATTTACTTTGTCATAGTTTAAGGGATTTTATTTATGAATAAAATATTTAATTAATGTTTACTTTACCTCTGTATTAATGGTCCTTGTATTAGATTTATCATAAATAGGAGCAAGAAAGCTGTCCATAAACTCGTAGGCGAACCAATTAGGTTTGAAAATATCGTCTGCCGAAGATCCAGAATGGGTACTTTCAGCAACTTTCTTTCTGTATAGACGATATGTGCTCATCAAAGATTCTCTCTTTTTTTTTAATTCCTCTATTGAATATATTCCAAAATCCCTTTGGATGTTTCGCCATGCATCAGCAATTATATTCTTATTTTTGTGGTCCTTCCTCTTAGCGTCCCATATGACTGGCTTAGCCTGGTACAGCTCTAAGAATTGAATCACTTCTTCATTTGTCCACATATTCACTGATTTATTAGTTAGTCGTGTATTCGTAAATTATGAAAGCACCTGCAAACTAAGTACAAAACATGTATAAGAAAAACTTGAAATTTGCAGTACATTATTATTACCTTTTATAATGGATATTCCGCTTCGAAAAACAAAACGCTTATGAAAATATTTGGTATTTGTAATTAAATATCTATGAAATTTATATCATAGTATAAAATAAAAAACAAACACCTTTAATTAATTAAAAAGCAATGATTCAGATCTGATCTGAATCCCCACATGTGGATTAAATTAATACAACAGGACAGCTAATTTCTAAAAGAAAAGAAAATTTATACTTAAATGTCTTGAAAAATAAGCAAAAACAAAAGAAGCACTTGACTAGAATTTAACAAATTAAAATTTACACAAAACTAAATTTTATTTGCGGCCATTTTTAAAGTGCTTTCACGTTAACTTGACGTTTACTTGACAGATTGAGAAAATCGCCGAGGTGTGGACGGATTGCGAAAGTTGGCGCATATTCCGACGGGGATGGCCAATCCCCAATGCTCATGCCAACGTTGGGACTAATGCAAATTTCTCGATACACACGTTGGACAAATAGCATTGGGGCCACTGTTGGTGCCAACGTGTGGAGCCGGCCTTAAGGTTTTTAGGGGGTTAGTTTCGGATTTACCTTGTCCATAATGACACAAAACTACCAAATCATTTCTGCCAAAACTCACTAATTCGTTACGTTTTTTTATTTTAATCTAAAAATCCAGTATTAGAATTAAATAATTATTTCAATTCTTTTGTAAACTAAACTAAGAAATCTAAAAAACAATGTATACTGAGCCGATTACTATTATATGCCATTACAAAATTTTCAGAGACACAAACATCTTAAATATCGATTTACTAAAAACTATGGTTTTTGACTTAGTGAGTTCTGCTTTTAAACCCACGATATTTTCACTTTAAAATTAAAAATGGAAATGGAATTACAAATGGAATCGCGGACGAGGCGCGGTTCTAATTGGATAAATCTAGAAACAAAATTATTTATAGATATCTGCAAGGAAATAAATATTTGCACAATCATGGACACAAAATCGGTGCATCCCCGCATTAAAAAAATTTGGTTCAATATTTAATCACCGAACTAAAAGTGACAGCTAATCACATACCGTGTAAACGACACGGCTTAATGCAGTATGCATCAAATTAATTATTTGATGCACCCGTGTAAACTCGCTCTATTTTTTTAAAGCACTGCAATGTCTGTAAGTAAGAAAAAATTATTTTTTTATGTACCTTTTTTTATTCTAAACAAAGTACTTAGTACTTGTAAGTTAAATAAAAAGGTAACGGTACACGAGCCCCATTTTTTTTTACCAAAAAATTGTCCACATCAAAGTATACGTTGTGTGTAAATTTCATCGAAATTGGTGAAATAATACAAGAGTTATCACCTGTTCAATTATTGAAAAAATGGTACTTTAGAGTGGAATTACAGGATAACGGGACTTGAGCGACATTTTTTTTCACAGTTGAAATGTACATAACTAACTGTACTTTGTGTAAAAATTTCATCAAAATCGAAGGTGGGCACTGTTATATTCTAGTTTTACCCTTTATTGCGTTTCTAAGAACAAAATTGTCAACTAAAGAAATCCGCAACTATTGAGTTTGCAAATCCAATTTTGCCATGAAGTTTGCAATAGCCGTCGATATCGCCGTGTTCGTGGTCGCCATGGCTGATTGTGTTTACACCGTACTATTTATGACACATGTCAGAAACGTCAAATTGTGACGTTTTACTAATCTGTTGAAAATATTTATACGCATTTAATCATTTATAATTTATTAATTATTTAAAAGAAATAATGGAAAAAGAAAAGAGTGACACAGAAAAGCATGCAGAACGTATGGAACGATTACGTAATTTACATAAACTTAGAAATGAGGCAAGAACGCAAAACCATCAGGAGGTGATCGCTGAAGATGCCCGCAAGAAACTTCCGAATAATTTTGAAGCTAGAAAAAGGCAGGCAGATTGGATATTAGCAGAAGAAAAGGCCAGGACTGAAGCAGCTGCTGAAGGAAAAGACTATGATCGATTGCGACTTTTAGAGATATCAGCAATAGATGCAGAAAGAATAGAGAAGAAAAAAAGGAAGAAGAATCCTGATATTGGATTCTCAAGTTTTGAATCACAAACAGCACGTCAGTATAATCGTTTAGTGAAGAATATGCCTGCAAGAGATATGTCGAAATATGAAAAACAGAAGCAGGAGCTCGGGGAGGCTTTTTATGGTGGTCCACACACCATTTTACACGGATTACATAAGGATACACCAGATGCCGTCAATAAAATGGTCAAAGATCTTGAATCCCAAATTGAGAAGAGAAAGAAGTACTCGAGACGTAGGACGTATAATGATGATGCAGATGTTGATTTTATTAATGAAAGAAACTCTAAATTCAACAAGAAATTGGAGAGGTTTTATGGAGAGCATACGGCTGAAATTAAACAAAACTTGGAGCGGGGAACTGCAGTTTAAAGTTATATTCATTCCATAGTTGTTTTAGATTTGGAATTTTTAAATAATAAATGCGTACATGATTTATTTCGTTTTTGTTTTTCATTTAACTCGATTTTTCTATCATTTTATCTTAAACTGCTTTAAATTGGATGCCAGGCAGACTCTTAATTTATATTACAAAAAGAGGTTGTAGGTATGTATTTTAATTCAAAGAAAAAAATTATCGGGCATTTCTTATTGACATGGTTTTTACAATATGACATTAGAGGCCGACTTCGCCGTATGCCAGGGCCTTTATACAACTCCTATTGTGGAACGAGTCGATCTGACGACTTTGAGTCGATGTTAAATTTTCATACTGAAAAAGTCGATTTTTATCGATAAAAACATAAATATGAGTCGATTACATTTTTGACGTCGACTTGACAATTGTGTAATCGACTCATATTAATTCTTTTATCGACTAATTTCGACAAAAATCGACTTTCACAAAATGAAATTTTAACATCGACTCAAAGTCGTCAAATTGACGATATCCACAATAGGACCCACAATCTGTTACAATTCTGGATAGTTTGACCTTAGTATTTTAACGAAATGTGAACCCAGGGGTGGTAGCACGTAAGTTGTTTCAATCGACCTCTTCATAAAAAAATTCAAGAGTTAAATTTTTTTGTATGATTGTAACGTGCTACCACCCCAGTTGATTATTTTGATGGAATTCCCACATTTCTACGCATACATTTCTATTTTAACGGGACTTGTTTTTTCCAGGGATTAAATTGTTACAACAATTTCAATACAGTTACTGTTGACTTTGCTTTACTGCCAAGAAGACTACAGCAGTTTACTTTGCTTTGCTTTACAGCAAATCATATTTTAAAACTTTTTGCTGTAGGATGTGAGCTTTTTTTATTTTATATTTCTGCGAATGTTGTTGCTTACAAATACACATACTTTACATACACATAATAAAAAGTTCGCACCTCTATGAACCAAGTACCATATATCAAGTTGGCCCATGGAAAAAAAGCTGAGAATAGCAAAGTTTTTCACAGCCTTCGAAAGCAAAGCTTTGAAAAACTGTAAGCAAACAGAAAGCATTTCACAACAAAGTATTTGAAAGTCGAAGTATTTGCAGCCAGACTAGTATGCTCCTGAAAGCCTTTAAGTAATTTGAAAGCAACGGCATTCGCAGCAATACGAAACAAAAGTGTTTCACAGTCTACAGCAAAGTAAGTTTAAAAATATGTGCTTTGCTATAAGTTTATTTTGCTTTCAAACCCTGTTTTTTCGGCTTCTACGATTCATTTTAATTCACTATTGCCATACTATTTCGAAAATTCTTTCCGTATATCTTCTAGAACGTCTATCAAAGAAGATGTTACTATAGCTAGAATATGACACAGATGGTAGAGAACGTGATCCTAACACAAGAAAACGCAAACAACCGAGGCACAATTAATCCAGAAAACGGTGCGCCAGAACCTACAGTAGAAAGGGTTGCAAATGACATCATAGTAATCAAAAATAATGGGGTATCAATAGAAAACTAAAAAATGGCTAGGTGAAATTACGCCATGCCTTACAGTTTGATTTTTGCAAACTATAGAGAGCAGAAAATTCTCTGAAGAATGGCTTTGGGCAAAGTTGTCCCATTCCCAGCCAGCGGGTAATATTATCGTCCTTAACTAGCTTCCCCGAAATACTAACCGTCTCCAAGCCTGCCATTCTAAGCCAACATCTTCTGGTAACTTAAGGCTCTTCTATCATAACTGCAGTGGGATGAGATGCAAACTTAAGAATCTTTTTCTCCACTCCATATCGTGTGACTTCACTATACTAGTGTTAACTGAGACTTGGTTAAATGGCACCTTCATTAACGATAAGATCTTGGATGGCAGCTGGTCAATTAACTGAGACTTGGTTGAATGACACCTTCCTTAACGAGATCTTGGATGGCAGCTGGTCAATTCATAGGCTGGCGTCCCGGCCAGCCCCACGCTCCTTCGCCTTTTCCACTTTTCCACCCACATAACTTTCCTTCTTTCTTCTCCCCTCTTTACATTCCTGATTCCTCCTGTCATAGCCTTTGCTAGTCCTTCCCTACTCCACCAAGCGCATGTCATCGGTTGGTTGAAGAGATTCAACTCGTTTCAGGAGGCATAACACTCCAGCGAGTTGTTTCTCAAATGCCCCAATGCCAGAGTCGCGAAATGGTTGGAAGTAGGTGGAATAAAAATATATCGCGGCTAGGTTGTGGCAGCTCCTTCCTATGTACTTCTCTCTCTCTACTTCTCATCTTCCGGCTAGAGCTGCTGTTCGACATTCTATAGGAAAAAATAGACTGTCGAACAGTACAAAGGGGGCTTTCCCTAAGTCTCTAGTCTATCACATAAAAAAAAAAAAAGATGCAATAGAGACTATATATCTACCGGTATCTCAAGAGGAGATGGTGTCCTAATAGCTGTTAAAAACTCCTTAAATGGTGAACTAATCGCGGCTACATCGTCACAATCTTTTGAATATATCTTAGTAAAAAAGTTTGGAAAGAAACACATTGTAATCGGTTCTTTGTACTTACCTCCAAACTCCGACGATGTACATATATGAAGACCCTCGGGGAAAAACCAACTTAGCCCACTTTTGGAAAAACCAACGTAGTCCTGACAAAATGAACGGGCAATAATAAAAGGTTCCGTGAAGAACCAACAAGTCCATGGGAATGAGGGAAAAAACAAACATGTCCACCCTTGTTATTTTTTGAACTGAGTTGGTTTTTCCCCGAGGGTCTTCATATGTGATAATGTGATTCATACAACAGATGAAACATCCAACGATAACAAAGATTAATCATAGGCGATTTAAAGCGCCTAAATATATGTTTTATTCGCGACGAGGAAGGCAGACTGTGTTTACAGTAAGGCTTTCGACAAGCTCACTCTATTATTTATTTATTTATCTACGCCAATCGGCATTATACATATACAGATTACATTAGATTACAAATAAGTTATACCAAAAAAAAGAACGTTCGGAGGACAGAATTAATTAAGTAAGATTTGATTACAAAATTGTACAATATTCAACATATGAAAAATTATTGACCATTACAAAGCAAATTTTTAATACTCCCAGAAAACGATGGCAGGGATCCTCCAAAGAAGTCAACATCCGCGTAGCATTGGTTCACAAGCCTGGCTATTCGGTTTTTGGGTCCATGGTAGACGTAATTTCTACCAGAGCTAACTACTGACAGCAATCTCCTAGTTCTTAGCTCAATCCTTAAACAGATAAGTCCAAAATCAGCTAGAATTTCTGGCGAATCGATCTTTCCGTTATAGGTCTTAAACTAAAAAAATAGGCTTTCCGCATGCCTTTGTGGTATGGTTCCAGCCATACTTAACCAACAGAACCTACCTGGTTCTATTTCGCGGAGTCAAATCTTATAACCCCGAAGCATCCTCTGGTGTCCCGCAAGCCAGTCATCTTGGCCCTTTTTATTTATCAATTGACGACATTATTACCCCGCTAAGGCACTGTAAAATCCTTATTTACGCTGATGACATCAAATTGTAGCGCAACAAAAGGAGTATAGAGGATTGCAAACTTCTGCAAGCAGCCCTAAAAACGTTCTATATTTGGTGTTCCAACAACAACCTGGGCCAGTTCACGCAATTCGACGTCGACTGAAAACGACACGAAGTGCGTTCAAAAACCTTGCTATGATTAACTATTGCAATTTTTGAAAGTCAAAAACTTATGCTAGGGGTTATGTTATAGTTAACCACGGAGTTCTTGATCGACAAAACTTTACCATAGTTAAACTTGCTATCCTAACTGTTATCTCGAAACTATTGTTCCCTCTAATTGTTCCGAACCTAAACGATCAGCAACATGGTTTCCACCACATTAAATCTTATGATACTGAGCTCCGAACTGCTATGCGGTATGGAACAAGGTCACCAGAGTGACCCCTGAACTTAGCACTGCGACATAAAAAAAACTCTCCTGACTTCTCATAACGTAAAATCTATTCTCTCGTTTGAGCTATACTTGACATTACACTATTGTAACGGTCGGTTTCAATTACCTGCAAACACTGGAAAAGTACTGGACTGAAAGTACTGTCGATAATAATTATATAAATTTTTTTGAAAAAGGAGTAGCCTGGACGATAGGAAAAAAAAGAAAAATGAATTAGATTTTGGAAGTCGGATTTTAGAGATTGGGAACACCGGACGTTTATTTTGGGTTTTAACCAAGATTTTGTTGTGGAGGTCCGGGCTAAGATATATTTAACGCTTTACCATTAGTAATTTGTTCGGTTGTATTAAACTCGCAATCCAATCCGGGTAAAGGTCTCCCCGTGACTAGTGCGACGGGCAAAAATAGTTTCTTGCTAAGCACAATTATCGATTGCCACCGGTCTAGCTGAACCAAACCCACCAGCATTGTATAACTGTATCCAGGGGTCTGTTCAAGATTTCTGCTATAGCAGCTTTTAGCAGCTATTGTCATGCTTTTCCTGTTCAAAACAGCAAAAAAGCTGCTAACGAAGCTGCTATTTTTGTGTTCAAGATTCGAGAAAAGCTGCTAATGTAGCTGCTTTTTGTTGCTCGCAGTTTCGACTGCAAGCAAGAAAGCAGCTACGTAAATCATACATGTGTGTGTAAATGTCATTGGTCGTTTTGCCAAAATGACTGACTCGAGTGAGGTTTTGTTGACATTAATACATATTAAATAATAAATTTAGGGATTGAAACTGCACGGCCAGGCTTTTTTCTAATTGTGGGGAGAGGAATCGTTGACTGCAAGAAATACTCATACACATACATTAACACAAAGCTATGCTAGCAGCTTTTTTGCGTTCAAGATATCATAGCAGCTTTTTCTTGCTTTGCTGTAATTTGACAGTTTAAAAATTCTGCTACTAAAGCTGCTATAGCAGAAATCTTGAACAGACCCCTGCACACTGTTGATGATAAGTGTTTTACGGATCCTGAAGAAGCAGGTATAGAGAGGTTCCCAGAGTGACCAGGGGTCTGTTCAAGATTTCTGCTATAGCAGCTTTTAGCAGCTATTGTCACGCTTTTCCTGTTCACAACAGCAAAAAAGCTGCTAACGAAGCTGCTATTTTTGTGTTCAAGATTCGAGAAAAGCGCTGCTAATGTAGCTGCTTTTTGTTGCTCGCAGTTTCGACTGCAAGCAAGAAAGCAGCTACGTAAATCATACATGTGTGTGTAAATGTCATTGGTCGTTTTGCCAAAATGACTGACTCGAGTGGTTTTGTTTACATTAATACATATTAAATAATAAATTTAGGGATTGCAACTGCACGGCCAGGCTTTTTGCTAATTGTAGGGAGAGGAATAGTTGACTGCAGGAAATACTCATACACATACATTAACACAAAGGTATTCTAGCAGCTTTTTTGCGTTCAAGACATCATAGCAGCTTTTTCTTGCTTTGCTGTAATTTGACAGTTTAAAAATTCTGCTACTAAAGCTGCTATAGCAGAAATCTTGAACACACCCCAGGTATGGAGAAGTAAGCTGCCCTGCGGGAGGAATATTATTGCACGCTGGAAGCATTCTTAGGCGGAGGGAACGGTCTGCACTGGATGGTGTTGGATGCTACACAGGTTTGAGGTTGCAAGGTCAGTCTACCAACAGGTACGATAGGTCGTCAGTTTAAAAAAAAAAAAAAAAAAAATCTCTACGAGGGCGATATTATTGAAGAGGACGCTTTCTTAAATTTTACGGAAAGGATACAAGCGGAATATTCTGGCAGAGGCCAGGCTTAGGTGAAATAATTATTTGGTTTAACGAGGTTATCACAAGCGGAATCTGAGGACTGCGGTTGAAGAAAATTTTTCTTAGATTACAATAAAAAAAAACAAATATGGATATGGTGACTTCGTGTTACCCCAGTTAAGTTTTTCTTACATTGTGATTTTTTTTACTAAATAAGTATTAACATATTTAAATCATTTACACTGATCGATTTTTTTTGGTTTTAATAATTCAATAATTTAAACATTTAATTTATATAATTCAATAATTTAAACAGTTAACTTATACTTCAATTTTTCGGTAAATGATCACAGAACATTTAATTTTTTTCTTAAGGATCTTCACGTGTAACGAGGTACAGTGTTAGTTTTGTGAAACAATAGTTCTGTAATTAATTACTGAAATTGAACACTCCTGTTGTTGTTATTTAATTACATTGATGATGGCGATTATTATTTTTTTGATTCTTTTGGTGTTGTTTTGACTTTCGTCAATAATTTTTGATCATACTATATACCAATATATGTAATTGTTTTTGTACACCAAGACGTGCTGGTACCAGAACGACGAGGGTTGTTTTTTTAACATGTATTGAATTCACCTAAATGCGAATTATCTTGTCATACTGTTTGTTTGGTTGAATTTTTTTCTATCACCTTAGGGTTAGTCGATCAAGTGTATTTGACAGATATAATAAACAATTATAATGTCGGACTAGATTTGAATATTTTTTTGGGATGGTTGAGCTGTGGTTTGATTGCTTTTTCAGAATTCCTAAGTGGTGCCTTATCTAGCTGGTTACTGATACTTCGTATTATTAACGAGCATGGGAACGGATGGCGACGGCACAGCTCCGGGGCTGCCCGATTGCAGATGTAAGGAGTTGTAGTTAGTATCGTGACAAATGTAAGTGGTGAACCATACCGGTATCGGCCCGGCCACACACCCCACGACCCCTCCGGCGAGCTAGATAACTCCGTGTGGCCGGCGTAGGAGTTCCGGAAGTTATTTCCCTTTCTTATGTATGGTATTGGCTCCTTGGTCATGGCTTTCCGGGCTTATGGCTAAGGGGGTAATACCTCGCATAAGTGGCGCCCACGATTTATCGCGCCATTATGCTGTTACACTATGACCTGGTCAGACTTGATGGACGGCAAGCATAAACGGTGATTGTTGACAAGAACTGACACACAATAAGATCACAGTGTGGGGCTCTTTATTTATGGCAGAAGTAGAATACCATTTTTTTTTGAGGATACCTATATAATTTACAAGGATAGTTTTTATTAAATTATAAAACTTGTGTAATAGCGCTTTCAACTGATACAACAGCATGCCATAGGTTTAGCCACAAACAAAGAACAGTACAGCACAGTTTGCGGCTAGTTTAAACTTTAATCGAACTAATACTAATATCTATCATAACATTAAGGTACGCATTACTTAGGGACTGCTTTAAATTGATATTCTGATGTGTAGGTGACTGGTTGAGTGAGAGAGACACGTGGGCCGATTATAACTGACTCGTTAATATCAACATTTCCATTTTTTTATTTTACCATGACAGAAGGATAAAATTTTTGCCTTTGTGCTGATAACATCGGGTGTGGGGTGGACGCTCGCAGTCCAAGTTTTTTTTTTTTTTTTTTTTTTTTTTATGTGACAGACTAGAGGCTTAGGGAAAGTCCCTTTGTACTGTCGACAATCTATTTTATTCGTATAGAGTGCAATGTCGAACAGCAGCTCTAGCCGGAAGATAGACAGAAGAGAAGGAAGTAACTGTCACAACCTAGCCACGATATTTGATTCCACCTACTCACAACCATTTCGCGACTCTGACATCGGGGCGTCGAGAACAACTCGCTGGAGTGTTATGCCTCCTGAAACGAGTTGAATCTCATCAACCAACCGATGGCATGCGCTTGGTGGAGCGGGGAAGGACTAGGGAAGGCTATGACAGGGGAATCAGGAATGTAAAGAGGGAAGAAGAAAGAAGGAAAGTTAGGTGGGAAAGGCGAAGGACCGTGGCACCACCGGGATTCGAACCCGGGACCTCTGGGGATAGCAGTCAGGCGCCTTACCTCTAGACTACCGAGGCCCCACTACTTACTAGAAATAATTAAAACAATATTAATAAATATAACTCTTTATTTGTATCAAAATATTTCAGTATTTTTGCTTAATTTTTTGGGATTTTCTCTTTCTTTTTCTCTTACAAAGGGGATTATCAATAGTTCATAACAATTTTATAAATATTTCAATGAATAGAAAAAAATGATTTAATTAGAAATTAGTAAAATAAATACTCAAAATAAATAAAAATGATATAAATTTACACAGACAATTTATTCTAGAAAGTATTTTTTTTTTTTTAGCCAAACAACTGCTCCTGAGTTTAATTGGCTGGACTGCATGCAAGTCTTTTTCTATGAGAAGCGACTAATCTCCAATGGTAGATATATAAACAGACTTTTATAGCCTCTGAATAATTTCACCATTGATTATAATTTTAATTACCGCATTATTCTTCATTTCAGTACTTTATCCGTGTTGCACACAAAACACTCTAGCGAAAAAAGCCAGTGAACGAAATTATCAAAAAACTTAACAGGAACAAATGTTATCAGGAAACAACCCATGAATGTATTACTCCTAAAAAATAATTAATATGAATAAAATCTTATATATGCATACACTTACTAATTCTCTTACTATTTTCTCCAGGAGATAAGTGAATATGAATGTCCTCTCTACTTGTTACTTCCGAGTCTTAAAATTGATATAAGAAATATCAATAAGATACAATAGAAATAATCTTACATGCGAAATATATGTAAAGCAATCAAAGAAAAAAAACAACAATCTTATTAACAAATTCACAACAATTTTATTTTTAATCACGATATTCGTTAAAATTAAAAAAAAATATTTTATATTATACAATTCACTCTCAAAGTTTACATGCTATAAGTACACTATATTTCTTGTTATACAAGGATCGGAAGAAGGTTTTAATTTTATTCTTTTTGAAATGGAATTACTTGTTTTGGAATGTTTATGTGAAGTATTTAGCTTAAAACTAATCCATTATAACACTTAATCAAATATAACAGCAACAACAATTTTTAAAGCTTTATTGTAAAAATAAGTGTAATATGTATATATAAAAATTCCTGTACATGAAATGGAAACGCTGAACCAGAATATGTATTAAGAATTTACAAGCCAATCATAGCCTTTTGAAAGAAGAATAGTTAATAATGTTATTAATTATTGTAACAGTAAATACATAGAAGTTCATTTATATCGAACAAAACTATTATCAATCTGTGTAAAAAAGGGACAGTTCTCTTAAATGAAAATGATTCGTCCGAATTTACTGCCGAACACGGAAATGACATCGGCGTTGGTCTCTAGAAGGCTACAACACTATTTAAACAGCACGTTAATAATTAAATACCAAGGAACGTATCTCTTGTGGGACTCGAAAATAGTTACTCACTGGATACAGGGCCGGGTTTAGGTATTTTGGGGCCCCGGCCGAGATATTTTTATACGCCCTTATTGTTTTAAAGATTTTTACTTTATGCCTATCTTATTATGCACTAAACAAAAGTCGAGGCACTTGTTAGCTTATAATGTACATCTGCAATCGTGGCAATCAGTGCGTCGTCCAGTTCGGTCATAAAAATTTAAAGTTTCGATGAAGTTCCGTTTATTGCAAAGCCGGGTAATAGTTGAATTTTTCAGAGCACCAGCAAAGGCTTTATGCTTATGCTTATACAAAGGCTTTATGCTTATGCTTATGCCTAAAGCGTCCTATACCCTCTCACTCGAACTGACAAGTAGGATTGAAGGGCTTTGGAACTGGACTCGAACCCGGGGCCTATGGGATGTTAGCCAGACTCCTTACTCTCTAGGCTCCTCTAACGAACTGTCTATTTACTTGCGTAGCCCAATAGGAAGACTCAATGAGAACCCATTGGAAATTTGGAATGATCTTAAAATTCAGCTATCTAAACTTTATACAATTGCTTACAAATACTTAACCATGGTGAGAGCTTCAGTTCCATCTGACCGTAAAATCATCACGGAGCGGGCTGACTACAGCTTCATGATGTAATGTTAGAAAAATATGCTCGATTCTAAAACATAGATGTTTCGAACCGATGCATCGGAAAACATCGATGCACAATCTCGATGTATGTATTGCGTCGACATAATAATGGAAGCCCTATGTGAAGAAAAGAGTTAGCGAAATTTAGAAGCAGTGGGTAAATGCTGAGTGGCGACTTTGCACAGGAAATCAGAATCTAGCAAACTTATCCACTCGAGACATCCCCACTTAAATTTTGGGACTCTTCTATTTGACTATCTGGCCAATGTTTTGAGTATAGAACTAACTAGCCCTCTCCTGATGTTGTAAATGACAGTCATATTGAATCGTTAGTAGTGTGTCAGCACTTGCAAGCCTAGAAGAGCCAAAAATTTTATTATATGTCATTGTTTTGATTAAAATAATTGTTTGATTTATTTTTTATTAATGATTTAAATAAAGTTGTGAGTTGTTCGCGCTGAACGAAGCTATTGTCTTTCATTTTCGCAATATTCCGCACACCCACAGTAGTATTGTTTCAATCCAGTTCGATTAGTACATCACAAGATGAAACGCAACCGTTATTAAATCTAGGAAAATACAATCGACTTGAAAAACTTCTTCGAATAACATTGCAATATATATAGGCCGATGAAATGAGCTTAGCAGTAACTTATTATATTATTCGCGGCAATAGGAGTACAATTTGGAAAACATCATTTTAAAGAAAGCAACAACTGTTGAGCACACGTCGAAGAAGCTACCCTGAGCCCTTTTTCAGATAACAGCCTATAGAGTAAGCAAATTTTAACTTCGACTTAACACATCTGATTATGGTAGCAAAACATGGAGCCTTTAATAAACTTATGACCAAATATCAGCATGACAAGCGGGGTCAAGTTAGTGCTTTCTCATATAAGGCATAGATTTTGTATGTTTAAGGGCAGGCAAACGTTGTATCTTTATGCGCCATGAAAATTAAAACAGAAATAAAGTTTATATTTTACTGTTAATACTTTTTGCTTTATTCCCCTTTAATCCATCATGGGACTTAGGGCGGAATTTACTGTTAATATTGCAGCTCATTTGCAGCCCGGCCGAAACTATGACGCCGTATCGGCCAAGAGAGGTTGAAGAACGACCAAATCAGGTGAAGAAAATAAAATTGGATTGGCCCTATCTATAACCAAGAAAGATATCTCAAAACATATAAATGAACTTCCAAAAGATTCTTCGTCTCTTTTATATCTGTCCATAAAAAAGACTGTAAGAACGAAATATGTATCTAATTATAGCCCAATTGCGAAGTTATCATCTATACCAAAACCCTTCGAATCGATTATTTATTCTGCTATCGCCCCTATCTGCAAGAGACTTATATTAACAAACCAACATGGATTTCTTACAGCTCGTTCCACTAATACTAATTTACTGCAGTTCTCTTTACACACAGTTCGAGGCTTTGTCACTGGTTGCCAAACTGACTTCAGTAAGGCTTTCGATAAGGTCTCTTACTCTATTGTAGTTCTTAAACTAAAGAAATTAGGCTTTCCGCAATCCCTTGTGGTATGGATCCATTCGTACTTAGCCGACAGAATCTACCAGGTTCTATTCCGCGGAGCCAAATCTAAAAACATCGAAGCGCAAGGCAGTCATCTGGCCCTCTCCTTTTTATTTTATCAATTGACGATATTGTTATTGTTACCCTGCTAAGGCACTGTAAAATCCTTATTTACGCTGATGACATCAAACTGTATCGCCATATAAGGAGTATAGAGGATTGCGAACTTCTGCAAGCAGACCTAAACACCTTCTATATTTGGTGTTCCAACAACAACGTGCTTAATATTAGTAAATGTGAGATCATGACGTTTTGCAGGAAACGTGGTGTTATAACTTATGACTATACTTTTTCGCCAACAAGGTCTCCCGCGCTAACTCTGTAATTCGTCTAGAGGTTAGGTTAGAAAGTAAGTTGGATTTCTTCACCCACATCAATTATACCTCTTCCAAGGGCAATTCAGTCCTGGGATTTATAAAAAGATGTTCAAAGGAAATTCGTCTGGTTTGCACACATCCATCTCCCGTGGGATGACCCACTTACTCTTCCGCCTCATGAGAGCAGATTTAAATTGCTCAACTCAACGAGAGCTTCTCTTCATAAGCGTCGCAAGGTCGCTGACGTTATACTCGTTTATCGGCTAATGAATGACGGGGCGGACTCAGGTTTCTTAACAAGCCACACGTCATTTAGAGTGAATAACTACAATCTGAGAGGTGAACCTCTCTTGCACATTTATTCCTCTAATACCAATTATGACATGTTCGAACCAGATAATCTCATGCTCATAAATACTAACAAAAATAGGAGTGTTTTTAGCTTGCTTACTAGTGAAGTTGTCCTTAAAAAGACTCTTCTTACTGTGGCGTGTCTTCCTGCCCCACTCCCTTTTTGTTTTTGCACGTTTCTCTGTTTGATGTTTTGTGCTCTTATATGATTTTAGTATTTTTTATGTGTGCATGCCTTAGCGTGCTTTAGCATTTACCTGAGCATTGGTAAATGTTTCTCAGCTCAGCTGAGAAGTGCACCTTCTGTGCTACAAGGGTAACTCTATTAGTTTACTGGAACCTCATAAAACTGTGCTAGTAAATATTTTTGTGTATCTGTAACTGAATTTGTGTTTAGTAGAAAGATAATCATAAAGGTCTGTGCTTATGCCGAAATAAATTTGTCAATAGACAATTATTATTATTATTACCGACTCAAAAACAATCAACGATTCCTCCTTCAACTGATATCGAACTGGCTTTACCACACACTTCTAGGACATGTTATTCCTACAAAAAGAGTAATTTTTTTATCTTTACTAAGAAGAGATATAAGTTTGCGTTTGTGATTATAAGGAAGATACAAATGTTAGGTCGAAGCATATTTGCATGCGATAGTTTTCACGCCAAAAGACGTTGATTGAAAATAATAGATCTTCCAATGTGGCAGCCATTTTTATCGAGGCGTTTGACATCAATCATAATATTCCGCGCTTAAAGATTTTCCCCACAGTTGACCGGTGAGACCGGTGCCAAGTGAAGGATTTGGGTTGCCTAAACATGATTTACATAACCCTGAGCCTGCATTGGAAAGCTCTCTATGGGAAGATTTACGATGTGCCCCAAGATGACGTAGACCAGGACGCCCAGCGCTCAGGGATGCTAAACTGGATGGCGTCGGCTTGGAATCGGGACCGATGGAGAGTGCAGTAGCAAGAGGCCAGGACAGGATCCCGGTTGTAGAGTTGTAGATTCGTGAAAGAAGAAACAAGAAACTCAAGGTAGACTGTTTTATCGGCTACACATCCTAGAGTAGTTGTGTGCATTTCTTCCCATTCCAAATCTTCCAGCCCTGGCCTATTGCATCACCTTTGATTTGTTCTCATTGATGTTCGACGCCTTTTAGTTCGACATAAGCGGCTTTTACTGCCTAAAAAGGCCTTTACACGATGTTCACGTCATTTGCATATCCGTGATTGTAGAGAGTGTGTTGCTATTGACGCACTTCTCTGTATTCGTAGGAAAACTCTCTTTTTAGGGAGATTTTGAAAAGCATTGGTCACATAGCGATTGCACATCCGGAGTCATCTTTAAGGCCTAAAAATCTTCACATCAAAGCTCTTGGTCAATATGACTGCGAGGGGACACAAGCGTTTGCTAGTAAATTCTAAACAACATCAACTTTGTACAAGGCAACAGTTAAACCAATGAAGCTAGAAAAAAGAGCTGAACTAATTGTCTTGAAAAACCTGCTGCTGATAACAATTCTGCGCAAAACGAACGCAAGTTAAGAAGTTTTCTTGAAACTTTTCTCATAAGTCGAGGGTTTTACGTTATCAATGCAATAGCGAAGAAGCCCTTATTTATAAATTGCAAAAAAAAATCAATAAATAAGTCGAAAAATCCCATACGACTTTTTATCCACTAAGAGAAGAAATGTTTTGAGCCGCTTATATTTTAAATTCTTTTTAATATTGAGACTTTCTAATTTTTTTGATAACTTATTTGTCAACAGTCTTATAGTTTTAGTAACTACTTTGTACTTTTGGTAAAAGTATAAATAATATTTGTTTATAAGACTTGGCGTTTTTGGGTTACGCCTTGACTTTAAAATAATGATCATAAAACAATAAAAAACTACTAATAATCTATCTTTAGTTAACTGGATCATACCTTAAGTAAAAGATTTATCTTACATTTGAAGGTAAAACATAATTATGAAAAATAAAACCAGGAATACTAAGATTTACATAGACAATTCACAACACCTAACTATTACCAGGCATAACAAAATTTGGATTATTGGGTGGCGGCATTTGACTCATAACAGCTGGATATGCTAGTAAATTTGGTTCAGCGTTGTTAAAATGAATATGATTATTGTCATTTCTATTACACTCATAGTTATTAGCAATATTATTTGACAAACGAGAAAACAGCGGTTGGTTATGGTTTGATGGCACAATTGGTACACTACCGGGAATTATTCTAATGTTTTCACAACACTCGCATTTATTGAGTAGAGGATGATTTTGGAATGTACACATCTTGCAAGTCCACGGTGGGCCACCATCTGCATTATTCTCGCGGCTATAATTTTCATCTCCAGCTTGACTAGAAATTTGTTGACCAGCTATAGTTGCTGTATCACCTTGATTATAATTATATGGTAATTGTGGGGGTGATGGTCGGGGAGGCCTATTTATTGGTGAATTTGTATAACTAAAAGTAACACTTTCATTTACATCAGCTTCTCTAACTAAACCTATATAAAGAGGATATTAATAAAATTTGATCAGTTAAAAATTTTTAAATGAAAATAAATTACCTGATCTCCTTGCACCTTCTATTTCATTTAACATCTCTTGACAATTCTCACGTAATCTTTTTATAATATTATCCAGTCTTTCCGATTCACCCGGGGTAATTGGCGAGGTTAATACTCGTATTACCTGCTGCACTTGGTACAGCTTTTTCCTATTTTGTTCCAAAGCCTTGGCTAATTGTTCTTTTCTGGCCGTCTGCCGAAGTATGATCTCTGAGCAAGCTATGAAATTAAAGAATATTTTTTTTATTATTTAATCATTTTAAGTAATAAAATAGTTTCGATAATTTTAATAATAAATTAATTGCAATACGTTTTGTCTTAATAACAATTCAGTTTGTATACAGATATTTTCATCAGATAGTTTTGAAGAGAGTGTACACATTCTCTGCGATGTGTACATCATATTGAGAAACTCCTGTGAATCCACCATCAGGGAAATCAAATCATCATTCGATGACTGATTAGGGGTCGTCCATAAATTACGTGAAACGATTTTTATGATTTTTCAACCCTCTCTCCCCCTTGGATGAGATGTTGTGAATTTTGGCTCGACCCTTCCCCAAATCTCGCGTGAAATTTTTCAAATTAAAAAAAAACTCTAGTATTTACACTAAAAATACGTGGGCGTAACCACAAGATTTAAGTATAAATAACTGGTAATTCGAACCCCTACTTGACCCTCCTCTATTCCGCTCGCCTTTTCCGCTTGTAGTGGTAGTCCAGTGAATAGGTACTTTTTCTTTGCGAAAAATACCGCACGCGATTTTTTTTACCAAATGTTTTTACATATTTTTATGAGCTTAAATTCAAAATGGCGTCATCCCCACCCTTATGCTTCAGTTACAATGAAGGGAAACGCGTTTAATTCTATATCTCAGAAACTATGCGTTTTACGACAAAAATGTATATAGTCTTAATTGTAGATAAATAAGTGATTTAACTTTTTTGTTCAGAATTTTTCTTTGTAAAGTCAATATGTTCGGAGTTATAGTGCTTCAAACTTTATACATTATTCTCTTTGCACTATATATGTATTTCGTTAACGGTTAGCCCGCCATAAAAAAGTCCTTGCTAAGACTTATAGAACACACGATTATCTATAATTTTTGCTTTTTTAGATAGGCCTAATATTTCACGAGTTATAGCGCTTTAAATGTCGGAAAATGTAAATTCAAAAAAAAAATTTCCTAATATCTTTTTCTTTCCCCGTTTCATTTCAAAACTGATTACATCGTGTGTTGAGCTCATCATTGCCCACATTTGTTGCCTTTAATTTTTTCTATAAAGTTGATATTTATGGATTTATTACACCTCAAAGGTTTATTAAAAATGGTTTTTTGCAAATATCTTGTCATCTATTTATTTACGATGACAAGTTATACCAACAAATATGTTTGTTATAAAGTTCCGTTGAAATTTTACTTTAAACATTTTTTTTTAGCATTTATAGTTTAGCCGCAATTCAGCGCCGATTGTTTCATATAGATACACATTAATGTTCAAACATGTATAATTAAGAAATTTCGTTGGCGTACAACCGCTTTTCCACACCACCCTGGAGGTCGAGTTTTTGGCGCGTTTTTTATTGTGGTTTCCCCAGTAGGCCTAATCCACAAGTTAAATCACTTATTTATCTACAATAATTTTAAGTGAAGCATAGGGTGGGGATGACGCCATTTTGAATTTAGGCTCATAAAAATATGTAAAAACATTTGGTAAAAATAATCGCGTGCGGTATTTTTCGCATTACGAAGGCCTTTTTTTCGACCTATTTATTGGACTATGGACACACATCTATCAAAAAATGAGCCCTAATACTCAACAAGAATTTCAGGAGCGTGTTCAAAAACCTTACTATGGTTAACCATGGTTAGCTATGGTAAACTTTTGTCGTTCAAAAACTCCGTGGTTAACTACAACATAACCACGAGCATAACTTTTTGGCGTTCAAAAACTCCCGTGGTTAACCATGGTGTAGTTAAGTTTTAACCATGCTCGGGAGCATGGTTAGCGATAGTTAAGAAGAAGAAGAATAAAAACAATTTTTTGACATTTGTTTTAATCTTAATAAATTAACAAATCAAAGTGGGATTTGTGACATTATTTTAATTATTGGAAATAATTGAGGCAAATAGCCGACACTATTTTATGGAATTTTTTTTTTAAATTTTCTTTACCACGTAGTTACCTCGTGGTTTACTATAGTAAGGTTTTTGAACGCGCTCCAGGTCGTTAAAATTCTGTGTGTGCTTGAAGATCCGAACTTCTATTCAGTCTCAAGCCGTGAATTTACGGCACGAATTGACGCCGTATCCACTTGGAACTGAAAGCAAGGCGCAAACTAAGCGCGAAAACCATCCACACTCTCGTGTACACCGCATTAGTCTGGGGCCACCTTAGGCCACAAACAGATCGGCACGAAGGCGGTGACGGCGGCCGCCTGCGAGAGAATTTCTCACATATGTATTTAATTTCTCCTTGCCGCAAATATAATGGTCCGTGTATTTTAAACTTTTTTCCATTCATCGTCGCCGCCTCCGTCAGCCGCCCCTTTTGGTTTGTGAATTTACAGTTATCGTTCAGGCCATGAACATTTTTGTTTAATTAACAACGTGCTATGTTAAAGTGCCGTCTTCGCTTGTGTGACTGTAGGGAATCATGACGACAGCTGTATTCCACGGCCTGTCAGGCGGATACATGAAGTCCTCATCCCTCAGCCAGACTGAGTAATGTGTGGCCTTCATCGGGCCGTGCCTACCGATCTGGACTGAAAGCCCACGGCCTGCCTGTGGGAAAACTTGTTTTACTTAATTTAACCCAGTGTTCTAACAATTTTACACTGATTCTTGCGGAAAAATTTCGTGATATTTGCGAAGGCCCCCTCTCCCCACGTGTGATTAAGTGAGATGCGGCTCGACCTCCTCCTCCTAAACGCGTCACGTAATTAATGGACGACCCGTTACGAGGTAAACTCATTAATTGTACGGGAAGAAAAAACTACACTTCATCAACAGCCCCTTCATTCTGTTCCCCTCGAATTGTTCCTTACTCGATACTGCCATGTACGCCCCCCCCGCATTGAAGTGTTTCTCAGCGGACAGAGTTTTCTTCAGCAAGCGTGGTGAAAGAACTTGACTCCAACAAATCAACAAAGCTACTAGTCTTGATTATATTCCCCCAATGGTTTTTAAAATATGTGCCTCACTTTTAGCTAAACCTATACGCAAATTCTATGCCCTTCATAGTTTTCCGGAGTTTACCCTCACTTTTGGAAACCCGCTCATGTTCAGCCAATACCGGAAAAATGGCTCTAACGACCCTTGGAACTACCGCCCAATAGCAATTACTTCTATTCACTCCAAAATCAACGAGAAATCATGGAGAAAGCTTGCGGAATATCTTGAATGCATGCAAATATTGGATCAGTGCGACTCGATTTGGTGAATCTGGTCTGATTGCTCTTGATATCTCCAAGGCTTTTGATAAAGTATGGCACCAGCGCCGTTGAGTAAAATCCAAGTTATTGGTATTAACTCTGTTCTAAAGACCTGGATTAAGAGCTTGCTTTAAGATTAAGATACTCGGGACTGTATAAAATTATTTAACACTTGATAACAGGGATGAGGCTGCCCTTCATGTTCTCTGTGAGCCCCAACTGCTTTACGTTTCTTTTACGCCTTCGCAAAGCAAGTCAAGCACATGGCAGACTTTATCTTTATTATCGTCAACTTAAGTTCAGTTTAGTAGACAAAAACAGAGAATTAATTGTTGCCAGAATTAATTGTTGGGGCCTCGGTAAGCCAGGGAGTAAGGCGTCTGGCTACCATCCCAGAGGTCCCGGGTTCGAATCCCGGCAGCCCCACGGTCCTTCGCGTTTTGCACTTTCCTATCTATATAACTTTTACATTCCTGATTCCTCCTGTCATAGCTTTCTCTAGCCCTTCCCCGCTCCACCAAAGCGCATGATATTGGTTAGTTGATGAGATGTGAAAAAAAAGGATCTGGCGGGGGCGGGGGCACGGGGTCTATGGAGGCTAGTCTCCTTTAAGCTAGGAGACCTTCTGGATCATTTATCGATCCTCACGGAGCTGAACCTGGAGCCAATGATATCTTTGTCCGATACCATTCCCGCCACTCTTGACTTTGACAAACCGTTTACGATGATTATTCGAAGTAGATCAGAGTGGCATCATGGCAGGCCTCTTTTTAGAGAAAGCACGGCCTTTTGGTACACGGACGGTTCCAAAGCCGATAAAATGGTAGGGCTGGGTGTTTATGGCTCAAGGAGCAAAATATCCATGGCTCTGGGCACTACCCCCACTGTTTTTCAGGCTGAGGTACTCGCCATTCAAGTGTGTGTTCAGACTTGTATTAATAGAGCTCTAACATTGTTATTTTCAGTCAAGTTGTTATTACAGTCAAGCTGCAATGCTGGCCATTAAATCGCACAGGGTGTCATGAAAGACTGTCCTGGATTGTCTCCAATCTTTGAAATTTCTCAGCAAGAACAACAGTGTCACGCTGATGTGGAGTCCGGACCACGAAGGGCACATTAGTAATGAAATTACCAACAGCCTGGCTAGAGCAGGCGCAAACTCATCACCTATCACTCAGAACCCAGGGTGCTCGTCAAGCTAAAAGATTCATCCAAATCGATAAAGCTAAAGCGGACAAACTTTTGAATCTCAAGTGGTGGGAGCTAAAAATATTAACAGAGCTCCTGACGGGCCATTGTTCGCTTAACTATAAGCTAAACAAAATAGGTCTGGTAGCCGAATCTGGCTGTCGGTTATGCGGGGCAGCTCCCGAAACTGCGAAGCACTTGCTGTGCGACTGTGACGCTACAGCGAGGAAGAGGCTGAGCCTCCACCATCGTGACTTCCCTACTCCTAGGGAGATTTATGACAGAAACCCTAAATCAGTTTTAGGCTATCTTAGAAGCCCTAACCTTGATGGTTTTTAAAGATGGGGAAGGCACAATATACCAAACAAAATAGGATGCAGCGCCCGCCAAGGCACAGTGGTTTAGCTTGCATGGAGCATGCGTCAAAAATCATTTTACAGTAAACTACAAGAGCTAAGTTGAAAAATAAACTGCATTTGTTCAAAGACACTTTATATAATACAAAATAAATGTAAAAATATTTTTTTTATTAATACAAAAGTTATTAAAAAAAAAAAATTCAAAAAATTCTAATGACGTCAAAAAGTACTCAAAATGGATATTTTTTGGAAGAAAAAAATCGTAAGACTACGTAAAATAAACTTATATCAATAGCAAACTTTGAACTTCAGCACTTTAAGTAGTTTTTTTTTCTTTGGTAGCTTTCTAAGTCCTGTAATAAATGGATCGGATGTCAAAAGAAGCTTGATTAAATCAAGATTGGAAACAGCTCTTGAATATTTCCGGGTGTGGTTCAATCTAAAAGACTTTAAATCTTTATTTCTAGACTCAGCCGCTTCTTCAGACAACTCGCCAATAGGTAATAAAGCTTTTCTTATAACATCCGGTCCATGAATTAAAACTTTGTGTACGGATGCGGGCATAAAATACCAAGGATAACTTTCGACTAGTTTACGTGGTGTTTCTAAAGTAAAATGTTTAAATCTCTCTCATCGTATTCAAGATAGTGGAACATCTATCGATTAGATTTTTATCTAAGCCAGTAATTTCTGCCGAAATTGCACTGCACTCAAAAAATGTTACGTGCTGTGTTTCCATCGTTAGATGTTCCACTACCACCTATTTTTGGCTGATCTACAATAAGACCCAATTTCTTTCTAAATTCAGATTGAATGCGCCCTTTGCCAAAATAAAAGTTTGTCTTTGTCTTCTTGAGACCTCACTTGCCATTTTTTAATGTTGAGCCTATAAGCAAGAAGGAGAAAATACTCGAAAAAGCGAATCCATGTGTGGAGAGTAGAAAGCCCGAACTGAAAACGATCTTCATAAATTGGCCTTTGCAAGCACATCTCAATGTTGTTCATTTCAGAAAGCTTAGCTTCACAGGCTGAAAATCGTAAAATGCACTTATGCACTTTACAGATTTACCTCCCACGGCCCCAAAACAAATCGCAGGAGGCTCCACGACCCCTTAATATTTTCGTAACAGTCCCTACTATAAGTAAAAAATAACAGAAAAATCCTCACTTGCCCCCCTAAGGGGGTCAGGAGGCTCCCCAGGGGGCTGGAAAAAAAATCAAGCTGAAAAGAAAAAAATTCACAGTGTTTGCTATGCCATATTGACCGATGCGTAGAGTAGAGTAGATAATTGTAAGCTGTAAAACCTAATGTATTTCATAAAAGGGACTCTAAACTATCATTTGGTAAAAAAATCATCATTAAAGAAGATTAAGAAACATGTTAAATTCTTTGTGCAATCAGGCATTACGTTAAAATTTCATGTGCAAATATACACATTCCACAGACCCTCAAAAAATACAATATTACATAAAAACCATTTAAACTTTAGATACAAAATAAAGATACATGCCTTACTGTAAAATTTCCATAAAAAAATTTTCTGTAACGGTACCCGTTTTAATAAAAAACTTAAAACAATAGAAGGCGTCCGATGAGTCACTTTAAACACTAATTTGAAAAAATCAGAATACGTACGCTTTGTGTTGCAAAATAACACTGAGAATGATTTTCGAAATGCTAAATTTGTATATTTTCATAATATACGCATCTTGTACAAGCTTTATTGAACCATGAAAGTGACAAACTAAAGAGTTGATTTTTTGATTTTTGTCGTATGGGCCAGCCCACTGTGCAAGGGGCCCCTCAACAAAAAATAAAAAAATAGAATATTTAATGAGATTCAACTTGTTTCAGGAGGCATAACACCCCAACAAGTTGTTTCTCGATGCCCCGATGTCAGAGTCGTGCTAGTAATGGTTGGGAGTTGGTGGAATAAAAATATCGCGTGTAGGTTGTGGCAGTTCCTTCCTTCACGACTAGAGCTGCTGTTCGACATGGTACTCTATACGAAGAAAATAGATTGTCGAATATAAAGGGGCTTTCCTGAAACTCTAGTCTTTCACATAAAAAAAATCAAATTCGCTGCTTCCTGTTTGATCTTTACACTAACTCTTTCCTGTTGTTAAAATGTACGGTCTAGAACTAATGGCTCATTTATCTGTAAACAACCTTGGCTGTACAAATTATAATATGCAATACCATATCCCAAGCTCATTGAAGAAAATTTCATCATAGCGTCTGTTCTACTTAGCTAAATACTAAATATTGCACTGTCACACGATCAATGAATTCACGAACTGATAATGCAAAGGAGGGCTCCGGGAATTCGATTTCCAGATAAACAAAAGAGTGTTATGAATTTTATTACTCCGTGTAAATGAGAAATTGCTGTAATTATCACATTACAAAATCAAATTATAACACAAAAGCTTTTTGGAAGAGGAAACAATCTTTAAAATGCATAGCAATCCCAATCGCATGTTTCATTCTTCAATCACCCTTCAAAGTGTTATGTACATGATGTTATGTTTTGAAATTATTTTTGTTTGGGAAATTTTTGATTAATCTCCAATTGTCGTTGTATCATTCTATATCAGACCATTTCAATGTGTTTATCATAACTAAAAGCTTTGAAAAAAAACCATATACATACACATTTAAAATATTTAAAACTACATATTTGAATTTTAGCTCAATGAAAGCGGAAATTTATAAATAAACCATTTTTTATCACTTACACATGACCATTATTTCATGTTACTACACCTACGTAATGTAGTATTTATTTGTTTTTCAATTTCACCAATATGAGACGTCACCCACAAATTTCAAACAAAATAACGACGTATTACGCTTCTATTCCTTACGTATTTTAGTACGAAATCTTATTCTACAGCGAAAAGTATAGATTTTGAGGAAAACTTCTGTTGGTGGTTCATTTTCTTTGCAATAGTCTAAGTTTAACCCTTCGCCCCACCCACATGCTCTAGTCTGGCTTCTATTCAAGTTCAGGATAGTTGAAAATAATATTTCTCTAAAACAGAAGCTACAAACTTATTATTTGATCAATTGGTGATTGAAAATCTCAAGAATTTCATTCACTATTACTAAATCTACGGAATCACGTGGAATTTTTAATATTATGTGTAAGTGGAGGGGGTGTAGGTACATACAGACATATATAAATAAATATATAATCTTCGGATTGTCGTAGGAACAATTTGCAAACACAAGCATTTTCCGCCGAAAATTTCACTCGTAAATTTAGAACTAAAAACGTCACAGATTCAGACCGGAGGAAATATAGTCAGTTATTTTTTTTTTTTTTTTCATTTCTACTTTATAGATTTGAATCTATTTTTGAGTGTCAAATTATTTTTAAATAATTTTTATTTATAAGCTTTATATTTTTGCAAAACTTTCACGATGCCAGAATATATATTATTTATGTGTACGCTTCGGTATGCATAATTTCAGTTTATTAATTTTATATCTAGGTGTCTATCTTCAATATGGACTAAAAAAAATTTGGGAAATTAATTTATTTATGGAAATATTTTCGCGTTTTATCTGTAAATAGAGCATTGTGGATCGTGATTTCTGAAATAAGTAACTAAGGTGTGGAATTGTTTTATTTTAAAAATCATAATAGCGAACGTATTTCTTGAATTCATTATTATGAATGAAATATCTAAAAATTCTCGAAATATAATATTTACTTAAAAGAAAATAAAAAATATTTGAAGTTTGCTCGACATTGCCTGAACGACCTGACATGACTGAGAGTATAAAGCGTGATTTCCGTGTTCTTGAAATATGATGTGTTTTAGGAAAGATAGTGTTTATCGGGTGACCCAGGCAAATTAACAAATGATCAGATTTTCAAACCGAGGCAGGCCTCGATAGCTTAAGGAGTAAGGAGTGTGGCTACCATCCCAGAGGTCCCGGATTCGAATTCCGGCCAGCCCCACGATCCTTGGCCTTTCCCACTTTCCCACCTACATAACTTTCCTTCTTTCTTCTTCCCTCTTTACATTCCTGATTCCTCCTGTCATAGTCTTCCCTAGTCCTTCTCCGCTCCACCAAAGCGCATGTCATCGGTTGTTTGATGAGATTCAACTCGTTTCAGGAGGCGTAACACTCCAGCGAGTTGTTCTCGATGCCCTGGAATAAAAATATCGCGACAGTTCCCCCCTTCACTTCTCTCTCTATTCTCTCTATCTTCCGACTAGAGCTGCTGTTCGACATTGCACACTATACGAAAAAAATAGATTGTCGACAGCACAAAGGGGCTTTTCCTAAGCCTCTATCTAGTCTATCACAAAAAACCATCTAACCATGCCATTAATTGAAGACTACAGCAACAAGAAAAGAATCAAGCTCAATAGACACCGATGGACAGAATATCTAGCTCGTATGCAAGAAGGAAGCGTAAGACTTCCGAGAAATAGGTGACATAAGATAACTATGGGTGCTTTTAGTAATCCTTACTTGCATGCGCAAAATTCGCAAATTGGACCACATGCACTTGGGAAAAATCTTTTTTTTTATGTGAAAGACTAGAGCCTCAGGAAAGGCCCTTTATACTGTCCGACAATCTATTTTCTTCGTATAGAGTGCAATGTCGAACAGCAGCTCTACTCGGGGAGGAAGGAATCGCCACAACCTACCCGCGATATTTTTAGTCCGCCTACTCCCAACCATTACTATCGCGACTTTGACATCGGGGCATCGAGAAACAACTCGCTGGAGTGTTATGCCTCCTGAAACGAATTGAATCTCATCAACCAGCCGATGACCTGCGCTTTTTGGTGGAGCGGGGAAGGGCTAAGGGAGGCTATGACAGGAGGAATCAGGAATGTAAAGAGGCAAGAAGAAAGAAGGAAAGTCATGTAGGTGGGAAATAGAAAAGGCTAAGGACCGTGAGGCTGGCCGGGATTCGAACCCGGGACCTCTGGGATAGTAGTCATGCGCCTTACCCTTAGACTACCAAGGCCTTTGAGCAAGCATGCAAGTATACATTAGTGAGTTTGTTTCGCTATAGTTCAATACGGCGCTGATTAAATGTAATTTTTGATGTTTGATTATATTTACCGCACGCCATCAATATTATCATCTTTTTCGTTGTCAACCAATACTTTGACATTTTACATCGAAGTGCCTTCTCTTCTGATTTGAAACTTGTTCCCAGGGCTATCGAAAAATTTGCGCACATTTGCTTCGTATGTTTGCATTTATGAATTCTGTGCAAACGCATGCTTGCTTTAATGAATGTAAGAGCAATTATGCGCAAACTGCATTATTGAAAGCACCCTATGTATAACAAATTGAAGTGAACTAGCAAAACGTAGAGACGACTGGAAAAAGAGACTTCAAGAGCCCCAGTCTTACAGGTACTGAAGCGCCATATAACAAGAAGAGTCGACAGTTACGACAGAAACATTAAACCATTATTGCCTTTTCCGAAAACCTGGCAACCTATATTATCGTTTTTTATACATTTATTGCCTTTATCAAGTACAAAACGGATTGATTTATTTACTGTAAAATAAATAATTCTAGTATTAGGACAAGTTAAATTGGCAAGTTAAATTGGTGGGGTTATCAATCGTTAGAGTCCAACCTTATGAAAAAATAGGAGTTTCAGCAACTAATATCATTCTTAATGATTTTGAGCGTCAGGTCTTACACATGGTACAAATAGAAAAGTTATGTTTAATGCGAGACCGAAAGGTTCAATTTTTAAATTGTTTGTTTCTTTCCCTGGTAGATGCTTAGTGGATGGTAGCGTAAGAATCACCAAAGATGGATAAGCCATTAAACGGTTCGCTGTTGATATTTTCTGATATTCTTTTTTATGTGGCAGTGCTTAGCTTAGGAGTCAACCTTTGTACCGTCATGGTGCAATGTCTCGCAGTAAGCTTAGTACGAGGGAGGAGAGAATAGGTTAAGGATTATGAAGGTAAGGAAGGTGGTATTGAAAAAGGTGGTGATGAACTTTGCGTTTGCATTCTTGGATGTTGTAGGAGCTCGGAAATATCGACTATTCCAGAGTTGAGTCGTTCTTTTGATAAACGATTGCTATCTTGTTGAGTGCGCGAACGGACAGGCTGCAAGTGGTGGAAGTGAGATGAGTGGGCTAATCTTGTGTTGCGGGTATAAAATTGCCGTGAAGGAGGAACGGAGGTACAATCACTATAACAGTAGCTTGTGCTGCTACATTTATACGGTGGCTTAAGCGGTCGATAGTGGAGCAGGCGGTGTGGTTATCAATTAATTTAAATGCCTTTTTTGCATCTTATCTAACCATCCCAAGTTGATTATCGAAGCGCTGGCCGAAACGAGGGAATTGTATTCGAGAAGAGGACGAATGAAGGATTTATAAATAACGGCACGGGCCGATGGCTGGAGGAGGAACTTGCACCTATTAGGAAATCCCAAGCACTGGGATACTTGTTTGGCGATTTCGAATATGTGGTCATTCCATCGCAAGTCTTTGGCTAATGTCACGCCAAAGATGTGCAGGGAGAGCCAGCCATTAGTTCAACTTCATCCACTGTCACGGATGGAGAGGTGTTTTTTTAAATAAGACAGTACTTGGTTTTGGTGGGGTTGAATTCAACACGATTCTTGCTTCCCCATTCTAGAATGAGTATAATGTCGTTATTAATAGAGTTGGAAATTAGTTCACGATCATCAAGACAGGATCTGGCATGAGCCTGTCTTGTATCGAAGCTGTAAGAGTAACGTAGAGTACTCGCGAAGCTGAGAAGTGGATTGGAGGGGATTGAAAGTAGGTCATTTACAAAGATGAGAAATAGGGCCGGTGATAAAATTGACCCCTGGGGAATCCCCGCAGAGATCGAGTGAGATTCAGATTTGACATCCAATGCAATCTTAATTGAACAACCGGAAAGGAAACTCTCAATCCACTTATACAGAAGCGAGCCATATCCAATAGTTTTGAGTTTATCTTAGAAGACTGAGTGCCTTTGGAGATATCCGAAGCAACCAAACTAGATTGACCAGATCCACGCAAACTTCGGTTGAGTTGTTCTGTAAGGCAAACTAAAAGATCACCAGTGGATCTGTTTTGTCGGAAGCCGTATTGTTTGTCGTTTATAAGTTGGTTATGTTCTGATATGCCATAAGCTTTTTGTGGATTATCGTCTCCATGGTTTTTGGAGAGAATAGAAGTAATTGCTATTGGGCGGTAATTGGAGGGATTGCTGGAGTCACCTTTTTTCGGTATGGGCTGAGCATGGGCAAGTTTCCAAGAAACTGGATAAACTCTGGAGAAGTATGATAGGTTTAGCCAAAGGTGAGGCGCATTGTTTTAAAACAATAGGGGGTATATTATCGGGTCTAGTGGATTTGGTGGCATCGAGCTCCTTGAGGCACCTGTACACCTCGTGAGCCCTGTCCATTAAATGAGCGTTGTGCTCGAGAACCGGGAGTAGTGTATCAATTTCGGATAAAGAAGAATTTGAGGCAAACAGAGATGCTAATAAATTGGCTTGGATTTGCCGTCTGTTATCACCTTTTCATCGTGGATTAATGAAGGAGTTGTGGATGTAGTGAAATTCTTCTTAATGGAGCTTACCAAGGACCAGTAGTTTTTGCTACCAGATGCTGTATTAAAGAGTTTACTTCTCAACTTGCTCTCAAATGAATTTTTGACGTAGATAGAGGTCTAGTGTTGGATTTACAGGAACTTCATTTTGATTGCGTTCATACATTCTTGGCGATAACGAACAACTTTATACCACTTTGTTCAAGTTTGTTTTGTAGGTGTTGCACTGTCCGATAAATTTACCAGATGTTACGTCTAAGCAGATTAGTGCTGGTAAATAAATTTTAGTTTAAATAAAAAACCCTAACCTGGAAGGTTTTTAACGACGGATTGGTACAATAGACCAAATAAAATAAGTCGCAGTACCGGTTAAGAATGAATGAATGAATAATAGGTCTGTCATTCACTAAAAGGTAAAGGTTAGATTGTTTTAGAGCGTTCGTTAGAATTGATCAACAATGGATTTAATATTTTACTGTCATGTTTCAATTAAAAAACCATAAAATTTCTTACCATCTTGTTGTGTGTAAAGTTTTGAATTTGCAACAGAAGGGGCATAGTCTTCAAGAACATTTTGAACTGAAGCGGCTGTTCTTAAATTCTGGCGTTCCCCTGCAACACTGAATTCTTCTTCCGGATGTTGAATTTCCACGTTATAACAACTGCGTGGTCTTATTCTACTAGCACTAAAAACACCGCCTTGATCTGTGACTGTTATATGGAAATTCTTTTGATATCCTCGTCTAGCATCAAATGATGAACTGGAATATGTCAAGCCAGGACCAGCAGTGATATCTATTGGACTCTGTGGAGTTGTACTAGGCTTCCTCAGTGTAAGATTTAAAGATGTGTAGCTTCTTGGACTTTGCGGTGTAAATTCTCTACTATATGGTGGTTCTGGCTGAATGGAAATTGCTGATATACGACGTGTAGGTGGACCACGAGAACGATCTGAACTAGGTGACAATGATATGTTGACAGAAATTTCCGACTCTCCAGAATCTGAAAAGCTTACAGGACTTTGGACTGATGTTGAGCTAAAGCTTTGATCCAAATTTTGTACGATTGGTGATTGATGTCTCGCAATTGGTGGCAAAGGTGCAGTTCGAACTGGCCTAAGGACTCTTTGGTTTGAATTTTGCTGTGGATCATGAAAACTAAGTGTCGTAGGCCTTTGCGGTGGTAAATTTGGTTTATTATCACTTCCACTTGGTCGCATATCACTAAAATTCTGTATAGCACTTATATTATTACGTAAGAGCTCATTAGATTTTACCGGTTTAACACTAACAGAATTTTTTTGATCACAATTAACTTTAGGCACAGGCGCTGGCCTAGTTGGCTTAAGGGGTTGTTTATTATGTACAAAGTTTTGATTGCCGCGTAAAACATGAGAAGGATAGGCTTGAGCTGAGCTCGGATATGAAATCAGCTCCTTTCTTAAAGTCTTTAAGCAATTTTCACGATCATGACAATTATCAATAACACATTGATTAACAACATGATCTGGAACAGTTGGAAATTCTTGCTTCATTTCATGGAATAATTGCATTATACTAATATTCGTGCATGAGCAATCAAATTTCTCTTTTGGTAAGTTTTGGAAATCTGGATAATATGTTGTTGATGGCTGAACTTCATTTCCAGGCGGCTTTGGGTGTCTAGCCGCCATTTTTTGCCATTATACATGTACACCTGAAATAATAACAGAAAAAAACAGTTTTAGTTTTAGAATATAATTTAAGACAATATAAATAAATTGGTTTTACAAAATAAAAACTATTACGCTAAGAAAATACACTATGAAATCTAAAGAAGTGCTGTAAGTTTTAAGAAAAAGGAAGAAGGTCAAAATTTACACTTTCAATGGTAATTCGTAATAAGTGGTATAACTTAGCTAGTTCACAATTTTTCTGACCATGTGGGAATACTCGTTTATATTAGGAAGGTCGTGGCTTTTTCGTATGTGAAAGACTGGAGGCTCAGGGAAAGCCCCTTTGTACTATCGACAATATAGCTATTGCTTTGGGGGGCGAATCGCTAACCATGACCTCTGAAGGAGGTGTCACCAAAACCCAAACCCGAAAAGAGTCACTGCAGACAAACACCTAGCAGCTCTGTTAGCAAGTCCTAATCCCAGTGGGGTACTTATTCGGAAGGAGCTAACGGGAAACGGTCGAATGGCGATGGATTTAAGTCGGTTGGCTGTCTCCTCCTCATGCCACCAGGGCGACACTTCGCAATGCAAGACTAGCCCATTCGGCTCATCCGCACAGCTCTGGAGCCCTCTTTTTCGCGCACTTTACGGTCTAAAAGTTCGTTTTTTAAACAGAACAACTCGACTAGACTGGAGGATCTTTTAATTAGTGTTTCTGAATTCGTATATAACATGCTTGAGTTTAACGCCACCTGTAGCAGCACCCCCCAGACCCCTTACCTATTCCTTTCTATTATTCCAACAACTACTTCTAGGCATTGCACACGAGAATCCGAACGACATTATTGAGTGGCAGTAAAAAGGGTGATTCCTAAACTTAGTTCACATCAAAAAAATATATATTGGTCATGGATGGAGAGGAGTTCAGCTGTTTTTTTTTAAATAAGACAGTATTTTGTTTTGGTGGAGTTCAACACGATTCTTGCTTCCCCACTCTAGAATGAGCTCAATGTTCCTGTTGGATATTAGTTCACGGTCATCAAGACAGGATCTGGCACGTGTCTGTCTCGTATCGAAGCCGTAAGAGTAACGCAGGGTACCGTCGTCAAAAAAGTCAGGGTAGGTGATAAAATTTACGCCTAGGGGAGCCCCGCAGAGATCGGGTGGAATGCGGATTTGACGCCATCCAATACTACCTTGATTGAACTGTTGGAAAGGAAACTCTCAATCCACTTCTGTAGAAGTGACTCGACTCCAATAGCTTTGAGTTTAGCTAACAAGGCTGAGTGCCAAACTAGACCGAAAGCCTTGGAGGTATAGAGAGCAACTAGACTACACTCACCAGATCTATGCAGACTTCAGCCGAGGTGTAAGACAAATTAAAAGATCGCCAGTGGATCTTTTTTGTCAGAAGCCATATTGTCTGTCGTTTATGAGTTGGTTGGATTCTTGATATCCCATAAGCTTTTTGTTGATTATCGTCTCCATGATTTGGAGAGAATAGAAATAATTGCTATTGGGCGCGAGTTGGAGGGAAGGCCGGAGTCACCCTTTTTCGGCATGGGCTGAACATGGGCAAGTCTTCAAGAGCTTGAATAATATCCGGAGAAGTATGATAGCGCAGAGGTTTAGCCAAAGGTTAGGCGCATTGTTTTAAGACGATAGGCGGAATAATATCGGGTCCAGTGGATTTGTTGGCATCGAGCCCCTTGAGGCACCTGTACACCTCGCGAGTCCTGGCAGCGTATCAGTTTCAGATAAAGAATAATTTCAAGCGAACAGAGATGCTAATAAATCGGCCTTGGATTTGCTGTCTGTTATCACCTTCTCATTGTGGATAAAGGAAGGGGTTAAAGTGTAGTGAAATTCTTCTTGATGAAACTTACCAAGGACCAGAAGTTTTTGCTACCGGAGGTTGCATTAAGGAGTTTACTTCTCACATTGTTGTCAAATAAGGTTTTGACTTTCCTGATATTGGCTTTACAAGAATTTCTTAGTTGCATGTACTCTAACCGGAGCGATTCACTCGGGAAACTATTGTACGCTCGGAATGCGGCTTTTTTGGTTTTGATTGCATTTATACACTCCCGATTAAACCATCTGTTGGGCCTAGGCTTCACAGATAGATAAATAATATATCTCATAAGAATATATGTATTCTATCGGATAGCCAAATGGCCCTCAAGGCTCCTAATTTTGTCGTCACAACATCCACGACTCTTCTGAACTGCCGCAGGTCTCTGTGTGAGACTACCACTCAGTTTGATATAACACTGTGTTGGGTTTCTGGACTGTAGGGCAGATAAAGAAGTGGAAAGGACACCCCACTTAGCCCGCATGGGAATGCCCTTAGCCACATACATAGTTAGGCCATTGACCTGAGTCCATTGGCTCTTACGTGGATGGAAATATTTTTTATTTCGCTAAGATGGGGCAGCGAGAAACACCGAGTTCCAGCCAGTAATGTTATAATTGCACAAATGTTAAATATTGATTAAAAATGTTAAAATAATTACAAAATGTTTCCCAAACATTTTATTTTAATTATATTGAAAGAGCACCTTTCACTCGCAAGGCATTTCAAAACTTGGCAGAAAGAAAGTATAGAAGTTTTCAAACTCCGTGACACAAATAATTTGAAGGGTTCTGCGCACCTCGTTGCCCAATTTCATACAATTTGTTCTATCATTTCCCCTCTTTTAACTTAAAAAGGCAACAAACGCAGAAAAAACTCAACAAAATAATTTGGGAAGGGATGTGCGCATGCCGGATGAATAAAATTAAGTAATCTTTATATGTATTGAGCAGAGCTTTGAAATACATGTAAAACTCCTGCTCAACAAAGGCAGTTTATCCATCGTAATAAGCATAATTTTACTATAATTATGCTAAATATTTCTCATCCCTAAATTTAAAATAAATTGAAAGAATTGCTGGAAAAATTTCTTTTAAAGATATGAGCATTTCATTCATAAATTGAGAGTTCTCCGCAGCCGCAAGCAACACAACCTCCCCAGGCAGAAGCGCGCTTGCGACTGGCGGAAAATGTCAAAAATCTAGTAATCAAAGTGATAAAAACACAAATATCGTATTTTTTAGTAGAAATTACTACAAATTATTTCTGTGGCATATGTGTAAAATATAAAAACCTTAAAATAAAAAAAATATATAAAAACGGGTGTTTTTCAGTCATAATTTGTAAATTTTTTAAATAATCATTGAAGTCCCAGAAAAATACACCTCCCTTTAGCAATACGCAGTCGCGACTGATTACATGGCAGCAAGTGATTTGATAGGAGGAGTTAAGTGAAGCTTTTGTCTGAACTTTTTAACATTTTTAAGAGCTTAGCTGGGGAAGATGCGCGGGATGTCACGAGGTTTGAAAACGTCTATACAATAGTCGCCTTAGTCTCTCTTTAATTTTTCTCTTCATATAAGCCGCTATTCAGCACTATTCTCTTTTGAATCCGGCCTTATGTCATCATCTTATCACGAAAACGGCTGCCAGTAATGTGCTGTGTGCAATTTTGCTATCCGTTCCATTTCACCCACACAATATTTTTAATTTTTTTTTTTGTAAATATATTTATTAAAATGAAATAGGATTGAGCAAATTGCAGAAGATCTTAAAATAATGGGATATGTCCGGTGAATCAATCATAGTAACTTTTTGTTGGTGACAAGTGGTATGAATAGCACACTCAACAAAAACAAACTAATAACAACATTTTTAGCATGTTAAAAACTGAAAAAGTATATACTGTGTTACCGCATTGTCAAGAGGAAATTACAAAAAACAAAAAAAATGACATTGATTTCATGTTTAAATCCCTAAGAGGATCCATGACACTAAGTTATTTCAGTAATTTCTTTAAAGCAATTTATCATTCTGTTTAAATTATTTCTGTTTTTCTTTACAGGGGCTAATTCAAATTTCTGCACAAATTAATCAAATAATTTAAACTTTCACCACCATATAACAGATTTTTTTATATAAATATATATGTATATTTTTTTTTTTTTGTGTTTTTATAAAAACGAAGATTTTCTACATGTGAACACAGGATTTTTTAGACTTTATCACCTTTATTTTTACATTTTCCCCATCGTGCACGCTTTTTAGTATACATTTCTCATTTACTAAAAAAAGTGCTACACTCATTGATATTTTTTTTGCTTCCGTGCATTATTATTAGAGATTAGGTAAATTCGTGCGACAGAGTTCTAGATTTTCTCGCGCGATTTTAAATGAAGCAAAACTCCTTATTTAGATGAAAGGATTTATAAATGGAGAACGTCCTTGCTTATTCGTTTCAAGTGGTACAACACTATTAAATATTTTCCATTTAATAACATTTGATATAAACATAAGAACTGCAAAACACTTACGCCATGATTGCGGCGGCATTTTTAAACCCACGACACGATTAATAGAAATTTAGTTGATATTTAAAATTAAACAATTCTTAGTCTAGACAGAGTTTTTCGATAGCTTATCGATCACCAAAAACGCACTAAATGAAATCGCTGATGCTAAGAAGTTTGTCGGGCCCGCCACTTTTTATCAAATTTACAATTTCATAATTATTTTCAATTTTGCAAAAACAAATTATTCTTTGTTCCGTAATAAGCGCGCAAAGTGATGTTTGAAATTGGGTTTACTGATAGCAGAAGCCGATAAAGCTTTTAAACACATGTTCCGGCGGAGGCTTGCTAAATTGCGAGAAATATTCAACGATAACTGAATTAAAAGAATTTTATTTTTGAACTTTTGCGCTTCAAATCAAGAAGAGAAACGACGACGAGGAAAAAAGAGAAAACATTAACAAAAAATCCCCATCGCATATATTGAAATGAAAATATACATATATATATATACAATATTTTTTCTTTTTCTGATCTTTTTTCAACAACAAAAAATAAAAATAATGTGAGCTTGGCACACTTATTCTTAACTTTTAATTTTTAAGGTGGTTTCTTTCACAAAATCGTATTTTACATGGGCGGTTTGTCAATATATATAAATATACATACATATCTAAAATAATATTCTACTTGTATGCATATAACGTACATATTATTTTTGTGAACTAGAAAGATGGGTTTATGAACTTGAGATTTTTAATTAAGAAAATACACTTAAGGATGATATCTTCTTGAATTTTATGTATATCTTAAATTTATCGCAATTTTTGCTAAGTTCGTGTTGTGCTTTCGCTGATGGGAAAAAATTATTTCAAGGTGATAAAAAGTAAAGTTCATTGAAACTTATTGAAACTTTGTTTTGGTTATCAACAAATTTATGTGTGTGCATAAAATATATACAAAAATTTAACAAAATAAAATTATTGTGCAATTTGCGTACAATATTTCCCGCCCAGTTGAGAAATTTTATATTATAATGATGTTGGCACACCTGCCGTGTTGACATCTTGCCTGAAAATTGAATTGACAGGCAACTGTTTCGCGGCATATTGTGAAAATTTTCCTTGCAGAGTTAAAAGAATATGTTGGTTTTTTCAGTGAGATAACATTGCCTGACAGATGCTAGCCAAAAACAATAGACTTACTACAATATCTGTTAAAAAAATATATAACAGAATTAACGGTAGTTAATTGGAGTAGAGCACACGTATATCCTTCTCTATACTATAGGGGGAATAGCATGCAGCATAACATGCACGTGCCGTGCTATTTCAGTGATGAAATGCGATCATAACCTCCTAGCGGTGGTCACAGGTAACTATCCTATGAGAGAGGAGAAGCTAATATGATAATATCCACATATTTCAACTTATCCTCTTTTCTATTACCAACTCTCGAATATGATGGTACCTCACAGCAATGTGCTTCATCCGTTTGTGTTGCTCGGAATTACTTGCCAATCGTATTGCCGCCTGGTTGTCCATCAGAAGGCATAAATTCCTTAGTGAATCCGTGCAACCAAACCAACTCTTTAGCAGTAGTTGACGCTGCGACATATTCTGCTTCAGTCGTTGAAACAGTGACGAATTCTTGCCGTTGACTGCTCCAGGCAATTGCTCCAAAGATCCTCTCGTTATTGTGTCACCAGTAAAGTCTGCATCACAGTAAATGTTTAAATACTGAACCTTGGATCCATTATTAGTAATTCCCATTTGAGATGTTCGCTTTAAATATCTTAACATGTGTTTAAGTGTCTGCCTCTTTACACCTTGTGTGCATTTTTTTTATATCTATCATGGCTGTAAAGGTACCCAAGTCATATTTAATTAAGAGGAATTTAGAAGGTGTTATTACAATTCGTTTAAAGGTAGATATTTTTTTTACGAAAATGTTAGTTAAACATGGATTTTTGTTTAAAGGACAATAAAACTAGAAGTGATGAAGATTTAGATTAAAACGCATCTTCAAAGTTGATCTCCGTCGAAGAAAATCTACTAGTGCCAATAATGAAGGACACAATTCATTATCAGGAAAGCTTGGAGATCAAAGCATTTAGATATATTAATATATTTTAAACAACACTAATATATATATATATATATATATATATATATATATATATATATATATATATATATATATATATATATATATATATATATATATATACATATATATATCATATTTCCGTAAATATTTTTTTCAAAGATAGTTTATCATACATTTTTTTAAATTTAAATAGTTAGTTAATTATTGGATGTAACGTAGATATCAATAAGTATGTTTTTCGTACGTTATAAATCTTATTTAATTTATAATATTTCTAATAATTTAAGTTCAGAAATAAATAAAAATGTTATAAATAAAATATTGGCTTCAATTAATTATTTTCATTAAAAAAAATTTAATTCATATAAATCTATTAATAAAATGCTTTTAGTAATTGCAGTAATAGTAAATTTCGATTTATCGAACCCCGTGCGAAATAGAATCTATCGAGATATATTGTTTGATGGACAGCAGATTGTATCGACTCAAATATTTTTAACTTCTTTTCAAAAGAATTTTAATTTGCAAGAAATATTTTCAAAACTGGTCGAAATATAAAAAAAATCAAATCAGTGACGTCTCTTAATCGTCTATTGTAATTCATATGATTGGGTATTACATAAAATCAACACGGTATGTTATTTAAAGAATTCCTGCGGATCTCCCCCAACTGCTCACGGAATTGACACCATTGCCTTGTCAACTACGCCAGGTAGTTAAGTGAACTCCTAGGATGGTTTCGCCGTATCCAATTCCGTAGCGGAGTTGGGTTAAGCGAAAATGGTTTGTCTGAACATTTCCTTTTCCTCAGTGCAGGAATCAGGTCTACAGGACGACAGTCATTCATCTTAAATATTTCCAAAGTCTTCAAAATGTAGGCACTTTGGTGAATTTTAATCTCTCCTCTTTTCCGTTCCACTTGAAAACCCAGGAAATGAGACACATCATCGCAGATGGCAATTTCAAAATCTTCTTGTAGTTGTACCAGTAAATTATCGATGTCTTCCTTTTGGCTTGCGAACACCAGTCCGTCGTCTACATAAATAGAAATATTAAGTATATCGCCATTCTTCCGTTTAAGGATAACACATGGATCATAGGTGCTGCACGTGAATCCAATGGACCTTAAGTGTTTAGTTAATCTTTGATTCTAACACCTAAGGGCTTGCTTGAGTCCATAAAGACTTCGAATTAATTTACAGACTGGTCCAGAAACATCATCATTAAGGATTTCAAAATAGGAACGTAGTGGGAAAAGTATACATGTGCAATACGCTTTTTAAAATGAACTTATAAACAATTAAAAGTGAAATACGTGGTAGGGAATACGAACAATTACCCTGTATTCAGTTATCTTAAAATATATTTTTATACGTTTTTATTCAAATCTTCACCAAAATGGAAAAATGAAATGGAAAAGCTCATTAAAATATCTACAAAATGCAGCGTCAATCGACCTTCCAGATTTGGTTGCTATTATTTTGTCATTATTCAGCTTCAATTTGAATTTATTATCGAAGGAGGGGTTGTGCTTCTTAGTCCATTCAAAACGCGGGGGGGGGGTGTTCCAAAATAACACCGTTAAGAAAATCGAACCCTAAACGTTTTTGGGGTCGCTGATCACGAAAATCGAGGTCCCGCGGTCCCAAAATTAGGGCGTCACCCCTAAAAATGCAAAAAACACCCCTTTTTAGGGGGTTTTCGCGATTTTTTCAATAAAAATGAAAACTAATGCGATGAAATGCACTTTTTTTAATATTTATTTGCGAAGGGGGTAGATTTATACTAAATTTAGGCGAGCTTAATGGTAAGGGGTACCCCTAAAGGGTTGAAAGTACCCCTAAATTGGCGAAAAATGGCAAAAATTGTAAAAAAAAAAATTTCAAGTTTTTGCTTCAAATTCGATTGTGGGAGGACTGTCAGGCAAACATAAATTATTTTCAACCCTTAAGGGGTAAAACTACCCCTACAATATAGTTAATTGAAAACTAGGGGGGGGGTGTTCCAAAATAACACCCTTAAGAAAATCAAACCCTAAGGGTTTTTGGGGTTGCTGATCACGAAAATCGAGGTCCCGCAATCCTAAAATTAGGGCGTCACCCCTAAAAATGCAAAAAATCCTTTTTAGGGGGTTTTCGCGATTATATAAATAATAATGAAAACTAATGCGATGAAATGTACTTTTTTAATATTTATTTGCGAATGGGGTGAGGGTTCCGTTAAAGGGTGCAATATCTTAATTTTATTACTTTGCCTCCGTTTTTACCTGCCTAAATGTCATTGCAAAAAACGGACCACCCCATTATTCAGAAGTACCTGAAATAAATTAGGGTACATATTTCGGAATTATTGTGTGATTGTCGTTTTTACAGAAATGCACGAAATGAAATATTTTTCAATTAATTTTTTCTTTTTTTTTTCTTTAGGGGTGGTTTAACCTCTCTACAAACGGGTTTATAGTATAGTTCCCTTTAGGGGTACCCCTTACCATTAAGCTCGCCTAAATTTAGTATAAATCAACCTCCTTCGCAAATAAATATTTAAAAAAGTGCCTTTCATCGCATTAGTTTTCATTATTACTGAAATAATCGCGAAAACCCCCTAAAAATGGGTGTTTTTTGCATTTTTAAGGGTGACGCCCTAATTTTAGGACCGCGGGACCTCGATTTTCGTGATCAGCGACCCCAAAAACGTTTAGGGTTCGATTTTCTTAACGGTGTTATTTTGGAACACCATAACGCGCGTTTTGAATGGACTATCTGGGTTCGCGAAATTTACACAAAAACCACCGCTCAATATCAGTGGCATTTGACTGCAATTTTTGTTTATTCGAGCTGCACCGTCTGTTGTGTGCCGGTAGATTTTCGTGTATGACATCTATTATTTCACTTATTCTTTCATTTGGGCAGATATACTCCCAAAGGTAAATTTTTCCTACAGAGCCAGCTTTTGCCTTTACTAAAACCCCCAAAGTGGATTTGGCAAATAAACCACCTTTTGCCCAAACTAAAACCATCATAGGCAAATTTTTCCTACAGAGCCATACTTTTTGCCATAACTAAAACCCCAAAAAGGATTCGGCAGTAAAACCATCTTTTGATCAAGCTAAAACCCCATAGGCGAATTTTTCCTACAGAACCAGCTTTGGCCCTTACAAAACCCCTACAAAACCACCTATTGCTCAAGGTTTTGGTCAGAATTAGTTAATGTGACACTATCGATGTAAATAAAATATTAAAGAATAGAAACACGTTTGTGTCCTTAGGACAATAAACTCAAAATCTCCTCAAAATTTGTATTTTTAATCTATATTAATAAAAGAAAGTGTGTGTCTGTAAGTCTGTGTGTCTGTGTATCTGTGTGTCTGCTTGTGCATACCGTCACGCATTGTAGCCAAACTAGAAGAGATAGAAATCTGAAATTTTTTTTGTAGATGCATGGATACCCCAGAAGGTGGAAGTAAGTTTCCGTTTTTCGCTATTCTGATTAGTTTTTTTTTAATTAATTAATTAGTACGATTTGTCACCATTTTTTACGCTCTACGCCTGGTATCTCGGCTAATGTATATCGTAGAACATTATTAATGCCACCAATTGAAAGATTATACAATTCTGGTTTAAAATTATTTGTTTCAAATCTCAGAAAGGCGATTTTTCGAAATTCATCCCCTAAGGGGGTGAAATAGGGTTTACCCAAACCGCTGGAGATATAGGACTGAAATTTTGACAGTTCATCTCTATAATGACGTGGACATCCACTAAGAAGCGATTTTTCGAAATTCATCCCCTAAGGGGGTGAAATGGGGTTTACCAAACCGCTGGAGTTATAGGGCTGAAATTTTGACAGTGAATCCCTATAATGACGTGGACATCCACTAACAAGCGATTTTGCGAAATTCATCCCATAAGGGGGTGAAATGGGGTCAACCCAAAACCGCTGGAGCTATAGGGCTGAAATTTTGACAGTGCATCCCTATAATCACGTGGAAATGAATGACTCAAAATTCACTTTATTTAGGATTCCTTTGTCACTTCTCTTGATGACATATACACACCAATCTCTGCTTCAAAACTTGCAGATTTGTTGAGCAGAGGTGATATACGCAGCAATTTGTTTACCATGTTTATTAAAAAAAATGCTCTATAATAAACCTTTTTTAGGGATAATAACAACTGACTTTTTTGTTTGTTTTTTTTTTCAAGGAAAACAGTGCACATAATAAACAGTTTTTATTTAAAGGCGTTGCAAGGCACGCGGGTTTTATGCTAGTAACTAATATTTATCGGCTTTACTGTGCTACATAGTAGCATTACGAAATTGTATGAAATAATGAGGCCAATTTAAATAGAAAGTAAAAATGATATTGTTTGCCCATTCTATTTTTTTTATGGCGCCTGAAATTATATATAAAAATATTTTCTTTTATCACAAAACACAAATTTTATATTTATCAATAAAATAACTATAAAAAACTCATGCAGATTAAGAGATTATTTTGAAAAAATATATTCAAGTTATATGAAACCAACCTACCACAGACGAGTTTTTATGCCAAAGAAAAAAAATAAAATAAAATGAAAAACGCTCATATAAGATAAAATGTATTCGGAATACCCACGCGGAGAGGAGGCTAAAACGATAAGAAGGAGAAAACTGCCCCTCTGAAAATTCTGTATTTTATCAGTACGAGAGAAGTTTGTTAAATGCGCAACTGCAAAATACTTAAAAATTATAAAAATATTCTCAAAATCCTCCAATACATAAAAACAAGATCGCAGCATTTTTCTTTCACCAGTTGATGTTAATTATGAAAATGCAGTGAGAATTTTTATTGGTTTTTGTTAATTATACACCTACTTAAAAATGATCTTGTAAGTGTACGTTTACTAAATTTTGTGATCAAACAATCAACATTTATGCATGATATTTTAACAATCAAATATTTATTTTCGTATTTACAATGAATACATAAACGACCTCAAGACAATTGATGTAGTATGAAAATGAAAATAAAATAAGATATTTGCGTAAAAACGCGCGCAGACATAATCTTTTTCATTTTGGGATCACAGTACGAAAAATTCATTCACTAAAATGAGTTTTTGTATAATTCAATGTCTTGCCAATTTTGCCATGATAAATAAAAATGGCAAGATCAAGGCTGAATAAACAATTTTTAACTATATGAAAAAGGCGTGTTGAAAAAAACTTTTGTCTGCTATTTCAGTTTTCTTTTTTTTAAATGTCTAGTGCTTAACTTGCCAAAATAAATATCGGAATTTACTTAAAAAATTGCTACCGACAAATACATGATTTTTCATTTAGCACAAAAAAAATTTTGAATGTTTTTTTAAATATTTAGAAAATTACAAAATACTTTTTTCTGTGGTAAACTATAAGACTAGTAAATAGAAAACTCTGTCTGGTTGGAACAAAAAATTAATGCTCAGGAATGTCCTTCGAAAATGTGAATGAAATACGCCATTTATTTTGGGAGATCTTCAAATAACATTTAGCAAGAATTTCAAAATATCTCAGCAATGTAAACCTATTGCTGGGTGCGTAAGGACCCTGCCTTTAAATTCTTGGATATTGTAGGAATTCGGGAATGCTGATTGTGGAAAGTTCTAACACAGTTGAAGTTTAAGTGGCAAGCGGTTATCATACATTCGGCAAACATGTCCAAACCACCATAGTCGACGTTTTTGCATTTCTTCTTTGATCAGTCTGGGTGCTGATCGTCTTTGTCTAACTGTCTCGTTTCGAGGATTTGCCTCAAGCATCGCATTTGGAAGACCTCGAGTTTCTTAACGTCCGGTTTGAGAAGTGTCCAGGTTTTAGATCCATAAAAAAGAATCGGAAGCATCAACGTTCGGTAAAGGCGTACTTTTGTTTTGATAGAAAAATTTCTTCGCTTCCATATGTTTTTGGCGAATGTTTTTGTTGCCGATGCGGCTATGAACGTCGGCCGTCGATGCTACTTACAGTTCCTCAACCAATGACCTCAAATATTTGAACATCGGAACCTGTTCGATTTGGGTTCCATCGAGGTGAACACGGGCCCTCGATAAGTCCGTTGTCATCACTTTGGTCTGACTGGGCGTTCCGTGCGCTATCGTTGACAAACATTAAGTCGGTTACGAAGTTGTTGTCGTCGTATCGAACTCCGAATCGTCCATCGATTGCTTCACGCATAACCGCATCGATCAGAACATTGAAGAGAAGTGACGAAGCGTCGTCTCTCTGTCAGACACCCTTTTGAATCGAGAACTCTTCGGATAAGTCGCTTCGAATACGAACGTTGCTGGTTGAGTACGACGCTTGGAGAAGTTGGATGAGGCAATGTGTTCCAATCGATGCAATCGAAAGTGGATTTAAATCGATGAAAACGACGACAGTTTACCGCAAAGAATTCTTTCTCCCATTAGCTGACGGAGTGCGAATATTTGATCCATACATCCTCGATGTGGTCCAAATCCTGCTTGTTCTTTCCGGCTCGTTTGCTCTCGATGATTCTGTAGCCTCGACTGTATGATTTTCGTAAATACTTTGCGTCGATCGAAAGGAGGCTAATACCGCGATAGTTCTTGCATTTCCGACTTTCTTCAATATTGGGACAATGATCGCTTTCTTCCACACCGACGGGACACGATCCGAATGCCATATATGTGTTATGAGAACATGAGGTCGTTGTGATAAGACATCACCTCCGGCTTTGATCATCTCGGCGGTTACTTGGTCTGTTCCCGGCGCTTTTCCATTTTCAGCTTTTTTATTGCCGTCTTCACCTCGAAAATTGTCGGTTCACTAACAAGAAACTGATTCGTCGGCTGTTCGATCATCGGCGGTTCTGCTGCTGGACCTTCTGGATCGTGGTTGTACAGCTGGTGGAACAATTCTCTCCACCGCTGCAGGCGCTCATGGGGATAAGTCACGAAACTTCCATCCGATTTTTGATGATTTCGTTTGTTGATGTTGTTTTGCCGCCTAACCGCCGGATTGTCTGGCACAGCGTCCGGTACTGGTACCACGACGCCGCTTCTTCCATGGCGGCCGCAACGTTATTATAGTACGCTTCTTGTTTCGATTCTGTGGAATTTCTTTGTTCAATCGTCGCTATTGCTCAAAATCGACGTGTTTCATTGGCCTCCGTCGAGGTCCAGACAGCTGTCCGAGATCCATGGCTGCGTCCGTTTACGGATAGATGGACACAACTCCATTCCACAGTTCACAATAGACTTCGACAATTGCCTTTTTTCTACATCGATATCGTCCGGTATTGCGAGCGCCGCGAATTTGTTGAATAATGCCATTTGAAGCTCTCGCCCGATGGCCGGATCCCGAAGGCACCTACAATTCTTCTTGGCTGGTGATGGCTCCGTTTTCTTCGCACTATGTAATCGTATCTGTAATTTCGCTTGAACAAGATAATCGTCCGAGCCGCAATCGGGCCCACGCATTCCATGTACGTCTTTGAGCGGCGATCGCAAGATTGCGTTGTTTGAAAGCAGGGGTCAGCCGTTGTCGTTAATTATTTCGGGTCCGAATTTGCCCATCGTTCCTTCCTATCCAGTTCGATCTGTTCCTGTATGTGCATTGAAGTCCCCCGCGAGTATTATTAATTCGGTTCGAGGTATCATATCCATAGCGTATATTGGAGCTGATCGTAAAATTCGTCTGTTCGCATCCGTGCAGGTCTCGGTTGCCGCATAAACAGATATGAAATGGGTCTTGATCGTCCCCTGATGGTTATAACCGCCAAACCCTCGGATATCGGTTGGAATGCGGCAACGCTGCTGGCAGCCTGTCGATTGACCATAAAGCCGAGGCCGGCCTCTCGTCTCTCACCACCGGAATAGTAAAGCGTCATCGTTTCGTCGATTGCTGGCGGGACGATCGTCAATTATCCGGTAAGCCGTTGTTCCGATAGCGCAGCAAATTGATATTTTGCATTTCAACAATTCCATTGCTTTGATTACCTTTTGACCGACATGATGCTCTGTTCGTACATCCCACGCGGCGAATTGAATTTCCATTTTAGTCGTTCGAACTATTCGGTACATCTTTTATTGATATGTGCCTGTAACGGGCTGCATTTAGAGAAGTAGAAATTGAATTCAACACGATTCTTGCGGCTCGAATCAAAAGAATGCATTATTGCATTAATAAATTGACATTTTTAATATCCATTTATAGCAAAAGGTCCCTTGATATAATCATTGTCTCATACTTCGGCTGATGTAATTAAAAATTGTTGAACTTATTTATTTCGCACTCTAACCTCAATTGCAATAATTATTGCATTTCCTTTTTACCCAAAATTAATTTCAATGTTCTTAATAAGACATCCAGCGTCAATAAATTAATTTAAATATCGGTGAGATTTCTGTCTACTAATTTAAAGTAAGTAAAGAAAAGTAAAAGTAAATATATTTATAAAGCGCACACAGTCAAATCTTTCTGTATGGCAAAGTTAAAAATAAAATCGTCTACAAAAAGATATGAATGAGAAATGTATTTTGAAAGAGAAATAAAATTGAGAATATTTATATTCTCTTTGTAAGATATTTTAAACTGATGATGTCTAGATAAATAAATTAGTAGTGGTTTAGATGTGGTATAATTCACAGGAAATTAAAAATATTTTCGATCTATGCACAGTGAAAATTCACTTTGATAAAGAAATTCTTTGGAAGTATTTTTTGCTTAAAATCAAAAATTTGAAAAATTCAATTAATAAAGATAGCAGAGGACTAGTTTTTCCTAGCTAATACAAAGAATTTTTTGTTTTAAATAAATCTTATTTAATGTGCATCCTTTTTTATGTGGAGAGTCTAAGCTTAGGTGTCACCTTTTATACTACCAGTCCGTTATGTAGTTAACCTTATTAGTCCTTGGAAATGGTGTTTTAACATTGCAAAAATGCAGGACAAGGTTTTATTTTTGGGATGTGTAGGGGGGGGGGGTCAGTGTGAGCTTAAGTTTGAGTTTTCGGGATTCTAAACCCCCCCCCCCATTTGGCCGCCATCTTGGAAAACGTGTGCAAATTTTTTTTCCACCACATCCCCGAAACGGCACGTCTTACAGAAAATTTGCAAGGACATTTTTTGTTTAGAAATAAATTATTTACAATTTACTAGTATGAAATTTTGTGGTAAAATGAATAATTAAGAAGGTATAAGCCTTAGAACACAAAAATTAGTCACAATATTTTCTTTTAAAGGCTGTAACTTTCTTTCCTTCGACTTTAACAAAAAAAATAATAACAAGTTTTTTGTAGAGGGTATCATTAGGAATAGTTTTCATTCATTACTTTTTTAATTTCATTCCCTCCGAAGGGTTTTACAGCGCCGCGAATGTATGCTCACACTGACCCCCCCTACACATCCCAAAAATAAAACCTTGTCCTGCATTTTTGCAATGTTAAAGTACCATTTCCATGGACTATATGGTGCAATGCTACTAGCTTAGCTGGAAGATAGAAAAAGGATATGATAGGTTAGTTCATCATGTCGTTCGTCATGCAATGGTGCCTCACTGACATATAATAATGGACCTCATCTGAAACTATTTCCATACAAACTCATGGACCCAAAATGTATAGTTCTCTTGCTTATATATAAGCCCCCTTTGTCACCGAACTCAAATTTTGTTAAATTTCGTGTTATGAATTCTGAATTCACTTTCCAGCAAAAAAGGGGAAATAAAATTCTGACATGATAGTGTAAAATTGCTAGAAAACTGGGTTAAATTAAGTAAAACATCGTTCGGCAGTCACGGCCCGATGAAAGCCACACAATACTTAGTCTGACTGAGGGATGAGGACTTCAGGTATCTACGTGACAGGCCGTGGCATGCAGGTGACTTCATGTTTCCCTACAGACACACAGGCGAAGACCGCAGTTTAGCCACCGATCAATAATAACAAGAGGGATTAGGGGGAGCAAGTAAAAAAGTTAAAGATATGAAAGAAGAGATAAGCAATAGCATTTGATAAAAATTCCAAAAAATATTAACAAGAGTATGACCGAGTAGATGTGCCTTGATTCCATATTCGAATGTTTACATTCAAATGGAAGCAACATTGGAACAGAGTATGTCTACAGTAAAAAGCCAGAAGTGCTTAAGTGCAAATTTGATGATTTTGAGTTTATTGCATTTTTGTATTCAGTATGTTATTCTAAATCATTGCTATAATTCTTATCTTAAACTGAGCTGTGGTTGCTGAGTTATTGAGCCGGCAAAAGTGGTTTTGTGCACAATTCCGTATCTAAAAAAAACTTTGAGGGCGATTTTCTCGAAACGCATATTTTACACTTAAGCACTTCTGGCTGTGTACTGTAGATGTGTATATAGCTGGTATAGAATTTGAGTATGTTTGTGTAAAAATTTCGTGTTGGTTCTGCACTCCGTTATTGTTCACTCGTATCCCCTTCATTTTTTATCTTTTTTTCACACATATTGCGTGTGGTGTTAAAGTAATGCTATCTCCTTTTATCATAGATGTTGCTTCTTTGATATTTCGACCTTTTCACTCGCATTGAAATGTTTATCGCTGATCTTAAGGACACTGACGCATTTGTTTTAGCTCATGACTGCTATTATTATTGCTTGCGCTCTCACCCAAAAGGAGCAGCTGCCCTTAGGTTTGGGGACCACATTGACACCTCGACGAGATCGAATTCTGCGCAAACGAAGCAATCTTGGAAATTAAAGCGCGGTCTGAAAGCGCTGAGCACAAAATTGAGGATCAAGGTATGAGAACAGATCATTCCACTCATAGCTCGCCCTAAGATACCTGGGAGTGATGATCGACTGGAGTCTAAATTTTGCACACTTGCAGTACATGGCGAATAGGGGAGTCATACCAAGTCGTCACCTCCTGATAGCGAAGTTGATTATCCCAGTCGTGCTATACGCAACAATGAAGGCAGCAACGTTGAAGAGGACGGTTAACAGTATAAAAGAGTATCGGATATAGACTAAGCGATCTTTGTGCGTGCTCTTCATACAGGACCAACGATGACGGCGTGTGCAGGGATGGTCTCCAGGGACATACTGGCGAAAGGAGGCATGCTTTTCTATGACCCAGCATTAAGGCTGGTTTTGCGCCTTGCTTTCAGGTCCAACTGGATACGGGGTTAATTCGTGCTGTAAATTCACGGCTTGAGACTGAATAGAAGTTAAGATCTTCAGACACAAACTGACGATAAATGCCCACCCACATAACGATTTTCGTCAGTGTTGTTGGACTGGAGATCCCATCCAATTGGCGCCCGGGGAGGTATGTGGTGATACTTGGCTTCAAGGCGAAAACTTTCAGACCACGGCCTGCCATCGACCTGTGTCTGAAAGGGGACCTTAAGATATGGCTAAATCCTACACCAAAATTTTTATGCGAATACCAGAAAGTATCATAGTAGCCCCTAGATTGCATAGCCGCCACCGACCAACCAAACGCGCGACTCAACGAATGCTGCGGCGTACGAGCCAAGTAACACTGACCCGCGAAAGATAGATATAATTATTGTGTACAAATATCATAACAATCGGACTTGTAAATCTTGAGAAATCATGCCAGCCGTATACAAAAAACTTGTTTAGAGGAAAATGTGTTTTTAAATTTTTTTAAATGCTTCTTTATCGCTACTACGCGCTCGAAAACAAAAACAGGATAAAAATATCGATGTTTTTAAAAATCATTGGCCGCAATGACCCCTCCATACTAAAAACTAACATAATAATATATTAAACTGTTTTATAAACTTATAACAGAACTCTCACCTTAAATGTGGTATAAAATCTAAAGCAAAATAAAAATTCTTTTTCGCATCTCATTGGGAATTTCAAGAAGAGATATTTGACATAATATTGCAAGAAAATTTTATAAACTGCCCCCAACCTACACAATTTAAAGGAAATTATAAAAAAAAATTAAAAATAAATACTTGAAGCACACGCGTCAAAACCATCACCCTGTAAAAAGAGCTTTTTTTGCAGAAAAAATACGTTTAGGCTAATATTAAAAATGTTGATGGTGTTGAAAAGTTCCCACCAGCGACGGGATACCCGTTTGCTTGATTATAAATTTTTCAAATGACGTCAAGTAAACTGACGTTGGAATTCCGAAACCGCCTCTTCAAAAATTGAATCTGTTTTTTCCTGTTTCGTATATCCATTGTCTTTTATTTTATTTTAACATTTTCTTTGGATATTTGGTGGTGCTGTAAAAATAAAATTTAACTAGCTAGAAATGTGTTGTATTTTCTAAACATCAGGGCCTAATGAACTTTATTACAATCTAGAGCCACTTGCCTTAAGTTAAATCTTAAACGAAATCAGAAAAAACTTGAGTTGTATAATATTTGTTACTATCATTACCTTTAAAATCAATTCCAATTCAGAAATATAAAAAAATCCTAAGGAGTCTGTTTAAAAATATCAATGTTTTCTCAGACTGAGCGGAGCACGTAAGGAGGGAAAAAATTGCTGAGCATTCTCTGCAGCGAAAATACTTAAACTGCGCACCTTCTACATAATAATTCAAAGCTCAATTTCATTTCAGAAATGACATATTTCGACTTAAAAAAATCTGATTGAGTGCCAAGAATGTAAAAAATAAATAAAAACGAAGAAAAAACTCCAGTGTATGAGAATAACCTTTTACTTTTCAGTTAGGAAAAAGAGAAAAGAAATAAAAGTAAATTGTTTTGTTTGTTTCTATTAAACCAATCCAGTTTTTAATCGCCTATCAAAGACACAGGTAGTGTATAGTTAATGCCGTCCTCCTGTATTCTGGTGGATTTGGGAGGATGGATATACTTGCCGCCACACCTGAATCTCGGATCGGATCACTTTCTCCAACGAGAAGTTAAAGAGGAAGCAAGGGTAGACCGCCCCCTTTTCAAACCCATTACTTTAAAGTACCTAAAATAAAACTGTCAACTCGCCTATCATCTTTGCCGAGACGATTGGTCATATAATGGTGTATCCACACTACGCGAACTTAAGTCATACGCGCTTTTTCCTCTTTTTTTTATATTGAGTTTTATGCCTTTTTTACGACCTTTTATGGGCCATCCACACTACGCGGACTTAGATCCCACGCGCTTTTTGCCGTACGGCCTTAGTAAAAAGCGCGCATGAGCTTTAAATCGTGAGCAAATTGAGAAAACAAATCAATTTCCATATGAAAGGCCGTACGCGCTTCTGAAAAGCCCGTATTGTGTGGACGTAAAATGTACCTTTTTAAGCACAGCCTTTTGTCCGTGCAGTTTGGTCGTGCTGCCTTTGCCATTAAAAATATCACAAAAAAGGCCATTAAACTCTATATGAAAAAAATTGGCAAAAGCGCGTGTGACCTAAGTCCGCGTAGTGTGGACGCACCATTAATGGCAAATGCAGTACGGCCAAACCGATGTTAAACAATGTTATTTTGCAATCTCACCTCGCCTAATTTCAAGTTGCATATTTTGCTGACACAAAAGAAGTAAAAAATGTCTCTCCAATACAAAATGCTCCTCCCTCGAAAAATGTAAGAAATGGCTCTTTAGTACAGAACTTCACTCCCTCTTAAGAAATGTCTCTCCAACTCGTATTTATCTCACCTCATCAATTGGATATTTTACTACGTAAAAGAAGCAAGAAAATGTCTCTCCAATTCGTGTTTACAATCTCACTTCGCCTAATCTCAAATTGGTTATTTTACTGCCGCAAAAAAAGGTAAGAAATGTCTCTCCTCTCCAGTTCCTGTTTACAATTTTACCTCGTTGTAGTTCAAATTGGATATTTTACTGTCGCAAAGAAGTCAGAAATGTCTAGCCTGTTATGCTTACAATCTCACCTCGCCGCAATTCAAATATGATATTTATTTTCTTCTTCTTCTTCTTTAACGGCTCTACAACCGGGATCCGGTCCTGGCCTCGCGCAACTGTTCTATCCACCGGTCCCGATTCTGAGCCGATGTCATCCAGTTTGGCATCCCTAAACTCTGAGCGTCCTGGTCCACGCCATCCTTCCAGCGAAGGTTGGGCCTCCCTCGCTGTCGCACCCCATAGGTCTTACCGCAGAGAACTTTCCGAGCAGGCTCATCTTCACTCATACGAGCTAGATGCCCTGCCCACCGGAGCCTACCGAATTTTATTTTCTTCACAACATCTATGTCGCGATAGCGCTCGTAGATCTCGTCATTGTAGAGTCTCCGGAATCGTCCTTCCTCACATACGGGGCCAACAATACTCCGAAGTATTTTCCTCTCAAACACGCCGAAGAGGTTTGAGTGCTTTTTGCTAAGCACCCACGTTTCTGACGCATATGTGAGAACGGGTAAGACCATCGTCTTTTATAGTAAAAGTTTAGACGTTATGGTTAGATATTTGGATTTGAAGAGCCTTGACAGACTATAGTAGGCTTTATTGGCTTTTAGTAGTCGTGCGCGTATTTCTGTTTCCATGCTATTTTTGGCTGCTGCTATTGACCCAAGGTAGGTAAATGATTTTACCACGTCAAACTCGTGTTCCGCTACCTTGATCGTGGGACCAATGTTGGGGGCCTCGGTGGTCTAGAGGTAAGGCGCATGGCTACTATCCCAGAGGTCCCGGGTTCGAATCCCGGCCAGCCCCACGGTCCTTCGCCTTTTCCACTTTCTCACCTATATAGCTTTCCTTCTTTCTTCTTCCCTCTTTACATTCCTGATTCCTTCTGTCATAGCCTTCCTTAGCCCTTCCCCGCTCCACCAAAGCGTATGTCATCGGTTGGTTGATGAGATTCAACTCGTTTCAGGAGGCATAACACTCCAGCGAGTTGTTTCTCGATGCCCCGATGTCAAAGTCGCGACAGTGATGGTTGGGAGTAGGTGGACTGAAAAATATCTCTAGTAGGTTGTGACAGCTCCTTCCTTCCCCGACTAGAGCTGCTGTTCGACATTGCACTCTATATGAAGAAAATAGATTGTCGACACAGTATAAAGGGCCTTTCCTGAGACTCTAGTCTTTCACATAAAAAAAAAAAAAAAAAAAAAAGGTGTTCTTCCAGACGAGGCCACCATGTACTTTGTTTTGCTTTCGTTAATGTGCAGTCCCAGATTTTCTGCCGCTTGCTCAATCTGAGTGAAAGCTTCTTGTACAGCTGTTGTTGTTCTTCCAATGATGTCAATGTCGTCTGCGTAAGCCAGTAATTGGGTGGACTTGTGGAGGATTGTACCCCTTGATGTCAAGCCCGAATCTCGGATCACTTTCTCCAACGCCAGGTTGAAAAGGAGGCAGGCCAGACCGTCCCCTTGTCGGAGTCCATTATAGATGTTGATTGGTCTGGACAGTGTTCCGGATACCTTTACTTGGCTTGACACATTGATCATGGTCAACCTACATAGTCTTGTCAGTTTGTTGGGGATGCCGAATTCTCTCATGGCTTTGTAGAGTTCTACCCTGGCTAGGCTATCATAGGCGGCTTTAAAGTCTATGAAGAGGTGTTGAATTGAGTTTTGAAACTCTAGACATTTTTCCATAGCCTGCCTCAAGGTGAAAATCTGATCAGTCGTTGATTTGCCTGGGCTGAAGCCACACTGGTAATGGCCTATGATGTTTCTGGCGTATGGGGCCATCCTGTTTTGTAGGATAGCGGAGAATATCTTATACACGGTACTCAACAACGTTATACCGCCATAATTAGTGCACGCTGTGATATCTCCTTTTTTGTGTACCGGACAGAGGATGCCTTTTCTCCAGTCTTCTGGCATCACTTCCTGCTCCCATACTTGCACAATTAATTCATGAATCGCTTGGTGTAATGTAGGCCCTCCATATTTAACCAGCTCCGCTGCGATGCCGTCTGCACCCGAGGCCTTGTTGTTTTTGAGCCGGCAGATGGCTCTGCTAACTTCTTCTATGCTCGATGGCGGCAGCATAGCATTGTCATCAGATATTGGTGGAGCCTCCGAATCCTCAGTTAGCTCGCCATTTAGCAATTCATGAAAGTGCTCTTCCCATCGCTCCAAGATGCCTTTGCAGTATGTGCAACGTGATGTGAATTGCGTCATACTGCGGACTCTTTGGTAGAACTCCCGCGCCTGGTGCGGCCGTCGTTCTCTGTACTGTTCTAGCTCACAGACGAGATTTTTTTCCCAGGCTTCCTTTTTTCGTCTGTGAATTCTCTTTTCTTCTTTTCTGAGCTCTTTATAGTTCTCTTCGCGTGCCCGTGTTCTCTGAGACTGCTGCATGGCTCGGTACGCAGCATTCTTACGTTCAGTTGCCAGCTTGCATTCATTATCGAACCAGTCGTTCCGATCTTTACGACTTCTGCCTAAGATGGAATCAGCAGTACTAATGACAGTATTTTTAAGGCGGGTCCAGTTCTCGTCGACGCCCGGCATCCCATCCCCAGGACTTAGGGCGAGTTCTAATGCATGACCGTAGCTGTTTCTGGCCATTTCATTGCGTAGTGCAGCTGTGTTGATTCGAGCCTGATCAGCGGATACAAAGCTTTTCAGCGTTGTAATGGGCTCTCGGAGCACCATACCAACAAGATAGTGATCCGAGTCGAAGTTGGCACCTCGGTACGTTCGTACCGTCATCAGATGCGAAAGGTGGCGGCGGTCTATCAACACATGATCTATTTGGCTGCGAGTGGCTCCATCAGGAGATACCCAGGTGGCTTTATGGATATCTTTACGCGCAAATCTAGTACTTGCAACGACCAAGTTTTTACTTGCTGCCATCTCTACAACTCGCTGTCCATTGTCATTAGTGTTTTCATGCAAGCTGTGGTTGCCGACATATTGCCTGTATATGGGCTCCCGGCCTACTTTGGCGTTCAGATCTCCCAGTATGATTTTTACATCATACCTGGGGCAGGCATTAAGTTCCCGTAATAATATTTATTTTACTGCAGCTACAAGTCAGAAATGTCTCTCCTGTTCCTGCTTACAATCTCACCTCGTCGCAGTTCAATTTGGAATTTTTACTGCGGCAAGAAAAGTAAGAACTGTAATTTACGTAACTTACTATCACACCTCGCTTTATTTATCTTGATACACCCTCATATATCAGTAGGACATTATTTTTGAACCGGGACATTTACAAAAATTGAGGCCTCGTACAATTTACCATGGAGTAAGGGACAAATGTACTGCCTCGAAAAAGTCCGACTCAACTCTACCTAAATTGTCAAGGCCGGAAAAAAACTACCAAAAACCCCGGACATTTGGGTGAAATGTAATTTTTTCCCAGGACACCCTTTTTTTTAATTTAACGAATGTGTTTTCTGGCGAGTTAAAATCAAACGGTCGTATCGAATCAATAACCAACTATATATTCGGCTACCAGCGAAGAGCTAGTAACCGTTTCTGGGATTAAGTTCTTGCTCTTGTTCTACGACACAACCTCGGACAAAACAGGAACTTGGGAAACTTAGTGCAGAGATATCTACAATTTCCCCGTTTATGGCAAGGTTGAAAAGTTGTGTAGAGGTTGAGTTGGAATTTCGACCACAGTATATAATGTCCAGTTAAGTTCTCGAGTTGAACTAAAATCAAAACATAACCTCAAATGTTTGTGTAAGTCTCTCATTTATAGATATGTAAAAACTCAGGACGAACTTTTTTTTATTCCTGTGCAAGCAAAAACAGCGAAGATAAAACTAACGCCAAAGGCACACTTTACTTACGGTAAACAAATGTAACTTCAATCCAATTAAAATTACCACGTTTATAAGCGGAGTTTTACTCTCGGATCTTCAATCCGAAGTGAAACTCCCGATGCGTTTATAAGCAATGGGAGTGAAAATCCCAACAAATTTCTGGCTTGAGATGATAGTTCCTAACTCAAATTAAAAATGGCAGCAAACGCAAAAGTAAAGGCAATGTTGAATTTAGTGCATTTATTAACAGAGAAATATATTGAATCAGTTTTGTCCTCGAGACACGAATTTTGGAAGAAAATTGCCTTATATAAAAAAACGTAAATTTAAATAAATAGTGTACACATTAACATTTATTGTGTCCTTTTAGATTTGACGGCCACCGGATAAAGCGAAAAATCCGGCACCGAATAACTTCTCGCAGAAAAAGAACACTAAAAACTCACAAGCGTTTCGATAATTGGTGGCAAAATATTGTAAAAAATAACTATTGTGATAGAGATATGTTGTAGAATTTTCGAATGACAAAAAAAACATTTATGTATTTAGTGGAAGGATTAACGTCATGTTTAAAGCCTTGGGAAGTGACGGCGACAGAACCATTACCAGTAAATAAAATAGTTGCAATAGCGCTTTTTAAATTGGCTAGCATCGCTGAGTATAGGGTCGTTGGTATTGCGTTTGGAGTGCATAAAAGCACCGTAAAAAATGTCTATAGCGTGTTTGTAGCGCTATCAACAAAGTATTTTTATCGGAACACATAATAATAATGCCAACAGAAAACTGCAATTGCTGCAATGTTCCAACGTCAAACGAAATTTGGGTCTATATCAGGTAGCATAGACGGCACTCATATCCCTATTACTCCTCCGTCTGAACATTACAGAGATTATATCAACAGGAAGAATTGGGCATCAATTATACTTCAGGGTGTTGTTGGACCAACGTGTTTGTTCTATGACATAAGTGTGCGTCATCCAGGAAGTGTTCACGATGCGACCGTACTAAAGGACTCGTTTCTATATAAAAACCATAAAACTGTGCTGCCAAAAATATATGCAGAATTCGAGTCAGACAAAATACCAGCTTTTATTATAGGAGATCCCGCCTATACTCTGTTGCCATGGCTGATCAAAGGGTATACATCCCCCAGGAATCCAGAAGAGGATTCTTTTAACGCTTATTTGAGCAGTGGCCGAGTTGTTGTAGAGCAAGCTTTTGGCCGCCTTAAATCACGATGGCGGATTCTGTGTAAAAAAATGGATATGAATTACAAATTTGCTCCAAGTGTCGTTTCGGCATGTTGTGTGTTACACAATCTAGTTGAAAAAAATAAGGACCCTTTCATGGGGAATTGGGACATAGAAGCAGAAAAATGGGGAATTGGAACATAGAAGCAGAAAAAATCCAGGAACTCTATCCACAACGTACGCAATGTAGGAATACAGAATAGCACAGTGTTGAAGGTGATATGATAAGATCTCAAATTAAGGACTACTTGAGCCGGAATCACCCACTCAGACAATCAAGGTTAAACATGAAATAAAATTACCAGATATGTTTGAATTCATAAAAATATATATATTAAATTAAATTTTTTTTTATTATAAAGCCGGAATTTTCAGTTTTTTTAATAAATGTATAAGAATAAAAATATTACAACTTCTTTCTTACAACAAAAAAATCCAATCACACTCTTACTTGTAAAACATAAAAACCATTACAAAAATTAAAATAACTTCATCACAGTGTTATGCATGTAGAAAAAGAAACCATTATTAATAATTCAAATTAACTTCATCTCAGGTAAAAAAGTAAAAAAAAAAACATAACAAATCAAAATAAATTCAGTCTTAAAATTCTAATAATATACATATATAATGAAATTAAATTTATCACGATACACGAAATTAAATTTATCACATACTAAAAACGTAACAGCATAAAAGTCAAACTTAACGTTTGAAATGGGCGAAATAATTAGCCGTTAATGAATATTCGCCGCTCGAGTTGGAGGAACTTGCGGTGTTCGTCGGGGTTATTTCATTAGATAAAGAGTTCGAGATAGCCCGGAAAATACACCTGCTGTATCGTGCTGCCTTAGCTAGAATTTCTTGTCCGCTTTTTTTTAATGTTGGCCTTCTGGAAGTCTTTGGAGGGGAGTTGGCGTCCTCGAACTGCGGTTCTTCGATTAAAATTGAGGAACTCGCAGACCTACTCTCGATTCCATCCCCCTCCGAGGCTATAATCGGCCGCGTGCCATATATCTCGTCGAGCAACTCATAAAAATCGCAGGCTAATCAGCATAGTGACGATGACACTCAGAACTTTCCATTCGCTCAGAGGTCAACAAACTGCCGTCCGTCATTTTGTAGTCAATGAAACCAATATACTCACAGTTAGCAACTATGATGAAACACGGCTAGTTTACTAGCTAACAAGTCCACACGTCAGAGAGTAGCGAGTAAAGCAGCCCCGCTTGTAACCTTCTCGGAAGATTGTTTACAATCTGCTACTTAGCTAGTGAACATGATGACACTGGGCTAGTTTATCGCCGGCTAGTAGCTTGTAAACTCGCTCAAAGTGATCGACCCTTTAAAAAGGAGACCACTACGAAGTTCGAGTAGGATTAAATGTGGTTAAAACGGCATACACATCCGTTAAACACTACTTCAAGTTTATGGGAGCATAAAGAAAGTAAGGCTATGTATAAGCAAATTCATAAGAACAGCCCTTTTCAACAAGTCACAATGATAACGAAGTTTAGACAGAGGTCCGTAAATTTTACGAACAATGAAACTAATGTGATCGCAGCAGGCCACGCTGCTATTCAGTACCAAACCAAGATTTCTTGCTTGCCCTCCCCTTCGCGCACATTACATTATAGTAGTTCGTTTATAAATAGAACAACTCCTTCATAGACATCTACTCACGCACCCTCCAGACCCCTAACCTATCCCTTCTCCTCTATCCTTCAAAGCAAGCTTACTACTAGACTAGAGACTGGCCATGATTCGAACGACATGATAAACTAGTAGTACAAAGGGTAATTCCTAAGCTTGACTTTACCACATAAAAAAAAACAAGAGGAACCGACTTTAACACGATAGCAGAAATGTCAGGACGAACAGTAGCAGAGTGAGAGATATAAAAATACACTGGGATTTCAAAAGATTTAGCTGCAGCAAATTTAATGTGGACCAGTAGGACCACGATTGTCAGCATAGTGGCCTAGAGTGGAAGTGCTAAGTTTGAGTTTAGCCCCCCTATGCTGAAAGTCGAAATTCAACTGAATCGTCAATTTCTTCAACTCAAAAAACTTGTCACGAATCACGACTCGACTTTCAGCACAGGGGCCAAAATGTGCTTGTGAGGCCAGTTTTCGCAGAAGCAGAACGTGATTGAACGCTGTAATGTTTACGAAAGCCAGATTGCCATATTTATTACTTATAAGCTTGAGACCCTCACAATACGCCTTTATTTGAGTAGCCATCAGCTTTTCAAGAAGCTTTGCCAGAAATGGAAGACGCCGAAAATCTGAGGGACTGGTAGGAGAAGGGCACTTGGAATGGGTATTATTAAAACATTCTTCCAAATCGAGGGAAACTTTGGTACCGTGGGTACCGCGTTGATGAGAATGTGCGTTAAAATATACAATAGACGAAGTATGAGCATTATTAACACCAGGTTTACTGAGATTTCTCTAAGGCACGCTTCAATTTAACGCTTGTTAAAAAATAAGCATTTTGTAGAATAAATAAATAATTTATTTATTGCAAAGCAAAGAATATGAATTTTTAGAAATATCACCGTCGAAAATTGAACCAAATCCCACAACTTTTAGTCCTAGACATCACAAATTACAAAACTTACAACTTCAATGTTAAGGCAATTCATTTGAATGTTCGCAATTTCTCGCGAAGGGCCCAATTGTTTGGCCACCCCTGCCTTAGATGGAAATTGCTCATATTCTGTTTTACAATAACTACAATAACCTCAAGGTGTAGTAGCTGTCGGACATCATCAAGTTTAAGGATACTCGAGAAACAAAACATTCCACTTGAAAACTAAAAAAATACCCGCATCGCACTAATATGCTAGAAACGAGATGGAAATAAAGTTGGCACCCCCACTTTCGAAAAATGAAAATCCAAAACGGTGAAAATTTCGAGCTAGTTTAGGACATTTTTGGACTGCAAGAAAAAAATTTCGGACCACCCCCCCCTTTGAGATATTCAAAATTTTAAATGGGGGTGCTAACTGTTAATCAAGATAGCACCCCCACAGCATTTAAATGTTCACAAAAAAAGTTTTATATAGTTCAAAATTTCGAGCTCATTAAGGACAACAAATACAGCATCAACCCACCCCCATTTACAAATTAAAATCCAAAACGGTGAAAATTTCGAGTTAGTTTAGGACATTTTTGGATTTCATAAAAATTTAATTGAAAACTACTGATCTTTAGTAAAAAATAGTTTTGAAGTAATTAGAATTTTAGACTAATTAAAGACTACCGACCGTTGATATCAAAAAATGTTTTCGAGTGTTGTGAATTTTAGGCTAATTAAAGACTACTACTGATCGTTGGGCAAAATAGTATATTATCTCCGAGGGTGCCACGATATGTGTCAGTATTTTTCGCGACGAGACAGCGAGTACATTAGTTCCACTTGGTTAGTTAAACTTTTCGCCGTTGCCTCGTCGCGTAAATTAGTTTTTAAGTTCTCTGTCTTAGTCCAAAATGTTGAACGCACTAAAAAACATTTTTTAACAATAAACACGTAGTCTTTATTATGTCTTCGGTTTAAAACCGTCATAAAATGTAAACAATCGAAGAATACATGTTTACTGTACAAAAATCTTTTATAGTACGTTTAACATTTCGAACTAATTAAATACTACAAGTTTTTTGCATAAAATTTTTTTGTCGATTTTCTTTAAATTTTAGACCAACTCATCGCTTTGCACATTTCGGATTAATAAAGGACGAAGTATTTATTGTTTAAAAATGTTTATTAATATATTTAGAATTTGAAATTAATTAAAGACTGCACGTTTTGCTTTTAATATTTTTTGAAGTACGATTACATTTTGAACTAAGCATCAGTCAAGGGGTAGTTTTTTTGGGATGTTGCAAGTAGTAGTTGTAATAATACATTAATACATAATTGATTTACAATTTATATATGAAGAAGAGAAATTTTCGTATAAATTAGAAGTTATTTTCGGGAAGTTTGGTCAAGGGGTGGTTTAAGGGATGTTTTTATTTTTGCACTTAGCAGCCTACAATTCTATGCTAGGAATTATAATGGTGAGAATTTATTTTCTAGATTTGATTTTTTCATGTTTTTACGGATAGGGGGTGGGAGGTTGTAAATGGGGGGTGGGTTGATGCTGTATTTGTTGTCCTTAATAAGCTCGAAATTTTGAACTATATAAAACTTTTTTTGTGAACATTTAAATGCTGTGGGGGTGCTATCTTGATTAACCGTTAGCACCCCCATTTAAAATTTTGAATATCTCAAAGGGGGGGGGTGGTCCGAAATTTTTTTCTTGCAGTCCAAAAATGTCCTAAACTAGCTCGAAATTTTCACCGTTTTGGATTTTCATTTTTCGAAAGTGGGGGTGCCAACTTTATTTCCATAGAAACGAGCCCGTTAACAGGTCCTATAAAAGAAAACTAACCTCCTGTTTTCCGCCTAATTTCTTACTAACACTATATGTAGACTATAGAGATCTTAGTATAATACTTAAAAACACGCAATGTTCCTTTACGTTAATGTTATCATGTATTTTTTTTATCTAATTTGTAATTGTTTTTGTTAAGTGCCTTGTTTGGCAATAAATAAATAAGTAAAAGTTTTTAAAGTAAAATGTTCGAACTACTCTAAGGGTAATACTAAAATATAACAGTACCCACCTCCGATTTTGATGAAATTTTTACACAAAGTACAGTTAATTATGTACATTCCAACTGTGAAAAAAAAGTCGCTCAAGTCCCGTTATCCTGTAATTCCACTCTAAAGTACCGCTTTTTCAATAATTGAACAGGTGATAACTCCTGTATTATTTCACCAATTTCGATGAAATTTACACACAACGTATATTTTGATGTGGACAATTTTTTGGTAAAAAAAAACTGGGGCTCGTGTACCGTTACCTTTTTATTTAACTTAAAAGTACTAAGTACTTTAGAATAAAAAAAGGTACATACAAAAATCATTTTATCCTACTTACAGGCATTGCAGTGCTTTAAAAAAAATATTTAAAAATTACTAGTACTTTAGAGTGGAATTACAGGATAACGGGACTTGAGCGACATTTTTTTTCACAGTTGAAATGTATATAACTAACTGTACTTTGTGTAAAAATTTCATCAAAATCGGAGGTGGGTACTGTTATATTCTAGTTTTACCAAATATTTAGTTTCTTTTAACTTAGCCTCTGTTATTTAAAACTAATATTTTCCTACCGGAACTGAGGATATGTTTCAATTAAGTAATTACTCTTGTACTCGCGAATATTTTGGTAGATTTAGGGTCCAGAAATAATATGAAAAAATGCGGTAAATTAAATGCATTTTATTCTGTCAATATCCATAAATCAAAGAAAATAAACACCATCGAAGAACACTGAAAAGGAAAATGCTTCAATTTCAGTTAATAATTGCCTCAATTAAAGTTAAAGATATCATCTCCATAAATTGTAAGAAAACATTTCTTCGCGTGACCTTACAAGTAAATCTTTCTGATTTTATTATATTTTAAGGAATTATTTTGTAACCCACTCATCCTATACTAAGGAAAGATCTATAAGAATGAGCGAGTGTGCGTTAATAATAATTGATATTCATATTACTTCCGATGTTTTTTTTTTTTTTGATAATAAATCTTAAAAGCAATTTACAAAAAATTTTCCATTAAGAGCCTGATCTTAGAAGAGTATCATGTTTCAGTTAAAATAAAATTATAATTACTTAAAATAAATTCCATTACCATAAATAAGTGCATAGCAAATATTATTTATTACCTTATCCAAAATATAACTATTTTATCTTATTTTTGTGGAAAACACGTCACCATTGCAAAAATACACACAATTATCAAAATATTTTCTGCTTTTATCTTTTCTCTCTCACTAAATCACAAGGATTAGAAATCTTCAAAAATATGCAAATATATTTTATAAACTTAAATCATAACACTGCTATTTAATTACGCACATTTACTTAATAAATAAACTATTTACCGATAAACGATATAAACTTTTTAAGCAGACACGGAAAATAATCAAAAGAAATGAAGTTCTAGCAAAATGTCATAAACTTCCTAATTTTCTTTCGACGACATTTTTCTTTATCTGTCAACTGGGTAAAATATATTCACAATGTGCAAAAAAAAATCACAATTAATATTTAATTATTAAACTTAGTTTTGAACATACTCATTAGGAGCAGATGTCTTAATTTTGACAAGTTAAAGTTTGTTTATTTTTGCTGTTAAGTTTGTCCTTATTAAAAATGATTATTCGCAATAATTAACGAACAAAAATCTAAGGTAAGAAATGTTGTAGTAAACATTAAACATTGTATTAGATAAAAAATTTTAAAATATGAAAAAAAGTTTTACCTATTCTAACCAACAAAAATAAAATTTTGCCGCGAATTAAGATCAACGAATTTTCAATGATCATTTTTGCTTATATGCAGTGGTAGAGATCAAGTTTCGGGATAGTATTTTGCAAGACATTACATTACATTGCAGGAGTTTGAGGTGCAGACGAAAGAATTAGGAATTAATTGTGTTGCTTCTTCAAAACCCCCAGTGGGAAATATTAGACGTGCTTTCAGCTGAAGCACAAAAGAAACGCTAATATGCCACTGCCATAGGAATCTTTTCATAAGCACATATTGTCCCAAAGAGAAAATCAATATTTTTTAGAGCTAACAAAAGTATTTCACTGGCAAAAAGGAACCGAGCCAATTGTGTTTACTTCTGCATTACTATTAATCACTTTCGAATCGTTGCAAATAAAAGTATAGTATAGGACATTCAGTGTTAAAAAAGAAGTGTACGGCACAGCTAAAAGAACCGATCCAGTAACCTTATCGAATCGCTTCATTTCCCGCTGGGTCATTTTCCCCATTTATTTGTAAATACAGTCTCAAAATGGATGTACTTGCAGGTTGTAAAGGCGGACCTATCTACCCTTGTAGTCCAATCAATCTAAAATAGCACCATGTAATTTTTGCGTTAATTGCCATCAGGAAACAAAAAATATGGTCATATAGGGAAAAAAATTCTAAAAAAGATAGCGTTTTCTTTTTCGGATTTTGGAATGGCGAACCTAACCTAAAAATTCCCGGAAAGTGTAAAAAACGCTTTTTAGCGAATAAAAGAAAAAGGACCTCTGATCGAAAAAAATCAAATTATAAAGTTGTAGCTATTCAAATTATCTTTCGATTGATATATATTGAGTTATAGCTTAGGGCACAAAATATAGAGAAAAATGGGAAAAACTGTCGAAAATCACGTTTTTTAAATTTGTTAATAACTTTTGCTTAACGTCACTTATGCGGCGGTTACACGAATGACAAAAAATGACAATGGTCACAATTTCTGGTCATAATTAATGGCATTGCTGTTCACACGACTCAAATAATGACATGTGAAAAGCTCTATTATAAAATGTCATTAATTTATTGCAAGTTGCCATAAATAATGGCAAGAGCTGAATTTTTGTCTCCAACAGTCGCAACTGTTTTATTACTTTATGGCCCTGTTTGTTTGGAAAAGAATTGGTGTCTATGTAGTGTATTGAGCATTTGCAGACACTTGATTAATTCATGGTCCTGTTTGTGTTGAATATCCAGGTTTAAGTGCTGATTTGAGTGTAAACCCCTTTGAAATAACACTACCGCACTTCATGATAATATCAATTGATATAATTATTCATCTTTTTAACAAATTTATACTCTTTCGCCTTGTTTAAAAATAAATTGAACACAAATTCCCTTCCTTTTTGCATTTTTACGAGTGTTAAATATATATTTAGACTTGCATATATGAGATTTGCCTTGTTAAGATAAATAAAAATGATCATAAAGGATATGAAAATAAACTGCGGGGGTGTGTTGCCGGTATATTATAGTCCATTCAAAACGAACGTTTGGGTATCAAAACATAACACAACACCTTTTTGAAACTCTTTCCGCACATATTTTTTTGTTTACTGATTATGGGGCCGCCCCAATGTAGGGGTAGTTGAAAGTAGTTTTGTTTTGGCTTGAAAAGAGTTTATTTTTTTTATTTAATGTTAATTTTCCAAATTGTAGGGGTAGTTTTTACTCCTTAAGGGTTGAAAACAATTTATTTGTACCTGACTACACGCATTCAATCAAATTTGAAGCCTAATTTTTTTTTTATTTCCGGTCCATTTAGGGGTGGTTTTAACTGTTTAGGATTATCCCTTATCATAAAATTGGGCTTGATTTGGTATAAATCAACCACTTTCGCCAATAAATATTGAAAAAAGTGTATTCCATTGGGTTATTTTCGATTATTATTGAAATTGTTGTTGTTGTTGAAATTGGATTTTGCATTTAAATAATGACACTCTATCATAAAAGAATGAGCAAGTTCATTCTTTTATGATGACTTGCCATAACTTTTCATAATTTCTCATTATCGTTTACACGGTCATAATTTGTTTCATTATTTCTAAGCTTTTTTAAGCTTTTTATGACAATAATTTTTGCCATTTTTCATGACAGAAATAATGACACAAATTATGATCGTGTAAACGATTATGACAATTAATGACCAAAAAAATGACAAGCGTGTCATTCGTGTAAATTCACCATTACATATTTGTTATTTGGTACAAATATTGTTTCTTGCTAGCTGAAAAAACGGTGTAATTTTTGTTGCGAAATATTAAACAATTTCCTTGAAATTTCACTTTTTGCAAAAAAAGGCGTTCTTGTAAAAACGCTCCTTTTGGTCCATGGATTTTGCAGGATCAACGTTCGAGAGCTTAAACTTTTCTTCAAACCTTGTACTATCTTGTACAAGTAAAAAATAGTTTATTTTAACAGCGTACAATATTCAAAATAGCCCCCAAAATGTATTAAATGAAAAAACATATGTATGTTTGGAACTGGCTTTCTGAGTCTGGTTTTTCATTATTAATACGTTTAAAAGATATTGGCCAAAAACAGAATTTTCCAATTTTCCGAAACTTTTTTAACATATTCTACTCACTAAAAACTATTTTTTTAGAAAACGTTTCGTGAGTTAACATTTGGTTAGAGGTCTGCATTCGAATTTTGCTTTGACGACTGACTGACTTAAAAAAACGAATTAAAATTTCGAAAAACGGAACCTTTCTTCCACCTGTTGGGGTATCGATGCATCTATAAAAAAAATCAGATTTCTATCTCTTCTAGTTTAGTTCCAACGCGTGACGGTACGCACAAGCAGAAACACAGACCAACACTTTCTTTTATTAATATAGATTCGTGTTTCATAATAAGGGCGCTTTCAGTAATGCAGGATGCGTGCGCAAATGACTTATTCAGCAATTGAAAGTGTAAGCACGCATCCTGCATTACTGAAAGCGCCCAAAGTTTTTAATTCAATGCTGTTTTCACAACTCCTTATTTTTACAGATATTAGGAAGTAACCATGAATCGTCAAGAAACTTATCAAATATTTAACACCCTCGCATGTGTACCAATGATGTTACAAGGACAATCAGTATTAGTAGATCTCAGAAATGAAACATCAGTTGCTGGTCGAATATTAGATGCTGATGGATATATGAATATTACACTAACTGAAGCAGTATATATCGACCAAAAAGGATTACAATATGCTTTTGATGAGTTTTTTGTACGGCGGCGAATGATCAGACAAATTATACTACCTAATTATATTGACGCTTTACAGTATTTGAATGATTTCTTAAATAAAATGGCAAAAAAGAAGAACGTGAAAAAGGATCCAAAACATATGTCAAGAAAAAACCAAAAGGCATATGAGCGACATTGGGAAACCTTAGAAGAAGTTAATCAAAGAAGAAAATAATAATTTTTGTATTTGTTTGAATGGTTAATAGTATTTAAATGGGTATACTGAGATATTTTTTATTTTGTAAATTTATTTTTTAAATAATATATTGTTGTTGTTTTTTTTTTCAATTTAAGTATTATTAATTAAGGCATAAACTGTTGTTTATCAATAATACAATATTTTATAAAGGTATATTTCCCCGAAGCTTCCAATTACATAGTACATAATTTAGGATTAAATCCAGTCTGTTGTGCTGGGATAGTGAAGCTTGTTAGTACGTATAAGGTATCTTCGGTGCGAAGAAAGCACTTGCTGGAGCTGGTCGTAAACGGTAATCTGATCGCTGACCCTACTTTATTTTGGACCGTGTGGAAAGAGAATTTTATTGAATGAAAGTTCCACAAATATCTGATGATTACTCCACACGGCTATAGGTTAACCAGACCATGGGCCAATATGACAAGACAAGTAAAGATTTCGGAACACTGTTCAAACTAATCTACATCCATACTGGACTCTGGCTCTAGCCCACTGACATATAATAATGGACTGCTCATCAGCAATTATTCCCATACAAACCGATGGCACCAAAAAGGTATAGTCGCTCGCTCATCCATAAGCCCCCAAACTGACAGAAGCACTCAGAAACAAAATCAATTAGAAAAAAATAGACGGGTATAGTGATGTTTATATCTTTTGCTCTTTTCCCCATAAGCCCCCGGATTTTGACATACAGAATGTCAGTTGCTAAAACAGGCGTTAAGAACTTAAATCAGATACACATACAATTTGCAAATTAATGAAAAAAAAGGCATTTTAAAAGGTGAAAAAGTGAAAATAGTGTTTATTAATTTTTTTAAACAAAATATTTGTGTTGTTTTAATGTTTTAAGTACGTATTTAAAAAAATGTAAATTTCAAAAGTGATTCCGGTGTTTACATGGAGTGAAAAAAGGTTTGTAGCCTATGGAACAAATTGGTGCCATGAAAAATTTCTCATAAGCAGTCCATTCTATATGTCAGTGCTCTAGCCAGTCCGGCTTGTCTGCTCTTCAGTCTGGCGTTGAAGAGATTGACCAAACGCATGAAAACTGCGGCTGTACATCAATGAAACCAAGACAAAGGCAAGTCATGACAGCTTGAGTGCTATAAAGCTTGAAAATCTCATGAACTCAAGTATGTATATGCTCTGCCTACCTGAAGAGGCATATGAGCTTGAGTGCTTGAGCAACTATTGGGCTACGAGTGTACAATTTCTAGCACTCAAGTTTTCAAGCCCGGTTTACATGACAAGCACTAAGAAAAATCCTTTTCATGGAATCCAGTCGAGTTGCTTGCGTTTACATTTGTAATTGAAGTAAGCTTCAAGCTGTCATGGAAACGCACTAAATAGGCCCCCATCCACGGTCACACATGTGTGACGAACATCTTTCGAAGAAGAACTGCCATTTACACACACATAGAAGTTTTGACATTTCTAGGCCATCAACGAGCAAAAATTGCTTCACAATCTTGTGCTTTTTAAAAATTATTATATGCAATTGCCTAATCGTATCCGCCACATTCACTGACATATAGTAAGTACTATATGTCAGTGGCCACATTGATATTTTTAAATGAAAAAAAATTTCTTGAGTGTTAAAACAAATCGTGTTTTACGTATGTATTTTACACTCTCATTCGCAAAAATTCACCCTTACAATGAACCAGGTGTGAAGGAAAAATCAAACCCGACGAATATTAGGGGCCATCCATAAATTACGTCACACGTTAGGGGGAGGGAGGGGGTCGGCGAAGTGTGACATTGTGTGACAAGGGGTGGGGGGGGGTCTTAAATTTTGTTACGTCACATTTCAAAATCTAATATATCTAAATATAGTAATACTGCTCATTACGCGAAGGACGTTCCGCAAAAACTCGCGTTAAAGCTGGTGACAGACACACGCGCAATGGCGGTTGTGTGATCTGTGTATTATTTTTTGAAATGTTTAAGTGAATTTTATGTTAATTTTATTAAAAAATAAATGTAGAGGTGAATAAATAAAGGTTTGTTATTGTCTGAATTATACTCAACTTCATATGAACCCGTTTATCATAATCGACAGATGTATTTACGCAGACACGGTTGCAGGAGCAATCAAGTTTTATATTTTAAATGGTTCATAATTTTATTTTTAAAAAAAGGGAATTTATTTATTTATTTCTTAAGCCTAGCAAAGTATTCTTACAAAATAAATGTAAAGTTAACATTTCGTTATATAAGTGGGGATATTAGTGGGAACAGTTTAGTTCGGATATGACTTTCTTTTTATGGGACAATTTGCTTATGAACTATGACTGTTGAATACCACACAACATCTATTAATGAGTTCGTTCTTTGCAGACTCAGTGCGATGAGAGTATTCCTTGAGAAATTTTGTGGGCCGAACTTTATCATTAAACATTAGAAACTGCACATTGAGATCGCCATTCAAGATATGAAGGGTAAGACATGAGATAAGTAATTTTCTCTGCCGAGCCAATGGGATCACAGATAGGGCACGCATGTTCACGCATAGACTAGTGAACAGAAGAACGCTTTTGTGACCCAAATGTTGAGGAATTCTTTAGCCCTGCTCTTTATAAAACCTAGGAGTTTTGTTGCCTCTAGCGATAACTTTATCATAGTTTTAGCAAGCTTTTTGTCCAACACTACACCCAGATCCATAATTTAGTGGCATGCCGTTAAGGTAATAGGACTGTTGATGTATGTTTTTATTACGGTAATTGCATGGCATTACTAAGTTGTAACTTATTAGTGGCCACCAGTCTTGTAATGCGTTAAGGCTCGATTGAAAAAATGACACATCGGCTTCGGACCTTATAATCAGGGGCGCAACAAGACGCCAACTAGCAAATACATTATTGGAAATTGTAATACTCGAAAACTATATTAAATAATTTTTTCAATATACATTGTACACAAATTCATAATTATAATTCGCGAGTGGCATTATACCAAGCGGTCCCCCCAACTGGGTACTAACCATGTCCAAGGCTGCTTAACCTACACAATCGAACCAGAACCGATCTATACATATGCTAATGATCTAACAGCCCGTGTTCTACCGTTTTTTTATGTGAAAGACTAGAGGCTCAGGAAAAGCCCTTTATACTGTCGACGACAATACAGACTGCAATGTGGAACAGCAAGTATAATCGGAAGATAATGAAGCGAGGGAGAAATAAAGGAAGAAACTACCACGACCTACCCGCGCTATTTTATTCCCCTACCCCTACCGATTACTATCGCGACTTTGAGGTCATCGAGAAAAAACTTGCTCGAGTGTTATGCCTCCTGAAACGAGATGAATCTCATCAACCAACCGATGACATGCGCTTTGGTAGAGTGGGGAAGGAAGGCTATGACAGGAGGAATCAGGAATGTAAAGAGGGAAAAAAAGAAAGTTACATAACTTTCCTGAAAGTGGAAAAGGCGAAACGCGGTGGGGCTGCCGGAACTCGAACCGAGGACCTCTGGGATGGTAGCAAGGCGCCTTATTCTCTAGGCTACCGAGGCTTCCAAGGTATGATTTAATCCATTCCAGGGCAGGACCATTTGTACCGTATTTTACCAATAGTGACTAATGTATGGTGGCCGATCTAGCCAAAGGCCTTGCTAAAGACCGTATTTACGACATCGATTTGACAGCCATTCTCCGTACACATAACAGATCAAAAAACAGGATCATAATATTTGAGGTGGTTAAACGTCCTTTTCTGTAACCACGTTGTTGTTCGTTAAGGGCTGGGTCGAATAGAGAAGCGATCTTGTATAAGACTAGTATTTCAGAAAGTTTGGGGATTGCGGATAGAATAGCAATGTCTCTGTAGTTCTCCACTAAGTGCTTACCTACTTATGTATCAGCGTAAAATAGGGCTTCTTCCATATTGTTGGGAATATTCCTAACGACAGTGATTTATTTCAACTGGGTTGGACTCAGAATTAAGAACACTTGTTGATACGTTAAAAAGAAACAAGAGCAACAACATTTTGGCACGAGTGGCACTTTTTGGCTTGGCGTCATGCGCACTTTTATTATGCACCATGTACTATGTACTAGGTATTATGGACTAGAACTATATACTATGTATTATGTACTGTGTACTATGCGCTACGTACTATTATTATGTATTATTACGATGTTATTTTACTTATTTTATTGCAACAGCAAGAACAATAAAATAAACTTAAATGGAATATTCATAAACAAAATTTATTAACCCTTATTCTCCTGCAATATTAAGATTGGTTTGGAAATATAGACTGGCCATACAAGTTTTCACTTAAAACATGTGGTCCTATGCACGCCAATGTTCTCACAATGTTAATATAAATTAATTAATTAATTTTATTTAACACCGAATAACAAAAGGTTCTTTTGTTTAGCTTAATTTGTCACATCTTGGTTCCACAAATTGCCGGGTTGAAGTTTGAAACCCCGGCTTGATGAATAGGATATGCTCTATTGTGAATAGATATTCTAAAGAAATATATGTTGAATGCACCCACCCATCAGCTGATTTTGACAATTTACTTTATATTTTACTTTGACAATTCGTTCAATTTGCAATTTAATCTATATTTTCTTTTAGTCCTTTGCTTCTCAAACAAATATTAGAGGTTATTTTTCTGAGGTGTCGGATTGGATATGGCAGAGGATAATAAATTAAACAAAAGGCCTCCCGGAAATAGCGTAATATCATCGTTAACATTAGAAGAACAGGTTGAAAAAAGCCCGAGCAATGTTACTAATCAAATCAAATGCCTTCAGTGTGAGCAACAATACGACTTTCCATCGAGCAAGGATGATTATTTGGCACATTTATTCCTGTCGCATAGAATAGTAATTGCTGATGTTGAGGATATAGCCGAGTTAGTAAATTATTTGTCTTTTTGGGAAAAGGAGTTCCAAGGTAAGCATTGGTTGATAGTAAGAATCTCAAGGGTGCTTTGAATTCTTAGCTCGTTTCACTTGTTTGTTTATGAACGCACTATTACCTGCTTTTAAAGCCAGTTGTATTTTACATTATATCTTTTCTATGTAGTCAGCGTCAAAAGTATTATCATAATTAAAGGGAGTACATGTATGATGCATTGAAATGTTTTAAAATACAGTCAAATATATCGTCGGTCTAGAACCAGAAGAACGTAACCACCAATTTTTAAATTTTACAGGAGAGCTATTAAAAGGTGAATTTTATGCATTATCGTTATGTGAAATGGAGATACGATAAAATGGAAACTACTACTATTATAAAATGTTATGGCCGAATTTATATAAAGACGGATAAAGTAACTCTTCTACAACCAGAAAATTCAAAAAAGTAATTATTTTTTTTTTGGACATACGTTGTTCTGGTTCTAGACCGACGATATGTACTTAATTGGAAAACTTTACTACTAGTCGCTTAATAGGTGGTATTCTCGTTGGCGAGTGACGTTACTACGAGAGATGTGGTGGAATGAAGCTGTCGCAGCGTTGACAATTCTTTCTCCGAGAAATCACTAGATTCGACTTTTAAAACCACCAGAAAACCACTAAAATATACCGTTGCTTCACCGGCCGAATGGCGCAAGTTCTAGAAAATTGGTGGGCTGAACTTTAAAATAACTTCAGGTCGCATACAATTTCCACATATTCAGCTGAGGATAAAACAGACCTCAGTTCACCCAACTGGACTAGAAAAGCCCGCTCAAAAGAGAGTAATCAACTGGAATAATAGATTCCATGGGGCTTTTTCATTTCTAATTTTTGGCGAAAAAGCAACAACCTTTTCAAGCACGAACTGAACCCTATACTATCAATAATATTGTGCAATATTATGATTAGCGCAATATTATTTGTGATCTGTGGGTGATATTGAAAGATTATCTGATGCAAAAAAGGACACCGTCAATATTTTGCGTAATATTATTGTACAATATTACTAATAGTCCGAAACAGTGGGACGTAAGGATATACTCGGCTCTAATAGTGCATCCCATCAGCTTAACTGGTTAATCGGGGTACCAAAGTTCCGCTGCTTGGTAGTCTAACACTGCAGGCGTCACAGCCCTTGTTAGCAGAATCCACCGAGAGGCGTAGTATTCAAACCAGAAGCTCGACGGTTGCCTCTGAACTAAAGAATTTCAACATCAGTGTTCGAATGTGGCAAAATTAGTAATGAAAAAGCTCCTTTTTTTATACGGAAGACTAGAGGCTCAAGAAAAGCCCTTTATACCAGTGGCGGCTCCCCGCTCCTGCCTCTAAAATTTGGTGGGGCTTGAGAAATGATTTTACAAAAAGGAATTTAACTCTATTCGTTGCTATCAAATTTAGGCCTATCCCACTAATTTTAAGAATATAAGCTCAACTTCTTTGGAAAACGAATAATATAAAACAATAAAAAAATAAAATATTTAACAAAATAAAACAAAAATTCCACAAATCAATAAAAGAAAAAAGAGAAATTAAACTGTTTTATGTAATCTGTCCGATGTTCTTTTTGCTGCGCGTACATTCAATAGCTTTTCATTACAATTTGGAATCTCGGAAATATACATATTTATTACATATTGATAATGTAATCTCGTGGGTTTAAAAGCAGAACTCACTAAGTCAAAAACCATAGTTTTTAGTAAATCGATATTTAAGATGTTTGTGTCTCTGAAAATTTTGTAATGGCATATAATAGTAATCGGCTCAGTATACATTGTTTTTTAGATTTCTTAGTTTAGTTTACAAAAGAATTGAAATAATTATTTAATTCTAATACTGGATTTTTAGATTAAAATAAAAAAACGCAACGAATTAGTGAGTTTTGGCAGAAATGATTTGGTAGTTTTGTGTCATTATGGACAAGGTAAATCCGAAACTAACCCCCTAAAAACCTTAACAATATTAGTGTGCGGGCTATAAGGTATTGCCAGTATAAAGTTGGCATTATAAGACTTACTTTAGTATAAAAAACTGAAAACTTGAAAAATTGTACTTAGTGAATTCTGCTTGTAAACCAACGATCTGTTAATCTGTTTCATCAGATTGAACATACACAAATTTTTGCTTGAAATTGAGATTTCAGTTTATCTAGATAAACCTGTAAACAACATTCTAGTAACTCATTTTTGAAGAGTTTTTACGATTTGATTATTCTTCAAGTAGTCATCAAATGTGATATCTATTGATCTGTTTTATGTAACCATATCAGGAAATATTCCTCGATTACTGCTTGATTCACATTCATCGTGGCCGCTAAGAGTAAAATTGTGACCACCTCAAAACATTAACATATCTAAAATTTGACTCAATACTTGACGATTATTTATATTTCACTATAGAACTCGCTTATCCTGCATCGATCCATGCGATAATATTGACCAACCAGAAGGTTTGGTAATTTAAAGCATTTTTTAAATTCGTAGCGCTTGTTTCATGGATTTTAATTTTTTCCGATACATGTTTTAAAACCCGGATACCACTTTCTGTCCAAGCCGATTCTCCTCTAAACAAACCGCAATGAAAACAAGACAATGAATTTTTTTTCTATTCTAATCGTAAACAATTTTTTTTTTGGAACACCAATCCGACCAAAATTTTCTACTTTAGTATTTTGCAGTGCAAATTAATTTAAAATCAAATGGTTGATGCGGCCCTAAACGTTTAATTTCTAATTTTTCTTCTAATAACAAAAGAGAAATTTTTTCTTCAATAAATTATCTACGTCATTCATTTGAAGCAAAAACAAAAATTGAATCAATATAAATCTAATCTAAGAAAAAAAAATATATACATACAGGTATATATTAAAAAATGGTAGTATATTAATATTTAACAAATAGTTAAATAATTAATAATTTAATACATACTAATTATTGGGGACTAATTCACCGTAATTTTGCAATCACATATTTTTCACTTAAATAAACTTGAAACTTTCAGTTAAAACTCAATCTCCAATTAGCCATTTTTCCAATAAGAATTTCTCTTTTTACTACCTATTACTAAAATATCCAAATAGCTTGCTACGGGCTAAATAAAATCAGCCCTTCATGTATATAAAACCAATTAATACCATGTTTCCATCGCACTTGAAATCCGCAGGTTTTGATAAAACGATTTGGCGAAATCCAAATGTGTTTCCATCGCACCAGGCAGTTTTCGCTTGTCATTACAAATTTGCACATCAAATTTTAAAAACCTAATTATATCAACAAACCTGAGGAATTTGGAAAGAATAGGCTGTAAAATAAGGAAAAAATACAAACATTCATTTAAGCTCCATTTTAAACGTTAAAGATAGAAAATTTAAAATTAACAAATTCGTACTGTCAAAATTGTTTACAGCAGAGAAATTTCCCCAAGCTGAGTACACTTGCTGAATAGGCTGAATAGTCATTAGCAAGATTTCGATCGAGATTTCATTGAAATCTCCTCCGAAAGGCGATTTCATTTTATATGCCAAAACATGAGATTTCAAACGAGATTTCGTCCGAAATCCTCATTTTCGCCGAAATCAGAAGATTTCGAGTGCGATGGAAACATGGTATAAAATAAAAAAAAATCTAAATATTCCTATAGGAATGGCATTATGATTCGGCCAGATTATTTTGATAGAGAGAAGAGAGCTTAGAGTTTTTCTTTGTTTTTGTTTCTTTATTTGGTTTGTTTTTGATATTTTTTTTATGAAGATCTACTTCGAATTTTTTTGTGGAATATTATTTTGAGATTTTTTTAGAAATTTTAAAAAAATTACAAATAAAAATTGCATTGCTTCTTTGCAAAAATGAAAATAATTAAATAAGTATGATTATGATTTAATCGATAATTTCTGGTGGGGCCAAGCCCCACTAGCCCCTAAGGACGAGCCGCCACTGCTTTATACTGTCCGACAATCTATGTTCTTCGTATATAGTGGAAGGAAAGAACTTCCACAACCTAGCCGCGATATTTTTATTCCCCCTACTTGAAACTTCTTAAAACTGCAGAACTTCATATGAAAATTTCTTGGTATTTTTGGTTTCATTTCACTTCAGAAGATGGATTTGACGCCACTACTCATCAATTTTGGCAATCGACTCTTGGGGCCGATTCACGTAACTCGACAACGAAAATTGTTTTTCGTTTCGCGTTCACGTAGCTCGGAAAAATTGCAAATTTTCGTTTGTTGACTCGAAGGCTCTTATGTTATCGAACACTTGTATTATTAAGATTAATTTTCCAATTTAAAAGTAGACCTTTATAAGTTTTTACATACGTAAATTATTTTTAAAAATTTAATTAAGTTGATGCCAATAAATTGTATAATTTTACAGCGGTTTTTGTAAAGAAAATCGTGTTTCAGTAATGTGGTTTCCTTAAATTTTCTTTCGAGCTACGTGAACGCTCAATTTTTTCGAGACAAATTTTTTCGTATTCAAATTCGTTTCGAACGATTGTCATCGTTCGAGCTACGTGAACTGGCCCTCGGTTTTTATTAAGTGTTGTTTTATTTTAGTTTAGTGCATAGCCAACACTAATTTTGTATACTTTCCTTTTACCACCAAAAAAACCCACTAGCCACTAGATACGATTTGATCCCACTAAAGGCAGGTCTATACTCTATGCCACCAGTTCTAGTGGTAAAACCACTAAGTTGGCAACGCTGCGTGTCGATTCCTTCACTAGTATCGAACAAAATGTCACTTCACACGCCAACTTGCGACAATTAAATACAAATTTAGTCGATTTGCTTGCCAAACATCTGTTAGATTGACAATGAGAATGCCAATTTAAGGTCAAAGTGGCTCATCTGTCCCGCCATTCGACAACGAGAATTTATATGTCCTTGGAGCTAAGTTTACTACCAGACATTTGACCTTGACGTGTACGACATGACGGACTGGTAGTACAGGGGATGACACCTGAGCTTAGACTTAAGGTCGCCATACACGGTCAAATTGGATGTACATCCAGAATTTCATCAAACCCATAAGCCCAACGTATTTTGATCGGCCGACCGGCCCACAATCGATAGTTTTGGTTGTACATCCGCCCTTCGATGTACATCCAATTTGACCGTGTATGGGGGCCTTTACACATAAAAAAAATTTATGGAAATTTATTATCTAAGATAATAAGTATTGTATGGCACAATTATCTATTTATTACGTGTGGCCATATGCCCACTACAGTTTTTTTTGTAAGAAGAATAATAGAATAAAATTTATGTTCTTTCAGGAAATGAATTGGAAGAATATTGTACAACAATTTTATTAGATCAATTACCGGATGGAACGCCAGCTAAAAATGAACGATATTATCTGTTGAGTGATATATTGCCCAAAGATTATGAGCTTAGGAAAAAATTACATACAGAACGATTGGAGCGAGCATTGGGTCAGCATCAATTTGAACGAACAGATAGGACATATAGTCGTGAGTGCTTATATTGTCGCGATATTATTAAAGGCTTACGATCTGAGTTTTTGGAACATCTATTTAACAAGCACTTCCTTCAATTAGGAAAACCAGAAAATTTAGTTTACGTAGATGAATTAATAGATTTAGTACAAGGAAAATTAGAAAATTTAATATGTTTATTTTGTGAAAAAATCTTCAAGGATCGAGCGACTTTAAAGGAGCACATGCGAAAAAAAGGTCACAAACGAATTAATCCAAGCATAAAACTGTATGACAAATATTTCCTGATTAATTATAAAAATGAGAAACCACAACATGTTAAGAATATAAAGAATAGGCGTATAGCACTCAAATCAAAAATTAGTGAAAGCAAATTGCGACCAGATAACCCGCTTCAACCAAAGCAAGCTCAAGGCCATGAGGGTCATAATGATAAAGTTGTAAATAGTGAAGATAGTGATTCTGATTGGTCTGATTGGGATGGTGAAGAGCAAATTCTAACCTGCTTGTATTGTCAAAGAAAGGATACAGACTTTAATCGATTAAAGAATCATATGGATACTGCTCATTGTGTAGATTTTGATAAGCAAACTGAAAATTTAACATTTTATCAGAAAATTAAAGTTGTAAATTATATACGAAGGCAAATTCATATTCTAAGATGTGTTACCTGTGATGAACAAGCTGATTCAATTGAAGATTTACAGGACCATATGATCGATCTAAGCCACTATGGTATTGGTAAGAAGATTCAATGGGATAAGCCAGAATTTTTCTTTCCAACTTATGAAGATGATGGAATTTTGTGCCTATTAGATGATACTAACGAAAATGAATTAGATGATTCCACCGTTGTCATCATTTCTGAAGAAAGCAAGGCAAGAATCAACAAGGACGCAGAAGCGCTTTCATTAGAAAATTTTGTTCTTTAAATAAAACATCTGCAACTTCTGTGTTAAATAGAATACATATATATTTTGTATTTAATATTAATTATTTGGTTTTTATCTTAGATAAAAAGGATGTTATATAAAAATAGTGGTAAAATGTTAAGCGAATAACAATCTGATAAGAAAGATTATGGTTAGGCAAGTACATGATATAAATGGGTCCTGGGTCACTCTTTACAGGGAACTTGACAAGAACTTAATGCCAATATGATTTAGATGAGATAATAAAAATTATATCCTGGCTAGTATTCTTTCTTCAGAAGATCGACAATTCAAGAGGATTTATTTGCGCCTACGATATCGTCCTTTTTCGTATCCCGCAGTAAAAATTGCTCCTAAATAGTTAAAATTGTCTACAATTTCCCCTCTATGACTTCAAGACTGATGCTTCATTCCCATCATTGTCCTCGTTTTGCTACAATCATTTAACTTTTTTAAGTTTTCTACAATTTATCTATTTTTATCTAAAAGTGCATGGTAAAGGAAAAGCAAGGTTCCGTTGAAAGGACTGCGACACTTGCCTCCGCGATGACATTTAATTTTTTTCCTCGAAAGACGATGTTTTTCACTATTGCCAGAAAAATAGGTATGATATCGCATTTGGGGCCGGTTTTGTTGTGGCAGTTCCTTCCTTCATTTCTTCCTCTCCACTAGAGCTGTTGTTCGACATTGGCACTTTATACGAAAAAAATAGACTGTCGACTGTTCAAAGATGCTTTCCCTGGTGGTTTAGTCTTCCACATAAAAAAATACATATTTGAGAGGTAGATTATACGGAAGATATGCGGCCCAATCAATGAAGACAATGTATAGAGAATAACCACGATCACGATTTATACGAAAGTGAGAGAGGTACGTATGTGGTCATTTTTTCCTGCACGATATCGCGCGAACCAAAAAAGATAACGACTTCGTTGAGGTGCTGTTCGAAGCCTACTAACGACAATATAATTTGAAAAGATTTTTATAATATTCCGTCGAGCCGTTTTTTGGTTTAAATGACATAAGTGATTTTTGTACCTACACGATATCGCGCGAACTATAAAAGATATCGACTTAGTTGAGGTGCCGTTCGAAGAGTATTAACCAAAATATGAACTGAAAAGATTTTCATAAAATTCGGTCGAACCGAACGTTCAAACGACGTTCGTGATTTTTGTACCTGCGCAAACCAATAACTATATAGATTTCTTTGAGGTGCCGAGAGAAGAATATTAACGAAAAAATGCCCTGAAAATTTCATAACATTCGGTCGGGCCTTCCGCTTCAGTGTAACGAACGAAATACGAAGGCAATGTTTGTTTACTAACGTTCAGGAAAAACAAATTCTATTCCGTGTTGTGCCATCTAAACACATATTCTCCCCCAATCTTCGCACTAAGTGAAACCCAGATTTTACCTAACGATTGTTTAGATTGTTATCAGGTTTCCGGGTACACTTTAGTGCACAATCTCTCCCCACACAGGGGAATTGCCATTTATATTAGGAAAGACGTGGCCTTCCAGAAGGTGTACAGCAGTACATCATCTGATTTTAACCATCTCGGTATTAAAATTTCACTTCGTAATCACGTCATATTCTTCTGTTTTCTGTACAGGAGTCCTAATATTAGTAATGAAGCCTCCTTATTAGCATTCGACGCTATCTCCGAACGTATCTCCGAATTTTTATCCTCCCATCCGGAGTGCGAAATCATTGTTGCGGGTGATTTCAACGTTCACAACGTAAATTGGCTGAATTACTCGAATGGCACCAGTGTTTCTGGCAGGGATGCCGAGCTCTTTGCTGAGACCAATAACCTGCACCAAATAGTGAAACAGCGTACGCGTGTTCCTGACACTGCGGGACAAGGGGCACATCTCCTTGATCTTTTTCTTACCTCCCACCCTACACGTTATTCCGTTGAGGTCGATTCGCCTATTGGCAACTCTGATCACTGTCTAGTCAGCGCTTACTTCTCCTATCCATCTCCAACCCCAACAGCGCCAGCTCCTAGGAGAACTGTTTGGCATTATGGAAAAGCCAACTGGTGGGGGCTGATTCGCTTTTTCCGAGCTACTGATTGGGATTTGTGTTTTCAGAACCGCGAAGTTAATTTTGCGGCTCTCTGTATTACCAAAACTATACTGGCCGGAATGCGTTTATTCATTCCCCATTCTTCCAAATCCATAAAGCCTAGGCAATATGGATGGTTCAATCGTGAGTGTATGAACGCAATCAAAACCAAAGAAGCCGCCTATAGAGAGTACAAAAATTCTCCGAGCGAAACATCTCGACGAGAGTACATCAGGTTGAGAAACTCTTGTAAATCCACCATCAAGAGAGTCAAAGCATTATTCGATGACAGACTGAGAGGTAAACTCATAAACTCCACTGCTGGCAAGAAAAACTTCTGGTCCTTGGTAACCTCCATCAGGAAGAATTTCACTTCACATTCAACGCCTCCATTCTTTTATAACAAACAGGTGATAACAGAAAGCAAACCCAAGGCCGATCTACTTGCACTTCTGTTCGCCGAGAATTCTTCCTTACCCGATGCTGACATGCAACCCCCCACCATCGAGTGTTCCGCTCACTCAATGGATAGAGTTTTCTTCAGGACGCGTGAAGTATATAAGTGTCTCAAAGAGCTGGACTCCAACAAAGCCACTGGCCCCGACAAAATTCCCCCTATAGTTCTTAAAAAATGTGCCTCACCTTTGGCTAAACATCTGCGCAAACTTTTTGCACTTTCATACTTCTCCGGAGTTTATCCTGACTCCTAGAAACTGGCTCATGTTCAGCCCATACCGAAAAAAGGTGAAGCCAGTGACCCTACTAACTACCGCCCAATAGCAATTACTTCTATTCTCTCCAAAGTTATGGAGATAATAATAAAAAGAAAGCTTATGGAATATCTTGAATACAACCAAATATTGAACGACAAACAATACGGCTCTAGATCGAAAAGATCTACTGGCGACCTCCTCGTTTGCCTAACGGAGCACCTCAGCCGAAGTATACACCGATTTGGTGAATCTGGTCTGGTTGCTCTGGATATCTCCAAGGCTTTTGACAGAGTATGGCATCCCGCTCTGTTGGCTAAACTCCAAGCTATTGGTATTGACTCTGGGGTGGTAGCACGTAAGTTGTTACAATCGACCTCTCCATACAAAAATCTTGAATTTTTGTATGAAGAGGTCGATTGAAACAACTTACGTGCTACCACCCCTGTTCTGAAGAACTGGATTGAGAGCTTCCTTTCAGGCCGTTCAATCAAGGTAGTATTGGATGGCGTCGAATCCGACCCCCACCACATCTCCGCAGGTGTTCCCCAGGGCTCAATTCTATCACCAGCTCTCTTCCTAGTTTTTATAAATGACCTGCTCTCAGTCCCCTCCAACTCACTCCACAGCTTTGCTGATGACGGTACTCTACGTTACTCCTATGGTTTTGATAATGTAACACAAGCGCGTGCCAGACCTTGTCTACATCATCGCCAACTGTCGTCCAATTCAATCAACAGGGACATCGAACGAATTCTTGATTGGGGCCACAAGAACCGTGTCGAATTTAATGCATCAAAAACCAAGTACTGTCTCATTTCCAATAAAACTTGCACCGAACCGCTTTCTATTTCAGTGGACAACAAGACCGTAACGGCAGAACCCTCTCTAAACATCCTAGGCGTAACATTAGCTGAAGATCTGCGCTGGAATAACCACATATTCCAAAGTGCTAAACAAGCATCCCAGTGTCTAGGATTCCTCAAAAGGTGCAAATTTCTCCTTCAGCCGTCTGCCAGGGCTATAATTTACAAGTCCTACATTCGTCCCCGTCTTGAATACAACTCGTATATCTGGGCCGGGGCCCCAAGAACTATCTTAGCTTAGCTGGACAAGGTGCAAAACCGCGCTCTCAAACTTATTGTTGACAGCGCCATTTGCTCTTCAATTGACTCATTAAGCCACCGTAGGAATGTAGCAGGTCTTGCAAAATTTTATCGCTTTTTTCATAATGATTGCTCCACTGAAATAAGTAACCTCATGCCTCCACGGCAACATTTTTCCCGCAACACAAGACTTGCCCGCTCGGCTCACCCCCACAGTTTACAGCCCTTATCTTCGCGCACACTCCGATCTAGAAATTCGTTTATAACAAGAACCACTCGTCTGTGGAACAGCCTTCCAAAAGACAGTATTCCCGAACTCATACAACATCCAAGAGTTCAAACGCAAGGTTCATCGCCACTTTCTGCAACACCCCCTTGACTCCCCCTAACCTATTATGTCCTTCTCTCTATCTTTCGAGCTAAGCTTACTACTGGACATTGCACCATGACCTAAACGACATGACGTACTAGTAGTACAAAGGGTGACACCTGAGCTTAGACTATCACATAAAAAAAAATTCTCTAGAAATATTTTGTGGATTTACCACTATTATAGTTATTTGAACTAGCTTCTTTCAGGATTGCTTTGTCACCAGTTCTGATACTAGTCAATTTCCCACTAGTGCTAAACGTATAACTATTTTGTAAGAAGTCAGTTTATTCCATTTTCGGTTCATCATACTGGGAAGTTAACCGTGTGGACCGAAGGGGTCAAAGACACATCCCAACTAGTTTACATTTACGAATAGTACATAAAGATAAGTACAATCTTATCAAGCTTAACACGTACGTACATTAACAAAAGGAAAAAAGTAAATATGTATGTATATATCAATACAAAAAATTAAACTAAAGGTTAACTTAATAAGTAAAGGAAAAAAAGAAAAAGTTATTAATCAAAAGAATAAGTTTGATGGAAGATTATTGACTAGTAAGGTATTTAAATACAAGCTTCCTGAACACGTTCAAAGACCTGGCACTCTGTATGATGGCAAATTGTTCCACAGGCAGAGACAGTAAACACCAAAGGACCTTTGCTAGGTGATGGACTCTGGAGACAGGATAAAAAGTATTTTCCTTGTTGTACTGCCGCGATGAAGATACTCAGGAGGTATGACGGACGTTCATAGCGCTGAAGTTTATAGATAAATACTGCTGCCTTGAGGGAAAGGTATTTGTCGAGCGTGCACCCCAGAATGGAAGAGGGATATGGGCTTATATGGTCAAATCTGTGGAGGTTATATACAAACCTGGTACAATCCTTAAAGGCAACGGTAATTTTGGCCCGGCATGAGGCGTCAGGGGACAGAAAAACTGAGCTAGCGGAAGTGAAGTGAGGGAGAACTAAGGTTTTGATAAGCTTTGACCGAGCACCTACAGGCAAATGAACAGCCAGAGGAGGCGTCAACTACTGTAAATCTTGGATAAGGTATGATCGGTTTGATCACAGCAGGGGCCGGTTCACGTAACTCGACAACGAAAATTTTTTTCGCTTCGCGTTCACGTAGCTCGAAAAATTGCAAATTTTCGTTTGTTGGCATGAATAAGCACTCGAAAGCTCTTATGTTATCGACCACTTGTATTATTAAGATTAATTTTCCAATGTAAAAGTAGACTTTTATAAGTTATTACATAGGCAAATTATTTTTAAAAATTTAGTTAAGTTGACGCCAATAAATTGTATAATTTTACAGCGGTTTTTGTTAAGAAAATCGGTTTCAGTAATGTGGTTTCCTTAAATTTTCTTTCGAGCTACGTGAACGCTCAATTTTTTCGAGACAAAATTTTTCCTATTCAAATTCGTTTCGAACGATTGTCGTCGTTCGAGCTACGTGAACCGGCCCCAGGTTAGTTGTGTGTTCTTGTAACTACCTAGGTTCTTGACTAGCAGCTGGTAGGGTAAGGTTGTTTGCATGAGAGTGATTGGTGGTAAATAAGAAGTTCCTAACACACTCCTGTGCATTGCTAGACTTAGAGGCATTTAGATGTAACTGATTGGATAACGACCACAGATGTATTCGCTCAAGGTCAGCGTTGATGTTATAGAGATAGTTTTCTACCAATCCAAGAAGACTATTTAAATAAGTCTGAACGTCATTCGCATACATGTGAAGTTTGCAATCCTTGAATCATTACAGATATCATTAATGAAGATACTGAACAGTAATGACCCTAGTAGATCCCTGCGGAACCCTACATGTAATTGGTGATGGATCAAAGATAGAATCTTGAAACCATACATTTTGAAAACGGTTACTTAAGTAATTCCTAATTAAGGAGATGGCTGAGGGAGAGCCAGATAGTTTAGTTTCAAGAAGCTTATGAGTAACACTATCAAAAGGCTTGCTGAAGTCTAGAAGCACCAGAAATGCAATCTCATCACAATCAAGAGCAATTCGAAGGTCGGTACTTACCTTGAGCAGCGCAGTTTCGCCGGACTGTGTACTCGACAACAGAGACCACATTTCACAGTAGGTCTGGGTTTGCCATGATATTAATTTCTTTAATACTTTGTCTAACCCCACGTCTACACGAGCGTTTTTTAATCACATAAGATATTTCATATGCATGCGTTTTTTTCTGGTTGCTGGGAAAAAGTAGTTGGGATGTGGGTTTGACCCCTTCGGTCCACACGATTAACTTCCCAGTATGATGAGAGAAGATGGGATAAACTGACTTCTTACAAAATAGTTATACGTTTAGCACTAGTGGAAAATTGGCTAGTATCAGAACTGCGGACAAAGCAATCCTGAGAGAAGTTAGTTGAAATAACTATAATAGTGGTAAATCAACAAGATTTTTCTAGAGAATTTGTTTTTCCTGAACTTTAGAAAACAAACATTTCCTCCGTATTTCGTTCGCTGAACTAAAGCGGGTGTTCAAATTGGGCTGAAGCGCCATTGATAAACTGAGAAGCAATTTAGCGGTAACTTCTGGATATTCCGGGATGAGCCGCAATTTTCTGAAACTGTATCACGCGTAGAAAACAATTCCCCGTCAAAAAGTGCTAATTCAAGGTTTGAAAAATTCGTGCTGTTTGAAAAGGGTAACGAAATTTTTGCACGATTTTGAAAGGTTCGATCGACACCTCAACGAAGTCGATATCAGTTTTGGTTCGCGCGATATCGTGCAGGAAAAAATGACCACATCCGTACGTACGCACACACACACACATACTTCCTCCCAATTTTTTGCTTAAAATGCTCCTGGGACTGGGACCTTGAAAGACGAAAATACGTTGAAATTTTCGATTTCGATTTTCGGATCGATTACAATAACTTCCTATACTGGGAAGTTAATAAACGCGTAAGTTTTCATTTGTAAAATGGCTTTGAGCAGAAAACAATGTGTGGCGATTCTGGCTATCAATGCCATACGTGAAATCGAAAAAAAGGAAATGCTCTCCTCGTACTTCTGCGAGAGGCTATAGTGCAATCTAAAAACTTCAATTCATCAAAATAAAACAAGTTTGAATGATAAGTTTCATCACTCCCAGCTCCAGATTTCTTGCTTCCATCAATTTTTCCTTTTTCCGCCACATGCGAATTCCGTAAATTTCTAATTTTTTTTAATGACATCTACATATGTTTGCATTAAATTCTTAGAAATATTTATCCACGCATTATTTTTTATATGCGTGTGTTTAAAAATTTTATTTCCAGCATTCCAGAGGCATTCGTTTTGCCTATATAAATTATGTAATCAGTTTTATTACAATTTTTTGGTTCCATTTTAAATCAGCCATTTTTAAGAGCAAATGTCAAAATTATCGCATACGTTTTATCTTATGAGTTCTCGTATGAGTTTGCTCTCATGCGTTTTTTAATCGCAGCAATCGGATGTTTTGATTGGCTACATTCAAAACTTACATACATATGCAATAAAAAACGCACGTGTAGACCCCGGGTAAGAAACAGAAGATACCTAGATATCAGAGTGATTTTTCGGGGATTTGCATTTAGGTAAGGCAATTACTTTCGCTTCGGTTTTCCACTACCTGACCTTGCGAGTTGGTGCTGACTCTTGTACACCTGTAATACTATCAAATACGTAAATATGGGCCTTTACGAAACTAGCTTTAAGTATGCCTGTGTTTCAAGTTCCATCAATGATTGCCATCACTCCATCTTGTCAACATCAAATATGTCCCACATTCCATCATTTTTTGTCAGATTCGAACAATTCTCCATCAATGATTAGGGTTTATGAGGCGAGTTACACGGCATAACACTTTCTGCTGTAACAAACCGGTTTGTGCGTGTTATACGAATTTCACGATAAACTGACTGTTCTGCATTTTTTCGTGTAACAATTCTATTGTCTATGTAGCTGTGTACAAACTTTAAGTCATTTTCGTAGACCCCGAGAATGAAATTATGATTGTGTTAGTGTGTTGCTCTGTGCAGTCGAGAATTTTTTGGGATGCACAAGTAACAAACTTCCCCGCGACCCCTTGCCTATAAAACCGGTTTATTGGAATTATTGGAAGTGTTGATGGAAGAAATGTTATGCCGTGTAATTTGCCTCAATTTCCATCACTGATTTCTGATGACTGATTGTGGTGAAACTTGAAACACACCGTATGCCGCACCGAAGGATAAAGTTGTTGTTTATAGAATACTTTGCAAGGTGTTATTTTATCACAGTGTGCTAGTTTTGTGATGTTTTAACGCACTGTGACAGTAGCATCAACAATTCTTGGTAGTTCAAATTTTTGGTATATTTTCAAAACACATTAATAATAATTGAATGTTTGGTATATGTATCTGATAATGGATTCGAATGGTGTTTATAAGGAAATAAATCGACAAGTTTTACGTGCAGTTATATTTTGTTGCAGCAGCCATGAAGCTCCAAAATTTACAGATATTATGGAATTTGTTTTATTTTACAATAGAGATTCAGAGCCTAATTTTAATTTAAAAGCAATGGTTCGAAAGTCTTTAGGCAATTTGGTGAATGTTGGGGTAATTGAACGAGATAAAAAAAGCCGCCGTTACTTTTCAAATAATATCGACTATATGGATGTGCTTAATGTAGAGTTCGTATTGGTAGATATAAATATATATTTTTAATAATCTCTACATAATAAAGTTAAATTATTTAAAAGGATACAAATCACCCTAAAGTCCTGAAGAGGTTAAAAAGTGACGATATAATATACGATATAAGAAAACGGCAAAAGGTTGATAAAAAAATGGCAAGGAAAGGTAGAAAGGTAGTTCTACCAAAATCTCGCCATGAAAATCAATGTCAGGTGTTAGAATTACACAATAATCAGAATCAATCATAGCACTGAAGAGATTAGTCAGTCGGTATGTACAAAATTACTATATTGTATAATTTAATGTTGATTAATTATTTAAGGTCTACAACATTTGTTAAATGATGAGACTGAAATTAGGGACGGTGAAGATTAAACAAATTGTGTGGGTCTCTTATTTAATTGAGGGATCTAATTATTTATCGTACGTTAAATATATTTTTTTAAACTAAGAATTATTGTATAATAAATATAACGTCCTGCGTGAAAAGAAATTCTTTAAAAATGTTTTGTAGAGAAACGTTTACAAACTAAGAACTTGCAGTTTAAAAAAAATATTAATAAATCTTTAACTTTAGTGTAACATATTTTTTCCCCTGTGTGAGGTATTGGGTCCAAAGGTACTGCGGCCATTGTACTACAACCCCTATACCTCATATTTGTAGGCCAGACTGCTTGAACAAGTTCAGCAGTCTGCCTAGTGGCTTGCCGCTCAGACTTGAATGTTCGAGCAGGGACTCCTCGAAGAAAGAAACCCTTCTCCTCGCTATTGCGGTGCACTCACAGTGATCGTGGAGGGCAGACTCGTCTTCTTCCAGGCAAAGTCACATGTGGGGTCCTCCGCCCTTATCCTTCATAAGTGGTAATTTAGGGCACAATCTCCGGTAGTCCTGACATCATTCCTACTGCGCCCTAACAATTCCTTAACCGTCTTAGGGAACGGCACAGGAAGGCACCACTTAGAGTTTCCCAGTCCAGGCGCGGACCTCCAGCGTTTAGTATGAATCATCAAAGTCCGATCGGCCAAGGGCCCTCTACAGCAAGCTGGACGGTGCCCCAATAGCCGGCACTGGACCGATGAATGCAATTTCAGAGCTCTGTTTAGCCACTGTTTCCGCACTTTCGTTGCTTTTGAAGCCCCGGGGCCCAGACAAGGGTAACTTGATTGAGAACGCCCAACTCACCAAGAGCACGTTGGCAATCTCAAACTAATTTCGACTTGGTCTGACCCTTCTTAGATTCTCATGAGTGCATGCCAGAATAGCGAACACCTCTGCTTGAATCACAGTTGCTAGGGTGCCTAGGAATATCGCCCTGTTGAATCTAGAGCTTTCACTCCAGATTCCGGCGGACACACCTGCCAAAGCCATCCGTGTACTATACTAGTCCGCCGGCAATACTTTAGGAAAAGTCCAGGTTAGCCTATCCTGTATGTGCACAGAAGATTGCTCAAATTTTAAGATTCTAAAGGGCATGGAGTCCGACAGCATCCCCGCTTCCGGAATCTCTTTTATTATGTTGATTAATATAGAGTGTTCTCGCCCAAGACGTTGTCTTTACCACCTTCAACTGATGTCCACTTCGATCAACCGGGATATCGAACCGATTCTTCATTAGGGCAAAATAAATCTCGTAGAATTTAACGCCATGAAACGAAGTACTGTCTGATCTCCAACAAAAATTGTACCGACCTTCCTCTATCTCAGTGGATAAAGAGAATCTAACGGCTGACTCAACTCTCAATATCCTAGGGGTAACTTTGACGGAGGATCTGCAATGGAATGATCACATATTCCAAATCGCCAAACAAGCCTCCCAATGCCTTGGATTTCTCAAGAGATGCAAGTTCCTCCTCCAGCCAGCGGCCTTGGATACAATCTAGAAATCCTACATTCGGCCCGCCTTGAATACAACTCGTATATATGGGCAGGCGCCCCAAAAACCACCTTGGCTTGCCTCGGCTTGCAGAATCGTGCCCTGAAACTCATTGGTGATGGCCCCTTTCGCGCCTCCATAGATACCTTAAGCCACTGTAGGAATATAGGAGCCCTCTGCATACTTTATCGCTATTACCATAGCGACTGTTCCACTGAGGCCCCTGTGCTGAATGTCGACTCATGATTTATGAGAAGTTTTTTGAGTTGAAGAAAGTGACGTTTAATCGAATTACGATTTTCAGCATAGTGGCTTAGAGTGGAAGTGCTAAGTGCGAGTTTAGCTCCTATGCTGAAAGTCGGAATTCGTCTGAAACGCCACTTTCTTCAACTCAAAAAACTTGTCACAAATCACGAATCGACATTCAGCACACTGGCCTAAAATTCAGGATCCCCTGCCTGCACGGCAATATTTTTCCGGCCACGCGCGGCTCACCCCATACCCTACAGCCCCTACCGCCCGCCCCCTTCGCGTACAATACGGTCTACAAGTTCGTTTATGAATAGAACAACTCGACTGTGGAATAATCTCCCGCAGTCAGTATTTCCGAACTCGTACAACACCTTAGAGTTCATACGTGAGGTTTATCGTCATTTTCTCCCTCACCCTCCAGACTCCTTCTAATCTTTCCTATTCTCCTCTATTCTTCAAACCAAGCTTACTACTAGACATTGCACCATGAACTGAACTACATGTAGTATAAAGGGTTACTCCTAAGCATTGTGTGGTATTATTCCAAGGGCAGCAAAACCACATTTAATTAAAATATAAATTGTTATAAGTTTATTGCATGCATAAATTGAGCTTTTTAATAATCGTGAAGGGTCTTTATCGACACGTAAAGAGACGATATCGTGTCGCCAAATGCCAATTTTTGTTTATCGACAGAAGACAATGTCGACTCGAGAAACCAAATACGGCCCCAGTCCACGGCCTGCCAGGTGGTTGCCTCAATTATACTGGACGCAACGGAATGGAATTTTGCTGTTTATACTGACGAAATCAAACATATGCAAATATTATTTGTACTTCCTAATTTTTCGGCAATGTTTCGCCAAATTTTGGACATTGGACTAAATTAAATAATAAATGACAAAACCAGCTGTTTTTAATACTTCAATCCGTCGGTTCCTTCAAGTTCCCAAGTAATCCATTCCGTTGTGTCCAGTATAACCACTTCAATACAATTTATCTGTAATGAAACTATATATAATTGGGGTTAAAGTTCTCATTTCTCAGTCAGTCTGAGTAATGTGTGGCCTTCATCGGGCCGTGCCTGTCGATCTGGGCCGTATTTGGTTTCTCGAGTCGATATTGTCGTCTGTCGATAAATAAAAATTGGCGTTTGGCGACACGATATCGTCTCTTTACGTGTCGATAAAGACCCTTCACGATTATTAAAAAGCTCAATTTATGCACGAAATAAACTTTTAACAATTTCTATTTTAATTAAATATACGTGATTTGCTGCCTTAGAGTAGGAGTAATACCATCCAATTTTATGGTTTTGTATGGCTGCGCTTAGCTCTCGATTTGGTCGTGAAACCAAATATGAAACTTAAAGAAAATCGAGAAGCTTTTGCACCAAATACGGCCCCTGGGCCTGTACTCCCGAAGACGAGACGATGAGGAAACGAAACGAAATAACAAGACGAGACGAAAATATATTTCCTACTCCTGAAGACAATAATCTTGTATTGCCTTGCGTTTGTTAATTTTGACCTATTATGCAAAACAAATTAAAACTATCAAAATAATTAACAATCCCAACATGCAATTTAACAAGCACTAACGTCTAAACGAAGACGATTACAAATATGTCATCGTTTGTTTAGACGAAAACGAGACGATATCGTCTTCCATGGTAGCATTTTGACAAAACGGGTTCGTCTTCGGGAGTACAGGGGCCTTATCATGAAATGCGATTCGAAAATGAAATTATTCGAAAATCGAAAAAAGCGATCATGCCATGCGAATTCGAATCGGTTTGATGCGAACGGAATTTTTTCCGATGGCTGTGCAGCTGTCGCATTTGATGCTTCGATTTCGTGAGTGATTGGTGCACACTTTAGGAATAAAAAATGTAAATTTATTTTTCAAATTTTCTTATAACTACATATTTAATTGATTATATAAATAAACAATTTTTCAGGGGAAAAGCTACAACACAAAAACAATACGCTGTGATATCCTTTTCTATTATAAAATAAATGTTCATTTTCCTTTGGTCGAATTATATTTATGTGTGTTCCATCCATACATCCAATTACTCCGGCTTTGATACTCGAAAGAGTTGTATAAAGCTGTAACAGAAAATAATTGTAATGAAGAAACTAATAAAGTCTGTGTACTCATATTGCATCAAGGAGCCCCATAGGATTCGAATTATCCCGAAGTTTTCTTCGAACCACTCGCATATTTTGAAGATTTTCTTCTTCACTGTCAGATGATGAGAAAAACGCTTCGACAGTAATCATTTTTATATAATTTATTTTAATTATTTAATTTTTGTAAAGAAAACTCACAAACTTTATTACCGCACTTAATGTCAAATATCGGCATGAAGTTGGCTGCTTTCCCAGTACTGGAAAGAATTTTTAAGTTGCGTAGGGCAGTACTCCCTTTGCAATGCGAATTCGTAGTAGACGGATCCTATGATCGGTAGATTCATTCGTACCGCAAATTAATTTCGGTTCGTATTTACTTTCGTATCGCATTTCATGATAAGGCCCCAGGCCCTCGTGCTGAAAGACAACGGCCGGCCAGTGGCCTGTGTGAATGTGGGCCTTAATGTATAGCCATCAACGGGAGGTATCTGCCGGCGGCTTTATCTAAATGGAGGCCTTAAGGAGCTCATATAAAAGGCGGGCTGCACTTGACAATTGTTCACTCGGAACGGTGGCCGGTGGAGCGCTCAGATATTTGCGACCCAGATGTGTCCAATTGTCGTATTTTTTTTTATGTGACACACTAGAGACTTAGGGAAGGCCCCTTTGTACTGTCGACCACGAGACACGACCCGAGTACCCCCTTGAAGACCTAAATACTTCCTTAAAAAGACGAATTCTACTCTCCTCAGAAATGACAAAACGGCAGCACTGGTTTAGTTGTAATTAACAACTTATCCAATCTATATAATATAGATTGTAAATAAATTAGATTTACGAAAATGTACATTTTTAATATTAAGTGGCCAAATAACGTACTACATATAGGTGGGCAAACTACATGACGATTCGAATTTCGAACTAAGAGTCTATAATTTTACACTGAATTTAGAAATATGTATATTTAAGATATTACATAACTCACGCGTATCCAATTTTCTTTACTTGAAGCTAAAAAAAATACAGTCCAAGTATGTATATTCCCTGCTATTATGTAATTTTGAAAATAGCCTCCAAGCTGATCAATAACGTATTTTGGTTTAATTTCTTTGTAAACAAAATAGTTGCAACCAAATTTATTGAAGTACATAAACATAAAACTACAAAATTTCGAACACAATTTTTTGGTTCAATTATTTAAATAATATTTCTATTTCAAAATAAGTTTAAATTAAAAAAAAAAATAGTTAACAAATAATGCAACTGATTTTTGCTACTCTGCTTGTTGTGTTGATTTCTTATCTAACCAGTAGCACATGTGATCCTGAAGCCTTTTACTCGTAAATCCAATGGAGATTTTGTACAAGAAACTTTCATAACTGTCCGTACAGATTTTTTTTAAATATTTACTTTTACCGATCCAAGGATATTTCTGAGGAAAAGTCTTGAGGCACAATCTTGTTGTGTTCCTTATATGTGGAAGCCGAATAAACCTGTAACCAAAAAATATTGATATTTTTATATTTAATCGATAAATTACACGAGATTGATTTTTATTAAGTACATATATTAGTATGAATTTCCTTAATTTATGTGCAAATTTATAAATAAAACAAAAGACGTTGTACTTATTACAAAAGAACTTACTACATGTAAAAAAAGCTCTCCAGTCTTCCAATCTTACAATAGAAAATTGTGGTTTAACATAATAGATAGACTAACCTAAACTTAATAAACTATAAGACGGACAGGACGGGGAAAAAAGAAGTGTTGGATTAAGGACCAAGAAAGGAAGAGTAGGAGATAGAAAAAAAAAGAAAATACTAAAGGGAAGTAGAGGGAGATAGAAAAAGTGCCTGCTTTCTGAAAGTCTTGGCTGTGCCTATTCTTTGAACATTGTTAGGAAGGTTATTCCAAAGTCTAAACCAATGCGCAAAGAAGAAACTGCTACCCATTAGATTAGGGAATAGTGTATAGGAATGAGAAATTTAATCAAAAGCATGGATTGCAGAGGTAGTCCAGTAAATAGGTCGAAAAAAGGCCTTCGTAATGCGAAAAATACCGCACGCGATTTTTTTTTTACCAAATGATTTTATATATTTTTATGAGCTTAAATTCAAAATGGCGTCATCCCCACCCTTATGCTTAAGTCACAATGAAGGGAAACGCGTTTAATTCTATATCTCAAAAACTAATTTTACGACAAAAATGTATATAATCTTTTTTGTAGATAAATAAGTGATTAACTTTTTTGTTGAGAATTTTTTTTTTCTAAAGTCAATATATTCGGAGAGTGCATCAAACTTTGTATATCACTTTCATTGCACTATATTTCGTTAACGGTTAACCCGCCATAAAAAAACCTTCGTAGGGCTAATATTGCACGAGTTATAGTGATTTAAGTGTCGAAAAACGTGAATTAAAAAGTAGTTTTTTGCCAATTCTTTTTAATTGCACCCGATTTGCCACTTCTGTCAAGACCCGAGAAAAGTCACTTCAGACGAACACCTAGCAGACCTGCTAGCAAGTCCTAATCCCACCTCCCCGCGGTGCCCCCTGGGGTACTTCTTCGGAAGGAGCTAACGGGAGACGGGCGAACGGCGAGCTCTCTGCGCCATAAAACAGAGTTTTAAGTCGGTTGGGCTGAGGGTTAGCAACCCGCTCCCATAAAAAACACCATTGCTACGAATCGGCAAACAATGCCTCGGAACCGGATGGACAACACGACGACGACCTTTGCTTTTCGAACAAGGACACGAATCGGATCATGGAATGTGAGAACACTGCTTGCTGAGGGACGGCTGGATGAAGTCCTCAACGAGATGAATCGATATAAAATCAAGATCATGGGACTTAGCGAGACCAGATGGCCCGATGCGGGGGAACATATCTGCCCATACGGTGAGTCCTTCTTATATTCTGGTAGAAACGAAACTGAAAGCCGTAGGAGTGGCGTTGGCGTAATACTCACCAAAGAAGCCAGGTCCAGCCTCATTAGCTGGTCACCAGTTTCTGAGAGGATTATTACCGTGCGCCTGCTTACCAGACTAAGAAGTACTACGGTAGTCCAATGCTATGCTCCAACTGAAGACGCAGAAGATGACATCAAGGACGAGTTCTATATGCGACTGAATGAGGTTTTTCGCTCTATTCCAAGGGGATACATCATTGTTTTAAGGGGTGACTTAAACGCACAGATCGGCCGTAACAACACCGGCCTTGAACACACAATTGGAAACCAAGGCCTAAGCCAAGTTACCAATAACAATGGTGAGCTTTTCGTTGATTTTTGTAGTTACCACCAACTCATGGTAGGTGGAACTTACTTTTGTCACAAGAAGATACACAAAGAGACCTGCGTATCGCCCGATGGTAGAACGAGAAATCAGATAGTCAAGAGTTTCAGGGGAGCGGATACCCACCATTTGGTTGTAGCAACTATTCGCCTTAAAATCGCCACAATCAGAAACGTGCAACATGATGCTAGAAACGTAGACCTTCTGCGGGAGAGCGTTAAAAAGCGGATATTTGCTGGAAACCTACAAGAAGTATTAAACCAGCAAACCGTTTCTGACGACACAAATATTAAAGAATTGTGGAGTACGACAAAGGGCGCGATATTGACGGCTGCGGAAACGAGCATCGGTTATTAGACCAGTCATTAGAGATTTTTTCGTGTTATAAAATTGTACAGCAAACTGCTTGCACTACTACTTCAGGGGTATCTCATAGTTTACTAAAACCAAAAAACCAGCCAAAATTTACTCATGTGGAATTGTTTAAACAATAATTAGCAACAAAAATGGGTACTTTTTCCGTTTTTGGCGTATACAATAAAAAGTACTGAATGAATCACGTTACTCCCAACAGGATATTTGTAGAGAATTGAAAACCCTACAAAATGGGGTTTACTAGAACTCGATCGGATAATTTTTCGCCGAGAAAAGCTAGAAAACCCCTTAAAAATGCAATTTTTTTCAAAAACTCATACCTCTGTTACTTTGCAATATTAGGGTATGATTTTTTGGGACATAATACCCTGGTACATATACTTTGAACTGCCAAAAGATGAAACTTGTCGCATGTATATTTTCTGCATAATTGCTGTATAAACAAAATAGACCCTAATCTTGCACAATGCGCCAATATTAGCAGAGTGGCCTGATTGAAATTTCCCAAACGGTTTCTGAAAGTGTAGGCTAGGGGCTACAATTTGTCTATCTCACATTTTAGTATAAGTTTGGAGAACAATGCTAAAAATGCTTCTGAAAATGGTACATAGGGCGAACATTATAATTCGATAAGTTTCGAGGTAGCGATGGCGGGGTATAAAGCAACGAAGGAGGGCATTTTCAGAAACGCAGAACTGCGGTCACTCTGCAATATTCAGCTACAGACTTCCAATTGCTGAATATTGCAGAATGACCGCAGTTCTGCGTTTCCGAAAAGGCCCGGAGGCTTTAGGCCGGCCGCATACCAAAGCTTCATATGCAGCTTTTCGTCACTATTGCTTGAAGATAAATGTAGCAAAGCAGCATGTGACGATTTGTTCCATATAAAAAAAGTGTAATATGTAGCTAATAAGCATGTGAAGCTTCGTGCACTTTTTCAAGTGAATTGAATATTTGAGTTGCCTTTCAGCATGGAGCCCAGTACTAGTACTGACAACTTCATGGTAAATGAACTTCATGAAAGCTAAATGCATGAAGAATAATTTAATTTTTGAATAAATTAAATGGAAAATACTCTATCTAAGTCTTATTGGAGTAAACCTTCTTTCCTTAAAGTAATAAATATATGCAGTCGGAATCTACATATATTTAATTGAACAGATACTTATTAAGGGAAAGTGTTATTTAACAAAATACACTATCATATTTTTTTTATAATGGTAACAGGTACATAACATTTTTTTTATTATATATTGCGAACATACGTTATTTGGAATCAATGCTTAATTTGATTGAAAATAAATAATTATTAATAATATTATGAACATTTTACAGTTTATTCAATGGAAAAAAATAAAAGGCATCAACTAAGAAATATGGAATAAAATAACCAGCTTAAGCATCATGCTTTTTTGTGCAACAGTCTCTTCTTCGCTTAGCTGCGTTACATCTATACTTTTATTTTCATTCTCGCGATCATCATTCTATTTGTAGCTTAATTCGTATAAATTATTTTATAATTGATTTTCATCTTCTTCTATGCAAATATCTTCTATAGATATGTTAGAGCACATTATTTCGGTACAGTTTGCGCACAAATTTGAGCATTGTAAACCATGCTTCCTGCACGTACAAGAAGTATACTCACACCCACAACATATATAGGCCTGATACGTTTCGAATTAGAATGTTCGCCCTATGTACCACTTTCAAAAGCTTTTTAGCATTGTTCTCCAAACTTATATTAAAATGTGAGATAGACAAATTGTAGCCCCTAGCCTACACTTTCAGAAACCGTTTGGGAAATTTCAATCAGGCCACTCTGCTAATATTGGCGCAATGTGCAAGATTAGGGTCTATTTTCTTTATACAGCAATTATGCAGAAACTATACATGCGACAAGTTTCATATTTTGGCAGTTCAAAGTATATGTACCAGGGTATTATGTCCCAAAAAATCATACCCTAATATTGCAAAGTAACAGAGGTATGAGTTTTTGAAAAAAAAAAAGGCATTTTTAAGGGGTTTTCTAGCTTTTCTCGGTGAAAAATTATCCGATCGAGTTCTAGTAAACCCCATTTTGTAGGGTTTTCAATTCTCTACAAATATCCTGTTGGGAGTAACGTGATTCATCCAGTACTTTTTATTGTATACGCCAAAAACGGAAAAAGTACCCATTTTTGTTGCTAGTTATTGTTTAAACCAGGGTTTGAAAGCAAAGTAAACTTACAGCAAAGCAGATGTTTTTAAACTTACTTTGCCGTAGACTGTGAAAGTTTCTTGTTGCTGTTTGCTGCAAAAGCTGTTGCTTTCAAATTACTTAAAAGCTTTCGGGGGCATGCTGGCCCGGCTGCGAATGCTTCGGCCTTAAAATACTTTGCTATGAAATGCTTTCTGTCTCCTTACAGTTTTCAGAGCTTTGCTCTCAAGGCTGTGAAGTATTGCTGTGAAAGGCTTTCTGTTTGCTTACAGTTTTCAGAGCTTTGCTCTCCAAGGCTGTGAAGTATTGCTGTGAAAGGCTTTTTGTTTGCTTACAGTTTTCAGAGCTTTGCTTTCCAAGGCTGTGAGGTATTACTTTGCTCTTTTCAGCTTTTATTTCATGGTCCAATGGTACTTGGTTTGGAGGGGTGAATCTTTTATATTTTAATATTAATAATAAACGAAAAATAGAGCGAATAATGATTAAAATAATGAAGGTGATTAATTTAAAAGCGGTATAACGATTTTATTATTGATAAAAAAAATGCCTTAGAGTTTTTCGTACAGAATTAAAATTTGATAATAATTTTGTGTGATAATTTTTTAAATCAGGACTATACATATTTATTTCTGAGTGAAAAAATGAATATTACTGCGGATTTTAAATTTCAAAGAACTATCCAAATTGTTATATGTACATTTTGTAGAGGTCCACACCAGCTAAGACGAATACAACTGAACTAAACACAATGTTAAAAAAACATACTGCAGTTTTGAATATGTTCTTAAAGAATTTGGTGACGCAAGTATCATATGTGAGGTTTATATCCCAAAACTATAATGCAAAATAGCAAATCGTTTATGGCAGGTAGATTTAGAAAAAAAGTGTTAACGGACGTCACTCGTTACCGCTGGGAACATTTTACTAGCATTCATGTTGTTTGTATCAGAATCTACCAACTTAAAGGCGAAGTTCTGGAATTAACAAGATAAATCAGTAGAAGTTAATTTATTTGACCGAAATATAGTACATGATATATGTATATATAATCTAGTTGACCCGACAGACCTAGTTCTGCCTGCAATTAATTAACTGACTGGAAAACACAACGAAGCAATAAAAGAGATTATTAATTTCAATTAAATTTTTGAAATCTTTGGATGTTAATTGCAATGCCTTACGATAAACAAAATTTGAAAATTTAAACGAATTCCAGAATTTTGTAAAAAGTAAAATCCAAAAATGACTTAAATGAATTAACACTAAAAGGAGTACAATGATGATCACGTTATTTTATTGGAATAATTTTTTATGTTTTGAATGCACCTAAGTTGAGTTTTCGGTGTTGTGCCAAGAGCTGTGTGGCATTGGAGTTGATAACACCTCACACACCTTTCTTACCAGACCTCAGAATCTCAAGAAGGTCCATGTTTGTGTTGTAATTATTTTCTAGTTTTTGGTATAGCTTATGATTTCGAATAAAACCATTTAACTTAGAATTTTTTTTAGCTTTTTTACAATTTTCTTTAATTATTTTATACTTTTTTAATGTTCCCTTCATCGGACACAGAGCGGAAACAGTTGCCCTCCAGCGGACTCTGTTTTGCGCGATAGCTCTCAGCTCTGACCAGAATCTCCCAGTTGTTGCGGCCTCTGCTAGTAGGGTTCCCCTCCACGTTCTTCTAGGTCTTCCGACAAGACAGGATCTTTGCGGATTCCAGTCAAGGGCCTGCTTGGCCAATCCAATTTCACTTCCTTTGCCTGATTTGGTCATCTATCCTTTCTTGGCCGGCACGGCGCCATAGTTCTTCATTTGAAATTCTAACTTGCCAACGGATTTTTAGGATACGACGTAGGCATCTGTTGATGAAAAATTGTAGGTACCTGGTTTATGATTTGGGTGACTTTTCATGTTTCGTGACCTTACAAAAGAACGTTGGAGTTGAACCGCCACAATTTGGTGCAAGTTGAGATCTGCGTTGATCCCCTTATGCGAAACAGGCATGCATACGCGCTTCGTGCTTTATTTATTCTGGAACTGACTTCTTCTTCTGCACCGCCATTTTCGATAATAATGCTACCGAGGTAGTTGAATTTATCTACCAGTTCCACGTCACGGTTATTCAGCGCTGTCCGTTCAATGGTGTTTGCATATATCCGCATTCCTTTAGTTTTATTCGGATTTAGCCATAAGCCTGCTGGACAACTTTCTGTTGCCAAATTGTTTAACATGTTTTTGAGGTCCCGGTGTTCAGCCAGTGAGCCAGCAAACAGATATTATCTGCGTAGTCACCATCCTTAACCCGGTATAGCAAACCCCAATGTATGTCGCCTGTTCTACTATCTAGAGCGCCGACAAGGATGTCGTTTATTACTAAAAGAAATAACAAGGGTGAAAGTAAGTCGTACTCCTGAACGCTGGTTTCTTTGGACATAACCGTTTACAAAGATCCCCTATTTGTGGACATCAAGTCTGAGCTTATGTCGATAGGTACCAAATAAGGCCAATTTTAACATTAAAATTGTTTATAACTTCTAAAGTAAAGGCCATAGCATTCAATTTGACTGGATAATTCATAGGAAATTGTCAAAGCTTTCCACATTTGGAAAAAAAATTAATTAACTATGTATTTTTGCAGAAAGGGGTAGTTGAAGTTGAAATTATAGTGAGAAAAATACAAATTTTTTATTCATGAAGGGAGTTACAAAAATATAGGGTGAATATATAGGTAACGCCCTAGCGGTTAAACCATTGATTTACCAAACCGGTTGGACATGTTACTTGGAAATAATACTAGCCATAACTTTCGAATACGTTTAAGTCAAATTCAATTTAATTAAAAAACACATTATTCAGTCTTTCACATAAAATGTTAAAATAAATACGATTCTTAAAAAAATTAAACGTATATTATAGAAATAAATACTATTCTTTGGAGAAAAAAATTTAACTAATATTTTAAAATATAACTTATGTAAGTCGTAACAGTAATTTAAATTAAATGTTCTTCGTTTGTAGAAGAGGAGATTGAATGGTGTCATGCCTTAAACCTTTATTAAGTTTAAGTAACATAATATAAATATTATTAAACAAGTCAAATTCAATTTAATAAAAAAAAAAAACATAATTCAGTCTTTCACATAAAACAAAGTTAAAATAAATACGATTCTTTAAAAAAAAATGTAAGAGTAACTTAAATTAAAACATCTTCGTCTTCAAAAAGAGGTAAAGATTCAATGGCATCATCCAAAAAATTTCTATTAAGTTTTATCAACAGTATGTTTTCTAAAGTATCGGGGTTCAGTTGGCTTCTTAAATCAGATAAGACTAGTTTTAAGGCTGAAAATGCCCTTTCCACGGTTACCTGGGTTGGCGGAATCGCAAAACATACATTTGCTAGTTCGTATAATTCTGGATCGCTATACATTTTCGCTTTCCAAAAATCAAATATTTCTACTCTAGTTCCGGAAAAGTTAGGAGAAAATCGTTCTAACTTACTTCTTATATCTATGTCTTGTAGTGACCTATTTTCCACACCTTGTAGCAAATAATTACTTAAAAGGGTGTTTTCATCATCTTCATCCTCGACATTAGATAAATTTGCATTAGAACAGTGCGCTTCAGAAGTTGAAGAAAGACATAGTTCTGGTTTAATTTTTTTTAGCTGCTCCCATAATTTGAGTAAAAACGTTACAGCTTTACTTTTCTTTTCTGTATTTAACAAGTGATTAAATCTAGGATCAAGAAAAAGACACGCGTTGAACCCTTCATTAGCCACTAGCTTGTACTCTCTTGCTTCAAATGAAGCTAGTAGCTTTTCTCCCATAGATTTTATGAAATTAACTTCTGAAGCATTATCAAGCTCTGCTACACTTACAATTTGTTTTGTTCGTAGCTTGCACTTTAGCCAAGCTGCGTAAAAATCTCCATAGTGTAACTGTTCCTCTTGGAATTTCAATATAGTCTTTTGAAGCGGACCAAAAAGATTAATGTACGCTGAAATAAAATTCCAAAAAGATTCATTTACCTCGAAATTTTCTTCGTCAGATATACTGTGTATGCTATCAACATTCTTTGCTATAATGCATTTCGCATTTAAAAGATCCTCAAGCATTTTGTAAGTTGATCCCCATCGGGTGGCACAATCAAGGGAAGGAATTCTCAACCCATTTATTTCAAACAATTCTCTAAAGCCATTTGAGGACTTCCTAAGGAATTTTGTTGCATTACGACATTGCAGTAAATTGATTTTTACAATAGCGTCTTTTGTTACATCAAGTGCACATAGCTGACAAGTATGTGCTGCGCATCGGCAATGTTGTAATACACCAATTTTTATAGCATGTTCATCAAAGTGCTCGTACGCAGAAACTGTTTCCAAATATTCCTCATTCGTTTGTTCTTCGTTTGGCTCTTCCACACTGGTTTGAGCTTGCGACAACAAATGTGACGCCTTAATCATATTTGCTCCATTATCTGAAGTTACCGACACTAACTGGTCCAATGATATTCCGTAATTACTCAAGGTATGTAAAACTTTCCCAGCTAATTTTATAGATTTGGTTGCAGCAGCTCCTTTCAGCTCAGTCATACTCAATAATCGTGATTGAATCTTTTCTTCGGAAATAAATAACACTGATTCCAAATACTGTACGAGATAATCGGGTGGCACTATCTATCTTCAACGACAAAAGTTTTTTTGATACTTCTGCGGCTGTCAGGGAGAATTCGCCTACCGACCGCATGGCGGCTAAAAAGAAGGAATCAGCAGCGAGACGTCAAGATATGATATCCCGCCACTAGCTGAGCACGGCGACAGAGCATTGTTGTCGCGACGCGTTTTTATATCGTGTAATTAAATCTAAGTTTCTATTGTTGTTAATCATAATAAATAAATAATTATATTTACTACAAATAATCTATGTGGTCTGCCTTTTAATTCCTACGGCAACGCCACATAATTGGTGACCCCAATATTTTAAAACAAAGCGTTGATATGGTCGTAGATCATTCACCTACAAGAAAACAACATCACGACGTACAATCAGAAAGCGCGAATTCTTCAGTCATACCTGATCAAGAAGCAAATATGGCCAACGCACCGGGAAACATTGTTTTCAACCAAGAGCAGGCTCTTGAAATTTTCCAAACACGAACACCTAAAATTGCGCCATTTTGGAAAACGAATCCAAAACTTTGGTTTGGACAAGTTGAAGCTGCATTCGGTCTTGCCCGCATTACTTCTGACATGACTAAATATCAGCATGTCATCACACACCTAGATCCCGAAACACTACCATTTATATCGGACATCATGGAAAGACTCCCGGACGAAGGCAAGTATGACACCATTAAAGAACGCCTAATCAGTCAGTTTGACGAAACTAATGAGTCTAAATTACGCCGTATTTTACGAGGAGCTGAATTTGTTGATGACAAACCATCTAACATGCTGCAACGAATGAGGAACCTGGCAGGGACTGAGGTTGGCGACAATATCCTTCGAACACTCTTCTTAGAGCAGCTTCCAGAGCATGTCCGTGGCATATTATCAATCAGCGAAGTCGTCGACTTATCAAAACTCGCCCTTCAGGCTGATAAAATCATGGAAGTTTCTCGACCCAGTATTCTGGCTGTAGACAATAACGGAAATGCAGCTGTAGCAACCGTCGGAAAACCCAAGAATCCTCCAGCGAACGCTGAAGATCTTACGACACAAATCGCAGCTCTAACAAAAAATTTGGAAGAATTAAATCGTTACGTGAGACGTGACCGAGCTAGATCTCGAAGCAGATCACAGATCCTTTAAACTAGCTGAACCTTCGGGGATGCTAGCGGGTATCTCTGAAGGCAGTTCAACATCCCGTCTACAAGTGCAAGAGAAACAAACTGGTCTCAAATTTCTAGTCGACACAGGTGCTGACGTCTCAGTCATACCAAAGAATAAAATAAAAATTAGGAATAGAATTTTTGCTTCTCAATCAAGAATAAAACTCTTCGCTGCTAACGGTTCTATCATAAATACTTTTGGTACCACGAGAATGACACTGGATTTAGGATTACGACGACGATACGTATGGCCATTTACTGTAGCTGATGTCACCCATCCTATAATAGGCGCTGATTTTTTGAAGCATCACGGTTTGTTAGTTGATCTGCGAAACCAACGATTAATCGATGAACAGACCTTACTATCTATATCTGTTCAACTTGTTAGTTCAACACAACCAACAATTTGTACGATTAGCAGGGATCATTCATTCTACGATGTTTTAAAAGACTATCCTAACGTCACAAAACCAGCTGGCTGTAAACCACCACTTCATGGAGTACAACATTACATCACCACCCGAGGTCCTCCGATCGCAGAGCGTGCTCGTCGTCTATCTGGCGAAAAACTTAGAGCAGCAAAAGCCGAGTACGAATACATGATGCAACAGGACTGGTGTTATCGATCAAAAAGTGAATGGTCAAGTCCACTACACCTAGTTGAAAAGAAACTTGGATCTTGGCGCGCCTGCGGAGATTATCGACGGTTAAATCAAGTCACCGTTCCAGATCGTTATCCAATACCACATCTTCGTGACTTCACACATCAACTACGTGATTGTGAAATTTTTACTACTCTGGATTTGGACAGGGCGTATTATCAAATACCCGTCGTGCCAGAAGATCGACCCAAAACTGCTGTAATTACACCATTTGGCCTCTTTGAGTTCAAAGTGATGACCTTTGGATTGTGTAACGCGGCTCAAACCTTCCAACGGCTTATGGATACTATTCTTCGAGGACTGGAATTCTGTCACGTTTATATTGATGATATCCTCATTGCTTCAAAGTCGCGAGAAGAGCACATAAAGCATGTACGAATCATCCTTGGAAAGTTGCAACAGCATGGCCTATCAATTAACCTTCACAAATGCATTTTTGCTCAACCTGAAGTCATTTATCTAGGTTATGCAATATCAAGAAACGGAATAAAACCACCAGCGGATCGAATTGAAGCAATCGTGAAATATCCTAAACCTGAAACCATCGCTAGCCTCCGAAGATTCTTAGGCTCATGGAATTTTTACCGTTTAAACATGCCCAACGCATCAGAAGTCCACGCATCTTTAATCGACCTCACGGTTGGTGCAAAGAAAAATGATAAACGTGCTGTACCATGGACTAGTGAAACAGAAAAAGCCTTTGAAGAGTGTAAAAAACTCCTAGCCAATGCAGTGCAACTAGCTTATCCAGCTGCTGACGCAAATTTAACGCTTCGCTGTGATGCATCTGATAAATCGGTTGGTGCAGCTCTAGATCAAATCATCGACGGAGTGAGACAACCTTTGGGGTTCTACACGAGTAAACTTACAAAGACTGAACGTAATTATAGCACGTACGATCGTGAGCTTCTTGCAATCTTTAAAGGAATCAAATTCTTCAAACATCTCATCGAGGGGCACGAAATCACAGTGATCACGGACCATAAGCCAATAATGTTTGCCTTCAACCAAGATTCTGACAAGGCTTCACCGAGACAGCAGCGACAATTACATTATATTAGCCAGTTCACAACAAAAATCGTCCACGTTCCCGGAAAAGATAACATAGTCGCTGACGCGTTATCAAGAATCGACTCTATTCATATGCCTGTCATAATCCCTACAGAGAATATTGCTACGGAGCAGGAAAAAGACGAAGAACTTCAACATTTATTGAACTCGAGCACAACTTCGCTTCAACTACGCCAACTCCAAGTCGATGAATCTGGAAAGGTAATTTATTGTGACGTCTCAGGTGACAAAATTAGACCATACATACCATCTGTGCTCCGGAAACAAGTTTTTGAAAATACACATAACTTATCTCATCCAAATGGACGAGCAACGAAACAACTTATCAGTCCACATTTCGTTTGGCCTCACATGAACCGTGATATCACGCTGTGGGCACGCAACTGTCTAGATTGTCAAAGAAGTAAGACTCATCGTCATGTGAAAAACATTCCACAACATATCGAAGTCCCTAGTGAGCGTTTTAGACACATACACATCGACATAGTCACTATGCCTTTATGCCAGGGATATAGTTATTGCTTGACTATGATCGACCGATTTACACGCTGGCCTGAAGCTATTCCTCTGAAGGATGTCACAGCAGATACAGTTGTTAACGCTCTCTTTTCTGGCTGGGTCAGCCGTTTTGGTGCACCAGCAACTATAACAAGCGATAGAGGTGCCTAATTTGAATCAAGACTCTTTGACGCTCTCACAAAACTACTTGGATGTAGTCGCACCCGAACAACAGCCTATCATCCTGCGTCGAATGGCATGATTGAACGATGGCATCGATCCCTAAAATCAGCTCTTATGTGTCATGGTACAAACGATTGGATTAGCATTCTTCCAGTCGTACTCTTAGGACTGCGAACCAGTGTAAAAGACATTAAAGCGAGTGCAGCAGAGATGTTGTATGGGACAACGCTTCGATTACCGGGAGAATACTTCATTGATGAAGAAGTAGGACCAGAACCTCAAATTTTTGTAGAAAAATTCAGGGAAATGATGAGAAACGTACGCTCAGCACCTACTGCACATCACATCAAGACTCGAGTTTTCGCACATAAAACACTATTTACGTGTACACATGTCTTTGTGAAAGTGGACAGAGTCAAGCGGCCACTGGAACCTCCTTACGATGGACCTTTTGAGATTATCAACAGAATCTCAGACTACGTGTTTGAAATCAACATCAATGGTGCTCCTACAACAGTCTCAACAGAAAGGCTCAAGCCAGCATTCATTGAAAATAGAGACACTGGTGTTTCAACAACGCAAACTCCATCTCAGACACCGACAACTTCTGCACCGTCCAGTCAAATACCTTCGAAATCTACTGCAATTTCTCCAGCATCTGTTCCAGTTCCTACAACATCGGCTTCAGTGATTCAACGTCCAGCAGCCTTGCGAACCTATCCTGGTAAAAAAAGGGTTCAATTCGTGACAGTTGAAAAAATCAAATGCCACTCTAGGGGGGCTACTGCGGCTGTCAGGGAGAATTCGCCTACCGACCGCATGGCGGCTAAAAAGAAGGAATCAGCAGCGAGACGTCAAGATATGATATCCCGCCACTAGCTGAGCACGGCGACAGAGCATTGTTGTCGCGACGCGTTTTTATATCGTGTAATTAAATCTAAGTTTCTATTGTTGTTAATCATAATAAATAAATAATTATATTTACTACAAATAATCTATGTGGTCTGCCTTTTAATTCCTACGGCAACGCCACACTTCAGCCCTGATGGAGCTACGTATATTATTTGCTACAGTTGACACAGTTTTTTTACAATTTGCGGAATTGAGACGAAACTTTTTCCCGTGCAGAACACTTAATCCGTCACAAATGGGATCCAGAATTGTTCTTAAATTAGGTGAATTTAATACATTAAATGGAAGGCCATCCTCAGTAACGAGTCCAACATAGGCTTTAAAAAGGTCCTTTTTTGTTATATTTACTTTAATCGGTGGGACTCTCTTTCTATTTGCATGTGAAGCAGATGATGCGGATAATATTTGACTACTAGTAGTGGCAATACTACTAGATTTTGTGTATCCGTTCCAAGTGCCCCTTTAAATTATTTGCCCTATCACCTTTCATGGTGACTCCACATGTTTTACATATGGCATTGTTTTCACTATTTTTATCAAAATATTGCCAAACTACATCTTTTCGAACCCTCATTCTATAAAAGAAATTAATTAGTGAATAGAAAAAATTCAAATAAAGTCTCAATTTCAATTAAAGCCTCGATGGTATTTTTCGCCACAATTATAATTGATGAACCATTAAAAATTATTTTGGTGAGGTAAATATATTCCTCGATTGAAATTACATTCGCAAGGAAAAACCTGAATTATGTTCAAATGTAAATACATCCAATGTCGAAGATGAAGATGATGGCAACACCCTTTTGAATAATTATTTTCTACAAGGTGCGGAAAATAGGCCACTAGAAGACATAGATCTAAGGAGTACATTAGAAAGAGTGTCCTTAACTTTTCCGGAACTAGAGTGCAAATATTCCATTTTTAGAAAGGGGAAAGGTATAGCGAAACAGAGTTATATTCTAACAAATGTATGTTTTGCGATCCCCCAGTACAGGTAAATGTGAAAAAGACATTTTCGCCCTTAAAATTCAACATAAATAGCTGCCCACAAGGATATCTTCGCCACACAATATTAAATGATGAACTTCGGTATGTAACTTCAATTGTAGAGTAAATATACTCCACGAAAATATCTTTTAATGTTGATCAAAATTAGTATATAAAAATATATTTCTCGAATATGACCAAATAAATACCCAACAAATTATCTGCAACTCAAAGTACCATCATGCCAGCAAAATACTTATACAGTGTATACATACTTTGTAAAATTAAAAATACTGCAGGTACAACACTAATTATTTATTTGTCGATGTATTAAACACACGTTTTAAGCAAAAAAGTTAATGCGCATACCACACAGAATGAAAACCTCAGCAAAGTAATTAACAGACTTGGACATCAAAACTTTGAAAAACTGTAAAGGCTGTAAGCAAATAAAAAGCTTTTCGCAGCTAAGTATAATAAAACCGAAGCATTTGCAGCCGGACCAGCATGCTCCTGAAAGCTTTTAAGTAATTCGAAAGCAACAGCATTTGCAGTGAACAGCAACAAGAAACTTTCACAGCCTACAGCAAAAAGCTTGAATTATGATTGCTGTAAAGCAAAGCAAAGAAAATTACTGTGGCCTTCTTAGCAGTAAAGCAAAGTCAACAGCAAAAGTATTAAAATTGCTGCAGCAATTTAAACCCTGGTTTAAACAATTCCACATGAGTAAATTTTCGCTGGTTTTTTGGTTTTAGTAATCTATGAGATACCCCTGAAGTAGTAGTGCAAGCAGTTTGCTGTACAATTTTATAACAAAATTTGCCGTTTTTTTCACTCTAATGACTGGCCTATATGTCCAAAGAAACCAGCAACACTGGGTCTCGGACACAACCTGGCAAAAAATAGAACGCAGAAGGGCCCTCAAAAATAACGTAAACTCTACAAACGACCCGGAAAGACGTCACCAACTAGAACGGGAATACTCCCAATTACATCAGGAGGTTAAGAGAAGTGTCCGGATAAAAGGCAGCAGATAAATGAGCTCGCAGAAAAAGCGGAAAACGCGGCAAACACAGGCAACAGTAAGGTGCTGTACCAAATCACTAAACAGCTCTCGGGAAAGCACTCTACTAAAAAGCATGCCGTTAAGAGTGCGGATGGAAGGCTGCTGTGCAGCGACGAAGAGCAACTCCAAAGATGGAGAGATTACTTCTTCGCCGCCCTGAATGGTACACTTACACAGGAACTTCAGGAAAACAGCAACAATGCACAGCCAATAAGAATCACCACCCGGGCCCCATCCATCCAAGATGGAAATAGTAACCGCAATTCATGCGATGGCCAATGGTAAAGCAGCTGGGAAAGATGGCATCCCGCCAGAATTGTTGAAAGCCGACTCAAGCCTCATAGCAGATGCGCTTCAGCCCATCCTAGATATAGCATGGAACACCTGTATACCCGGAAGGTATCATAGTCAAAATACCAAAAAAGGGGGACCTAACAATGTTCACCACTGAAAGTAAAATTCCACATAATGTGTGTAAAATCACATGTTTCCAGAAACAAGATCGAACGCGCTTGAGAATTTCTATGAAAACGTAATTTCTCGGTGGGCAACGTAACGAGTTTGATCGTGGTTGCATCATTATAATTTTTTGAACTATAATTTAAGGCTCAAAGTATAGAAAAAGTGATTAATGGAATGTTATACTTGTGGGCAAGTGTTTTCTAATGTAGAAATGTATAATAAACATATATACAATAGAGATACAAGCGCCAATTCAGATTCCATGGTTTGCATTCGTTGGTAAGTTGTACTTTTAAATGTTCCTATTATAGACAACAAACTAATGCATCAGTTATAGATAACGGCAGCAGTCACGTCCTGTATATTTACGTGGATCAAGTTTTAATTAACTCTACGTCGGTTGATTTCAAAGACGCCTTCTCGCAAACTTTTGCACTTTACTTCGTTTTAAATAAAATTTATCCAGTCGAAATGTCGCAAACTCTGGATTTCGCCCAGCGATTTTTTTTCAACATTCAGACAGATACAACCAGAGGAGAGAAAAAAATCAGGAATCAAGAAGTGCTTAGTATATCATGTAATATATTTATTTTGAAGTTTTATAATCATTAACGTAATTGACCGCATTGAAATTGCTTTTAATTTAAAAAAGATTGGAAGTTATTTTTTTTATAAAAAAAAATAGTTGTATTTGTTATTTTAAATAAAATACAAACTACATAACCGATATTTAGGGCTTGTTTTTTACTTTAATGATAAAAACGTTTTACTACATATTCTTCTTTTTCTTATTTCTTACGGGTAGCTCACGCATGTGAATTCTTACTTTTTAGTTTTCATGCACCGCTGGATATTTTGTGAACAGAGTTTATGAAATTTGCCTGAATTTTATTTGCCTGACTATTATTTCAATATTTATATATTAAAATTAAATTAACCTTTACTCTGGATTTTGCCAGTGAATTTGGGGTGTTATTTAAGCTTTTCTCGACTTCGAGCAGTCAGGAATCACAAAGGTGAGCTTTCAAATGCAATACATACCGTGATGTAATTTAACACACAACTGGTTTAATGAAATTACATCGGTTCTGTAAATTTACACACAACTGTTTAATGAAATTACATCAGTTCTGTAAATTTACACACAACTGCTTAACTGTATCACAACTCCCCCCTCCCCCCTATACCCCCTGCCGTCTTAAAACAATGCGCCCCACCTTTGGCTAAACCTCTGCGCAAACTTTTTGCCCTATCATACTCTTCCGGAGTTTACCCAGATTCTTGGAAACTTGCTCATGTGCAGCCCATACCGAAAAAAGGTAACTCCAGCCTTCCCTCCAACTACCGTCCAATAGCAATTACTTCTATTTTCTCCAAAACCATGGAGACGATAATTAACAAAAAGCTAATGGGATACCTAGAATCCAACCAACTTATCAACGACAAACAATACGGCTTCCGACAAAAAAGATCCACTGGTGATCTTTTAGTTTGCCTTACAGAACACCTTAACCGAAGTTTGCATGGATCTGGTGAATCTAGTTTGGTTGCTTTAGATATCTCCAAGGCTTTTTATAGAGTATGGCACTCAGCCTTGTTAGCTAAACTCAAAGCTATTGGAATTGACTCGCTTCTGTATAAGTGGGTTGAAAGTTTCCTTTCCGGTCGTTCAATTAAGGTAGTATTGGATGGCGTCAAATCTGAATCTCACCCCATTTCTGCGGGGGTCCCTCATGCCGGATTCATCGTTGCGGATGAGTCGCGTCGCACAAAATTCCCAAAAAGAGAGTCAGCTGAACTTCGATTCATTGTTGTAGTCATAGTGTGCCGCACATTTTGTATGATTTGACAGTTTTTCAGACAATTTTCATCAAAAACATATGATTTTTTTGACAATTTTTAAAATCCGCCGCACAAAAGTTGAAGTTGGTTCAACTTTTTTTGAGAGAGAAAAAAAAATCCCAAAAATTTCTCAAAATTGAGAAAGGTACAATTTTTCATACAAAAAGTATGCGCGCACATAAGTGCGGCGCGAATCATCCGCAACGATGAATCCGGCATCAGGGTTCAATTTTATCACCGGCCCTATTTATCATCTTTATAAATGACCTACTTTCAATCCCCTCCAACCCACTTCTCAGCTTCGCTGACGACGGTACTTTACGTTACTCGTACAGCTACGATACAAGACAGATGCCGGATTCATCGTTGCGGATGAGTCGCGCCGCACTTATGTGCGCGCATACTTTTTGTATGAAAAATTGAACATTTCTCAATTTTGGGATATTTTTGGGATTTTTTTTTCTCTCTGGAAAAAAGTTGAATCAACTTCAACTTTTGTGCGGCGGATTTTCGAAATTGTCAAAAAATCATATGTTTTATGTCGATATTTCATATATTTCAGCATTTTTAAGGATTCTACGATTTTTCGGATTTTTCATTTTTAAAATTTATATTTCCACTTTATAGGATTTTACCAAGAAAACTTTGACGAAATGTCAAATCATACAAAATTTGCGGCACACTTTTATCCACAACAATGAATCGTAGTTCAGATGATTCTCTTTTTAGGAAATTTGTGTGGCGGGACTCATCCGCAACGATGAATCCGGCAAGACTCATGCCAGATCCTGTCTTGATGATCGGGAAATTATGTCCCATCTCTGTTAATAACGACATTGAACTCATTCTAGAGTGGGGAAAGAACAATCGTGTTGATTTCAACCCTGACAAAACCAAGTACTGTCTTATTTCAAAGAAAAAGATCAACACCTCACCATCCCTGAAAGTGGATAACGTGGTACTAAAGGCCGACCCATCCCTACACATCCTAGGTGTGACTTTAGCCAAAGACTTGCGTTGGAATGACCACATATTCCAAATCGCAAAACAAGGATCCCAGTGCTTGGGATTTCTTAAGAGGTGCAAGTTCCTCCTCCAGCCATCGGCCCGTGCTGTTATTTATAAATCCTACATTCGGCCTCTTCTCGAATACAACTCCCTCGTTTGGGGCGGCGCTCCAATAACCACTTTAGCATGGTTAGATAAGGTCCAAAAAAGGGCCCTTAAGTTAATTAATGACGATACCGCTTGCTCCACCATCGACCCCCTGAGCCACCGTAAGAATGTAGCAGCACTGACAAAATTTTATCGCTACTATCATAGTGACTGTTCCTTCGAGTTAAACGCTCTCCTGCCTCCACGGCAATCTTATACCCGCAACACCAGATTAGCCCACTCATCTCATTCCCTCCACCTGCAACTCCCCCTTTCACGCACTCAACAAGATATGAATTCGTTTGTGAATAGATCAACTCGACTCTGGAATGATCTCTCGCAGTCAGTATTTCCGCGCCCATACAACATCCAAGAGTTCAAACGCAGGGTTCATCACCACCTTCTTCAATACCCCCCCCCCCCCGTACTAAGCTTACTGCTAGACATTGCACCATGACGTGACAAATGACATGACGGACTAGTAGTACAAAGGGTGACTCCTGAGCTTAGCACTGCCACATAAAAAAAAAAAAACTCGAACTTAATATTACAAACTTAAGTAAAACATTTCCGTCAAATGTTTGTAAATTTCAAATGGATGTGTAGCTATTTTTCAAGATGTAAAATTACAACTCTTAGAATAGGCAATCTATTGCCTACTCTAAGGGTGAGTTGCACCAAATCATTGATTAAAGTTATTGTTAAAGTTAACTTTAACAATAACAAAGTTGTTAAAGTTACAGTTTGTAAAAATGAGTTGCACCACCCAATCGTTTGTTAAAGTTTCGTTAACTGCTACTTTGATTTAAATTTATATTTTTGTGTATTTATAAGTTTCACAGTTTGTGAGTTGGAAATGGCACCCCTGTGTGGATCTATGACAACTGTCATAAGTTAAAAATAACAATAACATTAACCGGGCGAATTTGCCTGGTTAAAGTTAACGTTAAAATGTTACGTCATGTTAACAATTGTTAAACGGTGCAGCTCCCGTTTTGTCTAACCGGAGATTTGACAACCGATTTAGCTTTTGTTACGGTTAAAGTTAGTTGGTGCAACTCACCCTAAGAGTAGTAAAAAACTTTTTACTGTGTTGCTTTCGTAGATTATGAGAAAGCGTTCGACTCAGTCAATAGGAGCTTTATATGGCAGGCACTACGGCGACGTGGATTGCCTGATAAAATAATAGAATTGATAAAAGCCCTATATAACAATTCCAAATGCAGAGTTCTCCATAATGGAAAATTATCCGACAGCTTTGAAGTGAGCTCAGGAGTACGACAAGGATGCCTACTTTCGCCATTACTATTTCTTATAGTAATAAATGACATCCTTGTCGGCGCTCTGGATAATAGAACAAGCGGCATACAATGGGGTTTGGTAGACCGCCTTAAGAATCTCGACTACGCCGATGACATCTGTTTGCTGACCCACAGACACCAGGACCTCAAAAACATGTTAAACAATTTGGCAACAGAAAGTAGTCCAGCAGGCTTAAGGCTAAATCCGACTAAAACTAAAATGCAGATAAATGCAAACACCATTGAACGGACCGCGCTGAAGAACCGTGACGTGGAACTGATAAATAAATTCTGCTACCTCGGTAGCATTATTACCGAAAATGGTGGGGCAGAAGAAGACGTAAGTTCCAGAATAAATAAAGCACGAGGCGCATATGCATGCCTGTCCCGCATATGAAGATCAACGGAGATCTCAACTAACACCAAATTGCGGCTGTTCAACTCCAACGTTAAGGCAGTTCTTTTGTACGGTTGCGAAACATGGAAAGTCACCCAATTCATCACAGGGCGTCTACAAGTCTTCATCAACAGATGCCTTCGTCGTATCCTAAAAATCCGCCGGCAAAATAGAATTTCAAACGAAGAACTATGGCGCCGTGCCGGCCAAGAAAGGATAGACGACCAAATTAGGCGAAGGAAATGGAATTGGGTTGGCCACACCTTGCGACGCGAAAACGAAAATCTAGCCAAACAGGCCCTTGACTGGAATCCGCAAGGTTCCCGTCGAGTAAGAAGACCTAGAACAACGTGGAGGAGAACCCTACTAGAAGAAGCCGCAACAACTGGGAGATCCTGGTCGGAGCTAAGAGCTGTCGCGCAAAACAGAGTCCGCTGGAGGGCAACTGTTTCCGCCCTATGTCCCATGAGGGATCAAAGTAGTTTAAAGAAGAAGAAGAATTAAAAATTATGCGATATAGTTTCCACAATTAGGGCGGAGAGAACTTTGATAAAGCGAGGAAAAATCCCATCAAAGCCAACGCTGTTGGAGGACAGCAATATTTTAAGAACTTCAAATGCACATATCAGAAGCTAAAGCCATCAGAACTAGTGTTGCCAATCTTACAAGCAGCAAAGCGCTAAAATTTAGCGCCTATATAAATGAATGAGCGCTAAAATTAGTTTTAATTTAATTGAAGGAGCGCTAAAAAATTTAGTGCACTATTTTAATGATAACAGTCTAATTATAGGACATAATTAAATTTATCCATTTTTTTATTAAGAAATTTGAGCGAGCAGTAGTTCTTCTGTCGAAATTAAAATTGAAATACCACTTATCTTCCTCTTGGTAGAAGAATTTAATACAAATACGCAATAAGGAAAAGCACAATATGAAGTAAAGAAAGCGTTCAATTCCTGTTTTTAGGAAATGGTCGGTTAATTTTCAACAGTTGTTGCTCAAGAACTATTTCGAACCTGAAAAACGCTAAGAATTTTTTGAAAGTACTAAACTAGCGATTACGCGCTAAAGGCTATTTTTAAGCGCAAAGCACATTGATTAGCACCAAATCTAGCGCCCAAAGCGCTAACTTGGCAACACTCAGAACCAAGAGAATCAAAGGAGACAGAATTAGAAGAGGGAGGAGACAGGATCAGGAGGACGTTGAATGAAAGATGCATTACATTTACATCAGTAATAAAGGGTATAGGCACAGAAGCATGAATATCCAAAGAACGAAGATTATGCCAAAGTTTTTTAGATTTTAAAGCAGGATCAAATTTGCGGGAATAATACTCGCGTTTAGCGGAGACAACCTTACTTGTGATGAGGTTACGAAGCTTTTTGTATTCTCTTAGGTAGCTGTGGATATGTGATATGAATATGTGAACAAGATCCCTTGCCCAAAATCTTTTATTTTTGTTAATTTTTTACAATTGGCTTTTCCTTTCCAAGCGCGAGTGTGGTTTTACCAAAGCGGTCCAACGAAGTATACGCATATAGTATACAAGCAATACTGCTTGTCCTACGTATTGAACGAGAACCATTCTATTAGAGCGATCCTCTATCTAGGATAATCGCCCGTTTTTCTTTTGTTCTATAAAATTTCTGAAAATTGCAGTAATGATCCCTCGAGAGCATAGTCGGTAGCGCTTAAAATTAACTCCTCCGAGCAGCGCTCTCCGCTGGGATATTACAAGAATACGATTGGTGTGGGGAAGCGGAGTCTCTTAGTGTAGAGACAAAATTTCTGTAGAGAAGCAACATCTTGATTTCTTAATAAGTATAGAGCAAAGACCTCACCCGAGATCATTCGGCTATATGGAATATTTGTTCGTTTCTTTATAAACAATCAGACGATAATTTACAATTCAGTCTAATTTACAATTCAGAACTAAGTCAATACCGATAGCTGAAAATTAGCGTAACACGGATAGATCCTGTAGTCTACTAAAAGCAGAGATATAAATTTAGACAACCACACCCATAATAGCAGGCAGTCACTTTAAGAGAGGTAGTAGATACGACCGACGTATCGAAAAGCCAACGTCAGCAGGGGCCTTGCTAGGGGGAGATAAGAAAAATATGGAAGAGGTTACTCCTTGGTAAGAAATTGAAGGACTTGTGTAAAAAAATCTAAACTACTAAACATTTATTGTTTCAGGACTCACTGTTATTAATGAAATAATAACCCTCCAAATCATCACTGTCCAATTCTGCCAGAAAATGCTCGTCCAAGTCGAAGAGCTCATCATTAAGGTCATCATCATAATCAGAATCGTCCGAATCGTCAGAAACATCAATTTCATAATACGGATCTGGAATTTCAAATGACAACGGCACCAATTCACCATCTGCAATATAAGTAGGACCCTGCAAATGAAAAAAAAATATAAAATTGAATTAATTAAATTTAAACCAGTCATTAGATATGATTTTTTTAAAGTAAGAAACTATTTACTAAAGATTAATTATTTATATGATTTAAATCGATGAACCTTGCGTTTGAATTCTGAGATGTTATATGAAGACCCTCGAAGAAAAACCAACTTAGTCCAAAAAATAAAATTGGTGGACATGTTTGTTTTTTCCCTCATTCCCATGAACTCAGTTGGTTCTTCCCCGAACCTTTTATTATTGCCCGTTCATTTTGTCAGGACTGTTGGATTATGAGCCTGGCAACTCCATCCCCCTTGTATTGTTTTAACCTTTTGACAGGTTCCAACTTCACTTGGTTCCTGAAGTTTATAGAGTGCAGTTCATTATTATAAATAAAACTAAATTACATTAAATATTATTATAAATAAAGTGTATGTTATTTAAAATCCCAACAAGGACTACGTTGGGTTTTCCCCATAGTTAATACCTTGAATTGTAGTACACCTTAGCAGCTAATAGATGGAGCTGAATTCTCTGATTTTTGAAAAAGTGGATTAAGTTGGTTTTTCCCCGAGGGTCTTCATATGAGTTCGAAAAAACCGATTGCGGAAGACAGTTCCACAATTGAGTTGTTCTATTTATTAACGAACTACTAAAACGGGGGAAAAAGTTGCCGTGTAGGCAATAGCTTGGAGTTTAGACAACAGAGCGGAATGCCATACTCTGTCGAAAGTCTTGGTTGAGAGTCTCAAGATCTTTTCGGTCTGAAACCGTACTGCCTGTCGTGTAAAATTTGGTTACATTCCAGATATTTCATCAGCCTGCTATTGATTATTGTCTCCATGCTTTTGGAGAGAACAGAAGAATTGCTATTGAGCGGTAGTTTAAAGGGTCGCTGGCTTCACCTTTTTGGGAATGGGCTGAGAATGAGCTAGTTTCCAAGACTTGGAATAAACTCCGGAGTAGTATGACAGGGCGAAAAGTTTGCGCAGAGGTTTAGCCAAAGGTGACACATTTCTTGAGTACCATAGGGGGAATATTATCTGGGCCAGTGCATTTATTGACGACGAGCTCTTTTATACACCTCGCGTGTCCTGAAGAAAATTCCGTCCAGGCGCTCGAGAACCGGGGGTAGCGTATCAGTTTTGGGTAAAGAAGAATTTGAGGCGAACAGAGATGTCAATAAGTCGGCCTTGGATTTGCTTTCTGTTATCACCTCCTCCCCATTAATAAATGGAGGGGTTGTGGGAGACGTAAAATTCTTCTTGATGGAAGTTACCAAGGACCAATGCTGCCTACGCGTGTATTGAAAATCGTACTTCGCAACTTGTCAAATGGCGTTTTGACCTTCCTGATGAACATAACCTAGAAGTAGTCGATAAAACAGTCTACCTTGGGTCTACAATCACAAAAAGAAACGAAGAAAAAGAAGAGATTACCAGACGAATACTACTGGCAAATAGAGCCTTTAATGCGCAAAAACAAATCCTGCACTCAGCATTTGTGCACAGAAAACCGAAACTCTCACTCTACAAAACAGTAATACGTACGTGTTATGGTAGCGAAACTTGGACTATGACCCAGGACATAGAGGAACGAGTCAACAGGTTTGAGAGAAAAATTCTCAGATGCACAAAATAGGTCCAACCAGAGGGGATGGAATATGGCAAAGAAGATACAACGAGTTGTATGAAATTTTCGACGACCCACAACTCTCAACTTTAATTAAAATTAACAGACTGAGACTAGCCGACCACATAATCAGGATGGAGGACAATCGTATCCCAAAGCGGCTTATGGCATCAGAAATTCTGGGAAGTAGGCCAGTAGCAAGACCCAGGAGGAGATAGATAGACTCTGTGACGGCTGACGCAGAGGCCATGCTCAACATCCAGAACTGGAGACATGCTGCAAGGGACCGTCAAACTTGAAGAAATGCCCTAGAGGAGGCCAAGGCTCGATTTGGGCTGCAGCGCCATTGGATGGATGGATGGAATTACAGGAGTTTCCCGATTTCATATATTCACACCGAAATGTCTCGTTTGGGGAACATTTGTACGCTCTGTAGGCGGCTTCCTTGGCTTCAACTGCGTTCATACACTTCCCATTAAACCATCTATTTGGCGTAGGTTTTATAGATTTGGTAGAATGAGGAATAAACAAACACAGTCTTGGAAAAAGCGAGTAAGTTCCAACCAGTTGACTTTCCCATAGTGCCAGACAGTTCTTTTGGAGACTGTACCGTTTGAAGTGGAGGAAGGATAAATTGGCACTGATTTGCCCAGTGTGGTCCGAGCTGCTCAGGGGCTCACCACTCGACGGAGTATCGAGTTGGATGCGTAGTAAGAAATAGGTCAAGCAGATGAGCTTCGTGACCTGCAACATCTGGAACTCGTGTCGGACAATTCACGATTTGGTGCAAAATATTTAAGTCTGCAAAAATCTCGACGTCTTTGTCCGAAACACTGGTGCCATTTGAGTAATTTAGCCAATTGGCGTTATGATCGTTAAAATCCCGCAACAATGATTTCACACTCCTAGTGGGAAAATAAAAATCCAGAGATTCGTTCTGATATAGCATCGACAGCTAAAGTCGAGGCTTCATTACTTATATTAGGACTTCTGCATAGAAAAAAGAATATGATGTGGCTACGAGGAATTATTTTAACCCATATGTAATTAAATTCAGAAGATGTTCTATTGCACACCTTCTGATGTGTGGTGTGGCTGACTCCGCTGGCGATGCAACCATCGGGGCTAACGGGAACAATCTTGTTGCAGTGTTATGCCTGCTAAAACAAGATGATTCCTATCCGCTGGCCAATAAGTGCTGTCGGCGATGTCTAGCTCCGAGTGCGGGAGAAGTGGAAAAACGGGAAAAACTTACTTGTCGTCCGTCATTGTTGCTAAGGGCTATTTCTTTCCAAATTTGAAGTCAGAGAAATGCTTCATAGATAGTAGACCAAAGGCAACCCATATTGAATTTTAAATCGTTAATAAGAAAAAATGCGGATATTTGTGTCATGCATGACGAATTCGTTTATATGTATTATAAATTGTGAATAATAAGCATTTAAGCATTTTCTTATGTATAAGATGAACTGGACAGAATGGTCACCCCGAAGGAGAATGTACAGAATCCTCTGTGCGTGCTAAAGAAAGACTCTTCATGTACTTTCTCACAGTAGCTGGCTCCAGATGGAGAAGCCTAACACGGCAAGGAGGACTAACCTTGTTACAACAACCAAAGATCGCGAGACCTCTTGGTAATGCCATGCAAGGATATCGCTAGAATCATGTCGATCAAAAAATAAATTAGAATAGTTAGTATTTTTGTGTGATGCTTTTGAAGTGGACAGTTTGGTCGTTCTATTGTTACCTTTGGAGTACAATCTATCTAAACTCTTAAAAAACAGCTCGAGTTCAAACGTACAGTATAAACCTTCCAAGTTTCGTGGAGACCACCGAAAACGGAGGTAAGAAAAACATTTGTAACGATGATATGATAGAGTTAGTGGTAAGAGGGTAAGGGAGCGTTCAAGTAATACGTAACGCATTTTGGGGGGGGAGGGGGTTTGTAAAACGTTACGATGCGTTACAGGGGCGGGGGGGGGGGGGGGGGTTCGAACAACGCGTTACGTAACATTGTTTTTTTATTTAAATAAAAAAATAGGGCATTCAAATCTCCCAACTTAGCAACCCTTTTCGTTTATGTTTTACGGGTAATCGCGATTAAAACAATAAATAAGCTATTTTAGCGGCTTTCTGGTACTTTGCGTCATATAATTGTCACTTTCAGGTAAAAGTGTTGGGTGTTACGTAACGTTTAGGGAGGGGGGGGGGGGGGGGGGGGGTACAGAAAAACGTTACGGCGCGTTACAGGGGGGGAGGGGGGGGTCAAAAATTTTCAAAAATTGCGTTACGTAATACTTGAACGCCCCCTAATTACACTGTAAGAAAAATGTTATTTCAGCGGATAGAAAAATCGTAAAAAAAAATTATAGAAAAATAATAAAATCTTAAATATACAGTGAGCGCAAGTTAAAATAGAGGACTACTTACAAAAAGAAGTTAGATATATTTATTATGCAAATCACTTGACATACCTGCATAATACTCCTTTCAACCTTTGTTCCGCCAACAACTACTTTGCAAGGTATATGTTTCCGTTTTTCTTTTATTTTCTCGAGTAAAGCAATTATAAAATCAGAATTGAATTGCTTGCAACAGGATACATCAATATGTTCAATACTTTTTGAGATATCAAATATTGACACCACTCCTGTCGGAGTTATTTCGTCACAATATGGCAAATTAAGCTCTTGTAATTCTGGCAGTTCAGCAATTTTTTTGAGAAAATTATCATCCACTTCATTAACGCAAGGTACTGACAACTTTTTCAATTTTTTCATTTTATAAACACAGTCCTTTTGTTCTTCATTTAGATTAACATATATTATTTCAAGTTCTTCAAGTGTATCTGATTTGTTTTTAGCTAATTCTTCAAATAAATCGTTTCTTAAGTAGTTTGTACATTGGATGGTTAATGATTTTAGTTTCTTTAATTGTGCAATTGGAGCTAAGTGATCAGTTTGGTATGATGTGCTTATTGTTAATTTTTCTAAATCTTTTAAATTCGAACCAAGGTTTGTTATGGCTATTTTATCAAGTCTATCACATTTAAATATATCCAATACTTTAAGTTTAGAATTTTGGCAAAGTGATGAAAAATACTTCGATTGTATATTGCCACAATGGCTTAAGTAGAGCTCTAAAAGATGCTTAAACTTACAGAGATCTTTTCCGGTTAATTCATAATTATTAGACAAATCAAGAATTTCAAGATGTTTTAGTTGTGTAAGATACGAACAGGTTTTATCTCTGACAGAACAATTGACCAGTTTTAATTCTCTTAAATTAGATAATTGTGTTGAAAGTTTTTCAAATGAGCTTATATGCAATCCAGTAATATCGTTAAATTTTAAACTTTGTAGATTTGTGCAAAATTTAAAAAAAAAGTTAACTGAACGCCATTTTTTATTTTCCAACATTCTACCACATAAATTTACTTTCCGTACTATCGTTCCATATTGGCGAAGAATTTGCTTAAGTTCCATTAAAGTTAATCTTTCTACCATTTCAGAATCAATTCGTTTTTCTAATCGCAAAAACATTTCGAATATTTTTTGAAAACGTTGGCAAAGTTTAGATAATTTTAGCTGATCACTAATTGAAAGAAATGAAAATATATGTAATATACAATCATCGTTTAAAATAAGTAATGACGATGATTCATCATTATCACTTTTATTATCTTGATCATTTTCTACTGTGTGTTCTATTTTCTTTAACGGTTGCCTCCAGCTATCAGCAGCTTTTACTTTCAATAAATAGAACTCTTCGATATAGTGGTTTTTTCGCTGTAATGCTCTGAAACAAAACAAAATATATTTTACATATAAATATAAATGAACATGAAAGTAATAAGGATTAAATATATTAATAAAAGAAAGTTTCTGTATGTATGTACATATGTGTGCGGCGTTTTTGGAAATTCAACATGGCCGCCGAAAAATGACCGAAATTTAAAATGGCCACACAAATATAAATTCGCAAATTGTGTTCCGATTCCAATGAAAGTGAATATCTAGGGTGCAAGTTACACTATCATTCATTTCGTTTATTACCCCCATACACAAAACCGGTTTTTTAGGCAAGGGGTCGCAGGGAAGAACAATTCATGAGGCGAGTTACACGGCATAACACTTTCTGCTGTAACAAACCGGTTTGTGCGTGTTATACGAATTACACGATAAACTGACTGTTCTGCATTTTTTCGTGTAACAATGGGCGTGTTTCAAGTTCCACCACAATCAGCAATCAGAAATCAGTGATGGAAATTAACCTAATCATTGATGGACAATTGTTCGAATCTGACAAAAAATGATGGAATATGGGACATATATGATGTTGAAAAGATGGAATGATTGCAATCATTGATGGAACTTGAAACACACCCAATTCTATTGTCTATGTAGCTGTGTACAAACTGTCAGTTAAGTTAAGTCATTTTCGTAGGCCCCGAGAATGAAATTATGATTGTGTTAGTGTGTTGCTCTGTGCAGTCGAGAATTTTTTGGGATGCACAAGTAACAAACTTCCCCGCGACCCCTTGCCAATAAAACCGGTTTATTGGAATTATTGGAAGTGTTGATGGAAGAATGTTATGCCGTGTAATTTGCCTCCATGCGTCATATGACTCCTCACTTTTGAGCCAGAAAATTTGCCAGACTCACCCTCCATTACACTAACACAAATATAACATCGTACTCGGGGTCTGCGAAAACTATGAGAAATTCCCCCTCTCATTCGCGTTTATTGCACAACTACAAACGCATCACAATCTTTACACAAAAAAGAGGTAGAAAAATGAATGCTTAGTGTCCCAGTAGGAATTCTAGGAAGGCCTTACCGATGGAGCACTGAAATAAGTACTCATCTGGTAAGGGGTACCCCTTATTTTCTTGGTGCTAGATGAGCCCTTACAAACCCCATTACAAGAGAAGGCAGATGGTAAGGTGTAGTCCAGAATTATACCCAAACAAGTGAGAATCTGCCCGGACTCAAGGGAGCTTTCCTGGAGCTTTCATAAATTTTATAGAAAGAAAGAAAACGGGCAATTATATTCGTCGACATAAAATGCGACGTTAGCATACTCAATAGCGCGGCTCTCATTCGATACGGAGGACAAGCAGCTTTGGAGAAGTGGAGAATTTAGTTGGGGGACTGCTTAGGTAAAGCCACTCTCGGGCTTGGAAAAAAAGGCATTTGTAAAAGATGAAAAAAATAAAAGCATTTCGACACCGGATCACATATCCACAGGCGCCCATGAATATCTCTTTTCGCAATGTTCCATTTGCTGCCTTACTATACCCCTTACAGATGAGCAGTTCTATAAGTACTCTAAGGTAAGTACCATAGTAAGGCCTTACCCCCTATGACATCGTGTGTAAAAGTAAGCACTTCTGTAAAAGGGAGTGGTAAGGCCTACCCCTTACCAGTAAGTGCTGATTTCAGTACTTCTGTAAGCTTACCGGTCCTACTGGGGTAATACCCGCTTCATACACAAACCGTTTTGATGTGAGTATCCAGTGATGGATAGTGTAACTTGCACCTAGGGGATTTTAAGGTTGCAAATAACAAATGTATGATCAAAGCTTATAAATTCAAAATGGCCGCACCAATATGGCGGATGAGTTTGCCAATGGGGTTTCGGTTCCAATGAAAATCGAAATCTGGGGGATTTTAAAAATGCAAATAGCGAATTTATGATCAAAACTTATAAATTCAAAATTTGCCAAGCCACAATCTGAAATTTAGTTCCGATATATAGAAACTTCGATATATGGAAACGATCTTTTGGGAGCTTAAATCACCTAACATTCATTGTAGATGAGTAATTAAAAACAATAAAATTACATTGAGATTACTTCTGCATATGATAATATGATTGCCTTGAATTTTTTTATATCTGAATAAATATTTTTTTTTGTCTTGTTAACAAAATAACAATAAAACATATTTCTTTTGGCTCTTCCAAAGTATATAAATGTTTTTCATAAAAACGTTTGTGCTAACTTTCCCACATTTTGAAATAATTTTTTCTTGTAGGACTAGCGATACGCCCCAACATATTTGTAGGACACTATTGTAGTTAGGTTAAAGATACCTTTAGATATCCTTTCAGTGGTATCCTTAACCTACAGTTATTAATGATAAAAATGATTCGAACAATTGCAGAGCATCAAGCGCATCACTTAATTTATAGGACAATGTGGCCATCTTATTGTACGCACAAATACTAACCAGCACTGAAAAAATCAGCTTGTTACTAAAAATTATTTAGGACCTTGTTATTTGCACATGTTGTGGGTGGGCGACCCTTTGGCGGGACCATCAATTTTGTTTTGAGTTGAAAAGAAACAGCGAAATTTAAACAAGCCAACGAACACTTTAAAACTATACAAACTTATACATATAAAAAAAAATAATCAAAAAGCAAGACTAAATATGTATTAAAAATTTTGAAAACACTAAAAAAAACAATTAGGTGATAAAAGCACTGACTATAGATCCTTTGGAATAATTAAAGTCCGTCCAAGTCAAAGTTCAGAGAAGGTCGGAATAATTATTTTAATAAATCTACATTTTCCAGCTATTTGTGTAAAAATTAATTATTGAAACTGAAAAATTATGGGTTAGATTTCAGCAAAATATCGTTAATATTGATACTATGGGTCACGAAAGTTTTAGGAGCTTCCCAAGCTTCTTTTTCTCGCTGACATGCCTGTGTTAAAAGAAAAGGAATATGAATATGCATTCTTTTTCAACGCCTCAGAATAGCGCTTTAATTCCCCACTGGGTTATGCCATAATTTTCGATGTTATTTGTTAATGGCTTTGAAATACGCCACTTCAATATGGAATTCCCAAATGAATAAAAACATCATCGTACGATGGTTTTTCTGTACTTTGGAGTTTTAGAGCTAAATGTGCAAGACAGGACTTTTTGCTCATTCGTGCAAAATAAAAGACTATTGGACTAACACTGCCTCACCAACATTGAAATAGGGAGAGCGATGCCCGAGAATTTTAGAGAAAGCTAATAATATTGAAATCGAATCGTGTCTTAAATTGCTTACGATTAAAAAGTATTTACTCCTACTTCCTAAGAAAACTGATGAACGAGCAACGATGCGGTGAAAACGCGCCACCTGGCGACCATAATGGACACTTTCGAAAGCGAAGTACTTTGCTTCACGATGTGCCGTAAGAAATTATTTTTCTGTTTAGCTACAAGCTTCTGGAAAACGTTCGGTTTTGTAGTATAGTATAAGAACCATTTTGCCCCGTCCTCCAGGTGTAAGAGAAATGGTTTTAATTGAATGGCTGCCATTGTTTTGCACAACACTATATCCTTATAAATTGCGGCACTAGCTTTATTTAAAAAGCCATATTTGGAGGCACTAAACTTGAGTACCAATTATTAATAAAAATATTTCTCTGATTTGTTTTTAAAAAAAATTCAAAATCATTTCAGTATTTTGTACCGAAAATTAAAAAAACAAGAATGGCCTCTCTGTTACTAGGTATTTATAATCTGATTATTCAATTAATGAAAGTATTTTAGCAAATATGAAATAATTAACTAAATTGTTCTCATTTTGATTAACCTGAGTAAAATTAATGTGGGATTTGAACAAGAGACATTGGGCAGAAGGAACAATATTCGTCAGTCTAGTTAGAGATTGCCGAGGTTGGAACAAAAAAATGACCCACTTTTACTACCCTGAAAATTGTTGGACTGGTCTTAAATAGCTGCAAGTGAATGCATTCTTTAAAAATACAATAACAGTTATAATAATTGTTTCGTCATATTCCTTTAGATGGCTGAATACATAACGTTAAATATTACTTACTTGGCAGCTGACTCTGCAGCACTAAAGTTAACAAAACCATATCTATAGAATCTAACCCGACTTTTTTGCACAATCACAACAGATGCTACCTCACCGAATTTAGTAAAATATTCCTTAAGTGTTTCTTCATTTACCTAGAACATATAAAATTTGATACCAAATAATTTCCATAATGAATAAACGTTTACCTCTTCTGGAATATTTGTAATGTAAAGATTATATACTGGAATATCATCCTCCGTATAACACAATTCTCCTCTATGAAATGCGTGCGTTTCTGCAAAATTTGAAGAAAATTATAAAAATTATAAACATGAAAAATGAAAAAAATTAACCTTCATCATAAAACGTACTCATGTTGCTTAGCATCATTTTGCTATACGCTAGTATTAAAAATCGGTAAATGTATATCTTTGTTTTCCCCAAGATAAAATATTGTGAAATGGTTACTTAAAAGGGCCGAAAGAGCAGAAAAATCTGCAATGAACTTCAAAAGTTGCGTTCCCGACAAGAAATTTCCCAAGGTAAATTAAATCAGCCTGACAAGGGTTTGCATTTAACATTCACAATAGCATATTCAACAAAAAGATATTGTAATATAGCGGTTTAACACCGTGTCTGCACTTGCCATATGTTATTGAAAAGTGTCTGTCAGTTATGGCCAACGATTTATTGCTCATTTTGAATAGTGGGCAAATTATGTCGGACATTTCAGTTGGAAAGATGGCGTTAAGGAGACAACAACAAAGATTTCAACAAATTTTGCTTAATTAAAAAACATTAGAATTGCTACAGCATATGGAATTCAAAGAAATGCGTAATTTAAGAAAAAAACCATCATTTTGGGTATGTCCATTTTTAGGAAGAAGGCAAAATTTCGATGTTAACTTGAACTCCGCCATTTTGTAACGATAAATGTCACATTTCTTGCCAACTTTTTTGGAAACAGATATGGAAAAAAATATTTCTTTCCATATATTGCTTTCAATAAAATATGGCCAAGTTTACCCTGTCCGCACCAGACATTTGATAGCAATGCCATAAGCAATTCAATAAAATATGGCAAGTGCAGACGCTAGGTAATGTACACCAAGAATTAAATTTCGTGTTGCATAAAATGGACTTTTCCAACGGCTACATGGAAATCTACGACATCAAAATATATAAAAGTAAGAAAAAGCAATGACTAGATTTTTAAAATTTAAAAAATGTCTTATTTTGTTTTTTATTTTTGGAAAGGGTTTTCCCATATTTAATATATACTACGAGTTTTTATAAAAGTTTATTTAAAAATGGAATGAATAAGTTGAAATAAAACAAACATCAAAACAAATTTGGACGTGTTTTTTTAATGAACTGGCTGGTTCTTCGCCATACAAAATCGAAAACCCAAGTTCTATCGGAGTCTATGGGCCTGTTTAAACGCTTCGCTCCCAGGAACGTTCCTCACGAACTTGGCGGATGAAGGGAGAAGTAGGGTGGTACCTCTGTTCATTCCCACTTCCCCCTTTTTCATCAAAATTCGTGAGGAACGTTCCTGGGAGCGAACCGTCTAAACAGGCACTATCTGGTTCTCTATCGGGGTTACTGGGAAATTTTAAAATTTCCCTGTTTTCCATATTGCGGGCAACTTCAAGTCGCAGGAGAAATATCATTGGGCTGGCATAAACGGATCGTTATGGCCGTGTTTTTTTAATGAACTGCTGGTTCTTCGTCATACAAAATCGAAAACCCAAGTTCTATCGGGGTCTATCTGGGTCTCTATCGAGGCTACTGGGAAATTTTTAAATTTCCCTGTTTTCCAAGATGCGACTAACTTCAAGCCGGAGGAGAAATGTCATAACAAAATTTGTAAATATTGTTTAAATTTTAAGGGAAGATAGAAATTTGTAAGTATCGGGATGATTAGTTTTATAAAAACTAATTTAGATAAGAAGTAAAGGAGCACGCTATGTTGTTGGATGCCGCAGGCAGCTGGATACAACCTAACTGAAATCGGGAACAAGAGTAGCTTTAGATATGACTGCACTATAAGCCAGTACATATAAATTAAAATACATATACATATATTTTCTCCGCTTATTTTATACATTAAATTGATATAAATAATAACAAATAAGCTGTGCGTTTTTCTTTTCTATCTTGGCAAGCTATATTGCAAACATTTTCAGCTAATTTCATTTTCGGCGGAACTTCAAATTCATGAACTTTAAATGTTTTAAGGGTTGAAAATAATTTAGTTTTGCCTGACAGTACGCCCACAATCGAATTTGAAGCATAAACATTAAACAAAAATTTTACAATTATTATCGAAATAATCGCAAAAAAACCCTAAAAACGGATGTATTTTTTTGCTTTTTAAGGGTGACGCCTATGTTTTCGGACCGCAGGGTCAGGACCCCGACTTTCGTGATCAGCGACCCCAAAGACCTATAGGGTTCGATTTTCTTAACGTTTTGAATGGACTATTTACCTGTTTTCAGCAAAAGACTTTTATTTTTATATTTTAAAAATAAAAGTCTTCAAAGACTTTTATAGAAAAACTGGAAAAATAAAAATCTTAAAAAGACTTTTATACAAGACAGGAAAAAAAAGTCTTTTTTAACAGTTATTTTTCATTTTAAAAATAAAAGTTCATTTTAATTATTATTTCGGACAGAAAAAAACAAATATCTTTAATAACAGTTTTAAAAGATTTAAAACAATACTAGGCAAAAATTAGAGTTAAAAATAACTTCTATTATTTTTGGTAAAATTTAACTGTTACTGTTGTCTTAAATCATATATGTATCAAAATAATTATATTATATATTTATTTTGTTTCAATCTTCGAATATATAATACATTTGATTTACAAAAGTCCCTGACGTGTTTACATGTCAGTGAAAAAAAGTTTGACACCTATGGAACGAATTGGTGCCATGAAAATTCATTAATCTGAAAGTGGTCTCTAGACTATCTATAATATGGGCAATAATATTGAGCAAAACATTGACAGTTTAGGTCTGTTTCTTTACTTTCCGTTCAATAATTTTTTGTGTAAAAACTTTCTCATGTGGTGGGGGAAATAAAGAGAAAGTAAAGAAACAGTTTTCGTGCGACTTCATTAAAAATAAGAAGAAGAAGAAGTATATTTTGTTAATTTTTACTAATTCCTGACTGTAAAGATTTCAATTACCTCTTTGAGCCCTAGCCAATGTCCCAGGGGAGCACTCAAAAGTTAAGCTACTGACAGACATGCCGATTTGTTTACTTTTATAACCTGTAATAAATGCTTTGACACTTGTGCCAGAAAAATGGCCGACATGAACAACGAAAATTCGCTGGGTAAGTTCATACTGAAGGGGAAGCTGTGACGTCAGCAAATCTGGTACAATTTTTGGTGTACGAAAAAGTAAAGAAACGGAAACCATGCAAGTTCGTGCGAATGCATTATAATGCGTTGAGTTAAGAAACAGAGCTTTTATTTCTTTGCTCCAGACAATCTTTTAATATAACTTTCCACAGACCGGTGCAGGCCCAATGAACGCCGCGCATACTACGCTCGCCTTGACATAATTGCAACAAGCGCGCGACCTCGGCAAAACTCGTCAAACGCTTGTTTTTGCCATTTGACGTACTGCCATATAAAAACACACAGTTCAGAGACTAGCGCGGCCAAACAGAATACAGACTGATTACAGTTTTAATTACGTGTAAATAACCATATAAAAAACACAATTATTTTGAAATCACAGACAGACTGGACAAAAACTGGAGGGATGTAGGATAGTAAACACATTACATTTGTATGTTTTTTCGTTACTGGTCTAGTAGTGGTGGTGCATATGGAAAATTTAATATTTCCTTATACATATTTTAAGATGAAAGATCCATAACGTGGAATTCAGAATCACCTGAAGAAGTTTTTACACCAGCAAAATCAAGGAAGCCTTTCTCGCTCAGGCAACTGCTTTTCTTAATCAAATATCTGGGAGTAAAGCTAGACAAGATAATGAACTGGAACGCTCAGCTGGACTACAAAAGTTGTACTGGATATACAATACGGTCTTTAAACAGACTACGGCGGTTTTCAGATGCAGAAAACTGGAACGGCGGTCTTGTCTCTCCATTATCGGAGCTATGCGGACTTGTCCCACAGCCGCGATAGAGGCAATCATTGACATTTTGGATCTCATCGAATTGGCCCTGTACAGTCAAAGGGCACATGGATATTCTTCATAATATCCCAAATATTGTCATGTACTGATTATCCTGGTGAACTGCAGTTCCAAAGGGAATTCATAGCTATTATCCCGACTAGCTCTGAGTGGGAGGAACTTATCCTTCCTTGGGATCCAAAAAATCTCCACTGGTTTACCGACGGGACGGGTCAAATATGGAACATGGTATAGGGGCTGGAGTCACAGGACTCAACTCCAAGGTCTCGAATGAGCTGCAGACAGCCTCGCGAGAGAGGGGTCTGAGACGTTGGTTAAGGGCCCAGAGCCCTTCTGTATTACACCGTACTACAGTGAAAAAATCCATTCTTATTCGTTTGCATTTTTTTGAGCTCCGATTTTTTCTGATTTTAATGGTTTTTTTCGTTTTTTCGTGGCACCCTCAGTTTTTTTGTTATTAACAAAAAATGGTTTTTACTTTTATTTGATATAACACCGTAAAATCCATTCTTATTCGTTTGCACTTTTTTGAGCTCAGATTTTTTCTGATTTTAATGGTTTTTTCGTGGCACCCTCTGTTTTTTTGTTATTAACAAAAAATGGTTTTTACTTTTATTTGATATAATCGAATATTCGAAAAATATTCGATTATATCAAATAAAAGTAAAAACCATTTTTTGGTAATAACCAAAAAACAGAGGGTGCCGCGAAAAAACGAAAAAAACCATTTAAATCAGAAAAAATCGAAGCTCAAAAAAGTGCAAACGAACAAGAATGGATTTTTTTAAAGTCAAGATTTGTAGAACGGTGTTATCTAATGGTCCACCTCCTAGTTCCTGATAGTGGGGTGGATTCAGGAACTAAACCGAGCTAGCCTATTGAGAATCAGTCCCATGTCTTAGACAGTCTAATTATCCTATAAGACCCTTTATCTAAAGGGCATCATCACTTTCAACAGAGCGGCCTAAAGCTGTTTGTGGGTTATCTGACTGGTCATGTAGGCCTGGGTATCACCTCCACAACCTAGGACAGTCTCAAAAGAAGACGAATGTCCTGCTCTGATCTGGCTTATAAAAAGAAGGTTTATCAGAAAGCTTATGGGCCCTGTTCAAGTCCGGTCTTCTTCAACTAAAGCTCTTTTTGCCTTCGCCTGGCAGGCTGATTGTGTGTTATTCGGGTACGTATACAATAGGCTTAAGTTGAACCTGAAACGCTATCTGTTGACATAGTGACATGTTGACATTATTTTTCCGCAATAATTACTTCTAAAAACTAAATAATTCCTTATAGTGGCAAAATGACCAAAGTTCAACGTCGTAAATACTTTGACGTCCTTGCTGTTTCTATCTGTCTCTTTTAGCGGGAGGCAAACGACGCGGTTTTTACGGGATTGGTTTCTCATCCCCCAGTGCAATATGCATCTCAACATTTTAAGCTTTTTTCAGGTCAATGCTTTTAATTTCTTCAACAGAGGGACAATCATCTTGAACGGTGGGGGACATTACGTTAAGCTTTGCCAATGGATTTTCGGGCTGTCCTTTGTTTAGCTTTCCCTTCTCAATCTCTACACCATTACCGTATAGGAGTAAGAGGCGTAACAGAACTAAGAAATATGTAGATGGTTGACATGCTAGAAGATTGGGATAGCTCGCAATGTATACAGAACTCTTCAGAAAAGACTTTAAGAGTCCTACTTTTGAATAGAGAAGATCTTTTCTAAATTCAAAGAGTCCTACACGAACTATAACCGGATTTCACTAGGAATGATTCCCGGCGTTAATTTCGTCACATCGTTTTAAAAAAATATATATTCTATTTTACTTTGATATTATAAGAGTTTTTAATTAGCTCCAAATCGAGTTAGAGTGCTATGATAACTACAAACTAACAGGTCAATAAAAAATGCTGCATAGTTACACAATATCTCTTTTCTTGCGTTTGAAATTAGAAGACTTTTTAATGAAATAATACTTCCTATATGTATGTAGGATCATAAAATACGAGATGAGGAGAAAAAGGATATCGCTTTCATTATTAAATTCAATCCTGCGTCACAATCAATTATTATTACTTCTATTTTTAGCAGATTGTGCTCGTCAACAACAATCTTTCAGTCTGAACAAATTACCATCTCATTGAAGTCGCCCACTCAGCATCATTTATTGATCACTGATGGCTGGAAATCAGAACTTTTCCATGATAAATTTAATTAATATGATATGTGTCAAGTGTTAGAACCAAGATTTGAGTTCAGTTTAAATGAGAACTTGTAACATGGAGCAGCTACAGGTTGTTGTGACAATGATATTAATTTGTTCGACCAGTGCACAATTAAGAAGTTTATAAAATTAATTAATTGATTATAAAATATCATATTATAATACATTTCTTTTTAAGGAGGCGAAGGAGGCAACTGCTCGTTTGTAATTATCAATGATATTCCAGGATACGAACCGTTATATTTGATTAAGGATGCCTTGACAGTATCGTTCTTTATTCCGGACGATCAAATAGGTTCAATACCAGTTGGAAGAACCCTTAAGGTTGTTTGTCCTGGCGATCGCAATTTTGTAACTGCTCCTGGATTAAATGCAACCGATGCAAATTCAACAAGACTAACCTGTGTTAACGGAAATAGACTACGAACTGATTATGGGGCGTTTGTTAATTTAAATTCTATTAATTGCTCAAAGATCCTTAGTGCTGAAGTGAGAATTACATCAGAATCATGTGCAAATGATCAAGCTAACATCTATGAAATTGGATTCACTGCATATGGTCAATTTTTAAAAGTTCTTCAAGTTTGCTTTAGCAGTGTCACCGATACAACGTACTATAGTATTCATGTTATTAATGGAAAAGCCGTTAAATGTAAGTTTAAATTTAATTACAATTTATATTTAAGTTTAAGTGCGTTAAATATATATACAAATTTGTTAAGTTACATTGACATGCTTTATAAGTTTACAAAAGTTCAAAGCAAATAGGGCTGAAATTTTTTCTTGCAATTTCATCATGTTCGGATTAATACTGTGTCAAAAGGCACCTAATCGCGTACGCACATAGAGTTAAAAGGTCAAACGGCACGAAAATCGGCCTGGTTACTATGTCAATAATAATCATAATTTATGTACCACATATTAGTCGATAAATGGGCGCTGCACTACCACTTAGGTAGAATGGAAGGCAGGTTTTTATATGCTGTTTTCATTATTAACATTACCACATGGTGGATAGTATAGCGGTCATCATACATATCTTCATTTAGTTAAGGTGATTCTATTGGCGTGTCGTCGGAAGCTATATATGTACATATACAAGCATAAATTTAAGGGCGCAAATTATGGAACATAGTATTCCTATTTTGCCTGCTTGTTAACTTCGACCACATCCTTTCATGCAATTGCAGAAAATAAAATTCATGAGTTAATCTAGTTCAACGGAAGTACGGTAGGCGTTCCATTTATCCATCTACAGCGCTACAGTCCAAATCGAGCCTTGTCCTCCTCCAAGCTTAGCGGTCCCTTGCATGTCTTCTTCTATTTTATTCCCCTTTAATTCCTCATGAGACATAGGGCGGAAACAGTTGCCCTCCCGCGGACTCTGTTTTGTGCGACAGCTCTCAGCTCCGACCAGAATCTTCCAGTTGTTGCGGCCTCTGCTAATAGGGTGCTCCTCCACGTTGTTCTGGGTCTTCCGACTCGACGGGATCCTTGCGGATTCCAGTCAAGGGCCTGTTTGGCTAGATTTTCGTTTTCGCGTCGTAAGGTGTCAGTAGACTGCTCCACTATGATAAGTAAAGTGTTAATGTGGTCTATACAGGAGCGGCCCTTTCTGAATCCAGCTTATGCGCTAGCCGTCGCAGATTCTACCCATCTGCTTTTGCCTACTGGTAAATTTCCAAAAATATTTGCTACCAAGAGCCATTTTTGGGTAAGGCTGTCCCTTAACCTGATTTCGTGCTCGAGTAGTCTTAGTCTGTAAATTTTTATAAAGGTTGAAAGTTGTAGATCGTAAAAAAATTCCTATAACTCGCTGTTGTATTTCCTTCGTCATATTCTATCCTCTCTTGTTAGACCTATTATATGCACCTGATAACAGTGGCGGTTCCTCTTTGGAAGCAAAGGAAGCACTGCTTCCCTTGACCAAATAGGCAACTTCGTAAAAATTAATTTAAATTTATCAAGATTAAAATCTCAATATATTTTCTCATCTGGAAACATTATGTTTACAATATACAGATTTGTTTATGTAAAAATTACAATTCAAATTTTTCATACTACTGTATACAAAGAGTAAAGCCTTGGCTACGATACGAACAGCGAGCGGCAGAGTGGCATATACTAAAGTTCCTCTCGCCGCTCTTATCGTGGCCAACACAACATACACAACATTGGGAAGCTGTAAGTCCACCAGCTTCTTTGCCACAGAAAATCAACGTGAAAACTCCAACACATTCAATTTAATTGAACTCACACTCACGCGCAGGTTTGCGTTAATACAGTACCCTCAGAAGCTGAGCTAAACACAGCTTCTTCGGAGCCAAACAGTGGGATACGGGAAGTCGAAAATAGAGAAATTTTCTGTATCCACCATATTCTCTGTGTTTTCTTGGCTTCATTTTCTGGTACTCTGTACTGGCTTCGAGCAATATTAAATTTGCTCTTAAAATTTTGCTTTGAAATTTTGTTTTTGACTCTTCTTCAAATAGGAATTTTCGTTTATATATTGAGTCAAGAAAAAAGTGCTTGAAGATATGTAAAGTTTCTCTTTATCTATATGTAGTTTATTCTAGTGGGGTGGCAGGCGGTGTATACTGAATATAAGCTGATAACTTTGTAGCTTCCATTAAATTTTTTATGATCCTCTTTAGTGATGATTTAAAGGGATAGAGAATATTTTTAGAATATTTTCGAGTACGGGTTGTCTAAAAAAAAAATTCCAATAAGAATATAATGGCCGTGGTGTAGGGGGTGTATGCAGAGACGGCTTTAGTTATTTTGGCGCCCCGTGGGAAATATTTCCTTAACTTTTTGAAGACATTTATTTCAGGTAGATATGAATGTTATGTTATCTTGGTCGGATCCAGAATTTCTTTCTGGGAGGGGCACACATTTTTGGGATTAACAAAAACATGAAAAGAAATACATATATTTGTAATTTTAAAATAAGGTTTACTAAGAACATTATATATTTGAGAAAGGCAGATTTGTTTTATTTTCCTACTGAAAATGTCCATGATGTATTGGAAGGTTTATTTTTTACTCAGTCAGTCCACTTTTTACTGACTACATATGCATTGAAGCTAGACAGTCCAAACGATCTTCTATCATTCTACGGCGAAGATATATTTTTAGTCGGTGTAGGGTGGAGAAAGAATGCTCGGCAGTAATAGTAGTTACCGGAAACTACCGGTACAACAATTGGCACGAAGTTATAATATTTGACAGTATCCTTGCCTCTTTCTCATTTCTTTCCAAATCTTTAGCTCGCCTTGTGCATTGCTTCCCTTATCCTGAAGCTTACGAACCGCCACTGCCTGATAACTTTTCTAGCAAAGCTATAAACTCGTTCTTCTATGTCCTGGGTCATAGTTGAAGTCTCGTTGCTATAGCGCAGTACTGGTCATTTACTGTTTTGTAGAGTGAGAGTTTCGTTTTTCGGTGCACAAATCCTGAGTTTGGGGCAATTAACTTTGCCAAATCACGCTATCACAACTTTAACGCGGTTTAATCTGAAGTATTGAACGAGATGAAACTGGAGTAGGAAGTGTCTTTTTGGAAAATGAAATCTTCTTTTAAAAAATTCTTACTAAGCGTGGTTATTGCCAGATCTGAACGAAACATTATAAAAAAAAGATTTGACACGCATTTTAAAGTGGTACGATTTGACATGTACTTATGATGCCTACTTAATGCTATGCGGAAATATTCACTTAGCTTCTAAAAACGAGGCAAAACCACCGTATTTTCAGCTTATGCTGGGTACACACCGGCCCAACGAAAGCCAACAACGACATTCGACGTTGGCTTCCGAGCGTTCTTTCGCGTTCGGAGATACGTCCATAAGCATTTGTTGGTTTAACAAACGTTCGTTGGGACGGGTATTCGGTTTACGTTCAATTCTTAAAATTTCGGCCTTCGAGCCTGTCAATCGTTGGTTAAACTTCGATGCCCATCCACACCACATTCGCTCAAATGGCTTGTTTCCTTTGACGTTACCGCCACGTTACGAGTTGCAAGCGAACGCCAACGAATCTTCGTTGGTTTTCGCTAAACCGTCCACACAGAACCAACGAACGTCAGCGAATCCCATTCGTTGGCCTTCGTTGGCCCGGTGTGTACGCGGCATTAAAGGCTCAAACTCAAGGCTGAAGCACAACCAATCCGTTCCGTCCGCTCCGCACGTTTTTCCTTTGTTCTTTTTGACATTCCGTCCGCTTGATTGTGGCTACCGTTCCGTTAGTCTCATGGAAAGTTTATGGAAATGTCAAATTTCCAACTTTTAAAAACGGACGGAACGGATTGGTTCTGCTTGAACCCTCAAACAGAACCAATCCGTTCCGTCTATTTCTAAAGTTGGGCATTTGTCATTTCCATAAAACGAACGGAGCTGTTGCCACAATCAAGTGGACGGAACGAACGGATCGAATTAAAGTTGGACAATTTTTAAAGGCTCAAACAGAACCAATCCGTTTCATCCGTTCCGCACGTTTTTCCTTTGTTTTTTTTTGACGTTCCGTCCGCTTGATTGTGGCTACCGCTCCATTCGTCTCATGGAAAGTTTATGGAAATGTCAAATTGCCAACTTTTAAAAACGGACGGAACGAATTGGTTCTGTTGAGCTTTAAATTTTTACGTGAACTGATACCTCATTTATATTGACAGTTTATATAATATATACAAGTAGTATAAATTATTTAATTATTGAAATCTATTTAGGTCCATAATTTTAGATTAATATTTTTTTTTACATGGTAAATTGTAAAATATTTCATTCAACGAACGGACCGGACGGAACGGATTGGTTTTGTTTCAGGCCTTACGGAATTCTTTTGGGGACTTGATGTTCGTTGAGTATTATACAATCACACCTACCCACTCTCTAATAGAATTTTGTTCCATTCGTTCAACAACCCTTTTACTGTGTTGTTGGCCATTTCTTAGGGTTTGAACCGTTTCGTGGATATCAGGGAAAGATGCACCAGTTTACGACGATATTTCATAGAACTGTGTCCTGTAGACTATTAAGAAAACGTAGCTCTCACAGTAATGCTTGAATCGAAGATAGAAGGGCATTTATATTCGGGCAAGGTGACTGGAGTATTGTCTTTTGACGTAGTATCGTATAGCCCAGGATTGGCCAACATTTCGATCGCGATTGTCGGTCGTTTTTTTGGTCGATGGCTCGCGATGGCTTTATTTCCCGTGTTACAATTGTAACTGCACGCAGCGCTTGAATTTAACGCGTTAGTTTTGAATATATATTTTACTTATCTAGCAGTAGTAACTCGTATTGAAAAACCATGTATAAACATTATTTCACCGAGCGAACACACGACACCAGCAGTGTCGGCGGCAAAGATAGTTTATGGAGAAGAGGATGAGAGAGGACGATGGAATGGACACAATTTCCATCGCCCTATCTCACCCTCTTCTCCGTAAACCACTTTTGCAGCCGACTCTTGTCATTCGTATGTGCGCTTGTATGGAATCGGGCATACTGTGTAAACTACACGGCTTAATACAGTGTGCACCAATGTAATTATTTGTAAATTCACTCTATATTTAAGTTATCTAGGGCCGAAAATAGTTGTCAATAACATTAAAATAAATTTAATTTTTTCAGATAATGCGAAAAATACAGGATACCGGGAATTTCAACCAGATGGTCTCACTAGTGACGCAAAAGCCGCTTATAGCACAAAAAACCAGATACAGCGTTTCGGCAAACTTTTAGGATTAAACCAGAACTACATTACTGATACTGAAGATTCCAAATTCTTATTACGGGGCCAACTGGCTCCACACGCTGATTTTATATATGAAAGTGTTCAAATTGCAACGTATTTTTATTTGAACGCAGTACCACAATTCCAAACTATCAATGCTGGAAATTGGTTGCGAATCGAAAATTTAGCACGGCAGTTGGCAATAAATTATAACACAAATCTTTTAATTTACACAGGTGTATTCGAGGCACTAAGTTTACCTGATGAGTCAGGACAGTTGGTTACTTTAACTTTAAGTGATAGCAATAACATTCCCGTTCCCAAATGGTTTTGGAAATTTATAAAAAATGAAGAAACAGACGCAGGAATTGTAATGATTACTCTTAACAATCCTTTTGCTAGTTTAAACGAAATAAACGAATTTTGTCCAAATGTTTGCGAAAAGGCAAAGATATCAACTGACAATTTCAGGGATATTACGATGGGCTACACATTTTGTTGTGAGGTGATCGAATTTCAAAAAGTTGTCACCTTCTTGCCACCTGAATTTAACGTTAGTTCATTATTAAATTGTGGAATAATTGCCAACAGAAAAAAACGAGCTCGATCTTAAACAATTTGTAATCGAAAATTATTATAAATTTATATCTGAAAAGTTTAAACATTTATATTAAAATATAATAAATATTTTTGCATGCTTAACATTTTTTATTTGTACTTATGTATACATATATCTAGTATTTCTTCTTATTCGATGGCTCTTCAGCCCAATTCGAGCCTTGGTCTCCATCAGCTTCTTCCAGACGTCTCTCTGCTCCGCAGCATGTCTCCAGTTTCTTGTATTGTTTTCTGTATCGGACTTATCGATGTCTTTCACCGTGGTTTGCCATCTGGTAGTAGATACAGAGCTTTTTTGGTATCCTTGAGTCATCCATTCTTTGGTCATGACCGGCCCAACGTAAACGCAGTAGCTTGGCATATGTCGAGAGTTTACACTCTTTGTATAGATCGTACAATTCGAAATTGTAGTGTATGCTCCATGCATTGTCTTCATTGATTGGGCCGTATACCCTTCGGAGCACCTTCCTTCCAAATATATTAATTTTGTCTGCAGATTTATGGGAAATACTCCATGCTTCACACCCATACATAGCTACTGTACGTATGATGGTTTTGTAGATTCTTATTTTGGTGCTTCTGCGGATGTCTCTGGATTTCATTACTGGCAGTAGTGAGAAGTACGTATATATTCCCCAAGTGGTGTTGTGATTTCTACTTCTTTCTACCCTTGACTTAAATAGAATCTTACTCTTGTCTGCATTTATTTGCAGCCCTATATGTTTGGCTCCATCTCCTAATTCCGTGAATATTTTGCTAAAGCCTAGTACTAAGTTCACGTGAAATGGAATTTAAATGGGCTACTCAATGTAAATTTTCACGTGTGCAAATTTCGCTTGTCAAAATTTCATTTGTGATACTAAGCTCACGTGAATTTTTTGGTGAATAAGTCACACTCTGCTGCTCTCTAACAGATGTCGCGGCATGCATTCACCACGAAATTTCATTTCATTTAAAAGAATGCGCTTGGGCATTTTTTCCGCGTGAAAAGTTGGGAACTGTTACATGTTCAACTGAAAAAACGCAAAAAGTGAATTCAAAAGGCGTTTGTGAATTGTATATTTAGCAATATTTATTTGTTAATTGGTGTATGCATATATTTGGCGGGATTTATTTAAACTTATTTTTACAGAATGGAAAACACTTTGCTACAAAGTTACCCACAGCTGATTAACTCACTTCGGTTGCTTTTCACAAGCCCAAAATACCCAATTCCATTTCACGTGAACTTAGTACTAGGCTTAAGGTATGACAGTAATCTGGCAAGGCAGTTTATGTCGTCGGCGTATCCTGCCAATTCTTTTGATTTGTTAAGCAGGGTTATTTTCGCACCAATATTTGATTGCGAATTACTCCTTCTAGCCAAAGATTAAATAGCATAGGTGCCATCCCATCGCTCTGCTTTAAGCCTTTCTTGACTGGGAAGAACTCCGTCCTTGTATTCTGACTTTATACCTTATACTTTCCATTGCCATTTTCGTTAGTTTCACTAAGTCTAGGTCCACCATTAGCCGTGTTCCTTTTGGCTATTTTTTACTCGATTGTACTTAGAACTATACCTGGTCACACAAAGGAGTAGATAACCAGAGTAATTTCGCAACTTACATCCACTAGGGGAAAGCCAACACTTTGAGTCTATTGTGAATTATTATCTCATAGATGGTTTTTGATTGTTTTGAACCTTTTTCGTATGAAAACGTCTATAAATAAAATTTCAACCGAATAATTATCTAAAACTATTATCTTTCGTTTACTTTAAAAATTTGCCGGATTAATTTCTACTATGTAGTAAATCCCTCTTACTTTTTATTTGTATACAAATAAAATAACATCAGGAACAAATCTATTGTCGCATACATTTGATTTGATTTCAGTTGATTTTCCTTCTTTCTTCTTCCCTCTTTACATTCCTGATTCCTCCTGTCATAGCCTCCTTAGCCCTTCCCCGCTACACCAAAGAGCATGTCATGTGATTACATGGCATGTGATTACCGTTTTATACAAGAGTATTTTTGTTCTGCTAAATAGGTTCTTTGAGTTATATAGCGGATAAATCGTAATTCAAAACCTAGCACAGTTGTTATCAATAACCGTTGATTTAACTTCTAACAGATGGCGCATTAATCATTAGAAAATTTTCTACACGGAGCGCGTTCAAAAACCTTACTATGGTTAACCATGGTTAACTATGGTAAGCTTTTGTCGTTCAAAAACTCCGTGGTTAACTACAACATAACCACGAGCATAACTTTTTGGCGTTCAAAAACTCCCGTGGTTAACCATGGTGTAGTTAAATTTTAACCATGCTCGGGAGCATGGTTAGCGATAGTTAAGAAGCCGTGGTAAAGAAAAATTAAAATTTTTTTCCATAAAATAGTGTCGGCTATTTGCCTCAATTATTTCCAATAATTATTTATTTAAAATAATCGCACAAATCCCACTTTGATTTGTTCATTATTAACATTAAAATAAATGTCAAAAAATTGTTTTTATTCTTCTTCTTAACTATATATATACAGAATAATTCAAGCAAATTACGGAGACTATTTTATGGGAAAAAATTTTAATTTTTTTTTTAAATTCGTAGTTAACCACGGTTCGTTCCAAAACCTCCGTGGTTAAACATAAACTTGCGTGGTAAAGTGAAGTGATGTAGCAAAACCACAGCTTACCTCGTGGTTTACTATACTTAGTAAAGTTTTTTACCCCGTTTATGACTAGGTTGAAAAGTTGAGTCCAGGTTGAGTTGAAATTTCGACCACCGTATATGATGTCGAGCTGAGTTCACTTTGAGTTGAAATAGAGTTGAACTGATATCAAAACATAACCTCAAATTTTTGTGTGAAATTCTCATTTATTGATATGAAAAATTTCAAAACGAAATAATTTTTTGTTCCTGTGCCAGAAAAAAACACCGAACACAAAACTAACGTCGAAAGCAGACTTCAGGATGGTAAACAAATAAAATAAATGTCACTTCAACCCAATTTCAACTCAACCCGCGTATATGAAGCGATATATCAACTCGATCCAGGTAGGAGAGCTGAGTTGGGTTGAGTGGACCCAGTTTCAACTCGATATCCGTTTATGTCTGGGTTGAACCCCAGTTGAACCTAGTCATAAACGGGGTATTTGAACGCGTTCACGGATTGTCAAAAATTATAACGACAGTTTTTAGCGACGAATTTTGCCGTGTCTCTCCCCCTAATGGAATTCGTCGTAACTCGAATTTTCCTCGTAACTACGGTACCGTGTGTCGGGAGTAATTCAAGCGACACAAAATTACTCTTCTGTTTTGTGGAGGAGAAAATAAAAAATTAATTAAATTTTTACGTCTACAGGATCTCACATTCAACTGTGGAAACAACCCAATAATAGGTGTGTTCGCGTACTCGCCTGCGGGTTCCATCGGGCGCCAGAAAGCGCCAGATTTCTGTTCGTTCCTACGGAAATCTGGCGGAACCCGCAGGCGAGTACGCGAACACACCTAATTTCAATCTTTGTGGTACACAAACTTTCGATTTTCGAAATAGTGGAACTTGTTTCATCAGTTGTTTTTTTTAACAGCTGGTTATTTTGACAGTACTTTTGTCGTAGTTGCAGCTTCGGTGATAAAATGTTAATAGTGGTTTTAAAAGAAGTGAGTTTATCGCAAAAAATGAATTTCAGCAATAATTAAGCGAAATGAACAATAACAAAACTTTGGACTCCTTTTATTGAAATTTAGCTGAGATTTTGGGCTGTCGAAAAGCCAAATTTTGATGTAATTGCACCCAATGAAGCTTAGATTTATGTTTACTCATTAGAGAATCAATTAAAAGATAAATAATTACAAACATTGATAAGTGTTAGATGATCTATTTATCAACTGTAAAATGAATATAAGTTCCGATAAACATTTAAGAAGTCGAGGTAAGAGTTTGTAGAGTTTTTAAATTGAGGTTAATCTTCACATAAATTTGTGGCCATGCAAAGACACAAAAAAACTTTATTAATAATTTAAATTTGTGTTAACAAAATCGCATCTGGTGAATGAACTGTACAAATCAAACAAACAAACAAATATGTAGAGTTAGCAAGGGTTATTTACCCCTTTGCAGATTTTTGGAATATCCTACATTGACAGCAATTTTTTATGGCACTTATACATTTTTGTATTTTCTTATTTTGGAAATGGACACTCTTAAATATTTCTTGTATATAAACTCTAAATGAATTTGAATTTCGTAAAACATCTGATAAAATTTGATTAATTTGTAAATTTTAGAAAGCCGATACTTAGTTGATTCTGTTTTTGACGTTTTTCAATGTTCATAGTGTTTAGTATTGGAGGAGGTTAACCTGTGCTTTATCGATTGGTGTTGCTACAACTTGCTTCTTCAAAAATAGCTACTTGAGGGTTATCTATTACCATATGATGTTATTTATATTATTTTTAGGTTCTCTCTAAACTTTGATGAATTTCGTTATTTTAAATTATATTTTTATTGAATATTTAACAGAACCCCGATATATTCGTATTTTGAATTTAAATAGACTTGACCCTTAAGATTAGCTGTGAAAACAGTGGCATTAATACTTCATATTATTATTGTCGAAAAAGTCTTTGGATATGTTTTTAAAACTTATTTAACTATTATAAAACTCCCCTTCAGTTTTTGTCTCAAATTTAAAATTTGTAACTGTTCTTTCCAAAACAGTTAAAACTGTTTTATAATATAAGATTTGAGGTTGATCATATTAGGCGTTCAATGACTACCCAAAAGATATGCACTGTCGGCTTCTCATTTTTCGTGCCTAGTGTCTTGTAGAACTCCCCTAAATTTCCTCCGCCTTTCATTTTAGGTAGGAAAATGACTTTTTTTATTCAATCACTGAAGTCAAGTAGCATTTGTTTGTCAATAGCTATTTTCTTTCGAATAGAACTTATTAAGGTATTATCCAAGGTCATTTTTCAGCAAAGCTACTTAGTGTTCTATTAATCTTTCAGTACCAAGAATAAGAAATAATATATTTAATGTTAAGACCCTCTTATTTACCAGGCAGAGCTTTTAATGATTTTGTTTAAAATCTCCATAATTTTTTAAACCAATTTTACATTACTAAGAGATTTAAACAAACCGTGATTTTTGGGTGTAAGGTTAGCACTATTCAATACAGGGCATAATAAATGCGTACTCTTCTTCTTCTTCTTACGGCTCTACAACCGGGATCCGGTCCTGGCCTCTAGCAACTGTTCTCTCTCCCGGTCCCGATTCTGAGCCGATGTCATCCAGATTGGCATCCCTAAGCTCTGAGCGTCCTCGTCTACGCCACCCTTCCAGCGAAGATTGGGTCTCTCTCGCTCCCCATAGGTCCTAACGCAGAGAACTTTACGAGCATGCTCATCTTCACTCGTACGAGCTAGATGCCCTGCCCATCGAGCCTACTGAGGTTTATTTTCTTCACAACATCTAGGTCGCGATAGCGTTCGTAGAACTCGTCATTGTAGAGTCGCCGAAATCGTCCATCCTCACATAAGGGGCCAACAATCCTTCGAAGTATTTTCCTCTCGAGCACGGCTAAGTTTTTTGCTAAGTATCCACGTTTCAGATGCATATGTGAGTAAGACCATCGTCTTATATAGTAAAAGTTTAGACGTTATGGTTAGATGCTTGGATTTAAAGAGCCTTGCCAGACTATAGTAGGCTTTGTTGGCTTTTAGCAGTCGTGCGCGTATTTCTGGTTCCATACTATTGTCGGCTGCTACTCTTGACCCAAGATAGGTATGATTTTACCACATCAAATTCTTGTTCCTCTACCTTGATAGTGGGATCAATGTTAGGTGTTCTTGTAGACGAGGCCACCATGTACTTTGTTTTGCTTTCGTTAATGTGCAGTCCCAGATTTTCTTCCGCCTGCTCCATCTGAGTGAAATATTCTTGTACAGCTGTTGTTGTACTTCCAGAGATGTCAATAGGCCCCCATCCACGGTCAAACAAATCGTCAAATTCCTGGCCAACATCGAAAAAATTGCAAGTGTGCGTGTATAAAATACAAGTTTTCGAAGTTGGCCGCTGTTTGAAGAAAATATTCGTCTGGTTTAATATTTCCTTCAAACAGCTTAAATGTGTGTGTGAGTTTTGCCTGTGTGCCATGTAAAGTTCGCTTTGTTTACAGTAGATTATATGAAATGTCGCTCGGGATGTTTGAAGAAAGTTTTCCTCGTTGATGGCCAAAAATGTCAAAGCATAAATGTGTGCGCTGTTTGTCGAAAATTGGTTTGACGATTTGTTTGACCGTGGATGGGGGCCTAATGTCGTCTGCATAAGCCAGTAATTGGGTGGACTTGTGGAGGATTGTGCCCCAGGTTGAAAAAGAGGCAGGCCATACCGTCCCCTTGTCGGAGTACATTACAGATGTTGATTGGCCTGGACAGTTATGCGGATTCATTCCCTTGGCTTGTCACATTGGTCATGGTCAACCTACTTAAGCCTAGTATCCTGTTCATGCGGAATTCCGCTCTGTAGAGAATCCATATAACTAGTCTGAATTCCGCTTAGCTGGGAGACTTATGTAGACAATGTAGACCTGACAGTTGGACAATTTCAAATTAATTATTGCACTGTCCTTTATTGCGCTTCTGCGGTATTAAAACAAAATAAATAAGTTCAGAAAATTGCCTGCATATCGAGTAATTCTATTATTTGGAAAAAAGAAAATTGATAGAGAATTTTATCAAAAATGCATGTTCTGTACATATATCCTCGTACTTATAAATTGGACAAGCATTTTAAATTAAAAGAAATTAAAATAAATCAAGAGAAGATTTTATGTAAAAAACATAAATTATAACAAAATTATTTGTATTTGGCGTGTTCATTTGCTAATGTTGCACTTTTCAATCTCGTATGACTTCGAAAAATAAAAGTAAACGTCAAAATTTCCGCTCATGAAAATAGAAAATATATTTCTTGGGCTAAGTGTCCTGCGGAAAATGAAACGTGAAGTCTCCACTCAGAGAAAACGCCATCTTTCTTCTAGAGTACAAAGTTCATTTACGGGTCTGAATTCCGCACGAACAGGATACTAAACTTTATGGACGGAATTCAGACCGGCCTCTGACCTGAATTCCGCACACTTTTTTACATGCATTTTAAAGGGGAGTCTGAATTCCGCACGAACAGGATACTAGGCTTTAGGGGTAAAATACTATTCAAATGTCAATTTGTATGAAAAACGCATTTCGATTTTACATTTCAATTTTCGGAGGTTTGTGTCTTTGGAAATGTAAGGAAATTTTTGAATTGTAGGGAAATTTTATGGAAACATTCGTTTGACAGTTTGTTGTAATTCAATTTTATTGTGAAAGATAAAATTCTAAATGATCACAAGGTTGTTGGTATACTAGTTATGCAAATGTGTAGGACATTTAACCCTGAAATGAATGAAATCTATGGCCCGATATATGTAGGTATACATATCTTGAACTTTTGGGCATATTAGTTGAATCCATTTCCAATTATTGGAGATAAATATGTGTAATTCTTGCAATTTTCAGTACACGATTCTCGTCACCGTCAATACATTAAAGGCCCAATTATAATGAACGGATTTGAGCGCAACAAAACGGATTGAACTGTGAAATTGGCTTTCCCAGCATACATTTTAGACCTGACCGATTATAATGAACGCATTCAAGCGGTCGGATTTGAGCGCATTCGTTTTTAAAAGATTAGAAATTGCCGCATCGAACTGTCAAAAATTTGATAAACATAACGTTAAAAGTTGAAATGCAAAAATGTTTACCGGCGACCAACTTGTCAACAAGGTTAAAAATTACGAAATTATTTATAAAAATCGAAAAGTGGCTATAAAATCCATAAAATGAAAAAAAAAAAAAAAATGCACTCTTGTTTAAAATAGACTTTGACGTTTGAATCCGAGCAGATGCGTGATTATAACCAGTCAATTTCCCATGCGATCAAATGCGTTTTTTTGACATTTCAATCCGCTCAGATCCGTTCATTATATGTAATTGGGCCTTAAGGGCTGATCCTCCTACACGGTGGGACGTTGCCGCAAACGTACACCAAAATAATAAAATTAACACTAAATTTCGTAAAAGAATTGAGTCATTTTTTCCAAAGCTTTATAAATATGTACATAACTGCTACTTGCATTCTACCCGTACTGGATAGATGCTCATGAAGCTCTTCCGTTTCAATTACTTTAAAACATAAAACAGCTTGCCCCAAGGCTGCTTTAAAATAAATTATTAGAAAAATTACAAATTGCAAATGTTGTTGTGATCCATATTTTCAAATAAAAATATCAATTGTCAAATGAAATGCGAGAAATGTATTTTGGCACACTTTGTAATTTCGAAGTGTCCATGGTGAAAGTAGCAAATTCGGAATTGTATTTTGGCACCCACCCTTAGTCTTATCAGTTTGTTGGGGATGCCGAATTCTCTCATGGCTTTGTAGAGTTCTGCTCTGGCTATGCTATCATAGGCGGCTTTAAAGTCTATGAAGAGGTGTTGAATTGAGTTTTGAAACTCTAGACATTTTTCCATAGCCTACCTGTTGGAATTTAGCATTGGGAACAAATACTTCCTATCCATATTTATACAATAATATAAATGTAAACAGAGGTAGGCGGGGTAAAACCCGCATTAGAGAAAAAACAATATAATAAAAAGTTGTCATTAAGTTTTCATAATTATAACATCTTGTTATATTATATTAAAATTTTTAAACATTTAAAGCTGATTAAATTATTCCTCGTCAAGGACTCTGCTCAACAGGTTATGGGCCCAGGATTCACGTGTGTGTCCGTGATAATAAATTGAAAAGAAAAAAAAATTAAAAATGAGTTCTTCTCTATATCAAATAGAGAAACTTGGCGAGAGTAATTATGATACCTGGAGTGTCCAGATGAAATGCGTCCTCATACACTCCGAGCTTTGGTCCATTGCAAGTGGAAACGAGGATATGCCAGTCGGCGATGCTGATAAAATAGCAAAATGGGGCGTGGACAATGAGAAAGCGCTAGCAACCATAATGCTTTGTTTAAAGTCCTCACAACTTAATTACATTAAAAAATGTGAAATAGCATCGGATGCGTGGAATAAATTGAAAGCCATACATCAACCAAGTGGCCCTATTAGAAAGGTGGCCCTATACAAAAAATTATTAAATCTTCGCATGTCTGAGTCAACTATTATGCAACAGCACATTAATGGTTTTACCAGTGTTGCGGAAAAATTAGCGGAAGTTGACATAGAAATAAATGACGAACTTTTGACAATAATGATGCTATCAAGTCTACCAAAGGAGTTCGAAAACTTTGTAATTGCAATGGAAACAAGGGATGAATTACCAAAATTTGATAATCAAATTTGATAAATCAAATTGCTTGAAGAAGGAAATCGAAGACAGCATTCGGTGTCAGCAGAAGAAGCGACAACATCTCAACATGCATTTGGAGCAAGTTCTAACTCAAACAATAGGAACAAAAAATCTGTGCTTGCAAAAGTCAAGTGCTATAAGTGTGGTAGGGGCCTCGGTAGTCTAGGGGTAAGGCGCCTGACTACTATCCCCAGAGGTCCCGGGTTCGAATCCCGGTGGTGCCACGGTCCTAGCCTTTCCCAATTTCCCGCCTACATAACTTTCCTTCTTTCTTCTTCCCTCTTTACATTCCTGATTCCTCCTGTCATAGCCTTCACTAGTTCTCTTCCACGCTCCACCAAGCGCATGCCATCGGTTGGTTGAAGAGATTCAACTCGTTTCAGGAGGCATAACACTCCAGCGAGTTGTTCTCGATGCCCCGATGTCAGAGTCGCGAAATGGTTGAGAGTTGGTGGAATAAAAATATCGCAGCCAGGTTGTGACAGTTCCTACCTCTCTTCTTTCTCTCTCTTCTCTCTATCTTCCGGCTAGAGCTGCTGTTCGACGGTGTATACGGAAAAAAAAATAGATTGTCGACAGTACAAAGGGACTTTCCCTAAGCCTCTAGTCTGCCACATAAAAAAAAAAAAAAAAAAAAAAAGAGGACATTACTCTTCAGACTGCAGGTCAAAGAAAACTTGGCAGTCAAGAGATCAACCCCAACAACAGTGCTCGTTTGCCACACTCGCTGCGTTTGGCCGTTATAATTCAAACAAAAACACTTGGTGTATTGATAGCGGAGCTACGTCTCACATGTGTTGTGATCGAAAAAAGTTCCGTGAACATAAAGAGAAGATCATTCTTGCAAGCGATAAATTCATTGAAGCTTTTGGGACTGGAGAAGTAATAATTCAAGGTAAGGTCCCTATCAAATTGAAAAATGTACTATATGTTTAGAAAGAACACTGCCGTTATAAAAGGTCGCTCTGGCAAGGAAATATTAGTTGGGCAAAGAGTTAACAATTTATTTTTTTACACTACACCAAATAACTCTTGCTGTTACTTATCGACTGATAATGTAATGAAGTGGCATAACAGATATGGCCATTTAAATTTCAAAAACCTCAAGGAACTAGCTAGCAAACATATAGTGAATGGATTAGGCTTGAAAAACATTCCGGAAAATGTCAGATGCACAACATGCATGAAAAGTAAAATCTGTGCTAAGCCCTTTCCGAAAAAAAGTGAGAATCATGCGAGAAATTTGTTGGATTTAATTCATACGGACGTATGCGGCCCTATGAATAAACCATCAATTGGAGGTGCACGCTACATGGTAACGTTTATTGATGACAAGTCTAGAAGAATTTTTGTATATTTTATAAAATCTAAAGATGAGGTATTTAATAAATTCATTATATTTAAAAATCTTGTAGAATGTCAGACAGGAAGGAAAAATAAGGCTATTCGGAGCGACAATGGTACCGAATATATAAATAATAATTTTAATAAATATTTAGAAGAAAGTGGAATTAAGAGACAATTATCCGTACCTTATACTCCACAACAAAACGGCGTGGCGGAACGCATCAATCGCACACTGATTGAAATGGCGCGGAGCATGATTATACATGCTGGTGCTGAAGAAGCCCTGTGGGCTGAAGCGGTGAATACTGCGGTCTATATTCGCAATCGCTCAACAACAAAAATCTTAGAAAACAAAACACCTTATGAGATATGGTGTGGCAGAAAACCACAAGTCCATCATTTCCGCATTTTCGGGTGTCAAGCTTATGCTTTAATTAAAACAGAGACTCGAAAATTTCGTCCGAGAGGAAAAAAATATATTTTTGTAGGTTACTCCTTGACCGCAAAAGCTTATCGTCTTTTCGATTCTGAAGAGAGAAAAGTGGTTGAAAGGAGAGATGTCATTTTCAATGAAGATGTTTTCAACAATCACGAGTCGATCAAATTTAAAGAAGGCGCCAACATTTCCAACTCAGTGAAGGGTACTGAAGAAGAGTTAGAAACCATTGGTCATCAACTCATCAGTGTCCAGAATCCTGAAAGACCCAGCTCTGTTCAGAATCCTGAAAGCAGTTATCAACCCAGCCATGTTCAGAATCGTGAAAGCTCAAGTTCAGAGAATGAAGTATATCATGAAGGTGAAGTAATTGAAGCTCCAATTGAGCTACGACGGTCAAGTCGTATCGCTGCACAGCAGACAAAACCAAATTACAACCTTTGTACTGCCAACATGATTTCGGTGGATCCAATAAGTTTAAAGGAAGCCCTCTCAAGCAAGGAAGCGAAATTGTGGCATTTCGCAATGCAAGAAGAATTCAACGCATTAATAGAGAATAAAACATGGGAGTTGGTTGAACCACCCAAAAATAAGAAGCCTATCCCATGCAAATGGGTATTTAAAACCAAGCGTGATACAAACGGTAAAGTTTTTCGACATAAAGCTCGTTTAGTCGTTAAAGGCTATACACAAGTACAAGGTATTGACTACCAAGAAACCTTTGCACCTGTGGTAAGATACACGTCAATACGATTTCTCATCGCCTTAGCAGCAAGATTAAAATTAAACATTCGTCAAATGGACGCTGTTACCGCTTTTTTAAATGGAGAACTGAAGGAAGAAATTTACATGTCTCAACCGGAGGCATTTGATGACGGATCTGGAAGAGTTTGCAAATTGCGAAAATCACTTTATGGTCTAAAGCAATCCAGCCGAGTATGGAATGAGAAGCTAAATAAAGTTTTACTTGATTTTGGGTTAAAACGAAGTAATGTCGACCAGTGCGTTTACTACCTCACAGATGGTAAACTAATGTTATTCGTTGCGATTTATGTGGACGATGTATTGATTTTCTGTAATGACGAATCTCTCGAAAAACAGGTGAAAGATGAGCTGTCAAAAAATTTTCGAATGAAGGATATGGGGAATGCTTCATCTATTCTAGGGATTCGAGTTACTCATGACCACTCCAAAGGTACAATCGAAATGGACCAAACTCAATACATCAATGAAATTCTAAATAGGTTTGAAATGGATGATTGTAATCCTATATCTACACCAATTGACCTTAACCAAAAGATATCAGAAAAAATGTGTCCCACGGACCCAACTGAACAGGAGCGCATGTCAAAAATGCCATACATGCAAGCCATCGGAAGTTTACTTTTCTTGGCGCAAGTCACCCGGCCAGATATATGCTACGCTGTAAATTTACTTAGTCGTTATTGTAACAACCCAGGAAAGGCACATTGGACTGCTGTTAAACGGATTCTACGATACCTGAAGGGGACAAAATTCAAAAGGCTAGTCTACACCAGCGAACTGCAGGAGCTAGAAGGTTATTGTGATGCAGACTGGGCCAGTGATCCAGATCAACGAAGATCTACAACTGGATACGTCTTCATCATGCAAGGCGGAGCAGTCTCATGGACAACTAAGCGTCAGCCAACAATAGCGCTCTCATCTACAGAAGCCGAGTTCATGTCCATGACCTCTGCAATTCAAGAATCGATTTGGTTAAAGCGCCTGGAATCCGAGTTGCTACCAAATGCATCAAAATGTTTGACCCTGCACTGTGACAACAAAAGCGCAATACAAATAGCCACAAACAATTCATATTCAGCCCGTACGAAGCACGTTGAGGTGAAGACAGAATTTATCCGCGAAAAGGTTGATTGTGGTCAAATCAAATTAAAGTATTTACCAACAAACGAGATGTTAGCCGACATATTAACTAAAGGAGTTGTCAGTGCGAAACAAGAAATCTTTTCAGCTAGATTTGGCCTGAAGGATTGATTGAGTAAACATAAGAGGTATTAAGAAGGAGGAATATTCGTTCAGGGAAGGTGTTGGAATTTAGCATTGGGAACAAATACTTCCTATCCATATTTATACAATAATATAAATGTAAACAGAGGTAGGCGGGGTAAAACCCGCATTAGAGAAAAAACAATATAATAAAAAGTTGTCATTAAGTTTTCATAATTATAACATCTTGTTATATTATATTAAAATTTTTAAACATTTAAACCTGATTAAATTATTCCTCGTCAAGGACTCTGCTCAACAGAACTCTGCTCAACACTACCTCAAGGTGAAAATCTGATCAGTTGTTGATTTGCCTGGGATGAAGCCACATCTGTTTGCTGGCCCACAGACACCAAGACCTCAAAAACATGTTAAACAATTTGGCAACCGAAAGTAGTCCAGCAGGCTTAAGGCTAAATCCGACTAAAACCAAAGAAATGCGGATAAATGCAAACACTCTTGAACGGACAGCCCTGAATAGCCGTGACGTGGAACTGGTAGATAAATTCTGCTACCTCGGTAGTATTATTAGCGAAAATTGCGGGCAGAAGATGACGTCAGTTCCAGAATAAATAAAGCACGAAGCTCATATGCATGCCTTTCCCGCATATGGAAATCAACGCAGATCTCAACTAACACCAAATTGTGGCTGTTCAACTCCAGGCAGTTCGTTTGTACGGTTGTGAAACGGAAAGTCATCCAATTTATCACAGAGCATCCAATTTATTATCAACAGATGCCTGGGTCGTGTCCAAAAAATCAGCTGGCAAGATAGAATTTCAAATGAAGAGCTATGGCGCCGTGCCGACTAAGAAAGGATAGACGATCAAATCAGGCGAAGGAAATGGAATTGGATTGGCCACACTTTGCAACACGAAAACGAGAATCTAGCCCTTGACTGGAATCCGCAAGGATCCTGTCGAGTCGGAAGACCTAGAAAAACGTTAAGGAGAACCCTATTAGCAGAGGCCGCAATAACTGGGAGATCCTGGTCAGAACTGAGAGCTGTCGCGCAAAACAGAGTCCGCTGGAGGGCAACTGTTTGTAACGGCGGGCTTATAAATATACCCGATAGGAACTTCCTAATTGTAATTTTTATAGTAAAATTAAAAAAGTACTGCGTTTTATAGGAAATTTTTTTGGGAAAAAAGCGAAGCCTATGAAAAAGGGAGCGATTGGGGAATGAAAAAGGGGAGGCCGTTTTTTTATTGGAATCAGTTTAGTTTGAAGGCCTGTGAAGCAGGCAGCAATAAAAAAAAAATTTTTTTGAGAAAAATAAACGAATTTTTGTTCGCCAGTTGGAAAATTTTTGAATTCTTTAAACGAAAAGTATCCGTCCGGAAAAAGTTTTGTAAAGTTTTTGTCGGTTTGGACAAGCGTATCCACCGGGCGGTATAAATCCGGGGATTGCCAGTTAATCTTTCTGGAAATATAAAAAAAACTGAAATTTAGTTTGAGTTTTTCTTGTGTGTTGTAGTTATTATTTTCGCTCACTGGTGAGGAATCTCCACAACCATTGGTGTTTAGTATTGGTGTTTGTATAAAATAAATACGAATAAATGTTAAATAAAGGTCAAACTATGGTATGTGCGAGTCCTCATATGTACAAACCCGCGGTGACGTATTCTAGTGGCCTGTAAATTATGTTGTAAAAAGGCAAGCTGATCAGCCTGCCTTCCGGCATATGGAGCGATCCTGTTTTGAAGGATAGCGGAGAACATCTTATAAGTGGTACTCAACAATGTTATATCGCGATAATTAGTGCACCCTGTGATATCTTCTTTTTTATGTACCGGGCAGAGGATGCCTTTTCTCCAGTCTTCTGGCATCACTTCCTTGTTGTTTTTGAGCCGGGTTATGGCCGGTGGTGGCAGCCTAGCATTATCATCAGATATTGGTGGAGCCTCCGAATTTTCAGTTAGCTCGCCATTTAGCAATTCGTATCGGTATCAGATTCCGTTCTGTGACTGCTGCATTGCTGGGTACGCAGCATTCATCTCATCCCCAGGGCTTAGGGCGAGTTCTAATGCATGACCGAAGCTGTTTCTGGCCATTTCATTGCGTAGTGCATTGCTATTTCATAGCTACAGTGACTTTCCTTAATTATAATATGCTAATAATGGTTGAAGTAATTTATCAAATAATCGAATGTTATATTTCCATTGTATATTTACTTTCTTGATGCCGTAGTGGAGAGTCACGTGCACGAGTATTCGCACTATGTTGCGGACTGCATTTTTCCGTCATAATTAATGTATTTCATCTTCTTTACGCTCCTTTAATTCTTCATGGGACATAGGGCGGAAGCAGTTGCCCTCCAGCGGACTCTGTTTTGCGCGACAGCTCTTAGCTCCGACCATGATCTCCCAGTTGCTGCGACTTCTGCTGGTAGGGTTCTCCTCCACGTTGTTCTGTTTGTATTTCACATAGACCCAATTTTGATACCACTCTAGGTATGTAATATGTTTTTTATAGGTCCGGGGAATACGATAGTATTTTTTAAAATATCTTAAAAAAAGACAAACTAATAGTAAACTAAATTTTAAATATTTAATTGTTAATAACAAATACAAATTAACAACACTTTTTACAACTTTTAATTTATAAATGAATATCTTTTCATTACCTTCAAAATTGTGCTTCATTCAACTCGATACGATAAACAGAAGCGGAGTTATAGCGATTTGAATTTGAAGCTATTCAAAAATGTTGATTAATAAAAGTGTTCGATTTGTGAAAGAATGCCCCATATGCTTACCTTGTATTATAATAAGCCAAAAGTGATTTTGTAAAAAGATTTACATTTTTATATGATTTATGCTCAAGTTCGTTGAGCAACCTAACATAGTTTGCCATTTTGAATGAATGAATGAGTACCAAAGACGAAGACTAACATTGTAAAGCATCATATAAAATTTGTTAGAAATGCTTACTTAATATATTATTTTGGTTTCAGATTGACGTTGTTTAAGCCGAAAATCTACAAAACAGGAATATAATCACTGCCACTAACCCACCGTAAGAGGAATTCAAAAGCTTAAATGGCGACTAGGAGACCACGATCTTCGTCTCCTTTAGGAGCAGATTCTTCATTAGCAGATAATATCAAACGTCCAGTTGCTTTAAATGGCATAAGCTCAACAGTCGAGGATAAAAGCAACGATTTTCTTTGCCCAATCTGCATTGATGTTATAAAAGAAGCTTACATAACACGATGTGGACATACATTCTGTTATGATTGTATTTCGAAATCGATTAGTACTATAAAACGATGTCCCAAGTGTGCTACGGCTCTACTTTCGATTGATACGATCTTCCCTAACTATATTTTGGATGAGTTAATTTCGAAGTATAAATCAAGAATATTGGTAAAAGCTGGCAAAAAAAATTTTGATATGACAGAAAATAATGACGGTTTAAAAAGTTTCTTGTCAGTAGAATCGCAAAAGTTATCGCTTCCAGAAGTTAATATAATGCTTGAAATTTTACAGCAACGCAAGCAATTATTAGAGTCAGAATCTAATGTTGCCCAAAATAGACTGCTTTATGAATTCCTTAAACATCTTTTAGAACAAAAACAAGAACAGCAAACACAAGTTTTAAAAGAAATTAATTTGGTGAAAAAAGACTTAGAAACTGTGCAGAAAACTTTTATTGGCACAAAAGCTGATCCATCTATACGTGATGTAAAAGAATCATTTGACGGAGCTTCTGGGAGTGAAGGATTTAATAGTGCCGTTGAGGCAGAAGATACAAACACCGAAGCCAATTTCTTATCCCGAAAACGTAGAATGTATTCCCATTTTGATGATTTCGTTTCCTCATATTTTTCAGCACGCAGTCAAGAATTGTATTTGGGTCCTGAAGCTATAAAAGATTGCGATGAAAGACTACAAAATGATCCAAATCAAGGTCTTGATGCTTTTCGTGAAAAACTAGTGAAATTTTCCCGTTACAGCAATCTGCGCCCCTTGGCAACCATGCATTATTCAAGTGATCTGCACGTTAGTTCAACTATTGTATCGACAATTGTGTTTGATAAGGATAATGAGTATTTCGCAATTGGTGGTGTAACGAAGCGAATCAAAATATATGATTATCTTGCGGTTATTAGGGACACTGTTGATATACACTATCCTTGTGTCGAAATGGTGTCTGGTAGTAAAATTTCGTGTATTGCATGGAATTCATACCATAAAAGTATGCTAGCTTCTAGTGACTATGAGGGAGCAGTTAATATTTGGGATGTAACATCTGGAAAGAGAACAAAAAATTTCCACGAACATGAAAAAAGATGTTGGAGCGTTGATTTTAATGAAATTGATGCTCGCCTTATAGTATCTGGATCAGATGATGCCCGAGTTAAGTTATGGTCACTTAGAGATGATCATTCAATTGCTACCTTAGAAGCTAAAGCAAATGTATGTTGTGTTAAATTTAATCCGAAAAGTTCTTGCCATTTAGCTTTTGGCTCAGCTGATCATGATGTTCATTATTACGATTTACGTAATTTAAGTAAAGCAATTTGTGTTTTTAAAGGGCACAAAAAAGCGGTATCATATGTAAAATTTTTAAGCCCGCATGAAATTATTTCAGCTAGTACTGATAGTCAATTAAAAATGTGGAGTACATTAAATCCACCATTTTGTTTACGATCATTTACTGGTCACATAAATGAAAAGAATTTTGTTGGTCTAGCAACAAATGGTGATTATATTGCATGTGGCAGTGAAGATAATTCATTGTATGTTTATTATAAGGGACTATCTAAGCCTCTATTACATTATAAAATTGATGTAGGTCAAAGAGTATCTGATTTAGAACGATCAAATGATTTAAATGAATTTGTATCGGCCGTTTGTTGGCGTAAGCAATCTAATGTAGTTTTGGCAGCAAATAGTCGTGGACTAATAAAGGTGTTAGAATTAATATAATATTTTTGTTATATAGTTTTTAATTGAGAAGAATACAAATACTGTTAAGAATTTGCAATTGTGTTTAAATTCTGTTAAGAATATTTTATAAACTATGCTAGACAGATTGTAAAACTGTTAAATATTTTGATTTTAATTGGGAATATTTGTATGAAATTATTGATCAATTGATAAAATGAAATCATTTTAAATTTGTCAGAAAATTACATTTAAAAACAATTCATTAACTTTACCTGTTTTTAACTTAAGAATCCCATTAATTTTTAATATAAATTGGGCATTGGTAACATTATATTAAACCTTGTATTGACAACACCACGATGGTATTTATAAGGGGCTTTAATCTGTAAATATTGATGCTGTCACATTTTTGTATATAAATTGTATTAGATATATAATAGTTGCTTTCACATAATGAATATGAAATACCGGTGCCAAATTCTTGCTAATATTTAGTAGTCTAAAGACTGGCTTATTAACGCTTTATGTAAGGATCAGAATCGAGCTTTACACATTACATTTAGGTGGAAATACTGAAGAATTTAATATTTGAAAATGAACAAATAAATTGAGTTTAAGAAGAATATAACTATAGTCCGCTCAAATTAGGAACAATTGAGGAAATTTTTCTCACAGCTATGAGACCGGTGCCGAGTGAAGGGTTTGGGTTGTCTAAACCATAGAAATATAAACTAACATGGAACGGTAGTGTCGTGTTAAAACCCGGTACATGAGCGACCACACTAAAGGACAATAATAGTGTGGAAGAGGCACACAAATTGCCGAATTGCTTTGTTTACATACCGCCAAACCAGGGTAGTTTCTTGACTGAATGGTGGCGTGCTAAGTCAATATCTGGGAGGCACAGAGTTTATGCCAAGAGTTTTAACATTAACGTATTTACTTACATATTTACGCCTGCAATGACCACTACTATCACAGTGAACTTAAACCCATAAGGAATTGTGGTACGCTCAATCTGACTTACGCCATTCCGTGTTCAGTTTATATTTCTATGGTCTAAACATGATTTTCACAACCCGTAGTCCTAGAAAAGAGGGCGTTTGAAAAATATATGAATTTTAGCGTAATTCGCCTTTTTCTCTATTTTGAGAAGAATCTATGCATTTTTATGGAGATAGCAAAAGAGTAAAGTTAGTCAGGCCGCGTACTAGCAACTAATTTGAAGCAACTTTTTAATCACAAAAAGAGAACGCGCTGAAGTAAACGTAAGCCCGCACACAAGCGATTTTTTAATTGCGGCAACTAAAAATATCCAGCACGTTCTATTTTAATGGCGAGTGAAATTTTACATTTACTCAACTATTAAATCACTGATAACAAAAGTTTCTGGTGCGCGGCCGGCCTTATAGGGCAAACAATTTTATACAGATTTTGTCTTCCCACTGTTTTTTTCGTATACTGTATAGTTTCGCCGGTAGAGGCCTTTTTGCGTTTGCATGTTGACTAATTTGAGCGGACTATTAACAATATAAAAAAACAGTTTTTAATTTATATTTTTAGTTCGTCAATTTATTGATTCGCACGGAATTTTTGTTTCTAATTTTAAAAATTCAAAGGTAGCATTTGTAAGTGTATCTTTCTTTACCAATTGTGTTGGTTCTGCAACCTTTTTTAATATATCTTGCAGCCAAAAGATTGGAGCCTGCCAAAACTTTTCAGGTAACTTAGTGCAAAACTTTTGTAGGTGGCATTTTATATCTAAGGAAATTTTGCAACGATTCTCCAACATTTAAGCTTTGGTCTTATGTTTATAGTAAATCGATGCTCTTGTTGGTTTCATTTTCGACATGTGTCATGCCCATCCCAGCCGTTTATTTCTTCTTTTCTTTACGCTCCTTTAATCCCTCATGGAACATGAGCCATAAAATCCGGTTCCGAGGCATTGTTTGCCGATTCGTAGTAATGGTGTTTTTTATGGGAGCTAATGCTCAGCCCAACCGACTTAAAACTCTGTTTTGTGGCGCAGGGAGCTTGCCGTGTCGAAGCATCCCAGGGGGAACCGCGGGAAGGTGGGGTTAGGACTTGCTAACAGGTCAGTGTTAGTGTCAACTTGCAGTGAATCTTCTCGGACTTTAATAGAAGTGACAAATCGGGTGTCACCACCTTTCGGGGTCTTTGTACATAATGATCTCTCCTTTTAGAGATTCTTCGAGCTCATAATTCTTAAGTAATGTTCATGCCTATCCGCCCTTGGTTGCGTTTCATAGGACCTTTTATTTCAACACAAGATCCACGTTTCCGATTTGTAGCATAATAACGGGAAGTATAATGCGTTATAGTACACGAGCTAGCAACGTTTTGGAGAAATAACTTTAGGTCGTCTGGTTTTTTGATATTTTCTTTCTTTAGAAGTAAGCTAATTATGGGGTACGGTATGCCTGGCACCTGGAATCGGTTGCGCCCACTTGTGCACATCTCTTCTGCAGAGGTAAAAATGATTGTTGTCATTGTACAATCTTTCATATGAACAAATAATTCTGAAAGACCTTCGAAGAAGTAGCTACCGGTAAATATGGCTTACTCTGAAGAGTACCATGCAATTATGTTTTGTTTTAACTTACTTTTAAACCAACTGCCAATGCTGAAGTCTTCATTTGCTCAAATACTTTTTCGAGATTATTGCAGATTCGGCAAACTCGTCGGCGTAGGCAGTTCTCTAAGAGTTAAAGAATAAAACTGACAGGTAAGCCAACACCAACACGCGATCTCATTCCACTAGCTCCCATAAAATGCCATCGCAAGAAAACGCCGATTTCAGTGATCGAACGGGACATACTGTGCTTACTGACAATGGTCGAAATGGAAGCAGAGAATTATATTCTAATACTCACGTTAAACATATTAATATTGTTGTTCACGTTAATGAACATACGATTGTCAAGTTCAAATCTGCCGTAATTCGTGTTAGAGGAGTTGAATTGTAAAAGAGGTGGTCCTCTCAAATTATAACGACTCTCTGTAAACGATGCACGGCGGCCTAGAAAACCTGAGTCAACCTTTCCACTAAGGAGCTGATGAACAAATACAACATCGGCCACCTCACGACGCTTGTGAAGAGAGCTTAAGTTAAGTAACTAAAGCCGAGATTCATATGATGGAAGAACTAATGGGTTTTCTCAAGGGAGATGATTCAGTGCGAATCGAACAAACCTTCGTTGAACACATTCAATAGTACTAACATGCGAATTTTCGTGAGGAGACCAAACCTGGGACGCTTGTTCGAATAATGGTCTGAAAAGAGATATGTAAAGGAGTTTAGTGATCAAGGGGTTGTTAAATTTTTTGGGCCACCTTTTTATAAAACCCAGGACTGAACTACCTCTGGAAGAGATGTAGTTAATGTGAGTGGAAAATTCCAGCTTACTATCAAATCTAATCCCGAGATCTTTAACAAAATTAACACGAGGGATATCCTCATTAGAAAAGGTGTAGTAGAAAATTATAGATAAAATTATATAAAATTATATATTATAAATCACTATTCAATAATCAATAGAAATCAATATAATTTGAGGGACACCGGATGACGCTTCAATGGTTACTGATTTAGAACTAGTGTTAAGTAGGACACGATTATAAAATGAGTTTGTAAGAGAAGCCTCCTTTTCCTTTTGAACCAGTGCAATGTCTCACTTCAAATGAGGCGAGGTGCCATTGTATTACTAGCACGTCACGTAGCGAATGGCTCAAATGTTCGACATTCTATACGAAAAAAATATATTGTCGAATAGTACAAAGGGGCTTTCCCTAAGCCTCTAGTCTATCAGTTGCGAAAGAGGGGATATTAATTATAGTGCCTATGAATGCTAATTACAAAAATTCTCTTTGTTGTGATGCGGGTAGATCTATTGCGTTTGCGAAAGAGGGGATATTAATTATAGTGCCTATGAATGCTAATTACAAAAATATTCTTTACAATTTTTGTTAACTGTATAAGGAAAAACATATTTACAGATTTAAAATGAAACTGATTGCTCGCGTCTAGCCTTCCTTAGCCCTTCCCCGCTCCACCAAAGCGCATGTCATCGGTTGGTTGATGAGACTCAACTCGTTTCAGGAGGCATAACAGTCCAGTGAGTTGTTTCTCGATGCCCCGATGTCAGAGTCGCGATAGTAATGGTTTGGAGTAGGTGGACTGAAGATATCGCGGGAAGGTTGTGGCGGTTCCTTCCTCCCCGACTAGAGCTGCTGTTCGACATTGCACTCTATACGAAGAAAATAGATTGTCAACAGTATAAAGGGCCGTTCCTGAAACTCTAATCTTTCACATAAAAAAAAAACTCCCTAAAATTGAAAATAACACGAAAATATTTTATGTGTTATAGATAGAGATTTAAAAATAGTATCTGTGACACTTTTGCCACTTCTTTTTCCCAGAACTTGACCCTCTTTAAAAGCGTTTAAAGGCGTTCAGAAGGCACAAAAGTTGTAACGCTGCACAGTCTTAGTTTAAAAAGTTGATAGTGTCTAGGATATTGACCTTTTCTCGAATACCACCACTTTGCTGGGTTTTTGTATCTTTGCGGAGACAATGTTGTAGTTGCAGATACTGGCATGGCTTCAGAAGCACGGTTTTGAATCTCATGCATTAAACTGACCCAGAGTAGGTATGAAAGCTATGCCTCCAGAAAGTATATTTCTATTTTACAATCGCACCTCGCCTAAAAAGAAGTAAGAAATTTCTCTCGAGTGCGAAACTTCACTCCCTCGAAAAATTTAAGAATTATCTCTTCAGTACAAAATTTAACTCCCTCGAAAAATGTAAGAATTGTCTCTTCAGTACAAAATTTACCTCCCTCGAAAAATGTAAGAATTGTCTCTTTAGTATAAAATTTCACTCCCTCGAAAAATGTAAGAGATTTCTCTGCAGTTCGTGTTTACCTTTGAATAGAGAAGAGAAGGAAGCGCAATTAATTAAAACCAGGGAAGCATTTTGGTAACACTTATGCACAGCATTCTTTAGTATTTATGTCTAACCCGGACAATGGCGGTGTCATATTTAGTCAAAAACCGGGAGGGATTGCGTTTCTCAACAATCATCCCGATGAGAACACCACACTTGGCTAAATGTTTGGAGCAAACCCTTCGCAAACTTGAACAAATTTCGCTACGCCTCTGTTCAAGTTAGACAATGTATTTTGTTGTTGTGGTCAAAGTTTGTTTACATTTGAAATTGTGGAGAAAAACTGCGCTTTTAATTTATTTTTATTGACATTAAATGTACTCGCACTTCCAAAAAAACAACTGAATATGCAACGCGACACTTTATTCTTTGGATTGGAAGGATAAATTTTACACTTTATATTCATAAATTAACGAAAATTACTTTCTTATGATAGTGAAAGTTCTCAGTTGCCTTCTCAAGCGTTTTCTACTACTCCCAACAGCCTTTTACGGCGAGAGGGAGAATCAGAGAGAAAATTTCGTGAGCTCAAGTGCTTCTCTCGAATCCGTATACATGTACGCTATGTACGGCTCCTTATCTTCTCTATTCAAAGGTGTTTACAATCTCACCTCGCCGCAATTCGAATTGGATATTATACTGTCGCAAAATAAATAAGAAAATGTTGTTCCAGTTCGTATTTAAAATCTCACCTCGGCGCAGTTTAAATTGGATATTTTACTGCCGCAAAAGAAGTAATAAATGTCTCCACTTCGTAATTTATTATAGCACGATACACGCTCATATCCCAGTAGTACATTATTTTTGAACATTTAAAAAAGTTGACACATTTAAAAAAGTTGGGACATTTAAAAAAGTTGAGGCCTCAGTACAAATTACTATCGTGTACGGGACAAATGAACTGCCTCTTGTAAGTCCGGCTCAACTCTACTTTCTACAATTCTTGAAAAGGTTAAAAGACGGCTTGCTCACCTCCAATTAAATATGACCAATTATTATGAGTTGTGAATATATTAATTATGCAAATTATTACAAGAGCACATTGTTTATTATCCATGTTTTGGCTGACCATTTCACAACTTATTAATTTGTCACCATAACTAACAGAAAAAAGCTCAAAGATATTTATTCGTTAGTTTCTTTTATACTAAAGTGTTGTTACCACTGAATACTAATAATTAAGCTGGATGATGCATAGTCCAGTAAATAAATGTGCAATGTAAAAAAAATATTTGAAAATATTTAAATTTCTAAAATCCACAGTCTGTAGTTTGTGTTACTTTTCTTTTAAGTCTGTCCAGTTTTGTTTATGAAAAAAAAATCTTTATTGTAAAAGTAGATCTTAATATAAAAATTCTATTTTTTGAATATTTGGAATTTTATTAAAAAAAACATACATGAATATTAAAAAATTATGTTATACAAATTAGTTTCTAAGTCCTTATTAGTAATATAGCATTTGTTCAATACAAAGCAATATTTTTCGCTCATTAATTGTAAATGTAATAATGCATAAAGTTGAAAATGAACAGCAGACTTTTAAAAAGCACAAAATATATATTTATATATTTTTTTAGTATGTACTCGGATGTAAAATTAAAGACTATTTACAAATATTATTTTAAATTATAACTAGATATGCATTAATACATGTACAAGTAAGAAATGACTACCTGTTCTTTTGCTAAAATGATAATGTTATGAATGTTATTGATCGCAAAATAATAAAGTTCAGTCTTTTATTGCGAAATAAATAGAAATGTGATATAATTAATTATATTCATACTTACATACTAAACTGCACTTGTGTTCAGCAATTTGGTCTTCGCAATAAAATCAATGTTAACAAATAATCATAATTTTTATTAATATATAAATAGTTCATATAGACATCAAAGAAATATTTTAAATAATTTTTGTTTGTTTAATAAATGTAATTTTACTATTGTAATAATTCTTTTTCTTTATTGTAATTATGAAATAAAAGAAGAAAAACAAGTTAACAAGTAACTCTTTATTTTATGTTGGAGATGCAAACTTTTGTTTGTTGTTTTTTTAGTTTTTACTAGCTAAAAGCTAGTGCATAACGAGGGTCTCTTACTGGTCTGAGCCTTTTCAGCTATATTAGCCCAGTCATTTTGTATAAAAAAAGTTCCAAACCTCTGAAAAATGCAACTGGAGATTTATCAGCTGGATTCTCTTTATTTTGGGCTCTTAAATAATTTCCCAAAAGTCCATAAAGCCAACTGACCGGCTACTCGAGTTATGGAAGGTCACGAAAATCAAATTTTCTCAAATACATATCTCGCAAATTATAGGTTTTATGCAATTTTTGGCTAACTAGAGATTGTTCGTGAGATGAATCTGCATAAAAATGTCCCATACGAAATTTACGTAGAACCAATGGTTTTTGAGATATAGGGCTCAGACAACTCGGCCTTCGCGCTGCATTCTTTTCCGCACCATCTTTAAAATACATATAATGCAAGCAGCGTTTTTACATGGTATCTTCAGTAGACCTAGTCTAAAGGTTACCAAGTATGAATTTTTTTTGTTGATTATCTCTCTATCTCTTCTATCTCCACTTCTTCCATGCTGTCATCTTCATAAACACTCATCCCAGAGGGAAATAACTAAATGTGGTCGGCGTCATCACCATCCAGCTCAGGTGCCGTGGTTGTATCGGTGAACACCAATTCGAGACACGGCGCACAGTGGGCTGAAACGCCGAAAACGTGGCCATAATTCAAAAAATGAAGTTTTTTTCCCGGGGTTTTCAGCAAAGTCTAGTAATAACAAGTCTTTCATCTTCATACAAAATTTTCACCCGGTTGGTTGTGTGCGTGCATATATGAACATCACTGCTGAGCAAAACTCAACGCATACTTCGTGAATTCAGCGAGACAAAGCCAGATTCTGTCTTTACGGTAAAGTATGCAGAACAGAAAAAGAAAGAAAATTAAATCAGCTGTCAAAATTGAAGTCAGCAAAACATACGAGAAAATATGCACCAATACATCAACATTATCCCTATAGAAACTCATAAAATTTTCTGTTGTTTAGTTGTATGCTAGCGCTTATAAAAATATTGCATTCTCTCTCTGATAGCCTGACATCGTCATTTGAAGAACTTATGCATATAGCTGTTCGTCTTTCACTCATTAACCGTATGAAGATGAAAGACTTGTTAATTTCTAGACTTTGGTTTTCAGTCTCGGAAATACTTGTAGTGGTACCCCTAGCATCCGAAAAGACCGTTAATAGGGGTCCGCCACAGCTACCTAGTTCAGGAATTCATTCCTTTTGTGAGCTTCGAGCGCGTCGCTTCATCAGTTGTCGCGCCGAAAAAAACACGTCTTATTTACACACGGATAAAAACTCGTAGAGTTTAGATATTTTAGTTCTGCAAAATGGATTCTCCTCCTCAAAGTAAGTAGAAAAAATATATGTTAGTCATTTTGAACGTTCTTATTACGTGCATTAGCAAAGATACATACAAAGCGATCGTAATTTTATTAATTTTATTTTCGGCATTGGTACATAAAATGACATAAGTTATGTCGTTAGCAGCCGTTAGCTTTGGTATTACGACTAAATTGTTTATTGAACATTTCTGCAACGGTATACAAAGAATTGGCTGCATCCGTCTGCATCTGTACAATTTATAGTACTTTCATCAATTTTATTTTTATTCATAAATTTAATCAGCTCGGCTCTAAAACAAGTCGTAGGGGGCACTATGACCCCTTAAAATGTTCGTAACAGTCCCTACTATAATTAAAAAATAACAAAAAAATGCGCCCTTGCCTCTAAGGGGGCTCCATTCATTCATAATCAGCGACCTCAAAAACCCCCATACAAAGAAATTTGTTCACATACATATGACAATTATTGGCGGCTTTTGGGGTATTTTTTCGAATATTGGCAGCCGCCCTTTTGTTTTTTGGAAATTCTAATTTCAGATTCATAATCAGCTACCTCCAAAACCCCCATACACAAATTTTCATTGAAATCGATTAGCTTTTTCTAATTATGGCCGCGTTTTTGGCGTTTCAGCCCACTGTGCGGCGGCGGGCCCCGACCAAGGGCCATACGCAAGGGAATTTGGTAATCCTACTACTCTGAATTCTGTATGTTACACATGGACTTCTAAAAAAATGCAACTGGAAATTTTCCAGCAAAGTTCCCTTTATTTTGGTGTCGCAAATAATTTACCAAAAGTCCATAAAGCTAACTGGCCGGCTACTCGAGTTATGGAGGGTCAAAGGTCACGAAAATCAATTTTTCAGAAATATTCATACTTTAGTTTTGCAAAATGCACTAGGTACAGGAGGTATAGGAGAGTGTGGTACAATAGGCCAAGCGAGTAGCCGCGGTATCTTTGGACTCCGTACCTCACCAAAATAAATAAAAAAGATCCGATATCACTTTCAGTTCATTGCAGTGACTTGAACAATCGCCAAATGCAAAAATTTTCCTTTTTGATATTTTTCTTAACCAAAAATTAGTCTCATCACCAAACAAAATTTTAGAATGAAACAAGACAATTTTCATTTGATTTTCTATCCGTTCTGTAAACAAATTACATATAAATGAACCCCTATAACCCATTTCCCCTCGTACTAAGCTTGCTGCTACACTGAGAAAAAAACAAAAATTCTACCAAGTCCGCCAGGGAATTGGAGAGAATTCAATCTCGTCAAATGAATAACGTTTTATACCAATATTAAGTATGTTTGTACCAGCATAATGGCGCGAGAAAATAGTGGGCGCCACTTATGCGAGGTGTTACCCCCTTAGCCACAAGCCCGGAAGAGCATGGCCAAGGAGCCAACACCAGACACAAGAAATAAAAAGAAAATCCGGAACTCCTACGCCGGCCACACGGAGTTGTCTAGCTCGCCGGAGGGGTCGTGGGGTGTGTGGCCGGGGCTTACCGCGGTTGGTTCACCACTTACCTGTGTCTGTGCAACTTTGACTTCCGTCCATCATTCTCCGGTCATCGCCTGTGCCTCGTCATGGCAGTTCGTTCCCCTGACAGCTATTAGTATAGAATACTATCAGCTTCAGGAGAATGCACTATTTAAGAACCCTGAAAAAGAGAATAAATCCGCCCCAACCATTCCACAAAGAAAAAATCTAATACACAGACATCTTCGTTACAATCATTTAATATGCCTGTTTATTGCAGGAAAACAGTTAACACAACCAAACAATACAATGGATAACTGACACGTCACTATTTCAAGACAACAATCGCGGCCTTGTCAGATCTCAAATTCCAACGCTCAAATTAAAAAGAATTAATATACAATTAAATTATCATGAGTATATCTGTAAGAAGAACTGAAGAAAAGGAAAAACACGTCGTATTGGCGCCAGTACTCGTCGTTTTTTTACAATCGTTATCACCAACAACAGGTTCTCTTACATGGAGAACAGAAAACAACAAAGAATAAACTAGTTCCGACAAGGAGCAAAACAAATTCACAAATAATTATAGATAAGATTATGACGTTAATACTACTACTATTAAAATTATTATTTTAGTAATAAATTTAAATTTAATAAATGAAAGCAAAACTTTGTGTTATTTTATTTTGTGTAGTTTTTGTGTGTTTTTTTCCTCTTGTAGCAGAACTGCGACTTAATTTTCTCGCCTTTGTCTACAAATGCACAGCAGTACGTCAAAAGATTTCTTCCACAGCCCTGCTGCAGGCTTTTTGCAAAATTATATTTAGGTAACTTCAACGACCGTGACAGCTTTTGGGAAAATTTCCTTCGACTAGACTGCCCTTCTTTGCCACAAAGTTAAAAAGTCAAACAACCACCACTTCCAGAGGCCGCAATCCTAGTACTCGTACACACACGCCTAGTGCCTATGTGTTGACCAGATGTGCCACGGCACTTTGTATGCACACTTCACTGGAGATCATTGGTTTTTCTCCACCACGAACCGCCTAAAAGGGTATGAGAATTTTGGGTTGTAAAATACCTGACCTTTCTTATCGCCGCTGAGGTTGCCGTTCGTGTTCCTGCGAATAGTGGCTCCTTCCCAACAAAAAAAAAAGCGTTATATATGCCTGGTCTTCTTTCCTTCTTGTATTTTGCTTCTTCAAACAAAATCTGTTCCTACTTTTTTATGTAATAACAGCACCACGTATTACATCTGCATCAAATCCCCGTGAGTATTTATTAAATGGACTGCAGAAAAACTTCCGGCGATCCCCAATCTATCTCACAAAAAAACTTTTCTTTTTCTCCAGAAACAGGAACTCTTATTCAAACTGTCCTTTCACTTCCAAATTTATTTTTCGTCTCCCAGCCAGTCGTATGTTTTCAAACTGATTTTTTTATTTCTTAGTTAAATTTCAATTTTCCGAAAACTTTTTCCGGACCAAAAATTCCTACGTCAAAATTCGAACTCCCATTTTCTTTTTTTTTTTCATTTCTCCCCGCCTACCTTTTTGTTCCCAACCAACTACTCGATTTTCTTCCCCACAGTAATTTTTAGTCAAGTAGATATTTAGGCAAAACTGACCGTTACATGTTAAAACAAAAGTATAGGTTCTTTTAAGTCAATTCCGCGATGGAGTTCCCATTCAAAACTTTACGCAGTTGAACTTATTGCTGTTCGTTTGAGGAAAAAACATTTATTTTTTCACTTAATAAAATGTATTATATTACCGAGTTTATAGCAGAAATAATTAAATCGACTTAACTCAAAATTACGTCAAAATTTTCGAATTAGCGTATAAACGGGTAGAAATACATTCTTATAACTATGGCTTAAGCCGAAAAATTTCGGTTTAAGCCATAATTCGATTTACCTCGTTTATAGGGTAAAAAATTTTGGATGATCCATAATTCGAATTATTTTTGGAGTAGCTATAAACTAGGTAAATGTTTAAACATTAGCCCGTAGCTGTCTCAATAGTTTATGCATCTAGCGAAAAAAAACAATTTGTCATATAAACTTGCCCCCTTTTTTATTATTGGGAATGTTCTTGTCGCCGTTTGACTACCTGCAGTCTTTGTTTTGAGTTGTTGGGTATTTGTAAGTACCCTAATACTATCAGCAGTATCTGTGTTTCTTTTTCAAAATGTTAGTTGATCCCGTGCATAGATCATGTAAGCAGTGAAAAAATAAACAGTGAAATCAGTGGCACAGTGGATTGTTGTTGTGAATAGGACGAAGTGTGTCTGCCTGTGTGTAGAATCTTTACACCTTGTATACAATTTTGTTTATATCTATCATGGCTGAAAAGGTACCCAAGTCATAATTAATTAAGAGGAATTTAGGAGTTATTACAATTCGTTTAAAGGTAGATATTTTTTTTTACGAAAATGCTAGTTAAACATTGATTTTTTTTAAAGGACAATAAAACTAGAAGTGATGAAGATTTAGACTAAAACGCATCTTCAAAGTTGATCTCCGTCGAAGAAAATCTACTAGTGCCAACAATGAAGGACACAATTCATTATCAGGAAATCTTGGAGATCAAAGCATTTAGATATTAATATATTTTAAACAACAGAAATACATATCATATTTCCGTAAATATTTTTTCAAAGATAGTTTATCATAAATTCTTAAAAATTTAAATAGTTAGTTAATTATTGGATGTAACGTAGATATCAATAAGTATGTTTTTCGTACGTTATAAATCTTATTTATTTGAATTAATTTGTAATATTTCTAATAATTTAAGTTCAGAAATAAATAAAAATGTTATAAATAAAATATTGCCTTTTAATTATTTTCATTTAAAAAAATTTCAGTCATATAAATCTATTAATAAAATGCTTTTAGTAATTGCAGTAATAGTAAATTTCGATTTATCGAACCCCGTGCGAAATAGAATCTATCGAGATATATTGCTTGATGGACAGCAGATTGTATCGACTCAAATGGACTTGATATATACTTCTTTTCAAAGGAATTTTAATTTGCAAGAAATATTTTCAAAACTGGTCGAAATATAAAAAAAATCAAATCAAATACTCAGTGACGTCTCTTAATCGTCTATTGTAATTCATATGATTGCGTCTTACATAAAATCAACACGGTATGTTATTTAAAGAATTCCTGCGGATCTCCCCCAATTGCTTACGGAATTGACACCATTGCCTTGTCAACTACGCCAGGTAGTTAAGTGAACTCCTAGGATGATTTCGCCGTATCCAATTCCGTAGCGGAGTTGAGTTAAGCGAGAATGGTTTGACTTAACATTTCCTTTTCCTCAGTGTAGACATTGCACCATGACCTGACAAACGATATAACGGACTGGTAGCACAAAGGGTGATTCCTGAGCTTAGCACTACCACATAAAAAAAGCTTTGCTGATAATGTTGCTTTGCGTTACTCATTCGGCTTCGATAATGCAAGACAACAAGCACATGCCAGATCCTGTTTTGCCGATCTCAAACTAACTCAATAAACAAGCACATTGAACTCATTCTCGATTGAGACCGAAAGAATCTTGTCGAATTTAATGCATCCAAAACAAAGCAAGTGACTTATTTCTAATAAAAATGCAACACCTCCCCAGTACTAATGAGTGATATTGCACTACATAATTGTCGACTTATCCATCAACATCTTAGAACTTGCGATGGAATTACCACATATTCCAATTCGCCAAACAAGCATTCAGCTCGTTTCATTTCGTCCACCTGCAGCCCTTTTTTCCACGCACTCTACACTAGTACTCCGTTTCTAAATAGAACTGCTCGACTGTGGAACAATCTCTCGCAGGAAGTATTTCCGAACTCCCACATCATCTAAGAGTTCAAACGCAAGGTTTATCACCACCTCCTTCAACACCCTCCCGAACCCAAAACTATTCTACCCCCTATTAAACTTTGCTACCGTGATAAACAACATAACGGCCTGATAGAATAAAGGGTGATGCCTAATCTTAGGACTGCCACATAAAAAAATCACAGAAAAAGACCTTCATTGAATTGCTAATAGAATTTTAATGGTTATGCTTCAGTAGAATAAAAGAAAACAGTTGAAAAAGATGATTAATAATGTCGAGAATGCTATAAGTTAATAAATAATTTCCTACATGATCCTTGAAATCCTTAAACAATTTAACTTTTATGTTACTTCTTGAAAATTCTTATCAATTGTCCTTGTTCGTTATAGGAGTAAATGGGGTCCCGGATAGGTTCGACTGGCATGTAACGCAGTTGAGCTGTGAATCCATTAGTACGTTGCTCCTCATCATCTTGAGTAGTCATGAAAATCACTCTTTGAAGAGTATTGTCGGGTGTAAGAATATAATAACGGCCATTTGAAACAGCATTTGCCACAGCAACTGATGGTGGATTTTGTTCTTCTTGCGAGTCATCATTGTTAGTCTCAGTTGAAGTTTCGTCTTCCTCTGGACTACCTGGTGGCTTTCGGGGATTTGGTTCAGCATTTTCATTATCTGGTTGTGGTGGTCCATATTCTTGAGCTGGTACCTGCTGATTGAATTGCGGAGCTTGATTTACCTGACTAAATTGTACTTGTTGACGATTTGGTCCAAATCCTTGTTGTTGCTGATTGAATTGTCCAAATTGTCTTTCATTTCTAAGCTGGCCAAATTGCTGCTGCTGCCTATTATTATTGAATTGTGGTTGCTGGCGTATTTGACCAAATTGTTGTTTATTAGTGGCAAATTGTTGTGCTTGTCTGTTGGGTTGTTGCTGCTGTCTTATTTGACCAAACTGCCTATTATTGTTATTGTTGTATTGGTTACGAGATGGAGGCCTATATTCTCCTTGATTAAATTGGCCATTTTGGGGCGAATTATACTTGCTAGGATCGTTTGATGGTAGCCCTTGAACTCGTAATGTGTCTTCTGTAGATTCATCTTCAGTCTCGTCTGGTGGCAGATAAGAATTGCTTGGAGAATTTGTTGTTGTGTCGCCTAATTGGCCGGCATATTCGACGTTTTCTTGAGTGATTTCAACCTATTTGAATAAATTTGTTATTTCGATTAACATAAAAAAATTGTGGCATATTTACTTCGGCTGAATTTTGTTGAGCTTGCGGAGGTAGGAAATCTTTTGGAAGTGTGAATGGGGCGCCTTTTGGTTTCCATCCCGATGGCGGATATGGACCACTTAGAGGTGCCTCGGAAAGGCACATACCTACTAGACAACTTATCAATATTACCTGGAAGTTAAAATAAATGAACATTTTATAATTTATGACAAGATATAAGGGTCTAGAATAGTTGCACAAAAAATATTTTAAATTTATGATGTTGGTCATTTGTTGCATTTTGAACCACTCGACTTCATTTTATTCACATTTTGGTTACGTCATAACATATTGTTTATAGCTTACTAATAAAATAATTTTACCATTAACATCCCTTATTAGCATCATCATCTTGACATAAGGACTACGACAAAACGAACACACATATCGGTGTCTGAAATTCCTTGAAATATTCAAATTTCTTCTATAGCCGTCAGCCCAGGCTGTAATTTACATATCCTACATTTAGCCTAGTATCGAAAAGGATATTTTACTTGTCCTGACACGTCATTTGGATATACTCGTAGTCATTTGTTTCAGCATAGTCCGAAGTGAAGTAACATCACTCGTAAGGCTATGTCGTTATTGCTGCAGCAACTGTTTTACTAAAATTGATGTTCTTCTCCTTACACGGTAATGGTACATTCTCAACACCTGCCAAGGTGTTCGGCGGATGGTGTTGGGCCCGGGTGGGTAGTTAGATAAACACACCCCTTCCTCCGAAACTGTTATTTGATAACAACCTTTCCTAAAAAGGAAAGAAGGTAGGTCACTTCATTGTGAATTGGAAGATGGACCGACTCTCCGACGGATCATAATGTATTATGATGTGTTGAAGTTACACCTCGATGAGATCGAGTTAAGCGCGAACGAAGCTGTATAAGCTATTAAAGCGTAGCCTGAAAGCGCTGGTCTGCCGTTTTCTGAGCACAAAGCTGAAACCACGCTGATCAGCAACCTGTGGAAGCAATTATCTGTATACAATACAACAGTGTATACAAATTTGACAGTTATACATTCAACATTTTTAAGGTGAAAACTTCTTTAGGCACGATGTGCACTTCTTGGCCTGAGGTAAAACTAAAAACTCGCGTCATGCGCACATTTGTTGCGCATCCTTTTCTAGGCACTACTTGCAGCCATGTAACTGGCTAGAGTATGACAACTTTTGGTCGAGCTCCAGCAACAGATAGCAGGGTATAATTCTACCTATCCTTATCCTTTCTTCTCCTGCAATATTAAGATTGACTTGGAAATATAGACTAGCCATAAAAGTTTTCACTTCTAACGTGTGCTCCTACGTACAATTTTTTTCCAGAAGTGAATGCGGTGAATAAAAAGCTATTGAACAAATTCGCAAAAATAGACAGAAGCTGGACATGTACACATGTACTAACAGCAGTTTTCCCAACCAAATTCAAAAAATGTGCAGAGCATGAAACAAAAATACCGTAAGGATTCAACTCCATTGTCAATACTTGCATGCCTTTATACTTCCCAGATCTTTTGGGCGCATTGTCGTGCGATTAATTTCGGCAGTTTTTGATTTCCAATTCATTCCCCGAGGGCAAGCAGCATTTGTCACCGAAATATTTTAATAGCGGCCGTTTACATAAATCATGTGACGCCGGTGATATCATTCGTTGTTTTTTTCTCTCTTTATTTCTCTTCGACATTGTGCAATAGGATATGATCAATCAAGACATTATGGCTGATAGCAAAAGAAAACATGTTTCCCTGAGGATGCATGTTTTCAACATAATAAACGCTTTTGATAATGTTATTTCAATCTTTGTCAATCATCAGAGCACCAAGGGCAAGTATTGTGTCATGTTTAATGTCTTATAAAAACCTCATTGCTTAATATAAGCGTAATCGACTTGGCTGAGGGTGATTTCAAAACTTCAATATACATATGTATTACAGTGCCTTGAATTGCTTTGATATGTGAATACCTCTTTTAGTCATGATTCTTACTGCAATCTCGCCTCGAATGTAGCTTATTTATTGTGGAAATGTTCCCAAAAACATGGCATAATTATATAAATACACATAATTAAAAAGGGTAAAATGTAACCAGGGCCGGTGCTTGAGTTGTTTGCGCCCGGTGCACTATGCCATATTGCGCCTCATAAGTTGTTAATTTTTGTACGCAGTGCATACTAGTTGGATGGGAGAAATAACTGTCTTATTTTGAGCAAAATTTAAGATTGCACCATAATAATGCGTATAACATAAAAAAAGATTACAAATGGAGTTTCATATGGGTGGGTCAACATCACTGACATATAATAATGGACTGCTCATCAGCAATTATTCCCATACAAACCGATGGCACCAAAAAGGTATAGTCGACTCGCTCATCCATAAGCCCCCAAACTGACAGAAGCACTCAGAAGAACAGGAAAAACAGGCGTTAAGAACTTAAATCAGATACACATAAAATTTGGAAATTAATGACAAAAAGGCATTTTAAAAGGTGAAAAAGTGAAAATAGTGTTTATTAATTTTTTTAAACAAAATATTTGTGTTGTTTTAATGTTTTAAGTACGTATTTAAAAAAATGTAAATTTCAAAAGTGATTCCGGTGTTTACATGGGGTGAAAAAGGGTTTGTAGCCTATGGAACAAATTGGTGCCATGAAAAATTCCTCATGAGCAGTCCATTCTATATGTCAGTGGTCAACATCCAATGAACAAAAATCTGCTAAAAACTCCGTTTGTGGAGAAGAGAGTAGGAGGGCACGATGGGTGGGCGGATTTTTTGAACTTCTGAATTCTTTCGCTCAATTTTTGAATGAACTTTTTGTCAGCTGTACGGTTATTGCTATTTTTTGTCTCCCTTTTGCTAGGGAAAGAAAAGAAAAGGAATTTTAAGATGGATAATTAGGATTAAAAACAACAACAACAAGCTAAAGCATTCTAACATAATGTTCGCCGTGTTGGCCCGTGTGGAACGCCATATTCAGTGGTATTCTCGTTGGCGAGGGACGTGACAAGAGAGACGCGGTAGAATGAAACTGACGATACCTACAGACGTATCGAGGAAAATGTCACTTCACACGCCACCTTGCAACAATTAAATACGAGTTTTGTCGATTTACTCGCCAGAAGTTGGTTAGATCGGCAATGAACATACCAATTCAAGGTGGAAGTGACACATCTGTCACGTCACTCGACAACGAGAATAAGGCGGATTAATTTGTTAGACAGCAAAAGCACCAAAGCGGCTAGATATTACTGGACAGATGGGGTTATCAGGACTGGAATTGGCAACAGTTTTGGTATCTTTTCGGAGGCATTTAATTTCGTCTACTCGACCATTGCAGCGCCTTCCAGACGGCCGAGATTTTTCTCTCTATTGGGAGATTGCTTCTGATTCTCCAAGACGAAGGTCTGTTTCTTCACTTTTTGAGTAAAATCTCAAGTAACATTTCTTGAGTAAAATTTTATGAAAATCTCGAAGCTAAAATCTCTTGAAACTTCCTGCCCGGGGAGAAGTAAAATTTCCATGAGAAAGAACAAGGACAGGAAAATTTGTGGAATTTCTCGCACCTGTGAGATTAATTTAATTTTTTTTTCTAATTTTAAATTTTTGTTAAATCTTAATTTCTGAAATTGCGCCCTGTCAAATTGCGCCGCGTCAAAGTATTAAGATGCTAGTCTTTAGCGAATGTATATAAGAGAACGATTTTTTCTCGGGTACAGCAGGGTTGCAAAGATGCATTATAAATATCAATTTTGGCAAATGTAAATCTAGTTTTGCTAGATTACTCACAGAATAGCTACACGATGTGGCAAAATTTCGAATATTGTTTCATACGGAGCACCTAAACGGTTAAAGGAGTATGATACATTAAAAAGGACAACCATACGTTGAAATTTGATTCATGCAATAGGTCTATTCGGCGATCTACTCCACTGCAACCTGGAGCACAAGAGTGATGATACACGGCTCAATGCATTGATTCATTGCCTACGTCATTGATAGACCAAGGGAAGAATCAGGGTACAGTTTGGAGCATTGAGCCGTCTTTCATACCTCCGTCTTCCAGATTGAGCTGGACTAGGTCGCCGAATAGACTTATAGTATTAAACCAAATTCAACTTACGGTTGGTCCGCTTTAATGTAGGATCCTTTCACCGCTTAAGTTCCAGCCAAGTGCTTTTAAGTATTCTTTAGAGAAAAACCGCCGCCGACATCGGTTAATTGATATGGAGTTGCAATAGTGCTTTGTAATGCTTGTTATTTATGGAAAGGTTTTTTTTGAAGATCCTACTTGAGTAAGTATAGAATTTCTTAAATAGGTGTTGAGAAAAAAGGGAAAGAAAGCTGTTCATAGTATCAAGAAATTACTCTAGTGAAATGGATACGAAGCTATATATTGCCAGAGCTCGTTTGGAAGCCAGCCTTTTTTTGCTCCACAGGTGACTATTTCATTTATTCAAAGGAACTTGTCGAGAACCAACAGGGAATTATTCTTTATAACATCTTTATCAGACTGGTGCGTTCACATTTGGACTGCGCAAGTGCGTTAACATTTTGGTAATAAACAAGTAGCTGAAAGGAATAACATTTAGCTTGCCCAAAGAGTGCTGGAAAGTTAATAGATTTTAAATTAATGCTTATTTCGAAAAAGCTGGCGCTCTCAAAAAAAGGGGCAATAATTTAATCTAACGAAAAAGCACCGTGATATTTGGTCCTGTTCGTAATATTTGAATAAAATATTTTTTTGTGTTTCCAACTTGAAAAAATACTGCTCCAGGTTTTTTTTTCAATTAATCACTTCACTTTCTTACTTAGCATGCGCACAAATGATTTAATTTTTTGCTTCTGATCTTATTACTGAACAATGCTTGATTCTTTTGGTAGTTATGGAGGTAGCTTCCTACCAATGCTTCGTACAACGAAAACACAAAAGAGATTGAGAATTAGCATTACCCCTGCTCCTTTTTACTCCTATCCATATCCTTTTTATTTTTATATTGTACACAAAGGAATAGAATCTAAGGAATAGATTCTAAAAGGCCAGTCCATTATGATATAATCCAATAATTTTTGTTTTTATAATTAGACTAATATAATGTCTAACTATCGCATATTCACTACTATTTTTACAAATAACACACAAATTTATATTCTTATTAAACCAATCGCGCAGAAATTTTAGCACAATTTTCAAAAACTATTAAAGTAACTATTCACACATTATTAATCTTCCACCTTACCTTAATCATTTTTGCTTAATGTTAGCCCACTTATTACACTTCTCTAGAACTAACTGACAGTTTTAATAAATTCACTTTTATATATAGTTCGGAAAATTCAATTTCAAAAGTTTATTAATATTCCTTTCAGGTGTATAAAATTTTCATCGTAAAAATCGACCAAATGAAGTTGTGCCGATTGTGCGTTTGTTGACTTGGCGGTCCCCCAGTTATCACGTAATTCAAATTAATTTAAGTTTTGTATGCATTTCGTATTTTATTTTGATTTTGGTGACATGGCCATATTACGCGTAAAATACCTTTAAGTCTACCGATTGAGTCATATTGGTTATTCAGTGAAATTGGCATCTTATAATGCCAATTAGCACATGATGTGATGAAGTTCAAAGTCAAATGAATATTGTAATTAATGGCGCCCTAATATGAAAAAATGGCGCCTAAACTAATATAACACCTAGTTTTTCTACATACTATGGTCTGTTGTATATCGTTTAGTATCGCATCTTTTTATTTCGCTGTATTCTTCTTCTTCACGGCTCAACAACCGAGGTTCATCCCTGGCTTGTCGGTTCTCTTAACCGATCCCGATTCTGAGCCAAAGTCATTCAGTTCGGTATTCCTAAGCCCTGGACGTCCTGGTCTATTTATACGGGGTCTCCTACGCTGTCTCCCATAGATTTTACTGCAGCAGAATGAACTTATAACCTACACAAGGATGTAGCATTAGAATTGCCGTAGATAGCGAAGCCTTTATAAAACCTCTGGATTCAGTAATGATGCGCATCAAGCTAGTGGAGTGATGGTGAGTTGATCCAAATAGGCTTGGTAGAAAGCACAACTTGTCTTAAACTAGAGCGACATACGATTAGGTTTTTCTCGTACGGCTAACCGTCCTCGATTTTACCGACGCCGCGATTACATGCTTTTTGGTTCAGTAACCGATTCGGTTTTAACCTTAACGTATGTCGCAGCTAATCTAATTGCTTGAATTCTATTTGGCACGAAAAAAACCGGTCCGGGAAAAACCCAATTGTATGTCGCTACGTTTATGGGTGTCCCGACATAGGGGCATCGAAGAGAACGACAAAGCCAATTACCTAGCTGAGCTGGGATTCTCTCTCCAGGGCTCGAAGAGCAAGATAGTCGCAACCAAATAGGCAGGATAAAAAGTTCAATTCTTGACTATCACCAAGCCAACCAAACATGGAGAGCACTGGATACCCGCACTATCTCTATGGCGACTTGGCCCACTTACAACAAAGAAAAAAAAAACAAAGGGCTTTCTAAGCAGACGCCCACGAGATATTGCCAGAGTCCCGGCAGTCATCACGGGCCATTGGCCCATGGGAGAACCGGCCGCCAAGTTGGACATCCCGTACACCCGACCAAACAGCCACGCGCTAATTGGGCCTCCGGTTGCACTGGATGCAGCCCTGAACCTACCTACCTATCGACAAATAAGACAATTAAATGATTGGATTTAAAGAGCCTTGAAAGGATATACAGTGGAACTTCTCTAACTCAAACTTCTATAATTCAATTATTCTCTAAGCCGAATCTTTATGACATGACATTTATGTTTCTTTTCATTTTTAATGTATTTTGATCTCTACGAAAAGCTACAAAAAAATTGTGGAATCTAGAAGTGATGTTCCTAATTATATCGAAGATTGTAAAGTGGTCTTGTAACACACAAAAAAAATATACCGAATACTTCGAATTAAAAAAATAAGGTTTTTGTGTATATTTTGTGTTTTTCTGTAAGTCGAAATCCCCCTAACTCGAGTTTTTCTTCTGTATTACCTTGAGATTCGAGTTAGAGAAGTTACACTGTACTTTAGTAGTCATTTACAGTCCTGTACAGCCCGTGTGTTCTTCCGTTGAGTGTGTGAAGCGCCGCTGATAAACTGGGAAGCGAATGACTTCATTTGGAAATTCCAAAGCTTTCCCTGCCCAGTCACTCAATACAAAAAAGGCCAAACCTTTGAAAAAATTTGAGTAGCCGCTCAGTTGGCTTTATGGAGCTTTGGGAAATTATTTGTGAGTCGAAAATAAAGTGAATCCCGCTGAAAAATCTCCAGTTGCATTTTTTCAGAGGTTCATGTATAAAGAGACTGCGCTATCCGGAGACTTCGTTATGAACGGGCCTCATTCCATCGAGTTAGATACTAGCAAAACTGATCACAACCGAATGTTAAGAAATTTTTTTGGAGCAGTTATTCGTTAATATTCTTCTTACGGCACCTCAAAGAAGTCTATATACCTTTTGGTTCGGGTGATATCGTCGCACGAAAAAATTACCACATATGTACGCACACACACATACGGCTTCTCAAATTTTGGCTTAAAATGCTGTTGGGACCTTGAAAAATGAAAATACATTGAAAATTTCGATCTCGATTATCGGACCGATTACAGTAACTTCCCTATAAACTGGGAAGTTAATAACCTCAGTTCGCATTTCCACATATTCAACTAAGGATAAACAAACCTCAGTTCCCCCTACTGGTCTCGAACCTAAGTTAAATGTAAAAGCTCGCTGAAAAGAGAGTAATCGACCGGAATATTGGAATGCTATTCCTGTGGGCTTTTGCTGTTCTGACTTCTGGCGAAAAAGCAACCATTTCAAACAAGAACTGAACATGAACTAGAGCTTAGCCTTTGAGGCCACTTATGTGGATTGAACTGGACATTACCCGCAGCTAGCACAGATTTAAATTTATAACAAATTTATCTTACAATTATGTCGAAATCCAGTTTTTTTTAAAAAATTGTAGTTACATATAAATTGTATTATTGCTTCGAATTAGCAATTTACAACAAATCATCCGGTTCAGTTACACTACAGTTTTAATTTTGTTACGGGAAAATGCACTTGTTGTAAATTGGGTCCATAAAAGTTGCAAAAAAAGATATATTTAAATTAAATTAAAGTTATTAAAACATTTCCTTTTGTAGCACATTTCAAAAATGTTATTATATAGTAACTGTCACAAATAGAGCAAATAGTTAGCCACCTTAAAGTGACTAAGTTGTTGTAAGTTAATGTGGTTAGCTGTAGTTTTCAGATTGCCATGCTAATATTAAAAATTGGAATTTTTTCTATTTTCCCAATTATTCTCCAAATTTTCTATCTATCATATTCTCCAAATGAACATCAGGTTTAAATTGGGGTCACATGGCATCACAATGGGCCTATCCTTTTGGCCTAAGTGTATGAGCTCAAACCAACAGCTCAGCCATATCTAACCTAACCTATCCAGAAGCGTGGAAAAAAACTCATTACGAGGTAAGAGAAGAAGAAACAGACTCTGTCGTTTTAAATTAAAACTTTTATGACTCAATCCGCTGTGACATCCCCATCTACCCAGTTGAGAAGGTTAACGAATTTATCTGATGAGGTATCCGAGTTATAATCAGTTAGATTTGAAGGCCAACGAGAGAGACCCATGGTTAATATTTATAACCCTCCGCAAATGTGATAGCGAGACACGACACGCAAGGGCCGAAGAATGGTCGGAAAGTGAGTTTCACGCAATTGACAAAAAATGCATTATTGAGCTCTCCAGCAATATAACCGAAGGAACACATGAACCAACTTCAAGCAACAACGGACGCTGTAAACTTGCCTGCATTTGCTTTAAATCGTCAGTGTCCACAGTCATTTAGTTTAGCGTTCACAAGCGATCCCTCCGACTTATTCCAATATTGTCGTGTGATCCTTGGCTTGGAAAGTTCATTACCCCCAAACAATTTTCATTTTTAGGCAATTTTTGTTATTATTAATATTACGGCAAAACATTATGTACAAAAGTTTGATTATCTAAACAAAATATTTTTACAAAAATTCTGTAGGATTCACCGTTTCGGAGATATAAGAAAACCCGTTTTTCATCAATCTAAACAAGATGGCGGCCAAGCGCTCCCCCCACATATTAAAAAAATTGCTGTTTACATAAAATGTTCAGCCAAAGTACCATTTAACTGAACTAATAGTCTTAAAAGTAAAAAGCACTGCAATAAATTATCGATTAAGCTCTCAAAAACTAAATCCTAGAAAAATTCCCATTGGTCATCTTAAAATTCACTAATTACCTCTACCTTTGCCATACCGGTAAATTTCCATGAAGGTAATAAAAATAATATTTTCAAATCGATCGAATTCTACCTCTTTAAGGGCAGGTCAGTCACTTTTTATTGCTCACGTCTGTTTTATGACAGCATCCCTAAACTAGGACGAATCAGACTCGGGACTTGACTCCTGAGTTTAGGTATATAATGGGATAAAGCGAACTGACCTTTCAGTTTGTCAAGTACTTTCCTCTGGTCAGTTACATTTGGTGAAATTTTTAAGTCAGAAAAAATAAAGAAAAGAATAAACAAAAATGAAAGTGCTCCGATTTGTTGCTAATATTTCCTACAACGATGTTTGCAAGCTCTTCTCAGTTCTCTGGGTCGAAACTGCGTTCGAGGACGTGCTAAATGCTGGTGAGTTCTACAAAATTAAACTTATCAATTTTATTTTTCTATAATTCTTTTTTCCATTTTTATTCTCCAGTTGTACAAGAATTTGCAATTCCACACGAAGAAGCCACTGAGAATATATTGTGTGATCTGCAAGGTACTTCGCACACCATAGATTCCTTCGAGGAGGACGTGTACCAATCTATTAGTCAAGGTAGAATCCCGAAGTTTAGAGTAATCACCCAACCAATCTCGGACAGCGCCGTAACATCAATCAGGATGTGAGGAAGACGCCGAGCAACAAGTGCCGCAAGAGACAGACTTCGTCAGTAGAGCCATCAACCTATTGTCCAAATGTAGGAGGTTAGAAGAAAACTTGAACAAGGCTGAAAATAGCCCTTCTTCTTTAGGCCAGAAGTTCGTATAGATCAGCAGCAAAGTGAATTGGAGAATCGAAAAGCAAAACTTGACTTGCTTCTTAAGGCGCTACTTGAATTTGAAAGCAGTTTGAAGACAAAAGAGAAGATTTTACATCAGCGAGATATCGACTTGAACGAGCTACGCAAGAGGTTGAACAGCCAAGAGGAGAAATTGAAAATTCGAAAAAGCGAGGTAGCCTCGCAGTACTACTCTTCGTGCCAGCAGTCAAGCAGTATGAACAGAACGACCCAGCACTTGGATGAGCACTCGTATGCTTTGAATCCGAAAGCAAGTATGTTAGGCGATGTTAAACCGAAACGAAAAAGGTGTAGAATGGAAATTGACAGTTGGGATTTAAATGAAAAGGAAGATGAGAACGAAGAAGCATCTACATCGAACCAGCAACGGTCGAGAGCCTTGAGCCGAAAGGTTTTAGAGCCCCCGCACACTACAGACTTTCCATCGGCCGATAGTTTAGTCGGGCTCTTAATCAGTATTAACATGTATGCAAGTGCGCATATTACAACGATTCAGAATCGGCCGATAAATAAGTTTGATGGGCTACCCGATTGCCTTCAAACTATAATGTCGGCAAACTATCGGCCAACTCCTTAATCAGTATGGAGCTCTTCCACGCGCGCACATTAGCCGATTGTTTAGTCGGCTAATTCCGATAGTTCAGTTCGCTTCATATTTATATTGGCTATTGCTGGTCCAATTAATTTTACAAGTTCATTGAAGCTGGTTATGCTCATTCGATAAAAGGCGAAATTTTTTTCGGGGTAATCTAGCAATTTGGAATGCATCGTATAAAATTTTCTATACAATAATCTATCACTGTAGATAGGCTGCACCCAATACTCTCGGTTTCTCTTCCTGGTCCTTCTCCTCCGTTGTATGAAAGCAATAATAACTTTTCTGGACAATATTGCATTAACTCTCATTTTCCGACCGCTCTCTTCAAAAGCCTTTTATCAACTAGCAAATTCTTGGAGAACAGTCGGCCGACAGTCGGTCTAGTCTGCGCACTCACCACCAACCCGACGGTTTAGTTGGCCAGTGTGCGCGCTTACAAGTCCAACCCGACCAAACTATAGGCCGATGGAAAGTCTGTAGTGTGCGGGGGCTCTTAATGGAATTAGAGACCCAGGCGAGCAAGCGAAGAAGATCAGCATCAGCGAAGAAGATGAGCAAGCAATGTCGATGGACCGAACGAGGCATGTGGAAGTGCTGACCAGCCAATGAAATTCAACAATCGCAAACACCAATAATTAAGGAAGAACCTTTTGTAATATATCTCCAATGACTGACGATTACTATAAAATTGTATTTAAAATTATTTAAAATAAAAAATTCTTTAAAACCATATTTTCTTTGCATTATTATTTTTCCGATTTCGATGCAATTTCATTCCGATGTTCCATGAATTCCTCAAAAGTTGTGTATTTTATGAAAATTAGAGTTGCGATCACTTTAGGATCTGGTGTTCTTCTATCGTTTCCTCGGAACATAGAATCGACACAATGCCTGTTTCGGCCAACTTACAAAGCGAGTGAATTGAAGATAACTCGTATTTTGGATGGTGCTTGCTCCCTAAAAATATACACTAAACGATTAACACAATAACTACTAGAAGAACTACCCTCATAATGATTGAACGCTCAAGGCTCAGGTGTTATCAGGAATAATAAACGGAGTTGGGCCTCTAATCTCACTAGCATAGGAAATAAGAAGCCACCTTAACCATATCTTAAATTGTCATTACCATGTTGGAAATATCTGCGGTATCAAACGGAAGTCAACCAAGCTGCAGCTTATTACCTGTCGTTATATTTCAGGTGTAACAACTACCTGAGCTACTGCACCCATGGAGGATATCTTAGCCCAGAATTTGAGAAAAAAGACTGATCCCGCTGCATGGTCGTTGTCGAGGAATAAGATATTTAATCTAGGTGACTTGGTTGTTAGTCCAAGCATATACTACAAACTGAAAGTTGCCCGATCTGCTGGCTGAAGAATAACAGCTTAGATGCTGCCAGATGGATCAGTCATTAGTTCCACAGCATAAATGAGATCGGTGGCACTATTGAACCTGTGTTGACGATCATGAACACAAGGACCGTCACAGGTTTGGCTTGATTTATCGAAGGAATGGAGTAATTCTGAGTTACATCAGACGGGAACCTTCAAAACAGGCTGGCAGGGATTGAGAAAATTACTATCGGTAGACTTTATAACCCATTATTAAGAACCCTAAAAGGTCATTTCCTGTACTATACTAATAATACTATGTTGTTATATCAAATCAAAGCCTTATTAAAGCAGATGAAATTGGTGCTACTTTCTCCTTTCTATGTCAAATAGTTTTTGAACGAGACCAGTTTAAAGATTTCAAAGTTTATTAAAATTCTTATTAGAATATGTTGCGCTCGAATGCTCAATATGAGTAGTGTATGCCGAGGATATAATCCTCAATGCTCAATGTCCATTAGGAGCGCTGTCTCTATAGGGCATAACTTCTTCGTACCCATTCTACTGTACATCTTTTATTTAAATTATGTTTGCTGTTATGAATCAGTAATTAAATCTAATAGAAAATAATTTCACCGCCCTCCCGCCGCTGGATGGCACCATGCAAATTATTAACTCACATTTCGATGCCAGATGAGAGCAACCAAGAAACCAAGGGAAATAACCCAATACGTCTGCGCATGCCATGAATAACAATGCGCTGCGACTATGAATACTTCCACTTTTGTTTTCAATCATCAAACTATTAATTGAATTACTTTGTAGGTCAGAATGCAGATTACATCATTGTATTTTCAAAGCCTGGCTCATCCGTTTTGTGCATTGTAATTTGTAATAGGTCAATGTCATGTGTGCATTACTTTCATTGTCTGGTGTCCAAAAGGCGTAAGCACTTCGAATTTATTAAGAGATTTCCAGTTGTACTCGTAAATCTATTTGGCGCCAGCAACTTTTTTTGGAAATATACCTAGGTTTGAGATCAAAATGAATGAAAGTTGAACAGCATATTATTTTGAAAAATTAAGACTCAAAACATTCTAACAACATATACCAAAATATAAAAACATATTATATAAGCCAAGAGTGAGAAGTAAGCTTAAGTGCGTTTCTGCAAATGGATAATTTCACTGTTTGGTTTTAATAAGGTCAGGTGTACTACATGAATATCATTATGGTTTAGTGTGGAATTCAGTTACTTGATTTTTATTTTATGCCTAAATAGCTTTTACCCGAGAATTCGTCCACGCGGGACTCTGATCTATCTAACGTACCATTTTCGGAAATATATGTGTGAAGTTATAGCTATTGCCCGTGACTTTTTCCTCGTGATCTTATAACGCCGTGGGGATGTATGTAAATGTCGAATTTCTTTTTAGAGGGCTTCCTTATAAATAATATTTTTAGCTTCTTTATTGGAAATTGCATTATCTTAAAGTCAAAGCGGAGGCATTGGGCATTAGAGGATTTTGTAGCATGAAAACGCTTTGCCCTTGAGCACACCTGGGGTGGTTGCACGTAAATTGTTTCAGTCTACCTCTTCATACAAAAATTCTATGAAGAGGTCGATTGAAACAACTTACGTGCTACCACACCTGGCTAAAATAATGGATTCGATTAAATTTTTATGTAGGGGTTGAACTTGTAGTTGTGCCATTACACAATTTCGGTGGTTTTAAATTCGAAAGGTGCATTACGGTGCCCTTTAGCAGTGTAAGCTTATGGTATCAAAGACCCGGCTGTTTGAGGGAATGTAAAAACTCTACCGCATTGTCTCTCTCTGGGAGTCGCGATCCTCAAGGGGGTCGCGATTAGGGTAGAACTCTTGCTTAGATGCGACGGGGTTTACGACAACGCTTGCTCTAGCTCGGGGTCTGATAGCCGGCTCAGGACCATTGTCACCCAAGGAATCATAAATCTTATTAAAGTAATCTGTGCAATTCGAGGCTACCCGAAACAGGGAATTTATTACTAGACGAAGGTGGAGGTATCACTCTGGTAGGCTTCGGGAAAACTACACTACGTTCCATGCCGCTCCACTAAACTGGTGAAGAGTTCACGATCGGGTGTCATGCTGTTCCGGTTTTTTGGCTGAATTGAGATTTTTTAATAGGTTGAGACATAGAACCGAGACCGAATCTTGCCAAACTGATCCTTGACTGGAACTCGCAAGGGGTCCCCTATTATCAGAGGCCGCAACAACTGGGAGATCCTACTCAGCGCTGAGAGCTGTCGCACAAACCAGAATCTGCTGCAGGGCAACTGCTTCCGCATTATATCCCATGAGAGTTTAAAGGGGAATAAGTCAAAGTAAGTAGGTAATAGACCTTCTTAAAAGCGATGGAATGATAGTAACTTCTGATGGCGTTCTGGTTGAAACGTTAAAGCTGAAAGAGGAAGGGAAAGGAAATTTTATAGACAAAATTGATGCATTTTCTAAGTTTTCCTTCGCTCGAAGAAATGATTGAACGGGATTTGAAAAGAGATATAAAAGATCTGATAAGTATTCATGAGCCACAAAAGCCTTTGAGTCTCTTTTCGAGAGACAGATTGCTTGCGCACGATAAAGTTAAGGAGTGACTTGACGAGCATTAAATCTAAAATAGCAAGTCCGATTTGATCCAGTCGTTTTAGTTAAACATGCCGACGGTTCGCCTCGTTTATGCGTTGGCTTAAGTTAAACCAAAAGGTCATCAAGGATAGGTAGCCTCTCCCAATAATAATTGAAGAAGTGATAGAAGCAGTGGTCAGTCATCAGCGGAATAGGGGGAGTAACATGTAACATAACATGCACGAGCCGCAACTATTTCGGACTGATGGAAGTGCGATCATAACCTCTTAGCGGTGGCCACTGGTAACTATTCTATGAGAGAGGATAAGTTAATATGATCGGGCTAATCACTCCCAAATAAGGTTGGCGTGAGGATAATAACCTCACCCGTAAAAAACAATTATTACGGAACGAGCAACATGCCTCGGATACTGGAATAAACGACGACGACCACGGCAACGAAAAAGGCAAAACGATTTACAAATTTTTTCATGGAATGTTCGAACTCTTTACAGAACTCGAAGGCATGCCCCCTTCGTTTGCGAGGTAAATTTAAGAACGTTCACGCACCTACAGAAGAGTCCCCGAATGATGATACAGAAGAATTCTTCGAATTAGTTGAACGAGAACCTTGATGCCATACTGGGAAATCTGAACGCCAAAGTAGGCCTGGAGCCTGTCGGCACAAACACACTTATGACAATGGACAGCGAGTTCTAGAGATGGCATCAAGGAAGAACTTGGTCGTTGCAAGTACTAGATTTGCGCGTAAAGATATCCATAAGGCCATCTGGGTATCTCCTGATGGAGCCACTCGCAGCCAAATAGACCATGTGTTGATATACCGCCGCCACCTTTCGGGTCTAATGACGGTACGAACGTATCGAGGTGCCAACTTCGACTCGGATCACTATCATCTTGTTGGTATGGTGCTCCGAGAGCGCATTACAACGCTGAAAAGCTTTGTATCCGCTGACTAGGCTCGAATCAACACAGCTGCATTACGCAATAAAATAGCCAGAAACAGCTACGGTCATGCATTAGAACTCACCCTAAATCCTGGGGATGAGATGCCGGGCATCGACGAGAGCTGGACCGCCTTAAAAATATTGTCATGGGCACTGCTGATTCCATCTTTGGCAGACTGGTTCGATAATGAATACAAGCTGGCAACTGAACGTAAGAATGCTGCGTACCAACCAATGCCGCAGTCTCAGAGAACACGGGCACGCGAAGAGAAATATAAAGAGCTCAGAAAAGAAGAAAAGGGAATTTACAGATTAAAAAGGAAGCCTGGGAAAAAAATATCGTCTGTGGACTAGAACAGTACAGAGAGCGACGGCCGCACCAGGCGCGGGAGTTCTACCGAGTCCGCAGTATCACTCAATTCACAGCACGTTGTACATACTGCAAGGACAAAGAAGGGAATTTGATCACCGATCCTAAATGCATCTTAGAGCTATGGGAAAAGCACTTTCATGAATTTCCATATGGCGAGTTAACTGAGGATTCGGAGGCTCCAATATCTGAAGATAATGCTATGCTGCCCCACCAAATTTACAAGAAATTAGCAGAGCTATAACTCGGCTCAAAAACAACAAGGCCTTGAGTGCAGATGGCATCCCAGCGGAACTGGTTAATTATGGAGGGCCTACATTACACCCAGCGATTCATGAATTAATTGTGCAAATATGGGAGCAGGAAGTGATGCCAGAAGAATGGAGAAAAGGCTTGTTTTGCCCGCTACATAAAAAAGGAGATATCACAGCGTGCACTAATTATCGCGTACCGTGTATAAGATATTCTCCGTTATCCTACAAAACAGGATGGCCCCATACGCCAGAGACATCATAGGCCATTACCAGTGTGGCTTCAGCCCAGACAAATTAACAACTGATCAGATTTTCACCTCGAGGCAAAGCTATTGAAAAATGTGTTTTAAAACTCAATTCAACACCTCTTCATAGACTTTAAAGTCGCCTATGATAGCCTAGCCAGAGTGGAACTGTACAAAGCCATGAGAGAATTGGTATCCCCAACAAACTGACAAGACTCTAAGACCTACCTTGGGTACGACAGCGAGAAAGACCGAACCTTCGCTGGAAGAATGGTGTAGACCAGGACGCTCAGAGCTTAAGGATGCCAAACTGGATGACATCGGCTCAGAATCGGGACCGGTGGAGAGAACAGTTGCGAGAGGCCAGGACCGGATATCGGTTGTAGAGTCTTTAAAGAAGAAGATAGAAGATATGTTCAAGGCAGTGGTGTTGTCGAGCCGGAACGCTCCGGAACGTCGTTCCGGTACTTCCTTTTTGGACAGGAACGCGTTCCGGAACTAAAGATGATTTCTGATAACGAGAATTGGCTGATTTATTGAAAAAAAAATTAAAAAGAATTGCTGATTTTTTCTTCTAATTTTTGACGAATTTTTATATCTTTTTGTATCGGGAAATCTCCCCCCCGTCGTCAAATTTGGGACATGAGACCTAAAAAAGAACGTCGCCGCCAGGATTATCATGGAAAATCACCCCCCGTCGTTAAATTTGGGACATGAGACCGCACAGAGCGGCCGCCTAATTATATATACGCGTTCCGGTAAAAAAAAAAATTAGCACAACACCACTGGTTCAAGGCCACCGTTTTCACTATCTTGGACCTCAAGGACGGCTTCAACCACGTTTACATTGCCAAAGGCAGTCGCAAGTATATATCTTGGCATTTCAAGGATACGTCAACGCGGCGTTTAAAGAATTAATTGATACGACAAAAGATCTTGCTAGTTTTCATGGCCGATTTGATACCCCATCGCAAAACGAAAAATAAATATACACGGTCTAATACAGCTGCAGAAATAGACTGATAATCAAATGGCGCAAATGTCAGTTTCTCAAGATAGGGATCGAGTTCTCGGATCACGTGGTTGAAGACAACAGTATAAAACCTCCCCAACAGAAAATTAAAGCTGTTGCAAAGTTTTCTCGAGCCTCCAAACCTAAAAGATGTTGGATGCTTCCGAAAACTCATTGCAGGATATGCTACCCTCCCTCGCCCTCACCGAACTGACCAAAATGTTTTTTTTAAAGTGCATGAAGTTCTTTTAAATGTTTAAAATGAATTGTTATTAACTTTTTAAAATTAATTTGTGTTTAAATTGAATTATGTTTTTATTTATTTTAAATAAATAGTGATAGAAAATCGCACAACTTCTCATCCAGGCCCTAGCCCTAATTAGAAAATCGCTGTATTACAGATACGAGAATTTTACGGACTAAAGTTGTTTTGAATAAGATGCCATAAACAAATACAAGTTATATCTAAAAAGGAAGCATTGGTAATTCAACGGTCCAACTGGAATTTTCCCTTGTAGTTGACTTCTTCAAATAGCGAAAAGCATCTTTTTCATCCCACAAAAAACAGACCGTGCATGGGCCAAAAAGTTCTTCTCGTATCGTATCCATTAGTGCGTTTCCATGACAGCTTGAAGCTTACTTGAAGCCTACTTCAAGTACAAATGTCAACGCAAGCAGCTCGACTGGAGTCGATAAAAAAGATTTTTGTGATCGGCTCGAGTGCTTGTCATGTAAACCGAGCTTGAAAGCTTGAGTGCTCGAAATTGCGAAAGTTAGACCTGTAAATGTGTCTAAAAGGTAATGTGTGGGAATATGAGGAGACAAAAATATTAATGAAGAAATAAAAGCACGATAAAAGGAAGAAATATAATAGTAACTTCAAATGACAGCTAAAGAACTCAAGCTCATTTCAAGCTAATATGCCACTTCAAGTAGGCAGAGCATATACGCGCTCGAGTTCTTGAGATTTTCAAGCCTTCGAGTACTCAAGCTGTCATGGAAACGTAGTACATGGTGCCAAAATTATCATTGCGGGCCAAATTATAAAGGGCCGAAACACATCCAAGCCCGCTTTGAACACATCCAAGCCCAAAGCCAGCTGCAAGCATATCCAACCAATGCGTTTAAATGGGATTGAACACATCAAAATTTGTCTCGCAAATTCAGGCCTTGGCAAAGCTGGCCGCAAGGCTCGCCTCTGTCGGAAATCCGGCAATGCTGGAATTCGAATTCGGCCGAGGCTCTAGTTTTTGCTTTTGACAGTTGAACTTTGAGGTTGATATTTTGTATGCGAGTTTGTATTGAAAATAATTAAACGAATTAAATACAAAATGTTAGAAAATTTCACTGTAAACAAATAAATAATAATTAAAAAAGTCAACAAATTTTATTTTATTTAAAATGTTTGAAATTTCACCACATTTACATAATAACAATTAAAAAATAACAATGAAAACAGGCCAAATAATTTTATTTTAAATGATTTTTAAATTTTATACTTTTTACGAACCACAATGTTCGCTTACAAATTTGACAAATGTGATCAGCCGGCCTGATTGTGTTTTGAGTATTCCGCGGACGGCTCTGGAGCTCGCCTCAAGGAAAGCTTCGAGAGATGAGCTTTAAAGCCAGCCTGGATGTGTTTCGGCCCTAATGTTCGCCTTATTTTGATTTGCTATAATGGCGCTACTATTATCTTAGCATAGGCTGTGCTGTCATGGATTTGAAGTCGCTACTTAACATCTGGGCTTCGCGGCATTCTTGTCTGATGTTATTGTTCGGAAAGTTGTCGTGAACATTCTGGATTTGCATGTTAAATATATCTCGTTTCTTTTTCTGTATGCTTCTAATTTCGCTCTTGTTGGTCTAAGTAGGTACATTTGCTGTGTGTTATAAGCTTCCATTCCTATTTCATAACTCGTCTATTGAATGTCCACGTGTCATTAATATCGGTGGGAATATCGTTGATATAATGAAGAAAAATATATTTTCATCTTTTAAAATTATTTGAAATTATCGATTAGATTTTTAAAGTTTTACGTTAAATCTGTTTAACGGTTAAACGGCCGATTAAACAGATTTGTATCAAAGCAGTTTTACATTATACAGTAGAATCTGGCTTGTGCTTACTAGCTTCGTGAAATTCGTGCTTAATTTGTTCTATAGATTTTGACAAGAATGCTGTGAGTGTGTGTGCTGTTTACAAAAGTTTTGTATTGACAGTAGCGCACGTGTTGCGGTTCCAGGTGTAGTTCTGTTCATTTTCTAATATTTTAACGTAAAATATCACTTATAACAAAATATGGTGAAAGTTGCTATTAAGGAAAATAATGTCCCTTCGAAAAATAGCATAAAGAAATCGTGGCAAAAGGTTAAAATAAAAGGAAATGTCGTTTCTGACGATGGCGGCGGGCTAGAAGGATTGATTGGGCTTGAAGTCCTCGAAAAATACGATAGAAGTTTGGTTGCAAAACCGAAAAAGGTTCTTTTTAAAATAAAAATGATTGTATATGAACACAGTATTGCATATTATAGAAAAGGATGGCAGTGAGAGACCGGAAAACAAGCGATCAAGACTCGGGTATTGACGGAGATTTAGTCCCTGGAGTTCCTAAATTAAAAAAGAAAAAGAAAAATAAATCCCAAAATGCTGCAGAAGGAAGTAACATTCCTGGGCGATTCGTTCTTCTTAACCCGCCAACGCAGGAAGAAGATTCCGACACTGAAGCAAAAATAACCGTGGATGATTTAGAAGTAGATTTTTTTATGCTTAAAAATATAATCGTAAGTGCTCATAATTAATTTTTAGGGCTGGAATGGTTTGGGAGTCCCTGAGCCTATTTTAGAAGCCTTAGCTGAAAATGGTTTTAAATCTCCTACAGAAATACAGTCGTTAACACTTCCTGCAGCAATAATAGGCAAAAAAGATATTTTAGGAGCTGCAGAAACTGGCAGTGGAAAAACACTTGCATTTGGAATACCTATTTTGTCTGGCATTTTAGAATTAAAAAGAAGAAATATCACTAGCGGAATTAGGAGAACTAAACCGGTACCACAGGAAGAAAAGAGAACCGATCGAGATAATTTCACCCCTCCGCCTGAAGAATTGGAAGATTATCCTGAGATTGTAACGGACAGTGAGGAAGAAAATGATGATAAAGGAAAAGATAAGCCTTTATATGCACTTATCTTGGCCCCAACTAGAGAGCTTGCAGTTCAAGTTAAAGTTCATATAACGTCCGCTGCTAAGTATACAGGTTTGTGAATTGGTGCATCTTTATTAAAGTCATAAAAAATTGGTAAATCTAGGAATAAAAGTTGCTGCAATTTTTGGCGGTCTAGCAACAGTGAAACAAGAAAGAATATTAAAAGGTTGTCCCGAAATAGTCGTCGCTACACCTGGTCGCCTGTGGGAACTGATGAATCTAGGAAATTCACATTTAAATAAAGTAGACGATATAAGCTTCTTGGTTATTGATGAAACCGACAGGATGATAGAGAAAGGTCATTTTGAGGAACTTCGGTTACTTCTTAACCGATTGAATAATGACGAAACTAAAAAACATAAAAGACAAAATTTCGTCTTTTCAGCAACTTTATCTATGGTTCATGATTTACCAGATTATTTGCAAAGTGAGTTAAAAACTTCCTATTTCTGCATTCAATAACAATTTAATTATAGGAAAAAATATTGGTCGTAAAAATAAAATTGTTAAACAGACACCGGGAATGAAAATTCATAGCTTAATCGAGGAGCTTGGGATATCTCAGCCGAAAATTGTTGATATAACAAGAAGCAATCGTACGAATTATATTTCAATTGCAACACTAAAGTTAACTTTTATTATATTATTACAGAAACTGCTCAAAATTTGACCGAATGTCGTATTATTTGCCCTTTAGAGAACAAGGATTATTATCTCTATTACTTTATTCTTCGTCATCCGGGCAGGACCATTGTATTTTGCAATTCAATCGATTGTGTGAAAAGACTGTCTCAACTTTTTAGTCTTCTGAATGCTCAGCCTTTACCTTTACATGCAAATATGATACAAAAACAAAGGCTTAAGAATCTAGAAAGGTAATTCTAGTTATGAAGTTTCACAGGTGCTAAAATCTTATCCTGCAGGTTCAGGGATAATCCCAATGGGTTCTTAATTGCTACAGATATTGCAGCTAGGGGCCTTGATATTCCAAATGTTCAACATGTTATTCATTACCAAGTGAGTATAGGAATTATATGATCTTTGCACGCTCTACATAAATTTAATCTCTTTTAACTCGAATAGTCTTTCACAGCCGTGAAGCTAGAGTCTTTTATAAAACTCGAGAATCTACTGATTCGATTGTGATTCTGGAGACATTTTTAAATGAGAATTTGTAATTTCTTAGATTTGTTCAAAATAACATTCTCTGCTCCTCTGTGCAGGAAAATGGCATATTTAAACGACGAAACTGTCGATCGCTTAACTTTTATGAATATATATGCAATTAGTACCAGCTTGGTATTGCGATCGCCAATTGAAATCTCAAGGACAAAATATATATCTTCTGTTTGAGATTATGGACTGGAATGCCGTTAACGTTGCGTGCTTTTGAAACAACAATTTAACAGGTCAACATGTCATGTCAACATGTATCAAGTTTTAAAAAACCTCTAATCTTAATCAATTAAAAAGAAACTAGAATTGAAGTAATAACTCGTAATTTACGCATTGCTCTATTACACCTTTCTCTGCTACCACAATCCTCTCTAAATTTCCTGTCTTATGTATTCCCTTTTTTCCTATCCTTCACTTCTTCGAATTAAGGTCCATTAATCTTGTTCACATTATTACATAACTAGCATTACACCCGAATCAGGCGTCACTAAGTTTCACACCAACAGTGTTCCGTACTTTTGTACGGTTGTGAAACATGGAAAGTCACTCAATTCATCACAGGGCGCCTACAAGTCTTCATCAACAGATGCCTGCACCGTATCCTAAAAATCCGCTGGCAAGATAGAATTTCAAACGAAGAACTATGGCGCCGCCGTGCCGGCTAAGAAAGGATAGACGACCAAATTAGGCGAAGGAAATGGAGTTGGGTTGGCCACACCTTGCGACGCGAAAACGAAAATCTAGCCAAACAGGCACTTGACTGGAATACGCAAGGATCTCGTCGAGTCGGAAGACCTAGAACAACGTGGAGGAGAACCCTACTAGCAGAAGCCGCAACAACTGGGAGATCCTGGTCGGAATTGAGAGCTGTCGCGCAAAACAGAGTCCGCTGGAGGGCAACTGTTTCCGCCCTATGTCCCATGAGGGATTAAAGGAGCGCAATGATGATGATGATGAGTAGCTATTCCGTCCAGGAAGAAATAAAAGAATTCATGACCTCCTGCCTGCACGGCAATACTTTTCCCGCAACACAAGACTAGCCCGCTCGGCTCACCCCCATACCCTACGGCCCCCGTTCACGCACAATACGGTTTAGAAGTTCGTTTATGAATAGAACAACTCGACTGTGGAATAATCTCCCGCAGTCGGTATTTACGAATCGGTGGCAAATGTTTCGCAACCGTACAAATGTACTGCCTTAACGTTGGAGTTGAACAGCCGCAATTTGGTGTTAGTTGAGATCTCCTTTGATCTCCATATGCGGAACAGGCATGCATATGCGCCTCGTGCTTTATTTATTCTGGAACTGACATCTTCTTCTGCACCGCCATTTACGGTAATAATACTACCGAGGTAGCAGAATTTATCGACCAGTTCCACGTCATGGTTATTCAGCGCAGTCCGTTCAATGGTGTTTGCATTTATCCTCATTTCTTTAGTTTTAGTTGGATTTAGCCTTAAGCCTGCTGGACTACTTTCTGTTGCCAAATTGTTCAATATGTTTTTTAGGTCCTGATGTCTGTTGGCCAGTAAGTTGAGTTCCTAAAGGCGGTTTAGCAAACCCCATTGTATGCCGCCTGTTCTACTATCTAGAGCGCCGACAAGGATGTCATTTATTACTATAAGAAATAGTAAAGGTGAGAGTAGGCATCCTTGCCGTACTCCTGAGCTCACCTCGAAGCTGTCGGATAATTTTCCATTATGGAGAACTCTGCATTTGGAATTGTTATATAGGGCTTCTATTATTCTATTATTTTATCAGGCAGTCCACGTCGCCGTAGTGCCTGCCATATAAAGCTCCTATTGACCGAGTCGAACGCTTTCTCATAATCTACGAAAGCAAGGTAAAGGGGGGATCAGACCTGTTAGCAAGTCTTAATCCCACCTTCCCGCGGTGCCCCCCTCTTCGGAAGGAGCTAACGGGAGACGAGCGAATGGCGAGCTCTCTGCGCTACAAAACAGAATATTAAGTCGGTTGGGCTGGGGGTTAACAACCCGCTCCTATAAGAATCGACAAACAATGTCACCCTTTTCGCCCTTATTATATTTGCGATTCGCCGTATTTGCTTTCTCGAGTCGATATCGATTCCTGTTGAATTAGCATTTGGCAACCTTATCGTGTCGATAAAGTTGTTTATAGGCTATATTATGTCTATAGACTCAATTTACGCATACAATAAACTTTTAAATTTCTCTTTTACCACTCACATGGTTTGCTGCACTTGTAGTATATCATACAATTTAATTGTTTTGTATGGTCACACTTATCTGTCGATTCGGTCGTAATGCCAAATATAAAACTTAGGCCTGCCGTATACCAAAGCTTCACATGCTTATTAGCCATTGTCGCAGACGATTGTCGATCTTTAACTTGAACATCTCTCACTTTTTTTATAGGGAAGAAATCGTCGCATGCCGCTTTTCTACATTTATCTCCATACAAAAAGCGACGGAAAACTGCATTAGACGCCTATGCAGCTTTGGTAAACGGTCTAGCTTAGAGAAAATCTTTTCGAGCTTTTCTTATCGAATCGATTCATATCACTTCATAGTTTTCTCTTGTCCGTCTTGTTAAGGGGAGGTCCAACCCAAATGGCTAAAATCTACAATTTTTCATCGAATTGCATAATTTTCAGATATATTGTGTGGCTTTAACAGAAAATGTGTACGAAAACCCTCTCCAAAAATTTCCCCCACCATTTTTTGAATGAAAGAGTGAAAAATATGCCCGTAGGTGGATTAATTTTTCTCGGCCAATTTTCATCCGATTGACGTGAAATTTGGCACATATCATCTTGAAACAATAATGAAAGTTTCTGTAAATTTTTATTTTGTTACGAAGTTAGGCTAGTTGGAATAATGACATGCAAGAAAAACGCTATTTTGAGGCTATTTTCGAGTGTTTTTCACTTTTGAAGCGATATAACTTTTTTTAAAATAACGTTATCAAAAATCTGTTTTACAAAAATCTTTATTATTGTTCGAAGAGGGTGTGTACCAAATTTCAGGCTTGGACCTCCCCTTAAACACACTTGTTTTACTTTGTATTTTTTGTCAACGCTTCTCTTCCATTGATAAACCGTTGATTTCTTCTTACCTTATTTTGTGTACCTAATGCACTTTTCTTTTATCGAGTTCCACATCAAATTTAATTCAGTTTCCCAATTTTCTTTTATCTCAGAACACATTATCTTTACTAAAAGTTAAAAAAAATTATTAGTTTGAATTATTTGAAGCAAAATTATAATTTGTATTAGGTTCCACGAACAAGCGAAAATTATGTGCATAGATCTGGCAGAACTGCGCGGGCAAATAAAAATGGAATTACAATTTTAATTATGGAACCTGGAGAAATTAAGAACTATCTTAAAGTATGCAAAACTTTAGACAGAAGTAAGATAATGGCATGAAAAACAAATATTACCTAATTACCAATTATTATAAACTAGGTGAAGATCTGCCTTTATTTCCTGTCTCTGAAAGACATTTGAATGCTGTAAAAGAACGTATACAGTTAGCACGCGAGGTAGATAAATTAGAATTAAGATTACGCAGAACACAAAGCGAAGTTGGATGGTTGAAAAGAAACGCCGAGGAAATGGACATTCTTATAGGGCATTCGGATGATGATCAATCGTAAGTAATTTTATTAAATATTTCACATCAATTTATGTATTTGATATAAATTTTAGATCAGATGACGATGCTGAAGCATTTGAAAAGGCAAAAGATAAAAATCTTTTAGCGAGCAAAAGACGCACTCTGTCATCTCTGTTGAGTAAACCATTATTCCCAAAAGGCTTCAGTTATAAGTGAGTATTGTGACATTTTGTTTTTTGTGCACCCATTAATGATCTATCTTTATTTTGTTATTTAGATACCCTACAAGTACTGGTAAATTAGAAATTCCACAGATGGAGATTGAGAAAACCGAAGAAAGTGCTATTAAAGTTATGAAAGAGGCCATAGAGCAAGACAAAATTGCAAAAAAAGAGAGGAATAAAAAAAGAAAAATAAACACCGGCAAATAATATTGTAACCTCTTTATTCGACATTACATGTGCTTGGCCACAAAATATCGTTGACCATTTATTGTGAGCGATCGTGCATGTTTAGACAATATTGTTGTAACCGGACAACTGGGAGTTGCAAAGTATCTGAAATGAATATAGATATTTTTTTAAATTAGTTGCAGTTTCTTTTTAATTGCAATAAAAAATACTCAATGAATGGTTCAATTTCTTCCAATGTCCATTTAGCTTTTGTTTTAAAGAGAGTTTTTAGACGATCAAGCAGGTTAGTTGATAAATTGTCTACTGAAAGAGATCTAACACACTGTGTTGCAGAATCTTTATCGATGATTCCAATACCTCGTAAATACTTTTCCTATAATTAAAGAAAAGAGAAAGTAAAATCAAGGTTACAATTTGTTAGTTCAATTATACATACGTCAATAGACATTCCTTCTGGTAACGCGTCTTGCCATGTATTTAAGAATTCATCGATGCGAAATTTAAGACCAGGTTGTAATATATTTTGTGCAATAATTCTACAAACTAATTCCTCCCGATATTGAAATTTTTCTGGATTATTTTCACTTGTAACTGTGTATAAATCAAATAAATTTTCTACAATTTCTTTGGGCGCAATACCCTCCAATGCGTCTATTGTAATTCGTTTATCTATTTCATCAAGATTCCAAGAATTCTCACTAATTAAGCCGAGCATTATGCTAATTATTCTATATTCATAACTAAGAGAAAAATAAAGGCTATGTAGAAATAATGTCATTTTTCAACTTACTGATATGACAAGATCCTGATGTAACTATCAATTTCAATTGCACGCACTCTTCGTAATCCTTCAATGAACTCTTTTCGGGAACATTGAGTTGTATCTAACAATTGTTCAAATGTGAATAGTGATTTTTTATCAATACAATATTCATTTTCGGGGCCTGAGTACCTGAAATTAAATAAAATATATATTTTGGCCTAAATGTCAAGCCCTATAAACTCAAAGTGCGTGATCCCGAAAGTTGTCTACTATAGTATTAATACAACTAACGCTTAGATTTTTTCTACTTTTTTATATGAAAAAACCAAGCTTAGGATCACCCCTTGGTACTACCAGTTTGTCATGTCGTTCAGGTTATGGTGCAATGTCTAGTAGTAAACTTAGTTTAAAGAATAGAATAGAAGAAAATATGATAGCCAAGGTTAGAGCAGATGACGATCAGTCGAGTTGTTCTATTTATAAACGAACTTCTATACCGATGTGTGCGCGAAAAAGGAGGCTGCATGATGTGAGGTTAAGCCGATCGGGTTAGTCTTGTTTTTAGTATGAGTAGCTTTAAAAATTTACCATTTACCCTGTGAAATCGAGCCTCCTAAGAACATTTATTACAAAACATAATTAATACACACAGGTTAAGTATATTTGAGAAATAAGTTCATGGCATTGATTGTGCACTGGTGGCCTCCGGTTGTTTCTTTGTTTTGGCTACGTTAAGTAAAAAATTATGTTAAATCTAGTAAACAAAAACTAGGAAAATTGAATACAAATGGTAAGTAACAATATATGATATTTATATATTCGGTTTTATTATAGTATAATTCTACTTTGGACTTATGAAAATAATAATAAAGGCATTATTACACAGACCTACGAAGAAATACCTTTCCGATATTCAAGTGTTTCACCTAAATTTTTGTGTGCTGATTACGGAACTTAATGCCTGCCCCAATCATGAAGTAAAAATCATACTTGGAGATCTGAACGATAAAGTAGGTCGGGAGACCATATACAGGCAATAAGTCGGCGCCAACAGCTTACATGAAAACACTAATGACAATGGAAAGCTAGTTATAGAGGTGGCAGTAAGCAAGAACTTGGTCGTTGCAAGTACTAGATTTACGCGTAAGGATATCCATAAAGCCACCTGGGTATCTCCTGATGGAGCCACTCGCAACCAAATAGACCATGTGTTGATATACCGCCGCCATCTTTCTCGGGTCTGATGACGGCACGAACGTACCGGGGTGCCAACTTCGACCCGGATCACTTACATTCGCTGATCAGGCTCGAATCAACACAGCTGCACTACGCAATGAAATGGCCAGAAGCAGCTACGGTCATGCATTAGAACTCGCTCTAAGTCCTGGGGATGATATACCGGGCGTGGGCGAGAGCTGGACCCGCCTTAAAAATATTGCCATTGGTACTGCTGATTCCATCTTAGACAGAAGTTGTAGATATAGGAACGACTGGTTCGATAATGAATGCAAACTGGCAACTGCGGCGTACCGAGCAATCCAGCAGTCTCAGAGAACACGGGCACGCGAAAAGAACTATAAAGAGCTCAGAAAAGAAGAAAAGAATTCACAGACGAAAAAAGGAAGCCTGGGAAAAAAATATCGTCTGTGAACTAGAGCACAGTTGTAACGAAGAGTCCGCAGTATGACGCAAGTCACACCATGTTGAACATACTGACAAAGAAGGGAATCTGATCACCGATCCTAAAGGCATGGTGGAGCGAGGGGAAGAGCATTTTCATGAATTGCTAAATGGCGAGGTAACTGAGGATTCGGAGGCTCCACCAATATCTGATGATAATGCTATGCTGCAACCACCGAGATTAGAAGTTAGCAGAGCCATCAGCCGGCCCAAAAACAACAAGGCCTCGGGTGCAGCCGCCATCCTAGCGGAGCTGGTTAAATATGGAGGGCCTACATTATACCAAGCGATTCTTGAATTAATTGTGCTAGTATGGGAGCAGGAAGCGATGCTATAAGATTGTGGAAAAGGCATCCTCTGCCCGGTACATAAAAAAAGAGATATCACAACGTGAACTAATCATCGCGGTATAACGTTGTTGAGTACCGAAACTGAATTTTTATTATTATTAGTTAGACTAATGATATGATGATGATTCATATTTTTATCTGTTACATAAGCATAATGCACAAAAAAATTCCATTTAACTCAGACGGGTATAAGATGCCTCGATGGCTAAACTGAAAATTTAACGTTTAGGTGGAAAATTCATGCATACAAAATATGCGACTCGGCACTTATAAGCAAGACAATTGTTTACTACATTGAAGCTTTAATATATTTATGGTTCTTTGCTAATGTCCTAGGTATATAAGAACTTCATCTAACATAAAGAACTTGTTTCGAAACAATTGAGACGTTTGAGTAAGAAGGGGCTGCAAAGCTACTTTTTGTTATTACAGTGTTTAGGCTGTACACCTATTTCACAGTGCATCAAAGATCAAGGTGATACAACTTGGCCTACTTATACCACAGCGGAGCAGCAAAATAGCTTCTTCGCTCAAAACACAAAGGCAGTTCAACTTCACAATGGAACAAATACTCTTCTTTGTCCATTGTCCATTCTGTACATTTTCATAAATGTGTATTGTGAAAAACTCTGACGTAACAGATAAAATAACCGATTTCAGATTCGTGATTAGGACGTCCTAAAACGCCAAAAAGCAGCCCTGAAGTCGAAAAAGGAAAAATAAAATTTTAATTTGTGGATCTGTGTTATTATGCATTAAATCTTTCATTAATCTTAATTGAATGCTAATAATAATCTTTTAATCGTTGATCGAAATTTCTTTCATCATTTTCTCTAATACTAATGTTTTTTACAATGACTTGAATTCCAGAGAAATCTAATTTTAAAGAGAATAAAAATGCCTCAAAGCGGAAAATCAGGTTTGTGTATGCCGAACTTGCGATTTAAATATTTATTGTTAATAAGATTACGGAAAATAAAATGTTAAAAACACTAAAGCGTAACCAAAACAATAATAAAAACAATTAAATGTAACTATAGACTCACCTGGTCATTTGTAGCAAGTCGATAAGTTTACGATATCTTGGCTGAATTTCTCTACATTCTAAATATTCATGAAAAATTTTTATTATTTGTTTCTTCTCTAGCTTTCTTTCAACATTTAAACCCTCTTCAAAGCTATCATCTAAGCTACGATCTAAGGAATTATTTCCGCCTTTGGGACTTTTAAGTGGAGATGTGCTTGTCGCTTGCCCAAACTTAAAATCAGGAACTAACATTAAACTGTTTGAAATTTCCGCTTCTTTAACTTCATAAGTTTTTTCATCTGTACATAAAACAACCTTTTCATTAAGGCCGCCCTTAAATTGTAGAATTTGATTGTCTCTGATTTGACTTAAAAGATGATTATCTAGTTCCAATAATTTGAGGTTTCCAAAAATAATTTTATCACTAGGGTAGTAAATAGCCTGCAGAATAGAAATATGAAATATAGAATTTAAAATGTAGAATACAAATCAGTTGTACCTGTGTGATTTGAGTTATGTTCCTTTCATCTAATTTAGCATGCCGAATAATTGTTTTTACGTCATCCAGATTTCTTTCGTATCTTAAAAAATAAAAAAACATGAATTAACTAAAGAATGGTAGAAAAGCATTCGTTAAACCACTTTGACTAATAATTCATTAAACATGAAAATCTTAACAACTCATGAGAATGATCATGGGTAGTTTTGAAATAGAATCAGCATCTATTCCGAAGTTGAATATGTAAAGTTCTGGATTCTGTCTACTGGAGAAAGGCTTACACAAGATAATCAACAACACTATCTGCGAAATAAAGAGCTCTTTCAGGCACGGAAAATGCGTAATAACTTATATGGACCAGCCTGCATCCAAATCTTCTCAAGAACTCATATTTACTCGGCTATTCATAAATCAATTTCCAGACTTGGCTATTCTTGATTATCAGTTTTTAACTAACAGCACAGCCAGAGCCAGTGAATGGTACGACGAGGAATGCAAAGCAGCTATAGAGGCCAGAAATAAAAATTGAAAAATATACATAGAGAGACCGACGAGGAGCAATAAATTGAAATACGAGGAAACAAGAAGAGCAAAAAACATTTGCAGGAAGAAAAAAGACAATTCCTCAACAATTACATCCTGGGAACAAAGGAAAACATACACAAAAAATAACACGGGAAGCATACAAGGGATTAAACTTCTTCGCGAAAGGCTTCAAATCCTCCTCCGGCATATGTAGAACAAAAAAAGGCACTATAGTCACAGTCAGCGAAGATGCTGATGAAAATATGGAAGGAGTTTTTTTAGCGAGCTGCTGAACGCAAATGAGAGCATCAGACATGTACCAGAACTACGTCTACAACATAACGACGACGCCAGAGAAACAAATGTAGCCACCCTGGAAGAAGTACAAAATACCATACATACATCCTTAAAAAACCTCAAATCTCCAGGTATTGATAACATCCCGGCAGGATTGATCAAACAAGGAGACGAATGGCTCCCACCAGCTGTACATGAATTACATACTATGCTGCATATGCAAGCACGAAAAAATGCCTGAAGATTGGGAACAAAGCATTATCTGTCAGGGGAAAGGGGACAGGTTCAACTGTGGAAACTATAGAGGCATATCTCTTTTAAGTACAGTATATAAAATAATGACAAATATAACAAAAGCCAGACTGGAATCTTATGCAGAAGCGGCAATAACTAAATATCAAGCTGGATTCAGAAGAAATGGATCAACAATGGACCGACTTTTCTCAATAAGGCAAATTCTCCGAAAATGCTGGGAATACAACGTCGACGTGTATCAACTTTTCATCGACTTCAAACAAGCGTACGACAGCATCGACAGGGGAAAAATGTATGTGACAATGCTGGACCTAAACAAACCCCTAAATATAGTGAAACTGACAAAAATCACAATGGGAATTCAATGGAGAATTGACGGAGTCCTTAGTCAAGCAAGACTTAAAGCAGAACGATGGGCTGGCACCCATGCTATTTAATTCCTGCCTGGGAGTAATTCGCAAAGTCAACATTGATGCGAACGCAACCCTGCTTAACAAATCAAGACCATTGGCAGGATATGTCGACGATATAAACTGCCGTGCCAGATCACTGCCATACCTTAGAGAAATATTCACGGAATTAGAATAGGGAGCCAAAGATATAGGACTGCAAATAAATGCCGACAAGAGTAAGATTCTAATTCAGTCAAGGGTGGAAAGAAAGAGTTCGTAAAAGCTATTGTCGTGATCTTTGCAAGTGGCTCGGGTATTCTTCTAAAAACCCGGACCTCATTAAATATTCATCGATGCTTTGAGTACTGGCAAAATGTACATAACATATGTTCAACTTTGATTCTGGCTGTTATTTCAGTAGTAGTACTATCCACAAACTAAGTTAACATATTTGTAGAATTGATAAAAGTTCGATCCTTGACTATACGAAGAATTAATATATTGATCGAAAACAAAAATTAGGAAAATCGATAGTAAACTTACACATCGCCCTCATCAGTCTCCATTACGAACTCTTAATTAATAAACAAATGTTAATATTACGGAAAACAAAATTAAGGAAAGTCAAAATAAACTTTCCCGCCAATTCAAGAAATAAATATTCAACTGTCAAATTAAGCTGTACTTTGCTCTAAAAATAATAGATGACTCTGAGAAGCAGATCAAACTTTTGTTAATTCTATGTAATTTATTTGTAATTAAATTTAAAACCAATATTCAGTATTCTTTTAAATTTTATCTTTTAATAAGATTAAGATCGTAAGAATTGAAAAAACATACTAATTAACACGATTGAAAAATTCTGCGACCATGGAATTTGTATTTCAATATGTTTACCAGCTGTTTTTATTTAACAGCTGATTATACTGACATTTAAGGTACATTAGTGCGAATAAGCACGTGCGGTTCGTTTGTGTTCATGTTTCGAAGTGCACAACTTTAAAAATTGTCGGATTTTAAAGAAATTATTCATTAAAAAAGAAATGGAGAAGAAAAAAATGACCGATGAAGAAAGACTGGCACTGGCAGCAAAACTTGACAAGGAATTGGATGATTTTATCGATGGTCTTGAAAAGAAGCGATATAATGAAGGATGGCCTGAAGACCGTTGGCAAGAGGTATATCTACTTACCTAAAATTTTGCAATCATACTAAACTTATTTCAAAAGGAAATGGACAAGCATCCTTTCTTCATGAAAAAAGCTCCAGAACCTGGTGATGAAATTCATCCACTTTTGGAGGGAATCCAGCAACTAAAGTACGATCCAGAAGAAAATACCAGCGAAGAATTAGCGTTAAACTATAAGGAAGATGGAAACTTTTATATGAAACACAAGAAATTCCGTATGGCAATTCTTGGATTTACAGAAGGATTAAAGACAAAATGCACAAATGATGACGTCAATGCAATTTTGTATAATAATAGGAGTGCAGCACAGTTTTTTCTAAAAAATTACAGGTAATTTTAGATGTTGATATAACTTCCATGTTCATTTTAAACTTGGTAGTACTCGATAGATAGTTTTATTGAACCCTATAGTAATAATGATTTCGAAGCAAAGTGCATTTCTAAGTAAATAAAATGGATAAAGATTCCTTTATCTACTAGGAAACTAAAGAAGTTTATTTGGTCTATTGTGCCACCCATCGTTAGGGATTTTGATATAGCCTAAAATTTATTTGGTATTCAAATCCCAAGTCTCCCTGGGAGCAGAGAAGTCGCGATGGGGAAGACTCAATCTCCAGTCGCAAGGCAAGCACTCCTCAGTTTCGGGAGCGGCCAGCAGAACCGACAGCTACAATTTGTATTCTGTTTAGATGATAATTAAGCGACAAGCTGCCCGTCAGAAACTCGGTTATTCTTTTTTGCTCCCACCTCTTGAGATTTAAAACTTTGCCCGCTTCCTTTGTCGGTATGAATGAATCTTTTATCTTGACGAGCATCCTAGTCCTAGGTCCTTGTCCTGCTGTGACGAAACAACTGGTCGCCACAATGTCAAGCGGCATTGATATATTGCTCCTTGGGTTATATAAGCCTAGTCCTACTCCATTATCGGTCAAAAAATCAAACACCATGCCTGCCGTGCTGCCATTATGACCGACTTTCGATAATCGTCATGAACGGTTTGTCGAAGTCCACGGTGACAGCAACGAGAGCATTGGCTCCAAGTTTAGTTCCTTGAAAATCGATAGGCGATCCACAAGGCTTAAAGGAAATGGATGCCCCTGCCAGAGTTACTATGTGGAGCAGAGGGAGGTACACTGGGGCTCCATTTGTCGCAGTGAGACAAGCGCTTTCAGCTCTCGGGTTTTTTTTGTTGTAAATTCTAATTAGTAAGATTCTTCTTAAACAAGCTTTTATTAACTGAAATTAAAGGTGTATTGCCTACACGCCAATCCTATTTTTGAACAAGATTAGCGCGATCGACTCACTCCAACCACTTACGAATACAGTTAGATTCTAAAACACATTTCGACAGTCAATATTTCTAACTAATACCACGTTCTCTTGTTTAGATATCGATTCTTTCTTCACATAAACTGATTTATCCTTTACCTCTTTGAACTAAACTTACAATTCGATAAAGGGGAGCTGTTAGGGAATGGCTGTTAATATAAAACTGATTTTAAACTTATAAATAAACAAAAAATAATGTACTTTTCTTGGAAAGATTAAAATTCCATTATTAAATTTTCCAGATCTTCACTATCTGATGCACAAAAAGCATTCCAGCTTAAGCCGGATTATCACAAAGCTAAATGGAGAGCAGCACAATGTGCATTTCATTTGAAAAGATTTGAACTATGCTTGGAGTTGTGTGAAGAAATATTGGAGTCAAATAGAGGTGACGAACAAGCAAAGGAGTTATTAAAAAACTGTAAAGCGAAAAAGGTAAATTCACCGTTAATTAATTATTGCTTCCTTTTCATATCTTAAATAATAAAATATTATTTGGAGTCTTTGCAATTCTTTATGACGAGAAAGTTAGGCCAGTAGCTTCTGATGTGATAAAATCTATTACTTCTGTCGAATTCATTTTTTAAAATATTTTAAAATTAAATCACTAAATCACTGCTAATCCATGTGCAGTAAATAGTGATAAAATACATTTTTAGTTGTTGTTGTTGTTTTTGTTGGTTTACTAGCATAAAGCTAGCGAACCCTGACCACAGGGTTTCTTACTGGTTCAGCCTTGCGGCTGTATAAACCAAAATACTTGACTAAAATTTAACTAAAATTCTTTCTTGGTACAAGATTGAAGATGCGTCCTGGTTAGGTCCAGAACTACGTGGCAGGCGTCTCCGTTGAGTGTTGTGAAGAATGTCACGTTTAAGTAGACAAAGCTGGTCCGATGATTAAAGCTGTCATCATAGTTGTCAAATGGGGTACGTCCGGTACTGCTGAATCCAAACTGCGATGGATGGTCAAGTAAAACATCTTAATGTAGACTAGATTGCCAAATTGTCAAAGGTATGACAGTAAGAGAGTAGCTCTATGTGAGCATTATACAGCATCATGTCCCCTATCACGTGCTGCAGCAGGTTGCAAATTATGTCCAGAAATTTCAGAAAAGATGAAAAAAAAAACAAAAAAAATTAGTGGCTTATCAAATATCATAACTATAAAAACTGAATGTGTGTCCCTCCAGCTGCTCTGACTAAGTTGTCCTCTATCAACCAGCCACGAGTCATCAGTATCTGTCGGCTCCTTAAGCGGTGTCTCACATTCCATTGAAACCTAGTTGTTGTTGTTGTTGTTGCCCTTAACACCGCTCAAATCGGCCCCACTACTACCCCAAATTTCTCTCCTTTGACTTTACCATTTAAACATAATTATTTACTCCAAGATACTGATTTCTCAAGCGATGTAAACTGGCTGCACACATACTCAGTATCGATAATTTCCTGGTCTGATCATAATAGTCCATCCTGTATTCCTGGCATGAAGCACGCAAAATCCACTTCCAAAAGACCCACGTGCAAGATGCTCAGATTTGTAATAGCCATTAATATAATGTCACTGATAAATATATTAGCTGAAAGTGTGTCCTAACAGTTCCTATAAATGAGTTTCCCATCCTCAAATAGTCACGATTTATCGGTATCGATTCGCCATCACAACTCAGAATTCACCATTAAACTTAATCATTAACTTCAAATACCGATTTTTCAAGCGATGTAGACTGGCCGGACACACTCTCAGTATATGAAAATTCCTAGTCTACTAATCTTTTGTCCATCATGTAAACCGGCATGGGTCACGTAAATCTACACAAAAAGCCCCGCGTGCAGGATGCTCAAATTGAAAAATTCTTGATTTTAAAGTCACTGATACAATTTTATTTAAATGATTAGAAGGGCATATGCTCAAAAAAGGTCCTAATTGAAAAATGCGCACAGATCACGGGTAGATGTTATGACCATGTGAGTGCCTTTGCTCATATTGTCCATTGATGTAACCGTTAACGGTAGATGACGCTTCCGCATGTAGGTATTAAGCATATCGAAGTATAAAAACATGTGTCATTTTAAAATCTTAGTAAATCCTCTTAATCCATGAAATTAAGTCAAAATAAAAAACACAAATCTATAGTAGTTGAAGAAATCTAACTGATGATAGTTTGATCATGATGTACATATATCACCGTCTTATACAAAAAAAAATTCCGTATTTAGATATTTTCTTAATTGATTTTAAGAAAAAAGAAACACATGTCTATGTATGTTACCGAAACATAACTAAAATAAACTGAAGCACGATGGCTTACATAAAAACTCAAAACTCGTAAAGAACGAAAACTAAGATTAATTTTATATATAAAAAAAACATGTCTTTGTAGAATACTAAAACCGTAATAGTACAACACAGTTAATCAGTCGAGCACTGATTTAATGGGAGGGCCAGTCGCAGGAGAGGCGACCGACCCGGTCGGAAGCGAAAACCGAACTGAAATACATTTTTATTATATTACGAAAAAAAAAACGAGTGTGCTTATGACCACACGGCTGAAGTGAAACTTCCCAGTAGGAAATGTAAGCATTACCGAATCGATTGAGTAGTGTCGATTTGTAATGTCAATAGGTTACATTACCAATTACAGAATCGATTACTTTTACACGTAGATGTCCTAGGGTGGTAAGTACACTTACCAGACATTACATTTGTAAAAGGTACCTTCAGCACGTTCTGACATGTTTCATTCTCGCCCGACTAAAGTGTAGTTATTACCTATTCGCTTCTTAGTTATTACAAATAGAAGAACTTACTTTATTTGATTTTTCATGCATGAATTCTCTGATTACCCCATAAGCGCTTGCACTATTTCCTACTGGGTTCTTTCGCTCCATCTGTATGTATATATATGTGTGTGTACAATATGTATATACATGTATGTACATATACATATATTAATTTTCTACAAATATTTAAATTTATTTCATGTTTTCATTGGTAAATTAATATTTTTGCATAGATCTTTATTTCAGAAAAAAGTTGTCCATGGTTACTTTCAATTGCCAAAGTCTCAGAAAACACGTGTCGGACTTGAGCGATCCAGCAATTAATTCAAGCAATATTCTGTTTTTAACAGAAACCTGGTCAAATGACGATGAAAATATTGACATCCCGAATTTTGATTGCATTGCGAAATTTAAGCGTAAAAATGTTAGATCAGCAGGAGTGGCAATTTATCAGAAATCAAATGATACCTCGAATATAGTAACTTCGAACATGGATATTCTATTACGACATATTCGTGAAGTCGATATTGGTCAATCATCAATTGGTGATATATGTGCTGCTCACTGTGTTTTGGACGATGGAACAAACATCATAATGGTAGTTGTTTACATTTCGCCCGATAACACAGTTAATAATATGTATCATAAAGTTTATATACAAAAGACTTATGTTTTACGGTCGAGTAGGTTCTGAAGAATTAGGAGAAAACTATCATACGTTGCCACTAATTTTAGCAGGAGATTTCAATATTAATTTCGCGTCCGAAGATGGACAACTCTTGGTAAACTTTCTACGAGATAAATTAGAACTACAAATGAATAATAACCGTAATGAGCCAACTACAAGACATGCAACAACAATCGATGCAGTTTTTTCTAGATATCTGTCTAATTTTAATTCGAAAATATATGTGTCTTATTTCTCATACCATAAGCCTATTGTCTCGGTTTTACAATCAACAACAGTAATTACTGATGTATCCAATAATTAAAATAAAAGATCTATGCAAAAATATTAATTTACCAATGAAAACATGAAATAAATTTAAATATTTGTAGAAAATTAATATATGCATATGTACATACATGTATATATTGTAAACACGCACACGCACACCCCCCCCCCCCCCCCCACACACACACACAACACACTCGCGCACTGCTGTCTCTTGCCTATATCCCCCACTCAAATTCCGTTCGCCTTGCCCGATCACACTTTTCGTAACGCTTACGAAACGTGTTCGCCAGCTTACTCCCCAAGTCAAGCGTGCGTAAAAAAGTTTCACTTCAATAAAGTTAAAATATTGGCGCTTAAATTTCTACCTATAAAAAGCCAATTAACGCGATATCACTGATTTCACTCATTTATTTCACTGATTAAATCGCTACAGCTAATCACTGATAATCCTATTTCAGTAAAAAGTGATAAAATATATTATTTTGCCTCTTTTTACTGCAAAAATATACCTAAAAATTACACCTTCTTCTTAAAACGTCAAATTTGGGCCTACAATCACATGCATTAGTGCTAGTAGGCTCGCAACTTTCAGGTAGGACTGTAGTTGACATGGACTTGTTCTCGGCCATCTATGAAAATTTGCTTGCACCCCGGCTTTACGAAATTATAGAGAAAAGTTAGTCCAGCGTGTATGAAAGTCATATTAAAACCTGTTTGAAACGATGAAAAGCCTGCGAATGGTCATATGTATACCCGATCATAAACTACTGGTAGCAGCCAGCCAGCAGCATTATCGCATTCCAACCGATATCCGAGCGTTTGGCGGTTATAAGTATCTGTGGAACGATCAAAACCCATATCATATACGATTATGCGCCAACCGAGATCAGCAGATTCGGACACCGAATAATTAACGAAAACGGCTTACGCCTGCTTTCATTCGCAGCGTCAAACAACTTGATCGTTGGAAACGGCATTTTCCGCCATCTCCTCCACCAACTCACCTGGCGAAATCCATCCGGCGAAGACTTGGCGATGTTAGACTACATTTTTATCAACGCATTACCGATCGATATCGATGTAGAAGAAAGGCAATTGTCGGAGTCTATTGTGAAGTGTGCAATGGAGTTGTGTCCACCTATCCGTAAACGGACGCGGCCGGACGGATCTCGGACAGCTGTCTGGACTTCGTCGATCAGCGGAAGCGAATGAAACTCGTCGACTTTGAGCCATACCAACAATAAAACAAAGAAGTTCGCAGAAAATGAAATCGGAACGAGAAGCGTACTGGGGCCTTATTCTCTATTACAATATTGTGAGAATTTTTCTCGAAACTGCCAAAATGGTATTCTGTATTACAAAACTGATTCGAAACTGAAACAATATTGTTAGATTTTTACTCGAAAGCTCAAGGGCAATCGAGCAATTTATAAAATTTTAGGTGTGGGCGATACGATTGAAAGCTCTTGCACTTTTTTCTTTTCTTTCGGGGACATTTCTACTAGAGGAAGCAATATTGTAATAGGGAATACGGAAGCATTTTAGTTTCGGATAACAGTTTCGAGTGAAAAGCATTTGAGTATTGTAATAGAGAATAAGGCCCCTGGAATAACGGTGCGGCCGACAAGAAAGAAGCGTCGTCGAGGCAGGATTACCGGACTTCGTACCAGACAATCCGGCGGTTAGGCGGCAAAACAACAACAACAAACGACAATATCAAAAAATCGTGACTCTTTCGTGTCTTCTCCCCATGAGCGCCTGCAGCGGTGCAGAGAATTCTTCTCTTATACATCCACGATCCGCCACATAACGCCACAAGCATTCGATGGACGACACGGAGTTCGATATGACAACAAGAACTTCGTTATCGAGCAGGCAGCGACATTCGTGTTGCATATGGAAACGAACAAATATGTAGAGGCCTGGTTAGGCATTAACCAGAAATTGATTTGAATAAAATATTTATTTATATACATTCTAATTCTACTATATACAATGGAGTATGGAATTATACTAAATTTATTCTATACAAAGTTGCCTTATATAGGATGGAAACATTCCATCGCCTACTTAAAATAGCCGATGAAATAACTCTAGCCTACTAAATTGTTATTTGTTATGGGACACCATGGGTAGCTGCTACAATAGCCTACCTGGTGCCCATAAATATTTCCATCAAAACAAAAGAACGCCCTTACCGAACGTTGATCCTTCCGATTCTTCTTATGGATTAGAGATGTCCATGTATCATCTCTTCCAAATGCTATGCTTGAGGCAGATTCAGTTAGACAAAGATCCGATCAGCAGACACTGATCGAAGAAGAAATGCAAAAATGGCAACTACGGTTTTTTGGACATGCTTGATAACTGCTTGCCACGTAAACTTCTCTGGCGAGACGTCCCGCAGACTGGAGAATCCAGCGATCGGGATCAAATATTGGGAAGTTTGCCATATCGACCTCATTTAGTTATCAATGCTTCTTTAGTGGAATGGCCAAAACCACACCATACCTAGTTCTTGCTTACGTAATTATTTGCAATATTCAGACTTTTCATTTTCTACTTTTCCTCCTTCTTGTTTTCTACTTTTTTCTTTTCTCTATTATTTATTATTATTATTAATATTTTCAAGTTCTCTAAAATGCAACAACCCAAACATGAACCTGTATACCCGGGTATACTTTACATCTTCCTCCTTTATTGATAGAAGGAAAACAATTTCGGCAAATAAATAGCTTAAACTTCAATATACAATAAATATTTATTAAAATAACCAATTATCTGGGATTGCATAACTAACAATGATTTACTTATATAACTAGTTTTATATGAAATAATTAGCGCTATGTATTTTTATTGTACGCTAAAGAAATATTTTCACTACTTAACTATAGTTAGAGACCGAAAGAGATGACAGAAAGCGTGCAGCTACGGAAAAGCGAAAGAAGGACATTCTAAATAGAACAATAATGGAAATAAAAAAACGCAACATAAAATTTGACGACATTCGACCGAATACCGATATAACAGAAGAGCTGCTAAAACCAAAACTTCTACCTTTAGAAGATTATCAGGTTTCTGTTAATGAAAATGGTTCGCTTACTTGGCCAGCAGCCTTTTCATATCCAGAGTTTTTATTTAGTGATTTTCAGCAACAACTGGATGAAAATACAATGTAGCGTATTTGTTTTTTATAAAAATTATTGTATTTTTAGAAGATATTTTTTCTAGCCTCGATGATTGTTTGAATGAAATGTTTGCAGAACCCCTAGCTTGTGATAAAGAATTCAAATATAAGCCTGGTAATTTAACGGTTTATTATGAAAATAGAATAGCTGGAACTGTTCATAAGGTTAATCTTAAAAAATCGGTTAAGGCTGTAATGCAGGAGAAAGGGTAAGCAATAAAATGCTAATTGTTTGAAAAATAGTTAGGTTTTTCGATTTATTTTTCTTTAAGGTTCTATGTGAGTGGAGGATGCTTAATGTTCTTTGTTGTACCAACTGGTTCCAGAGTCGAGGAGGAATTTGTAAATACTGTTAGAAGGCCTTTAACTTTAGTTTAGTTAAATAAATGAAACTAAGCAAAGTGTGTTTTTCATCCGACAAAACTTTTGCAATAAACTAAAATGAAAAAACGAGACTATTATACAGGGTGTTCCGTTACTCATGGTACAAACGAACATGGCAGATAGTACATAAAAAATTATCGCAAAAAAAGTAAAAAGTTAATTAATTAATTTTTTATTCATTTATTCCACCACACACTATTATTGTTATTAATAAAATGAAAGCCGCATTCCTTACGATTACAAAGATGTGCTACTTGTTTCATTACCTTTTTATTCGGAAACATGAAACTGCTTTTTTTTCCCAAAAAATAAAATTCAAAACGCCATATCTCGAAAACGAAAAGAGGTACCCCCCCCCTCTTTTCGTTTTCGAGATATGGCGTTTTGAATTTTATTTTTTGGGAAAAAAAAGCAGTTTCATGTTTCCGAATAAAAAGGTAATGAAACAAGTAGCACATCTTTGTAATCGTAAGGAATGCGGCTTTCATTTTATTAATAACAATAATAGTGTGTGGTGGAATAAATGAATAAAAAATTAATTTTTTTCCACTAATTGACCTGTAGCTGTAACTCAAAAAGTAGATCATACCCTTTTTCTAAAAGTTTTTAATATTTTCAGAATGTTGTTAAAAAATTCGTAAAATACACCAAGCCCTTACGCTTGTTCTGTAGTTATTACCCATTAAAAAAAAAGTGACCAGTTTTTCAATATTTGTAAATTTTACATACCTGGCGGACACCACACGTACCCCACACGTTATATGTAAATGCGCTGTTATTTATTGAATGTAAAAAAGCGTTCAGGTACCATTCCGGTAGCAAGCACTGCCCAGTGGGAAAAATTGGGAGCGATGCACAGGGGAATGCACTTGGAGCACTCTCAAGGGAGCTTTCTTGGAGTTTTCATAAATTTTATATAAAAAAAGAAAACGGGCAATTATCTTCATGCCCATAAAATGTGTAGCAAACTCAGTAGCTCGGCTCTCGTTCGATACGGAGGACAAGCAGCTTTGGAAGTTGATAGAGTTTAGTTGGGGGACTGCTTTGGTAAAGCCACTCCCGGGTTTGGAAAGAAAAAGGCAATTGCAAAAGATAAACAAAATAAAAGCTTTTCGATACCGGATCACATACCCACAGGCGCCCATGAATATTTCTTTTTTAAAAAGCTTTTTTATAATGCTCCAACAACGCGTTTTTGGGAGCATAAAAACGTATGCTCCCTCGCAATGACATGCAATGTTAAAAAGAATATAGAACGGGTATGGCAACGGGAGCACTCTATGCTCCTTTTGGTGCGCTCCAAGGTGGCTCTTGGAGCACTCCTTTTTTCGCTGGGTGCTTTTTTAGGTTCCTTAATTATGTGGTTCCAAGAAGTAGGGATTTGTATCTCTACTTTTGGGGGGAGGGGTTCTGCAAAAATGGTTTATATTTTATAAAGCAAGGACAGATTCATACTACTTCATTCAATTTGAAAAAGTGTAGTGAAAGAGTTTTACAATTTGTTACTGTGAGATTACGTGTTGTTTGCATTTGGTTTCTTCGAAGATGACTTCGACAATTGATACAATTCCAACTCGGTATTTGGTGGATATCCATTTTATTTATGGATTCACCAATGGAAACGGTCGTTCTGCAGCTCGTGAATATCAGCGAAGATTTCCAACACGGCCAGCAATCGACCATCGAGTGTTTTCAAGAGTGCATCGAGAATTTCAAGAAAGAGGGATTCAACAACGACAACTAGAGCGCTTTCACTCGTTAACGGTCGATATACAAGAAGAAGTACTGGAAGAAATTTACCGTGAACCCAAGATCAGCGTTCGACGCGTAGCAATTCGTCTGGCATTATCTACAACCTCTGTTTGGAGAATTTTGAAACGAGAAGGGTTGCATCCCTTTCACTTCAGAAGAATGCATAATCTGCTGGAACCTGATTACCGCGGAAGGTCTATATTTTGTGCCTGGTTGCTGCTGTAATGAGCTGGCCTATTTCTTTAGCTCATTCCCTTTCGTTACCCTTTTTCTGTGCTGAAAGAAAAGCATCATACAACTGCAAGTGCCATTCCTAGAATGCGCACAATTTCCAAGTTCGCCAGCAGTTCCACAGGAAAGACAGTCTGGAAACTCAATACGAGTTTCCGCCAAAAACCTATCCACGAGCAATGCACAAACATTCCAAAGTGCAACCTTTGGCCGTGATCAATAAATGATGACCCGGCCAATTCCTCCAATGTGCCATGAATGCTTCGTGCACATTTTCTATTCCCCCCAATTTCTCGATCGCATAGGTGATGGGAACTGTCGCATTTACGCGTGTGGCATGAGCTTTTTCCGATAACAGGGGAAAGCTCTACTTATAATTTGGATCGACCAGAAAATCTTCCGGTCAACCCCCAAACCAAAATATTGAAATTGGTGGGGTAATAAAATATGAAGAACCGGAGGTCTGCTGTTTTAGGGAGGACCATAGAAAAGTCAGTTGGGACCCAACGGCGAAGTGTTGTATTGATTATCAACACACTTTTTCTTATTTTTTGTTTGTTTAAACTTTCATATGTATATCACTGGGTTTTTTTTTCTTTATTTATTGAATGATTTCACAATTGTTATAAAAAAACATCACTCACAATAATTATTTTTGAACACAATTTTATTTTATTTTCTCTTAGCTTTAACAAACAGCAAAATAGATACATATTTCAATTTATCATTATTTAATTTTTTTTTTGTTTTTTATATTCACTAGTCACAATGTTTTTTATATTTACTAGTCACAGCAAAAAAAAATTATTTTTTACTTTTATTAATTAATTTTAAATTTTAATTATCTGTTTTTTAACTTAAAAACTACTGGCAGCCGCCACGGTGCCGAAGCAACCGCCACGGTGCCAGCGTGTCCACCACCGACCGCGTTTTTTAAATTATTTTTATTAATTAATATGCGCCGCGATCGAAATAACTCTTTTTGTCCGCCGGCCACGGATTGTAGTCCAGGGAAAACTTTTTTAATAATAGCGGCGACGCGCCCGCCGCGCTAGACCGTTAAAACAACACTCTCTGACTTAGAACTTTTTGATTATAAAAATTTTCATAATTCGGGGACGCGCCCGCCGCGGATGGTAGTTCAAAAAACACTCAACAAAATCAAATTTTCACCCGCCGGTGGTGGCATGGAAAATTGTCCACCGGCTGGGAAAAACGCGCCCTTGAACTTTTAGTTCCACCTGCGCAACTCGCTTACCGTGCGCTTCTCACGCGGCAAGTTGTGCTAGGTTATCTTCGGGTGGGTCAGGTTACGTTCCCCCGTGGGTGTCTATGCCTTTAGATATATGAAAGAAGAAAAAACTAGCCCCTTAGAAGGTTTGATAACCCAATTCCCATACGGATACCGGCGCATTTTTCGCTTTGCTTTGGTTTTTAATGTTTTTCAAATGTGGGAAATATCAGCGAAGTTTTTCAATGAAAATTATCTTGGGGTGGTTCAAATTTTGTCTGGGCCGTTTCCGTTAAAATTTAAATGTGGAACTTATGGAAAATTTATATTTTTTGGATAATTTAATAAATTTTCCCTTCTAGGATTTTTTTTTACATAACATTCCTTCCCCCCTGGAGCAAGAGAATCGCTACGTAGTAGAGCGATTCTCGTACTCGAAGAAATGAGGGGATGAAGGAGGTTAGGGCGGGTGGCCGTACCTAGTACTTGAATGGAGCACTATTTTTTATATGGGAAAAATTATGCAATTATGCGGCAGGGTCATTTGCATCTTACGGTAACGAGAACAGGAGATTAGTTTGGAGTTATGGATCAGTAACGAGGTACATTTTTATGGGGTACCCTAGCAACATTGTTGGTTATAGATTAAGGATCTGCCCATGACTATCGTCCAACACGGCGTTTTACGAAATAAAACGTGCTTGGGTATTCATTGAGCAGGCCGTCAGTTGATCGTCTAAAGTGACCTTTTATCTTCATAAAACGGCTTTAAACGTTTGTTGTGGATCGTAACTAATTTCCTGTTTCGTACTATGATTGTTTTTTTATTTGAGATCAGACGAGACGTGCCGTGGGGTCCTTAAAGACGCCTTTGAGGGGTATATGGTCGGTCAACACATTGAATTTGTGACCCATTAAAAAACATGGAAGTCTCCTTGAGAGGAGGCTGTCCTGAGGTCCTCAGTACTGGCGCCCGTTGTGAGATTGAACGGTTAGCTGAAATCTGGGTATGAGTAGTGGAGGGGGACTAAAGAGGACTTAATTGTCTGAAATGCTTCTTCGCATTTGGAGGTCCCTGGAAATTTAATGCCTTTTCGTAGTAAATTTGCTAAGGGACGGACTAATTTGGGGGAATTAGTCTTGAATTTTTTGTAATTGGCAAGGCCCAGGAAAAACTGCATTTGCCTATCTGTATGGGGCGCTGGGAAGTTTTGAACGCACTCCGTTTTTCTGGGGTCTAGTAAGGCTCCTTTTTTAGAGCATATGTGACCCAGGTAAACCGTTCCTTTTCGGAGGAATTACCATTTTTCCGGGGGCAATTTGAGATTATTTTTTCTCAATCGCTCAAAGGCTCTTCGTACTTTTTTACTGTAGATGACGATGCCATCTAGATAAACGAAACATTCGGAGAGTAGTAGGCCTGTGAGGATATAATTCTTAAGCCGTTTTTTCACACCATTGAGGCCCGGTTGTTTAGGGACCACTAGAAGGGGTAAGTTCCACTGACTTTTACTTGGTTGGGCAACGATGTTGTCCAACACTTCTTTAAATTGCTCATTTATGATCTGCCGTTGTGTTTCAGGTAGTCTGTACATTTTTTGACTAATGAATTGTTTCAAGTCTTCCGTGTAGGTAAACTTGTCCTCTTTTAAATAAGATATCTTGGCATATTCGCCGCAAAGTTCCTTTATGGGCCGCTCCTCATCGGCCGTAAGAGAGTGCTCGATGTTGAGTCCCTCTTCTAGTTGTTTGAGGCGGGTTTCGCGCTTGTGATCTTCCAGATCGTGATAATTCGAGAATATGTACCGTAGGTATTGGAGGGAATTGTTTTCTATTTCCTTTTTTCTTAACTTGAATTTCGCCCGTTTTTGTTTGGGTATACCATGCGGGATTGCACCATTTTTGGGTATACTTTCGCGCCTTACGTTAGAGGACGATGGGGTATGGGCGTTCCTGAGACCGACTGGTTCAGAGCCTGACAGATACCCGCATGCGTCGTTAGCGTTGGTTAGAGGCTTAAGGTTGTTGTTGGGGGCTAGTTGATTGGTAGTGTAGTCTGTTTTTGGGGCGAGCGTGGGAGTTAGGCTCGTCAGGACTACTGGTTGGGTGTTAATATTAAGAAAACCAACAGACACTGTTCTTGTTCCAGAGGGTAAGAGGGCATTGGCGAGGAATACGCCCTCGCTCGGCTCGTATGATTCACAGAGCATTTCCTCCTCTAACTTTAGTGAAATCGGAACTACCATTTGAGACCGACTTAGTAGGCAAAGGGGTTTGTCCAATGCTACCTTTTGTTTTATGCGTGAAGTGGTCTCGAAGTCGTTGAGGTTGTTTTCCAACCTTCACCCTTCTTGAGATAGGCAGCTGGTATTCCTCTCTAAGGATACCTGGGAGACACCACCGGGCTTTATCTCGGCTTCTACGAGCGGAGTTTCTCTGGTTTGGGTTTGCTCCTGCTGCTCTCTGGGTTTAGACTTGGTGGATTCGTTGTGTAGTGGAATGGCTATATCTACTGGATTGATTTCCGTGCGAGGAAATCGTAGTGTTTGGTTTGGGCATTTGATGTTATAAGGTTTTGATAGAAAATCTTTATATAATAGGCCATAGTTGGGGAGCCGCGGTTTGTTTCGCACAATTTGGAAGGTGCATGGGAGTGGGGTTTTTAGGCTGAAATTCCTCTGACAGCTCCCGAGGGTCTTTCCTTGGCCATATGGCGTTTGCCACGTATATTGTTGAGTGGGATCTGGTAGATTGGGATCCTTAAGCTTATGTGTTTTTAGAATATTAACCTCAGCGTCTGTGTCCACTATTAGTTGGATATTGCCGTTTAGGATTATGTCAAGTGGAAGGTTGACTAGTGTGCCACTGTTAATGGACGTCTGAGGTCCGTCTTTTATTTTAGTCTTATTAATTATGGTCGAACTAGGGCGTCTTGGTTCAGATATTGAGGAGTCTCTCGTTTGTGCGGACTCCCAACTCTGTCTTTTTCGACAGTCGCCCACTTTGTGGCCGCGTTTTCCGCAAAAGTCACACATGAAGCGGATATTAAATATCCTTCGGGTGTTACCGTTCGCCTGATTTGGGCTGTTTGACGGTTGTTGGCGGGGCTGCAGCTGTTGGTGGTTCTGTTGTAACCGGTTATTATTGTTCGTAGAGGGATCACTACTATTGTGATTAGTGCGCTGTACTTGAAAATAGCCACTGTTAGGGAAATTTGGTTGTGTACGTTCTTGAAGGCGTCGACAATCTCGCGCATCATGATTAGTGGCCCTACAAATGATACAGAAAGGGGTGTTTTTCCTTTTGAAGCAGTCTATATATGTATGTCCCTTGTTCCGGCAGTAACTGCATGAGACTTTCGCTTCTGGGTTCCCTTGTGATATTTGAGGCGCTGATGATACGAGTGGCGCTTGTAATATTGGAGTATTTTCTGAGGGACCCTCAGGAAAACAAAATAATTGGCTACTAAGAGCAATGTGATGTGGAATGTTGTAACCGCTAGGGGTGGTGTTAAGTGGAGTGATGGCGGTGATTGGTATTGTCTGTGGCGGTATGGGGTTCGGCAGTATATTATTCTCTGTGGGTGTGGAATGGAGACCGTTCAGGCCTAATTGCGAGGCGAGGATGCTTTCATATGGGAGGAGATGACTCGGTTTAGGCACAACATAGGTTTGGGTACCTTGGGGCATTTGAGCCATTTGATGTTGTGCATGCACGTTTAGTGTCATTTGCTGGAGTCTCTCCATGTCAAGGGCCTTTTGTATTAAATTATCTAGGCCATCTTCGCCCGCTGCCAGCAAATACTGGCATAAATGAGGGTTTGTTACTCCTCTGCTTAGGGCATTTTTGGCGAAATCTTCTAATTGCGCTGTAACTGGAGTCGCTGTTGCACCATATTTGAGAGTAGCTGAGTCCACGCATAAAGTGAGTTGTTGTTTTATCCTATTTATGTAGGTAGTAAGAGGTTCTAAAGGAAACTGGTGAAGTTTGATTAGTTTGCCTACCAGTTCTTGGTACGTTTCCCTTGGAAGGTAAGTCCTATTGAGGAGCCTTTCAGCTTCTTCGAAGGAAGCTGGTTGATTTGAGGCTATTAATTGATAGGCTTCACCTCGAAGTCTTGTAGGGAAAATTTGTACGAAAATCGCCTTTTCCTCTTCTGTGAGGCATTGTAATACACAACGGCAACAGTCTATAAATATTTTGCTTTGCCCGCCAGAAAACAGGGGGACCATTTGGACTGTTAATTTGGAAACTTTCAGGAGCTTGTCGGCCATGGCTGTTGCTTGTATTATATTTATTTATATATGTATATATATTTTTATATATGTTTATATATGTTTATATATGTTTATATATGTTTATTTATGTTTATATATGTTTATATATGTTTATGTATATTTATATATGTTTACATATGTTTATATATGTTTATATATGTTTATATATGTTTATATATGTTTATATATGTTTATATATGTTTATATATGTTTATATATGTTTATATATGTTTATATATGTTTATATATGTTTATTTATGTTTATGTATGTTTATATATCTTGATTATATAATTATATAGGTACTATATTTATATATTTGGTAAATATATTTTTAAATGTATGTATATTATTTAGTATATATACGTACATTAATAAAGTTTTATTTTATAATATATGTATATATTTTTATTTATGTATATTATATAGCATATAGATATACATACATTAATATGTTTTTGTTATTAAGTTAGTATGTTATTATATGTTGGTTATATAGTATAATGTTTGTGTCTTTTTCTTAAAGTATATAGGTTTATGTATCTTTTTATTTAGGTATTATGTAGTATATATGTTAGTATGTTTTTCTTATTTAGTTTATATGTTAATAGATGTCGATTATATAGTATATATTTAAATATATGTTTTTATAAAGTATTTATGTATGTTTATATACTGCATATGTTTATATAAGTTTGTTATATATCATATACATTAGGTTACATAGAGTTATTTTATAGTATATATGTTTTTATATACGTTTGTTATCTTTTATATTTATTAATACCTATATGTTAATTAGGCAGAAGTTTGTTTTTATATAATATTCATGTTATTTATATAATATATAAGTTTATGTAGTTTTGTTGTGTAATTGTTATTTAAGTTTGTTATTTAATTTATATTTATTTATGTTATTTATATACATATTATGAGCACGGTTGGTGGCGGTGTTGGTGGCAGGTGCTGTGTTTTCTTTACAGTGTTATTCATACTGTTTTTCATTTATACATAGTTCAATTAAAAAAAAAATTAACGAATCTTAATATTAAATTCCTAACATTGGAAAAAATAAGAAAAAAATTTCTACTTTAGCTTTATAATTTTTTGTTCTTGCCACATATGTATATGTTAATTGCAATTTAAAATAGATATAATAGAGCTTTTTAAGTTTTTGAATGGAGTTAATTAAATCTCCTTTTGTTGTTTAAATCATTAGAAATAATATTGTTGTTATTACAAATATTTGGGCAACAAAATTAATATTTGACTTTTCACTTTGGGTTTGGTGCATTATGTACATATGTCGACATATGACATGTAAATATACTTGTATTTAATATTTTTTATTTTTGTATATATGTAAATTAAAACTTTTAAACACTAAAATATATATGTATATATGTATGTAAAAACCTATCTAATACTAATGTTAAGCAAATATTAAATTTTGTACATACAGTAAACTTATTGCTGCGTTAGTCGCTTGAAGGGATTAATTTAGCGGCTAGTATTGTGGTTTGAATCCCTCGTTGAATAGCCTGGTAGTTCGCTGTTGTGTCGCTGGCTCCTGGTACGGTTGAGGGTCCTGGTGTAGGTGACTGGCTGGTGTTTGGTGGTCCCTCGGTGGGGGGGTCTTGGATTTGTCGTTGTCCCCTTGTTGGCCCTCGGACATAGGGCGTCTCCTGGGCAGGGATGAAGCCCACTAAAAGTCCCGCGATGCTATACAATGGGAGGTGAGCGCGTGCTCGCCTGGAGCAGAGGCACCGTGGTTGTACACCCCCGAGCGAGGATTCGTGGAGGATCTGGGATATTTTATGCGCTGCAGTGGCAGACGCTAACACTGCCCCCAAGTCAGGCTCAGCCTTGGGTTGGAGGTCAAGGAGCCTAGACCAGCAGTATTAATGTTTTTACTATTTGCGCACCCAGATCCTACCGGCTGCGCCAATTGTTGTATTGATTATCAACACACTTTTTCTTATTTTTTGTTTGTTTAAACTTTCATATGTATATCACTGGGTTTTTTTTTCTTTATTTATTGAATGATTTCACAATTGTTATAAAAAAACATCACTCACAATAATTATTTTTGAACACAATTTTATTTTATTTTCTCTTAGCTTTAACAAACAGCAAAATAGATACATATTTCAATTTATCATTATTTAATTTTTTTTTTGTTTTTTATATTCACTAGTCACAATGTTTTTTATATTTACTAGTCACAGCAAAAAAAAATTATTTTTTACTTTTATTAATTAATTTTAAATTTTAATTATCTGTTTTTTAACTTAAAAACTACTGGCAGCCGCCACGGTGCCGAAGCAACCGCCACGGTGCCAGCGTGTCCACCACCGACCGCGTTTTTTAAATTATTTTTATTAATTAATATGCGCCGCGATCGAAATAACTCTTTTTGTCCGCCGGCCACGGATTGTAGTCCAGGGAAAACTTTTTTAATAATAGCGGCGACGCGCCCGCCGCGCTAGACCGTTAAAACAACACTCTCTGACTTAGAACTTTTTGATTATAAAAATTTTCATAATTCGGGGACGCGCCCGCCGCGGATGGTAGTTCAAAAAACACTCAACAAAATCAAATTTTCACCCGCCGGTGGTGGCATGGAAAATTGTCCACCGGCTGGGAAAAACGCGCCCTTGAACTTTTAGTTCCACCTGCGCAACTCGCTTACCGTGCGCTTCTCACGCGGCAAGTTGTGCTAGGTTATCTTCGGGTGGGTCAGGTTACGTTCCCCCGTGGGTGTCTATGCCTTTAGATATATGAAAGAAGAAAAAACTAGCCCCTTAGAAGGTTTGATAACCCAATTCCCATACGGATACCGGCGCATTTTTCGCTTTGCTTTGGTTTTTAATGTTTTTCAAATGTGGGAAATATCAGCGAAGTTTTTCAATGAAAATTATCTTGGGGTGGTTCAAATTTTGTCTGGGCCGTTTCCGTTAAAATTTAAATGTGGAACTTATGGAAAATTTATATTTTTTGGATAATTTAATAAATTTTCCCTTCTAGGATTTTTTTTTACATAACAGAAGGCTGCAAAGACTAGTAGCTAAAGAAGATAAAAGAACTAAAAGATATAATAAGATATAATATATATTATAAATAAAATATAATAAAAGTAAAGTGGTTTAGTTTGCTAAAGTTAACAAAGTGAAAAGTGGTTTTAATTTGTACTATCAAAAGATATGATAATAGGGGTTGGTGACCTACGCCAATAGTGGCTAGTACGCCCAATCCCCTGTAGCGGTCAAGCAACAAAGGACGGCGCTACAAAATATTGGCGCAGCCGGTATTCCCTACGCAGCCAACAACAAAAAAAAAAGAAGAAAAGTTTGACATACGAGTAGTAAGCAGTACTAAAGACCTGGAAGAACACCTACAACTTTAACCCCTCTAGGACAGGTACCGGAGTTGTGGAGGTGCAACGATCCCAAGGACGAAAGCAAGGGACAACCAACATCAATCGGCTGAGCAGCAAAAATCAACACAAAAGCGAAATGGAACCAGACCAGGAATTGAAGAACATCAAGGAGAGGCTCCAAAAACTACAAGAAGAAATCGCAGCAACCACCGATGACAGCGACACCGTCGACTTTGTCGAATATATAACCTTAAAGGAAAGGCTACAGAGCCTTACCAAGTAAGATTAACTTTTAAGGAAAGCAATATTTATAAAAAAAAAAAAAAACCAAACAGTGGTGACAATTTTCTGAAAATGAGAATTTTTTTTATTTTTAAAACCGCGTTCAAATTTTTAAATAAAAGTTGTTCTTTATAATAATTAAATATAAATTGAATGAGTTCCACTAGAAAAAAAAAACATAAAAACTCCAGTGAATTAAAATCAAAAAGGAAAATTTATTCGAATGAATATTACAAAAAATTTAGTATAATGATATCTTTGCTTGAGCGAAAAAAAAAAACGAAATATAGTGAAAATTTTTTATAAAAATAAATACATATATTATAGGTAAAAAAAATTTTATCAAGAGAAATTTTTTGAAATTATATATATTGAATGAATTATATAAAAACAATACCTTTTCAAGAATAGATATAATAACATATAACAGTACCAATAATTACGCAAGGTCTATTACGGTGTGTTTTTTATACGGCTTCTGTTTTTTTCTCATCGAGTTTTCTCTCAACAATTTTTGTCGTGTTATCGTTTTGGGATACATTTCTGAATAATTTATCTTGTGGTGTTTTTCTTCTTCTAGTTCTCTATTAACAATTTTTCTTGTTGTGTTTTTTTCTCGTTCAGGGAGTCGTTTTTAGAAATTTTGTAGCCGTTTCCTTCTCTTAAAGATGAATTTGTCTTAAGAAAGTTTTAATGCGTGGACGCATGATTTTTACCTTTTATTCTTTTCCTCCTCTCCTTGACTGAATGGACCGAGATCGATATAGCTATTGCTCAAATTGACGCAGTGTAAAGTTTATTAAAAATTCGTGATATTCGCATATATTCGTGATATATATACCACTCTAGCTTGCTAATCGTCGCCTTGTATTCGCCTTATAAAAAATAAAAAAAAAAATAAAAAAAAAAATTATCTTTAACCATACGCGTTTGATATCAAGATTCGTACCCGTCGCCGCAAATACCCGTCATTCGGTGTAACCGCCCGAATGGCTAACCAAGGGGACGAACAAGCCGGACAGGCCGGCGAGCGAGAAGCCAGCCCTGTAAGAATTTCTATTCGGGATGTTAGAGATATGTTACCGGAGTTCGACGGTAACAAAGAAGACCTAAATAGATTCATCTCCTGTTGCGATGTGTTGTTCGATACGGCGGATGGTGACAGAGATAGAAGCCTTTTCTTCAACGTATTGAAAACAAGGGTTAAAGGTCCTGTGTACGACTTGATTGAGTACGAGGATATCGATTCCTGGGACGAGCTGAGAGCCACATTATTAAGACAATACACCCGCTCTAGATCTGCTATAAGGGACGAACTCTCAAAGGTAAGACAAGGCACAAAAGAGACTGTCGCCGACTACACCCAGAGAGTTAAACGATTATTAGGGGAATTAAATAAGGCTACACAGATAGCCATGGATGACCAACAGGCAAGGCGCCTGCTGATAGGGGAAAACGGACGCGAAGCCATAATCGCTTACGGTAGAGGGTTAAGAAATGAACGCTTGCAGACTCTGGTCCAAGCAAAGGACTCCCATGACTTTGGCCCCTTAACCCAATACATATTGGAGCAAGCGTCATTTATGGACGAAAAAAACCTGGGCTCTTCCCAAGCAGAAAGAGTAGGAAAACAAGTTTCGCAATGTGAGGTATGCCAGAAAAAAGGACATACCAAAGATACTTGCTACCGCAACAGAGCGATCCCAAGCTTCAGTACCGCGCCTGTTAAAAGGGAAGTACGCCGAATATTCTGCTCATATTGCAACCGGCCCAACCACGACGTCAGCGAGTGCCGAACACGACAAACCGACAGAAATCGAGAACTGCCACCAACCAACATGAGGAACATGAGACAGTCATCTCGAGACAACAGCAATAGGTACAACTCTTGGGCTCCACGACAAAATAGGCGCCAAGCCGAGCGCCAACCTCCTAGGAATCATGAAGAAGACAGACCTACTTTTCGGTGCGTAAGACTCCTGAACCAAGACGAGTTCGATTCGGGAAACGAAGACCTGCGGGAAGAAACGACCGGCGCTCCAACCCGCCAATTCGAAACGCAAGCCGAAGTACACCCGCGCGACTAAAAGTCATTGTGGAAGCTCCAATACCCGTCACGAAACGAGGTGTCACAGCTAAACTCCCTTTTTCCATCTCAAAAAAAAAATAAAACTACCTTCCTCATCGACACGGGGTCTGAAATAAGTCTGCATAAGCTTGCCTCTACTTCCGAAGAAATTCCGGTCGATGTAAGTCAAAGGTGCTTGATCACCACCTTTACTAACGACAGCATCATCTCCGAAGGCTTAACACACGGAAGGGTAGACATAGGTAATAACAGCTACAGAATAGAACTCTCTCACCCCTTTCACATAATAAAGGATGATAGCATTCTATCATGCGATGGGTTGTTAGGAAATGATTTCCTGGATAGGTATGGCTGCGATATACTATACTCACGACGTGTTATGGAAAAACAACTAACCGACGACTGCGCGCGTAAATTAATTCCCTTCACGACAAAATGTAATGAAAGCCTCTCAAAAGCCCCCATAAAAATAATAAACGCCCATGCCGCGGCAGACAAAAATTATATTAAAAATATAAAATATAATAAAATTAATCAAACGTACTCCGGGCCAGCTGAAGAAAACAGCGCCGGAGGCGAAAATAATAATAATAGTAAAAATAAAAAATTTAATAAAATAAACGAAACGTACTCCGGGCCAGCTGAAGAAAACAGCGCCGGAGGCGAAAATAATAATAATAGTAAAAATAAAAAATTTAATAAAATAAATGAAACGTACTCCGGGCCAGCTGAAGAAAACAGCGCCGGAGGCGAAAATAATAATAATAGTAAAAATAAAAAATTTAATAAAATAAACGAAACGTACACCGGGCCAGCTGAAGAAAACAGCGCCGGAGGCGAAAATAATAATAATAGTAAAAATAAAAAATTTAATAAAATAAACGAAACGTACTCCGGGCCAGCTGAAGAAAACAGCGCCGGAGGCGAAAATAATAATAATAGTAAAAATAAAAAATTTAATAAAATAAACGAAACGTACTCCGGGCCAGCTGAAGAAAACAGCGCCGGAGGCGAAAATAATAATAATAGTAAAAATAAAAAATTTAATAAAATAAATGAAACGTACTCCGAGCCAGCTGAAGAAAACAGCGTCGGAAACGGCGAAAAAAACCAGCTCCACGGAGGTAAAGTAACCCAAGGAGAAAACCTATCAAAAGGTATAACAAATAAGCCCACCAGAAGGAAAATTAACCACTGCGTGGAAAATAAACAAATAAATAAATACCCAGCCACAGGGTTGGTATTATTTAATAAATACGGGAACACAGCTTACGGAGACACAGATTTAATTACGACGATGGAGGAAGCACCGACAGAGACACATGTCCAAGTGCCAACGGAAAATGTAAACAAAGTTCGAGATAATTTAGAAAGCTCGACCTGCGACAATGCTGGAAAGTTCATTGAAAAAGTTCAAACAAAGCTCATTGTTCCGGCGAGATCAGAAGTGATAATAGAAGTTCCCGCTGAGGGAAATGCGATACGGGTTTGCGATAAAAAGCTCATCAAGCCTGGAATTTATCTTGGGGACTGTATAACACGCCCTAAAGCAGGTTACGCGAAAGTAGCTGTGATGAATATAAGTGAGAAAGACGTTAATATCACGGCAGCAGATGTTACGCCCACTTGGTCAAGTCTTGACCAATACTATGTAGTGCACCCCGATTACACTAAAGATCCGCCCCAAGGGAGATTAAAGAAATTAGAAAGCCTCCTCGATCTGGGCCACTGCAATAAAGAAGAGAAAGAACAGGTATTAGATATTTGTAGGAGATATAATGACCTCTTCCATTTAGAGGGCGATCGGTTAACATTTACCGATGCGCTAAGCCATACCATAACCACTTTGGTGGACAAACCACCCATTTACACAAAGCCATACCGGCTACCTGAATCCCAACGCAACGAGATTAACCGACAGATAAGAAAGATGTTGGATGATGGGATAATTAGCCCAAGTAATAGCCCCTGGAATTCACCTCTACTCCTAGCCCCCAAAAAGCCGGATGCTAACGGCAATAAAAAATGGAGAGTAGTGGTCGATTTCAGGAAATTAAACGAGATAACGATTGGAGACGCATATCCCCTGCCAAATATCTCAGATATCTTAGATCAGTTGGGTAGGTCCAAGTATTTCACTACTTTAGATCTATCCAATGGATTTCACCAGATACCAATGAATGAGGTAGACAAGGAGAAGACAGCTTTCAGCACGGCTTTCGGGCATTATCATTATAATCGAATGCCCTTTGGCCTTAAAACCGCCCCGGCCACTTTCCAACGGCTTATGAATACCGTGCTGACTGGTCTTCAAGGGATACGCTGTTTCGTCTATCTAGACGACATCGTTGTCTATGGCTATAATCTACGGGATCATAACAAAAAGCTGGAAGAAGTACTGATTAGGCTGAGACAAAATAACCTAAAATTGCAGCCGGACAAATGTCACTTCTTAAGAAAGGAGGTTACTTATCTTGGTCACGTCGTTAGTTCAAAGGGTGTGCACCCAGATCCTGAAAAAATCAAAGCTGTCAAAACCTACCCCACTCCCAAAAAACCAAAAGATATAAAAGCCTTCTTGGGATTTGTAGGTTATTATCGTCGATTTATACCCGAGTTCTCAAAAATAGCAAGACCTCTCACAAAACTATTAAAAAAGGATCAACCATTCTTATGGGATCCATTTTGTGATGAAGCATTCAAGACCCTAAAACAGAAACTGATTACTGCACCTGTTCTGTCCTATCCGGAGTTTGATAAACCCTTTTTAGTGACCACTGACGCTAGTGAATTCGCGCTAGGAGCAATCCTATCGCAGGGCGAGTTAGGACGAGACCGACCTATATGCTACGCGAGTCGTACTCTAAACCCGGCTGAATCGAGGTATTCCACCATCGAAAAGGAACTCTTAGCGGTCTTGTATGCTGTTGAACAGTTCCGTCCATATGTGTACGGCCGCGAGTTCACTGTTGTAACGGATCATAAGCCGTTAGAGTGGCTAATGAATCTGAAAAATTGTTCTAGTAGACTCATGCGATGGAGGATAAGACTCGAGGAGTATTCGCCTACTTTCAAATACCGAGCGGGAAAGCTGAACGCTAACGCCGATGCTCTTAGTCGGATAGTACCAGAAAAGGAAGTGAAATCGGTAAATGTGATCACCAGAAGTCAGGCAAAAGAGACAGCTCAAGGAAATTGTTCCTCCACCATCGCACAGAATGCGCAAACACCGCCCCATTCCATAGTTATTACAAACCCACACAGAATTACTGACGAAGCCCTCTTCCCAAAAAAAAGGGATAAACTATAAATTTTACCTTTTGCCTCTAGTCCCAAGCGAGGTAGAATACCAATTACGGGATAAATTCAAGGAAATTCCCAAAGAACTCGATATGGGACATGTTTATACATTCTCCGATAACAAAAACCAAACACATAGTTTAAGTAAATGCCCCCTCCCCACACGCACAGCAAGGGACGAGGAAGTGGTAACAAAGGTTCTAGAAACATTTCGCTTGCTCTGTGAAACACAAAAATTAAAAAAATTTCATCTGGCCACACCTACCTTCAAACCTAAAGATCTCAACGTTTTTAAGGGATTAATCCAGAAATCCTTCGGGGATACCAATATTGAGATAATCGGCTACCTTGGCAAGATACATCTCCTAGAAAATCGGGAAGAAATTCAAAGAGTCCTCCGAGACTACCATGAACTCCCCACAGGAGGACATCAAGGGGTTGGTAGAACTTTAAAGCGTCTACAAAGAGATTACTTCTGGGTAGGAATGCGTCGTGACATAGAAGCATATATTAAGAGTTGCCCATCTTGTCAGGTAAATAAGATGACGCATAACCCAAAACTTCCAATGAAAATCACGACAACGAGTTCTCAACCATTCCAGAAGATATTCCTGGATATAGTTGGACCTCTACCTACCAGCTACAATGGTAACAAGTACCTGCTCACTTTCCAGGATGACCTCACGAAATTTTCCGCTGCGGTCGTCCTAGAAAATATTGAAGCAAGTACAGTAGCTAGAAACTTTGTAGAGCGTATTGTCTGCCTACACGGCATCCCACAGTCTCTGCTCACAGATCAAGGATCAAATTTTCTTAGCGCCATGTTTAAGGAGGTGACAAAGTTGCTTAACATTAAGCAACTTCACACCGCGCCATACCACCCCCAAACAAATGGTGCCTTGGAAAGGAGTCACCGAACCTTGGCCGAATACCTCAGGCACTATGTGAACAGAGATCCTCTTACATGGGACACATGGGTTCCTTATGCCATGTTCGTCTATAACACCACCCCACATTCGAGTACTAACTATACTCCACATGAGCTCCTATACGGATTTCCCGCCAAGATACCCTCCAACCTTCGGTATGAACCCGATCCTCTTTATAACTATGACAGTTATGCAAAAGAACTCAAGGCCAGGTTACAACATGGACACAAGATAGCGAAAGAACTAATTATTACAAGCAAAGAAAAGACAAAAAGGCACTATGACAAAAATTCCGGTCCAAAAACTTTCAATTTAAATGACCAGGTCCTGGTCAAAATTAACGCCAGAAAAAATAAGCTTTCGCCCTTATGGGAAGGACCTTTCCCAGTAGTGGCTATTAATTCCACCGAAAATACAACGGTGAGGATCCGAAACAAGAATCGCACTATACATAATAACAACTTAAAGTTGTTCACGGATAGTTCGAAATAAAAAAAAAAAAAAAAAAATAAAAAAAAAAAAATAAAAAACCCAGTACTTTTATATTCCTACTATAAGACACCCTTAGCATAAGCCCATTCTAAATAGTTTTACTTTCTAGGCTACTGATATACGTATGGTTCCTTACTGCGCCGTTAACCTCAGGAGAAGAAGCTGTGAATATTACCCAGCTACAGACAAACCCTGGAATTTATTTTGAAAACATAGGGAAGGCAAACCTGTACAGCAACGAATGGCAGGTGATAATATACTATGACCTAATTAACTTTAAGTACGAGTTAGGGAAACTAACAGGATATGAAAATAAGATCCAAACATTATGTAACCAACACTCTCACGAGAGTGTTACCCTTTTATGCGCCGCGATAACCCAACAATTTTCATCTATAATGTCCGACCTAAAAGAAAAAAGTAAACTTCTCGATGTTGACTCTTCGCGTAGTAAAAGAGGATTGTTTAACGCGATAGGAACCCTCAGCAAAACCCTCTTTGGCACGTTGAATGAAGACGATGCTGCGAGATATAATGAGCAAATAGAACTAGTAAAAAACGACCAAAATGAAATGCTTGGTCTCATGAAAAATCAAACTATGATAATAGAGACTACGGCGAATATTTTTAATAAAAGTCGCCTTCATATACAAGAGCAGTTCAGGCACATTGACAGCAAACTAAGTAAACTTGATAAAAGCGTGAATTTACTTCACTCCGACACGGTTCAGGCAAACGTAGGACTCGAGCTCGAATCCCTCATTTCCTTAACCACGATAATGACCATGCGCTACCAAGCGGCATTAAATGCTCTACTAGACCTGGTAACGGATGTGAGACACGGAAAACCGCACCCCTCAATTATCACGCCCAGGCAGGTTAATAAGTTACTAACAGATATACAACAACAACTACCAAACCACCTTACCCTACCCATAACAAGAGGCAGAGATAGTGAGCTGCAAATTTATAGACTAGGTCGCATTGCAACGGCCATCTTAAAAGATAAAATAATATTCGAGCTCAAGATACCATTACCCTTCCGCGAGAACTACCAGCTATATAAAGTGGTTCCAATACCAACCCACCATCAGACCGATTTCATATATATAGAACCATCCTTAGAATATCTAGTAGTGGACTATAATCGAGAACACTATTACACTTTAAATAAGCTAGATTTGGCAAACTGCTTAACGCAGGATCTCCAACAGTATCTTTGCCTTATCATCCACCCGATATTTAATGTCCACTCCGAAAACAACTTATGCGAAATAGATCTGCTAATGCACGATACAGAAATCCCTGAAACTTGTCACATCAGGTCATTGCCAAAAACTAACTACTGGATTCAACTGAACCAGCCTAACAAATGGCTATTTGTTATAGACAAACCAATGACCATAGATATAGTGTGCCATGACAAAATCACTGCCCATCCCATTAATGGTAGTGGCATTATGGAGATTAAGCCAAACTGTTACTTAAGGAGTAAAGAACTTACCATCCAAGCACATAATATTCGGAAGTCGACCTTAAATAGCTATTATCTACCTACGATCAACCTATCGCAAAGCCTAAACCATAGTACCAATTCTGACAAATTTCCAAAGGTACCTAAATCATTTCTGATAAAATACAACGGTGACAATGAGTTGGACGAACTTAGCAAGAAAATCCAGCAACAAAAGGAAAATGAAAACATGAAATTAGGTACTAGCAAAGCTCATATTATCCACCATTATACAATATCCTATTTACTCCTCTTATCGGTAATGACCATTGTTTTTTTTTCTTCTAAAAAAGAGATGCGCCGCACGATAAAATCCAAATCACACGCTAGTCATAAATGCCGGAAATGAAACCCCAAATCGCACGCTAGCCATAAATCCGGGAAATGAAAGCCCTGAAGCACACCCTGAGAGACCTTACGTATTAACAGTAGGTTAAATTGCTTTTCATTTTTATACACTATAAGTAAACAATATATCCATCAACGAAAATAAAAGATTAAATAAATAAAATTTATGATTAAGTAAAGATAGAGATTACGTACAGGTTAGCACTTACGTAAACTTATGGTATAAAATACAAGCTATCAATATATGTATTAATGAAAGTAAACGAAAACAAAATAATGATTAAATAAAGAGAAACCTTAAAGGTTAAGTCTTTTCCAAAGTAATATAAGTTAACAATTAAGTAAATAAAGTAAGAATAGACCTTACTATAAAAAAAGGAAATTTTTATATGTATATAACATAAGCTATCGATACACATAATTATTATTCATATACATGTCCTAAATTTAAAAAAAAAAAAGGGAAGAAAAGGCAAACAAACAAAAAATTTTTATATACTTTCATTTGCGCTCTGAACATTTTATAAACTATGTACATAATAAACAAAAAAAAAATTTTTTAAAAACTGTAAGATCCTTCCGAAAAACCCCAGACCGACGACCTTAAAAAATTTTACCCTTGATAAAATTTTTTTTCCGTAGGGGGAAGGTGTAATGAGCTGGCCTATTTCTTTAGCTCATTCCCTTTCGTTACCCTTTTCCTGTGCTGAAAGAAAAGCATCATACAACTGCAAGTGCCATTCCTAGAATGCGCACAATTTCCAAGTTCGCCAGCAGTTCCACAGGAAAGACAGTCTGGAAACTCAATACGAGTTTCCGCCAAATTCAATAAATCAAAATAACAGGAAAGACTGTCGGGAAACTCAATACGAGTTTCCGCCAAAAACCTATCCACGAGCAATGCACAAACATTCCAAAGTGCAACCTATGGCCGTGATCAATAAATGATGACCCGCCAATGTGCCATGAATGCTTCGTGCACATTTTCTATTCCCCCCAATTTCTCGATCGCATAGGTGATGGGAACTGTCGCATTTACGCGTGTGGCATGAGCTTTTTCCGATAACAGGGGAAAGCTCTACTTATAATTTGGATCGACCAGAAAATCTTCCGGTCAACCCCCAAACCAAAATATTGAAATTGGTGGGGTAATAAAATATGAAGAACCGGAGGTCTGCTGTTTTAGGGAGGACCATAGAAAAGTCAGTTGGGACCCAACGGCGAAGGCTGCAAAGACTAGTAGCTAAAGAAGATAAAAGAACTAAAAGATATAATAAGATATAATATATATTATAAATAAAATATAATAAAAGTAAAGTGGTTTAGTTTGCTAAAGTTAACAAAGTGAAAAGTGGTTTTAATTTGTACTATCAAAAGATATGATAATAGGGGTTGGTGACCTACGCCAATAGTGGCTAGTACGCCCAATCCCCTGTAGCGGTCAAGCAACAAAGGACGGCGCTACACTGCGGAAAAATCGCCAAGATGTGGACTTCTTCAAGAAAATCCTGTGGACGGACGAGTCATCCTTTAACCGGACGAATTTCCGTAACCTGCATACGTGGAGCCAAGAGAATCCTCACCTTGCTCGCGATTCTTCGTTTCAACATCAATTTGCTGCAGTGAATGTTTGGGCTGGAATGATTGACAACCACTTGATTGGCCCGTACATACTGCCAGATAGGTTAAATGGAGAAAATTATTTGACTTTTCTCCAAAACGAATTACCTGGACTTTTGGAGAATGTAAATTTGATTACAAGAAGAAACATGTATTTCCAAATGGATGGTGCACCACCGCACTACAGTGCTAGAGTGAGAAATTCCCTAAATATGAAGTATCCACAGGGATGGATAGGACGTAATGGATCAATAAACTGGCCGGCAAGAAGTCCGGACCTCACTTGATTTTCATCTATGGGGTCATATGAAGCAGTTGGTCTATAAGACAACATCGAACAACAGAGAGGAGTTAATAGAAAAAATACACCAAGCAGCTGATAGGGTTGTAAGAACCGCAACCCAGAGCCTTGGACATCGAGCATTTATTTGCCTAAATGCTGGTGGGGGTCATTTTGAAAATTTAATTAAATAATAATAGTAAATAAGTAGAAGATAAATATTAAAAAGTTGTTTGTTATTATTTTATTTACTTCATTTACAAATTATTGAAAAAATTCTTTCATACTTCTTGGAACCACATAATTAAGGACCCTGTAACGGTCAGTTTTGCCTAAATATCTACCTGACTAAAAATTACTGTGGAGCAGAAAATCGAGTAGCTGATTGGGAACAAAAAGGTAGGCGGGGGAAAAATGAAAAAACAGATTATCACGGGGAGTCAGACAAAAAGGCCGGAAAAAAAAAAAGTCGGGAGAAAAAACTGGATTGTTCGAGGATTGGTTGAAAAAGTTTTTTTTTGAAAACGGTTGGGAGGAAAGGATAACTTTTGGAAAAAACGGAAAAGAAAGTTGGTTTCGAGTATTTTTAAATTATTTATGTTCGGAGGAAGTTGCTGGGAAATCATTTTGATGCATGTTTGGTTTCGCGTCGGGAAAAATAAATAATTTCCCCACAAGAAAACAAAAAACAAGACCAAAGAAAAGCCAGTTTCGTGGAGAAACGAACAATCTGTGGATAGACCAGGTCAGCTCGCTGGTACAGGGAGCAACTATTTCTGGACATACAACCGTGTGGTTGTGGCAAAGCAGTCTTTTTTTGTGTGCTGGAGTGAGCCGAACCGGTTTTTTTCTGAGGGACGAAGGACCGATAGGTGTTATACTGAAGAAGTAAGACGAGGCGTTCGTCCTTACCTGCAGAGGCGACGGGACATTTCCCCAACAGCCCGGCCATGTGGCACTAAAAGTGAGAGTCGTTAGAAGGCAATTAAGTAAGTACCCTTTGGTAGTCCTTTAGGCGTAGCTGGAAACACAGTACCATCAAGAACCAATTACGTAAAAAAAAAGGGTTTCCCTGGGGGAGCAAGAGGCAGTACATTCCTATCAATTGGGAAAAATAAATTAGCTTAAAACTCAAGTATTTTCTTGTTCAGCAGTCCGTCAAGAAGAGCCGGCGTTACTAGCCCTACGTTTTAAGTTTTAAATGATAGTTTTCGTTCAATGCTTAATATACCTTGACCCCCGGAGTATTAGTTTGAAGACGTTTGCCTTAAGGCAGTACAATTACGGCAACTTGGAAGAATAAAGAAAACAGACAGTTTCAAATTATTAACATATTTTTAAAATTTTTTATTATTACATTAATTATTAATTAGATTCAACTTATGTACACCTTTCTTTGTATTTAACACTGTTAATTATTGTTTTTATCTGGCACCATTACAGTTTTTTTGTCGGAACAATTTTAATTCAATTACTTCAATACCTTATTTACACACTTACCTACCACAGGTTAATTTTTTTTAGCGTTTGACATTGTAGTGACCGCGTAAAGTATAATTATCAAACTTTACGCAATGTCACACAACAACTTCCGGCACGATCAAAACGATCAGTCGGAACACTCCCATCGATCACCGAACGAAAGTTCAGTGATCTTGCCGTTCCATATCGAGATAGCAATTTCCGGCATCCCCGTTTGGCACTGACTCACTTGCGACCCGTCCATCGATGCAAAAACAAGTGTGAAACCGCAGTCTGCTTTTAAACAAAACAAATATCAAAAACAAGTGTCGAATAAATATATATATAGTCAGAGATTTAGTACTCAGTAGTATTATTATAATAAACATTTAAGTTTTAATAAAAACATATTATACTAGTGTAACTAAACGTGTTTCAATAAAACCGTATAGTACGGTAAACACAGTGGTGACCCCGACGTGATAAGCACGCGGATTAATATAAAAGTTTGCATTCCAAGTTTGCAAGTGCATTCCGCATAATAAAAAGTGCATGCTTATATATATAAAACAAAAACTAAAAATATTAAATAGAATATAAAAATAAAAGTTTTTTTTTTAAAGAAGTGCGTGCCGAAAAATAAAAAGTGCATGATTATATATATATAAAAAAAAAATCAATTAAATTAAATTGAAAATACAAATAAAAATTTTTTTTCCTATATAAAATGCGCTTCGCATAATAAAAAAAAAAATTGAAATATATACAACGGAATCCATATTGGAATTTGTAAAGTGCAGTTGAACTGCAGCAGAGGAGGCCTATACTATAGAAATTAGAGGAATTCCCAAAAGAAGCTGGACAGTCATCAACACAACGGATAACCAATAACAGATAACCTATTTAACACAATATATATCTTTATAAAATAAGTTTAAAAACATATATACAAAAATTTCCTATATTTAATTATTTCTTTCTCGCATGCAATTAAAAACAAAATATTCACGCCATTATATTTTACAGTAATTTGGAATTATCGGTAGTTTGAAGTTTGGTTGGATTAGAATTTACAAAAAAAATTGTTCTTGCATTAGTAGTAGTTTGAAATTTTGACGTTTTAAAGAATTTTGTTTTCGATTTAAACAAAGAACAAAAGAAAATTATATTCTTCGTTTGAAACACAATAGACGTAATCGCAAATTTATTTTTACTAGCATTTAAGTTTATTATACCATATATTTATATACATTTTAAAAAAAAAAACACATATTTTGCATGCAAAAAATTTTATTAATATTCTTATATACGCTTATATATATATATTTTTTTTTCCCCCTTATATATACGCTCATACTTATTTATACGTATATATATATTATTTCGTTACTATTGCACCAAAAAAAAATAATTTGCGTTTTGAAGCTTCTACATTTTGGTAGTTCGGTTGTCATTTATTTGCTTGCATATCCCAGCCGTTTTTCATTGTTTTTGCGCCAGATTTTATTGTTTTTGCATCAAACTTTTCGACGATTACAAAATGTCAGTCGAAGAAAACAATTTTATGGACATAGGTAACGCTAGCAGGGAGGAACCTAAACCCGGAACCTCAGGAGTCGACGCCGCTAAGGTCACGAAATATGACATTCCCAAGTTCTGGGTACATCAGCCCGCCTCCTGGTTTTACCAGGCGGAAATAATGTTTCAGTTGGCGGGCTGCAAGTCAAACAGTGGCAAGGTGTACAACGTGATGGCAGCACTGCCGGAAGAGGCGGTGACGGCAGTGCGGCATAGCACCGTAGACTTTGCCACTGCCTCCTACGAGGAAGTGAAGCAGCATCTCCTAGAGAAGTACGGTACTTCAGAGAAGCGCCGACTCGAGCAGCTGCTTTCAATGCAAGAGCCTGGAGATCGGAAACCTTCCGAGTTCCTCCAGGCTCTAAAAGCACTAGCTGGCGGATCAGCAGCGGTCAATGATGACCTAATTCGGAACCTGTGGGAGCGGAGGCTTCCACAGGTCATCCAAGTTTCATTGGCCACCTCGGCCGACCAAACGCTAGCCGGACTGGCTGCCACGGCGGATAAAGTATGGGAGGTGCTTCCACACGGAGGCGCCTCATACGCGTCCGCCGTCCGTGCAACTCCGGCTAGCACAGAGCCAACGTTGGTGTCACTACAACGTGACATCAACAAATTAACGGCTCGCCTAGATCAGCTGATCAGCCGGCGGAGCCGAACACCTGCCAAACAGCAGGGCGGCCCTCGTCAGCCCTCGGCCAATCGGCCAACAGGGGCAAATACACTGAGAGGTAGTTTGTGCTACTTCCATTACCGCTATGGTAAAGAAGCACGCACATGTAAGGCCCCCTGCAGTTTCAGTGGTGGTGGCGCCAAGTCGGCGAAGAAACCACACACCACCACTAAAAAAACTAAAGGGGCTGGGGATCGATTCGAGCGAGCATATAACCGGCCGCTCATATCGTTTATTCGTCCGTGACACCAACAATCGGATGGACTTCCTGATTGATTCGGGCTCGGACGTTTCAATTGTTCCCGCCAAGGCGTTCCCGGCCCATAACGGTAGCCCGAACGTCCTTCTGTACGCGGCCAACGGATCACTGATCCGAACTTTCGGTACTAAGTTGCTCGAACTTGAACTCGGCTTACGCCGACGATATGTTTACAACTTCATTATAGCCGACACCACTAAAGCCATTATCGGGGCGGACTTCTTAACGAAGTTCAAATTGTCCGTCGATTTTGAATATCGGCATTTAGTCGACAAGCGCACGAAATTTCGAATTAACGTGTGCGCTACCGTCGACTACAACCCCGAAACATTTCCATGCCGAGTTATTGGCATATACAAAGAGCTATTAACGAAGTACGCTTCGTTAACAAAACCGCCCAATTTTAACCTTCCGGTTAAACACAATGTGCAACACCACATTGTAACTAAAGGGCAATTACCATTTGTCACCGCTCGGCGACTCCATCCGGAGAAACTGAAGGTGGCAAAGTTAGAGTTCGACCATATGGTCGAATTGGGGATTTGTCGACCTTCGTCGTCCCCCGCAGCATCTCCGCTTCATCTAGTTCCTAAACGGGACTCACATGATTGGAGGCCATGCGGCGACTACCGTCGCCTTAATGCTGTCACTGTGCCGGATAGATATCCGATCCCGCATATACAGAATTTCTCCGTGAATCTTCACGGCTGCACAATTTTTTCAAAGGTTGACTTGGTACGTGCATACCATCACATACCAATCGCCCCAGAAGACGTGCATAAGACTGCACTCATTACGCCATTCGGCCTATATGAGTTTACACGTATGCCATTCGGCTTACGGAATGCAGCACAAACCTTTCAAAGGTTCATAAATGAAGTTACGAGAGATCTCGACTTCGTTTATGTATACTTGGACGATATACTTATCGCCAGTAAAACCGAGGATGAGCATATCGTTCACCTCGAAGAGCTCTTTAAACGCCTCGATAGCTTCGGTTTAACCATTAAGCTAGAGAAATGCGTTTTTGGTGCAACAGAGATTAAGTTTCTAAGCCACCGCATCACAAAGGATGGAATACTTCCATCCTCCGATCGGGTTCAGGCTATCGTTGATCTCGCACCTCCAACTTCTGTCAAATCGATCCAGAAGTTTTTGGGAATGGTGAATTTCTATCACCGATTTATCCCAAAATTGGCTGAACAGTTGGTGCCTATAAACGAGCATTTGAGAGACCTTCTCAACCGCTCACGTGCCAATAAAGTTTTTGACTGGCCAGCAGAATGTCAGGCGGCATTCCTCAAGGTGAAAACCTCGATGGCTGAAGCAACTCTGCTGAACCATCCAATCGAGGATGCAAAATACAGTCTTACGACTGACGCCTCTGATTATGCAATCGGAGGCGTTTTGGAACAATTCAACGGTCATCGGTGGCAACCTCTAGCTTTTTATTCCAAAAAGCTGTCACCAACCGAACGGAAGTACTCTGCATTTGATCGCGAACTCCTCGCAATCTATGCAGCGATCAAACACTTCCGTTATTTCGTAGAAGGACGCAATTTCGTGGTCTATACTGATCACAAACCACTGGTTCGCGCCCTTCACACAAAGACCGAACGATCCCCTCGCCAGACCAGACATTTGGGTCTAATCTCTCAGTTTACCACAGACATCAGACATGTGTCAGGTAAACAAAACGTTGTCGCCGACTACTTGTCGCGCTCACTAGCAACCGACAACGTCGACTCGGTCACCTTCGACCTGCCTACACTGGTTCAGGCTCAACAAGGTGACACAGAGTTGAAGTCTCTACAAGAGCACCCCAGCAACGGCTCACGGGTAAAATTAGTTCTCACACCAATACCATTCACCGCCCATCAAGTGTGGTGTGAAACTAGTACAGGCATTCCAAGGCCTTATATACCCACTTCCTTACGCAGACTAGCGTTCAACTCCGAACATAGTCTCTCTCATCCTGGTATTCGTGCTACAAGACGAGCCGTTACCAAGAAATACTTCTGGCCATCGATCAATAAAGACTGCAATGAGTGGTCTCGATCATGCCTAGGTTGCCAAAAGTCCAAAGTTTCACGGCATACCAAATCTCCATTGGAAGCTTTCAAACTTCCAAATAATAGATTTGACCATATCCATATGGATATAGTGGGACCCCTACCCCCATCTCGTGGATACTCTTATATCTTAACGATAGTCGATAGATTCACGCGATGGCCTGAAGCATACCCAATTCGGGATATCTCAGCTTCAACAGTGGCAAAGAAATTCGTCACTGAATTTGTCCCACGATTCGGCGTACCACTAGAGATCACAACCGATCAAGGTACGCAGTTCGAATCGAAACTGTTCAATGAAGTTGCCAAATTACTCGGCACTCATCGAATTCGGACTACCGCCTACCACCCGCAAGCAAACGGGATGGTTGAACGGTTTCACAGGCAACTAAAAGCAGCCTTAATGGCAAGGGACAACACTACACATTGGAGTGAAGATTTGCCCTTTGTATTGTTAGGCACACGCACGGCAATTAAAACCGACTTACAATGCTCACCAGCCGAGCTCGTATACGGTCAGAATCTGAGACTTCCCAATTCGATTTCTATCCCAACGGATGAGAATCCCATTGAAGAATCAGAATTCCTCTCTCGCCTTCGTTCTCATATGCAGAACATTAAGGCAATACATCCTCGGCAGCCCGTCCAAAAGGATGTCTACGTGCCAGAAGCCCTGGAGAACGCCGACTACGTTTTCATACGAGTCGACAGAGTTCGAAAACCTTTCGAACCTCCATACGAGGGCCCATATGAAGTAATCAAACGATTACGAAAACACTTCGTCGTCAAATTGAACGGCACAACCAAGTCAATATCCATTGACCGGCTAAAGCCAGCCTTCGGTTGTGACCGCGACAACGAAGCTAAGCCGTCTAAAGCGGTAACATTCCGTTAACGCTACGCTGGGGGGGGAGTATGTAGTGACCGCGTAAAGTATAATTATCAAACTTTACGCAATGTCACACAACAACTTCCGGCACGATCAAAACGATCAGTCGGAACACTCCCATCGATCACCGAACGAAAGTTCAGTGATCTTGCCGTTCCATATCGAGATAGCAATTTCCGGCATCCCCGTTTGGCACTGACTCACTTGCGACCCGTCCATCGATGCAAAAACAAGTGTGAAACCGCAGTCTGCTTTTAAACAAAACAAATATCAAAAACAAGTGTCGAATAAATATATATATAGTCAGAGATTTAGTACTCAGTAGTATTATTATAATAAACATTTAAGTTTTAATAAAAACATATTATACTAGTGTAACTAAACGTGTTTCAATAAAACCGTATAGTACGGTAAACACAACATTTTTACTTGGGATTTAGAGACATATCAACATAATTTCAGATATCGTTGTAAAAGACAACGTACTGGGCCCAGGGCGTCGTTTTGGTTTTTTGTTAATAATGACCCGTGCAGACAATTGATTCAGTCCTGTTCTTTTTTTCACACAACCTACGTATACATACACCTTTTTATACATTTTTTTTTGTTGATTATATGTATGTGAGAATCCACTTGTCTCGTGTGTAATAAATAAAATATGGCCATGTAATTAACTTTCTTTGGTGGAATGGTTGAGGGGGGGATCCTTTCTTTTCAGGGTTGACGCGGCTCGGGCGACGAGCGAAGGATGGAGGTGGTATTTAAGATTTTAACTAGTCACAGGTAAGTGGTGAACCAGCCACGGTAAGCCCCGGCCACACATCCCACGACCCCTCCGGCGAGCTAGATAACTCCGTGTGGCCGGCGTAGGAGTTCCGGATTTTCGTTTTAATTCTTATGTATGGTGTTGGCTCCTTGGCCATGCTCTTCCGGGCTTGTGGCTAAGGGGGTAACACCTCGCATAAGTGGCGCCCAATAAATGGTCGCGCCATTATGCTGTTACATAAATGGCGCCCAACGCAGCTTTTAAAGCCCGTTGACGGTCCTACACGGACCCTGAAGTTTAAATTTTTTTTGGTTTAATACCACTTGTGCCTTCACGGACAATGTTTGATTTTTTTCGTCTATGGTTCACCACTGTTACCCAGCGCTCGCTGTGGGCTAAGGTAGTACCGCGAGGCCTTAGCCCTTGTCTATTTTTTCGAATTTTTTTTCAGCGCTTGTCCAAATTCTATGTGAATTTTTCGTTGTCTTCGCTTTTAGGCCTGTCCGTTCAATTACGCGGTAACTTCTTCGTTTTGGGAGTAGCTTCGAACCATGCTGACCTGCACGGCTTGCTAACAAGCGGTGGTCGCTTGGCTATGCGTGCAGGTGTAGTAGTGGTTCATCCTTGTCCTGTTTCTAGGGTCGGCGACTCTGGTATCAGGCGTGATACCGCCTGCCACTGCGTCGGTCTTGGAACAGGATCATCTTTTAATTTTCCTGATGGTCTCGAAGTTGGTGCAAGGGCTTAACCGTCTCTGGTAACAGGCGTGTTAACGCCTGCCACTGCGCCCCTTGTTCCTTCTGAAGGTCCATCCAGCTTTTTAAATTTTAATTTTTTGTTTACGTCCTGAGGTTTTTCCGTCTGGTTCATCCCAACTGATTGATTTTCCGAAAGGTAGCTCAGTTGTGGTTGAACAGCGGATTCCCAAAAAATTTTTTTATTTTTGAAGAAGTTTCCCTTTCGTGACTATGCGATTTTGAATTTTCGTTTCCGTCCTTCGTTCCGGGTTTACCTGAAGCCGGGTCGGCGACCTGGATGACGCTTGGTGATGACTATGCTTCATGGTTTTCACCAACTGCCATCGAGGCCATCGACATGCGGGATCCCTGGGGGGATTGGTGTCTGCCTCAGCCATTCCACGCATATTGAATTAAAGCATATTACTCACTCTTATACACTAATCTATACATATAGACATTAATACACTTCGATTGTTTTATATACTAAGTGCGGTTGATTTGATTGGCGGTTCTATTTGAATTTATTTTCACACAAATTTGTTTTCCTTTTCCTTCTTCGAACTTTCTTTGTGAGGGTGTTGCTACTATAGTAGATAACCATGGCCGACTCGGGCCGTCGCACCTTTTATGGCCTGCCCATCCCGGCATAAGTTGCTAAGAAGGCCACATTTATTTTCGACTCTATCTCCGTTTGCGAAGGAATTCGTTCCTAATTCTAAACGGGTTGTCATGTCACACTCACTGGACGAGGGCACCGCCTTGAGTTATCTATTCGAGGTGATGAATAGGTTAGGCGAGATTCCGGGATCGTTCGATACCATTGCGTCGAGAATCCTAACGATATTTTTCGAGTTTAAGAATAATCCATGGGTGTTAAGTCAGGCAATAGAGGGTATCTTCTATCGTTGCGTGGCGGAACCGGCGTTGTGCGTTATGGGAGCAAAATTATACGGGCTGCTGGATTCAATGAATCCCGTAAAGGGTAGTGCCTTTAGAATTCTAGTTAGATTACTGTTGGCCGAGCTGCAGAGGCTAATTAGGCAGGACGGCCTGAATGGTCGTAGGTTACGAGGGGTCGAGTTGTTCTTGACGGCCATAAGTACCCATACCCTTCGACGATCAGTTAAGGCGCCCGGGGAAAAAGTCAACTAATGCATTTCTCATTATCGTTTTGTTGGCGTCACCATGTTAATACGTTATTTTAGAGAAAAATTAAATACAACAGATCTACACATGTATGTGGTTTTAAGACAGTTATTTGGTCAAAGTTAATAAGGAAATATAATTTTACAAATTAAAATGCAACGAAGGTGTAGTATTAACGATTTTATCATCAGGATATCAGTGGTCGTCGAGAAATTTTTTTTGTTTGTAAGGTTATTTTTAAAGGCGGAAAACGTATTTTCATCTCAACTCGGAACTTGCGAAGCAAAAATTGGACACAAATAAAGTGGACAGTATCCAGATATGGATGACGTATTTAACAATAAGCCCACTAAAGCTGGCCGCAGCAGCCGCCAACTTTTCTTCATCTTGATGTCAATTTCCTCTGGATTCCTGATCTTCTCGTATTTCCCGCAATTGAAATATATTTAACGTATCCGAAATACGAAATTATTGAAAGTGTTTGCGTGACTGATATTCGGTAACGCGGCTCATACTGTTCTTGGGAGCTCTGGCTCATCTATTAGATGCACCCTTCCCAAACGTGGAGGAGAGCTTTAATATGCAGGCAATGCATGATATACTCTATCTACGGCACAATTTCACTCAGTATGACCATCATGAATTTCCTGGTGTCGAGCCAGCATAAAGACCTACGGCGGTGATTTCCTCAAGGTTTCCTTTTCATCTATTTGATTTTTGGTCAGGCTGTGGGTGTACCTCGGCGAGCTAGCTGCCTGTCGTTCTACGGGGGGGAGTCCCATGCAATGTGGGATTGCGTGAGATTAACTCCATGGTACGAGGGGAAACCAGTTCTGGCGAGAATGTCTGGAAGTTTACAGGAGCCGGAGGGGGACAATATGGAATTGCCTTCAGCCTGATCCTGGGGCTTCCAGATATTCGTCCGAGCGAATCGACTGACGGCCCCACGTTTTTTTAAAAAATTGGCGTAATCACTCTTCTAACCTCGTTTCGAGTTAATCCTTTTACCTGATATACCCGGCTAGCTCACTAGAGCATGAGACTCCTAGTCTCAGGTCGTGAGTCGAGACCCACATTGGCGCCAAAAATATTAGGCCTTATGGCATAAAAACTGTCCGTTTTTTTCGGCTCCTCACTGCCTCGCGAGTCGGCCTCGTGGACCCGAGGGTATGTAACGGTCAGTTTTGCCTAAATATCTACCTGACTAAAAATTACTGTGGAGCAGAAAATCGAGTAGCTGATTGGGAACAAAAAGGTAGGCGGGGGAAAAATGAAAAAACAGATTATCACGGGGAGTCAGACAAAAAGGCCGGAAAAAAAAAAGTCGGGAGAAAAAACTGGATTGTTCGAGGATTGGTTGAAAAAGTTTTTTTTTGAAAACGGTTGGGAGGAAAGGATAACTTTTGGAAAAAACGGAAAAGAAAGTTGGTTTCGAGTATTTTTAAATTATTTATGTTCGGAGGAAGTTGCTGGGAAATCATTTTGATGCATGTTTGGTTTCGCGTCGGGAAAAATAAATAATTTCCCCACAAGAAAACAAAAAACAAGACCAAAGAAAAGCCAGTTTCGTGGAGAAACGAACAATCTGTGGATAGACCAGGTCAGCTCGCTGGTACAGGGAGCAACTATTTCTGGACATACAACCGTGTGGTTGTGGCAAAGCAGTCTTTTTTTGTGTGCTGGAGTGAGCCGAACCGGTTTTTTTCTGAGGGACGAAGGACCGATAGGTGTTATACTGAAGAAGTAAGACGAGGCGTTCGTCCTTACCTGCAGAGGCGACGGGACATTTCCCCAACAGCCCGGCCATGTGGCACTAAAAGTGAGAGTCGTTAGAAGGCAATTAAGTAAGTACCCTTTGGTAGTCCTTTAGGCGTAGCTGGAAACACAGTACCATCAAGAACCAATTACGTAAAAAAAAAAAGGGTTTCCCTGGGGGAGCAAGAGGCAGTACATTCCTATCAATTGGGAAAAATAAATTAGCTTAAAACTCAAGTATTTTCTTGTTCAGCAGTCCGTCAAGAAGAGCCGGCGTTACTAGCCCTACGTTTTAAGTTTTAAATGATAGTTTTCGTTCAATGCTTAATATACCTTGACCCCCGGAGTATTAGTTTGAAGACGTTTGCCTTAAGGCAGTACAATTACGGCAACTTGGAAGAATAAAGAAAACAGACAGTTTCAAATTATTAACATATTTTTAAAATTTTTTATTATTACATTAATTATTAATTAGATTCAACTTATGTACACCTTTCTTTGTATTTAACACTGTTAATTATTGTTTTTATCTGGCACCATTACAGTTTTTTTGTCGGAACAATTTTAATTCAATTACTTCAATACCTTATTTACACACTTACCTACCACAGGTTAATTTTTTTTAGCGTTTGACATTTTTACTTGGGATTTAGAGACATATCAACATAATTTCAGATATCGTTGTAAAAGACAACGTACTGGGCCCAGGGCGTCGTTTTGGTTTTTTGTTAATAATGACCCGTGCAGACAATTGATTCAGTCCTGTTCTTTTTTTCACACAACCTACGTATACATACACCTTTTTATACATTTTTTTTTGTTGATTATATGTATGTGAGAATCCACTTGTCTCGTGTGTAATAAATAAAATATGGCCATGTAATTAACTTTCTTTGGTGGAATGGTTGAGGGGGGGATCCTTTCTTTTCAGGGTTGACGCGGCTCGGGCGACGAGCGAAGGATGGAGGTGGTATTTAAGATTTTAACTAGTCACAGGTAAGTGGTGAACCAGCCACGGTAAGCCCCGGCCACACATCCCACGACCCCTCCGGCGAGCTAGATAACTCCGTGTGGCCGGCGTAGGAGTTCCGGATTTTCGTTTTAATTCTTATGTATGGTGTTGGCTCCTTGGCCATGCTCTTCCGGGCTTGTGGCTAAGGGGGTAACACCTCGCATAAGTGGCGCCCAATAAATGGTCGCGCCATTATGCTGTTACAACCCTAAAAAAGCAGTGCTTGCTACCGGAATGGTACCTGAACGCTTTTTTACATTCAATAAATAACAGCGCATTTATTACGTGTAGGGTAGAAGGAGGAGGGTCCGCCAGGTATGTAAAATTTACAAATATTGAAACACTGGTCAATTTGTACCTTTTTTTTAAATGGGTAATAACTACAGAACAAAGGGTGTAAGGGGCTTGGTGTATTTTACGAATTTTTTAACAACATTCTGAAAATATTAAAAACTTTTAGAAAAAGGGAACTAAATGATCTACTTTTTGAGTTACAGGTCAATATGTGGAAAAAAATTAATTTTTTATTCATATTTTTTACCAAAAAACCGCGTCATTTCTACATTTTCCCACCACGCACTATTATTGTTATTAATGAAATGAAAGCCGCATTCCTTACGATTACAATTGCCCGGTGTTTCATTATCTTTTTATTCGGAAACATGAAACTACTTTTTTTCCCCAAAAAATAAAATTCAAAACGCCATATCTCGAAAACGAAGAGAGGTACCCCCCCTTTTACTTTTTTTTGCGATAATTTTTTATGTACTATCTGCCATGTTCGTTTGTACCATGAGTAACGGAACACCCTGTATATTCATACTTTTGCTTTCACACTTTTCTGCACTTATATATTTAATAATAATTAAATTTAGTCATAATTTATTTGACTTTAAAATCACTTTTAATTAAATATTCAGCATATTTTTCCTTAATAAACACGGAAAAAACACCGCGAATGTAAAATAAATTGATCACCTTAACAATTAACACACTTAAAACACATGAAATCACTATTTTTTTTTTTTTTTTATTAAATCACTAAAGAACAAATCACTGATAATCCATGTATATTTTAAAGTGATCAAATACAATGTTTTTACACTTTTTACCACAAAAATATAACAAAAATAGTCTCGAACCTATTCCGCGCCATTCCAAATGTCAGATTTTTGGACCGACTTCAGCCATGGTTGTATTAGTTGGACCGAGAACTGCATGGCATGTAGTTGAGAGGGTCTTGCTCCTATTCAAACTCGAAGCTCGGGCCAGAGAGTGTCGCGGCCAATATTTGTTGGTCGATGGGACTTGAGAGACATAACACTCATCTGTAAAATCTGTAACTGCAAAATCGGAGTTGAGTAAAATCCTTTGAAAAATGTGGTGATTGAACCCTCGCAACTGAAGTCCCGTTATAAGTCTCAGTTTTGTGTTGACTCTTGTAACATTCGTGGACATTCGCGGGTTTTTGTTTTGTAGAGTGCCGAATTTTAAACTCCCTATTTTCGCAGTTGCGTATAAATGCAAACACCATTGAACGGACTGCGCTGAATAACCGTGACGTGGAACTGGTCGATAAATTCTGCTACCTCGGTAGTATTGGCTCACAATTTGAGTTTATCACAGTAGAAATAAAATCGTCGCATGACAAATGTGTCATTGTAAGTGTCTACTGTCCACCGAATGTGTTTACTCCTGATGTTGCTTGTAACTTCTTTGATCTTGTCTCTAGCCTCTCCTGTCATTATGATAATATAATTGTTGCTGGTGACTTCAATGTTGACTTACTGAAGGCTAATGAACGTGCGAATACACTTAAATACTTTTTGGGATCATTGGATGTGCGAATTCTAAATCAACTGCCCACATTTTTAAACTGCAATAATCCGTCGCTCCTTGATGTACTTGCTACTACCTCCACTAATTCAGTTTTAAAACATAGCCAAATTTCTCCCCCTAGCTTTTTTGACCACGATATTCTCTTCCTCTCGCTTCGTTTTACTTTCAACTCCTCCTCCTCCCTCCCTACCTTTTCTTCGTATCGTGACTTCAATAATATCAATCTTACTCGCCTTTCTGAAGCTTCTTCGACTATTCCTTGAGCTGATATCTATAATACAACCTGCGTTGACACTAAAATTGATTTGTTTAATTCCTTCACTCAGTCTCTATTTAATCAATGTGTCCCCTTAGTTACAAGAAGACGTTGTAAATCTGCTACTTGCCCCTGGTTTTCTTACGAAATCCGCAACTTGATTGTTGAACGTGAGTTCTTGTATAGGCGCTACCGCAGAACGAGGATCCCGAGTTACCTTCGTGGTTACAAAAATCTTCGTAACTTAATCAATAGCAAAGTCAAATCGGCCAAGCGTGAATTTTGCTCCCGTAAACTTGATCCTGCTCTGTCCTCTAAGCAACTCTGGTCTAATCTCCGTTCTCTAGGCATTCATTCCTCTGAGTTTAACTCTTATGATGTAGATGTAAACTCACTCAATGCATCTTTCATTCAATTCCCTCCCAATTCCACACTGTCTTCCATTCCCTGTTCCTCTTTCTCCAATGCTCCATGTTTTGATGGCTTTAATTTTCGTTATGTTGACTCACTTGAAGTACTTGAAATATTGCTTTCCATTTCGTCCAACAGCGTTGGCTATGATGGAATTTCTCCTCGCTTTCTTAAGATTCTCTCCCCTTTAATTGTTGAAACCATCACGCATATTCTTAATTATTGCTTGACAACCTCCCAAGTCCCTTTACTTTGGAAAAAAGTCATAGTGACTCCCATACCTAAAAAGCCCTCGCCTGCTGATTTGTCAGATTTTCGCCCTGTAACTTTCTTTTCTAGCTAAAGTCTTTGAGAAAATTGTATTTACTCAAGTTGTGCGTTATCTTGATTCTTATAATTTACTTTCTAATCTCCAATCGGGCTTCCGTAAATCCCATAGTTGCGAAACTGCTATACTGAAGGTAACGACTGATCTTCGTTCCGCCCTTGATCGAGGTGATGTTGCATTACTAGTCCTTCTAGATTTCTCCAAAGCGTTTGACTCTGTGGTTCACTCGCATCTCCTTCATAAACTTAGTCAACGGTATCACTTCTCTTCTTCTTCTGTTCGTCTTTTCTCTTCTCTTCTCTCAAATAGGTTCCAGTGTGTTCGGCATAATAATGTTACGTCCTCTTTCCTTAGTGTACCTGCAGGTGTACCTCAGGGTTCGGTTCTTGGTCCTCTGTTTTTCTCTCTCTATATTAATGATCTTCCATCCGTTATCCGCAACTGCTCTTTTCATCTATATGCCGATGACCTCCAGCTATATATTTCGTGTCCCCCTCATCAGATTGAGCTCTGCGTCTCTGAACTCAATAGTACCCTGTCTCAAATTAATGTGTGGGGTTCTAGTAATTTCCTTAAACTAAATCCAATTAAATCGCAAGTACTTTTCCTTAGTCGTTGCTCGCTGTCCCTGGATGGTTTCCCGCCTCTTTTACTTGATAATGTTCCTCTCCCAATTGTTGAATGTGCCAAAAACCTGGGTATTGTTTTCAATTCCAGACTCTCCTGCTGCAGTCATGTCTCATTGATGCTCTCTAAAATCTATGGTACCCTTCGTAAATTGCGGCTACATGGCAGTCTGTTATCTTCGCCCATTCGAGCTAAACTCATCAAAACTCTTGTTGTTCCTCATTTTCTGTATGGCTCGTTGGTTTATATTTCCTTTGACTCCTCCTGCCGCCAGCGACTTAAAGTGGCATTTAATGACTGCATTAGGTTCATTTTTAATATGAGAAGGTCTGATCATGTGTCGGGTGTCCAAAATTCAATACTGGGTTGTGACCTCTTTCAATTCCTTGATCACATGGCTCTACTTCTCTTGCATAAGGTCTTTTATTCCAAAAGTCCCTGCTACCTTGCTGACTTCCTCGTTCCTTTGCAATCCTTAAGATCCATCAAATTCCTGATTTCTGCTCACACTTCCCTATTTGGTAGTCGTTCCTTCTTTGTGTACACCCTTAGAATCTGGAATAATCTTCCAAATCACATTCAGAGAATGAGCTCAGCCACTGTATTCAAAAGACATGCATCTATTTTTCTATCTTCTTCTTCTCATTAGATTTCTTTATCTCTCTTTGCTTCACTGTATCTAATTCTTACTTTTCTTCTACTCTTATTCTTTCCTTAATTTTATTTTAATTATTTTATTTTAATTTTCACATTAATTTCAATTTTAATTTTAATTGTAATTTTTAAATTTAATTTTAAGTTTTTTTTATTAATCCTCTCTGTTAATGTTACTTTGTATGTACTCTAAGGGCGCGCGCACACAGAAAGCAGAGCGGAGCGGAGCTTATCAGCTCTGCCCTAACTTTACATTAAAATCCCTATTACTGCGCACACTGCAAGCTGAGCGGAGCTGATCAGCTACTGGCGGAGCGGAGTTGATTTTTCTTGCTGGTTTTGTGGCAATTGTCTCAGCGCGTAAAAATGATTCCGAATGAAAAATTCTTTAGAAAAATTCTGTATATGGAATTCGAAAAGGTTTTCTAGGAAATTGGGCTGAAGTAAAAATTTAATTTAGGTTGCATTGTGTCATGTTGGGTTTTTGTTGAATTTTATGTTTTTATTTTTCATTTCTTTGAAAATATGAATAAAAAAAATTTAAATAAAAATATGTATATTTCGTATACCATAATATACTTACATACTTGGCAATTAAGAAACTTACCTTATTGTTACTACTAATTTCTCTTCTGCAGAAATCGGTTCGCCCCAGTTAGTGCAAAATTCATGCAAATCATTTTCAATTTCTTCCAATATATAGTCGAAGGTTTCTATCTCCATACCCATGTATTCCGAAAATTTTGTAGGAAACTTTCTTAATTCTTTATATAAATGGTAATATTCTCCAAATTGCTTTCTTTTTTTATTAATTTCATGTACCCATATCCTTTTTTTTTCTTAAAATATATTGTTTTCGTAAAAATGAATTTTCACATAAAATACTTCTTTGCAATTTTGAAGATACCATTTTAAATCAACTCGTATAATGAATGATGACCCAAATAATGAAGCAAACATAATTCTACGTAAATTCCCAAATGCTCTTCTCCGCTCCGATTTTGGTGTGCGCACCGATAAGCTCAGCTCCGGTCAGCTCGGATAAGCTCAGCTCCGCTCCGCTTTCTGTGTGCGCGCGCCCTAAAAGATGTAAATCTTGTGTACTGTCCGATAATAAAATATTACTATTATTATTATTATTATTACCGAAAATGGCGGTTCAGAAGAAGATGTCAGTTCCAAAATAAATTGTAACGGCACGCTATATCCTTAATGAAATCCTTAATGAATATACACCCTGTAGCCACTATAGAATTTGTGGGAGCAATTTGGAGAAATTGAAAGCGGGCAGGCGAAGAAAAAAAAAAGAAAAATTGGGAAATTTTTTTGAGGAGTCGAATGGGATTGATGAATAAGTGAGGACGGGGAAAATTTTTATGGAAATTGTTTTAATAAAGGAAAAATTAAAAGTTTTTTTAAAGTTTTTTTTAAAGTTTTTTAAAGAAAAAAAAAAGTTAGAGTTTACTTGAAGCGGTAAAGCAAATGTTTTAAAAAGGCCCCCGAAAACGAAAAGTAAAGTTTTGGGAAGAAGAAACCGTCCTACACTTGGGCCTTTCTCTACTAACTGGAAACTTGTCTATTGACAGTTGTCCCAACCCTATTTTTCTAGAAAATTAAAAATGTAGTATGTTAAGTCGATAGATAGTTATAATATAAATATATATAAACAAGAAACCATTGTAATTTTCCCTTATTTTTCGAATTATAGGCAATTTTGTCCTCTGTATTATAAATTTCAGTCCTCTGTGTTATAAATTTCCAGAGGACTGTTGCACAGAGGACTGTTATTTTTACGTAAAAAATGTCATACCACGTATCAGTTTAAATATTACTTCATAAAACAGAAACAACTATAAATTATCACACTGAGCAATTTTTTTGTTAAATAAATATAATTATAACACATAAAACACCGTAAAATAGACTTACCAGAGGACTGTTCACTTAACACTACAGAGACGTGGCTACCACACAGACGCGGAGTTGTCACTGCGCAAAATGGCGGCGACTTGTTTAGCATGGCGACCGAACAAACTTCACACTGTTAACGTTCAGTTTCAAGGGAAATGTAAGCACAATAGTGTCTAATATTTTTGTGGCGCGATATTCAAATTGTGACAGAGGACTGTTCAAAAATGTAATGGACAAAATTCAAACACTAGTTTTTAGTACTAAAAAATTCTCTAAAATTATAATTGTTTTTTGTTCACATGCATTCAATATTCTTTATGTTTATAGAGTTATAAGATTTTACATTTTTAAATAGAACTAATAAAAACCGAACCGAATCATACTCGATCCTGAATTAGGACATAACAGAGGACTGTTTTTAGTGGCTTTTAAACCGAATTTATGAAATGATTCTGATTCTAAATATTGATTAAGCTTGTCTCCTTAAATAACAGGTTATATATTATGCGTTTTAATGAATAAAACTATTCATTTATATAGTCAAAGTAAAAAAAAATGCTTGGACCATGATTTTCCTGTTAGTAGATAAAGGCCCACTTACAAATATCCTGCTATCCGGACGAGAATTTTTGTTGAAACACAAAGTCGTTGCAAATTTTGGCTATAGAAGACCGGAAGGAGCCCCCCTGGTGATAATCAGATTGGGGGAAGAACAGATCTGGAATCTTCACATAAGCGAACTGGACCAAAACATTACGGAATATCAAACAACAAGGACGGAGCTGCTCTGCGGAGCCCCGAAAATAATTGAAGGTACACGTGGCTGTGGTCGGTGCATGAGGAAGACCGCAAGAAGTCAGGATGGTGCTAAGGTGGTCGTACAGATACGAACACTATTAAGGTAATCTAGTGTTAAGCTACGTCAGATAGCAGTATGTTAGAGCAAGAGAAGGGCTCTACAACAAGAAGTTAAACGGGTCCTATAACCAGGGGCATCCATATATGCGGAGGAGGACCGGATGGATTGATAAGCCATAAGATTTATTTTGAAAATTAAATAATTGTTTTTTTGTTAATTTGATTATTGTTTCTTTAGCGTTTTAAATTTCATAATTTAGAGGGGACAGAGCCCCAATTTAACAATTTTTTTAATGAATTATATTACAATAGTGTATAGATACTAGTGATAGTAGAATTTTCTTTTTGGTGACAGGATTCCAGTCTAGGTTTTGAATAATTATAGCAACCTTTCCCCAAAATGGGTAAAATTTTTTTTTGTGATTTTGTTATCCGTAGTTTTATATGGGTGATTGTCATGAAATGGGAGTTTTTGAGATTTGAACAAAAATTTGTGAACAAAAAAAAAGTGCTGAAAAAAAATTTTCTCATGTGTTTTCAACATTATTTTGAAGTACTTTCTGTATATTTCCACATAAATACACACGAGGTATAGACAGTGAGAAGTTTATATCGAAAAGCCGAAATTATATGGCTTCGGAGGCGACAATTACGGTAGCGACATTTCATCGAAAAATCCGTCGCTTTCATGATCAATGAGAGCAAACAATTTTTCCGAAAATTTGCTTGCTCTACAAATGCAAACAAATATACCGAACCGAGTTAAAAGAGATTTGCAACACATATCACAACGAAAACACACATTACGGAGGCGACAGTTTTTTTTTCTTCGATAATTTTCTTGAGGGTTGCTCTCTTGTTTATAAATTGTTCACAGTCTAAACGTCCGGCGAGGATAAACATTCATAAAGAAACTTGTGACGATTCGTTTTCACTACTTAGTGCCACTTGACAACCAATTTGTCGTTGCGTGTGCGCTATTTTTATAGTTTTTATTGAAATTTGCAACAAACAACAGTCAGAATGTAAACACTGACATCTAACTAAGCAGGTATCCGCCCGCGTAATACATACCGGTGATCAGTTTCGGAACACTGCTGCTATCGTTTGAGACCCTAGGCGCGCGGCAATAATGCACTGTTTTTCCGTAAACGTAGTCCCGTGACGTAAAAGCGGAAAATGGACAGGTTACGGAGGCGACATTTTCGGTGGTCGAAGGGCCGCCATTTTGTTCAAAAGTGCTTGCCGCGGGAGGCGATGAAGGAGAGAATGTTTTATTACTGGATGGAGATTTTCACCCCAGAAAAAATTTGTTTGAGGCGTTGTAGCTAGAGAACAACGGCCAGCCAGCCACTACCCCCATTTCATGACAATCACCCATATGTGTCTGAACGCATTAGTTAATGTGTTTTTTTTTTGTTCATTGTTGTTACACCAAGCATTGATTGTTTACGGTTTTTTTTTCACACGTTTTTTTTATATACATACGTTGTGACAAGATTGACATCATTTGTAAAGAAAACACGCGTACTGGCCAGGACGAGTTTTTTCTATTAGTCCTACACTAGTGTCGACCATTAGCATAAGGTTTTGGATTTTTCATCTTTTTGTTTCGTTCATAGTATCTGTGGTGTAAAGAAAGAAAAAAACACTGAATAAAGTTAAATAAAACTAATTTGTAAAAAGAATTAAAAAAAAAAAAGAAAAAAAAATAAGGAAAGATTTTACCATGGTCTAGATTGGACATGAGGAAGGACTAGGTTCATGAATCCTTAGCGGCGGACGATGCTCTTCGCCCCGGAAGTTGATTTCAGGTATCCGACTCGAATGTTGTAGGTTCTCAGTGTCCGCCATGGGAGAAGGCGCTTCGTTCTGGTGATGCACTTCATAAGTTATACGGTACCTCTGGAGTCGTCTCCCCCACTCCACGACCCCCCGACGAGCAGCCCTAATCGAGATGGCCCGGGGTACTGTCTTACGTATTTTCAGGAGCTTTTTATTTTGTGTTCAAATTTTTGTTATTTTGTGTATGTGGATCGGCAGTTGATCTCTTCGGGCCATCAACCCAAGGTTCACATTACAAATGGCGCCCAACGCTGGCTTATAGGCCCTCATAAGTCCTACACGGACATTATATTTTTTTTGAAAATTAGAGAAATTGTTTTCGGTATGTCGATCATGCCATGAATGCTTTTACGGCTGAATTTTTTATTTTTGGGATTTTTTTTCGATTTTAGTAGTGCATCACCAGGAACGTTTACGGTTCGTCATGGGGCCAAGCAGTACCGCGATGCCTTGGTCCCTACCAATTTATTTTTCTGAAAACTCACTAAATTTTGAGTTAATTTTCCGTTACTGTGACCTTTCGATTATTCTCTAATGCGGTAACTTCTTCCTTTTCAGTACACTGACTTCGAGCCCTGTCCTCGTCTCCCTGTCTTGCTAACAAGCAGGTATCGCTTGGCTATGCGGGGAGGTAAGGCCAGCGGTGAATGCGAAACCCTAGGAGCAGGGTTGCCTTCTTATTTATTTTGCGGGTTGGTCGAGTGGGTTTGAAGGATGTTTAACGGGCTCCGTCTGGCTAACAGGCGACCTCGCCTGGCACTGCGCCCCGTGAGATATTCTTGAAATTTATTCGGTCCCTCGATTTTTTTCTTGTGTTCTTTTCCTTTTTGCTCTGCGGGTCCATCCTTCCTGGAGGCATGCAGAGTTGCGGCTCAGTCGTGGGTGGACAGCAGAGTGATGTCTAAATTTGTTATTATTTTAGGAAGAAGTTTTCAAGTTTGGTTCTGGGGCGTCCTCTAATGGCGGTCGGCGGGAGCTTATTATAAGACGAGTTGGTTGGGGGAGAAGGATGTGGCCTCAGGCAGCCTCCTTCACCCTCAACGAATCTGGATCCTGAGTTGTAAGGTGGGGCGTGGTCATTGATGGCACTCAGTGGTGGCTCAAGTTTTTTTATCTGATAGTAAGATGTAGTTATCCTTTAGAGTCTGGTCTCACGGAGTGAAGTTCGTTGAATCATTTAGTAGTTTCCACTCGATGAGCAAGCTGATAGCGTCACCACTGACTGCCACCTTTTGACTTCGGCCACCAAGATTTTCAGGGGGAGAGATCGTTCCGCCGCTACGTTATGTAATATTAGTAGCGAGGTAAACGAAGTAGTTTTGTTATAGAGGTTATTATTAGTATTGTTATTGTTGACTGTATGTTAGTGCCTATTGTAAAAGTCACCGAATCACCGGTAAAGTAGATAAATATTTAGCAATTTTATCAACCCCGCGAAGTACAATGCCCAACCTACGGAGTGGTAAACAAACCTCCGAGGATAATTCCGAGGAAGGAGCACCAGCCCCATCGGAGACCGAAAACGTGACTCCAGACGAGTCGGGCATGTCAATCGCGGACCAACTAACACAATTAAGATTAGAAGTAGAGAGACTTAGGGTCCAACAGAGAACTGGGGAGAACCCCCGGCTCACGCGTACCAATTCGGAGCATTCGCCGGCCCGAGCCGAGCATCCGGTGGTATGTATGGAGACGTCAACTTTTACCAACAAAAGGAGATCACCTGTTCCAGCTTGGAACATACGGTTCTCCGGCGATACCAGTGAGTTGTCGGTAGAGGAATTTTTGTTCCGTGTAGAACAACGGGCGCGCGACGAATGGGTCAGCCAGTCTGAGATCTGCCGGAACATATCATCTTTATTGAAGGGTGGGGCCGAAGATTGGTATTGGGCCCAGTTTCGCCGTCAAGTTCCTGACCCAGACTGGAACGAATTGAAAAGTCATATGATCCGACAATTTAGAAATAGGGAATCCGATTTTCAGTGGATTAAGTTAATGCTGGACCTGAAACAGCAACACTACTCCTTCGATGAATATGTCGCCAAGATGGTAGCGCTGCATAACCGTATGTCGAATCCTATGCCGGAAGAAGACCTGGTAGAAATAGTTGTGCAGAATCTGAATGCCTCCCTGGGCTCAGTCATAATCGGACAGCATTTCTCGCATATGCCACAGCTGTGTGAAGTGTGCTTGCGAGCGGAGCGATGGCAGATGCAAAAGAGACAGGAACGGAGGTTAGTTCCAAAACTACATGAAATGGATTTCAACGAAACCCATCCTGCATCCCATAGAACTGCGGAGGAATCACCGGCCACCGTAGATGAAGTTCGACCCCTTAGTTCAGTTTCCAGACGGAGGCCTATTCTGTGTTGGAATTGTCGGCAACCGGGCCATCCGTTCATGGAATGCCCTTCCACGACTCGCGGTCTGTTTTGCTTCCAGTGTGGCAGACCAGGAGTTGTAACACCCAGATGTCCCACATGTCAGGGAAACCGGGACCAGGGTGCGAGGCCAAACGGGAGCCCGCGCTCGAACTAGGTTCGCCCGTACCCCAGCCTGACTTATACGATTCCAATACTCGGTCAATTATAAGCGACTTCACGTCAACCGATTCTCTTCCCTCTTTTCCCTCTGAGGAGGTCAAACTTTCCTTTCTTTCCCGTTGGAAGAGATACGTCTCCACTCGCAACCGCATCTTTTCGGAGCCTCCTTTGGTGGACTCCAGCAATACTCCTCCCAAAATTAGGATGCGAGCCAAGGAGAAGCGACACCTTTCGCAGAAAGTTGTTTCTGCAATCATCTCGGACTTGTCAGATAACCGTCCTTTTGCGAAAGTCACCTTAGCCAACGAAGAGGTGATTGGTTTAATGGACAGTGGTGCCAATATCACCTGTTTGGGGAAAGATGCCGAATCATTTCTGGAGAGACATCCCGAAGTTACATTATACTCGTTGCAAACTTGTGTGCAAACAGCTAACGGGGCTTCACAGAGAATGCTGGGTTATGTTAAGGTTCCGATCTCCTTCGGAGGTCGGACCCGTGACCTGACTATCTATGTGGTGCCCGGTCTCTGTCAGAGGCTGTATCTCGGGTATGACTTTTGGAAACTTTTCGACATCGCTCCCCAAATAGTCGGCGAGATAAACGCTCCATCCGTGTCTGCAAAAATGCACGACTTAACGTCCACGCAATGCGAACGGTTGGAACGCGTCAAGGCCAGATTTCCCTCCTTTGATGTCTTCGGACTGGGAAAGACTAACCTGGAGGAACACATCATTGACACTGGTGACTCAGTTCCTATTAAACAGAGGCATTATCCCGTCTCACCCGCTGTACAACAGCTGATGTATGGTGAGTTGGACAGGATGCTGTCGCTGGGTGTAATTGAGCCATCAAACAGTCCCTGGAATTCTCCAGTGGTGTTGGTTCGTAAACCAGGTAAGGTCCGCCTGTGCCTTGACTCGCGCAAGGTAAACAGTGTCACTGTAAAGGACGCCTACCCTCTTCCATACATTGATGGGCTTCTTGGTCGTCTTCAAGACACCAAGTTCATCACCAGTTTGGATCTTAAGGACGCCTTCTGGCAAATTCCACTTGAGATGAAGTCGCGAGAGAGGACAGCTTTCACTGTCCCTGGTCGTCCGCTGTACCAGTTCACAGTTATGCCTTTCGGCTTATGCAATGCCCCACAGCGAATGTGTCGCTTGATGGATAAGACCATCCCGGGCCATTTACGTGAAAACGTTTTTGTCTATCTGGACGACCTGCTCATTGTTTCACCTGACTTTGACTCCCACCTAAAGCTTTTGGACGAAGTGGCCAGCTGTCTCCGCCGTGCTGGTTTAACCATCAATTTGGCTAAAAGCAAATTTTGCGTGACTGAAGTGAAGTATCTCGGCTTCATAATTGGTGATGGGACTCTGAAAACTGATCCTAATAAGGTGACGGCCATCAAGGACTTCCCGACTCCGAAGTCTCATAAGCAGACCCGGAGGTTCTTGGGTATGACCGGATGGTATCAGCGCTTCATCCCCAATTATGCGAGCGTGGCTTCTTCAATCACGGATTGTTTGAAGTCTAAAACTTTTAGTTGGACTGATGAGGCCCAGCAGTCGTTCGAGACATTAAAAGAGCTGATGACTAAAGCTCCATTGTTAGTCACTCCAGATTTCTCTAGGCCTTTTTACATTCAGTGCGATGCTAGCAGGACTGGTGTAGGTAGTGTGCTCTTTCAAAAGGACATGGATGGAGGAGAACATCCGATTGCTTATATGTCCAAAAAACTGAATGGAGCACAACGGAACTACACCATTACTGAGCTTGAATGCTATGCAGCCGTACTGAGTGTAAAGAAGTTTAGAGCATATGTTGAGGGTCAGGCTTTCACGATCATCACTGATCATGCTAGCTTGAAGTGGCTCATGGGCCAAAAGGAGCTCAGCGGCAGATTAGCAAGGTGGAGTTTAAAGCTGCAGGGGTTCGATTTCAAAATCGAACATCGCAAAGGTAGCCAAAATGTGGTTCCTGATGCCTTGTCGCGCCTGCACGGAGTCGACGAATTATCCTTCTGTCAAGACGTGGACTTAGAGTCTCCGTCCTTCAAATCCCCCGAATATTTACAACTGGGTGAACAAATCTTGCAAGCCTCACGGCAGGTGCCAGACCTGCGGGTCGCAGATGGGTATGTATTCCATCGTACATCCCCACGTACCGGAGACCCTGTTGCTGATGATTTAACATGGAAGCTATGGGTCCCGCATGATTTAACCAATTCCCTCATCGAGTCTGCTCACTCACCTCCACAAACTTCGCATGGTGGAGTGGGGAAAACCTTATCACGGCTTCGAAATAAATATTTTTGGCCGGGAATGGCCAAGCAGGTGCGAGAGTTTGTGTCACACTGTGACATTTGTAAGTCCACAAAAGCCCCTAATGTAGTCCTTCGACCACCTATGGGTAAGCCCATGAAGGTGATGAGACCATTCCAGTTCCTGTATGTAGATTTCTTGGGTCCTTATCCCCGGACGAAAAAAGGGCACACGGCCGTGTTCGTCGTCCTGGACTCGTACAGCAAGTTCGCGTTTCTCCACCCAGTGTCCGCCGAAACCACTGCGGCGTCCGTCAAGTTTCTGGAACAAACGGTGTTTCACACATTTGGAGTTCCTGAAACTATCTTTTCCGACAATGGTCGGCAATTCACCTCCAAAGAATTTGCCAAGCTTTTGGAGGATTATGGTGTGCGACATGTTCGCACAGCCGTATATTCGCCGCACTCCAACGCTTCTGAGCGGGTGAATAGATCTGTCCTCTCCGCCATCAGGGCGTATCTGAAGGAAGATCATCGTGAGTGGGATAGACATCTTTCGTCCATTGAATGTGCTCTTCGTAGTGCCCACCACGAAGCGATTGGTATGTCCCCATATCAGGCTCTTTTTGGTAGTCACATGATCCTACACGGATCAGCTTATCCAGTCCTGAAGAAACTAAACGTTATCCAGGAGGGAGACATAGCATTTTGGCCTTTGACGGACCGCCTGCAACTACTTCGTGAACGGGTCGAGCTTAAGTTAGCCTCCGCTCACACTCGGCATGAGAATCAGTACAACTTGCGTAGCCGTGTGGTTGAGTTTCAGCCCGGAGATGAGGTATTTCGCCGAACCTTCTGGGTAAGCAACCGGGCCGGTCGCTTTAATGCCAAACTGGCGCCCAGATTCGCGAAAGCACGAATACACAAGAAAATTGGAAGCTGTTTATACGAATTGAAGGACTTACGGGGTAGATCTCTGGGCACATATCACGCCAAGGACCTGCGTAAATAGTACCCGTCGAAGCAAGCACGTCACTGATTCTACTGGCGAAATGGGTCCTTGCGGTCCACCGGGCGGAGTCGAAGGCAATGTGGTATTGCTGGAGATTCAACCCGATGGATCGGAAGGGGTCGTTATTCGAGTCGTAGAGTGGAGATTTATGGGGACGCGAAAAGGGGCAATATGGTATTGTCTTCGGACTCGTTCTTGTTGTTCAACACTACTCTCCGGTAGGTTAGAGACAACTATGAGGAAATCCGACGGATCATTATAAGTTCTGTTCGATCCACCTTTCTTTTAAATTTTTGACCTGTTCCCTCCATTGCTTGGACCAAACATTACCATCATATTTTCAACTGCCCGGCTAGCTCAGTCGGTGGTGCATGAGACTCTTGATCTCAGGTTAGTGGGTCGAGCCACACATTGGGCTCAAGCAACGGAATGGGATATTGCACACTTAGGCGTTTTGGGTTTTTTTCGGCTCCTCACTCCCTCGCAAGTCGGGTTTGTGGAGCCGAGGGAGTGTAACGGCACGCTATATCCTTAATGAAATCCTTAATGAATATACACCCTGTAGCCACTATAGAATTTGTGGGAGCAATTTGGAGAAATTGAAAGCGGGCAGGCGAAGAAAAAAAAAAGAAAAATTGGGAAATTTTTTGAGGAGTCGAATGGGATTGATGAATAAGTGAGGACGGGGAAAATTTTTATGGAAATTGTTTTAATAAAGGAAAAATTAAAAGTTTTTTTAAAGTTTTTTTTAAAGTTTTTTAAAGAAAAAAAAAAGTTAGAGTTTACTTGAAGCGGTAAAGCAAATGTTTTAAAAAGGCCCCCGAAAACGAAAAGTAAAGTTTTGGGAAGAAGAAACCGTCCTACACTTACAAATATCCTGCTATCCGGACGAGAATTTTTGTTGAAACACAAAGTCGTTGCAAATTTTGGCTGTAGAAGACCGGAAGGAGCCCCCCTGGTGATAATCAGATTGGGGGAAGAACAGATCTGGAATCTTCACATAAGCGAACTGGACCAAAACATTACGGAATATCAAACAACAAGGACGGAGCTGCTCTGCGGAGCCCCGAAAATAATTGAAGGTACACGTGGCTGTGGTCGGTGCATGAGGAAGACCGCAAGAAGTCAGGATGGTGCTAAGGTGGTCGTACAGATACGAACACTATTAAGGTAATCTAGTGTTAAGCTACGTCAGATAGCAGTATGTTAGAGCAAGAGAAGGGCTCTACAACAAGAAGTTAAACGGGTCCTATAACCAGGGGCATCCATATATGCGGAGGAGGACCGGATGGATTGATAAGCCATAAGATTTATTTTGAAAATTAAATAATTGTTTTTTTGTTAATTTGATTATTGTTTCTTTAGCGTTTTACATTTCATAATTTAGAGGGGACAGAGCCCCAATTTAACAATTTTTTTAATGAATTATATTACAATAGTGTATAGATACTAGTGATAGTAGAATTTTCTTTTTGGTGACAGGATTCCAGTCTAGGTTTTGAATAATTATAGCAACCTTTCCCCAAAATGGGTAAAATTTTTTTTTGTGATTTTGTTATCCGTAGTTTTATATGTGTCTGAACGCATTAGTTAATGTGTTTTTTTTTTTGTTCATTGTTGTTACACCAAGCATTGATTGTTTACGGTTTTTTTTTTCACACGTTTTTTTTATATACATACGTTGTGACAAGATTGACATCATTTGTAAAGAAAACACGCGTACTGGCCAGGACGAGTTTTTTCTATTAGTCCTACACTAGTGTCGACCATTAGCATAAGGTTTTGGATTTTTCATCTTTTTGTTTCGTTCATAGTATCTGTGGTGTAAAGAAAGAAAAAAACACTGAATAAAGTTAAATAAAACTAATTTGTAAAAAGAATTAAAAAAAAAAAGAAAAAAAAATAAGGAAAGATTTTACCATGGTCTAGATTGGACATGAGGAAGGACTAGGTTCATGAATCCTTAGCGGCGGACGATGCTCTTCGCCCCGGAAGTTGATTTCAGGTATCCGACTCGAATGTTGTAGGTTCTCAGTGTCCGCCATGGGAGGAGGCGCTTCGTTCTGGTGATGCACTTCATAAGTTATACGGTACCTCTGGAGTCGTCTCCCCCACTCCACGACCCCCCGACGAGCAGCCCTAATCGAGATGGCCCGGGGTACTGTCTTACGTATTTTCAGGAGCTTTTTATTTTGTGTTCAAATTTTTGTTATTTTGTGTATGTGGATCGGCAGTTGATCTCTTCGGGCCATCAACCCAAGGTTCACATAACAAAATAAAGCACGAAGCGCATAAGCATGCCTGTTCCGCATATGGAGATCAACGGAGATCGCAATTAACACCAAATTGCGGCTGTTCAACTCCAATGTTAAGGCAGTACTTTTTTACGGTTGCGAAACATGGAAAGTCACCCAATTCATCACAGGGCGCTTACAAGTCTTCATCAACAGATGCTTGCGTCGTATCCTAAAAATCCGCTGGCAGGATAGAATTTCAAACGAAGAACTATGGCGCCGTGCCGGCCAAGAAAGGATAGACGAGCAAATCAGACGAAGGAAATGGAATTGGGTTGGCCACACCTTGCGACGCGAAAAACGAAAATCTAGCCAAACAGGCCCTCGACTGGAATCCGCAAGGATCCCGTCGGGTCGGAAGACCTAGAGCAACGTGGAGGAGAACCCTACTAGCAGAAGCCGCAACAACTGGGAGATACTGGTCGGATCTGAGAGCTGTCTCGCAAAATAGAGTCCGCTGGAGGGCAACTGTCTCCGCCCTATGTCCCATGAGGGATTAAAGGAGCGCAATGATGAAAAATGATGATTTCGCAGTTAGTGAAACCCGAATATCACCTGATACTGACCTAGATCATTACTAGGTAGTATGATACGCTTAAGTGCACAACTTCTCACCACATAGGGGTATTGCCATCGATGTTAGCGACGACGTGTGAAATCATTGCTGCGGGAGATTTCTATATTCACAATGTAAACTGGCGGACTTACTCAAATGAAACCAGTGTTTCTGTCAAAGACGTCGAGCTATTTGCAGACACCAATAATTTACATCAAATTGTAGATTATCCTTCGAGAGTCCCTGAAATCGCTGGTCAAGGAGCCCATCTCTTTTACCTATATGTTACTTCTCACCCAAGGCGTTACTCCGTCGAAGTTGATTCGCTTTTTGGCAACTTCGACCACTGCCTAATCAGCGCTAACTTCCCATTCAAATTCCCCACTCCACCCAAACCAGCTAAGAGAGTTGTGTAGTATTATGGGAAGGCCATTTAGCTGGAGCTTATTAATTTTTTCCAATGCGCTAACCGGGACCAGTGTTTTCTAAACAAAAACGCCAACTCTGCCGCTATACGTATCACCAGGATCATACAGGCAAGAATACATTTGTTCATTCCCTATTACGCCAAATTTGTAAAGCCTAGGCTGATCGGATGGTTTAATCGCGAGTGTACGAACGCACTAAAAATTAAAGAATCCCGAATCGAACCCGATAATATACCCCATGTCCATTTAAAAAAATCTCTGCTAAATCTCTGCGCGAACTTTTCACCCTCGAATATTTCTCCGGAGTTTATCCAGACTCTTTGAAACTTGCTTATGTTCAGCCCATACCACTGGCGATCGTTTAGTTTTGCCTTACAGAACACCTCAACCGAAGTTTGTATCAATTTGGTGAGTTTGGTCTGATTGCACCAGATATCTCCAAGCCTTTTGATAGAGTATGGCACTCAGCCCTGTTAGCTAAACTATTAGTGCCAGCCAGATCCTGTCTTGATGATCGCGATGTAATGTCTAACTCAATAAACAAAGTCATTAAACTCATTCTAGAATAGGGCTGCAAGAATCCACCAAAACTAAGCACTGCCTTATCTTCAATGAATAGTGAAACACCTCCCCATCCGTGACAGTGGGTGAAGTTGAACTAATGCCCGACCTATCCCTTCACATCTTAGGCGTTACATTAGCCAAAGAATGGTGACCACATATTCCAAATCGCCAAAAAAGCATCCCAGTGCTTGGGATTTCTTGGGGTCCAAGTTCCTTCTCCAGCCATCGGTGGGTGTTTTAATATACAAATCCTGCATTTGGCCTCATCTTGAATTCAACTCTCATTTGCGGCGCGCGACATTGCATCATGACATGACAAACGGCATAACGGATTGGTAGTACAAAGGGTGACTCCTGAGCTTAGAACTACCACATAAAAAAATTGAAATAGTTGATAATTTGATGAACACATAAGTATTATTCAATTGTAATTTTATTTGAAAACTGCTAGAGCTTATTTTACATTTAATATTCTGAATGCAAACGACGAATGCATTTTAATCCAGGGCAATCAATTAGTCACGTGTTGAAAAATACATAAATGAATAATGAATAATTTATTATAACCTCATTATGTAAACATCTCCGTGCGTTTATTTGTTGGCATATACATTATGATAAAGAATAAATCCAGGTAGCTAGTTCATAATAATGTTAAATCTACAATATTGTTTGTAATTTGCAATTTTTGTATTAATGACTGTGAGTTCAAGTTTACGCGAGTTTCCTGCGTGGAAAAACTGTTTATTGGTTTACTAGGCTAACAATATAGTCTCGGAACAAAACCGATGTTACGGCATCTTCAAAAAGGCTTCGGAATAGACGGATGACACGACAACGAAATACGGAGCACGTCTTGATTACATGGAATGTTAGGACTATAAATAGAGTAGGAGCAGTGAAAAGTATACTGGAGGAACTCAAGAGATATCGAGCGATATAATAATAAGATTACAAAACTCAGAACACATACAATGTTCTCCAGTGGAATAGCATCAACGGGCAAAGAATTTGGAGTGGCATTTTTAGTGGACAACTTAATAAAATCGAGCATCATCGATTTTAAATGTATCAGTGGAAGAATATGCTTACTAAGACTGAGGACATGATTCCACAATCGGTCCATAATCAACAAACACTCCCCAACAGAAGACTAGCAAGACGAAGAAAAAGATGAGTTCTACGACATCCTGCTAAGAGCCTTTATTCATATTCCGTCAAACGACATTAAGATGATCATGGGAGCCGCTAATGTGAAGATAAGAAAGGAAGAGGAATTTGTGGTTGCTTCTGAACTACTTATTACTGCGACAACAAAGTCGTAGAATGTCTACATAGGCTAATATGTAGGATATGGTATGAAGAATCGCTACCATAAGACTGGAAGAAAATAATTATATGCTCAGTGCGCAAGAGGGGCGATCGGTTCTGTTGCAGCAACTGCAGAGGCATATCACTACTGAGCTCGGGCTACAAAATCCTTACCAATATCCTAAAAGATAGGATAAATTAGTGGGACTAATAAAAGTAACCATAACCGACACCATAGTTCAGATAAGTGTTTAAAACTCGTTAACTGATGGATTCCACGTTAAACAAGGACTCAAACAGGGAGATGGTCTAGCACTAGTGATGAGCAAATGCAAGAACAAGACAAGACGGATATAGTCTTGGTCTTGCACAGTCTTTTGGCCTTGCGAGCATGGCAAGTCTTGATCTTGGTCTTGCCAAGTGTGCCAGAATAAGACAAGGCTGTAAGACCAAGACCATTTTTGCTTATCACTATCTAGCACCGATGTTATTCAACCTAACCCTATAAGCTGTCAGAACAGCATTAGATAGGAATGGAACATTAATTAACAAGTCGGTTCAAATATTGGATTACCCTGATCTGATCATAGTACGTAGATCACTATTAGGAGCATAGGAATGCTACATAAGTCTAGACAACATGTGTTGAAAAACTGCACCACAACAACTAAGCAGAATAGCTCTCACACCCACAATATTGCATTCATTCTAGTTTTCAGTCAGTCAGTCTGTGGATAGAGTACTTGTCGGTTGAATTTGTAAAGCTCTCTAATAAATATTCAGTTAAATTATATTCCCGGAGTTTTTATTATTAAAATCTGGTGCCGAAACCCGGGAACGTCGGTCGGGTTATTGAGAATATAATTTAACGATAACGTGAACGAACGAAGAATTAACATGGATAAAGCGGCGCGCGGAGTTTATCGCGGGCAGATAACGAAATTGGCTAAAACGGCCCTTGATTATTTAAATTCGCCAGAATCGCAAATTAACGATACAAACGTCGCGAATTTTGACGCAATAGAAGAGGAATTAGCGGTTTTATTAGGGCGACTAACGGCAGCTAATCAAAGTCTTACCGAAGCCAATGCATCTATTCGTGACACGATCAAGGTCGAAGATTTAGAAAAGGAGAGCGAGGAAATAGCCGAATATAATGACAAAGCGATCTCTATTATCACACGACTCCGGCAACGAATTTCCAAGTTGCAAGGGCTACAAGCACGCAGTCTAGAGGGAAATAATGGTGAGCAGCAGCATCGCGGTGACATGACTCAACGCCGAACGTGTTCTACCAAATTACCTAAACTTGGACTCAAAACCTTTTCTGGAGAGCTGCTAGAATGGCTTCCGTTCTGGGAGCTGTTTCGCACCGCTGTTCATGAGCGGCATGATTTAAACCCAACTGAGAAATTTAATTATCTGCAAGCACACTTAAGTGGTAAGGCAGCCGAATCCATAAGGGGATTATCCCCTTCTGAATCCAATTACCAAGAAGCTATCGCCATGCTCAAAGAAGAGTTTGGTGATCATGAGAAGATGGTTGATCGGATTATGCAGCAACTCATGGTTTTACCGCATATTACTTCTTGTGTTGACGTGCTCGGCCTGCGAAAATTGTATAACCATATTATTTCAAGCATGCGCTCTCTAGCATCATTAGGAGTTCCAAGCACAAGTTATACGGTCATGCTAAAATCAATAATATTAAAATGCATGCCAAACGAATTAACTCTTGATTTTTATAGGCACGATGAAAAACGAGACTACGGTAAATCGTCTGATAATGATGCAGACACCGCTAGCAAGGCTGATAGTGAGAGTTCTCTTACTTGCTATGGAGATCAGCTGTTGCAGAATCTACTAAAGTTTCTCAAACGCGAGGTAGAGTCTCTAGAGAGGACTGCACAAATACAGCCAAGGCGACAGACTCAATCTACTAATAAAGGAAACAACAATAAATATCAAACAGCAGCCAGTTTGCTTACTTCAAACGAGAAATCATTTAGCATGTGTTATTTTTGCAAGTCAAACGTCCACCCCACTGAAGAATGCAATGCAACGCACACTATTAATCATCGCAAAGAGATGCTGAAAAACGAAGGACGATGTTTCCGCTGTACCAAACGCGGGCATACTTCCAGATCATGCCGAAGTAACCGGCGATGCAAGAAATGTAGTGCTAGACATGCTACCGTAATGTGTGAGCCCAATTACAAACAGAAGCAAGCGACACCGGAATATAAGAAAAATCGAACTGCCGCTGGAACCGGTAAAGATGAAGTACCAGTAATGACAACAACAAGTCTGTACTCTGCCACTTCGCACCATTTTGGTGACGTTTTTCTCCAAACTGCATGTGTTAAGGCTCTTGCTTCCGATTCTTCGTTTAATTATTTACGAATAATACTCGACGGCGGAAGCCAGCGTTCTTATGTTACTAAAAGTGTAGCTGACAAGCTTAAATTACCAATTGTTGATACCGTGAAGCTTAGGATACTACCTTTCGGTTGTAAAAATAGTCCATCAAAAACATTTGAACGCGTCTCTCTAGTGCTAAAATCACGCTTTGATAAGCAATTCGTCTGTGTTATCGCAGTTGTTGTGCCGGAGATATGTGAATATGTTCTACCCGTTCCATCGCCAACGCTTCCAATTTTTGCACAATTTGCGCTAGCTGATGATTTTACGAAGATGGAAAATCTTGAAAGCGGTATTAGTGTATTAATAGGTGCTGATTACTATTCACGTGTAGTCCTCTCTGATTTTAGGCGAATAAATGAGAATTTGATTGCTACCAATACAATATTCGGCTGGACTATACAAGGCCCTTCTGATGATGTTAATTATGAATCCAGTCTGACTTTGACAACTCCATCTGTGGCTTTGTGCACTTGCATTTGCGAAGATGAATATATCAAACGGTTCTGGGATCTGGATACTTTGGGCATTTCGAATGAAACTTCCGATAATAATAGCGATATTAATATAAATGATTATATAGTGAAAATAGAGGGGCGATATGAAGCAAAGCTTTTGTGGAGAAATGCGCCGCGTGTTTCAGAGAGTAACCAATTTGGTGCATTAAAACGATTCGAGCGACTTGTAAATAAGTTATCCAACGATCCTCAGAAATTATTCGAGTATGATAAGGGAATAAATGAATTAATTTCAGCCGGAATAGCCGAACGAGTCAGAAATGATTTTGTAGAAGCTTCTTGTGTGTACTACTTGCCGCATCGTCCAGTTTACCGATACGACAAAACTACTTCGAAAATGAGGATTGTTTTTGATGCTTCGGCATCAGCGCACAATAGTTTTTCACTTAATAACCATCTCTTGACTGGACCTAATTTACTACCAAATATTTTAGAGATTTTGATAAAATTCAGGCTTGGTATGGTTGCAGTTGTCGCGGACATCGAGAAGGCCTTTCTCCAAATCTCTTTAGCGAAGGAAGAGAGGGATTTTCATCGATTTTTTTGGTTCGAAGAACCTATCCGAGATGTTAATGAAAGACCGAAATTATCAATTTATAGAATGACTCGTGTGACCTTCGGGATTACTTGTAGCCCATTTCTGTTGTGCGCCACCTTGCAAAAACACTTCCTGGACGAATCTAAAAACTTTAATGAAACATGTAATTTACTAAAAAATTCCTTCTACATGGACGATCTTCTCCTTAGTGTCAATAGTTCGGAACAGGCGCTTAAAATCTATAACGAGAGCTGTGAATTGATGAAGCGAGCTGGAATGCATTTAAGGAAATGGAACACTAATGCTCTTGATTTGCGACGACACTTTAACGAGCAGATTTATGCAACTGTTCAGAAAGTGTTGGGGCTTATCTGGGATGTTAATTTAGACGAACTGCGAGTTGATTTAAATGACAATCCGTCATTGTCCACGATAGCAACTAAAAGGCTCATTTTAAAAACCTTAGCGAGAATTCCTACCGAGTTTCAGTCCTCCTGGAATAATTACTTGCTGACACTGCCACTGCTCAAAGATGTCGCCGTCAAACGTTGTATATATTTATCACCGGAACGACGAAGTATAGAATTGCACGTTTTCTGTGATGCCAGCCCCTTAGCATATGGATCGGTTGCTTACGTGCGAAGCCTTTACGAGACTGGAAACATACATGTAGCTTACGTATGCGCAAAGAATAGAATTGCGCCTTTGAAGGAAAGCAAAGACAAAAATAAAACTAAGGAGCTTACTCTACCAAAATTAGAGTTAACGGCCGCTCTCGTCGGAGCTAGATTGAGATCTTTCATCGTGGAACAAACTGATGGTAAATTTGAATCTATCTATATGTGGTCAGATTCAATGATCGCACTCCACTGGATATGTAACGACCACCGAAAGCAAAATCCCTACGTTGCACATCGAGTACGTGAAATTCGTCAACTTACAAACATATTGGAATGGCGACATTGCCCAGGCGAATGCAATCCCGCTGATATGCTAACTAGAGGTTTAGATGGTAGAAAATTTGTAAAATCAACTGCTTGGATAAACGGACCGTCATGGCTCTCTGAGCCTTCAGATAATTGGCCTACCTTAGATATATTATCAAATAATTCATGCTTTTCTATTTGCTTGCAGACTACCGACATCATAACAGATGACGTGTCACATTTACCTTTTCTTGATATAAACCATTTCAGTAGATATCGAAAGCTTCTGAGAGTTACAGCTTATGTCCTGCGTTTTTTAGATGTTCTTAGAGGTAACCGTAGAACAAATAGATTTATTACTGCCGAGGAGCTTTCCGGAGCTGAATGTTATTGGATTAAGATGATTCAATCGAACGAGTACAGCTTAGAAATAGCAGCGCTAAAGGATCGCAAATCGATTCCAGGGTCTTCTAAAATAGCAGTGCTCCAGCCCCAATTGGATGATAGCGGTATTTTACGTCTAACGAGCCGTTTGCAATTGGCAGATATTGAATATGAGGAAGCAAACCCTATTATTATCCCGAAGACATCGCACTTAACAAGCCTCATCATCATAGACGCGCATGAACGTACTCTGCATGGAGGAATTAACACAACCCTTAATCGTGTACGGGAAAGGTTTTGGATAATCAAAGCCCGTCAAGCAATTAAAACTGCAATCCGAGGATGTGGAGTATGCAAGCGTCTTCGAGGGAAACCTATTTCACAGCCATTCTCACCGCTACCACGGAATAGACTAGTAACTTCTAGACCATTTGAAACTACTGGCGTCGATTTCGCAGGCCCTCTACATATTCGTACTTCATTAACTGACGATCATACATCTAAAGTATACATAATGCTGCTGACGTGTGCAGTAACACGAGCTGTCCACTTGGAATTAGTTCCCAATCTTAATACGGAGTCCTGTATTTCTGCACTTCGACGCTTCTTTGGAAGACGAGGATTTCCGACAACCATTATTTCGGATAATGCCAGAACTTTCCAACGTTGTTCAAAAGAATTGAAGCAGTTAGCTTGTGTAGTGGATTCGGAAGAAATGCAAAATTTTGTGGCTGACAAGCGAATACAATGGAATTTTATAGTCGAGCGAGCGGCCTGGTGGGGAGGTTTTTGGGAGCGCTTGGTGAGAGTAGTTAAGGATGTCCTGAAAGCAACAATTGGTCGTTTAACTCTGACACACGATGAACTTGAAACTTTTCTGGTGGAAGCAGAATCAGTAATCAACTCTCGACCATTGACGTATATTGGAGATGATCCGTTGGACCTGAATCCACTAACTCCTTCTCACTTCTTAACTGGGATCAATTCGACACTTTCTACTTCCACACTGGGCGCAGATGCTCAGCTTCGGCAAATTTGGAAACGGCGCCTGAAGATTGCTCAGAGTTTCTTTAAACGATTCAATAATGAATATGTCAAGCAGCTACGATCTGCCCATCATATAACTCCTCGACTTTCAGAAAACCCAAATGTCGGAGACATTGTCATCTTGTATGATCCAGCTACGAAGCGACAGCAGTGGAAGCTTGCTGCAATAGAAGCGGTATTTCCAGGCCGTGATGGAAAAATACGAGCTTGTGAGATTCGACTTCCCAATGGGGGTAAATTTCGAAGAGCCGTTCAACATTTGTACCCTTTGGAGTTAAATTCATCTGCCCCCCGGGAGGATGTTGAAAAACTGCACCACAACAACTAAGCAGAATAGCTCTCACACCCACAATATTGCATTCATTCTAGTTTTCAGTCAGTCAGTCTGTGGATAGAGTACTTGTCGGTTGAATTTGTAAAGCTCTCTAATAAATATTCAGTTAAATTATATTCCCGGAGTTTTTATTATTAAAAACATGGGTTTCACAATTAATCAAGCCAAAACTAAAGCAATGCTGCAGACTAGAAAAGAAAGGACACGTCTAAGGACCAACTTCACGACAGATAGCTACAAGTGAAGAACTTTAAATACCTAAGAACAATAGTGTCATCAACAAATGAAGACCTGGAGGAAGTTAAAAGCAGAATATAACAGGGCAATCGAAGTTTCTCTTCACTTCTTCAGTACTTCAAAGTACTTCAATCAAGAGCGTTATACAGGAAAACTGAATTGGAACTATACAAATCTGCTGTTAGTCTTCTTCCTTGCCTGAGGCGAGGCGAGTTGTGAGTGAACAATATTTTTTTCGATTTTCACGGATACTTATTTTCACAGGTTGCTGATCAGCGTAGTTGTAGCTTTGTGCTCAGCAGCCGGAAGACCAGCGCTTGCAGACCATGCTTTAATACCTCAGATAGCTTCGTTCGCGCATAACCCGATCTTATAGTTATTCACCAGATAGGTCCTACGATACCACATATTGTTCCGTACACCGTCGGCCCATCTTCCAATTCAAAATGAAGTGACATACCTTCCTTCCTTTTTAGGAAAGGTTGTTGCTAAATAACAGTTTCGGAGGAGGGGTGTGTTTGCCTGTCTACGCACCCGGGCCCAACACGATCCTCCGGCACTGATTGGGCGTGGGCATCCTAAGTAAGTATAACAACGCGACCCCTAATGCAGAAGCTTTTGTTTTAAACCAATAGGTACTATGAAGTCAATTTTAATATAAAGCAGTTCAATTTAAGCGTATCGTAACAGGAATATATTTTTCTTAACGCTCCTATTTCTAAAACAATCTTTGTTTTATTTCACTTCCATATAGAGATCAACACCTAAGAATGTTATAAAAAAAGTGTCATTAAGCATTTTATTCTTTATTGTTGATACTTATAAATTAAGAGGCAGCTGAAACCACAAAATACGCCTCCCACTTTCAATAGGTAGCAATGAAAATTCAGAGTTAAAAAGAGCGGATGAGAGAATACAAATGAAAGTATATTTAGAAAATTAAAATGCGACCTTGTATCTTGAACACGCTAAACAAAAAAATAAAAAATAAAATAAAAACAAAAAACTCCGATTGCAAAGTTCAAATTTCACATCTTCGCAAATGTTTGGACACCCACACCTAGGCCAAGAAGTTTATGGTTACGCTTCCGAGTTGGTCTTCACATTAGTTAGAAAATTGGCGAAAAGTTCCTACGCAGCTAATTATTATGTCTCACATTTTTTGCGATAAATTGTGATCTGTAGGCTGTCGATAGTATGCCGGTATTTCAAGCTCCTGCCCACATTACTTATATACATTACCGCTCAAGTTGAGCCAGCATGTGCATTTCGGTCATTCTACTTCCCTGACCCGGCTAGCCAACTTACAGTCCAGCAGCCGAGTTACCAATCCACCTACAGAGACCTCACTGAGTGACTGAGAGACGTGGAGTCGCGCGCACTTTCGCTGTAAACAAAAGTTTGGTGTGGCTAACCTATTTCTATCCTTACCCGAATTGCTGGATCAACACAAGAAATACTAATATTTAGATTTCTTGCATAAACAATGGATCCGACGATTGGGGAACACCATTGCATATTTAATGTGAAGCTCCAACAGATGCCCGCAAAATTTAGCAATATGATATATCAACACCTGTTCTCCATTGGCGATTATATTTGCGAGACGAGCTTAATCAAGCAGTAATGTCACTACCGTGAAAATACTGAAGGACTTTCATCCCACAGCGATTTAATTAAAAAAACAAAATCTGTGTTGCAGGTTGCTTAATCTCTATATGCATAGATATTGAGGTAGTAAATATACCCCAGGTGTTTTAATAGTTGATGTTTTGTTAGACTCGGAAATGGCATGTTTTGAATGTTCGTTTAATCAAGATTAAATATTTTGATACATGTGAAAATGAGTTTAATGGACTTTTAATTAGTGGTGTTTAAGGTGAGTGGATTTGTTTTTCATTAATTTAAGGTGTAGAAAAAATAAATCCATTATTTTTGCAACAGAAGGCTTTAGTAATTTGTATTGCGCGTTGTATAAGTGTAATCTGGTAACCCTAAATGGCGTTAAAAAGATGTACTAAAACACTGTCGACAGTTTTGTGACTCAGTGGACACCAGCAAACAGAAAACTCTCCATATTTTACAGGCCCCTGTGCTGAAAGTCGTATTTGCTGTCATAAGAAGTGAAGCTAATACAACGGTGTGCTGATAGTCGATTCTTGTCGTGTAAAATCTGCTGACATAAACGACACCTTTTTTGGTGCGCTGACAGTTGTTTTTATTGTAGTTTTGTTGTCACTTTTGGTCGGGCTGTTTGCGTTAGTGACAAATTAGAAAAATTTGAAAGAAAATATATATTAGTTATTTTGGAGTGTTTAATTTTGAGTTTTTAATTATATCAGAATAAGAACTACAAATAGAAAGCAATTCGAAAAATAAGTTCGAATTTTAGAAAACCATGCAGAAGTGTCTAAACGGCAGAGATATGCTGACAAATTACACAAAAGCTTTGGAAGAAATAATAACATACAATTTTTAATTCTTTGCGTTTGCTATCTTCATCTTCCGAACTACTAAACCACCACTCAGCAGAATTTAACATCTTTGATCTCGAATTGTTTATAATTTATTAAAATTTTCGCGAAACACAAGCTCAAATATGTTTATTCTTCAAACTAAAAATGTTTATTCCTCACGAAACACAAAAACTTATCACATACACTCTCTGACCCCTGTGCTGACAGTCGTAATTTTACTGAAACGACAATATCTTCAACTCAAACGACTTCTCACGCCACCAAACTTTCAGCACACCAACTAAAAAACGAGACGACAACGATACATGCGACTGTCATATGACTCAACTTTCAACACAGGGGCTGTAGTGACCGCGTAAAGTTTAATTACCAAACTTTACGCAATGTCACACAACAACTTCCGGCACGATCAAAACGATCAGTCGGAAATACTCCATCGATCACCGAACTCAAAGTTCAGTGATCAAACCGTGTTCCGTTCCGCCCGCATCGTGTTTATCGGGATAGCCAATTTCCGGCATCTCCAAGTACTCACTTCTCGTCCTACGGTTCTTCTACACGGTCCACTTAGCGCGAGTGATTGTAAACATAATACATTATACCCCTTTAAAATAACATATAATATATTGTAAATAAACGTCAACATTTTTAATTAATATAGTGTAGTTTTACTTTATTTAAACACACTATAAGTGGTGACCCCGAGAGCACACGCGGAGCTAACCTCCACGTGCCAATATCATTAAAATATTATACTAAAATAATCCACGTGAAAATATAATTTGTACAGAAGTGCATTCTACATATTTGATTTAATTCAAGTTTTTTTTTGTTATCAAAAATTTCATTTTTACTGTGACAAAATAATAACGGCATAAATAAAAAGTGGATCTCTATTCAGTTCAAAGTTCATTTCGTTACATTAAAATATAAAATATTATATTAAATATAATCCAATGCGAATATAATTTGTACAGAAGTGCATTCTACATATTTGATTGAATTTAAGTTTTTTTTGTTATCAAAAATTTCATTTTTACTGTGGCAAAATAATAACGGCATAAAGAAAAAGTGGATCTCTATTCAGTTCAAAGTGCATTGCGTTACATTAAAATATAAAATATTATATTAAATATAATCCACGTGCCAAGATAATTTATACAGAAGTGCATCCCACATAATCGATTTAATTCAAGTTTTTTGGTTATCAAAAATTTCATTTTTTTACTGTGACAAAATAATAACGGCATCAATGAAAAGTGGATCTCAATTCAATTCATAGTGCATTGCATTACATTAAAATATAAAATATTAAAAATAATTCACGTGCCAACATAATAAACCCATATGTGAACCCAATTTGAGATACATAACTCCAGTTATTAACTTAATAAAAGCATTCTAATTATTTTGTTTTCCTAAATTTGACGTTGTTTTTAACGATGACGGATAACAATTAGAACAAAGGAATCAGCTAAGTATAACATTTGATACATAATCAAAGAAAAGTGAATCGAAATTCAATCCAAAGCGGATTACATTTCATTAAAATATAAAATATTATATTAAAAATAATCCACGTGCCTATATAAACACAGATGTGAATTCTATTGGATATAACCGCATTTATCGACTTAATCGGAGTTTATAATAACCTAGAGCAAAGGAGAAGTAGATTTACAATAATTAATTGGAAGATAATCAACAAAGCCGGTGGCCGCAGCGCGAAAATATTAGGAGACACATCACAAGTTCAACTAAATAAAAATAAAGCCAGGAAGAGAAATTTTTTTTTCTTTTATTTCTCTTTTGTTTCTTTTTATATTTTTTTCTTCTCTCCAAAATATTTTTTTTAATCATTATATTACATATTACATATACTTTCTTTCAATTTCATATTTTATTATTATATAATTTTGATTATTTTTCATATACATATATACAGATTTTTGGTGCCAATACCTTGTTCTTTTACCTTTAATTTTTGTAGGTGTTTCTATTGCTTTTGTTCTTAAAACCATATCTTACCGAATTAGATAAACAATTAAATGTCAAGGACCGAGGACAATCCTATGGACCTAGGAAGGTCAAATGTAGAAGAACCAAAGCCCGGAACTTCGGAAGTTAATGCCGCTTCCGTGTCGAAGCTAGACATCCCGAAGTTCTGGGTACACCAGCCCGCCTCCTGGTTTTACCAGGCGGAGATAATGTTCCAACTGGCGGGCTGTAGATCCGATAAACAAAAAGTCTACAATGTTATAGCTGCATTGCCGGAAGAGGCGGTAACGGCAATGCGGCTTAGCACCGTAGACCCCTCTACCTCCTCATACGAGGAAATTAAAGTGCATCTGCTTGAGAAATACGGCACTTCTGAGAAGCGCCGACTCGAGCAGTTGCTATCAGTGCAAGAGCCTGGAGACCGGAAACCTTCGGAGTTCCTCCAGGCTCTCAAGGCACTAGCGGGTGGATCGTCGGCGGTCAATGACGATCTGATTCGGAACCTGTGGGAGCGGAGGCTGCCACAGGCCATCCAGATCACATTGGCCACAGCTGCCGACCAAAGCCTAGCCGGATTGGCCGCCACGGCGGACAAGGTATGGGAGGTGCTTCCACACGGAGGCGCCTCATACGCGTCCGCCGTCCGCGCAGCTCCAGCCAACGCGGAGCCCACATTGGTGGCGCTGCAAAGCGCCATCAACAGACTGACGGTCCGGCTGGATAAGCTGGACCGAAATCCGCGTAAACAGAGAAGCCGAACACCTGCCAATCGGCAAGGCGGCTCTCGTCAACCCTCGGCCACTCGGCCACAAGGGGCCAACAAGCTGCGGGGTAGCCTTTGCTACTTCCACTACCGTTATGGTAGTGAGGCACGCACCTGCAAGGCCCCCTGCAGTTTCGGTGGTGGCCAAGCCAAACCGGCGAAGAAAAAGGCCACCACCAATAAAAAAAACTAAAGTTGGGGATCGATTCGAGCGAGCATATAACCGGCCGCTCATATCGTTTATTCGTCAGAGACACCAACAATCGGATGGACTTTCTGATTGATTCGGGCTCTGACGTTTCAATTGTTCCCGCCAAGGCGTTCCCGGCCCATAACGGTAGCCCGAACGTCCTTCTGTATGCGGCCAACGGATCACTGATCCGAACTTTCGGCACAAAGTTGCTTGAACTTGAACTCGGCTTACGCCGACGATATGTTTACAACTTTATAATAGCCGACACCACTAAAGCCATTATCGGGGCGGACTTCTTAACGAAGTTCAAATTGTCCGTCGATTTTGAATATCGGCATTTAGTCGACAAGCGCACGAAGTTTCGAATTAACGTGTGCGCTACCGTCGACTACAACCCCGAAACATTTCCATGCCGAGTTATTGGCATATACAAAGAGCTATTAACGAAGTACGCTTCGTTAACAAAACCGCCCAATTTTAACCTTCCGGTTAAACACAATGTGCAACACCACATTGTAACTAAAGGGCAATTACCATTTGTCACCGCTCGGCGACTCCATCCGGAGAAACTGAAGGTGGCAAAGTTAGAGTTTGACCACATGGTTCAATTGGGGATTTGTCGACCTTCGTCGTCCCCCGCAGCATCTCCGCTTCATCTAGTTCCTAAACGGGACTCTCATGATTGGAGGCCATGCGGCGACTACCGTCGCCTTAATGCTGTCACTGTGCCGGATAGATATCCGATCCCGCATATACAGAATTTCTCCGTGAATCTTCACGGCTGCACAATTTTTTCGAAGGTTGACTTGGTACGTGCATACCATCACATACCAATCGCCCCAGAAGACGTGCATAAGACTGCACTCATTACGCCATTCGGCCTATATGAGTTTACACGTATGCCATTCGGCCTACGAAATGCAGCCCAAACCTTTCAAAGGTTCATAAATGAAGTTACGAGAGATCTCGACTTCGTTTATGTATACTTGGACGATATACTTATCGCCAGCAAAACCGAGGATGAGCATATCGTTCACCTCGAAGAGCTCTTTAAACGCCTCGACAGCTTCGGTTTAACCATTAAGCTAGAGAAATGCGTTTTTGGTGCAACAGAGATTAAGTTTCTAAGCCACCGCATCACAAAGGATGGAATACTTCCATCCTCCGATCGGGTTCAGGCTATCGTTGATCTCGCACCTCCAACTTCTGTCAAATCGATCCAGAAGTTTTTGGGAATGGTGAATTTCTATCACCGATTTATCCCAAAATTGGCTGAACAGTTGGTGCCTATAAACGAGCATTTGAGAGACCTTCTCAACCGCTCACGTGCCAATAAAGTTTTTGACTGGCCAGCAGAATGTCAGGCGGCATTCCTCAAGGTGAAAACCTCGATGGCTGAAGCAACTCTGCTGAACCATCCAATCGAGGATGCAAAATACAGTCTTACGACTGACGCCTCTGATTATGCAATCGGAGGCGTTTTGGAACAATTCAACGGTCATCGGTGGCAACCACTAGCTTTTTATTCCAAAAAGCTGTCACCAACAGAACGGAAGTACTCTGCATTCGATCGCGAACTTCTCGCAATCTATGCAGCGATCAAACACTTCCGTTACTTCGTTGAAGGACGCAATTTCGTGGTCTATACTGATCACAAACCACTGGTTCGCGCCCTTCACACAAAGACCGAACGATCCCCTCGACAGACCAGACATTTGAGTCTAATCTCTCAGTTTACCACAGACATCAGGCATGTGTCGGGTAAACAAAACGTTGTCGCAGACTACTTGTCGCGCTCACTAGCAACCGACAACGTCGACTCGGTCACCTTCGACCTGCCTACACTGGCTCAGGCTCAACAAGGTGACACAGAGCTAAAGTCTCTACAAGAGCACCCCAGCAACGGCTCACGGGTAAAACTAGTCCTCACACCAATACCATTTACCGCCCATCAGGTGTGGTGTGAAAATAGTATAGGCATTCCAAGGCCTTACATACCCACTTCCTTACGCAGACTAGCGTTCAACTCCGAACATAGTCTCTCCCATCCTGGTATTCGTGCTACAAGACGAGCCGTTACCAAGAAATACTTCTGGCCATCGATCAATAAAGACTGCAATGAGTGGTCTCGATCATGCCTAGGTTGCCAAAAGTCCAAAGTTTCACGACATACCAAATCTCCATTGGAAGCTTTCAAACTTCCAAATAATAGATTTGACCATATCCATATGGATATAGTGGGACCCCTACCCCCATCTCGTGGATACTCTTATATCTTAACGATAGTCGATAGATTCACGCGATGGCCTGAAGCATACCCAATTCGGGATATCTCAGCTTCAACAGTGGCAAAGAAATTCGTCACTGAATTTGTCCCACGATTCGGCGTACCACTCGAGATCACAACCGATCAAGGTACGCAGTTCGAATCGAAACTATTCAATGAAGTTGCCAAATTACTCGGCACTCATAGAATCCGGACCACCGCCTACCATCCACAAGCAAACGGGATGGTTGAACGGTTCCACAGGCAACTTAAAGCAGCCTTAATGGCAAGGGACAACACTACTCATTGGAGTGAAGACTTGCCCTTTGTCTTGTTAGGCATACGCACGGCAATTAAGACCGACTTACAATGCTCACCAGCCGAGCTCGTATACGGTCAGAATCTGAGACTTCCCAATTCGATTTCTATCCCAACGGATGAGAATCCAATTGAAGAATCAGAATTCCTCTCTCGCCTTCGTTCTCATATGCAGAACATTAAGGCAATACATCCTCGGCAACCCGTCCAAAAGGATGTCTATGTGCCAGAAGCCCTGGAGAACGCCGACTACGTTTTCATACGAGTCGACAGAGTTCGAAAACCTTTCGAACCTCCATACGAGGGCCCATATGAAGTAATCAAACGATTACGAAAACACTTCGTCGTCAAATTGAACGGCACAACCAAGTCAATATCCATTGACAGGCTAAAGCCAGCCTTCGGTTGTGACCGCGACAACGAAGCTAAGCCGTCTAAAGCAGTAACATTCCGTTAACGCTACGCTGGGGGGGGGAGTATGTAGTGACCGCGTAAAGTTTAATTACCAAACTTTACGCAATGTCACACAACAACTTCCGGCACGATCAAAACGATCAGTCGGAAATACTCCATCGATCACCGAACTCAAAGTTCAGTGATCAAACCGTGTTCCGTTCCGCCCGCATCGTGTTTATCGGGATAGCCAATTTCCGGCATCTCCAAGTACTCACTTCTCGTCCTACGGTTCTTCTACACGGTCCACGAAGCGCGAGTGATTGTAAACATAATACATTATACCCCTTTAAAATAACATATAATATATTGTAAATAAACGTCAACATTTTTAATTAATATAGTGTAGTTTTACTTTATTTAAACACACTATAGGGCCATAGTTGATAAAGGCGAAAACGCAAGCAAGGCGCCTGAAAACTTGAATAGTGGCCCCTGTGCTGAATGTCGAGTCGTGATTTGTGACAAGTTTTTTGAGTTGAAGAAAGTGACGTTTCAATCGAGTTACGATTTCCAGCAAAGAGGCCTAGAGTTGAAGGGCTAAGTGCGAGTTTAGCCCCCTATGCTGTCGCACAGGAGCCAGTGTTTATGGTCCTGATACTGTAACAACCAATCACGCACAATTTTGTTTTCAACGATTCCATTCCGGTAATTTCGATGCACTATCCTCTGGAAGGCCAATTGTCAAAAATGTCGATAACATCATGGCAATCATGGCATCATGGTAACTGTTTCGATTGCCCTGGAGTGAAACATTGCACAAAAACCGTTTGGAATCATTTGCATAAGGCAGGATACAAAAAGATACTGGATGTCACACGAGTTAACGCCAAAAAACCTCATTCATGGACCGAATTTCCATCTGCGAATCCCTGCTGAATCGCAACAACATCGACCGATTTCATTTTCACTTCCCAGTATACTGGTTTATATTTTGGAACACTGTCTATATATCTTCGTTGATTTGGATCATTGGTCCAGTCTGCATCACAATAACCTTCTTACTTCTGTGGTTTGCTGGTGTTGACTAGCCTTTTGAATTTTGTTCCCTTCTGGTACCATAGAATCCGTGTAACAGCAGCCCAATGTGCATCTCTTCGGTTGTTACAATAAGACTAAGTAAGTTTATAGCCCAGCATATATCTGGACGAGTGGTTTGCGCAAGAAAAGTAAGCTCACTATTCAGCTGGGTCCTTTGACCGATTTCTCTTGATGTATTTTGATTTAGGTCAATTGGCGTATATACATATACAGCATTTACCGAGGTTACATGGCAAACTCAACACGAACTGAGTTCAATTTTCGGTTCGATTTGTGTCATCTAACCAGCGACCGGCCGAAAAAATTGTGCCGAACGTGTTCTGAGTGGGCTCACAAGATTTTGCTTGGTTGAGTACAATTTTCGGTCGGAGTATCATGTAACTAACGACTGTAAAATGAACCCAAAACAGAGTGAAGTAAAATGTTTTTTTTTGAACATTATGAAAGAAAAATTAAAACTACAAATCCATGTTCGGTATGTCATATAACACTCGATCGAAAATGTAAACTCAGATCGAGTTAAGTTCGGTTTGCGTTCGGTTTGTCATGTAACTCTGGTAATTATTACAATCTTTCATTCCAAACTTATTTAGAATCTCACTGAAGTAGTGAGTTTGGTCCATCTTGATGGTACCTTTGGAGTGATCATGAGTAATTCGAATCCCCAATATATCCTTGTTGACAGGGTCTTGATAGTCAATATCTTTTTCTTATTCCCCTTTAATCCCTCATGGAACATGGAGCGGAATCAGTTGCCCTCCAGCGGGCTCTGTTTTATGGGACAGCTCTCATTTCCGACTAAGAAGTTCCAGTTGTTGCGGCCTCTGTTAATAGAGTTCTCCTCCACGTTGTTCTAGGGCTTCCGGCTCGACGGGATCCTTGCGGATTCCATTAAAGGCCTGTTTGGCTACATTCTCGTTTTCATTAGGAATTCTATCTTGCCAACGGATTTTTAGAATACGACGCAGGCATCTGTTGATGAAAACTTGTAGGCGCCTTATGATGAATTGGGTGACTTTCCATGTTTCGCAACCATACAAAAGAACTGCCATAACGTTGGAGTTGAACAGCCGCAATTTGGTGTTAGTTGAGATCTCCGTTGATCTCCATATGCGGAACAAGAATGCATATGTGCTTCGTGCATTATTTATTCTGGAACTGACCTCTTTTTCTGTACCGTCATTTTCGGTAATAATACTACCGAGGTAGCAGAATTTATCTACCAGTTCAAGGGTGTTTGCATTAATCCGCATTTCTTCGGTGTAATCGGATTTAGCCTTAAGCCTGCTGGACTACTTTCTGGTGCCAAATTGTTCAATATGTTTTTTAGGTCCTGATGTCTGTGGGCCAGCAAACAGATATCATCCGCGTAGTTGAGTTCCTAAAGGCCTGTATGCCGCCTGTTCTACTATCTAGAGCGCCGACGAGGATGTCGTTTATACCTTGTAACTGTCGGTGGTAGGTGTGCCGTGGCACGAAATAGAAAGAAACAAAAACAAATCTCAAAGAGAAGAGATGGGGTAACGACCATCGTCACAAAATTAGAGAAAGGGTCAGAAAGGTGGCTGAGGTGGCTTGACCGCCGAGGAATATCGCCGAAGTTTTAGGCATCCGCTGCACCGATCGTCGGCACGACGTGCGGTGCGCAAACTAGCTCGCCGGATGGGGTGGGGTTCGCGGTACAGGGATGCCGAAGAATGACAGTATGTTATGAGTTAACTCGTGCCTGAAATTGCAATTAAGAAGAGAGGCGGCGGCGGCGAGAAAACCTACTGAGGTCAACGAGAGGGGATTTATCTAGAAGGGAGGTTGGGCAACAAGAGCCGGTCAACATCGTGGAAAGCTACATGTTAGCTAGTACCTAGTGGTAAGCACTTACTCGGTTAGGAGGCTTCCATATTCCGGGTGGGGGCCTCATAGGGAGGATATCTATCTAGACATCTTAACCGCGTAGGTAAATCGAATGTTTATCCCTTTCCCCTGTCTAAAATGTCTAATAAGTAAATTCTTCTTTCGATTTCTGGTTTATCTAATGTTTAAATTCCTTTATGGTATTAACTATATTGATCATTAGTTTTTATGTTATTTAACTTCGTTCAATTTATTAATGTATTATCATTATCATTATCATTGAGAATTCTCTCAAAGAATTAAATATTTCTGATTTTTTTAGTTTATCAATTAAATTCTATTACTGCAATATCATTCACCTTCTATCAACGAATTAACTATTTCTGATTATTAGTTCATCCTCAGAAAAATACGTTCGGCTATAATGCCTTTCTACTTAATCATCATGCGGATAAACACATTTTTATTATTATAATTCATATATTATTAATTGTTTCTAATTTATGTCTTAAGTGACTATAATTCATATATTATTAATTGTTTATAATTTATGTCTTACGTGATTATAATTCATGTATTATTAATTGTTTATAATTTAGGTCTGATCATAATTCATAGATTATTAATTGTTTATAATTGATGTCTTAAGTGATTATAATACATATGTTACTAAATGTATATAATGTATGTCTTACGTGATTATAATTCATGTATTATTAATTGTTTATAATTTAGGCCTGATCATAATTCATAGATTACTAATTGTTTATAATTGATGTCTTAAGTGATTATAATACATGTATTAATTGATATAGTATTAATAAGGGTTAAGGGTGATATTTCAAGGGTTAATTCATGTATTATTAATATTGCGCGTATGTCCGTATTAATTCATTTTATTTAGTATTGTTTACCATTTACTCCTGGTTCCGATAGTAACTCCCAATTACAAGACTCTTCAGAGTGGCAGTATTTTGCCAAGACAGTGCTTTTGGAACAAAAAAAAAACTTTTCGCATCAAATATACTCTTTCATTGAATCTAACTAAAACCAACCATTACATTTCAGGTAGACGGTGCCTTATCTTATACCATAGTTTTTATCAAAAAACTTCTTAAAGTCGAACGATAATTTAAGACGCTGAAGATCTCAGGGGGTAAAAAGATATTCATGAAATATTACGACCATACGTCGAACAAAACGTAAAATAAACTCGTATACTACCAGTAAAGTTGAATTGGGATGAAGGCATTTTGATTCATCGAATTATATTATCGGAAAACATATTTTCTTATTTATTTTCATGTATATATATTGGATATAATAAGGCAATTGGAAATTTCTAAATAAAATTTTCTCAACTTAATTTACCTCTAATAACTTATTTTGTTACATATGATTTGCTCTTTATTTTAAAACGATTTAAAAATGCATTACCTTAGGTTGAGTCGAATCCTAAATCAATGTACATACCTTTTAGTATCTTTAAAGCGGTTTTTTTTTTTTTTTTTTGTTTTGTTTTTACCTTCCTTCTTCCTTTCCCCCTTTTTTTTTTTATTTTTAATGGCCTGTTCGTGCTGAATTCACCTAAAATCTATGTATTCCTACAATGTTAGAAATTTAATATTTATTTATAGACAAGGCTAACAGATTCAATTCAATTTCTATTCAGTTTCAATTCAAATTCTATTCCGTTTCAATTCAAGTTCTATTCAGTTTCAATTCAATTTCAATTGATATAGTCTCCACTACTAGCAACACTAAAAAAACCCAAACAGAAGAGATTCAAAAGAAATGGATTTGCCCCTTTTCCTGTATTAGCACAGGGATGAGTAGACAATAGTTTTTTTCCAGGCTGAATTTGACTGCATCGCTAAAACCAAATACTTGAACTGTATAGCCGCACAGGTCAATAACTTTTTTCCTCCATTTAATATTTCCTTCACTCTTACCTATTTATATAACCACTAAAGGAATGTAGAATTGGATGGGGTTAAGTTTGAAGCACTTTTTATACATTTCCTATAATTGAAAACCACCACTCGTCGTCTTGATTGTGATTGGATTCTCACGAAATCAAAAAAAAAGACAAGAACCAATCCCAACCGCCAACAACTATGTATATGCTCAATATCGAGAAAAAAAAACGCGATGAAAAAACCGAAATTTATTCCAGAATCATCAATTACAAAAACCAACTTCGAAATTATTGGAACTGTTTCGAGAATGATTGAGACAAATTCACAAAAACAAACCGAAAAGTTGAATATTTCTGCTAGAACCCCAAAGAAAAAATCCAAACCGGGATCACGAGAAAACAATATCCAATTCTGGACCACGCGCTTCTTTAGCCAAACGTTAACGGAGTGTATATCATAACGGTGATAACAGCATCAACGATCAAAAAAAAAATTTTTCACTAAAAAAAATTTATACTTTTCCAGAAATAAAATTTCAAAAAAAAACCTTGCACTAGACACCCAACGAAATACCGTAATGCCTGCCCGAAAACCTTTCTGAATTGTTTTCTAACCACGATAACTTCGAAAAAAAATTAAATAAACCGCCTACACACTTTTCCACTATATCTCAGCCCTTAGGCAAAAAAATGAAAAAAATTACCTTTTTTTTTTAAATTCCAGAAATCTCACTATTTTAGTTTTTGTTTTTACGGTCCAATCCTTTTATTTCAACCGCTAGTTTTGGTTATCCTTTTCATTCCCATGTGGCCGCGATCAATTTTCCTTTCGCACGACAAAGTACCCCTTTCTTTGATGGTGTTTACCGCTATTTTTCCACCCTTATAACTTCCTGCTTGTCCACGAGGTCAGGCAAACTTTCAAAGCACCTTTCTGGGCTTTTTTTTCCGTCTAATGGTAGACCAAACTCCACAATTTTAGTGAAACATGTCAAAAAAACAAGGCGTTCTATATTTTCTTGTTTTCCTAAATCTCAATCAAAAATCAAAAAAAAACGAGACTTCTTCAACTCCACGTCCACCACTCAAAACGATCACTTTCCGACTCACTCTCCTTTTTTACACCCAGGAAACCGAGCAGGCGATTTCTTCTCGACCGCCACGAACAAAACCAAAAAAAATCGCCGTTCGCCTGCATTCCAGGCGACTTTTTCCTCTATTCGTTGTGTCAGTGCCGTCGGAGTTAATTTTTTCCAACGGTAATGACATTTTCTACATGGTAGTGGTACAGATTTTTTTTCTTAATATCGTTAATGCGTGGTTGCCATTTATTTTTTTTCTTTTTTTTTTTGAAATATTTTATTATTTTTGTAGGGATTCATAATTTACACAGGCCATCGTTACAGCACGCGTCACCTAGCTGTCGCCAGAGGAGAGGGGACTCGAAAAAATGAACGGGGCCTGATATGGTGGTTTTGGGGCAACGTGTGGCTCACCCACTCCCTGAGATTAAGAGTCTCATGCTCTGTCGATTGATTTCATCTTAGAGGAGGCAAGGTTAAAATTTCCTCAGGTTCTGCTGAATTGATCTCCGGCTAGGGGTATGAGGCAACATACATCGGCCATTCCACCTCACCCTTGGAGGAGCAACCTCGCGTGACGCCGTTTTAAACGCTTCCATATTATCCGCCTCGTTGTGGATTTCCTTGAGTACGAGCAATCATTTTGGACAACGGCGCTCGTCAACGGCCACGGCCTGGGGTTCCTCTAAAACCGTTACACCATGCGCCCCCTACTGAGTGTGGCGCTAGTGACTTTTTGTTCCGTCAGGAATATTCCTAACTATGCATGTCACTTGTGCTCTTTTTGGCAGGCGTCTTATAGGGTCGATTGGGCCTCATGAGCCTGGAGGGTGTCTAGATTCGTCGGCTCTATACTCTGATGGACATAATCCAGGCGGTGTTAGATTTCCAAGGAAGAGGGCGGCGAGGGTTTTGGCGATCGGCGCGATGATGGTGGCAGCAGCGATGGCTTCATGCGAGAAGTTCATAAAAGCAACGGAGGTGCAGAACAATTTGATGAGGACTATAAACGTGGATTTGGTAATCGTGATGGTCGCCATGGTAACCGGGATGGTATAGAAGGAGGTGGGAGAGGAAGAAGAAAATCGACGAAGAGCTTGAAGATGGGGATAAGGCCACAAAAAAAACCAAGAGAGTCTTACATACCCTCTGAGCCAACAACTGATGACGATGAAATCTTCGATTCGGGCACTAGCGGGAGGGTCGATTTTAACAAATGTGACAGGATCTCTATTATAATTACCGAGGGAGCTACGCCTGCTATCAATCCTTTACTAGGATCTGGACTAAAACTGCTAAGTCTGCTGGATTTTGGTGACAAGGGTCTTATTAGATCTGAGATATCCGTTCTATGGTAGTAGTGGGAGCTGATGGAATGCTCGACCTGGGCCTTATGATGTTGTTGGATGAGAAGATTACGCATCATCGACAATTCGACCGATAACTGATAGACAACTCTTGTGTTTGTTTTGGTGGGTTTGGCGGTCCCATCTTAAATAACTTCGTATCCCTAGCCATCGGAAAGTGGACGTCGTGAAACTGGGCGAAGCGGCATGACATATAGACTGGTCTGGCAGCCTTAAGGTAAGTTCGGATATCAAAACTCGGTCCCAGACGACCAAGCAAAACAACGAGGTGTACCATCCGCTAGGGAAGCTACCTAAGCGGACCTCGGCGGGTACCCTATTATTAACCGGTGAAGCCGGCGAGATGCCTTATTAGGGCTACTCGGGGTAGGACTTGCTTCAAAACTGGCTGGGTCGCGACATGGTGGGACTGTTTGGAACCTAATCGAGCCTCGGAGTGACTTCGCAGTTCCGAGGGGAGATTCGAGGCAAATCCACTTTGTCCCGAGAAATCCCTACGGAAGTACTAAGTCCCTCCTTCGGAAAGTGCCTTCGCCCATGGATTCGATCCTCCGGCAATGCCATATTGTCGTTGTCCTGAACCCATGGTCGGGGCTACTCTCCGATGGTTAGCTCATCAGGTCCTAATGTCTTTAGCGTGGTAGATACCAAGAATACGCCCTGTCAGGTCCTCCAACTCGTATCGGCTGGTGCCTATCGGTCTCTTCACCCGTGCCTTTGTGAATTGGTCAGCTAGTTTGGCGCAGAAGCGTTCAGCTTTCTTACTGACCGGGAAGGCCCTATAATACACGGTCTGACCTGGCGAGAAACGTACGGCCTTACAACGTAGGTTATAATTTTTCTGGTGCCTAGCGTGGGCTACGGCGAGCTGGTGCTCTACTTGCTCACGTATGGCTTGTCCGCGGTCCACAGCCGGTAGCACAGCAATCTCTCCTTCTTTCAGAGCTCCCAGGGTTTTCAACAGTGGATACGCTGATCCGTGGAGGACCATGGGGTATCCGAAAAGAGCCTGATAGGGAGAGGTGCCGATGGACTCATGACAAGCGCTACGGAAGGCGCACTCTATAGCCGAAAGGTGTTTGTCCCAGTCACGGTGATCGGTACCAATATAAGCGCGGATGGCAGCCAGCACTGAACGATTTACTCGCTCAGACGCGTTGGGGTGCGGAGCATAGACTGCCGTGCGTAGGTGTTGTATGCCGTAGTCAGTTAATAGCTTCTCGAACTCCTTAGAGGTAAAGTGTCTTCCGTTGTCGGAAAAAATTTTCTCCGGGACACCATAAGCATGGAATATACGGTGCTCGAGAAAGCTGGTGGCTGCATTAGAGGTTTCAGCGGGTACGGGGTGGAGGAACGTATATTTGGAAAACGCGTCTAAGACCACGAAGATGGCGGTATAGCCTTTTTTGGATCTGGGGTATGGTCCCATATAATCTACGTATAAGACCTGGAAAGGACGTTGTACATCCATGGCTTCACCCATAGGGGGCCTTAGGATATTGTTGGGGGCCTTAGTGGTTTTACATGTGTCACAGGCTGCGATATAAGATCTAACTTGGCTTGCCATGCCTGGCCAGTAATATTTTTCTCGCAATCTTGCGAGTGTCTTACGGATACCGCCATGTGAAGCTTGAGGGGGTGCATGAGCGGACTCGATCAAAGAAGTGGTTAGTTCTGCCGGGATCCACAATTTCCATATTAGGTCATCCGTCTCAGGGTCGCCAGTACGGGGTGCCGAGCGGTGGAACACATATCCGTCCGAAACCTGGAGGTCAGGTAACCGTTCAGCATCTTTGCTGATTTTATCAGCGAGATGTTGATAGTCCTCTGTCCTGAAGGCTGGGGACGTAAGGTCCACGTCACGGCAGAACTGCACTTCATCAATGCAGTCGACTCGTGACAGTGCGTCCGGCACCACGTTCTGACTACCCTTGCGGTGCTCAATTGAAAATTGGAAGCCCTGTAACTTTAGGCTCCACCGTGCTAGGCGGCCATTTAGGTCAGTCTGGCTCATGAGCCACCTCAGGCTGGCATGGTCGGTAATGATGGTGAAGGTATGCCCTTCCACATATGCCCGGAACTTCTTAACGCTCAGCACTGCAGCGTAGCACTCTAACTCGGTGATCGAATAATTGCGCTGGGCACTATTCAGTTTCTTTGAGAAATAGGCGATGGGGTGTTCATCATCGCCGCGTCGTTGGAACAGGACGCTCCCTACTCCGGTTTTACTGGCGTCACATTGGATAAAGAAGGGGCTGGCGAAATCTGGGGTTACCAATAAAGGAGCAGACATCATGGACTCCTTCAGTTCTTCAAATGCTCTGAGGGCGTCGTCTGTCCAAACAAATTTGCCGTTCTTTAGACAGTCGGTGATGGGTGAGGCAATGCTGGCATAATTACTTATGAAGCGCCTGTACCATCCCGTCATGCCTAAAAACCGTCGCACCTGTTTGGCAGACTTTGGAACTGGGAAGTCCCTGATGGCTGCCACCTTGTCGGGGTCGGTTTTGAGAGACCCATCGCCGATGATAAAGCCCAAATATTTCACTTCCCGGACGCAGAACCTGCTTTTGTTCAAGTTCACTGTTAAACCAGAACCTCGCAGACAGTCTGCGACCTGTTCCAGCATCTGGACGTGGGTCTCGAAGTCTGGAGACACTACCAATAGATCGTCTAAATAGACGAAAACGCGTTCTCGAAGAGAGCCTGGGATCACCTTGTCCATGAGGCGACACATGCGTTGCGGGGCGTTACAGAGTCCGAACGGCATCACTTTAAATTGATAGAGCGGTCTACCAGGGACGGTGAAGGCCGTCTTCTCTCGGGACTTTTCCTCTAAGGGGATTTGCCAGAAGGCATCCTTGAGGTCGATCGCCGAGATAAAGCGGGTATCCTGCAACCGTCCTAAAAGGCCATCTATGTGAGGCAGCGGGTAGGCATCCTTCACTGTTACTGTGTTAACCTTGCGCGAGTCCAAACAGAGGCGAACCTTTCCGGGCTTGCGAACCAAGACTACGGGCGAGTTCCAGGGACTGTTGGACTTTTCGATTACACCTAGACTCAGCATGCGATCGACCTCCTCATACATGAGGGCCTGAATGGCGGGAGAGACAGGGTAGTGCCTCTGCTTAATGGGTACCGCCTCGCCAGTGTCGATCACGTGCTGTTCCAGGTGCGTTCTACCAAGTCCACAGGTGTCGAATGACGGGAACCGCGCTCGAGCCTGGTTCAATCGCTCCTGTTGGGACTCGTCAAGGTGATGACTGTTGGGGTCCGGGGATGGGGTGTGGTGTATTTCCCCTATAATATGTGGGGCTAATTTAAAGGCCCTCCAAAAATCGACGCCAAGATACAGATTTTGGGACAATCCAGGTACTATATACAGAGTCATAACGATGGTGCGAGACCGGTAGGTGATAGGGACGACAATATAGCCTAACACATCCTTTGCCTTGCCGTCAGCTACCTCGACAGAGGCGTGCAGCCGGTGCAGCTTAATTTCAGGGTTATGCAGGAGGAACGACTCTGCCCCTCTTCCCAAACAGCTGATGTTGGCGCCTGAGTCCAATAATCCTGACATACTGGTGTTGTGAATCCGCACGTTGGCGAAGGGTCGGTCATCGCCGTCATCCTGAAATAGGGTGGCGACTATCTTTCGGACGTGAGTCCGCTTTTCATTTGCACGTTGCCGAATGTGTGGGACTCTGCAGGCTGGTATGGTCTTACCGGGTTCTTCAAAAATTCGTTTACGGGTTTTGTGATAGTTAGCCCAGCGTTGCATGAAGGAGGCTCTGACCTGAGGAGATGGGAAGACCGGTAAGGGATCTATTGTCGGCCGATCCGAACTATCCATGGCAATAGGTGACATGGCCGGGTAGACATTATTGGTAGGGAAATCTGAGCAGGGTGCGGCCTCGCAGAGAGTCTCGCACCCCGTCTCTAGTTTCCCGAGCAGCTGGGACAAGTTGGTGCATACGCGTCTGGTCGCCCACATCGATAACAGAAAATGCTGCGGGTAGGGGAGGTGCACATCATGAACCCGTGTCCCTCTTGTCGGCAGTTCCAGCATTTGGGAGGTGGTCGGCTGGACTGAGCCTTACGGACTTCTTCAAGGGCAGGCGGCTGATAAGTGTGGGGTTCCGCGCGACAGCTAGGCTCCGTGGCGTAAGGCTGGTAATGGTTTGAATAAGGCTGGGGTTGAGGTGACTCGAGCTCGTGAATCCTGGGCGTGTGTCGGTGCTCGCTTCTCCTTTCCCGCTGCCAGCTTTCCACTCTCAAACAAGCCTCCCGAAGTTGGCGCACATCTTGATACGAGGATCCCATGATGGCGGACCCTAGGGAGACGTTCAGGTTTTGCATCAAGATGCGAACCAACTCCGTCGGAGGCATAGGCCTCGATAGCCGATTATGAAGGGTGAAAATCTTGGCCGCATAGTCATCAAAGGCCAAGTTCCCCTGCTTGGTCTCTAGCATTTCTTTGATGACTTGGTACTCGGAGGTTTGACCACCAAACTGCTCCACGAACCTCATGCGAAAATCTTGCCAGGTGGGAGTGGGATACCCCCTCCGGAATTGTGTCCAATACCACTCTTCAGCCCTTTCGGTTAGTAGCGCGGAAATGTTACGTAGTAGTTCGGGTGGCTGGACTCCCTCGTCTTCAGCTCTCGTCCGCACACGGAACAAAAATTCTTCTGCGGGGAGCGCATTTTCGCGGCCCGAGAATCGGATCTTCCAGTTGACCACCGGGGACTTGTACTTGGCCGGGGCTGCGGAGGAACGGACTTCAGCGGGGGCTAACGGGGGCCCCATAGTAGGTCCTGTTGCCCAAACGTCGCTGGGTCTGGGATGACACGCTGTAGTGTATGAAGCGTACGCTCTAGGTGAGGGAGGGGCGCTAATACTAGTAGTCCTCTGGCGAAAATCTGAGGCCAGTGGGACTTGAAGGCTGGCAGGTCTGGGAGGCGCCTCTGGGAGAGCACGTTCAGGCTCCGAGGAGCAATATGGTAACGCCTTGTCCAAGGCGCTCTTCAGGTCGGATTTAGAGATTTTGGAGGGACCTTCTCCGGCGGCTTCCGGCGGGTCTTGGCCAGCTGTCTCATCTTCAACACCAGAGTGGTCAGAGGGTTCTAGTTGGTCTGATGCGCCCGTAGGATCTTCGGCCCCTTGTGCGGCAACTGCCCCTTTCCTCTTAGGCTTAGTCCGGCCAGTCATGATGGAGCGTAGGGACTTCCCGGGGACAAAAAAAAGTTGGCAGTTTGCGTTAGACCACTATTCGCTCACAGATGTATACTACCCGCGTTAGGCACCAAATCTAGGAGACTACTTTGACGCAACCCTATGTGAATATTCAGGGAGCAAGACCCAAGGTAATAATTTCTGTTGCTTTCGAGATAGGCGTGAGGGAAACAAAATTATATGTAGAAGAAAATATCGGAAAAGCCCATAGATCCCCAAGGGAAAAAAAATTTTTCTATGTAGATATGTTATTACGCAAAAAGTGAAAGATCGAAGATTTTATGAATAAAAATGTTAGACTAGCAATTTATATATGAACTGTCAAGAAAAAGTTTCATGTGTAATAGCAAGTTATCTCAAAGTATATACGAAATATCACGATTTCTATATGCAATGGTATGTTATCCAAAATACGAAATATCAAAATTATATATGATGAATATGGGTTAGCAAAAAAAAATGTTGTGTGTAAGAGTATATTAACCTAAAAAGAATATGTGAAATAACTAGTAATGCTTTAAAAGAGGCCCTCCGGAAAAGGATACTCCCAACGGACATCAGCGACCCCGACGACGACCGGATCCCGATGACCCAACCACAACAAGAAGGAGAAGAGATAGAAGCCTCTCTGATAAACTAAATAGACCGTTCTGCCAATCCACCACGACTGGTCAGCAACCCTGCTGAGTTCCAGGAAGGCGGATCGACAGACAGTTATTGAACGGGGGCGAGTGCATTCCGAAATATCGAGCCTGTCGCAAGGCCAGGCGATATGACGCCTGGTAGCCCAGACGGTGCAGGTCCGGCTACACGAAATACAACCGTCCATACTATGGACAGAAGAACAATCTAAACTGCTGCGTTCCCTGTCAGTGTGGACTCGCGCAGAGTCAGGCGGTATACGCCTGTTAACCAGACTCCGAGCCCACATGACAGGAACAAAAAAAACTAGGGAGGCTACCGCAGAAAGATAGTAAAAGTTGAAGTGGTTGAAGAAGAAGAATGACAGGAAAAAGAAGCAGAAGAAGTTGTGAGGGCTAGGGTACCGCGGTAAGTACCTTTGCCCATGGCCCAATAGCCGGGAGGGACTGGGGCTGAGAATTGGAACTTGTAACTATGAAGGAAGTCCCCTCCTGACTCCTCTCGCTGGCCTGTGCCACTAAGGAATTTCAAAAGACAATTCGGCTGAAATTTAAAAAAAAAGTATTTAACACCGATGACATGGGAGGGAAAACGAGTTAGAAGAAAAGGAAATGCCGAATGGGGAATTAAGGTGTCACCGAGTGACAATCAGTCATATCCATGTCATCTGACCGTTAGACTAAGGAACTCAGCGTGAACTAAGCTCCTTAGCCCATCGTTGGGCGCCATTTGTAAAAATGGGCGCCGGAAATATCATGGCAACGGGGTTTGCCAATCGTTGGGCGCCATTTGTAAAAATGGGCGCCGGAAATATCATGGCAACGGGGTTTGCCAATCGTTGGGCGCCATTTGTAACTGTCGGTGGTAGGTGTGCCGTGGCACGAAATAGAAAGAAACAAAAACAAATCTCAAAGAGAAGAGATGGGGTAACGACCATCGTCACAAAATTAGAGAAAGGGTCAGAAAGGTGGCTGAGGTGGCTTGACCGCCGAGGAATATCGCCGAAGTTTTAGGCATCCGCTGCACCGATCGGCGGCACGACGTGCGGTGCGCAAACTAGCTCGCCGGATGGGGTGGGGTTCGCGGTACAGGGATGCCGAAGAATGACAGTATGTTATGAGTTAACTCGTGCCTGAAAATGCAATTAAGAAGAGAGGCGGCGGCGGCGAGAAAACCTACTGAGGTCAACGAGAGGGGATTTATCTAGAAGGGAGGTTGGGCAACAAGAGCCGGTCAACATCGTGGAAAGCTACATGTTAGCTAGTACCTAGTGGTAAGCACTTACTCGGTTAGGAGGCTTCCATATTCCGGGTGGGGGCCTCATAGGGAGGATATCTATCTAGACATCTTAACCGCGTAGGTAAATCGAATGTTTATCCCTTTCCCCTGTCTAAAATGTCTAATAAGTAAATTCTTCTTTCGATTTCTGGTTTATCTAATGTTTAAATTCCTTTATGGTATTAACTATATTGATCCTTAGTTTTTATGTTATTTAACTTCGTGCAATTTATTAATGTATTATCATTATCATTATCATTGAGAATTCTCTCAAAGAATTAAATATTTCTGATTTTTTTAGTTTATCAATTAAATTCTATTACTGCAATTTCATTCAACTTCTATTAACGAATTAACTATTTCTGATTATTAGTTTATCCTCAGAAAAATACGTTCGGCTATAATGCCTTTATACTTAATCATCATGCGGATAAACATATTTTTATTATTATACTTCATATATTATTAATTGTTTCTAATTTATGTCTTAAGTGACTATAATTCATATATTATTAATTGTTTATAATTTATGTCTTACGTGATTATAATTCATGTATTATTAATTGTTTATAATTTAGGTCTGATCATAATTCATAGATTATTAATTGTTTATAATTGATGTCTTAAGTGATTATAATACATGTATTAATTGATATGGTATTAATAAGGGTGATATTTCAAGGGTTAATTCATGTATTATTAATATTGCGCGTATGTCCGTATTAATTCATTTTATTTAGTATTGTTTACTATTTACTCCTGGTTCCGATAGTAAATCCCAATTACAAGACTCTTCAGAGTGGCAGTATTTTGCCAAGACAGTGCTTTTGGAACAAAAAAAACTTTTCGCATCAAATATACTCTTTCATTGAATCTAACTAAAACCAACCATTACATTTCAGGTAGACGGTGCCTTATCTTATACCATAGTTTTTATCAAAAAACTTCTTATAGTCTAACTATAATTTAAGACGCTGAAGATCTCAGGGGGTAAAAAGATATTCATGAAATATTACGACCATACGTCGAACAAAACGTAAAATAAAATCGTATACTACCAGTAAAGTTGAATTGGGATGAAGGCATTTTGATTCATCGAATTATATTATCGGAAAACATATTTTCTTATTTATTTTTCATGTATATATATATTGTATATAATAAGGCAATTGGAAATTTCTAAATAAAATTTTCTCAACTTAATTTACCTCTAATAACTTATTTTGTTACATGTGATTTGCTCTTTATTTTAAAACGATTTAAAAATGCATTACCTTAGGTTGAGTCGAATCCTAAATCAATGTACATACCTTTTAGTATTTTTAAAACGGTTTTTTTTTTTTTGTTTTTACCTTCCTTCTTCCTTTCCCCCTTTTTTTTTTTTATTTTTAATGGCCTGTTCGTGCTGGATTCTCCTAAAATCTATGTATTCCTTTTTTCTTTAAATCCCAGCAATCTCACTATTTTAGTTTTTGTTTTTACGGTCCAATCCTTTTATTTCAACCGCTAGTTTTTGGTTATCCTTTTCATTCCCATGTGGCCGCGATCAATTTTCCTTTCGCACGACAAAGTACCCCTTTCTTTGATGGTGTTTACCGCTATTTTTTCCACCCTTATAACTTCCTGCTTGTCCACGAGGTCAGGCAAACTTTAAAAGCACCTTTCTGGGCTTATTTTTCCGTCTAATGGTAGACCAAACTCCACAATTTTAGTGAAACATGTCAAAAAAACAAGGCGTTCTATATTTTCTTGTTTTCTAAATCTCAATCAAAAATCAAAAAAAAACGAGACTTCTTCAACTCCACGTCCACCACTCAAAACGATCACTTTCCGACTCACTCTCCTTTTTTTACACCGCAGAAAACCGAGCAGGCGATTTCTTCTCGACCGCCACGAACAAAAAAAAAAAAAATCGCCGTTCGCCTGCATTCCAGGCGACTTTTTCCTCTATTCCTTGTGTCAGTGCCGTCGGAGTTAATTTTTTCCAACGGTAATGACATTTTCTACATGGTAGTGGTACAGATTTTTTTCTTAATATCGTTAATGCGTGGTTGCCATTTATTTTTTTTCTTTTTTTGAAATATTTTATTATTTTTGTAGGGATTCATAATTTACACAGGCCATCGTTACAACCTATAAGAAATAGTAATGGCGAAAGTAGGCATCCTTGTCGTACTCCTCAAAGCTGTCAGATAATTTTTAATTATGGAGAACTCTGCATTTCGAATTGTTGTATAGAGCTTTTATCAATTCTATTATTTTATCAGGCAGTCCATGTTGCCGTAGTGTCTACCGGTAGTTAAGCTCCTATTAACCGAGTCGAACGCTTTCTCATAGCCTATGAAAGCAAGATAAAGTGCAATCGTAATTCAGTAGACTCCTCTACTATGATTCTCAAGGTGTTAATATGGTCTATACATGAGCGGTCTTTCCTGAATCCGGCCTGCTGCCTCCTAAGCGTTCTGTCTACTGCCTTTCTTATCCTTGATAATATAATGTGGGACAAGATTTTACCCACAGCAGATAATAGACAGATGCATCTCTAATTGTCACATATTATTAGGTTCCCCTTTTTTTGGTATTTTGACTATGATACCTTCCATCCAATCCTCCGGAAAGGTACTGGTGTTCCATGCTATTTCCACGATTGGCTGTAGCGCATCTGCTATGAGGCTTGAGTCGAATTTCAACAATTCTGGCGGGATGCCGTCTTTTCCAGCTGCTTTACCATTGGCGTTGAATTCTTATTATTTATTATTAAAATGCCCTACCTCTCGCTACAATTGCATCGCTCACTGCAAAAGCGGTGCAGCTCCACACTTCAAAACACCACAGGTTAACTCGCTTGTTAAAAAACGGTATCAAATCAAGGGTCTCGTTTAAATACCAGTACTTTCATCAGAATTTTCATTATCAACTTTCAAAGGAAGTAAGTCTTTGACAGTAACACCAGCCACGTTTGTTTTACATTGATTATAATTCTCTGCATTTAACAAAGTGAAATCCTAATTTTTTGCATTACATCCTTTACTTCTTATTCGAGAAGAAAGATTTTCAATTGGATCCTGATTTAAACGTCCTTTTTCAAACTGGCGTTGGAGAAAGTAATCCGAGGTTCAGAATAACATCAAGGGGCACTACCCTTACAAGTCCACCTAATTACTGGATTATGCAGACGACATTGACATCTTTGGAAGAACATCAAGAGTTGTACAAGAAGCTTTCACCCAGATTGAGCGGGCATTACGAAAGCTGAGACTGCACATCGACGAAAGCAAAATAAAGTACATGGTGGCCTGCTCTGCAAGAACACCTAATATTGGTGCCTCAATCAAGATAGAGTAGCGGGAAATTGAAGTGGTGCAAGCATTTATCTACCTTAAGTCAATAGTAGCAGCAGACAATAGCCTGAAATTAGAAATACACGCACGGCTCCTAACAGCCATCTTCTCAACCGTGTTCGAGAGTAAATTCGCTCGGAGAATTGCTGTGAGGAAGATACAACTGTTGATTACCAACTGGAAAAGAGAGATACAGGACCGCAAACGTTGCACAGTGGGACCAAATCCAAAAAAGCTGGCCAAACGTCAAAAAGTGCTTTAAATGATCTCAAATTTTACACTCGGGGGTTTTCGGGGTCGCTGATTACGAATCCGGTTTCGAAACTGTCATTTTCAAAATGGCGGACTCAATATGGTTAACATAATTTTTTTATAAGCAAATAATCTCATTAGGAAGTTATTGGGCGCATCCATCGCACTCAGCAGCTGAGTAGCGGCTAAGTGCGGAGCTCGTTGGATGGCTAGCTGAACTAAGCCGCTAAGCTCAACGGCTGGCAAATTTCTCAGCGTAAAAATTTTATGCTAAGTAGCTCAGCGGTAGTGAATTGATGTCATTTAAAATAGAAAAAATAAATTTAGCTGTCAAAATATATTTGAACTCGGTTATCCCATCCAGCCGACACATATCGTTGAGTTACTTTTTACGCTGTGCTGTTCAGCTAAGCGGCTTTTCCGCTGAGTGCCCTGGATGCGCCCATTGTTTATTAGAAAAATAAAATAAGGACTTTTAAGAATGCAATTGCAATTACATTATCTCTATCTTCTGATGTCGAACATTCAGAGCAGGGGGCAATTTTGGGCAGCGAATTTTTTTTTGGAGGTGAAGGATTACACTTTTACCTGTGTATGAGGTGCGAAAACGAGGGAAACCTAACCTCCACTGGAAAGATGGCGGAGCCGGAATAGCGGGAGCTGTCCCCAAACAAGTATAGGTACTACTTACTTTTATGTTAATCACCGTTGCAGATGGATAAGCCCTTTTAGCCTTAGTTTTAAAAATGATTTGTAGACCATCGTACCACAGGAGGTTTAGATAGATTTCGCTTTAAATTGTGCGCATATAATCGTATGGTGTTGCGGGATAAAATGAATGTTTTGAACATTAGTTTTCTCAACTTCCTTCTATTTCTTGGAAAAAATTTAATGAAATCAATAGCGGTGATAGGACTTCACCATCTCCACCGTATTCAACAATTTAAAGAGCTTAATTTGCCTTTTTTGAAAACAAAAACAAAAAAAAAATACCGGATTATAATCACATCCTGTGAAAGCATGAAGTGCAGGTAAACTTCCTTGAACGTTGTTTTTTGTCATAAAATAGTGGTTTAAACACTAGATATAAATTTCAGCTTTTGTACTTTAACGTAAATGAGGTCAGTTTTTGTACACCTTTAACACGTGATAACGTCCTAAAGCACCACTAGTCAAAATTTGTAACCCCCGAGCGTTTTTTAACGTAGGTCTGGTAGGCGCTAGGTCTGCTGGCTCTCCGACTATAAGGAAGGGGTATAAATTATTTATAAAATAATGATTCTGGAAAAAAATTTAATATTTAAAGTACATATAATTAAACCAGACACATAATTCCCTATCAAAAAATTAAAAAATAATTCCTGCTCTAAATATGGAATAGTTCAGAAATGAATAGTTTGCAGATCTTTCAGGGTACTATAAGAATTCTCCTAATATTATTTATTGCTTTTGAATGAATATCCACTCAAAGGATTCAACGATCGAAATGCACCCTCTCAAGTACCTAATCTACCCTAGTCAAATATCGACCTCTTATTCTAGAGTGTCGATTATTCTTAAAAGCAAATGGGTTCATTATAAAAGCATGTCTGACGCCATCTTTTGGTTACTTATTGTGGGACGTAGAAAGACGTCGATTTAATTGCATTAGTTCATTCAAAACATGTAGTTAAGATGTTTTTTTATATTTTATAATTTTATCTTAATAAATCTGTTGGGAACTGATATCAAGGCTTTTAGCTGGACTTATGTAGAGTATTATTAGGTATAGTGATGGTCGTGTAATTTAGTTATTTCATACTGAATGTGGAATTTCGTAATTACATTCTATCTGAAGGTAACCTTCCTGTAGGGCAGCTCAGGCGGATCAGCTTTTATCGGAAAATTCATTTGAACAAGAGATATGATTGCGTTACATATTCCCTTGCTTCCTTTAATTTGTATTGTCATCTGTTGCCATCCTATCTGATCCACTACATAAGCTTATATTATTGAAGCTACATATTTGTACATTTATCTAACAACGTTACTCCGATTAATATGATAGTTCAAAATCCTATGACGAATTAAACTTGTGTTGTATGTATATACATAGGTCAAAATCGGCCTACTTGATAGCCGTGCACAGATCGTTCCAGGCATAACAGTTTTCTAAAAGACGCTGTTTGTTTTAGCAAGGGCAGAGTTTGCATGGCTATGGGAACATAACTACTGATGAGGGCCAAAGCTGATCGAACCTGGAATTTTAAAAGTTCATTCTTCTCTATTGTCTATTGACATGGAACAAATAGGTGAAAGATTAAATTATCTTAATGTTCAATTTTCAGAATTTGGGACAATCCAAGACAAAATTGGAGAGTTGGAAGGACAAGAGGAATCTGAGCAACAAGATAGACACCGAAGGCACCACCAGAGATAACATAATACTCCGTATAAAGATGCGACAGCTGGAACAAAAAACCCGAACGCTTTTTGCCTCGGCAGGCCTCTGAGATTGCCTCCCCCTTAGCAACATGCAACAAATTCGAGTTTCTAGCTACACAAGGAGGCGAACGTGGTCATGGTCCGCAGCACAAGACATGCGGTGAGTTTGTCGATAAGGAAGCTAGAATTTTAGGGGGGAAAGGAAAGGAACTGACAACAGAATGTTTCTCGCAACATCTTTCTTTCTGTCTCATTTTTCAAACGTGTGCCTCTAGCGCTACATTGAAGGATTTCCCTGATGCTTTGAATTTTAACTATTTCTTAGAACATTCCGTGTATTTTTTTTAATGACTGTCTGAGATTCACTATCAATTTCACTTAATTTCAAATTTTTGGTGAGAGGATTTGCGATATTTTTAAAATAGGTACTTGGTTGAGGTTTTGGTTAGGACTTTTTTTTCTGGTATTTCGGTATTGACTAACTCGATTGATTTTAGAAACGAATTTAGGTAATTATTCTTTATTTTATTTTAGCTGAATTTTCGCTATTGGCTTAAAATGTTGGGTTTTGGCTTTTGTTGTAGGTATATTGTGGGTGTAGATTTTTGGAGACATTTTTTATAAAAAATGCCACAAAGTCGCACAACCTGAAGAGTTGTTTGCATCACCCAAACTTGCAAAGCGCATAAGTGCTTTTCATAAATGCTTGTACAATTAAATCCCCACCCACAATAAAAAATCGTACGTCTGCTCAAAACAATTCGATCGTAATTGTTTTGGTAAAAACAAATTAAAAATAGGTTCAATACCTTCCTTGTTATTTGAAAACTCTTCAATTAATGAAAATGAGGAAAGGCTTCATGCCAAGTCAATTTTCAGGGAAAACGTATGACAGAAGGAATTCAGTCTCGGACTTGTAATTACAGGATTTATCCGTTTTAGAGTCCCCTTGTCAACAGTTAAATATTGAGCCGGTAAATATATATGTACATATACTGCAAACAATGTTTGGAAGATGAAAAAAAAGTATATTACAACCGGGTCATTCCATATCAAACCAACCAATGGTTTGGACCTCACCACCTCCGATTGTTATAATTTTTTTATATTTGTTCTTCTGGTGGAAACTAAAAAAACAAATTTTTAAATTTTTGGCCTTCTATTGTTTTAGTTATAAATTTTCAAAAAGTCGAAAACCTTAAATTTTCAACAAATTTTGAAATCTTTAAATTGATCTAGTTCAAAAACTATTTGACATAGAAAGCTGAAAGTAGCACCAGTTTCTTCTGCTTTAATTTGATATATGTTGTTACGAAATTAGCATTGGAAACACTCATCCCCTGTTACTGTACATATAATAATTGAGTTCTCTGTTTCCCAGCTTATGATCTATTTACCTTAGCTTGAATTGCTAATATTTTGTTAATTATTTAAAATAAATTATCTGTGGTTAATTGCACCTACGCTTACGAGTTTTTATTTTCTACAATATACAACATAGTATTATTAGAAAGAATAAAACTTTTTCCGGCATTTTGAAAATTTTGTTTTTGAAATATCTCAAAATGTTTTTTCAAATTTTTGAAAAAATTATATTTTGTACACACAATTTTAACGTACATAGAATGCCAAAATTTAGGATGGGACGACATTGGGATCATATAGAAATAATTTTTTTTAGGTTCTTGAAAAATTGAACGTTCAATGAACGCAATATAAGAAAACATTTAGTTGCGGAAGAGCTGATACCAACCGCTAATAATGTCGCCATTTACTAATTTGGGTATGGCGAATTCAATAGAAATAAAGTCAACCCTCTAACTTGATCAAAAACTACCCCCAGGACAACCCTAATTACTAAATTTGAGGGTTTTATACTTGCTTATGAAAACATTCCTAAAAAAATTTGTTTATAAATAGCCCTACTATAAGTATTTCTTGAGACCAAATTCAACCCTATAGGTGAAGTGGAAACCACCCCCACACCAGCACCTAACCTTAAACTATTTTCTTTACGTCCAAAATGAAGGTTCACCACGCCAACTTTGAAGTACATACACTAGGACTTATACAAAAACAGACTTACATATCTAGGTACATACATATACAACTTTATTCATTATTATAATCTCTCTCAAGAGTGGTACATTCATTCTAACGCTTCTCTAGCATTTCTATGTCGTTCTCATAGAACGATTTGACCCCCTCATTGGAGCCATATTTCTTGCCGGCGACCATCTTTATTTTTTAATTCCAGAACAGGTAATACGAGGTGTGACAATTAAGTAATGAGACTGATTATATTGCCGCGATTGTGATAACCCTGCGACCTTGAAATTTCCTTTCCCTTCTCTCGGCATCCTTCCCCTCTCCATTGATATATTTGCCATCGCTCTAGCTTGTTTAGTTCGCCTGCTCCGTCGTGTTGAGTAAACGTGTGTTCGTGGTGCATGGTGGTCATCTTCTATCGATTATATAAACTTGATACTGTTCGGATAACTCAATAATGTCATTTTTTGTAGCTGTTAGAAGAAGCGCAATGTATAAATTTAAAACCGTTTTGATTTTACTGGAAAACCCCGAATTTCGAACGTTTTTAAAAACCGACAAACCCTAACATTCACCTATTAGATAAAAGATAAATTTTGGAAACGATACGTCTGCTTTCGGGCATCGGAAATCACCCCCACCATTAGCAGTAAGAGCTAAATTATTTAATTGAAATTTAGGTATAAAGTTAAATAATTTAGTTTTCACCCCTAGGGGTGGGGTGGTTTCTGCCTAAAGGATAGGCATGTTTTAGAAACCATGTCTTATATGAAATATATGTTCTTGTTCATTAAAAATTGGCGGTGAAACCTTTATTTTGGACATAAAAAAATAATTTAACTTCAGGAGTGGCTGTAGGGGTGGGATCCGCGGGTCTCATAGGGTTGATTTTGGGCTCCAAATAGAGCTTATCCTAAGGGCTATTTCTAACCAAAAAATTGGCGGGGTGTTTTCATAAGCAAGTATGAACCACTCCAATTTAGTAAAGGTTGTAATGGGGGTAGTTTTCGATCAAGTTAAAGGGTTGACTTTATTTCTATTGAATTCGCCATACCCAAATTAGTAAATGGCGACATTATTAGCGGTTGGTATCAGCTCTTCCGCAACTAAATGTTTTCTTATATTGCGTTCATTGAACGTTCAATTTTTCAAGAACCTAAAAAAAATTATTTCTATATGATCCCAATGTCGTCCCATCCTAAATTTTGGCATTCTATGTACGTTAAAATTGTGTGTACAAAATATATTTTTTTCAAAAATTTGAAAAAACATTTTGAGATATTTCAAAAACAAAATTTTCAAAATGCCGGAAAAAGTTTTATTCTTTCTAATAATACTATGTTGTATATTGTAGAAAATAAAAACTCGTGAGCGTAGGTGCAATTAACCACAGATAATTTATTTTAAATAATTAACAAAATATTAGCAATTCAAGCTAAGGTAAATAGATCATAAGCTGGGAAACAGACAACTCAATTAGTATATGTACAGTAACAGGGGATGAGTGTTTCCAATGCTAATTTCGTAACAACATATATCAAATTAAAGCAGAAGAAACTGGTGCTACTTTCAGCTTTCTATGTCAAATAGTTTTTGAACTAGATCAATTTAAAGATTTCAAAATTTGTTGAAAATTTAAGGTTTTCGACTTTTTGAAAATTTATAACTAAAACAATAGAAGGCCAAAAATTTAAAAATTTGTTTTTTTAGTTTCCACCAGAAGAACAAATATAAAAAAATTATAACAATCGGAGGTGGTGAGGTCCAAACCATTGGTTGGTTTGATATGGAATGACCCGGTTGTAATATACTTTTTTTTCATCTTCCAAACATTGTTTGCAGTATATGTACATATATATTTACCGGCTCAATATTTAACTGTTGACAAGGGGACTCTAAAACGGATAAATCCTGTAATTACAAGTCCGAGACTGAATTCCTTCTGTCATACGTTTTCCCTGAAAATTGACTTGGCATGAAGCCTTTCCTCATTTTCATTAATTGAAGAGTTTTCAAATAACAAGGAAGGTATTGAACCTATTTTTAATTTGTTTTTACCAAAACAATTACGATCGAATTGTTTTGAGCAGACGTACGATTTTTTATTGTGGGTGGGGATTTAATTGTACAAGCATTTATGAAAAGCACTTATGCGCTTTGCAAGTTTGGGTGATGCAAACAACTCTTCAGGTTGTGCGACTTTGTGGCATTTTTTATAAAAAATGTCTCCAAAAATCTACACCCACAATATACCTACAACAAAAGCCAAAACCCAACATTTTAAGCCAATAGCGAAAATTCAGCTAAAATAAAATAAAGAATAATTACCTAAATTCATGCCTGTTCCGCATATGGAGATCAACGGAGATCTCAACTAACACCAAATTGCGGCTGTTCAACTCCAACGTTAAGGCAGTTCTTTTGTACGGTTGCGAAACATGGAAAGTCACCCAATTCATCACAGGGCGCCTACAAGTCTTCATCAACAGATGCCTGCGTCGTATCCTAAAAATCCGCTGGCCAGATAGAATTTCAAATGAAGAGCTATGGCGCCGTGCCGGCCAAGAAAGGATAGACGACCAAATCAGGCGAAGGAAATGGAATTGGGTTGGCCACACCTTGCGACGCGATAACGAAAACCTAGCCAAACAGGCCCTTGACTGGAACCCGCAAGGATCCCGTCGAGTTGGAAGACCTAGAACAACGTGGAGGAGGACCCTACTAGCAGAGGCCGCAACAACTGGGAGATCCTGGTCAGAGCTGAGAGCTGTCGCGCAAAACAGAGTCCGCTGGAGGGCAACTGTTTCCGCCCTATGTCCCATGAGGGATTAAAGGGGCACAAAGAAGAAGACCTAAATTCGTTTCTAAAATCAATCGAGTTAGTCAATACCGAAATACCAAAAAAAAAACGAGTGTGCGTAGGACCACACTTTAGAAGTGTTAACTTCTATGGGTAGTCTAAATGTCCAAATCAATCTTAATACAAGACGATAAGGATTAATATATTTTATTTATGAATATTCTGTTAAAGTTAATTTAATTGTTACTTATATCCACTCACTCCAAAATGTGTTGCAATGTTTTGGAAATTAAAATATTTGTCTTAAACTTATCACACAAAGATCGGACGATGGATGACTGGGGTAATGTAGTTTTTATTAAAAATAGTAGCTAATATATAGTAATAAATACATAGTGCATAGTTCATAGGAAATATGTAGTACATAGTACACAGTACATATCGTCGGGTTGATGCAATAGTCACGAAACAGAAATTTTTGCTATTTTAAACATTGTGCAAATATGCAAAAAAGTCATATTATATTCAGCCAAAGTCACGGATCTAAATTTTTATGGGAATCTACTGGATTCAATTTGAATTTTTTCAGAATCAGAAAATAAGTAAAATTAGGCGATTTATATTTATATCATAAACATAAATTCAAATATATGTTTATACATTAAAGATCAGAAACTTAATGGCTGAGATAACTGAGATAATTAACAAAGAAAACGAGCAGCTACGAAGTTTTTCAACCAAACCAACTTGGTCACCAAATCCATTCTTCTCTGCATTACTTATAACTCATTACAGAAAACACTAATTAAAGAAGTACTTCCAAATCGACTTCCCACAGTAAATACTTGCGATTTTCCCTACTGGGGTACTGCCCCAGATATGTACGTAAAATACGGACGCGCAGTCGAATAGGCGAAACGCCGAAACGTATTCCATGTCGCCGAGAGCGATTAATCTAAGCAAAATATTTAAATATTGCAGCCATTTAGCCGGCTAGAGCAGACAGCAGCGATGGTTACGCGCATTTTTGCTTCGCACCCGTTTCTGGGCACTTGTGCCCAGCGAGCACTAATAACAAGAGTGATGAGCTAGAACAAATTTTTAAAAATGTTTCATTGCCCTTGAAATCAGCTGATAAAAATTTCAATAGGAGTGAAAAAGTCAAAATGAACAAAGAAGTAATATCTATGATAAAAGAAGGCAGAATTACTTAGCCACTAAACGCAGCGTATGTGAAAGAAAGATAAAAAATGAAGGGGAAGTGGCTGGAATGTATATTATAAGATTCCCGCCTTTTTTAATGGACAATACAAGTGCATTCGTACGCCCAAAACAACAATACATGTGCATTCGTAAGCCAAAATCGCTATACCAACACGAAATGTTTACCCATCAAATTATTGCTCTGTTCCAGTTTTGCTTCCATTTGAATGTAAACATTCCAGTAGGGGAATCAAGGAACATCTTCTGTTTCTTTCGTAATAATGCATTTTTTGCATAAGATGTATTTCCATCGCGCGTTTGTTATTATTTTTTTGACATTTTTGCTTAATGTTATTTCTAATCTCTTCTTTCATATGTTTAACTCTTTTACTTGTCCTTGAGCTCTACCTAATCACTCTTGTTATTAGTGCTCGCTGCTTGTGCCTATGCAGCTGGCTAGAGCATGGAAACTTTTGGTTGAGCTCCACTTACAAACAGCAGCGTATAATTATATGTGTGCGAGGCAAAATATCCCGCGCTTGGTGAGAGGGATTGGGTTTGAATGTTGCAATGCAGAAGCTGCTCTCAGCATTCGTTTTATATTCTCGCGCCGCTCTCAAAATTCATGTCATATTCTCGCACGCCATCGCACACAGCAGCGAATGTGTGCGAGAGGATGAAATGAATGCTAAGAGCGGCTCTGCATTGCGAAAATATGAAATGAATGGGTGCGAGAATATGCCAAGGATTTTGAGAGCGGGTCTGCATTGCGACTTAACATTCATTTCATCCTCTCGCACACATTCGCTGCTGTCGCTGTGTGCGATGGCGTGCAAGAATGTGCCCAGAAACCAGTGAGCAACAAAGTGCGCGTGTCGCCATCATGTGTCCAGAAACGGGTGTAGCAACAAAATGCGCGTGTCGCGAATTCTTTGTTTTACCCCCAGCGAAAAAGTGCCAAACGCGCCTAAAGAAGTTAACACTTCAAAAGTCCTAACCAAAACCTCAACCAAGTACCTATTTTAAAAATATCGCAAATCCTCTCACCAAAAATTTGAAATTAAGTGAAATTGATAGTGAATCTCAGACAGTCATTAAAAAAAATACACGGAATGTTCTAAGAAATAGTTAAAATTCAAAGCATCAGGGAAATCCTTCAATGTAGCGCTAGAGGCACACGTTTGAAAAATGAGACAGAAAGAAAGATGTTGCGAGAAACATTCTGTTGTCAGTTCCTTTCCTTTCCCCCCTAAAATTCTAGCTTCCTTATCGACAAACTCACCGCATGTCTTGTGCTGCGGACCATGACCACGTTCGCCTCCTTGTGTAGCTAGAAACTCGAATTTGTTGCATGTTGCCAAGGGGGAGGCAATCTCAGAGGCCTGCCGAGGCAAAAAGCGTTCGGGTTTTTTGTTCTAGCTGTCGCATCTTTATACGGAGTATTATGTTATCTCTGGCACCACCCTTCGCCGAAGGGTGGCGGAAGAAAAGTACTTTGCAATAAAATCTAAATGCAATCACAAATTGAAAAACAAACCAATAACGGAAAACAATGAAAGTTATGATGGAGCCAGTAAACCATAACCAGCAGAATTCCGGAGAGGCAAGATGAACAAAAGGTACCAGGTGCATCACAGGTAGCAGAACAACCAATCATTAACCGACCATCATTAAAACCGTCACCATCGTCTACAGTTATGCGAAAATTCATCAACAGCATCATGGAATCGGTGCGAGCATTAAGAGCCTTACACCTAATGTTATTTCAAAATTTCGGAAACAATATATTTGTACACTATTAACGTACAATGCCAAAATTTAAGGATGGGATGACATTGGGATCATATTGAAATAAAATATTTTAGGTACTTGAAGAGCTTAATGAACAAAATATAAAAAAAATTTAGCTGCGGGAGAGCTGATAACCACCGCAAATAACGCCGCCTTTTACTAATTTGCGTGTCGCGAATTCAATAAAAATCAATTCAACCTTCTAACTTGATCGGAAAGTACCACCCCCAGGACAACCCTTATTACTAAAATTGAGTGTTTCACACTTGTTTATGAAAACTCACGCATAAACTTCAATTTCCAAAAACTGCAGGACGTGGAAAACAATTCCCGCTCAAAAGGTGCTGATCTAAGATTTGAAAAATTCGTAATTGTGAAGGGTCATTTTTGCACAGCTTTTAAAGAGTGCTCGGATTTTAACAAGTTATGTTTTGTTGGAAAACTATCGCTCTGCTGAATCCAGAAAAGGAAATTTTATTTAGAACGGGTTTCATTCAAACGAGTTTATTATAGTGCAAGATCCGGTATAAGAAATATATACCCTCATCTGATATTTGATTATGACAAATATTATATGTTAGATAATATATAAATTGATAAATCGCACATGGGTTACCTAGCTAAATCGCGTACCGAAGGTGTTAAATAAAAGAAGTTGTAATTAACTTTTTTGGACCAACTTCCCTCATTTGTTAATCATAAAAATCGACCATTAACTGACAGAATATGACACAAGGAATAGGAAAAATAGGGGTTGCCTGATTTCTACTCAGTCCAATCGTGAGGTTGCCAGGTATAAACAGGTAAGCAAGCGCTATTAATATACCCTCATCCGTTATTTAATCAATTTTTTTATGAAATGAAAGGGATTACCCTTTGTGCCACTAGCCCATCATGTATCGCATGTTCCAAAAAAACATATGGAACGGACAAAAACAAAGAACAATAAAATCTTCTTTCAGAAGAACTCTAAAATCTAGGCATCCCCGGTTGTGACAAACTTTTTTTCAGAGCATGTTTTCATTAATATTCTTCGATCGGGTCCTCAAAGAAGTACATATACATATATGTTTCATTTTTGTTTTAAGTGATATCGTGCAGGTCCTTTCATAATATCCGTCGTTGAAACAAAAAACGGCTGGACCGAATTTTATAAAAATCTTTTGAGATCATATTTCCTTTAATATGACGACGACGACACCTGAAAGTAGTCGATATCTTTTTTGGTTCGCCCGATATCGTGCAGGAAAAAATGATACAAATATACCTCTTCTCAAATTTATGCTTAAAATGCTATTGGGACCTTGAAAAATAAAAAAATTTGTTGAACATTTTGATTTGTATTTTTGGACCGATTACAATAGCTCCTTATAAACTGACCCCTAAAACCTCCTAATATTTTTTTTTATATTTTTAACAATTAAGTATTTATTTTATAGGCCTAAGTATTTCATTGATAAACATATTTAAGAATAAATATATTTAATAATAAATATAGTTGGGTTTCAATTGGGAGTAAATGGGTTAAGTAGTTTTGAAAAGTGTCCTTAACTACTTTCTCTTAAATTTTCGTGGAAGTCTTCCATTCAAGAATCTTAAATTTGACTTTGCTTTTCGCTTGGTGAAGATTCATTTTTCAATTAAACTGCATGCTGCGATCACCCATAAACAGCTGCTGGCGTATCCATTCCTGAAAGTAAACATTAGTGCCCCAAGATTCCAGTTTAAAAGCCCGCACTCAAGATCCGCAGCGAGCTCCGAAAGAATCTGGAAAGATTTTCTCTTTGGTAGCTGAGATTTCTCCAAGAAACCGCTACCGATCGGTTTGATGTACTACTGACTGTGTAGCTGCTAGTCAAGTGAGTGGGCTGCAGACTAAAGACCTGTTTTAGTAGAGCTTGCAGAATTTTGAATCAAGCCCAAGAGAATCACGTTCAAATAATTCACCCACCAGTCACTCTTCGACTTTTGATATGATCATTACGTCTTATGTAACTAGTAGACAACAGACCACCTCTAGTCTCTAGCAGATCTTTTTCAAAAAGATCGCGACTGCAACTTGTTTGCTTTGTCTTTGTCGCAAACATCTTTTATGGTGGCTGTGTTGGTTCAATAGTGCGCGGGTTCAGATGGCGGCGGCGGCTGGCTGTGCAGAGTTGTTGGAAATTTCTTCACCAAAAAAAGATTCCGAAAGTTGCTCCAGGTTAATCTAGGGACATGCTAAGATCGCTGAGGCAGTCTTGAATGACTCGGTGTACAGATGACATCGACGATTTAGTTTCTTTAGTGTACTTGGTTCGGATGCTGGGTATTGTAAAAAAAGTGTTCGGGTGTGAGTGAGTGTTACCTGGAAATATTTGCCGACATGTCCACCTGGGGCTAAAAATCTGTTCTCGGATGTATATAGATGCAGGGCGCAGGTGTGATCGGATATTTTCTTTTTAGTTTTTGATTAAGTGGCGCCATCCTTTTGAGAACCCTTCTGGTTTAGTTTCTCATTTATTTAATTGAAAGACTATTGAACGCTCGTTATATTGATTTGACGGCAGTGCAATAAATACGTGACCTTTACATGTTGGTGCTAATTAAAGTGCAAATTGTTTCTTTGGAATAGTACATACTGCGGTAACTGAAAGATTGCTTAAGCAGATAAAATGTAAGTTTACTCTTTACTTTCAGCTAGTTTAAAACGTAACAAACGAACTCTCGTATATGGGGCGTGAGATCCAGTAAATTACTTTGAGGTTGAGCAAATTGTTGTTCTTGAAAACCGGTTGTTTGTTATAACGCCGCTTGTTTTTCTTCTTTTCTTTGAAATCTTAAAAGTGTGTAAACACCTTCCTCTGTAAAAATTTTTAGTCAATGACGTAACGATCATTTTCTGGGCAATTTTCATAACTAACATTTATTTTTGATAATGTAACCTTAATCTGCCACTTCCATTATTTTTCAAAAACAAAAAAAAATATATAGTCATGCTTAATTGCTTATTACAATCACGACCTGATGCATAAGCAATTCACCTATACTCTTCCTGACGTGATCAGTTTATCTTTAAATTCGTTGGCCTTGATATCGTACCAGAACGATCATTACTGCTGCAAGCAACACCACACCATCGTTTAGATCTTGCCTGCTACTTACACTTTCCTAGAAGGCTAGCGGACTTTTTAGTGCTAAGCTGAATATTCAATTACCGCGAGTGCATTACATCATACATATTCTAGCAAAATATCACTGACCCCATGGCTAGATATTATGGAGTTTTTAATGCTAGAGTGGCAGGCAGGTATTGAGTGTTGCTGTAGATCTTTTTTTATGAATTTATTTTTGACATCTTATCGTCATTTTTTATTGCATCGAATGCGTAGTTTAAACAGATTGTTAGTAGGTTATGACAAATGCCTATTTGTAGTATGGTTACACTATATTTATTATAATTTTTCTTTCGTTAAAAAAAAGAAAGAAATATTGCAGTCATATACATACAAGTAAACACGCAAATCATGATCAAATCCCAGTGACTCTTGTTTATTAATGAAATTATCAACTGATTAGGTCAGAAATTATCATATGGATGTTGAATTTATCAAAAATATTTAATTACGTTTAAGTTGATACTTATATGATATAGAATCTCATAAAGCTGGGTGTCACTAAGCTGGTGAGTGCATTTAAAATATCAGGCCAATGTTGACTTACTTTAAAAATTCGAAAAAGCTGGCATTTTTCATAATTTATTAATAAATAAATCTTGTTGGCCTAATGACACACATACATATTGTTTAAAACGCTTTCTTCTATTCGTTTTGTTCTCTGTGGTCCAAAAAATTGTTTATTTTAAACAGAAAAATCTGATTAATTTCACGGAAACGTTCATTAATCAAATGAGGAAATTATAAGCGAAAGTCAAATCAGCTGGTTAGAATTAATTTGAAATTCAATTTTTCATTCAATTATTTTAATTTTTAATCAAGTTTCGTACTGAGGTACGAAATTAACATTTTTAAGGTGTGATCATGGGTAACTTGTTTGTATTTGTTTTTGAAAGAAAGGAGCAGAGATAAATACATATTTATATTGGGCAAAATTTAGTTGTTGTTATTGGTTTAAGATCAATAACCAATCCTACTTATGCGGTATCTTTATTTTTTATTATATAAACAATGAGTGGTTTCAATGTTATTCGCTTTTGGATTAATTGAGATACATTAAATCTGTTTGAATTTTACATTGATTGCAGCAAAAACAAAAAAGTCGAGGAAATAAAGCAATGGACTATCGATTTTTTGAGCAGTTTGAGATTTCCGACCCCCCTTCTCCCTTTGGTGAGATGTCGTGAAATTTGGCTAGAATCCCTCCCTTCCCCTATAATTTCAAAATCTCTAGTACTTTTTCTATTTCTTGTTGAGGGGTGCCTTGGCCGGCACTGTGACCTATTTTGTTTGGTCTATTGTGTCATCCCCGTCTTTAAAAACCATCAAGTTTAAGGTATCTATGATAGCCTAAAACTGATTTGGGGTTCCTGTCCCAAATCTTCCTGGGAGTAGGGAAGTTGCGATGGAGAATGCTCAATCTCTTCCTCGCTGTAGCCTCACAGTCGCACAGTAAGTGCTCCGCAGGTTCGGGAGCTGCCCCGAATGGGGCACCAGTCCTATTTTGTTTAGATGGTAGTTAAGCGAATAGTGGGCTGCCAGGAGCTCTGTTATTATTTTTAGTTCGCACCTCTTGAGATTGCCCGCTTTAGCTTCATCGATTTGGATGAATCTTTTAGCTTGAAAAGCACCCTGGGTCCTTGCCCAGCTATGAAGAAACAGCTGGTCTACCAAATACCGGTTCCGGACCGATAGGTGATGAGTTTGCCCCTACTCTAGCCAGACTGTCGGCAATTTCATTACCAATGTGACCTTCGTAGCCCGGAATCCACATCAGCGTGACACTGTTGTTCCTGTTGAGGAATTGCAAAGATTGGAGACAATCCAGGACAGTCTTTGATGACACCCTGTGGGATTTAATGGGCAGCGGGGCAGCTTGACTGTCCGAGAAAATAACAATGTGAGAACTATTTGGAACTCTATTAATACAAGTCTGAGCACACACCTGCATGGCGAGTACCTCAGCCTGAAAAACAGTAGGGGTAGTGCCCGGAGCCATGAATAGTATCGGACAATGGTATCATTGGCTCCAGGATTAGCTCCTTGAGGATTGATAAATGATCCAGAAAGTCTCCTGGATTAAAGGAGAATATCTTCCGTAGACGCAGCGCCCCCGCCAGAACCTACTAGTTGTAGCGGAAGGAGGTTCAGAAGGGCCTCCATAGCCGCAGTCGACAGGTGCTTTTGGCCCCTGTGATACCAACACAGGTCAGTCTTTGCACCCTGGCCAGCTAAATCATAGCACCCTTTTATCTGGTCTTGGCCCACCATGCGATGCATATGTGACCATGGGCCTTATGATCGTCGCATATACATATGAAGACCCTCGGGGAAAAACCAACTTAGTCCACTTTTTCAAAAATCAGAGAATTCCGCTCAATCTATTAGCTAAGGTGTACTACAATTCAAGGTATTAACTATGGGGAAAAATCAACGTAGTCCTGACAAAATGAACGGGCAATAATAAAAGGTTCGGCTCAGTACCAACTGAGTCCATGGGAATGAGGGAAAAAACTTTTATTTTTTGGAATTTTATTTTTTGGACTAAGTTGGTTTTTCCCCGAGGGTCTTCATATATCCAAATCATTAACCTAGGTTTGAGGTCCCAGGTTTTTCGACAAACATTGAGAGATGTAATTGCCTGGTACTGTCTCAATTTGGAATTATCAGGAGAGCTTTTGATCCAGGATTATGCCTAGATATTTATACCTACTTTGGGAAAACCAATTATTTGCTGTTCAAAGAGGGAGCTTTTAAATTTCGCTTCCTTTTATTAGTAAATGGTACGATGACAGTTTTTGTGCGTTAACACCCAAGTTCTTGCTACTCACCAGCTATGCACATATGACAGGGCGGCTTACATGAGCTCTGAAACGGTGCTATCATGACCGACGCTCATTATGACAATATCGCTTGCATAGGCCTGTGCTTTAAATCCCCGGCTATTCAGGTCGGCAAGAAGGTTTGTCGATCACGATTGACAATAAGAGGGGCAATGGGACGCCCCCTTGAGGACAGCCTTCAGCAGCCATTACCGTAATCGATTCACCATTCATCTCAGCAGTTATCAATCTGCTGCTGAGAAGCGACGTGATCCATCTCGCAGTGGGAATGAAAGCCTTTTTGCTGCTGTTTTATTGATCGCGTCGAAGGTAACGTTGTCAAACGCAGCCTCAATGTCTGCAAAGGTGCAGAGAGAGAGAGATTTCCTTGGCCCTGAAACACTACTCAACATCTTTCACTAGCACATGAATGGCAGTCTCTGTAGATCTAGCCGCCGGCAGGCAAATTGCAGGCAGTGAAGTGGGTTCGCTGTAAGACCCTCTTTAATATGCCTGTATATAACTTTCTCCATCGTTTTCAGGAGAAAGGAGGAGAGGCTGATGGGTCGATAGAATTTTGCTTCCTCACACATATGTATGATATAGGGACCCTAGCCTCTCTCCAACACCTCAGAATATGGGCCAGCGCAAAGCTATCCCGAAATCTTCCAAGTCTCTCTGAAGGAGAGCTGGGAAGATGTGGTCCTTTTCAGCAGCCTTGAAGGGATTGAAGGTACCAATGGCCACTCAATCTGACCCGCAGTGCAAATCCTGTTCGTCAAGGCTTTGTTCCTATTGTAGGAGCGGTGGGCAAGTACTACTTCCGATTCAATTTTAGGTTCCAAGGCCAATCCAGGGTTAGTTACCTGAGAATCGGGGAAATGAGTGCTCATTAATAGTTCCATGGTATCCCTGGTGTTCTCCGTAAAGGATCCTTCTGGAGTCTTGAGAGAGACAATGCCACTGGAGTGACCGCAGGGCAGCTACTTTCGAAGGTTGCGATGATCGTTTCCTGCAGATTGATAGAGACAAGGTCGAGATCTGCCTCAGTAATGGGATTATTATCAACATGGCTGACTCCTAACCTAAGGGCTGTGCGATAAGCCTCCCAGTCTGTCTGCCGTGAAATCTTAATGCTTCCGAGGATATTGCAGAAGCTCTCAAGTTAAACCTTATATGTTAATGATCAGACATTGATGGTTCTCTTGAGACGTGCCAGTTGCATATTCTGGAACTGACGAATGTGCTAGCAAGAGTCAAGTCAATCACTGCTTGCCTAGTCACATTAGACAAGGTAGATTCGTGCCCCTTGTTCATAACCTGTAAATTGTAGGTAGTAATGAAATCAAGGAGGTATTTGCGCCTAAAATTAGTATTAGTGCTTCGCCACACAAGGTGGTGCGCGTTGGCGTCGCAAGCAATCACTAACTGAGTATTCCTCTTAGTATACGGTCAAAGGACACATGGATATCTTTAACAATATTACAAACATTTCCATTTGCCGCGTATCCGACCATATGGTTAATCAACTGCGGTTACAAAGGAAATTCAGCGCGATTATCCTGGATCGCTCTGAGTGGGATGAACTTATTTTTCCTGGTGATCCAAAACATCTCCACTGGTTTACTGACGGGTCAAAGATGGAATATGGCACAGGGGCTGGTGTCGCAGGACCCAACTCCATGGTCTCGATTGCAATGGGTGAGTGACCTTCTGTTTTCCAGACTGAAATACATGCCATTGCGACCTGCGCTAGGCTCAACATTAAAAAGGCGCCAACATTAAAATCTTTTCTGACAGCCAAGCTGCCATCAAGGCACTCTCAAAGTGGAAGTTTTCTTCCAAAATAGTAGCAATGTGCTTTGACGTACTTCAGAGCCTGATCAGACACTGGGGTATCGAGGGGAATGAGGAAGCAGATAGCCTCGCGAGGCATCTCTTGGTCCACCTCCAAGTCCTTGATAGAGGAGTGGATTAAGGGAATAAACCTAGCCTATTGGGAATCGGTCCCAGGTCTTAGACAACCTAGAGATCTTATAAGAGCCTTTGCTCTAAGGGGAACTATCACCTTAAACAGAGCGGACCTAAGGCTGCTGGTGGGTTATCTCACTTGCCATGTAGGACTGCGGTACCACCTTCACAACCTAGGACTGTCTCTAGAGACAGAATGCTGACTCTGCTTGGAAGGCGACGAGATTTCCACACATATTCTTTGTGAATGTCCTGCTCTGATCTGGCTTAGAAGAAGAACGTTTATCAGAAAGTTTTTGAGTCTTGCTCAAGTCCGGTCTTCATCAATTAAAGACCTTCTTGCCTTCATCCGGAAGGCTGATAGTCTGTTCCGCTAATGGGGTACGTTCACAATAGGCCTAACTTGGCCGCAGTGCTCACCATGTGGGTTGCCCCCTCATTCCTTAATAATAATATAATAATAATTCCTCTTAGTGCAGTCCTCCACAAGTCTCCTGATATCTGGCGGCGGTGAGGCAGGTTGGCCTCCATGGATGTAGGACAAGGCTATGACAAGCCTGGGCACTACCTCCGCCGCTACCAGATCTCTAGATACGAACTGAGAAAGAGCATCTTTAGTATTTACACTAGAAAGAAGAAATTACCGGCGTAAACACAACAAGTCAGGCCTTTTCCGCGGGTCGCACCCATTCGGCTCGAACGCTATAGGTTAGCCGGCGGTGGCTAAATTTGCTACTTGTGGCGTTCGCATTACCGCGATAAAAGCTACTACCTCCTATCTCCGTGGGAGAAGAGAATGTAAAAGTGGCTCCACAGAAACTGTCTTCAAAAGTCATTCTTCATTCTAAACCCATTCTGATTAATGTTGTTAAGAATTACAAACAACACAGTTAAAAATATTTTCAAAAATTCTGAGTTTTTATTTCTGCTATATTTTTTTACATCATATTATCAAGCACAAAACGTTAATTTTTATAATCTGCTAATTGTCCAAATATACAACAAAATTAAACTCGTTACATTACAATAAAACAAACCACCTGTAAAATATCGCTTCAACAAATTTGCGTTTGTAAATGTTTACATAAAAACTTATCATTTGCGTCGGTCGGTATCTTATCTATTTTGAAATTCAGCACATCTTGCCATTAGACCTTTCCAACGTAACATTATCTAATGCACACCCACCAAATAAAAGATAAAAGCGACACAAGTGTGAATATTTCATAAACGAAAAAATGTGCTGCGGCTTTTCTCGATGCAGAGGTAAAAGTAAAATTGTTGTGCTTAGGTGAAAATCGATAAACTTTAGCGGAAACAATAAAATGATGTTTTGTTTGGTGTAATTGTAAAGGGGAAAATTTAAAAATCTGTGAAAATTGCAAGTTCTGAAAATAAGTGTTTCAAAAGGTAAACCGTTGTTGGATCGCGGATGATTGAAATTTCAATTGTTAGATTTTACAAAGTATGAGTAGCGCATATTTAGCATTTGTTTTTGTGAATAACACTCGTAACAAAGTTTTGTGGAATTATAAATCGAAAATTTTGACAAAATCTGGATTGCAACCAAGACGATAGCTCAAAACCGATGGAGAAGCTTTGTGGAAGTCTTATGTTCCCAAGAGGGGTAAAGCAGGATAATAATAAAACACCTTGCGACCAACAAATTTCCACTTATTTATTTCTGACTTGAAAAACAAGAGAAGTTGAATAATGTTTGGGCCTTGCCTTGCCTTGCAGAACCAAGTTTCCGAATTTTTCCCCAAGTAGCAACACACATAATTTTTGTCACTGTTTTACCAATTCATTCTAGCCAAATACCGTGAGAAATATTTGTCGTTTTAATATCTTATCTTAGGTATTTAAGAAATGTCTGTTATTAATAGTTGAATTTTTATTATACAGAAACGATTGCATAATTTTTGGTTTTAAAATTTGATTTATGTACATGTATAAATATTCTTATACTGTCAAGTGACTAACTTTATTCTCGCTGTAGATTTGTAACATTATTGAGCAATCTTTCTTTTACACAAAGCATCTATTTCCTTAAAACCTAATTTATGACAAACTTTGCTAAGCGTTTAAAGCTAGCTAAATTTCTTCGCCTTACAGCAAATTCGAACCTACATCTTCTACTTCCAAACATCTCTATACTCCGAAGCTTGCTGCCAGTTTCTTATGTTAGGGTACGTTCACGTACAAAGATGGAAATAAGCGCCTTGTCACTTGCAGCTTGTAGTCCGTGGAAATGGTACTTTAACATTGCAAGGATAAGGTTTTATTTTTGGGTTGTGTAGAGGAGGTCGGTGTAAGTTCGCCCCCCCCCCCATTTGGCCGCCATCTTGGAAAAGGTGTGCAAATGGTTTTTCCACTATATCTCCGTAACAGTACATCTTACAGAAAATTGGTTAAAAGATTTTTGGTTTAGAATTAAATTATCCACAATTTATTATTAAACTGTTTTGTCGTAAATTTAATAATTAGGAAGTTATAAGTTTTAGAACACAAAAATTAGCCACAATATTTTCTTTTAAAGACTACCTCTTCCTTAAATTTTAATAAAAAAAATAATAGCAAGTTTTTTTAGAGATGTGCGTTTCCAAACTCTGCTGGAAACCAAACTCTTACCGTGTTACCAACCAATAAATTTTGAATAACTGATTATATGATGCAGTCCAGCACTGGACTGGATTGATTCGCTGAATTACTGGACTGTGAACCAGGCATTAGGGATACCTCTTCAGCATAGTGTTCTCCAGATAGTCATCATCATTATGCGTTGTTATCAAGCGAAACGATGTACGTTTGATTGGTATAAATGAATTTGATTTGGCGTAGTTCCTATTATCTGGCTTAGGATTACATCTTGGCGCGCCCCTCAATCCTCAAACGTGGCTTCCTGCTTAACATGTAACAAATTTTCCCCAAAGCTTGATGGTGTGATTTCGGTGCCCCATTCCCGCTAACTACAAAACAGGATAGCCCTATACGCCAGAAACATCATAAGCCATTACGAGTGTGGCTTCAGGCCAGGCAAATCAACCCCTGATCAGATTTTCACCTCGAGGCAGGCGATGGAAAAATTTCTAGAGTCAAAACTCATTTCAACACCTCTTCGTAGACTTTAAAGCCGCCTATGATAGCATAGCCAGACTAGAACTCTACAAAGAGTTCGAGAGAGAATCCATGAGAAAAGCCACGAGAGAATTCGGCATCCCCAACAAACTGACAACACTGCATAGATTGACCATGACCGACCACTGTGACAAGCCAAGTAAAGGTATCCGGAACACTGTCCAGACCAATCAACATCTATAATAAACTCCGACAAGGGGATGGTCTGGCCTGCCTCCTTTTCTGGTGTTGGTGAAAGTGATCTGAGATTCGGGCGTGACATCAAGGGGCACAATCCTCCACAAGAACACCCAATTACTGGCTTATGCAGACGACAATGACATCATCTTAAAAACAATAACAGCTGTACAAGAAGTTTTCACTCAGATTAAGCAGGCGGCAGGAAATCTGGGATTGCACATTAAAGAAAGCAAAACATAGTACATGGTGGCCTCGTCTACAAGAACAGTTAACATTGGCTCCACAATCAAGGTAGAGGAACACGAATTTGAAGGAGGTAAAATCATTTTCCTATCTTGGGTCAATAGTAGTAACCGACAATAGCATGGAACGAGAAATACGCGCACGACTACTAAAAGCCTACAAAGCCTACTATAGACTGTCAAAGCTCTTTAAATCCAAGCATCTAACCATAATGTCTAAACTTTTACTATATAAGACGATGATCTTACCTGTTCTGACATATGCATCTGAAACGTGGGTGCTTAGCAAAAAGCACTCAAACCTCTTAGCCGTGTTCGAAAGGAAAATACTTCGGAGGATTGTTGGGCCCTTGTGTGAGGAAGGACAATTCCGGTGACTCTACAATAAAGAGATCTACGAGTGCTATCGCGACATCTAGCTCGTATGAGTGAAGACGAGCCTCCTCGGAAAGTTCTCTGTGGTAAGACCTATGGGGTGCAACAGCGAGAGAGACCCAACCTACGCTGGAAGGATGACGTAGACCAGGACGCTCATAGCTTAGGGATCCAAACTGGATGACATCGGCTCAGAATCGGAACCGGTGGCGAGAACAGTTGCGAGAGGCCAGGACCGGATCTCGGTTGTAGAGCTGTTGAAGAAGAAGAAGATTACCGCCAAGTCTCCCTATCAGCTTTATCCCGGGCCAGGGAAGTTAGCTTCCATCAAATTTATATTGTATTTTTTACAATGCATTCTTGGGAATTAAAAGCGAGCAAGCTGCAATTTTGCATAGCTTAATTTTGAATTTCCGCGGTTCTCACTCCTTTAACTTCGGCGGCATCTTGAATCAAAGGATTAAATCGGTTTTGCTTGGAGGGGTGCTCCAACAAACACCGTTAAGAAAATCGAACCTTGCTGTCAATTTTTCGACGTCTTCGACGGAAAATTCTGGTTGGGCTCACATCGACGTGTTGCTCAGATATGCAATGGAAACATTGCCGAAAATTTCCAGATTGTTGCAAAGTTCGGCAAAAGGGACCCTCCCAGCAGTCCATTTTTCCATCGTGCTTTCAGTAAAGCGTCTTCTCATAAGACCACCCAAAATTTTGAGATCTTTCATGTAGAACGTCGTAGAGGTAGTTTTACCCCCTTAAGGGTTGAAAATATGTAATTTTGTTATTTTCAGTCGATTTTGTTATTTATGAGCATGCGATTAACCGGTTCGAACATGCCGAAACTGGTATTAGAGGAATAAATGTGTAAGAGCGGTTCACCTCTTAGGTTGTAGTTATTCACTCTAAATGACGTGCGACTTAGTAAGAAACCTGAGGAAGGCTTGTGGAGAGAGCTTAAGTTGAGCAATTTAAGTCTGCTCTCATAAGGCGGAAGAGTAAGTGGGTCATCCTACGGGATGTGGCTGAGTGCAAACCGGTCAAACTTCCTTATAATCGATACGATTCTACTAACATGGGAGCAATAGTAAGGAGGTGAGAACCGTGCAAATTCAAAATTAAGCTTTCCTGGTGGTACCAAACACCTTTGCAAAATTGTACTTGCCCGCTTTTAATTCCCAGAAAAATTACAATTTACCTGTACTATAATGCCTCCTTGTTTTCGTCCGGAGGGCTTGCAGTATTTTCCGTTAGTGAGGTATGTAAGTACACAATAGGCCTAACATAGCCGCGGTTTTCACTATATGGGTTGCCCCCAAACTCACATAAAAAGGTCTCTTGCAAGTGTAAATTTGTCAGATTTCCACTACCAGTTGATTCAGATATTTGTTAACTCCTGAGAATTATAAAAGAGAGGAATATTATAGAGATTTTAAAAATACATATGTACTTTAAAAAAAGCTTGAATTGATTTAAACCATAAATGCTTTGCAGTTCCGTTGTATAAATAAATCTATTTTTTTACCATAAAAGTGCTTTCAATAAGTTATTCTTTAAATTTGCATGTTGTCCCTCGTTAAATCCTGACATGAATTGCTAAAGTTTGTTTATTTGTTTTTTTTACTGGGACAGAAAAGTTAAGCTATTCTCGATCTAATTGTTTGTAATCTCCGCATTGTCAGTCGTTTCGCAATATGTAGCTAAAAGCTATTTTCGTATTGTACTTTTGTTCCATTTTACATTTTATATCAGCGTTTTGTTTTTGTTATAGCATTTGCAAACGCTCGGAATTTTTCGATAAATCATACCAGGCGCCTCTCCACGCGGAATCGAACCGCGAACTATAAACGTATAACCGCTTATTTTGAAAATTCGTAAACATACAATTTTTTTGAGTCATAAAAACGTAATTAAAAAACGAGTTTAATGAGCAAATAATAAAATGGATTAAAAATAAAATTTGGCTTATTTTGTGTTTTTAATTATTAAAGCATATTTTGCAAGAGTCGAAAAATATTAAACCTGCTCCGTCATAGTGGATGGATTAACATATGATTTATTTTAATTTCTTTTATCGCTGAAATTAAAGCAACCTGTTACACAATAAGCGGCGCTTTACTTTATGGGAGCGCAATAAACAGATATTATCATAAGTAAAATAAATCGAATCAGTATTATTTGCATTTTTGTGAAATTTTTCAATATAGATAAAACTATATGAAAATTGCGTCGTTAACAAGTTTTTGTTGGTAATATTCTAAAATTTATAATTGATATTTTATTTATATTATTTATTTGTTTGCGAAAAACCATGTTTTTTTGCCTCTTTTAGCACCTTTAGTAGTTCAGGCATTTGTAAACAGGAGATTCCAGGTTTTAATATATTCCGTGGTATCACGCTGTGAATTTTACGTGTGATATCTAGTTTATCACCAAAGTGCCAGGTTGGCTCAAATGTTATGACAAGTCAATACATCGGTAAAGTGTTATCGAAACATGCGTGTAATTATGAATTAATCAATCTGATTAAACTGTCTTGTGTGCTTGACATACTATTGATAAACTTTTACCTTGTAATTTGTTATTAGCAAATTCCGGAAAATTCAGAATAACTTCTCATATTTAAAAAAGGGGCTCTGTAAATGCTTATGGTCTCATTTTTCCCGAAAATATTACTTAGTAATCAAATTTAAATTTCTATGTTCTATTTAATATAGCCCTGGGTATAATGCATTAAGACTACGCTATAAAACCACCATACATGTCTGGAATAGGCATAAAAACTCTCAGGAAATTAAAAGGGAGCATTTATTCGTTGTGTACATACTAAGCCGAGTAGCAAGCAGTTTGCTGTTTTATAGCGATATTTTTGTGCTGTATTCCACTGGGATCGAATTTGTTTCTATTAGCTGCGTTCTTTTTACACCGTGATCCAGATCAGATCAGCCATAAAAGAACGGACTTTGATCATGGAAGAAATTTAGTTTTTTACAGTTGTAGTTCTGATTTTTGATATGTTCTGTCACAATATATATCAGTCTCTAAAACTTATTAAAAATATTTCTGATTTAAAAAGAATTTAAAAAAATGTTTAATTGACTTCCAAAATTAACAAAAGGTAACTTTCAATCATTTTTCCAAATAAATTTATGAAATTTTGCAGAGCTACCAACCCTTAAATCAAAGAAAACAGAACAAAATTATAAAAGCTCTGGATTTTCCAATGAGATGTGTCTTGGATATGGTTGTTACACAAGCTATTTTTGTATCACAGATTTTGATCCAAATCTTTTTTGGATCAAGTTGTTGTTGTTGGTTTGCTTGAAAGTTAATGATCTGAGTGGGATCACGGTATAAAAAGAACGCAGCTATTATATCATTAAAATAACTCTTGTGTAATAATCACTCAAATGGCATTATCTACTTCAAGCCTTCTGGAAGCCGCTTTACGGAGAACACCAAGAATATCGTGTAGTTATTGATGAGCATATATTTCCCGACTTCTATAGTAACTTACCTCAATTGGACCTAACGCTATATCGAAGCTAGTTCCTATCCACCTTCCCTACAATAAGAGCAGTGGCCTGATAAACAGGATTTTCATGACGAGCAAGATCGCTTTCAAGCACTTTAGGTTGCTGGGAAAAACCAGATCTTACCCCTAAATATTAAAAATTAATTTTCTCAAAGAAGGACAAATCTCTAGTTATAATCCTGGATCAAATTCCCAGAATGATGACATGATACCAAGACCTAGGGAATGAAGCGAGATCTCCTCGAGGGAGTTACATACATAATGGGAGACTAGCAAAAACCCGCTTGCATTGCAACGCCTTTCAATAAAAAAAGATTATGTAGGCACAGTCCGCGGCAGGAGAAAGGTATAATGAAAATAGAAGAAATCTAAAAAATTGATTTTTAATACTTAAAATTTAGAGTATTTTACGGGCACAACAGACACCAAGCCAAAAATCCAGAATCGATTTTGCTATGTGGGAATTAGACACCCTGTGAAGAGCTTCGATCATGGCACACTTCTCCCTTCCAAATTTTTTTTCTAAAAAGGGCCAAAAATAGTAATTAATTTTGAAATTTTGGCACCGACCAGCATCCCAAAAATGCACAATTTGGTGCTCCTTAAAAACCATTTCTTCTTGTTTTTCCTTTCGGTTTGAGACGAACAAAAGAGGTAAAAATATGTTTAGGACTCTTAATCTATCGCACTTTTCGTTGATGCCCCACGCTTTTAGCTTTTTCAGAAAAAAAAGCTTATACAGAGTCTCTGTCCGTCTGTCCGTCTGTGACCTTCTTTCATCTCTGAAAGTACTGCCGCTACAGACTTGCGCCATATCTCAAAATGTAGCTCTTGGTCAAAAATTGGTCTGGAAATTTAAATAACAAAAAGGAGATTTCTAATAAAGTCCATATATCGGTAGCCTAGAGGTAAGGCGCTGGAATCCTATCACCGGGGAACCAAGTTCAATCCCCGGCCGCAAAATGGTGAAATACAATTTTTTTTGCTTCGGTGTAACACGTTTTGATTATATTTCTCACTAAATTATATTATTTAATAATGAGACTCAGAAGAACACAAACATTTACTTAATTAAAAGTGCAAAAAATCATTTTCTTGATTTTTTATGGCTCTTCGGCGGCTTTATAAATCATTAAGAAATTTCGCGGAAATAATATAAAGTATTTATTTGTTTATATGCATATTTTATATGCTGCTCATTTTATTAGTTTATAGTCATGTAGGTGGTGCTGTAGACCAAAACAAAAATTCAATTTTATCGAACTTCGCTGTGGATTTGTCACAAAAAATATGTATGATTTAAACGAAACATTTGGTAGGTTTATGAAAAGTGGATAATCGCAGTTATTAAAATTATTAGTTAATTTTTTTTTTTAATGTGAAAGACTAGAGTCTCAGGAAAGGCCCTTTATTTTTTTCGTATAGAGTGCAATGTCGAACAGTAGCTCTAGTCGGGGAGGAAGGAACCGCCACAACCTTCCCGCGATATTTTCAGTCCACTTGCTCCCAACCATTGCTATCGCGACTCTGACATCGGGGCATCGAAAAACAACTCGCTGGAGTGTTATGCGCAGCGCCGTAACTAGGCATGTGCAGGCGGTGCGGCGCACCAGGGCCCCCGGCCCTGAGGGGCCCCCGAAGATTTTTTTGTTTTTAGAATTCGTTTTAAAGTATGAGCTAGAAAAGGTCTTCGATAACGTTTTTATAACATTGTATAAAATTGGATCTACTTTTTTATGGAAAGGGCCCCTGGGAAACTTTTTTTTCTAGAACGCTCTTATTAGTATCTAATAGAAAATGTTTTCGAGAACCCTTTTTTTCAATGAACGCTGCTTTGTTAGAGAGCTTATGATTTTATTATTTACATGCATTAAGTAGCGATTTCATGGGATGAGCGTCAGGAATTGGGCGTAAAGTTTTTTACAATGCAACAGACAAGCGCAGAAATATATCTTTCTCTTTCTGTTTCGTAAAAACCAGTACAAACTTGACGCTCGACGCTTGACGCCCCTATGAATAAGACCTTTAAGTAGAGATTTCATGGGAGCGTCAAGCGTCGAGCGTTAAGTTTTTACAATGCAACAGACAGAGAAAGAAATATAGTCGCTCTCTTTCTGTTGCATTGAAAACACTTGACGCTCAACGCTTGACGCCCACATGAAATTTCACCTTTAGGCACAACGCTCTTTTGTTTTAAACTTCTCGTGCTCTCGCGTTGTACGAGCGAACGAAATCACATTTTTTTTTTAGAAATTCATTTTCAAGGGCCCCTTACGAAATCTTGCACAAGGGCCCCCGAGAGCCTCACTACGGCGCTGGTTATGCGTCCTGAAACGAGTTGAATATCATCAACCAACCGATGACATGCGCTTTGGTGGAGCGGGGAAGGGCTAAGGAAGGCTATGACACAAGGAATCAGGAATGTAAAGAGGGAAGAAGAAAGAAGGAAAGTTATGTAGGTGGGAAAGTGGAAAAGGTGAAGGACCGTGGGGCTGGCCGGGATTCGAACCCGGGACCTCTGGAGCAGTCAGGCGCCTTACCCCTAGACTACCGAGGCCCCCATAGTGTCAGTAGATATAAAACGAAAAGTAGATGTCTAATTTTTACCAGGGCATATAAACGCTTACTGAAATGAATGAAAATTTATAAATTTAATTGCACGAACGATGAATTTAAGACCGTCCTTATAGTCCATCAATATAAGGAAGTGATTTTTCTCTGAATTTTTAATATTTTACAAAAATTTTACAAACGATTTGCCCCATATATAAAAAATTTTGCAGCCCTTTGTTTAAAAGCATATTTTTAAGTTTTTATTAACTAAATTTGATGTATCTCTTCAGAATAACAAAACAAAGTTGGGATGTTGTGCCTAGAGACTAGCCACTAATTACGCTTTTTCTTGGTATTCTTTCTGTTGAATAACACTTTAGACTGGATGACAATATATTGTGAAGAATCGCGAAAACATTCAAACAAATAACTTTAAAAACTAACGCATCTTTCATGGAGATGCTGCTGAAAGAATTATACAATAATTACCCGCCAAGAATTTGAAAGAATTGATATATTTTAATTGCACCCCATCTATGACAAAGAATAGTGAACACCATCTATGGAAATATTACATTACTCTTCGTTTTACCTGTGATTATTAATTTCCATAAAATATACAAAATACATTTCATAAATAATAGAAAATCTGTTGTCATAATTCAGTTGTTTACTTTCTTCGAAACTTTATACATATCTTGCATTGGAATGTACCTTTTTACGTAAGCATGAATAAATATGTTTATTGCCACATTCCTACAAGTTAGTGTTTGGAGTAATGGGAAGGCGCTAGTTCGGGGTGCGAAAGGGCCAGGGTTCGATTCTTGATGAATTTGAGTACTTTTTTTTTAACTATGATGATTTATTGTAGTATAATAAACTAAGCCTGCGTTGATGGTAAAAATTATTTGAGTTTTATGAATATAATTTATGTTGAACTACTATTTATTTCATTTCTTTGTTATTAAAGAGATATCCTCCAGTTGAGTAAATTAATTAAAATTATCTTAACTCCTGAGGGAGGCCTTCTTAATTCATTTGGGATGCTCTCTTTTTCTACTGGGTACTGACTCATGTTGTATAGCTTCTAATTTTTAAACTATAAACATCAAAGCGGCGTCAGAAGTTAATAGATTAGCGTTTCTTTTGAGTAGTTCTTCCACAGCTGGTTTAAGTATTTCAAAATATTCCGCTGAGATCAGCCAGCCGCTTGAATTCGTATTCAGATATTTGCAGATTCATTTTTAAATTATCTCATTTATTTCATCTAGCGCGGATTTTATTTTGTTAAAACTTGAGAATTATAAAATTCGTAATTCTCGGTTTTGGGAAAATTAATACCGGTATTTAGAACTCCTTTATTTGTTCCGGTTTCGCGGTATTTTCGAAATCCGGGATCCCGGTTAGCGACCCCTAAAATGTACTGCCTCTTGTAAGTCCGGCTCAACTCTAGACTTGACCCGTGGCTCCTGCACAAGAACTAAGCCGTAGTCGTCCTCCTTCTTGCATGTATAGATTTTTTCAAATTCCGTGACACAAAAAATTTTAACAGTTCTGCGCACCTCATTGCCAAATTTTATAAATATTGTTCTATCATTTCCCCGCTTTTTAATTAAAACGGCAACAAACGCAGAAAAAACTCAACAAAGTAATTTGGGAAGGGATGCGGGCATGCCGAATGAAAAAAGTAAATTTATCTTTATATGTGTTGAGCAGAGCTTTTAAATATGTACATGTAAAACCCCTGCTCAACCAAGTCAGTTTATCCATCGTAATAAGCATAATTTTACTATAACTATGCTAAATATTTCTCATCCCTAAATTTAAAATAAATTAAAAGAATTGCTGGAAAAATTTCTTTTAAAGATATGAGCATTTTCATTCATAAATTGAGAGTTATCCGCAGCCGCAAGCAACACAACCTCCACAAACAGAAGCGCGTATGCGACTGGCGGAAAATATCAACAATCAAGTAATCAAAGTGATAAAAATATAAATTTCGTATTTTTTAGTAGAAATTGCTACAAATTATTTCTGTAGCGTATGTGTAAAATACAAAAACCTTAAAATAAAAAAAATATATAAAAACGGGTGTTTTTCAGTCATAATTTGTAAATTTATTAAATAATCATTGAAGTCCCTGAAAGATACACCTCCCTTTGGCAATACGCAGTCGCGACTGATTACATGGCAGCATAGCAAGTGATTTGATAGGAGGAGTTAAATGAAGCTTTTGTCTGAGCTTTTAAACAATTTTAAGAGCTTAGCTGGGGAACATGCGCGGGATGTCACGACGTTTGAAAACAACTATACATTTAATGATCTGCAATCATTAATGTTTTCTACCTGCAATCGTGCTTTTGAGCTGGTATGGACGGTAGAATATTCAGGTAGCGGCGAAGGTCCGATATTTCCGGAAGGGTAGGCTTACAAAAAAAAGTTTCAAACAAAAGTTACTCGACTTGGAGGGTGGAATCGTATGCATACAGAACTCACCCCCTCGCAGGGGGTGGGGGTGAATCAAAATTTCATATGGCAACCCCCATTTTTTCACTAGCTCTGATGCCCCGAAGAGAAATATGAAACTTAGGCTTGAACTTTTTGTTTATCCGCAGCTTACGATTCCGCCCTCCACGAAAACCTACCCTTCGGGAAATATCGCACCGTTGCCGCCCTTTTGCCGCATTTTGATTATTTGCAATAAGTCTATCGTCAAAAAGATTAAAAACAAAATCTTTTAATTAATACTGTTCCCATAGTGCAAGGCAAGAAAGCCGGAAACAATTTACATAGACTTGAACCCAGTATCTATCGGTTATACCTCATCAGTGTTAAATGATTTAGTCATTTCAAAATTAAAACCTTTTATCGAAAGTCCATTGAAATTTTAATTCTACTTAATATTAAAAAGATTTCTTTTGTAACACAATGATTACACCAATGTTTTCGAACAAAAACACTTATCCTCGCTGACTTAATGATCACATTTACATGATAACCCTATCGTCTAGCTGGTGATAATACGCGGATGATAACTTTACGAGACATTCAATTACGTATTAAAAAATTAAAGTCAAGGGCTAATTGTGACTATTAGAATCAAAAGGGCACATTGTCATACGAAATGATTTTGAGATATAGAGCGAAATGTGATATAATGTTACATTTTGTAGTTTTCGTTTAAGGATAGCATCAGAATAATATAAAATAAGTAGAAAAACAAATTTTTCGTAAATGGTTTTCCATGTGAAAACAGGTATTTAGTACAAGAAACAAATGAAGTAGTTAACTCAAAAATTTTCCAAAATGACAATGTGCCCTTTTGATTCTAATAGTCACAATTGCTACTTGTCTGATAAAAACTTTCGTTAATATGTTTTCCTTTTACACGAGATCTTCCGAAGGTCGGCAAGCTTTGACGTGGAAAACAATTAAAGCTAATGACAAACTCTTTCAAACTTCAGCGCCATTAATAATAGCTGCGGCTGCCAATGGTGGTAGAAAGCATTGAAAATTTACTACAAACGTCGTAATCTTTTACACGCATTATGAAAAACAAATGGACACGAGTTTTGTTGCTGGAATTTTTGAATATTCCAAATTGGTAAAAAACGCTGCATTACAAACGTGTTTCACGTTTTTGCCATCCACTCAAGGTGAAAAATGGGACGTGAAAATGTTTCCCTAAATAGATTCTCCTCATTAAACACTTTTTTTCTCTATCTTTGTTATGAGTTGAAAGTCATTATTTTTTTATAGTGTTTTTCCGCCCCTACCGGATTTTTAAATTTAAGGAATCTGAAGCATTTATCAATGTTCGCGGACGGCATCAGATCGTAATGCATTACAAAAGGGAAGACCTATGCTGTCCCAATTGATGCAATGCGTTCGTATTTTAAGATGGATGAAATTTCTCTTAAGTGTCGCCGCCGATTAGCCGCTAGCGAGGAAAACGATAGATTTAGGGACCATCTTTCGATCAACATAAAAAGAGAATTCAAGCTGCAGGTTATTTTTGTAGCTTTTAAAAATGTTATTTATGTCGATTTCATTTCGTAGAATGTGGACACAATTTAATCTTACGAAATGGAGACTAGATTTATATTAATCGTTTAAGATTGAGTGAAATTTTTAAGAAAGGGAAAAATATTTGTCAAAATATAAATGAGATTTGAAACCAATCTCGCGTAATTTGATATAGAGGTATTTTGTTTTGTAATTATGATTTATTGTAGTTAAAACTATTTATAGTTATTCGACTGGAGTTATTGATATCATTATTATCATCAGATGGCATTGCAACCAGAACAAGTCAGCCTGCTCAATTTTTGCGTTCGTCCTACGGGACGGTTACCTACAGATTTGCCTTAAAAGATCCTCTTTTGAAATTTACTTCCCTCTAGAGTCTAGACGAATAAAATAGTTTAGACGAATTAAATGTCCAAGCCACTAGATTTGTCCTTATCCTCATTGTTTTCTTGAATTCCACCAAAAATGTTGCATAATATTTTCCTCTCGTGGATGCTATCTTTCTACAGGAATTCACACTTAGTACCCAGCACTCGGAACCATATGTGATCAAAGCTGTTGATGGTTTTATATAATCTGCATTTAATACACTGTAAAAAAATTTGTGCCTTAAATTTACAAAAAAAGCACTGGACGTTTTATTCAGCAGCAGTTTTGTAAATATACAATGTAATATTTTTTTCCTTTCCGATTATTTTGGGAGGCTCTTTTTAGATTCTCATGAGTGCATGCCAGAATAGCGCTTATCGCCCTGCTGAATCTGGAGCCTTCACTCCAGATTCTGGCGCCTTAACCTGTCTCTGTTTTAGAACCATCCGGTTACCATACTAGTCCGCCCAGCAATACTCTAGGAAAAGTCCAGGTTAGCCTATCCTGTATGTGCCCAGAAGGTTGTTCAAATTTTGATATTCTAAAGGGCATGCAGTTCGATAGCATCCCAGCTTCTTCTATGATGTTGATTATTATAGAGTGTCCTCGCCCAAGACCAGCGCCTAGGTGACGATTCACTCAAGGTGGAGGGATACCAGATTGACGAGAGCCTCCAGCGCTGCCGTCGGGGAAGTGCGGATGGCCCCAGTGATGGAGAGGCAGGCCATTTTTTGAATTTTGCTTAAATTGGCGATGAAACGCTTAAGCGTCGTTCTGTAGAATATTCAGGGAGCGACGAAGGTCCAGAAACGGTCCGATATTTCCGGAAGGGTAGGTTTACAAAAAAAAGTTTCAAACAAAAGTTACTCGACTTGGAGGGTGGACTCGGATGCACACAAAACTTAATCCCGCCGTCGCAGGTGGTGGGGGTGTATTAAATTTCAAATGCCAACCCCTATCTTTTTCACGGGTTCTGATTCCCCGAAGAGAAATATGAAACCTTTGTCTGAACATTTTTTTATCCGCCAAATTAAAGCTTCATAAGTTACCATGGGCCTATGTTGGTGGCGTAAATCCAATACATGGTTTTCGGTTGCAAAACCCATGTGGACCCACAAGCTCTGCGGCAAGCCCACAGGGATCTGCGCGTTTTGTAATTATGATTTATTGTAGTTAAAACTATTTATAGTTATTCGGCTGGAGTTATTGATATCATTATTATCATTAGATGGCATCGCAACCCGAACGAGTCAGCCTCCTCAATTTTTGCCTTCTTTTGCTATAGTGCCCTCCAGAGACCCCTCAACATGAGAGACCATTAATTTGCGAGTTCTCAGTCCCTCCTGCTTCCCTGAAGCTCCTGACATCTTCCAGAATAGTTCTCCATCTGCGGCTGACGGCCACGTGATCTATCTGATTTCTTGTTCTACCATCGGGCGATACCCAGGTCTCTTTGTATATCTTCTTGTGGCAAAAGTAAGTTCCACCTACCATGAGTTGATGGGAACCACAAAAGTCAACGAAAAGCTCACCATTGTTATTGGTAACTTGTCTTAGGCCTTGATTTTCAATTGTTTGTTCAAGGCCGTCACCCATTAACGCAGTGATGTACCCCCTTGAAATAGAGCGAAAACCCCCATTCAGTCGCATATAGAACTCGCCTTTGATGTCAGCTTCTGTTCTTGGACTACCGTAGTACTTCTTATGGGGCCCATCCACGGGCCAACTAGTTGTCCAAACTGAGTTGTGTTGGCACTGAATCGCACCGTGTATGGGGCAGTTGGCAAACTGATTTGACAGTTGGGGTTATAGTTGGACTAAATCAAAATCTTTTAATTTTATGGGGGCGGGGCCTAGAGTTTTGGCAACTAGTCGCGCTGTGTGTGTTGCAGTTTGGCAAACTACTGAATGAATTAAGCCTGAATTCGAAGAACATATTTTTTTTGCAAGTTTATATTTTCATTTTTTTGCATTATTTTTAATTTAAATCATGAAAGTTCACATAATATTAAATTATTTTCATAATTTATTTTTTTAGAGTTTAATTTATATTTTAGAAACATATAAATATTAATATTAATAATTAAAAAATTTATAATTAATACAAAAAATCATCGTTATTCATTTTTTATTATTATAAAACTTAATAGCGAGTTTTCTACAATTTCATTTAACTTTCAATTTGCCTATAAAATATCGAATTGACAGTTAAAGTACCAACTCAGTTGAAGCATTTGTGGCAAAACACCAACTCTTGACACAACTCAGTTTGGGCAACTAGTTGGCCTGTGGATGGGCCCCATTAGCCTGGTACGCAGGCGCACGGTAATAATCTTCTCTTTAGTGAGTATTACGCCAACGCTACTCCTACGGCTTTCAGTTTCGTTTCTGCTAGAATATAAGAAGAACTCACCGTTTGGGCAGATATGTTCGCCCGCATCACATTCCATGATCCGATTCGTGCCCTTGTTCGAAAAGCAAAGGTCGTCGTGTTGTCCATCCGGTTCCGAGGCATTGTTTGCTGATTCGTAGCAATGGTGTTTTTTATGGGAGTGGGTTGCTAACCCTCAGCCTAACCGACTTAAAACTCTGTTTTGTGGCGCAGAAAGCTCGCCCGTCACCTGTTAGCTCCTTCCAAAGTAGTAAGTATTCCAGGGGCAACCGCGAGGAGGTGGGATTAGGACTTGCTGACATATCTGCTGGCTGTTTGTCTGCATTGAATCTTCTCGGATTTTAATAGAAGTGAAAAATCCACCACCTTCCGAGGTCTTTATTAGCCGTTTGCCCTCCCAATTGGACGATTAGTGACCTTATTATAATAAGAAAGGCCAAATATTAGTTCAAGATAAATGCAATTTAATGTAAGGTAAGTGAACTGAAAACTTCTGTTTTGGAACCATCCCTATACCATACTGGTTTACCCTGGTCCGGAAAGAATGTTCAAAAGTATTTGCACAGCAGGTGGGTCAGAGAAGCACAAATACGCTTACGGAGTCTGTTCTATCTATAATGTTAATTTTATTATAGAATGTCGTCACCTAAGCGTAGCGGCTAGGTAGCCATTCGCTTTCAGCCATAGCGCCGTTTTGTGCCAACGGGATAGTGCCCATTGAAGGCGCCTAACATGGTACCTTCTGTTTATCTATTATATTATCACGATGAGAACATCGACTGCATCTCATGGACATGCTGTTGTTATAATGCCCTCCACGACCCCTCAAGATGAGAGACCATTGGTTTGCGAGCTCTCAGCATATAGGGGATCCAGTCGCAGAAAGTGCCACTTAGGCTTCGTCTACTTAGAGCCCTAGCTGTGATAACTTTCAAATGCGCTTGAAGAGTGGGATACCAAAGCCGGAACAGGAGTTTTTTATAGTTGAATGAAGGGCACTCAAAGTCTACCAAGTACTTTCAAGGTTCATCAAAGTATTCGAAGATCTCTTTCCATCAAATTCATTTTGGATTCGCAGTATTCTAGGAACAAATTTTGACTGAAAATTTTATCAGCACTGTTCTCACTCTCCTCTATCGTTTTAGTTTGGGTGATAGTAATTTTGCTAGAATTCGGATCTTCAAACAATTTTTTTATTACGATATTTTACCTTAAATTAAAACAAATATTTTTTCTCTTTCAGGTCAGTGATTATGCCAAATCTTCTTCTGCACAAAGATGACACTGGTAAGTGCTTCTTTCTTCTATTTACGTAAGCATTAAATATAAAAATTTCGTCGCATTGTCTTACCGCCTCCACAAAGCTCTAGCCGAAGACGTTAATACCTAATTGGATCAAGTAACGAGTTGCTACTGAGGGCTAAGACACATTCCTAGATTATTAAATTTTCGTTAGAAAATCTAGTCTCCAATGCAAAAATCTAAATATCAGCGTGGGCTAGAATTTTTGAAGTATTTTCCACTTTGGGCGTTGACATATTTTTATGGCTCACATTTGGTATGTAGGTGGTTTTCACCGAGCTGTGATTTATTAAAACATAATTTTGGGTTGCCTGCTGTGAGAGAGCCTACTTCTTTGGTTATATAATATCGCAATTTTTTAATCAAATCATGATTAGAAGTCATTCGCGTGGGCTCCTCTAGGCATCACGCTAGATCTAATTTTAATCTGTTTCAATCAGATTTTAACGGCGGTTTTCTTCGTTTTTATTATATATGGCGTGGCGTGCCTTAATAAGCGCTGATAATTTGTAGGCGTTATGTTGTAGTTCATGTAATTCGATATTGGAAATCTATATATTATAAGAATAGTTTCTATTGTGGTAGTTTCCTCCGTTATGCGAAGTTATAGAGCTGTAATCAATTGAAAATACATTGAACCTGGATTTTTTCTTTGAACTTAATCCAGAAGCAACATAGGCTGCAATTATAACCAGTAAACATCGAAATTAAATATGCAATAACATATCCGCTAGAAGTTTTTCTTCGAATAGGAGAAAATGTGGGTATTTATCATATCTTGTTGACAAGTTTCATGTTTACGAGTATTTCAGGTGGAGCCACGTTACCGTTGCGTTTAATGTATTTCTCAACTTGTGGTATTTCCACTTGTAAAATCTGGAGGTGTTATTTGAGTGGTCTAAATGCCAAATCTTGACACGAATGGGTTTGGAAACGTCACTGTTTCTGAATTTATCCATATTCTAGTTCTAGCAAATAACTCAACTGTGATTCCCACTACGAAACGCTACGAGTAAATTTTACATATTAACCATGTCATTACCTCATATTACGAAAGTTTACTGTGCCTATCGATTGAACGCTTTTTTGGTTGAGTTTTTGATAGTAAGTATCAGAATAACTTGTAAAATAAAGTTCTTTCCTGTCATTAATTGAGTTTAATGCGGTCCCAGTAGGATAGCGATTTAGGCATGTGCTTAGCATCGAAGAAATTGATGTTTGATTACTTGCACCTCTTTACAATAATTTCCTATCAGTTGTTCTGCCATCACATGTAAGCATAAGCAAAGATGTCATTTCCTGTTACAGGGCGCAGCCCGATATTTTGTTTTTGGGGCCAAGATTAGGAGTTACCCTTTGTACCAGTACGTCATATCGTTAAGGTCATGGGGCAATGTCTAATAGAAAGCTTAGTTTGAAGGTTAGAAGAGAATAGGAAAGTTTAGAGGAGGTCTGAGTGATGCTCGATGAAATGTCGATGAACCTTACCTTTAAACTCTAAGATGTTGCACGAGTTCGGAAGTACTGACTGTCGAGTCGAGTCAGTCGAGTTATTCTATTCATAAACGAACTTCTAGACCGTATTGTGCGAGGGAGGGACTGGAGGGTGTGTGTGTGGGCTGAGCGGGCTAGTTTTGTGTTGCGGGAAAAATATTGCCGTGCAGACAGGGGGTTCGGATTTTCACTGGAACAGTCGCTATTGTAATAGCGATAAAGTATAGAGAGTATACGGTGACTTAAAGAGTCTATAGAGGCGCGAAAGGAGTCATCGCCAATGAGTTTTATTCTCTTATCCCACTGAGATAGAAGCAAGGGGGCCTCGGTGGCCTAGGGAGTAAGGCGCTACCATTCTAGAGGTCCCGGGTTCGAATGCCGGCCAGCCCCACAGTCCTTCGCCTTTTCCACTTCCCCCCCTACTTAACTTTCGTTCTTTCTTCTTCCCTCTTTGCATTCCTGATTCCCCTCTCCTAGCATTCCTTAGCCCTTCCCGCTCCGCCAAAAGCGCATGTCTTCGGTTGGTTGATGAGATTCAACTCGTTTCAGGAGGCATAACACTCCAGCGAGTTTTTTCCCGATGCCCCGATGTCAAAGTCGCGATAGTAATGGTTGGGAGTAGGTGGAATAAAAAATATCGTCGGTAGATTGTGGTAGTTGCTTCCTCCCCGACTAGAGCTGCTGTTCGACATTGTACTTTATACGAAGAAAATAGATTGTCAATAGAATAAAGGGCCTTTGCCTCACTCTAGTCTTTCATATAAAAAAAAATTCGACACAATCATTTGGCCCCAATCAAGAATCGATTTAAAGTCACGCACTTAATTAAATTCTATGCGGAGATAAACATTCAACTGTCTTTTCTTCGTCTATGTCATGCTGTTTTGCTATCGTTGGCATGACTATTTCACATGATATACAGATCGGGGAGCTATCATAGGTGGTGCGAATGGGGCACTTGCACCGGGAGCAATTTATTGGTCTCGTAGCTTCAAAAATTAAAAATAAAAAAAAATTAAAACTGAAACAAACCAAAAATGAATAGTATTCTGACGGGTCCAAGAAACTACACAAATTCACCCAATTTCTGTCCCTGTACTTTCTCATGCAAGAAAAATCGGGCAAATTTTACTTCTCTTCGTTTCCAGAGATTTTGCCTTTATCTTATCCGCAATTGGTGATATGCTTAAAGGTTTATTCGCACTATATGGAACGTCAACGTCACGGAACGGCAACGGCACGTCAAAATATTCTTATGCTTAAATATCAAATCCTTTCTATTTTCAAAAATCACTGTTGTTTCACCAACCTTCCCCCAACTAAGTACTAACCTCGCCCAGTGTTGCTTGACCTCGGTGATCGAACGAGAAATTCTATATTGACTATCCCATAGATAATTATTCCTTTTCTTCGACCTATAAAATTGCTTAAAGCTCCAATTTTGCTCAGAACATTGACAGCGCTCACAATTCGCTCCCCTTAACAGCGCTCCGCATTTTCACGCTCGATCCGGTTTTCGAGATTTTACACATGGCGAAGGAAATGTAAAGTTATCAAGTTGTCTCTAATCTTAAATTTTATGCGGATATTTATGATAAAAATACAATTAAGCGCTAACTTTGTTGAGTATTAGAGGCTTGGCCACACGGAAACCTACCCCGAAATTCCTTCTGCAATAACTACCACCACTAAATAATAGAATAGCGTCTCTTCGATCTAGGACTGATGAGTCCATTTTGGTTTACGTAGTTCAGCGCAAAGTATTCTATGTGGTCGAAGAGGATCTATCATATCTGCGATTGCGAATTTTATAGTAGTTCCTTAAATCACTAGTGCTGAATGTTCCTACATGTCTTCTCGTCTCTATAACAAAAATGGCCTTCCGAGGAGTGGTTGTCAACCTCTCGCACAACTCTTTGTTTTTGCCACTTCAAAATCACCATGAGTGATCTAAGCCTATTTTGTTTTAATTTTGATATGTGACGGTGTAAAAATATCTATCTCTATTTACTTTCAGGCATTTTATATCACAATCTTCAATCCTGCAGTTGCTGCCCATACGGTTATCATATTGACTTAGATTTTGTTCGATATTGCGAGACTCTGGTAAATGCAAGGCCATCAGATGGGGAACTTCTGCGCAGAGATAAGAGGCTCTCTCGAAAATCTATTGAGGTTATGCTTGGACTCGATGATATCTACAGTCAATGGGATTCAACAAAAGTGCAACCTGTCCAAGAGGTAATCTTTATCTATAATCCAATCATATATTCAAGCATGCACTCCAGATCCGGATTTATGGTCTGTGACACTTTACTAAGTCTGTGACAAGTGCAGTTGATTAACTTGCGTCAAAAATAGATGAGACAAGATTTACAGGGCGACTCAAGTGCTTTAATGTCATTACTCAGAATTTCTTAGTTTATTTTCGTCACTAAATTATTTTCTCTTCATATTGCCGCCATAGACCGACTACTAATGCGTGATTTTCCATCTTACAGGTTCCATTTGAAATCGAGCCAGATTCTCCGAGGGTGGCAGATAAGATCCAAGACTATTCTTACTATACGTTCAGTGACTCATCAGGAACAACAAACGGATCACCTGAAGCATCAGCATTTCTTCATGATGCTCTGGACGATGTGGTCAGTGACTTTGAACGAACCCTAGAGAGGACAAAAAAGAAAGAGAAACGTAGCAGTTCTTGGGGACATTATATTTATGCTGTGGGTGAGTTGGGCATTTTAATTCTATTATGACGAAATTTAAGGGCTTTTATAATAATAGATGATAACAAATCTGTCTTATCTTCTACACGTGGGTGGCCGCGATTTAAAGTGATGAGAAAGAAATTTTAAAATCTCACTTATTAAGTTATAAATTTAGAGATTTGTTATGGAATAGGGAGTGGGATAGGTGTATTTGTATGTATTTCATTTTTATTTATTGTAATTGCAGCCATAAAATACGATTAAAGTATTTTATTTACGTTTAAAAATAGGTGGGAACATCTACTACATTCGGGTCTCCATTTTTAGGTCGCCGGCAGTAACCTAATATAAAATGAAACGAAATTTATTTCACGTTTTTCTTTCGGTGCCTCTTATTATTTTAAAAGCAGCTTAACGCTTTATCCTTTAAAAACGATCACACTTATTTTAAGAACGCATTTTTATGCCTATTTGGAAATCAACAACCAGGGGCCAGTTCACGCAATTCGTCGTCGACTGAAAACGACACGAAGCGAATTCAAAAACCTTACTATTGTTAACCATGGTAAACTTTTGTCGTTCAAAAACACCGTGGTTAACTACAACGTAACTACTTCCATAACTTTTTGACATTCAAAAAGTCTCCTGGCTAACCATAGTAAGCTTTTTGAACACGCTTCGTGTCGTTTTCATTCGACGTCAATTTGCGTGAACTGGCCCCAGGCAAGAACTTGTAGTAGGTACTGCATTGCAGAGTAGGCATTCCTTATACCCAGGACAGAGAGCTCTTGATGTGCATTTTCTAAATGATAATTAGGCGCTTGCTGCGTAATCAGAAACAATGTGTATAACTTTAAAGATGAAAGTATTCCGATTAACATATGTTTTTTGACAGCGACAATTTTGAAATCCTTCCTTTCCGACTAGAGCTGCTGTTCGACATTGCACTATGTATATACGAAGAAAATAGATTGTCGACAGTATAAAGGGCTCTTCCTGAGCCTCTAGTCTTTCACATAAAAAAAATCAGTTAACGATGATAACCGATAATCAAGAGTTTAAAAGCGCTGGGTATTAAAAGCAGAAAGACGGCGCTCTCGTTGGCGAACATTAAGTCGGCTACGAAGTTGTTGTCGTCGTATCGGACTCCGAGTCGTCCATGGAATGCTTCACGCATTATCGTATCAATCATAACGTCGAAGAGAAGTGGCGAAGCGACGTCTTCCTGTCGGACACCCGTTTCAATCTGGAACTCCTGCAGGTTGAACCATCGTACGACACATCGAGAAATTGCATGATTTTCAATGGCCCGTTTTCTGTTTCCAAACGCTCTCCACAAGCTGTTCCAATCGATGCAATCGAAAGCGGATTTGAAATCGATGAAAACGACGACAGTTAGTTTGCCGCAACGAGGGGGCGAACGGCTAACAAAGATCTCGGAAAGTGGTGACACCCGATTTGTCACTTCTATTAAAATCCGAAGAGATCCACTGCAATCAAACACCAAGCAGACCTGTTAGCAAGTCCTAATCCCACCTCCCCGCGGTGCCCCCTGGGGTACTTCTTCGGAAGGAGCTAACGGGAGAGGGGCGAATGGCGAGCTCTCTGCGCCATAAAACAGAGCTTTTAAGTCGGTTGGGCTGAGGGTTAGCAACCCGCTCCCATAAAAAACACTATTGCTACGAATCGGCAAACAGTGCCTCGGAACCGGATGGACAACACGACGACGACCTTTGCTTTTCGAACAAAGACACGAATCGGATCATGGAATGTGAGAACAATGCTTGCTGAGGGACGGCTGGATGAAGTCCTCAACGAGATGAATCGATATAAAATCAAGATCATGGGACTGAGCGAGACCAGATGGCCCGATGCGGGGGAACATATCTGCCCAAATGGCGAGTCCTTCTTATATTCTGGGAGAAATGAAACTGAAAGCCGTAGGAGTGGTGTTGGCGTAATACTCACCAAAGAAGCCAGGGCTAGCCTCATTAGCTGGTCACCAGTTTCTGAGAGGATTATTACCGTGCGCCTACGTACCAGGCTAAGAAGTACTACGGTAGTTCAATGCTATGCTCCAACCGAAGACGCAGAAGATGACATCAAAGACGAGTTCTACATGCGACTGAATGAGGTTTTTCGCTCTATTCCAAGGGGAGACATCATTGTATTAATGGGTGACTTAAATGCACAAATCGGTCACGACAACACCGGTCTTGAACAAACAATTGGAAAACAAGGCCTAAGCCAAGTTACCAATAACAATGGTGAGCTTTTCGTTGACTTTTGTTCTTCCCATCAACTTATGGTAGGTGGAACTTACTTTTGTCACAAGAAGATACATAAAGAGACCTGGGTATCGCCCGATGGTAGAACGAGAAATCAGATAGATCATGTGGCCGTCAGCCGCAGATGGAGAACCATTCTGGAAGATGTCAGGAGCTTCAGGGGAGCGGACACTGGAAGCGACCACCATTTGGTAGTAGCAACTATTCGCCTTAGAATCGCTGCAATCAGAAACTTTCAACGTGAATCTATAAACCGTAGACGGTTTAACGTTGACCTCTTGCGGGAGAGCGCTAAAAAGCGAGAATTTGCTGGAAATCTGCAGCAAATATTAAACCAGCAAACCGTTTCTGACGACACAAATATTGAAGACCTGTGGAGTACAACAAAGGGCGCTATATTGACGGCTGCGGAAACGAGCATCGGTTATGTCCAGAGAAACATGCAACATTGGATCTCGGACAGCACCTGGCAAAAAATAGAACGCAGGAGGGCCCTCAAAAATAACATAAACTCTACAAGCGACCCGGATAGACGTCACCAACTTGAACGGGAGTACTCTCAATTACACCGAGAGGTAAAGAGAAGTGTCCGGCGTGATAAAAGGCAGCAGATAAACGAGCTCGCATAAAAAGCGGAAAACGCGGCAAACACAGGCAACAGTAAAGTGCTGTACCAAATTACTAAACACCTCTCGGGAAAGCACTCTACTAAAAAGCATGCCGTTAAGAGTGCGGATGGAAGGCTGCTGTGCAGCGACGAGGAGCAGCTCCAAAGATGGAGAGATTATTTCTTCGCCGCCCTGAATGGTTCACTCACACAGGAACCTCAGGAAAACAGCAACAATGCACAGCCGATAAGAATCAACACCCGGGCCCCATCCAAGACGGAAATAGTAACCGCAATTCATGCGATGGCCAATGGTAAAGCAGCTGGAAAAGATGGCATCCCGCCAGAATTGTTGAAAGCCGACTCAAGCCTCATAGCAGGTGCGCTTCAGCCAATCCTCGAATTAGCATGGAACACCTGTACCTTTCCGGAGGATTGGACGGAAGGTATCATAGTCAAAATACCCAAAAAGGGGGATCTAACAATATGCGACAACTGGAGAGGCATCTGTCTATTATCTACTGTGGGTAAAATCTTGTCCCACACTATACTATCAAGAATAAGAGAGGCAGTAGATCAAACGCTTAGAAGGCAGCAGGCCGGTTTCAGGAAGGGCCGTTCATGTATAGATCACATCAACACCTTAAGAATAATAGTGGAACAGTCTACTGAATTCCGATCCCCCCTTTACCTTGCTTTCGTAGATTATGAGAAAGCGTTCGACTCGGTTAATAGGAGCTTTATATGGCAGGCATTACGGCGACGTGGACTGCCGGATAAGATAATAGAATTGATAAAAGCCCTATACAACAATTCCAAATGCAGAGTTCTCCATAACGGAAAATTATCCGACAGCTTTGAGGTGAGTTCAGGAGTACGACAAGGATGCTTACTATCCCCATTACTATTTCTTATAGTAATAAATGACATTCTTGTTGGCGCTCTAGATAGTAGAACAGGCGGCATACAGTGGGGTTTGCTAGATCGCCTTAAGGACCTCGACTACGCAGATGATATCTGTTTGCTGGCCCACAGACATCAGGAGCTAAAAAACATGTTAAACAATTTGGCAACAGAAAGTAGTCTAGCAGGCTTAAGGCTGAATCCGAATAAAACCAAAGAAATGCGGATAAATGCAAACACACTTGAACGAACTACGCTGAATAACCGTGACGTGGAACTGGTAGATAAATTCTGCTACCTCGGTAGTATTATTACCGAAAATGGTGGTGCAGAAGAAGACGTCAGTTCCAGAATAAATAAAGCACGAAGCGCATATGCATGCTTGTTCCGCATATGGAGATCAACGGAGATCTCAACCAACACCAAATTGCGGCTGTTCAACTCCAACGTTAAGGCAGTTCTTTCATACGGTTGCGAAACATGGAAAGTCACCCAATTCATCACAGGGCGCCTACAAGTCTTCATAAACAGATGCCTACGTCGTATCCTAAAAATCCGCTGGCAAGATAGAATTTCAAATGAAGAGCTATGGCGCCGTGCCGGCCAAGAAAGGATAGACGACCAAATCAGGCGAAGGAAATGGAATTGGGTTGGCCACACCTTGCGACGCGATAACGAAAATCTAGCCAAACAGGCCCTTGACTGGAACCCGCAAGGACCCCGTCGAGTTGGAAGACCTAGAACAACGTGGAGGAGAACCCTACTAGCAGAGGCCGCAACTACTGGGAGATCCTGGTCAGAGCTAAGAGCTGTCGCGCAAAACAGAGTCCGCTGGAGGGCAACTGTTTCCGCCCTATGTCCCACGAGGGATTAAGGGGCACATAGATAGATAGAACGAATTATTTCTTCCATTAGATGACGGAGTGCGAATATTTGATCAACGTATCCTCGATGTGGTTGTTCTTTCCGGATCATTTGCTCTCTATGTTTTTGGAGCCTCGATTGTAAGATTTTCGTAAATACTTTGCCATCGATCGAAAGGAGGCTAATAGCGCGATTGTTTTTGCATTCCCGACTGACGCTTTTTTTTTAAATTGAGACAACGATCGCTTTCTTCCACACGATCCAAATGTCATATGTGTGTTATGAGAACATATCGGCAGTTACTTGGCTTAATTATCTAGTCGGCGGAAATGAAAAAATGAAAAAATACGGCACTGTGAAGAATAGGATCCCAATCTGTGTAAACGTAGTCGCACGTCTTAGTCTCTTGGTTACCGATAACGTTATTCGATATTCGAGTATGGCAGCAAGAGGCCCAACCGCCTTAAAGTCTAACCAAGTACTGGGTTAATAAAACGAGTTAGACATCATTGACAGATCGAACAGACGACAGGAAACTGACTGATTAAAGGCACCAACAGATTGGCGCAGCGGTGCATTTAATTTCTCCGCACTGCGTGCCTTTGCTTTGGTGGTCTGTTTTGTAAACGTCTTTCTCGTCACCGTCGCCGCCGCTTCAATCTGTTTGTGCCCTAATGAAAGTAAAAAACGGCATATGGTGCTCTCTTCAGCGAGACCATTTAACATTAGTCCTATAATGAACATAAAGGAAAATGATTAGGATAGGAGGACTAACTTATTATATCCTTTTATTTTTTTCGAGATAAGCTTACTACTAGACATTACACCATGACCTGTACGGCATGCCGGACTGGTAATATAAAGAATAACACCTAACCTTAAACTCTTTACATTAAAAACTATCGCGGGACGACATAGATTTCATAAAAATTATCAAGCCTGGTAAATTTCGGTGGGCAGGCCATCTAGCACATATGAGTGTCATTATGAACCTGCTCCTCTTTGGTAAGGGCTCCTGAATAGGACAACGAGGTGGACCAAGCCTTGATTGTAAAGATGGTCAGGACGTAGGTCAAGACGACTAGAGCTTTTTAATGGGTGATTTTGAATGAATGACTCAGACAATCTTAGAATTAAATAAAGCATCGAAAGAATGATATTAAAAAGCTTGAAAATATTGAAAAAGAAAAGAAATTTAAAATGGCGTTAATAAAGCTCATCTTCGTTTGATTTAAGACCGCATACTTGATGACTCATGCTAAATATTTATATTTCTTGTATAGAACGTACGTGCTAATTATTTTCCAATCTAAGGTCTTATATCAAGTCGAGTTTTGTCATAAAATACCACTGTTTCTAAAAGACTTTTATATCTAAATGTTTTCTTTAAATTTACATTCTATAGTGAGAATTATTCCATTATTTATTTATTTTGATTTATCATTTCATATGCTTCATATTATTTTTCATTTATTTTGTTCGTTTTTGATAGCACTGAAACCTTTTCTACCGGCTCAAATAATCTTAGTCAATGATCATTAAAGTTTGCCCTCAACTAAAATTATTTTAACTTTTTCTCGGCCATATCCAAGCAACATGCGACAGTAGGAAACTTAAAGATCACTCGATAAGATTATTTATTTCTTCATAAAAGCAAGTCGCAAGACTGTTGCCAATTATTTAATCTTCGTAGGGGTATCGTATTTCTGCGCTCAGTCTATTACGCTTGCGCAGTGTCATGCGCAAGGTATTGGTCAACGATGAACGACCTCTTTTGAATCACAACTTGTTTGGATAGCAATTGATAATTACAGGCACAGTGCGTCTTTGTTTATTTATTAAGTAAAGGCGACGTCGAATGAATCCCATAACAGACTCAAGTGATCAACTGACTCCAATCTCGCATGCAGTCAAGGTTCGAAAGTCAACTGCGAAGACTCCGAGAATAAGAAACCCCAAGCTTTTAATTATTGTAACTTAATGCCTTAACGATGTAATGATGGTAAGCCGGCCGACTAACTATCCCATTAGGAAAAATATAATAATATAATAGAAAATATATTTAGAAATGTAGCTAATGAGGAATTTTTTTCAATCCATCTTGTAGTTAATCACTAAAGTGAAGGTGCTGCAACATTTTCAGTGAATTATGATTAATTTTTAAGTTAATTTTTTCAAACGTTCACACTTTTATTCATTCAGAAATCGGTAGGTAGTCGGCAAGTTTGCGCTTTTGTAAGGCTTCTGATTTTTAAATCATTTACATATATGCCTGTGAGTAATATCACGACGAAACTCTACTTCTGTTTTATAGCATTAGCACTACTTAGTAATTGTACATAGAAACTTATTTTATTTTCTATGTGAAATATTGTTTTTGAGGTGGATTCTACAAAAAAATTTCTTAGCTGAATACCACATGTTCAAATAGTTTTAGCTTTCAAAGTTAAGATTAATTTTCTCACTTTTCTTTCCGCTTCTTCTAGATGCGTGCCGTTATTCACCAAATCTTTTCGGGTCGGCCTACCTAGTAATATTGACGGTTTCCTTCTTTGCCCCAGACAATGAACGTTCCACACTTCCGTCAGATGTATTTTACGCCGAGTATTAAGGATTTTTCCGTTCCTGCTAATTTGTTAACTTCCAAGTTTATAGGGAAGTTATTGTATTGTGCATATTGTCGAAACTCGAAATCGTAATATTCAACGTATTGTCATTTTTCAAGGTCCAGATCAGCATTTGAAGCAAAAATTTGAGAAGAACGCGATATTCTTTACCATCAATACAAAAGGACGCGCAATGAAGCAGTTCCTAAGATGTATAAAAAAGAGCGTAATAAAACGGTTGCTCTTCTATGATCTGCTAAACGATCATATGCCAGTAATAAGCTAGACTAAAAACCTCCAAAACAATTATGGCGCAATATTCGTGATTTTAGTATGGGAATGGTTCTCAACAAGTGTTTTTACGGCCCAATATTTTAAACGAGTACTTTTCATCCATTTCTGAAAGTAACCCTACTCCAGTTGAAGGTAACTGTACCAATCTGTGCCCATCTGATGGCTTTTCTTTTCGTTGTATCGATAACCACGAACTTCATTGTTATCTATCAAATCAAACGCCGTGGGTCTTGGCAACGTCTCTCCAAAGTTCATGACATTAATTACCCCATTTATATCTAATATTCTTCCTCATATTTTTAACACCTGCCTTACAGTTTCTCAGTATCCTAGCCAATGGAAACAGGCTCTTGTTGTACCTATTCCGAAAAAGGTCTTTCCTTCGCAACCAGCTGACTTCCGTCCAATCAGTCTTCTATGTTTCCTTTTTACAGTTTTTGAAAAAATAATTGCTAAGCAGCTCATGTACTATCTAAATCAGAGTAGTCTTCTTCTCTCTATGTGGAAATCTGGTTTCAGGTTTGGGCACAGCTGCGAAACGGCACTTTAAAAGGTTCAACTGATATTTCGATTTATTTGATGTTACTTGAAAAACTAGGCAGATATTTTGGACTCGGCCCTACTGCAGTCAAACTTTTTGAAAGTTATGTCCAGCTGCGTTCTCAAACTGTTAAGGTACAAGAATCTTTCTCCGAACCTGCGCTTCTTCATTGTAGAGTACCTCAAGGCTCTATTCTGGGCACTTCGCTTTTCAGCCTTTTGTACTGTTCAGCTAAACAGTGATCTGAAACGTGTGCCTGAATGGTCAGTTCAGTATAAATTACTTCTGAATCGTCCTGCCTTGCCGTCAGCAAAACTCATATTGATATTGAAAATCTGTTCCCAATTAAAATTAATGGTAATGTTTTACCCTATTTTGACTCTGTAAGAAATCTGCTGCTGTAACCAAACCAGAATTCTCCTTCGTACGGTTTATGCCTGCCTTCGCCAACTTGGGATATTCTCTAATCTATTGCCTCTTGCCTTACGTATACGACTGACGAAGGCCCTGGGTATGCGCTATTTCACGTACGGAAACCTAATTTTTTCAAAACTTTTGTGTTCAAGAAAAATACAACTTCTTGAAATTTAAAAAACTTCTTGCAAGTAAGCAGTATGATGAACGTTCCAAATAGCTTGTTACTTTTTCCAAATTGCTCGGATGTGGAATAAACTACTCGTCTCTGGACGGAGCGCGTCCTCTTGGCGATTATTCAACAAACTCTTGAAGGCAAATCTTATAAATAATAATTTGTAGGGTCCCTCACTTTTCTCACTCTTCTTTTCATTTTTCTTCCTTTTATTTAAACATTATTTTTTAATTTTTGTTAATAGCATTTTTCATTTTTAACTTGTAGTCTCGTTTCTTAATTTTATTTTTGTCAAATATTTTACCCAATTACTGATTTATTTGTACGTTTATAAGAATTATGTTCTTTTGTACAATGGTAAATAAATTATTATAATTATTAAGTATGTCTGTGTGTGTGCGTACGTGTGTAGTCATTTTCTCTTGAACATTGTCGCGCGAACCAAAAAATATATCGATTTCGTTGAGGTGTCGTTCGAAGCGTATTACGAAAATATGATCTGAAAAGATTTTCATAAAATTCTGTGGAACCATTTTTTTGTTTAATCGTCGTTTGTGATTTTTGTGCCTGCACGATACCGCGCAAACCAAAAACTATACCCACTTCTTTGAGGTGCTGAAAGAAGAATATTAACGAAAAAATGCCCTGTTAAAAATTTCATAACATTCGATCATGCCCTTTTTTTGTTTAAATTAAAAAACTTCGGCTAAGTGCCAGAAAGACCTTAAATTGATAAGTCTTTAGTAAACTTGTTGGAATGAAACCCGTTCTACACGAAGTGATCTTTTTGGTTTTTGGATTCTTCCCAGCGATAGCTTTCCAACAAAAAATATACTGTCAAAATCCGAACACTTTAAAAATGGTAGAAAAATTGCATTACCCTTTACAAATCACTCATTTTTCAGACCTTAGATCAGCACTTTCTTGACGGGGAACTGTTTTCTACGTCCTAAAGTTTCAGCAAATTGCGATTCATACCGGAATGTGGAGCCATTGGTTCTACGTAAATTTCGTATAGGACATTTTTATGCAGATTCATCTCCCGAACAATCTTTACTTAGCCAAAAATTGCATAAAACCGATAATTTACGAGATATTTGAGAAAAATTGATTTTCGTGACCTTTGACCCTCCATAACTCGAATAGCCGGTCAGTTGGCTTTATGGACTTTTGAGAAATTATTTCTCAGCCCAAAATAAAGAGAATCCCACTGGTAAATCTCCAGTTGCATTTTTTCAGAGGTTTAGGCCTTTTTTGTATAGAGTAGTGACTGGGCAAATTAAGTCAAAATTCAGTGTTGTAGTTTCTTTCTTCATTTTAATCCGTTTATCCAACCAGCCTGTAACTAGTGAACAAAAATTTTTGTATCTTCGTAAAATAGTAATGGACTGCCTAAAGCAAAAACTTCAATAGCTGAGGATCTAAATTAATTGACATTCCTTTGTTTAGAGTTTTTAATGATTCTTTAACAGACTGTAGCGTCAATGTTCATGTGTGGCACGTACATATATCACACCTATCATGTTTAAAACTTTAATATGAGGGTCTAGGCCAAAAATTGATAATATCTAATTATTCGGAAATTTTAATTTTTATATTTTGACGCAATTACCAAGTAAGAATATAACCTGATAAATTTACAAAACTATTCATACTATCAAACACCTCATGAAAAGAAAAGAAACCATTGACCCCTACTACAATGTTTTTGCAAATAATTTTTTAAAGCATAGCTCTATTATAATTTTCGGACCGAAGCCAAAATTTTATTATTGTAAAAAGACCGCCCTCATTGTGTGTCCTTGTAACAAATTTCAACAAGAACTGCATCCAATATGTTTAGCATAAACCCACAAAACAAGTCTGTACAGGTGCAATTATTTTATTTTCAAGCACTCATTAATTTTATGATTCGTTTTTATGTGCCAAGTCTTAAATTTATATGAAAATAGCACTAAACACTAAACAATAATGTTTTTATAATATTTTTATTTTTATTATAGCAGCGTGTTGCCTAAAAATAATATTTACTCTGATCCAAAAATGAAACAGTTTCGTCATCATGCTGTTGACCCCTTCCCAGATTAAAAAACTTTTTAAATTTAAACTTTACAAAATAAATCAAATTATAAAACTCTCAGTGAGCGTAAAAACATTTCCTTGGTGTGTCCATGTCATCTGTCGAACTTTAAAATATTGTTCTATGGTGTAAATGTTAGAAAATATGTTGAAAGGCAACAATATAACATTTCTGTTAATATTCCATTACTGTCAGCCTGAGAGAGTTGGGTACTGAAAAAGAGTAAGCTAGAATCTATTATTATAATACTATAAGCGCTTAAAATAGATTGTTCTCAGCTGATTTTGCAAACACAAGTGTTTTTCTTGACGACAATCTTAAACTGACTGCCAGAAGAAGATCGCCGACCACTTTAATAAACTTATCCCAGTTCTCACGTGAAGAGACTTGGGGGAACTCACACTCTTATCTCTTATTTGCCTATCAACGCCTCAAACGTAGTGCTTTACTTCGGAGCCATTCAAGCCTTATCGATGGTCTTGCGAATTTCCTACCCGTGACATAAATTTTCAAATATTATTTAAACCAAGCAAAAAAATGTAGAAATAAGCCGATGCCGAGATAATAGAAATAATTTCGAAAAAATTCATAACGACTCAATTAAAACCAACGAAACTCGAGTGTAAATTTAGTAATGAGCAAATTTTTTAGAGAAATTAAAACAACCTTGAAAATAAGTGAGTGTGAAACTTTTTAATAGAAACTGTTGATGCCGATCTGATCTGATAACGGACTTTATTAAATTCTATACATATATGCAATTGCAGATTCCTGTTTTTCCGGGAATAAATCTTCAGTTAAAAGTGATGTGCCACCTACGCAAGAAAATGATGAACTGGAACCAATTGGGGACAATGGCTCCAATACAAATGCCCACGCACTACATAAAATTAGACAGCAAATGGCCATTAGCCTCAGCAGGATGAGAGATTTGGAGGAGCAAGTGAAGAAGATACCAAAACTGCAGGTGAGTTTCTCTAAGTTTGTTGTAAGAAGAAATTTTCTTTTTGAAATGCACATGCGCATAAAGCTAAACTATCAATAAATGCGCGACGTTTAGCTAAATTGTTTATTTGATAAGTGAGAATGCATAACAAAGATAACGCTCATTGAGGTATTGCGATGCTATCAGTAAAATTAGCAGGTCTTATAGCTGGCTGATTGTGACGTTAGTATTAAGAGAATTTGAAATATTTTTAGATAACATTTAGTGGAGATTTATCTGAAGTTTGAAAAGAATGAGAATCGGAATTATTAAGATTATTTAGAAATTACGTTTTTCCCTAGGAATTACGATTTTGATTAATTGAAGAGTTAAGAGATACTTGCTTTGATGCATGTACGAATTTTAACGGACTTTATTATTTCTTAAAAGAAAATAGGAAAAATTATTTAATTGCAAGAAGGAACTTGCCTTTGCTCACTGATCTCAAATATATTGATACTATCTGACATAATTTAGATGTAATTTTGTATTATTGTTCCAATTTGGACCATTTGGTAAAAAAAAAACAGAAAATATACTTTAAATTGAATAAAAAATATCATTAGGCTTTTAAACATTTCGCTCATGCTTTGAACCTACATATCTTCTAAACGGAGCAACTCAAGTTCTTGATCTTTATATCAAATAAAAGAATACACTTTGACCTAAAAGATGAGTCTAAGTATATTGGTTTACGATAATTGGTCTAGGAGTTATTCAACTCTAAATAAATAACAAAAAAAGACATTGTTTTTTCGCGAACACCCTGTATCTTAGTGGTTAGCCCCCTATCTAGAACACATTTTTCCTCCAAATACATCCAGGAATGACCCCTGAAAAAATTAGAAAAGTAGTCCAACTTGAACGTCGGAAAACCTATACAAGTCGTGAATGAGTTCATATGAATATTTTAAATCTTTAAAACGGTGATATCTCATGAATGGCAATACGTACGGGAAAATGTATAATAACATTTTTTGTAGAAAATCGTATGAGCTACAAACTTTGTGAACATTTTTTTATGATAGGACCTACGGTTTCAGATGCATTTGCAAAAAACAGATATTTTGATTTGACCCTAAAACCCCCTAAAAAGAAATGTTCCCGGGGTAGAAAATCGGTAGACTTTATAACCCCTTATTAAGAACCCTAAAAGGAAGCTCTGTGCCAATTTTCAGCCTGTACCCGACCATTTCCGCTATTTCGCTTTTTCCGGCTTAATTTGACTGTACTATCAAACTTTTTTACCTCATGTGTAATTTTGAATGCCTTTGCAGCTTCTGACATACATCTTTTTCGTTCTTCAATTGAGTATATGCTTCACTATTAGATCAACAAGTGACACTGCCAAACCGTGAAACCGCTTATAGAGCGTACAGACACTCCCCAAATGAGTCCCTTCGTCGTGAATATATCAAGTTAAGAAATTCCTGTAATTCCACCATCAGGAAGGCTAAATAGTCATTTGACGACAAATTAAGAAACAAGATTCTCAACACAAATACTGGCAGCCAAAATTGTTGGTCCTTCTTAACTTCCATCAAGAAGAATTTTACCTCTTCCTCAACCCCTCCATTCATTAATGGGAAGGAGGTAACAACAGAAAGCAAATCTAAGGTCGATTTAGTGGCATCTCTGTTCGCCTATAATTCTTCTTTACCTGAAGCTGATACGTCACCACCGGTCCTCGATCGCAACGCCCCTTCAATGGACGGAAATTTCTTCAGGAGAGGTGTATAAATGTCAAAGAGCTTGACGTCAATAAATCCATCCCATCCATCCCTGATAAAATTCCCCATATGGTACTTAAAAAATGTGCCTTACCTTTGGCTACACCTCTACGCAAGCTTTTTGCCTTGTCATACTACTCCGGAGTTTATCCCAACTCTTGGAAACTAGCTCATGTTCCATGTTCAGCCCATTCCCAAAACAGGTGAAGCCTGCGACCCGATGACAGTACTTTGCGTTAGTCTTACTCCAACGATAGTCAGCCTTGTCTCTTAGACCGTGACTCGTGACTCATGTCTAGTTGTCTTAACCCAGACATCAAACTCATTCTTGACTGGGGCCGGGCCGCAAGAATCGGGTCGAATTTAACGCATCAAAAATCCAAATATGTGCAATGGAATAGGCACATATTCCAAATCGCCAAACAAGCATATCAATTCCTGGGATTCCTTAAGAAATGTAAGATCCTACTCCAGCCAGCTGCCCTAGCTACAATCTACAAGTCCTACATTCGACCCCACCTTGAATACAATTCGTATATCTGGGCGGGAGCCCTTAAGACCACCTTAGCTTGGCTGGACAAGATGCAAAGCCGCGCAATCAAACTCATTGGCGATAGCACATTTTGCTCCTCCATTGACCCTTTAAGGCACCGAAGGAATGTAGCTGCGCTCAGCAAGTTTTACCGCTATTACCACCGTGACTGCTCCACTGAAATAAAGAACCTTCTGCCTACACGGCAACATTTTTCCCGCAACACAAGCCAGCTCGACTCACCCCCATACGCTACAGTCCTCCTATTCGCGTATATTACGGTATAGAAGCTCGTTTAAACAACTCGATTATGGAACTGTCTTTCGAAGTCTGTGTTCCCGAGCTCATATTACATCTAAGAGTTCAAACGCAAAGTTCATCGGCATCAACTCATGCACCTTCCACATCCCTAACCTATCCATCAAGCTTACTACTATACATTGCAAAATGACTCGAACGACATGACGGATTATTAGTATAAAGGGTGACTCCTAAGCTTAGTCGTATCACAAAAAAAGTGGTTTGGCTTCGAAACATTGGAAAGTTGTATATCATGCTGATTCAATTCCATTACTCTAGGGTGGGCCACTGGCATGTCTTACTTTTAGGTGTTGGTGTTACTTCATTGAAAGGTCATTTGGAAAGAAAGAAGTTCACACGGATATATTGCGATAAGAATCCTAAAACACAAATTACTCTTTTATTAAATACGTAATAATGTTAAAAAACCTAATTAATAGCATGATATTTAATGACGATTTTTGAAGGCCTTAGCGTCGCTTTTTGCTAATTATTTTATAAGAAAAAAGATAATCATAAACCGGATGATGCACAGCAAATTGCTTTTAGAGTCACCATCATTATTCATACAAAAAGCCGCTTTAGGATATTCCCCCGATGGACCAAATTTAAAAACGTGATTTTAAGTAAAACATTGCAGGGAATCTTAAGTAGTATCACTTATAATTTACTTAGTAGTGGAAATATTGGTTATTAATGATTGTAACACCTAATCGTACAAGCTCTGATCCAATTTAAACTGAAATGCAACTTTATATTTACAACATATTATTATATAAATGGCATCTTGAAAAATTGAATAAATTTGTAAAACATTGAAAGAAATCCAGTTTATTTTGGCGAACGCTTAAATATTCATTAGGTTTTCTAAAAGTTTATTTATTCTTTATTTTGACTCGATTTTATCTTACCTGAATATAGTTTTTGGCAATTCAAGAATTAGTCAAAGAAATACCAGCAAAATGGTAGGATGTCGGACCGATGTTGCAATTTAAACGTGATTTTCTTAAAACAATTAAGTCATAACTAAAATGTGTCCCAAGTGGAGTCGAATTGAAGTTAGATTTCTAATTGAGTTGTATAAACACCAAACAAACTTATATGATGTTAAACATCCAAATTATTCAGATAGAAAAAAGAGAGAGGAATCGTTCAGGTTCATATGTGAAAAAATGAAAATTGTGTCGAATAATATCACAGTGAATGATGTTAAAATAAAAATCACCATTTTAAGGGCTCAATATATTCATGAAATGCTGCTAATTGATAGATTTATTAAGAGTAAATGTGATTTTGGTAATGCGTCAGTGCGTCATATTCTATATTGCAATCAGCTTAACTTTTTGAAAAATTTTATTCAAGTAAGAAAGAGTAAATCGAAAATAAATTTAGTAAGTATTTAGCTGTGTATTTCATAATTAATTTTGCAGCTTTTAATTCTAAAATATATATAGGATATTAATAAGGAAATTTATTGCGTGATTAAAGCTTAGCAACAAAAATTTCACTTTGGATATAAAATATGATAAAGAACTGTCGCATCGATCAATGCGTTAAGAATATAATCATCTTGTTAAGATCCTATTCTCATTGAAATTAGTTTTTTGTCATTTAAATCTGTTTGTAAATATGCTGGGATCTTCGTTTCTTATATGTATTACAAAATGGAATCTCTTTCAATATTTATTATAAATGGTAGATCTTTGAGAAGAGTGTGGCATAACATAAGTGACGCGATCATAATAAAGAAAAATACGATTTCACTAAATTTATTCATTGGAAATGCTTACTATTGTTAAGACATGTTGGTTTTTGTTGATTCCTTTTAAAAATTAAATAAGTTTAGTGAGCATACAGTGACTCAAAATGAAAATGATTCACCTATAGTAAAACTTCAAGGATGTATTTAAAAAAAATTAAAAACAAATTTTACTTCGAGTTCATGTTTTCGTCTATCTTGTGAGTGGATGAAGCAATTTTTTTTATTTATTTATTTAGCCAAATAAGGCACACTTAAATAAAAAAAAAGTAGTAATACAACAGTCCTTATTATAAACTATGATTGATTAACATATACAGCGAAACCTGGTTAAGTGGGACCTGGATAAGTGAGAAACCTCTATTATTGAGAGTTGCAATGAGGTCCCGGTTCTTTTTCATTAAATTACCTTTGTTAATGGGACTTTTTGAACCTGGTTAAATGAGATTTGAATTCTAAGACTTTTTCGATGTTTACCTCTATAATTGAGGCACTGTAGCTCAATTACTTGTATAAGTGAGACAAATTAATCACTTGATTTGTCTCACTTATACATTTGACATGTTTGTTTACATACATTACGCGTCGTCTTTTGCGCATGCTTTGTTTTCACCCGGCGGCGGGCGAAAGTCGTAAGTTAGTGCCACGCTATAAGCGACCCTACATCATAAGAAAATATATTGGACGCGACCGATATGTTGTCGAAGATTTGGAATATAATTAATCTTTAATCTTTTCATTATTGTTTTATTGACCTCATTACCCCAAAAGCCTGTCTTGTTAATTGTCCATTCCTTAGAGAAATAATCACATAATTAGAAGCTGGAGCTTATCATATGTGGCTGCAAATAAATGCAGACAAGAGTAAGATTCTAATTCAGTCAAGGGTGGAAAGAAGCAGATGAAATCACGCCACCTGGAGGGAATATCACTTCTAACGGGTTAACCAATTTAACTACCTGGGGTTAGGGCTATCATCACCTAAATTGCCGAGGCCGGACGAAAACTACAAAACCCCGCAATTTGAGTCTGCAAAAAAATTTTTTTGGCAAGTTAAAATCCAACCATCGGATCGATAACCAACTAAATATATATTCGGCAACCAGGAAAGGGCTAGCAATCGTTTCTCGCATTAAGTTTTTGCTATGAAACCTTGGGCACAGGACCGGACGGAAACTTAGGAAACAGACGGAAAATGAATGTGCCAGAATAAAAAAAAATCCTTGATGAATGGAACGAGAATCATAATGTGCCCCGTACAGAGGAAACACACTAACATGGAGTTAATACGGAGTAACACTATTGAATACAGCATACAAAGTCACGTGTATGCTATAACACAGGCCTACAAAAAACGGGTCATTTTTTCCCCCTTTCAATTTAATAGTCGTATCCTAAGTATTTTTTCGCGCTGAATCCGAATCCGTTGGCCAAATTGCCCTATCACGTCAGGATTTTGAGCAATCCTAACCTAAAAGTGCCAAAAAGCGTGTTTTTTGCACTTTTGCGCGTTAAATATCTCAAAACTGAGGAATGATAGGGCAAATCTGACAACGGGATCGTTTTCAGCATGCCAAAATCTACAGAAAACCATATCGAAAGCGTGAAATTTGAAAAAACTTTTTTTGTAATACTGAAAAGAAAAACTTCTTGGCAACTTCTTGGCGCGAAATCGACGATTTTTATTAACACATGATATCATCGTTTTTCTTTTCAGTATTACAAAAAAAGTTTTTTCAAATTTCACGCTTTCGATATGGTTTTCTGTAGATTTTGGCATGCTGAAAACGATCCCGTTGTCAGATTTGCCCTATCATTCCTCAGTTTTGAGATATTTAACGCGCAAAAGTGCAAAAAACACGCTTTTTGGCACTTTTAGGTTAGGATTGCTCAAAATCCTGACGTGATAGGGCAATTTGGCCAACGGATTCGGATTCAGCGCGAAAAAATACTTAGGATACGACTATTAAATTGAAAGGGGGAAAAACCTTGTAGGCCTGTGTAATAGATACCAACCATACGAGGAAGGGCTACTAGTAGAGCTTTCGTCCAGGGTTTTAACAGGAAATTTTTTAAAACCCCTCCCGGACGGACCCCGGACGCCTTTCAAACTAGGACAAATTCGGGGAAACCCGGACGGGTGGAAGCTCTACCTCTACAGTGAATGAAGACAACGATGAAGCAATAAACGTGCAAAGAAGAATAAACGCAGAACATACTTCTTACTACTGCCACTAATGAAAACCAGAGACATCCACAGAAATCTCAAAATAAGAATCTACACAACCATCATTCGTATAGTATGCATGTGAAGCATAGAGTATCTTCCAAAAAGCCGCGGACAAGATAGATATATTTCAGAGGAAGCTTTTCCGAAGGATGTACGACCCAATCAATGAAGACAATGCATGGAGAATACGCTACAATCACGAATTATACGATTTATCCAAAGAGTGTAAACTCTCGACATATGCCAAGCTACTGCCCTTACGTTGGGCTGGTCATGTCCAATTAATGGATGACATTACCAAAAAACGCTCTGGATCTACTACTAGATGGCAAAAGACTAGTCGGCAAACCACGGTCAAGTTGGGAAGACATTGTTAAGGCCGATGCACTAATACTGCTCAATACAAGAAACTGGAGACAAGCTGGGGAGCAGAGAGACATCTGGGGGAAGAAGTTGAAGGAGGCCAAGGTTCGAATTAGGCTGTAGAGCCATCGAAGAAGAAGATTATAAGTACTGAAAACATATGTAACTACTATTGCCAAAAGAGGGGGACTTTCATTAGTGCTTGGTCATCTGTTTCAATGGCGCTACAGCTAGGCCTGAATCAAACTTTGGCCTCCTCTATGGCATTTCGTCACTTATACGAGCTCGATGTCCTATTTACTAGAAATTGCCAAGCTTTATTTTCTTCAAAACATTTATGCTAATATAGCGATCGTAGATTTCGTGAGTGTAGTCACCCGAATCGTCCTCCCTTGTATACTAATCTTCGTGGCCATAGTTTAGAGCAGTGATTCCCACACTGTTTTGCTCTCATGAACCTCTTACTGAAAAGAAAGTTTCTGTTTGTATGCATCTACATATAGTCCAGTAAATAGGTACCTACTTTTTCTTTGCGAAAAATACCGCACGCGATTTTTTTTACCAAATGATTATATATAGTTTTATGAGCTTAAATTCAAAATGGTGTCATCCCCACCCTTATGCTTAACTTACAGTGAAGGGAAACGCGTTTAATTCTATATCTCAGAAACGATGCGTTTAACGACAAAAATGTATACTTTTTTGTAGATAAATAAGTGATTTAATTTTTTTGTTCGGAATTTTTTTTTGTAAAGTCAATATGTTCGGAGTTATAGTGCTTCAAACTTTTACATCACTTTCTTTGCATTATATTTCGTTAACGGTTAACCCGCCATAAAAAAATCCTTCCTAGGACTTATAGAACACACAATTATCTATAATTTTTGTTATAATGATTTTTTACATAGGGCTAATATTACACGAGTTTAATTAATTAATTTTTTTTTTTCTAGAAAAAGAAACTGGAAAAAAGTTTTTATATAAAAAGTAAAAATGTTCTGTTTTCTATTATTAATGTATGAAATAAAAATCTTCCAAAAAAGGTGGGGCATAAACAACGAAACATTTTGCTGAGATATCTTAACCTAGCTCAACCTAAAGCAGTTCATTAAACACAACTATTTATATACCAAAATCTCTTGTGGAAACATACCAAGGTTTTCATATTCATCTTTTAATTTTTCCCAATCGTGCAACTAGTCTTTAAGTTTTTTTCGATCCCCATCGTATCGAAAGAGAATTGATTAAGAAGTGTTGCCAAAACACAGTCCGTCCTACTTTAAAAACTATCTAAAATGCGGTAGGAAGCACATCTTGTAGCAACTAGCCATCTTGTAGCTTACACAAATATAATTAAAGCGTTACATTAGAGATGAACCGAATTTTTACACGAGGCAGTACATTTGTCCCTTACACCATGGTAAATTGTACTGAAGCCTCAATATTTTGAAATTTCCCATTGCAAAAATTTTGAAATGAAGCATAACTCCAATATTAACACTCTATATATACACCGCGCATCTCTCAATATGACTGCCAAGTTAACTTATTAAGATGTAGTAACTTTGCAATTGTATGAATTAAATACTTTTCTCTCTTTTATGAATAACCACTCGAACTTTTAGTAGTATACAGACTACTTGTTTTCTATTATGCGAATGAAAGTAAAGCTTGCTAAGTGGGATGATACACGAGTCAACGTGTCTATGCAACACACTGTCAGTTTGTTGAACAGAGGTGATACAGGACTCAACACGCTACACGCAACACTCTGTATAATAACATTGCGATTCTATACATATGTGTGGGTGTGCATTCCAAATTATTTTCACCCTGAATCGCTTGACAGTCACGCATACATAAACATTTTTCATGCAACTGGAGGAAAAATAGAAATCGTTTCTAGTTTCAGTCAACACCGCAAACTTCACCCTTACCCTTCCCTTGGCCTACGAACTGCTCAGAAAAAGCTCGTGTTGATCAACATGTTGACCCGTGTATCATCCCCCTAACTATTTTTCGGGTAACATTTGTTAGATTTAAATTTTAATTAGATTTTAATATTAATAATTACTTTTATAGGCGTGTAATAGTTAACGTTATTTTATGACAATTGCCATCGTAATAACACACATTTTCTTTTTTTAGAAACAATTGGCCACATTGAACGAAGAAAAACGGCAACTGCAGCTGCAACTACAAAAAGAAGAAGCACTAACCAGAAAATTAGCAAAAGACGCTACATGCAACAAAATACCAGCTACTTTTGTGCCACAGCGTATTAGTCCAGTAGCATTAGAGAGTTTAGGATCAAGGGTAAGACCAACAAGTCCACCAGAAGTTCCAAAAAGGAATCTTACCCGAGATGTTGGTGTTATGTGCACCCAGCGCCGAAGTGACGTTGGTATATCAGTTGGCTCTGTAATGGTGCGTACTGTAGGAACAAATCCACTCAATACCAAGGGAATAAGCGATAATTTATTTACGAAATGCGAATTAGACGAATTAATTAAATTAGCCATACAAAAATTTGAAAAAGATTTTGAATATAATCGACGGAAAATTAAGGTTTCCGTTGGTACACAAATGGTACAAAAGGCGAAAAAAGACGTTAGAGATAGTTTTGCACAAACGCCCCCAGAAAAGATGGTGCTGAAAAATTCTGTTGGTATTTCGGCATATCCTTCACAAAAACATGCTATGGTTGTTTGTAAGCCAGAAACTCGCACAGTAGCTTCGTCAAATGATACCATATCGGATATTATGTGCGAGAAATGTTCAATTATTAAAAGGACCGTTGCTTGCGGTCCCGACGATGCTGATGTTGCGAAAACGTCTGTTTCTTTGAAGTTAATGGATATGCCTCCGCGTAGCTTATCGTTTAGCTTAGGCGAGACTGAAAAATTAAATATTAAAAGAAAAACAGTCGGAACACAATATCAAATATCAGTTCAAAGTAAGGCAGTGCAATATAGTCCATCGTATGACTCAATTGGTATTCAAAATACGCCTATATGCTTGTCAAAATCTTGTCAATATGTTTCTGATAATATAAATAGAAGCACGGATACTTTTGGACTAGTTGATTTATTGGACAAATATGTAAATACTGAAGAAGAACCATCCAAAACTATAGAGACAAGAAATGTGTCATGCAATACTGAAGAAAAACGAACAAGAGAAAGTGCTACATCTACAATCGCACCATCTTTAACTAGTAGTTATTCTAATACAGATCAAATTCAAAAGAAAGATGCAAGTTGTGGTGATATTATAAAGCCGCACATATCCATTGCTTGCGCTGACAATTACTGTGATTCATGCAAAGATGCCATAAAAAGTTTAGCTAAAGAATTTTCCAAAGTTTTGACTAGTCCAGTACTAGGAACCACAACGGATCAATCAAAAATACCAAGACCGAAAACTTTGGCTAGTCCACGCCCAGTTCGTAGAACATTTGTGCGCCAAAATACTTATACGATTTCTACACCTACACCTAGTCCAAAAGCTGAGAAGCGTCTCTTAGTGTAAGTATAAATTATGAACTTTTGTTATTCTTATTAGTTAAATTTTGTTTTGTTTTATTTCGAATTATTAATCGGTCTGTTGTTGTAAAAATAAAGTGTTACACAAAACAACTATGATCGGATACCGAACGAAAGTTGATCAAGTTTCTTCCTATTATGGCCGAGTTGTAAACAAGTTCTTCCATTTAAGTCATAATAAGTTTAACTTTATTATTTCACGAGTCAATCCTCGAATTTGGCTTGATATTATATTTTCAAATCAGATAACATAGATTTTAAGATGAGTCCGGGTTAAATCTTAATGTATTCTTTGGAAAAGAAATGTATAAAAGAGATTTTATTCCGCATCGATTTATTTATCGTTTGAAAATTTGGCGTGCTGGTAAATTAAACGTTCGGACATCGACCTATTTCTTTGTTTATTATGAATGTGGGTTATCAAAATATATTAGATGTTGAACGCTATTAGGTATTATTGTTTTGGTTTTTTTCTTGCCTTTGCTATGCTGTAGAAGATGCGTTTTATGTTCCAGCCCGATGGTTTTCTTTTTTATTATTATACCATCCTTAAAAAAAGCTTGCCCATCGGACTCGTGTTCTGAACTCTTGGGGTCAATCCAGGTTGTTTCAAAATTTTCGATTTTTTTCATTACTGTTCTTTTTTAGGTATTTTACGGGCTAAACCTCTACTTCCTTGCGAATTCCATTCAAAGGTTTTTTTTGAAAACGCATTATATTCCGTTAGATATTAAGTTCTTGATTTGTCAAGTTCCATAATTCTACGTTTGTACTTTTTTAGGTCAGAAAATATAATTTATAATGCGTAAAGGTTTATTTGCCAAAATTTGTTATTGTTCATAAGCACTTGGCTAATGACCTTGTTTTCACTCCCACAGAGTAATATGGACTTCAATATTTAACTTTTCATTTTTAGATAGTCGTGGCGGTTTCCACACTTTCCATAATCTATTAAATGCACCTATAAATCCTTAAGTTATCCTTCCTCGAACCTCCTCCTTTTTTACTGCTGGAGTTGGCAAACCGCATTTTATTGATAGGATTATGGGTGCTCTACAGCTTAGGGTTCCACATGGAGTTTGCAACCGAAAACTTTGTACGGGATATACACCACCATCATGGTAATTGTTAGAGCTACAGTTTGGTACAGCACAGAACTGAGCTTAAGGCTGGTCGTCCACTGGAAGCGTATTCGAGCGGCTACGCGCTTCGGCCATACAAATGAGTCGCTTGTAGCCGCTCATATGTATGGCCGTAGCGCGAAGCCGCTCTAATACGCTTCCAGTGGACGACCAGCCTAAGGATTTCATAACCAATTTAGGCAAAATTTAAAGAATGGCCAGCAATGGACCAAGTCAAAATTAGTTTGAGCTGCCAACGTGCTCTTGGGAGCTGGTTTTTAATGACGCTACCCTTATCTGGGTCCCGGGTCAGCGGGGCTTTAAAGGCAAACAGCGGATGCCCTAGCTAAACCGGACTCTGATATTGCATTCATCATTTCGCTATCGGAGCACCTACCAGCTTGCTGCAAAGGGCCCTAAGCGATCGGATCGGACTTTGAAGAAACATACTGAACCCTGGGGGAACTCTCCTGGACTAGACAACTCGAAGCGGTTCCTTCCTGGGCCAAGGATTTGTTAGTGCGCAGTAGAATTGATCTCAGGACACTTGTTGGCTTAATTACCGGACATTGCGCCGTAAATTACCACTTATGGAGGATAGTCAAAGGAAAGGCAGAGGTCCCTATGTGCAGGCCTAGAGGAGGATGAGTCTGCTCTCCACGGCCTCTGTGAATGGCAGGGCTTCTTTTGTTCGAAGAGTTCTTTTCGAGCATGCAAGTCTAAGCGACAAGCCACTAGGCAGACTGCTGAACTTGTGCAATGGGTCTGGCCCATAAATATGAGATATAGGGGTGTAGTGTAATAGGCCAAATGAATGGCCGCAGTACCTTTGCACTCAGAACCTCATACAGGAAAAAAAGAAAAAAAGAATGTGCACTTTGCAGCTATGCACATTTGAAACAATCTTTTTACGTCATTAAAACGTCATTTTGCCTGCGCGTAAATGTTCGTTTGTCTTGCTAGATACATACCTTAACTGCTGATCAGACTCTTATCATCATAGGGGTAACTTTAACTGATGATCTGCGATGAAATGATCACATATTCAAAATAGCCAAACAAGTGTCTCCACTTCTTGAATTTCTTAAGAGATGCATGCTACAAGTTTTACATCCGCCCCGCCTCAGATAAAACACATTTATAATAACTGAGTGAATTTCTCGAGGATTGTGCCCCTTGGTGTCAACCCCGAATCTCGGATCATTTTTTCCTCCGTCAGGTTGAAAAGGAGGTAGGTCAGACCGTTCTCTTGTCGGAGTCCATTATAGATGTTAATTGGTTTGGATAGTGTTGCGGATATCTTTACTTGGCTTGTCACATTGATCATGGTCAACCTACATAATCGTGTCAGCTTATATGGAATGCAAAATTCTCTTATGGCTTTGTAAAGTTCTACTAAAGCTATGCTGTCATAGGCGGCTTTAAAGTCTATGAAGGTGTGTTGAATTGAATTGTGAAACTTGTCTTCTTCCTACTCTCAGCTAAAATTACTTGCATAGAGTGCACCATGATATTATCAATACAATGTGGACTGATATTTCATTAAGTTTATTTGGGGATAGTTTCACTTAAAAATCAAATAAAATAGAACATGCAGCCATTTTACACAATGCTTCCAGGTAATTGAAGTAAAAGGTGGACATTTTCTATATAAATCAAAACTCTCGTAATTATATCATTCCCAATTCTGAAAGTACTTTTGATGTTTACTTTAAAGCGTCTCAACTAAACCTAATATAGCTGCTAATTTATTCAAAGGCTTTAAATACCAATTAAATGGTGGAAATTTTTGTGCTTGAAAGTACGACATAATTTATATGTATACCTCACCCTCTCTATATATGTAGGTATTAATTTTACCCTAAGTAATATTCCTCTGTGAATCACAGGAAATTTTCCTTGTATTATATTGTATGAAAAGGGGAAAACAGTCCATGCGCATTCCGCGATTTGTATAGGCGGGAAGACAGTACAACATGGAATATCATCTGAGTAATTCATGCGATGGGAAAATAGTGGTTATTTTTATGCTATGCTCGTGTGCCACGGAGTGAAATCAGATGTTGAAGTACACAGGGTATACCACGCGAAACGTACATGTACACATATGTCTCCCATGACAAATGTGACCTTCCAACAGAGATGTATTATTTTACCACGTTAAACACCTTAAATCTTCGTTCTGGTCAACGTGGCGCTTTCAAATATTTTTTAGTCGCTCTTAAATAAGTGTTTTTTTATTATTTATATTTTTATTATTGCCTTTTCATTTTTGTTAGTGACGAATCGCTAAAAAAATTGTCAAGCAGTCTGGATTCAGTGAGTCTTACAGGAGGTTTACCTGAGAAATCGAAAGATGGGGACCAGTTATCAAGGAGTTTGCACGAGCAGGCATCAGTTTCGAGCACAGAGAACTCGCCTAGAAATAAAATTACAATACAATCTAAGATTACAGAATCAACATCAAAGTCCGTAGTTAATGGTAAAAATGGTGTAGAGAAAGAAGTACCGCATTACAGAGAATATAGTCCACCGGTGCAAGCCATGTTCTTAAATCAATTGACATCTACAAGTTCAGAGCCACGAACAAAGTAAGTGTGGGATTTGGAAAATTTTTTCCTAATTAAATATTGATGCTATGTCTATTTTTAGAGCAACTCCATCTAAGGAGATGAAAGCAGCTATGAAAGTAATTAATGACTCTCTACAAAAGTCAAGCTCAAAATCTAGTAATCTCAAAAGCGCAAATGCTATTGTACAGAAGGAATGGTTTAGGATATCCAGCACAGATAAGGCAAATCCTCTTGATGTGGAAGATTACTTGGATTGCTTTGAAGAAATCTCCAATGGCGTATTAAGACATATAGTCAACATGACTGATACTAATGTAAAATAATTCGTTTTAAATTTATTTGGCTAAATTAATATTTTTGTTTTTTTTAGGGAAACACAGCAATGCATTATGCGGTTTCTCATGGAAATTTTGATGTTGTATCCATTTTGTTGGATTCCAAGGTTTGCAATGTAAACCAAACGAATAACGCTGGGTACACATGTGTAATGCTTGTTTCACTTGCTAAGTTGAAAGACTCATCCCATCGAACTGTCGTCCAACGATTGTTTCAGATGGCTGATGTTAATATTAGAGCAAGAAAGGTAAGTTTGGATTTATATATTTGGTATAGTAGTTCATAGTCAAGAGTGTATAGTTATTATATATGTAAATGGTTAATATTTATTGATTCCAATGGACTAAAGTCTATACATATTCTATTTTTAATGCCAACCTACTTACATACGCCCTACTGCAATTTTGTGTAATTAATTTTGAAGTAAGACTATGATATTTAGAAATTATGCCGACTTATAACCAATTAATCAAGTAGACTATACGTTCTATTTCTGTAAGATATAACGTCGCTGTAAGTTATAACGCGCGTGGGAATTTTTGTCGCTGGGACTTGCTTTCAATTGTTCAAACTTTAATTGCTACCCATTGTAGTCTCCACAAATATGTACATATGAAAGTTCCTTAACTGTGATAAATATTTAGTACAGTGAAACTCGAAGCTTGAAGCTTTGATTTGAAATAGTCGTCATCTTCCCGGAGTTGACTTTGGTTTCTTCTACAATGTTCGGTCATTCTGCTCTTATTCATAGTTTTTTTCTTAGAATTTGTCACTCCCTTCGAAATAACAATTCAGCCCAGCCTGGGACATTTTCTATATATGTATTGTGTTTTATATAACAGCATTTGGTTCCTTCGGTTTAGTCTTTTATTCTCAGAACGTATCCTACCAATCTCGGCCTTTGCTGACTAGGTAAAAATTTAGAAAGAGATAAACTGGAATAAAATTCTCCTAATACCTAATGCATTCGCCGGGAGCATAAACTTTTGTTTCCATTTCCGCCGAACTAACGTGAGCAAGTAATGCTAGTTTCAACAGAAACAGTGAAAATCTAGTATTCGCTTTTGAGAAATTCTTTCAAATAATAAAAATAGTTTCAATTAAATATAAATGCATTTCTTACTCATAGTTTAAATAATTTATACATTTTAAACCAGAGCTCAATCCAGTCCAATGGCACTACAGGCCAAATCGAGCCTTGTCTTCCTTCTGTTTTCTCTTCCAACATTCTCGCTCACTGGCTAGAGTCCTCCAATTTCTTACGCCCAACAAGGGTGCAGCGTCTGCATAGATGTAGATCTACGGCTTTAAACCATTCCCTTTTATGCATTCCATACTATCTGGCTGTTGCTCTAGCCTTTTGGAGACTCTTTTTCGCGTCCATTCCGTATATTTCGTTCGGGTTTCTTCCAATTTTAAATTTTCTACATTCATTTTTTCCATCCTGGGCGTCCTTTGAATCATTTGTGTCGCTATTCGCTCTCTATACCTGATTTTAACCATGGAATGGTCTGAGCCACAGCATGCTTCCCTGTAGGATATGACATCTAGTATATTATTTGCGCCTCTTCTTTACTAGGGGAGTGGTCAATCTGGTTCTTCGTAATCCCGTCGGGTGATATCTACGTCATTTTGTGGATGTTTTTATGTGGAAAAAGGTGGACATAATAACCATTCCTCTAGATGTGGCAAAATCAATTAGGCTAGTACAATTGTTGTTAGTGTGGTTGTGTAGACTATGTTTGCCTTTGGTACCAGCGAATTCCTCTTCCTTTCTTATCTTCGCATTAGCGTCTCCCACGATCATCTTAATGTCGTTTGACGGAATTTTATTAAAAGCTCTTAACAGGGTGTCGTAGAACTCATCTTTTTCTTCGTCCTGCTTAGCTTCTGTTGGCGTGTGTTTGTTGATTATGGACAGATTGTGGAATCCCGTCCTGAGTCTTAGTAAGCATATTTTTTCACTGATACTTTTAAAATCGATGGTCTATTTTATTGAGTTGTCCATCAAAAAAGCCACTCCAAATTCTATGCCCATTGATGCTAGTCCATTGGAGAAGATTGTATGTGTTCTGAGTTCTGTAATATTATTATTTCGCCATCTGGTCTCTTGCAATGCTGCTGCTTTTACTCGATATCTCTTGAGTTCCTCCAGTATACTTTTAACTCCTCCTACTCTATTTAGCGTCCTGACATTCCTTGTAATCAATTCGTGTTTCATATTTCGTTTCCTAAGTCGTTGCCGTGTTATCTGTCCAGTCCGACGTCTTTCTGAAGGTTGCGTAACATCGGTTTTTTGCGAGACTAGATTGTTAGCCCACTGCCCAACCAGTATGATCAGTTTTTCCGCGCTGAAAACTCGCATGTGCCCCCCACCTTAGTTACCTGCATTCCCCAGGGGTCACGACGGGGACGTGATGGATGGGATTTTGCTGATAGAGCTGTGATTGTGTTTTGTCGAAGGCATTCGCTGGTTTTTGTGGTCTTCACACCCTGGACGTGTGAACACCCTAGTATATATTGTCAGCACATTGATCCCCTTAAACCAGAGCTGCTTCGTTAAAATATTTGTTGGTAGTTAAGCTATGAATCGTCGTTACAAATTGCTTTCACAATTTTTACAGCCTTTCTTATATCATTCTTTAATTTTTTGAAACTCGTTTTAAATGTATATTTTTCATTATTTTTTAGCATTGTCAAACCGCTCTTATGCTTGCTGTTTCTCACGGGAATTTAGACATGGTAGAAATGCTCTTAGCCGCTGGAGCTGACATTAATATCCAAGATGAGGATGGTAGTTCTGCATTGATGTGTGCCGCCGAACATGGCCGTATAGATATAGTAAAACATTTACTTTCTCAGCCAGATTGCGATTCACTTGTACAAGATGTGGTAAGATAACCATTTTAAAGTTTTTAAAAATTATTATTAAATCATTTCACTTAATAAAATAAAATGCTTTCAGGATGGTAGTACAGCATTTAAAATTGCGTGGCAAGCTGGACATCGTGAAATTGGTTTACTATTATATGTTCATGAACAAATGCTTAGGAGTAAAATGCCAAATAGATCGATTGAACAACGTTCACCAGCTGTACCTCGTCGACAAAAGTCACAACAACAGCCTCATACTCAATAATATTTTTTTTTTGTTTCCGTAGAATTTTGTAGTTAACTAACCTTTTCTACGAGATATATACCTACAAATATGTATATTTATATAATACGATCCTTTTCGGAATAAGCATTTACGAATGTAATTTAAAAACAAACATTCCACATTTGCAAAATGCATTATCATTGTACATTATCATTACTAATCGTTTTATAGTAATTTTTAAGATGAATTGATGGAGCCCTTATAAAACAAGATGGCCTATGTTTGTTGTGAAAAATTTCAGATGTGTTTTTTAAATTAAACATGTCACGTGTTTGATATTGTTATTTTAGACTGTGCCTTTACCCTGTAACCTATAGAGAATTTAATGTAACGTTAGTTTCTGAATGTAATCATAGTTTCAATATATGGCTATAAATAGTATAAATGTATTTCCCTAATTATAAATAATTATTTCATTTTAATGATTAATAGAAAAAATGTTGTGATCAAGTTTTAAAGATCTAAAATACTATGATGTATTTTGGTATGTATAACAGAAATGAAGAACATCAATTGTAATTTAATTTGGAATTGGATTAATTAAAACAATTTGCATATCTATATTATTCTATCAAATTGAACTAACATCATGATGAAAAATAGAGATTTTTAAGTGAAGTGGTTTTTTTTTCTTATCTGCCAACAAGTTATAGGCGCATTACTGGTTGAAATGGTTTGGTTCTCTTTTATAGTAAAAGAATTTAAATCTCGATAAGAATTTTATGATTTCATAGTTCCAATCGTAGTTTTGCTCTCTGTCTAAATTTGCATAGCTGCAGCAGATTTGTATGTGATAATATTGCGCAGCATCTGCATTTATCGTCTTAAAATTAGTTTCTAAACCGAATTTTTAATCAGGATTAGTAGACAGGGGTGTCTTATCAAGAGCGCTGACAATGATGTTGTTTATTACTATAAGAAATAGAAATGGCAAAAGTAGGCATCCTTGTCGTACTCCTGAGTTCACTTCAGCTGTCGGATCATTTTCCGTTGTGAAAAACTCTGCATTAAGGCTAAATCCGAATAAAACCAAAGCAATGCGGATAAATACGAACACCCTTGAACGGACAGCGCTGAATAACCGTGACGTGGAACTGATGGATAAATTCTGCTACCTCGGTAGTATGTAGAAGAAGATGTCGCTTCCAGAATAAATAAAGCATATGCATGCCTGTTCCACATATGGATATCAACGGAGATCTCAACTAACACCAAAATGGGCTGTTCAACTCAAACGTTAAGGCAATTCTTTTGTACGGTTGCGAAACAAGGAGTCACCCAATTCATTACAGGGCGCCTACAAGCTTTCATCAACAGATGCCCACGTCGTATCCTAAAAATCTGCGGCCACGAAAGGATTAGACGACCAAATCAGACGAATTAGATTGGCCACGCCATGCCACACAAAAACGAGAATCTAGCCAAACAGGCCCTTGACTGGAATCCGCAAGGATCCCGTCGAGTTGGAAGACCTAGGGTCTTATTCTCTATTACAATATTGTGAGAATATCTCTCGAAACTGCCAAAATGGTATTCTCTATTACAAAACTGACTAAATTCTACTCGAAACTGTAACAATATAGTTAGAATTTTGCTGAAAGCTCAAGGGTACTCGAAAAATTTATAAAATTTTAGGTATGGGCGACACAATTGAAGCCTCTTGTACTCATTTTCTTTTCTTTCGGGGGTATTACTACTAGAGGAAGCAATATTGTAATAGGGAATTCGGAAGCATTTTAGTATCGGATAGCAGGTTCGAGTAAAAAGCATTTGAGTATTGTAATAGAGAATAGGGCCCCTAGAACAACGCGGGGAGAACCCTATTAGCAGAGGTCACAACAACTGGAAGATCTTGGTCGGAGAAGACTGTAGGCTCAGGGAAAACTCTTTTGTTCTTTCGACAATATTTTTTCCGTATAGAGTGCAATGTCCAATAGCAGCTCTAGTCGGAAGATAGTGAAGAGAGAAAGAAGTGAAGGAAGGGGCTTCCACAACCAAGTCGCGATATTTTTTTATTCCAACCACTCCGGCCCATTACTATCGCGACTCTGACATCGTGGCATTGCGAAACAACTCGCTAGAGTGTTATGATGACTTCTGAAACAAGTTGAATCTCATCAATCAACCGATGACATGCGCTTTTTTGTTCGACTCGCCCATCCACAACAGCGCTGCCACCCTACTGCAATTGTAGTATTTCTGCTACGTTTCTTATGTTACAACTTTTTACTCCGTCCTATTTGAGTTTAGTACATTTTTTATTCGATTTAATTCCAAAAATTAATCAACCTAGCCCTGTTTTCTCACGGTGATATCTTACCAATATCTTACCAATATTATAAACGCGAAAGTTTGTATGAATGTTTGTTACTCTTTCACGCAAAAACTACTGAATAGATTTTAATGAAACTTTACAATATTATAGCTCATACATCAGAATAACATATAGGCTATAATTTATAAAGCTATCTCGAATCCTTCGGGTAGCTGTAGTGTACTGATATAGCAAAATCCGAAACTTTTGTATGGGATGTACTCTTCAAATTACTGCAAAAGAACTCAGATCCATTTTATTTTGGTTTTTTTCCCCAACAAATAGGATTCTCAAAATTTTAGTTCGGTCGGAAGTGATTGTACAATTTTGTTGAAACAAGCAGATTTTTCGCCAAAGACGAAATTCTCTGAACTTGGATTACTTCGGCTGCATGTGCCCGATTTTAGTAATGTATGGCTTAAACAAAACATCTAGAAGACGAATGCACCATGGCCGAATCGCTCGATAGGGCTGTTATACCTCGACTCGAATCGACAACTTGTGTGTCCATTTGCTACAAGATGCCTCTGCATAAACATTTTCAAAACAATTTTTGGACGTTGGAAATGGCGAAATCTCAATCGATAGCAGAACATTTTATTATTTTATTTTTCGGAATCAAAAATACGATAAAATATCTACTGTAAATATAAATTCTTATTACCTCAACTGCAAAATAAACGGAAGCTATAGTGCGCACCAAAAGAATTGGAAATATAAACACAGATGGGGAAATGTCAATTTCACACATTACAATTTCGTGTATGCTTAAAAATCAAGGGGACGTGCATTGTAATTTCCTCTTCGAAATTCGTTTCCGGACAAAACCACTGCCTCATAGTATCTGACCACGGCCAGAGTGGCAGTGAAACCGCTGAATTGTGATTGGAGATATAAATGAGCGAGTGATTTTTCTTTTGGAAAGTACTTTCGTGGCGGGATTTGAGAGTCTCTGCCCATTGATTTTAAGATTCCCAATTGTATTGGCGCACGCCATACTATTGGTTTATGAGTGCAGCGAGGTGCACCGGGCTCCACCTAGTAAATTATAGGGGCTTATCATGGTTGGCGCGGCGAAAAAAGGACAGCGCCGTTTGTCGTTATCATTTTTCGTATCATAGTTGGCGAATGCAACGACGCGCCAGTTTTCGACTAAACGTTATCATAGTTGGCGTTTGAAAGTGTTAGAATATTTTTAACAATAAAAAAGAAATTTTTTACATAAAATTGTGGTGGGCATTAAAGTTATATTTATAACTTTGTAAACTAATTTTATTAATAAAATAAATATAAATAATATAAATAAATAAAATCAATTATACAATTAATTTGGGACAAAATATGAGTTCGTTCGAGTTTTGGTTTGACGATTCAGAGGATGAAAGCTCTGACGATGATCAGCAGAAAAATTTAAGGATAAAAAGGCAAAAAATAAGAGACGATTCTAATCCTTTAGAATTACCTGACACAATGTAAATTAAAGTAAAGTTATTCCAAAAAGTTGTATTAAAAGATGCTATTCTTCACAGATTTGTTGCATATTTTCGCCTATCAAAAGAAGGATTTATATTTTTATTAAATAAATTTGAGCTAAAATGCAATCCAGCCAAAAGAAGTTTTTCTGTTCCATCGATTGTTAAGCTAGCTGCTGCATTGCGTTTTTTTGCTGAAGGATCGTATCAAAAAGGTGCATCCAATGATTTCAATGTTGGTGTAGCACAGTCGACTTTTTCAAATATTTTATCGGAAGTGCTTGAAATTTTTGAAAATGAAATTTGCCCCACATTAATCCATTTCCCTGATGAAAACGAAAGAAAGGAGATTAAAAGGATTTTTTTAATAAGTACGGATTCCCTGGAATTATAGGATGTGTGGATGGCACACACGTAAAAATCATTTCTCCAGCAAAAAATGTACAACATTTGTATTATAATAGAAAAGGGTACCATAGCTTAAATGTAATGCTGGTAAGTTTCATAAATAAAAATATCATAATTGAAGTAAAAGCATTAATTTGTTATTTCAACAGGTATGCGACAATAAAATGAGGATTCGCTTTGTTGACGCCAACAATCCAGGATCTTCGCATGACTCCTTTATATGGAACAGCAGCATTATAGACAATATGCTGTCAGAGGAAAGTGCTGAAGGAGGTGGAAATACTTGGATTCTAGGTAAGACTTTAATTTTTGTTAACAATTTCAGCTGTAGAAAATGATTTAATGACTTATTACTTCCAAAGGTGATGCCGGATATCCTCTCAAACCTTATTTGATTACGCCATTTAGAAGTCTTCGGGATAGAGGGGACAACAGTGATGAAGGAAGATTTAATGAAGTTCACTCCAAAGTCAGGGTGATTGTAGAAAGGACAATTGGGGTGCTTAAAAACACATTTCGCTGTTTACTGGGCGCCAGAGAGTTACACTATAAACCGGAAAAAGCAATTAAAATTATAAATGTGTGCTGTGCTCTCCACAACTTGCGAATTAAACATAATTTGGATAATAATGAAGTGGTGGAAATAGAAGAATCTGACACAACAGATCACCAATTGCTTGAAAATGACGATGATATACATGCATCAACCATAAGAAGAAATCTAATGTCATCTATTTTGCATAATATGTAAAAGTAAAAGTATCTGAATATATATTGTTATAAAAATAAAATAAAAAAATATTACTCAGACTTCATTTTTATTAAAATAAAAAATTAATAATAATGGGAACTTCATAAAATAAATAATAATTGGAACTAAATATTATTCACTTCACATCTTTCATATTTTGGAATGTTATCTTCTAAATTATTAAAATATCTTAAAATCATACTAAACACTGTCATTGGGACGAAATATCCATCTCCATTCTTTTTTTCTGTATTTCCATTATTTCTACTTTTAATTTTATGGCACTTTGTTTTAGTGTTTGTGTCTCTTCAAAAATTTTGACCTTTTTTTCCGCTGCATCGGAAAGTCTTTTTAGATATTTGTTTGCAGTTTGTAAATAGTTGGTTATTTTGTTTAGTGATTTTGTTTGTTTATCCAGCATCTCCTTTCTAAATTCATCGACTTGTCTTTTTCGTTTTCGTTGGTTTATGTCCACATGTTCTTGCTGCTGCTGCTGTTTCTGTTGTAAGTCCTGCTGCTGTTGTTCTGGCTCCTGCTGGTGTTGTTCTGACTCCTGATGCTGTTCTGCCCCCTGTTGCTTTTCTGGCTCTCGTTGCTGCTCTGGATGTTGTTGCTCCTGTGCTAGTATGCCAAAAACTTTGGAGTGAAGTGGAACAACTTCATTCAAAGATAGTAAATTAATTACTTGTTCCTCCAAGGGTGAGACATAAGCCATTTTAAATGAACCACCACCAGTTGATGTCAATTGCTTTTTATTGTATCCCAGCTTTTTCTTCAGCTTAACTTTGTAGTCGGACCAAACCTGAAAATTTCATATTATTAATAAACAATAACATTAACAATAACATTTTGTACCACCTTTTGCCATTCTGCACTTTTCCTTAATGGTGGCCCCAAGGAATTTATTTTTTGGGTTAATGTCTCCCATTCTCTTCCAAATTCTTCTTTAGAAGAGTTGATGTCAGCGAACTTCAACCCTTTGGCTAAGAATGGGTGTTTAACCATAAATTCCACCATCTCTTGAAACTGCCGTTTCGTCGTTATTTTTAATCTAAAATTGCAAAAAATATGGTTTGTACCAAGGTTATTAAGAAATAATATTTATTAAATTATTATTATAATTCAATAAAAAATACTTACATTTTCTCAGATTGCATTTTGTCACGTCCTATAACCAAGCGCCTGAAATAGTCAGTTGACAGTCGCGAAAAACGTAATTTTCTCTCTCAAAACGCCAACTGCGATACGCCAAAATGCGTTTTTCCTGACAAATGCCAGTTTTTTCGCTAACTACGATTCCGTTTTACGGGCGCCGCGCCATTTCTCACTTCAAGCGCCAACCATGATCAGGCCCATATATGCGTATTAACAGAAGAAAAGTGTAACTTAATAAGCATTTATAACGTGGCATACTTTAGTTTGAGGCTTATGGCAAGTCTATCAGACAGCTCAATTTAATTCAAATTTCAGATCAATTTCAACTCAATTTAATTCGAGGATTATCATAGTTTTGTATATACGAATATTGAAATTGAATAAGTGTATAAATTCATGATTTTAGCAGGGGAGAACTGCCGTACCTACACCTTTTTAATTGAACCTAAATTTGTCTCTTATTTCTGTAAATTACACATATTTTAAGTCTCTTTTGTATAAAGTATCATATTACTGGATCGTCGCTTATCCAGAATAGTGTCGCAACTCAAAAACAATGAATTTTACAGGGGAGCCATTTGAAAGTTTTTAGTTTCATACAAGCCCATGTTATGATCTTGGATTCCAGCGGGTTTCCAGCGGTCATTTTTAGAAGTATTAATATGGATTTTTGCTACATATAAATATGCATATTTAGCTATACATTCTTAAAATAAACTCGAAATTGGAAATTTTTGAGTTGTACCACTATTCTGGATAAGCGACGATATGTACCTGTACATACATTTTGGATGTACTACTACATATTTTAATTGATTTAGTACATATTTTTCGTTGGATTAATACGTTTTAAAATTGTTAGGGTGGCAGCGCTGATCCACAATCGTTTCGTATACTTGTTTTACATATTTATTTTCGTTCATCCGTAGCGAAAATAGTTTCGTCGGTCGCCCCGCAATATACAATATGCTGTAAACATGCTAAGGGCGGCGAATAGCCCGACGAAATTTGTTGTGTGGACATTCTATAAGCGACGGCGACACAGCCCAGTGGGAATTCTAGAAAGCACTTACCGATGGAGCACTGATATGATTAGTCATTTGGCAAAGGCTACTCATAAAGCCTGTTCGTTTACTCCAAATGGGATCCCTCGGGATCCCATTTGCGCCAATTTCAAGCCTGTTCGCTTACTTAAAATGGGATCCCTCGGGATCCCGAGATTTTTGACAATAAAATTGAAGAGTGGGGATAAAAATATGAAAGTAAGCGAACACCTTCTGGGCTGTTTTTGGCAAATCTAACCTAGAAATCACTTGGGTCTTCAAATTAATGACATAAAGCTATTGAAACTAATAATTTATGCATGAAATTATTTAAAATCTTGTTACTAGGCACCAAATAAAGAACTTATTTTCATCACGTCGTAATCGTTTTGGTTTAACATGATAATTGACAGTTCCTTTTGACAATTCAAATACACTACAAACAGCAATCCACAATCGCCAGGACTCAAAACCTCTGGCACAAATTGGCAAGAGGGGAAGCGAAAATTTCCCCTCTTTTTCGAGCCCAAGAAAGTAAGCGAACACGAAATTGGCGCAAATGGGATCCCGAGGGATCCCATTTGGAGTAAACGAACAGGCTTTTCGTGTTCGCTTACTTTCTCGGGCTCGAAAAAGAGGGGAAATTTTCGCTTCCCCTCTTGCCAATTTGTGCCAGAGGTTTTGAGTCCCGGCAAGACCCTCTCCATTACAGGCCATGAAGTTCTCTCTTGAACTAATCCAACCATAGCTGAAGCCGGTCCACAAAATCTGACATTTGGTTAGAATAAACATGGCGCGGAATAGGCTCGGGATTATTTTCGTTATATTTTTGTGGTAAAAAGTGGAAAATCATTGTAAGTTATTACTTTAAACTAAACATGGATTATCAGTGGTTAGTTCTTTAGTGATTTAATAAGAAAAAATTAAAAAAAAATAGTGATTTAGTGAGTTTTAAGTGTGTTAATTGTTGAGGTGATCAATTTCTTTTACTTTCGCGGTGTTTTTTTCGTCTTTATTAAGGAAAAATATGCTGATTATTTAATTAAAAGTGATTTTAAAGTCATTAAATAATTTATTATGGAATTATTATTAAACATATAAGTGCAGAAAAGTGTGAAAGGAAAAGTGAATAAGAAAAGTGTTTTTCTACACCTATATTTTTAATACTAATTACATAATATATGTATTAATCACTTTAAAATCACTTGTAATCCCATAACTAAACAAAACATTAAATTTTCAACATTTTTTTCGTAAATAAACATGAAAAAACACCGTGAATGTAAAAACAGTTGTTCGCCTTAACAATTAAAACACTTAAAAGACACTTAATCACTAAATTATTTTTATTTTTTTTTAATTAAATCACTAATAAACTATTCACTGGTAAATCCAAGTGCAGTTAAAAGTGTTAAAATACAATATTTTATCACTTTTTACTGCAAAACTATAACCAAAACGTTCCCGAACTTATTCCGCGCCATGTTTATTCCGCTCTCTCCGGTGAATTTTTGGACCGGGTTGACCACCATGAAAAACTCTCCTTCAGGGCCTGTAGTTGAGAGGGTCTTGGTCCCGGCGATTGTGGATTGCTGTTTGTAGTGTATTTGAATTGTCAAAAGGAACTGTCAATTATCATGTTAAATCAAAACGATTACGACGTGATGAAAATAAGTTCTTTATTAGTTCTTTATTTGGTGCCTAGTAACAAGATTTTAAATAATTTCATGCATAAATTATGAGTTTCAATAGCTTTATGTCATTAATTTGAAGACCCAAGGGATTTCTAGGTTAGATTTGCCAAAAACAGCCCAGAAGGTGTTCGCTTACTTTCATATTTTTATCCCCACTCTTAAATTTTATTGTCAAAAATCTCGGGATCCCGAGGGATCCCATTTTAAGTAAGCGAACAGGCTTATATTTTCTTTGGTGTTAGAAGAGAGATGAATTGCGGTTACTATTTCTATGTTGTAGAGGTAGGAGTGGGACTCTTTAGTATCTGTGCATTTTTGTTGCTATTTTCCTGTGAAAATAAACCAACCGACGCTCTTTTCCGCTGCTGCAGTTTGATAGTTTTGCAGCACCTTCTAGCCTTTTAATTCTGTCCCGCAGAAGGTCTATATAACCGTCTACGGTTTATGGCATCGTTTTAGAGACTTGTGATGGCGACGATTTTGAGGCCAATAGTTGCTACTATCAAACGGTGGTCACATCCAGTGTCTGCTTCCCTAAAGCTTCTGACATTTTCCACGGTAGTTCTCCATCTTCGGCTGATGGCCACATGATCCATTTGAATACTCGTTCTACCATCCGGCTACACCTACATAGATCTTCTCGTGTATTTCCTTGTGGCATAAGAAAGTTACACCTGTCATAAGCTGGTGGGAAGTATAGAAATCAACGAAAAGCTCAGCATCGCTGTTACTAACTTATTATGTCTTGATTTCCAATTGCCTGTTCAAGGCCGGTGTTGTAAGGTCCGATTTGTGTGTTTAAGTCATCCATAAAAACAAGAGCGGAATTGAGCGAAACTCCTTTCTGATATCATCGCCTACGTCTTCAGTTGGAGCGTAGCATTAGCCTACCGTAGCTCTTCTTTGTACGCAAACAAGCTGGGTGGCACTACAGAAGTCATTTGTTACGATTTGTCATTTGTTGTATCTGCATACTGCAGATTTATTTTTTTCTAGGCTTCAATTTCTCTGACATTTTCCATATTTATATATGATCCAAAAAAAAAAAATACAGCTGATGTAACCATTCGATCTGTTTCCCGAAAAGGACTTGACGAAAACACCCGATAGTGCCGTGAAAACGGCGAATACAAATATTTTTCAAAAATTTACTAGGTGAAATGGGAAAGTCGTTAAGTCCATCCGAAATTGCAACCAAAGTCCATTGTAGATTCGGTCCCTTTTAGGTTGCGGAAATATTTGTAAATTAGTTGTTTTCTGTAATAAAGGGTTAAAGCGGAAAAATCTACCTTTTAGTAGAGTTTCTAACCACAAAGCTACCTTGGTTGAAAATTGGTTGTTGTCATTTCTGTTTTTCCTTCGGTGGCTTGGATGTTTCGGAATCTCTTCTCCGAAACTAAAAGTGTGTGTCTTAGCTGAGTTCAAAAACATAGAATTTTGCCTGGAACTTGTGGAACGTGGTTTTTGTATTCAATTAAGACAAATTAAAATAAATTATTTATTTTTGAATAAAAAACTGCAGATGAGGTGAAGAATGCGAATGAATTACATACGTTATGTGATTAATATGCATGGCGAATTTGTTAACTTAACAAACAGCTGGCTGTTGATAAGTTGTGATTAGATGAACAAAAAACTGTATGGGGGGAATCGCAACGGGTTAGCTGCTAGGGCGTTGTGAATTTGTTAGAGTTGTACATATAACCCTATATTTTTGTAACCCTATAACATATTTTCATAAATAAGGTGCCAGTGTACTGTACATCCTCCTATTTAAAATTGAATACTCCTTCCTATTTAAAAGAAGCGAAATATTGAAATGTTTGACCATAATTTGAATTTCAACTACCTTTTTCTCCAAAAAATACGTAGTTACCCTATACTTTTTTTCAAAATTAGCCCAAACAATTTTTATGTCACGTGATATCATATCTTTTTAAGTAAACTTCAAAGTCTACATGGATAACCAGATACCATTGAAAGTCAACATAGCTCGCGTCATTGCCTAAACACCATTCGAAATGCTCGAGCGCCAATGTCAAGAATTGTTCTTATGTATAATAATAGAAATTATCTGGTAAAATTGGAATATTTTACTGTTTTTCTTTTTAAAAAAGGTACCTCTAAATGAATGACCGGAAACGTTAGTGGAATACATAATAATTCTCCTTAATCATGCTATTATTCATTTATTTTATGTAAAGTACGGAAGTACAAAAGACATCTTTTAGAGTACAATAATTGTTCTTAATCCAAAAAAAAAAATTAATATATAAACTAGTCTAATCTTACTGACTTAAGGAGAAGAAAAAAGAAAGAACTAGTGAAGTGTTGGACTAACCATGTAAGGAGAAGAAGTAGATAGAGAAGTAAAAATCCAGAGAAAATGAAACTACAAAAGAGAAGCAGAGAAAAAAAGAAAAAACGGGATGCTTGCATTTTGAATGTTTTGACTGTGTTTATTCCTTGAATGAAATTAGGAAGAAATCCAAAGAAGGAACGACTACCCATTAGAGAACCAGTGAGCAGGAATGAGAAAATTGATCGATCTGAAGGATTGCAAAGGCCGAAGGAAGTCGGAGAGGTAAGAGGGACTTTTGGGTCTTGAAGTTTAGCAAGAGAACCAATGCCAAGACATCAATACATAAAACGAAAGAGGTCATTGCCTAGTAAGGAATTTCGCACAGCCGACACATGATCTGAACTTCGTTAGTTCACAATCATTTAATGCAACTTTGAGTAGCATTGAAGGATATGTAAACAAGAGACCCATTGAGGAAATGTGACAGAATTAGACATTTGGCAGGCTTTAATCGAAAAGATGACAATAGAAGGCTGGCTGGCTCATTGAGCCAAAGTTTGCGTTAACTGCAGTAGATCTTGGAGAGCATAAGAGAAACATGTTTGTAGCAAAATAGTTTGGAATTAATGGCAATGCCAAGATTATTGACACAGTCGGCAACAGGAAGAGGAACATTATTAAGAGAAATAGTCGGCACACTGTCAAGGGACAAAGGACAGCGACTAAGAAGGAGTACTTGGGAGTTCCGCAATAAAGGACTCAATCCGATTAGGACAGCATGAAGTATACAGCTGAAGATCATCATCATACAGATAACAGGAACAGCCATGCATAACAGAGGGAAGATCATTAACATACAATGAAAAAAGGAGAGGACCAAGAGCTGAACCTTGTGGCACTCGCAAAGGCACAGGTAGGAAGGATGATTCAACGCTGTTGGGGGCGAACACATTGGGGCTTTCTTCTTCTTTGATCCGTTAGCTGGCGGTCTGAGCGGGACGTCCCCGCAACGAATACGCTGTTGTCGGTGCCGCTTTAAAAAATGCGGTTTCTTGCCTGGTTTCTTTGGTTTCCCGATTCTGGTCAACTCGACAAGTCGACCACTCTCCTCCTTTCACACCCTCGACTTGGGACCAGACGACGGCGGAGTTATATTGGAGCCTATTAGAAAGACAGGAAGAGAAAAGTCAAGTAGTGGAAGACGAAAAGAAATCGAAGCGAATGCCGGTAACTTCAAAAATGTTAAAAATGTACGCAGTGATGCGACATCACTGCTCTATCATGACTCTTGGGACTCAATGGTGCGGCATCACTACTTGAACGATTATGATGCATAGTTTGACATTTATGAATTGTCCCTTACCTTAAACGTTGTCCATTTCATTTTAAATCCGTTTCTAAAAGATTACAGCTACATTTATTTTAGAAATCCTTCTTTTAGTTTAAATTGTATTAGTAATAAGTTGCATTTTTCTTTTTCTATTTTTTATTTTTTTTATTGCTAATTTTTTTATTGCTTTTTGCGCTTATATGCTCTATTAAAATAATGGCTTAACAAACACTCACTTAATTATTTCCCATTTTTCGCGCCGTTTTATTCATTTCACTTATCCGTTTGACATCTCGACAACAGAGAATCATGAAATGCCGTGATGCCATATTTGCTTGATTTTGATGCATCAGATGCTTATTATGCGGCGAAAATGAACATTAAACAAGCTTTCTCGTACTTTTCCACCGCAGCTTTGTCGAAAAGTACCAAATAAGTACGAAATAAAGCCAATTTTCACATTAAAATTGCTTATAACTTCAAAAGTAAAGGCCGTAGCATAAAAGCTGACCTTATTCATAGGAAATTGTCCAAGCTTTCCAATTTTGTAAAAAAAAATTAATTAACTACGTATTTTTTGGAGAAAAAGGTGGTTGAACTTGAAATTTTAGTGGAAAAAAAAACAAAACTTTGATTTTGACGACCCATAACTCTAAAAGTTGGTGGGTTAGAATCTCGACTTTTACAGTTTTAGATAGGTGGGAGTATTCTGCGTAAATTGCCACCTTATTCACGAAAATATTTCACAGGGTTACAAAAATACAGGGTGATATAAAAACATCTATCAAAAAATTTCAAAACGCCCTAGCGGCTAACCGTTACGATTTACCCCCGCTCCCCCTTACAATTTTTTGTTCGTCTAGCCCCACTGACTAACATACTTCAATTTCAGCCAAATCCGCCGGGACCCTTTTCTCATATAATTTGTGCGGTGTCCTTTAGAAAGGAAGTTATAGTCCAGGCGCTAGAGCAGTGAAACCTATAACTTTTGGTTTTGGGCTGATGTAACGGACTTTTTTGGTGGAATCGGTCAGAAATGACATCCCCAACAATATTTAGGGGGTGCGCAAGTATGAAACCAGGAAAACTTATGGTAGCCCAAAAACTGAAAAATTCACCAAAATTTTCCTAATTTTTGACCTTTCTTGTTAAATATCTCTTAACGAAGGCTTCTGGGCGAAAAATTTGTTTAGCATGTTTTGTTCGTTATTGGATTTGCTAAAACTTACCCTAAGGTGGATTTTTGCATTGCAAAATAACCGAAAACTGCGAAAAAAAGTAGCTCACTTTAAAGTTATCACAAGGAAAGAAGAGACCATTATTTGCCAATTTAATTTTGGAATTAGATAGTCAAAGGTATGATTAACTTATATCCAAAACCAAATACTATTTTATAAAACTTACCGTTTTCGAGCTGTAGGCGAAAAGTGCCAAACCGCGTAGTTTGTAGCAGTCGCTACTTGTATATACGCGTTTCGTTGTAATAAGTTTTATTCAAGTATCCACTCAGTTTCTGTTCTAATAATTTTAAGCACAGTGTTTTTGGTTACGTCACAATTTGGATTCTCACTACTACTATTAAATACACTTGGGGAATTTGGATTGTCATATCACGTATGTATACACTGTACACAGAAACAATTTTAAAAACATAGCCACACAAATATTGTGATATTAAAAATTATTTTGAATTTTTGTAAGAGTATTAGTTAGAATTTCAAACACGTAGGCAGTTGCTTATAAAAGTTTTTATTATAACAGTTACATAATTTAAAATAACGGTTAATTTAAAAATATCTCTTGTGGAATTAAAAATATCTTTATAAAATAAAAGTTTTTAATTTAATATGGCAATATACTAAATTTTTATATTGCAATGAAATGAGGGAAGACAATGGAAGAAGTAAACTAAGTCTGACCCATTTCATTCTGGTGACCCCGACTGAGAAGAAACAAGAATTTATGAAGAAAGAAGAAAGAAAACTTTCCATTTAAAAAAATTTTTTTTGAAGAAAGAAATAATGAAGAAAATTTAGAAAACTGACGAAGAAAAGAAGAAAATCAAGAAAGAAATCTTTTTGTGAAAAATTTAAAGAAGAAAGAAGAGATTCAATTTAATTGAGGAAATCAAGTATTTATTTTAAACAATTCCTTTTCTTTAATTTTAAACTTTAATTGTACAAAATTTCAACATTACACTTACATAACTTAGTAGTGGTGACAATTCAATTTATTTCTTTCTGCCAATATTTTTTTTCTTTTTCAGGAAGTGAAAACTTGAATAAAATTTCGGGAATTTATTTAAGTTTGAATGTTAATCGACTCTTTACGCGAACGTCCACGGTTGTTATTTTAAAGTATCGCGAAGTTTTTAAGTCAAGTCGAAATTTTATTGAACTTCTTTTTACGCGAGTTTTATTTAAAAAGTTTTGATTAATATGAGTGTCAAAGGTGGTGAAAGTGAGAGAATGCACGTTAATAGTGAGAGTATCAGTGCATCTGCTGTAAAACTACCAACTTTCTGGTCTCCATGCCCAGAAGCATGGTTTATTTTAACAGAAAGCCAATTTAACTCGAAAGGAATTAGACTGGATGAGACTAAATATGAACATGTCATCCAAGCTCTTCCTTTAGAGATAATAATGAATATATTGGATTTCATTCAAAACCCACCACCGGAAAACAAGTATGAAGCATTGAAAACAACATTAATTCAACGATTTACAGAATCTGAAGAGAAAAAGTTGGAACAATTATTGTGCAATTCTGAGATGGGAGATAGGAAACCATCAGAATTTTATAGATCAATGGAGATACTTGCAGGAACATCTTCGAATTTAGGAAAGGATCTGATTAGAAAGCTTTGGATGCGAAAATTACCGCCTGGTATTAACATCGCATTGATGTCCTCTGGCAAACAAAACATCCAAGATATTCTAATTTTAGCAGATAAAATTTTCGAATGTTCCAAATTTCAGTATATTTCATCCATCAATGATTGTTCTTTAAATCCTTTTGTAAACAAAAGATGTATGGATATAAATAACATTGATTTCGCTAAGAAGGTTAATGATTTAGAAAATAAAATCGAAAATTTAACAGATTGTATTAAGAAGCTTACAGTTAATAGGAATAATGAATTTCATCATAGGTCAAGGTCTAAAAATAGAAGCCGGGATAGATCTAAATACAATAATAATAATAAACCATTTTGTTGGTTTCATTTTAAATTCGGCGACAAAGCTAAAAGATGTATAAAACCTTGCAATTATAATAATCAAAAAAACTAAATATCCCTTCAGCGTGTTTTAAAAATAATATTCCAAAAAAATCTAACAGACTTTTTATTTTTGATAAAGAAAATAAATTTAAATTTTTAATTGATACAGGAGCCGATTTATCAGTCATACCGAATACATATTATGGAAAGTGTAAGAAAAATCCAAATTTAATTCTTTCTGCGGCTAACGGATCAATCATCCATACTTACGGAACAAAACTTCTTAAGATAAACTTTGGATTAAGACGAGATTTAACTTTTCCGTTTATTATGGCAAGCGTCGACAAACCTATCATTGGCGCAGATTTCCTTACTCAATTCAATTTATTGGTAGATCTTAAAAGGAAACGTTTAGTTGACGGCGATACAGAGTTAAGTGTTATACCAGAGACACACTTGTGGTATAGTAATTACAATATGAGCAATATTGCAATATACTTCAGGTGTGTCTCTATATACTGAGAAAAAATCTCGGTATACACTCAGTATACTCAACATTGAAACTCAATATCAAAATTGAGAAAAACTTCGTGGTATAGCTCAGTATACCTTAGATTTAAACCAAAGAATAGTCTGGGCATACCCCAAAATGATAATTTCGAACAGAATTTTAATTCTTCAATTTTGGCAGCACTACCTATCAAAGATTTTTATGTCAGTTGAAGGAGTTAGTTGTTTATTCTTTCCTGTTGTGTTGACAGATAAATGACAACCAAAACAACTCAGTATACTGATGCAAGTGTGTCTTCAAATTTTTATATTGCAATATGGCAATATTGCAATATCCCGATCTCAATTGCTATACCACAAGTCTGTCTCCGGTATTAATGGAATTATGATTAAGGCAGACAGTCCATCACCCAGGCATTGTTCCTTTGATAGTGGATATGGCAAAATTTTATCAAAATTTCCCTCACTAACTCAACCTCCACGCTATGATTTACCTGTACGACATAATGTAGTGCATACTATTACCACTAAAGGCCAACTACCATTTTCAAGACCTAGAAGACTCGACACGAATAAATTTAAGATCGCTAAATTAGAATTCGAGCACATGGTAAAATTAGGTTTATGCAGAACATCTTCATCATCAGTCTCATCAGCACTACACATGGTTCCAAAAAAGGATTCCACTGATTGGCGACCATGCGGAGATTACCGGAGACTAAACTCAATAACAATTCCAGACAGGTACCCGATTCCTCACATTCAAAATTTTACGTTAAATTTGAATGGTTGCACCATATTTTCGAAGATTGATTTAGTGAGAGCTTATCATCACATACCTATGGCAGAAGAAGATATCTATAAGACAGCGATAACTACACCTTTCGGTTTATTCGAATTTACTCGAATGCCCTTTGGACTTAGAAATGCTGCTCAAACTTTCCAACGATTTATGGACAGAGTTTTAACTGGTTTGGAATTCGTTTTTGTCTACATTGATGATATTCTGGTTGCAAGCAAAAATAAGGAGGAACACAAGAAACACTTAGAGCAGGTATTCGGCCGTTTAGAAGAATACGGAATAAATATTAATCCAGGGAAGTGTCTCTTTGGTGTACATGAAATTGAATTTTTAAGTCACAAAATTTCGAAGGATGGGATTCTTCCTTCTGAAAGTAGAATTAAATTCATCCAGGATTTTCCTTCACCAACTTCCATTAAACAGGTTCAACAATTTATAGGAATGGTAAATTACTTTCACAGATTCATTCCACGATTAGCAGAGTTGTTAAGCCCCATTCATATACATTTAGTTAGGGAGCTTAAGAAACCTAAAAGTTTGAAAAATTTTGACTGGACGGAAGAATGCGAAGACGCGTTCATCAAGGTGAAAAAGGCTTTTATTTCGGCAACTTTATTAGTGCATCCAGCGGAAAATCCTACGTTGAAGTTGACAGTTGATGCATCAAACATTGCGATTGGAGCAATGTTAGAACAAATTAACAACAATGAAAGTGAACCTTTAGCGTTTTATTCCAAGAAATTAAGCAATGCAGAAATTAAGTATTCTACATTTGATAGAGAGCTTTTGGCCATGTACTCAAGTATTAAACATTTTAGACATTTTTTGGAAGGTCGTGAATTTACAGTATTCACGGACCACAAACCTTTAACATCTGCAATTTGGACCAAAGCAGAGAGGAGTCCAAGACAAGCAAGACAGTTAGACTATGTTACCCAATTCACCTCCGATATAAGATACATCAAAGGAGAATCTAATGTAGTAGCAGATACTTTATCACGAGTAACTATGGAGAATAGCAATTGTGACGCGATTAGCGAAAA